>JAQAHW010000009.1:7500000-10000000 GCA_027580185.1 Tuta absoluta
CAAGCCCTGGAGCTGAAGATCCAGGAGGCGTTCCTTCGGTTCATGGCGGTGACGCTGCAGGGCTACCGGAGCTACCTCATCCCGATCACGCGCGCCCCAACAGTGGGCACCACCGACCCACACGCCCTCTTCCAGATGGAGGCCTTCCTTAGATCCAGGGACAGGGTAAGTAGCTATCAGCAGCAAGCCCTGGAGCTGAAGATCCAGGAGGCGTTCCTTCGGTTCATGGCGGTGACGCTGCAGGGCTACCGGAGCTACCTCATCCCGATCACGCGCGCCCCAACAGTGGGCACCACCGACCCACACGCCCTCTTCCAGATGGAGGCCTTCCTTAGATCCAGGGACAGGGTAAGTAGCTATCAGCAGCAAGCCCTGGAGCTGAAGATCCAGGAGGCGTTCCTTCGGTTCATGGCGGTGACGCTGCAGGGCTACCGGAGCTACCTCATCCCGATCACGCGCGCCCCAACAGTGGGCACCACCGACCCACACGCCCTCTTCCAGATGGAGGCCTTCCTTAGATCCAGGGACAGGGTAAGTAGCTATCAGCAGCAAGCCCTGGAGCTGAAGATCCAGGAGGCGTTCCTTCGGTTCATGGCGGTGACGCTGCAGGGCTACCGGAGCTACCTCATCCCGATCACGCGCGCCCCAACCGTGGGCACCACCGACCCACACGCCCTCTTCCAGATGGAGGCCTTCCTTAGATCCAGGGACAGGGTAAGTAGCTATCAGCAGCAAGCCCTGGAGCTGAAGATCCAGGAGGCGTTCCTTCGGTTCATGGCGGTGACGCTGCAGGGCTACCGGAGCTACCTCATCCCGATCACGCGCGCCCCAACCGTGGGCACCACCGACCCACACGCCCTCTTCCAGATGGAGGCCTTCCTTAGATCCAGGGACAGGGTAAGTAGCTATCAGCAGCAAGCCCTGGAGCTGAAGATCCAGGAGGCGTTCCTTCGGTTCATGGCGGTGACGCTGCAGGGCTACCGGAGCTACCTCATCCCGATCACGCGCGCCCCAACAGTGGGCACCACCGACCCACACGCCCTCTTCCAGATGGAGGCCTTCCTTAGATCCAGGGACAGGGTAAGTAGCTATCAGCAGCAAGCCCTGGAGCTGAAGATCCAGGAGGCGTTCCTTCGGTTCATGGCGGTGACGCTGCAGGGCTACCGGAGCTACCTCATCCCGATCACGCGCGCCCCAACAGTGGGCACCACCGACCCACACGCCCTCTTCCAGATGGAGGCCTTCCTTAGATCCAGGGACAGGGTAAGTAGCTATCAGCAGCAAGCCCTGGAGCTGAAGATCCAGGAGGCGTTCCTTCGGTTCATGGCGGTGACGCTGCAGGGCTACCGGAGCTACCTCATCCCGATCACGCGCGCCCCAACAGTGGGCACCACCGACCCACACGCCCTCTTCCAGATGGAGGCCTTCCTTAGATCCAGGGACAGGGTAAGTAGCTATCAGCAGCAAGCCCTGGAGCTGAAGATCCAGGAGGCGTTCCTTCGGTTCATGGCGGTGACGCTGCAGGGCTACCGGAGCTACCTCATCCCGATCACGCGCGCCCCAACAGTGGGCACCACCGACCCACACGCCCTCTTCCAGATGGAGGCCTTCCTTAGATCCAGGGACAGGGTAAGTAGCTATCAGCAGCAAGCCCTGGAGCTGAAGATCCAGGAGGCGTTCCTTCGGTTCATGGCGGTGACGCTGCAGGGCTACCGGAGCTACCTCATCCCGATCACGCGCGCCCCAACAGTGGGCACCACCGACCCACACGCCCTCTTCCAGATGGAGGCCTTCCTTAGATCCAGGGACAGGGTAAGAGGCTCATGTCACGTTATATAGCGATATCGTGAAGTATCAAGTGACTCATGTTACGTCACATCACATCATAACGCGTCATGCCACATCAAATCACAACGCGTCATGCCACATCAAGTCACAACACGTCACGTCACATCAAAATACGTGACGTCAAGTCACATCAAAACACGTGACGTCAAGTCACATCGCATCACATCACATAATAATATTGATAATATAACACTTTGCTTCACTTGCGGCTGAAATTTGCGCAAATGTCCAATCATTAAATCTTGTGACTGGTCCGTCCGTCATGCATCAGCAGGGTTAAACATTTTGTTATTTTGAATTTGTACACTTCTGGTACATTATGAATTTATTGGTATTATTAAACGTCAGTTTGATAAGTTAGCACTACAACTCAAAGTAAACTCAAATGTACGTACTGAGTATTATACACTTCACTTAACCTTATCTTTGAGAATTTAAGCACTTTCAGCCGTTGTTTATTAGTGGGTAAAATTACATACATATATCACGCCTATAATCCCTTGCGGGGTAGGCAGAGCGCAAATGGCCGCAAAAACGTACATTTACGCCACATCTGACAAATATTTGAGAGACATTCTGAAAATTGTGTATCGCCATAGTGACAGGTTGTCAGCCCATCGCCTAAAATTGCAATACACACCCTCGAGTCCCTAAATCGCCTCTTACGACTCCCACGGGTAAGAAATGGGGTGATGCTATTCTTAACCGGCATCACACGGCAATTTTTAAGGATAGTGGGTAAAATTAGTTCCGTATAAATGAAAACTTACTGTGACTTATCTCTTATAGACGCACCAACGCTTCTACGCTTACATGATGAAGACACAAATGTTCACTCGCTTCATCGAGGAACGTTCCTTCGTGTGCGACGTCGACCAGGGACTGTCGTTCTTCGACGACTGCATCGAGCGAGTCGCGGCGGGAGGGAACGCGGCTGACGAGCCATTACTGGGAATGGACGTCGGGAATAACTCGGAGAGGACCGTGTTTGTTCTACCGCCGGATCCGCCTGATCCGCGTGAGTTATTTTTTTTATGTGAAATTGAATACCAATATTAAACTTAGCCATGGTAAGTAAGTGTACAGTCAAGTTTACGTTCGGTTATCCGTACACACACACATATCACGCCTATTATCCCTTGCGGGGTAGGCAGAGCGTAATCGGCCGCAAAAACGGACATTTACGCCACGTCTGACATATATTTGAGGGTCATTTAGAAAATTGTGTATCGCCATAGTGACAGGTTGTCAGCCCATCGCCTAAAATTGCAATACACACCCTCAAGTCCCGTACTAATATTATAGATCCGAGAGTTTGTGTGTGTGTGTATGTATGTTTGTTACCTGTTCACGCTCAAACGGCTTGACCGATTTGGATGAAATTTGAAACACAGGTAGAGTATAACCTGGAAAAACACATAGGCCACTTTTTACCGCGGGAAAACAACTATTTCCACGGGAAAATGAGTGGCAGCGGGTGAAACCGCTGGGCAGAAATCTAGTAGTTCATAAATATAGCTTGAGCTCTGTGAGAGATGTCAGATTGATTTAATTTTCTTTTGTCTTTTTCACTCTCTCTCTCACTTGGTTTCCTATCTAGTGTTAAAAACAAAAACTGCTAGCGCCATCTAACCACGAAAATAGGATGCTAGGAACTAATGAGAAGCTTTGGCGCTAGTAAAGCAAATTAACTGAAAGTAACCAATAGAACATCTGGAAAATTAAAATGGCCGCGTCTGGCCAATCACAGGCGGCCGTCAAAATTTGTCTGTGGATTTAGACAGATCTGTCAGGGTGACGGCGTCGGATTTTGCCGCGTTTTTGGTGGTCTTCAATTGTCTTGAGCGAAAAGTGTTTTAAGTGAAAACTTACACAAATAAAACTTGTTATTTTATAGTTCATAAAGTGGGATAGTGTGTTTACTATCCAATTCGGATAAACCGATCGCCCACATAATGGGAAACAAGCGATCTAGATCTCGTTCGCGTTCCCGCGGCCGGCGTCACGATAGCGCCCGGCGTCACGACAAATCCCGTGATCAGTCTTCCAAACAACGGAAAACTTGTAGTGAGGATCGTTTGGAAAGCCGGCTCATGAACCTCGAACGTATCATGCAGAAATTTGAACGACGTATGGAGAACTTTGCTGGCAAATCTGACGCGTCCGTTGTACTAACGAGTTCCACTACTGTGCCGGTCACTTCAGATCAAGCTCTTGATGCCAACATCGCGTATGATGGCATTTGTACTCCGCCGTTGCCAGTCCAAAACGTACAACCGCATACGGGTATGCGACGCGAGTTTCTGAGTGAAAAGTTGTGTTCGAAGTTTAACCACAATGTGCAACATAGTTCTACTAGTGCCGCTGTTACTTCAGTTCATTCGTCAGTGTTGAGCAACTCACGGATTGGAGTTGCTGCAAATTCGAGTGCCAATATGGTGTGTGATACGCCACATGGCACACCTAATTTACCAGTGTGTACAACTAACACTTCAAATACAGTTGTGCCCTCGTCTGAACGTCACAAGCTGCCTGCCAGTGAGGAATCCCCGGAGGTTTGCTCATCAAAACCAGGTCAGATAAATAAAATATTCCCGGGATTTGACAATATACCAATTTTTACTGGAAACGCTGAGCACATGTCAACAACATCATGGATAAAACGTTTGGAATCTCTTGCTAAACTTTTTAATTGGGATGAACACATTCTTATTTATCAAATGACTTCAAAGTTGTCAGGCAATGCTAGACTTTGGTTTGATGCTCAACAGGACATTGACTTCAGTTGGGAGCAGTGGAAGCAAAAGTTGCTTAGTAATTTCCCAGAAGGGCGAGGTATCGCAATGAAATTAAATGACTTTATTAATGTTATGCGAGACAATGATGAGAATGTGGTAGAGTTTTATTATAAAAAGTTGATATTAGGGAAAAAGTGTTACCAACCGGATCATGTTATAGCGGATGTTATTATTTCCACCTTAAATCATCCACTACTAAAGGCTGGCGCACGCGGCGCTGGTTGCCGTGACACTAATTCACTTTTAGAGTTTCTCATTGATGCTGCATCTGATATTGTCCATAAAAATGTTAAAAGTCATATGGCTAAAGCGGAGGTAAATAAAAACATCCCTACAAAAAGAGGTAACTCGAAGGATAACATGATCTGTTACATTTGTAATGCTAAAGGACACCTTTCATGGCAATGTTCTAAGTCAAAACGGTGCGAACGGTGCCATAAGAATGGTCATGTATTGTCCGAGTGCAAGCAATGTAAGCTGTGTAATAGATTTGGTCATACAAATGAGCAATGTTATCGAGCAAAACAAGAACTTGTCAATAAACAACCTAAGATGTATAAACTTTCAAACATTGATGAAAACGACAAAAAGTTTCACAAACAGGCCACTGTAAATGACGTTACCCTATCTGCATACGTTGATTATGGAAGTGCGTGTAACACAATTAAATTGAGTGCTGTCAAAAGATTAGGTTTAGATTTCTCAAAAGAATGTACGCGAAGCATCCGCCCTTACGGTGGTGGTATCCTTTACAAAACATTGGGTCAGATGACTGCGAAGGTAAAGCTAGATGATGCATCTGCTGTAGTCCCAATTTTGGTAGTAGATGACTGTTTGCAAGAGCATGATATGCTGATTGGCAGGTCATTCACAGAATTGCCAAGTATAGGAGTGACTAAAACATTTGACACATTAGCCTTCACAAATGTTGCAACAGACAATATAACAACTGTTCATCTAGGCAATCCATTGGGTGATTTTGTTGAATTACCTGCAGTATCTGAAAGTATGATGAATGTTTTAAGAGTATGTCTGGTTGATGATACAATTCTTTACCATGGTCTTAATGAAGTGACAATAACAGTATCACCTCAAGGTGCAGACCAGAATAATGAAACAATATATGTAAGATATTCACAGCATCATGAACCAGGTAAAGAATTAGAGGTTCTTCCGAGTATAGTGGAGATGAACAGAAACCATGGCCATGTAAAAGTTTTGAGTCATGTTTACTCACCTCTAACTTTGTATGCGAACAAATGTATAGCCCGGGGCAATTATATTTCAAGTACTGATGAGACTAACACTGATTTGACAGGAATTGATAAGTCACGACTAGAGTCACTATTAAATAAGTATCAACATTGCTTTGCTGGACAAGATGGGAAAATTGGAGCTTCTAATATAGAAATGTCTATTGAACTGACAAGCACAACACCTTTTTATTACCGTCCATTTCGTATGTCTTTTCCGGAACAAGAAGAAGTAAAACGGATCATAGATGATTTATTAGCACAGGATATTATTGAACCAAGTAATTCCCAATATGCAAGTCGCATTCTTCTAGTTCCTAAGAAAACTGGTGAGAAACGTATGGTAGTAGATTATCGGCATTTAAATAGTCTGACCCAGAAAGACAGGTATCCACTTCCGTTAATTCAAGACCAAATTGATCGGCTGAAGGGCCAAAAATATTTTAGTACCCTAGATTTATGCTCAGGTTACCATCAGTTGTGGATCCATCCCGATAGCAGACAATACACATCTTTTGTCACACCCTTTGGACAGTATCAATACAAGCGGATGCCATTTGGACTTGCTAATGCCCCGGCAGTTTTTCAGCGTGCTATAAATCAGATGTTAGGGGATTTAAAGTTCAAATTTGCAGGGGCTTACCTAGATGATATTATTTGTTATTCTAGCACTATTGATGAAGGTTTAGAAAGACTTGAGAAAATTTTGCAACTAATCTCAGATGCTGGTCTGACATTGCGCAAGGAAAAGTGTGTTTTTCTAAAAACTCAAATAGAATACCTTGGATTTGATATTAAAGAAGGAGAAATACGTCCCTCTGCCAAGAAAATAGAATGTGTAAAACATTTTCAACGTCCAACGACAGTGCATCAGGTTCGTCAATTTATTGGATTGGCAAGCTACTTTAGAAGGTTTATACAGTCGTTCGCTCTTAGAGCTCGTCCATTAACGTTGCTTCTTAAAAAAGAAACCATCTGGAAATGGGACAAAGCACAGGAGGATGCATTCAATGATCTTAAGTTAGCATTAACTTCAAGCCCAGTATTGGCCATATATAATGAAAAGTTTGAGACACAAGTGCACACTGATGCATCGTCTTTAGGCGTAGCAGGAGTTTTGATGCAGAAACAGCAAGATGGACAATACAAACCGGTAGCTTATGCAAGCCGTCAGACAACATTGGCTGAAAGCAAGTATCACTCATATGAACTGGAAGCATTAGCAGTAGTCATGAGCTTACAGAGGTTCCGTGTGTATCTGTTGGGTAAGCCATTCATAGTAGTAACAGATTGCAATGCCTTGAGCACTACATGGACTAAACGTGATATGATCCCGCGTATTGGGCGATGGTGGCTGGAGTTACTTGAATACGACTTCAAAGTGATTTACCGGCCAGGGCCGCATATGCAGCATGCTGATGCACTCAGCCGCAACCCAGTTGACACGGTTTTGCACCTAGAACAAACTACTTGGGTCACAGCAGTACAACATGCAGATCCCAAAACACACGCATTGATAGAAAAATTGGAATCTTTTTCTGATGGAAATGCCACCCAAGATGACTACTGTTTGGTTGAAGGTCAACTGTGCAAAAGTATTGATGGTAAAAAAAAGATAGTCATACCTAAATCAGTTCGATGGCGCGTAGTTAAAATGTTTCACGACGATAATGGTCATATGGGTTTTGAAAAAGTTATTCAACTAATTCGTAAGAAGTACTGGTTTGAAAAGTTACGGAGATTTGTAACAAAATACATAAGAAGTTGTATTTCATGTCAATTTGCAAAGAAACCTACTGGTTTACAAAGAGGTCAACTGCACCCAATAGATAAAGGAAATGTGCCTTTTGAGACCATTCATGCGGATCATTTAGGGCCATTCTGTGAGTCTAAACAAGGTAATTCTTATCTTCTATTGGTGGTGGATGGCTTCTCCAAATATTCTTGGTTGCAACCTGTGCCCAACACAAAAACTGAATATGTGCTGTCCACACTCACATTATTAGAAAAGATTTTTGGTACACCGTCACGAGTTATAAGTGATAGGGGTAAATGCTTCTCTAGTAAACAAATGTCAAATTATTGCAAAAACCGCCATATAAAACATATTATGAACGCTGTGGCTCGCCCTCGAGCTAACGGGCACGGAGCACAGTACGATTTATCCGTAGAGAGGATAAATCGTACTGTGCTCCAATCCCTTACAGCTTGTATTGGAGATAAACATGACACCTGGGAAGATTATGTTTCACAAGTGCAAAGGGGCATCAACTCCACCATTAATAACTCTACTGGTAAAAGTCCATTTGAATTAATTTTTGGCTTTGTACCCCGCCTTCCATTAGATATTCCATGCTTAGAAATACCAGATCATGAAAATCTCCATGAAAGTCGAGAAGCTGCTGCTGAAAAGCTTAAATCCATTGCGGCTAAAATGAAAGAAAGATACGATCGTAAACGCATACCGGCATTACCATTCAAAGTAAAAGATCTTGTTCAAATTGAGAGACGAATACTTAAAAAAGGAATTACTAGTGGAAAATTAGTTGACAAATATGCAGGACCTTACAGAGTTACCGCAGTTCTTGGAAAAGATCGGTACCGCGTCGAGTCATTAAACACACGTGGCCGCAGATATCGTAACGTCATATCCGGCGATAAGATGAAACCGTTCATGGTACAAGAGGAATCAGATGATTGTTCTGCCTCTGATAGTGAAGATGAATAAGTTAAGTGTTACTTTTCTTGGGAAACAGTTTAATATCTTGCAAATATTATTTAAAAAAAAAATACACTGTTGTTAATAGATAAACAATAGCTGTATTCTTGTAGAAGGAAATGACATCTCTTTATGTTTGTATGTCTTTGATTGTAATATAGTCATACATATTATAATATAAACTTACCTTTGAAAATGATCTCTAATAAAAAGTCATTAATATTTTGTTTTATGGAAGGAATGGAGATGATTAAAAAAAATGTTTCTATGATTTTAATATAATTTTGGTGTTTCAAGGTTCCTGTTGGTCATAACAATTAAAACATAAATTTGAAGTAAACATAAATTGTCATAGTTTTATTTAGATACAAGACAAAAAAAAAATGAAGGACTAATTGATTTGAAAGAATAAAAAAAAAAAAAGACAGTCAACAAAATCAGTTAAAGAAAAACAATGGTATAAAATTGATAAAGGGAAATAAAATCAATATGATTGATAAATGAAATAAAGATAGTAACCAGTTGCAAAAAATAAGGACAACTAAAAAAAAGAAATTATATAAAAAAAAAATAAAGGCCCTTGATAAGAACACAATTAAAAAAAAATAAGGTCTACTCATAAAAAAAAAAAGCATTAGAAAAAGAATAAAGAAAAAAAATGGTCAACTGAAATAAATAAAATTAAGACTGTTGCTAAAAATAAGGACAACAGATCAAAAAAAAAAAAAAAAAAAAGACCCTTGATAAGGAGACAGTGGACATTAAATACAGTAAAAAAAATGCGGTTGATCACAACAGTAAAAAATAAAACAAAAAAAAAATATGATAGCAAGAAAATGTAAGACTAACTAATGTCTGTAGAATATCAGATTGGCACTTGCTCAGTCTTAAAGAGTTCACGATAAAATTATAGATCATGCATACACAACCACTGACCTCAGAGTTCAGTCAGTGATAAACAACCACAACTCATAATGATGGATCCCATCTCTTCTAGTTTCACGTACATGTTTTATTTTACAGGTATAGAAGAGTTTTTAATACGAGGTCGTATTAAATCTGATCAGGATGGTCGAATGTTAAAAACAAAAACTGCTAGCGCCATCTAACCACGAAAATAGGATGCTAGGAACTAATGAGAAGCTTTGGCGCTAGTAAAGCAAATTAACTGAAAGTAACCAATAGAACATCTGGAAAATTAAAATGGCCGCGTCTGGCCAATCACAGGCGGCCGTCAAAATTTGTCTGTGGATTTAGACAGATCTGTCAGGGTGACGGCGTCGGATTTTGCCGCGTTTTTGGTGGTCTTCAATTGTCTTGAGCGAAAAGTGTTTTAAGTGAAAACTTACACAAATAAAACTTGTTATTTTATACTAGCTACCTGCTGTTAAGGGAATCATCCTTTATTTACAGAGTATAGATAGGCACTCGAAACGCTAATGTTAGTCTTATGCGCGTAGCATAAGAACGGTTCAAAGTTCGGACATTTGTAATAAGTGGCAAGGTTAAGATAAATTAGTGTGTAATTTTAGGTTTTGTTATATATATTTTTAAAAAACTAACCCAGCCTGAGCTTTACATTACATTAACAGCTACAATAGTCCACTGTTGGACTTATGGTGCACAGTTGCAACAAGCTTCATCTTACTCTGACTTTAGCCCATGTTCTTCATGTACATCGTTGGATTTACTCGATATCATTAGAGCAAATTTCCTTTGGTAGACTGAGGGTCGGCGCACATAACATGTTACGTAGGGAATTGTCTCGACTTGGAACCTTAAACGACCTGTTTACGTTACATTTTGGTTGAGATACCATCGTTATGTAGCCGTCTCGCTCGCCGTTTACGCGATTTCTATGTGCGATATGTAAAATAATAATTTCACTTTGAGCAATAATATTTTTTTGATACAATTTTATCATTTTATTTTATAATCCCTTGCGGGGTAAAGAGCGTAAACGGCCGCATAAAACGGACATTTACGCCACGTCTGACAATTATTTTTGGGTCATTCGGAAAATTGTGTATCGTCATAGTGACAGGTTGTCAGCCCATCGCCTAAAATTGCAATACTAATTTTTGATTGTGTTTGTAAATATTTCTTTTTGCAGCGGAAACATACACCTATGAGAAATTCGAACTGGACGCAACACTGATCGCAAAATGTCGGTGTAAAACGAAAAGCGGCGCCGTACAGTCCCTGCCGGCCGCTGCCCTAGCCTCCGCGGAGTCCCTGGCAGACGCCTCGCCATTGGCCAGGCGGACCAAACAGGAGATTACTGCTGCTCAAAGGTAGGTTTAATGTTTTATTCAGTGTGAAGTTCGCTAAGGCTGAGATAGAGTTGACATTCAAAGGCCCAATAGGGCGCAGTAACAGAGCCGTGCATTCTCTGCCGTCTGCTGCTATCACCTGCAGACGCCTCGTCATTGGCCAGGCGGACCAAACAGGAGATCACTGCTGCTCAAAGGTAGGTTTATAGTTTATTGAGTGTTATGTTTGCTAAGGCTGAGATAGAGTCGACATTCAAAGGCCCAATAGGGCACAATAACAGAGCCGTGCATTCTCTGCCGTCTGCTGCTATAGCGTGCAGATGCCTCGCCACTGGCCAGGCGGACCAAACAGGAGATTACTGCTGCTCAAAGGTAGGCTTATTTATACTTTTATTGAGTGTTATGTTTGCTAAGGCTGAGATAGAGTCGACATTCAAAGGCCCAATAGGGCACAATAACAGAGCCGTGCATTCTCTGCCGTCTGCTGCTATAGCGTGCAGATGCCTCGCCACTGGCCAGGCGGACCAAACAGGAGATTACTGCTGCTCAAAGGTAGGCTTATTTATACTTTTATTGAGTGTTATGTTTGCTAAGGCTGAGATAGAGTCGACATTCAAAGGCCCAATAGGGCACAATAACTGAGCCGTGCATTCTCTGCCGTCTGCTGCTATTGCCTGCAGACGCCTCGCCATTGGCCAGGCGGACCAAACAGGAGATTACTGCTGCTCAAAGGTAGGTTTAGTTTTATTCAGTGTTAAGTTTGTTAAGGATGAGAAAGAGTCGACATTCAAAGGCCCAATAGGGCACAATAACGGAGCCCTGCATTCTCTGCCGTCTGCTGCTATAGCGCGCAGACGCCTCACAATTTACCAAACAAAAGAGGTAGGTTTATTCGTATTGATTATTAGTGACAGGATAAGGAATAGCGTGATAAGGGAAAGTTGTGGTATAAAAGAAGACGTAGTGACATGTAGAGAGGATGAATGAAAGAAGATTAACGAAACAGGTGTATATGGCAAGTGTGGATGGGAACGTCGGAAGGGTAAGACCTCGACGAACGTACCTCGATCAAATCGGGGACGTGCTAAAGAAACGTCAGGTCAAGAGTACCCTAAACCGACGAGCATGCATGAAGAGATTGATGAATGTAGAGGAGGCGAAAGAAGTATGCCAGGATCGTAGTAAGTGGAAGGAAGTAGTTTCTGCCTACCCCTCCGGGAAAGAGGCGTGATTTATGTATGTATGTATGTATGTATGTGATTATTAGTGATCAATTTTTCTATTACGACAATACAAAATTGTTATAAAAAAAGAAAATTGTGTTATACAAATTTCTTTTTTTCACAATGACAGATCATGACGTCAATTAGTGATAATACTATCCTACATTGAATGAAGTAATTTCATTTTCATTGGAGTAAAAATATTAATCTGGGAGTATGTTTAAAAAAAAAGAAAACATAATGAGCGAAACAAAATAAAGTATTCAGATTCATCAACCATGTTACACACTGATTAATTTCCTCTCAACAAACTTGACATATACAGGCTTTGTATTCCTAAGTACTAGGTCGGCCATGAACTCAAGGTCATCAGGTTTCGTCACCGGCTCCAGCTCAAACTTGCGCAGCAGGTTGGCGATGCAGGACTTCATTTCCAGCATTGCGAATCTTTGACCTGGAAAATATTATTATTATTAAACCATTTATTGCACACAATAAAAACATAGGACACATACATATATGAAACATTTCACAACAACTACTTATTTCTAAAAAGAAATCTCTTCCAGCAGACCTTGGGCAGTGAGATCTCATAAAGTGAGGCAGATGAGGCGTGCACTATCATTTACAAATTTAAATTATAATTTTCTTTAATATCAACTACATAAAATACCCCTCAATATCATACAACTACATAAACCTACATAAACTACATACATATATACTGAAACAAAATGAAAACATAATATGAATATATATCAGTATAAATATTCGATAAATATATACATATGTATATGGATGACTAAGAAAGAGATAGGTTATGTTCTTTAACTCGTCTTTTGAAAATATCCTTTTATTTAGGTACAATTAGTTATCTGGTTACCTGGTTTATGGTATAGAGTACCTACTACCGAACCCTTTTTGACAGACACACGATATGACAGTCCAGGAACCATCGAGTCGTTGATCGACTCGGTGTCCTTACGGAAAAGAAAACAAATAACGGATCTTTTTAAATTTTGTAATTAGACAGAACATGGGAATCGTTTATCGATCATATAACTACATTAGGTTCTTGTTTCTTTTAAGAACATTAATATTTATGAACAGGCACAAAAATGCGTCATTCGAATATTTTATTGTGCCAATAAAATTGAAAAATGTTGCCTGCATTGCCTTTTTGGCTAGTTTATGAGCTGGTAAAATAATAAAACACTAAAATCTTTTTAATGGTATATCTAATTTAAAAAATGATCTTTGATCCCCATTGTGTCTGTTTTATTGAATAAGTCATATTTAATTTTAATTTATTAATCACAACCATGGATAATGAGTTATACCTCATAAATGCAATGTCGTGAAGATTGAGCATTAAGTCTAGTTATCACACCACTACTAACAATCTTAATCAGTACCGACGTCCTACGTCCTATAACAATATTACTACACAATTGCCATCTCATCTATATGTATTTATCTTTATACATATTCGCGATAATCATCAAAATTGAAAGGATTTCCTTTCGGTTTTGCATCTATTATCGAACTGATTCTTGTAACAGATTAGGTGATAGTATGAACATAAAGTAACTTAATAATCACATACTTCCTTTTATAAATAATAATCTCTCTCGTTGCAAAGCAAGCACTTATCTATTGAATCTTATAGAGGTAAAACCTAAATATGATATAATGAAATATCATCCACACTATATTAGATGATTCTGCTAAGCGTTTAATACGGGGTGTAAGGTACAGCCCTCCGAATACTGATAGGGTACATGCATACCATGAAACTGAACAACTTTCCCCTAGGAACATATGTCAGGAAACGACAAAAAATATTCGACTTCCCATACAAAATCACGATCAGCTGACTGCATTTACTATGGAAATTCCAAAAACCTATGCCGTATCCTGAAATATTTTTTTATGGAAAGTTGTTCAGTTACATGTTCTCAATATAATTGTTCGGAAGGCTGTCCCTTACACCCTGTATAATATAAGGCAATGGCAGACGGGTATAAGCAACAGTACTTTGTAGAGTGATATGGTGGATCTAATTGTTGTTAATTTACGTTAATCATGCGTAGTTTTCCGACCTGACCTACCTAGAGGTAGACTAGAGTAAAGACACATACCTATACAATTTCTGGGTCCAGCGCTGAATGGTATGAATGCGTAGGGGTGACGACCGACACAGTTTTCTGGCAGAAAGCGGTCCGGGTCAAACTTTTCCGGGTCCGGGTATATTTTCTCGCTTCTGTGCAAATCGTAGACGTGAATATGACATTGCACTCCTGCTGGGATTGTGTAACCGCCTGTAATTTGTAAGCATCAGCATTAAACATATTACGCCTATAATCCCTTGCGGGGCATTCGAAAACTTGTGTAACGCCATAGTGACAGGTTGTTAGTCCATCGCCTATAGTTGCAATACATAACATCGAGTCCCTTAGTCGCCTCTTACGACTCCCACGGGAGAGAAACGGGTTGATGCTATTCTAAGCCGGCATCACGGGGCATAAAAAAATGCAGAGATTTGTATAAGTGGAAAGAAAACACAAAAGTGGGACTAGATTACGAGGCGAAAGTACAATAAATTATAAAAATAATTGTAATTAACATTTGTTTCGCAACAAAAACATTGAACACTAATCACTAAGCGCGGGAGAATTTGCAAAAATCTTGCTAGTTTACAAAAATTATGCATCTAACACGTTCCCGTGTTAGTTTGTTGTTTTTTAATTTGGTATTCAACTAATCAAGATCTACTTCTCAAAACATGGCGATACAACTTAAAATGATAAATAAGCCTATCTATTTCCAGCAGTCAGTCATAGTCATACACACACATCCAGAAACAAAGAAACACTCTTACTTAGTACGACTGGGTCGGTGATTTTTCTTCCTATAAAAGGCACAGGCGGGTACAATCGTAAGGACTCCTTTATGCAACATTCCAGATACTTCAATGCATTTAAGTCGTCTATGGTAGCTGGTCTATTCGAGTCTCCAAATACCTCTCTCAGTTCTGTGAATATTTTATCCTGAAATATCAATAATTCAATAAGTTACATTATATGTTTGGATGTTAATTTGCAAAGAACTAAAGTATATTCCAAGTGTGTTGCTTGTTAATAGAAATTGTTTCTTTTGCATTTTGAACTTTAGAAGAGTTTATTTCTGCCGTGTGATGCCGGCTTAGAATAGCATCAACCCATTTCTTTTCCGTGGGAGTCGTAAGAGGCGACTAAGGGACTCGAGGGTATGTACTGCAATTTTAGGCGATAGGCTGTCAATTTTCCGAATCACCCTCAAATATTTGTCAGACGTGGCATAAATGTCCGTTTACGCTCTGCCTACCCCGTAAAGGATTATAGGTGTGTATGTTTGTGAGTAGATTTTAAAATATACCTGTACGTCTTTATGGTTTGCTAATGACATTAAGCAAAAGTCCAACCCAGATGCAGTCGTGTCGTGGCCCTGAAAATATATTAAAAACAGGATCAAATAAATAACATATCTAATAAGTTCCTCGCGGATTTACGGTTTTTAGTTTTTTATGATCATTTTGCAAATAACTGTAAATTTATATGGCTGTGGTTGGCTCGAAGTTGTTGGCCTTGACGTTGTTCCAGTCTAGGATAGCTTTAAACTGGTATATCGAGTAATAAACCTGTAATCCAACAAGTCCAAAACTGACGAAGTGACCAAGTTGGTGTATTTTTTAAAGACTAGCAGTTTTATTGACTAGCAGTCACTACGTGACGACACCAAATCTAGGAATTAAATCGTAAAATTAAACAAGGGTAGAGATGTAAGAAAATGTTGCGAACAGGAGTTATTATGTACTACTTACCTCAAACATGAAAGTATCGACCTCCTCCTGAATACCATCGCTGTCGATCACGCCTTCTTTCTCAGCCGATATCATCAAATCCAACATAGCCACTTTCTTCTTCTTTGAACTAAAATAAACATCGTCCTCGTCATCTTCCATGCTATCTTTAAAGTCTATTCCGGTGGTTTCTAAATAAACTTTTCTTTGTTTTATTACTCTTTTTGTGAAGCTGGTAATAGTTTCCAAATGTTTGTAGAAGCTTCGTCCTATGATGGAGAGGCGAAAGATGGCGTCGAAGTAATAGTAGATCCTTGCCATTCTCTCAGCGCAATGTTTAGATAGTTCGTTTAAAGATCTCTTGTAGATTCTGCCCTCTTTTGATGTTTCTTTGTCTAGACGGGTGCCCATGGCAGTCTCTGAAATAACATTTTTGAAATAAGTTATGAAATCTTGATAACTAAAATCTATTGCTGTTTTGTGCCATAATACAGTGTCCGCAAAGGTGCAAATCCCTTAAACTAAAGTTCCTTGGAACAACCTTTCTAAAGAAGATGCGTAAATTTAAAGAAATTTCTGTAACATCCATACAAAATGAGTCGTACAATCATCCATACAACCAACCACTCATTTGCAGTCCAATTTATTTTTGTCAATGTTGGACATATTTTTATCAGGGAAAGTGTTTCGTAATCGTGAGAACATGCCACGATAACTAAAGGGCTTGTGCATTTACAGATACATCCTGTATAATATAAGAACTCATGATTATTTTGTAAAAATAATACATACATACATAAATCACGCCTACATCCCTTACGGGGTAGGCAGAGCGTTAACGGCCGTAAAACGGATAGTAACACCACGTCTGACAAAAGTTTGAGGGTCAATCAGATAACTGTGTGTCACTATAGTGACAAGTTGTCAGCCCATCGCCTAAAATTGCAATTCACACCCTCGAGTCCCTTAGTCGCCTCTTACGACACCCATGTATAAATAATAGTTATTTTATACCGCAAATCCCATTCAGAGTGTACGTTGATATGACAGGAATAATATCCACAGGTTCGCCCTTAGTCTTGCTCAAAGATTCAACCAAACTGCGGCTGTTTTCCTCCATGACGGACACAAAGCGTTTCAAGATATTAAAATGGAACGTAGGCGTGAGAATCTTTCTGCGATGCGTCCATTTTGAACCTGAAACGTGGTGTTTAAATATAGTATTTATTTTTATATTATACTAAATCATGCTGCTAAACTATCAGATTTTCCGAATATTTCAATAATCACAATACAGTTTACCTGAGCTTACAAGAAGTCCTTCTTTTAGCCAAGGCTTCAATATATAGTAGATTATACTTTTATCCGAATTTTTCGATGACGAAATCACCGCCTGCAAGCAATGTCAATAATCTCATTATGGGATTCCGACCGGATCTAGCCCCCATGCTTAATTTAAAATTTATTTCTTCACGAAAACATATTTCATTCAACATACATTTTAATCCGAATCAAGTGTACATTCGGTCCAGTGCGTATTGTTTGTGCGTAATAGGAGGGCTGTCATGCGGCGGCACTAGCGGGTAGCATGTGTGTACGAAGTATTACATACGTACCTCAATATCCTCGGGGTTGTAAGGATTTATGGCCTGTATATTAAAACTGTACCAGCCATAGATGCCATCAAAACTTTTGGCATAGAATCTTCCCAGCTTGAATAGCTCCACTGTCGATAAAAAATAACATACTATTTACATCTTTATTTTAAATTTTTTGGCGGATTGTACTAGCAGGTGCAGGATGTAGATTTTCAGACATCAGAATATCGGTCGTGCTACTTATAATTGAAATACATAGTGATTAAGTAATATGTGCCGTGTGGTGCCGGCAGAGTAGAATAGCACCACCCCATCTCTTCCCGTGGGGGCCGTAAGAAGCGACCGAGGGATAAATCCGACCCAAGCACAATGGTCCTGGAGAGGCCAACTCCACAATTAAACCCGGAACGGGGTCTCCGTCAGGCGCGTGTGACAGAGATCTACCGCGCGGCAGACTCCTGCAGCCGACCTGGCTCCGCACGTATCGACTAGTCGTTCCTGCGGATCCAGCCATTAAGGCCGAGAGGGTGGCGCAGGTCCTGGGCAGCCCTGCGTTTTCCATAATTGAGTCCCAGACAACGCAGTGTCTCAGCCATGAAAAGTCTTGTCTCAGACACTGATTAAATCGTCTGTCACAGACGTGTGAGGCCAACGATTAAGTAATATGTGCGACATTTTGATAAGCTCAGGTCGATGATCGATTCATATTTGTCTTTGTTTTATTATTATATTTGTTATTTATTTATTTTTCATATAATGAAGGTTTAAAGATAACGCTTTTATTTTTTCTTAACAATGGGAAAAGACTTTGTAGCATTTAATAACTCGTCGTTCCGTCGTTAAAATCCCACACCATAAAAAAGAACAGTCCCACATACATTTGTACTCCTACCAGAAATTTATGTGAATAAAAAGATTGAGATTTCAATATTATTTTTATATTTAGTTCAATAATTACCTGGAGATAAAATTAATTCTAATCCATTTCCAAAAAAGAAAGTAGGCGGTGGCGATGGGGCTTGAGTTACGGATCTTGATTGATATTTGAAATAGTAGTGTATTAAAACTACTACTAAACCGATTAATAGCAAATACAGAAACATCGCGAACGCGTCCTTTCGTCACGATCGTCTTAATAACACTAGTATAAACATAAATATACACATACAAGTTTGAAAGATAATAATGTTAGGTTAGGTCACTCCAAGTCACTGATATGAAATCACTTCATCAAATTCGATTTTAAAGAACTACACGCAGGCCAGGCATTTCATGTTTGGACTGGGCTTCAACAAGTTTGAAAATATTTAAAGAAAATGGGAGCTTCTTTGAAGATACAGTTTGTGAAGGGCATGATCGTGAAGCGTTCCCGGAAGAGACCTTCGGAGAATGAACGGTGTAGGAAAATTGGAATATTGGGTTCTTGAGCCGGTAGGGAAATCAATTTCAGAGCGGGCAGAAAAATAAACAATGTTTTTTTTACCTGTAATTTCGCTATGAATATAATAGAACTGTTCGTTTTTATTCTTGGCGATAGAAAATTTATAAAAGTAATGAAAATAAATAAAAGTTTCAAAAGTTCGCTCTGGACGGCAAGAGGTTAGGTGCCTAATTTCATGTTTGCCTATAACCGGCATATTATGACATCATTTTCAACGCTGTCGACGATTTTCTGGGTGCTCATGTTTGCCTATAACTGGCATAATAGGATATCTTTTGAAACGCCATCGACGATTTTCTCCGATCAAAGGGTTTATTGGAATCGAAAGTCCTTGGATATCTCACGTGCCTGCCATATAGTAAACGGTGACTAATTATACAATATTAAACAGGATGACACTGTGTGGCCTTTGTAACTGCAGGCGACATAATAACTGAAGTAATCAGTGTCATCTTTAGCTTTATTAAATAAAAAATATTGTCAGGTTACCTTGCAGAAATTAAAGATACTTTTAAAACGTACTGAAAACTACACACAAGTATAACAGATTGTTTTCGTAATTTGACCTATCCGTAAGCAAAAATGTTGGGTGTTAAGGGCTTGTTTACCCGTTGACATATTCTCAGCAGATTTTTATTAAATCATGTAATTAGTTTCATTCTTGATTTTGACCCACCGTCCCATCAAAATTCAAAATAATCATAAATGTATGATCTATTATT
Source organism: Tuta absoluta (assembly GCA_027580185.1). Taxonomy (NCBI): domain Eukaryota; kingdom Metazoa; phylum Arthropoda; class Insecta; order Lepidoptera; family Gelechiidae; genus Tuta; species Tuta absoluta. Next base: position 7,519,717 of record JAQAHW010000009.1, read on the forward strand.
TTACGAACTCTTTTAGGGGTTTGAATAGCTAAAGCATGTTAAAATACCCTTATAACAATCGCTTTTTAGTAAAGGATAGAATGTAACATACATACATGACACATGACACTTTACTGACAACAGTTCGCATACTGAGAAAATAATGAACACTGTTGTTTAAGTAGGTAATTAATTCTTTGATATGAGTACTTAGTGTGCTATTTAGAGAGTAGGTCACCGAAGTACACGATTCGTAAATGTAAATTCATTTCCATATGCAAATATTCATTACTTATGACTGTTCAAATTAAAAATACTTATGAAATATTCTTTTTTGCGACAAGTTTAAGTCTTGACTAAAAACCTACCTTACCTATATTTTTTTAATAGCTAGCTATTTTTGTGTGGATGGGTGTCGTAAACGGTGATTAATGAAATGGGCATAACGGTCCCTGTGCTGTGTGATGCCGGCTTAGAATAGCATCACCCCATTCCTTTCCCGAGGGAGTCGTAAGAGGCGACTAAGGGACTTGAGGGTGTGTATCGCAATTTTAGGCGATGGGGTGACAACCTGTCACTATGGCGACACACAATTTTCCTATTGACCCGCAAATATATGTCAGACGCCTGCGGCCGTTTATGCTCTGCCTACCCCTTAAGGGATAATAGGCGTGATATATGTATGTATGTTTGTTGCACTGCACTTGCTGACCAGCGTGGTGCGTATGACAAATACCCCCAATAGGAGGAGCCTTATGTACAGAAATTCACTGTGGATGAATCCAACGGTCACGACCAACTTTTAATACTGGACGTAGCTTGAGATTAAAGTCAAGATAAAAGTCTAATTCAATAAAAATATTGTTACAGATTAGCGCGAAAAGCAAGTCTCTCACCAGAAGCGTGGGCAAAATGCCTGCTCGGAGCGTGTTACTCTTTCTACTTCTTGGCGCTACCTTGTCGCATCTCTCTGAACAGAGGGAAAGAGCAAGCCGTCTTGAAAGAAGCTTTCGATCATCTGGAACGAGCTACCAAACTACGTGTGCCTTGTGATGAGGTAGGTTTATACAGAATGCCTGCTCGGAGCGTGTTATTATACTTCTTGGCGTTACCTTGCCGCATCTCTCGGAACAGAGGGAAAGAGCAAGCCGTCTTGAAAGAAGCTTTCGATGATCTGGAACGAGCTACCAAACTACGTGTGCCTTGTGATGAGGTAAGACTAAAAATTCCTCAATATGCCCTTCAAAGCTTGGAGCCATTTTTCTTACAATCATATTGCTCAATCTAATATGTCTTACCCAAGCTGGAAGCAATAATTTCGCAAATAGTCTTCTTCTTCATGTGGGACCCTTCGATGAACCCTGGTGTCAGAGTACTAGTAGGCCTCTGACATGGATGACACCTGATTGCCCGTAAAAAAACGTAAAGCCGTCGGTCCCGGTTGGTGTCTATGTTTTACTTAGACGGCTATTACAGAAACAACAGAAAGAGGGAAACGTTGGAGATATATTAAATGTAGGTAGCTATTTGTTAATTTAGTCTTTTCTTTTACTGTAAATAACCTTATTAATTTAAATTTAATTTAAATTTTTATCAAATGTGTGTTATTTTCAGGTGTGTTACCGAGTGATGATGCAGCTATGCGGTGTACATTCGCTACCAGTGCTGGCTGTACGACTGCTGTTCCTCATGAAAAGGGCAGGTCTACAGCCAAACGCGCTGACGTACGGATACTACAACCGCTGCGTACTGGAGGCCGATTGGTGCCAGGATATGCCGAGGTCTGTGTACAAACTGTTGTGAGATTATAAGAAATAGAATAGTTTCGCCTAGTTTGGTGTCTAATGCATCTATCTGCAGGGAGATTTATTGTCTCAATACTCATACTCTTTATTTCATAATAGATAGAAATATGACATGTCAAAAATATTGATTACATTTACTTTTATTACATTAATATTTCAAGAGTTGATTCACTCTATAATATATGGATGGACTGACAACCTACCACTATAGCAATACCTACACAATATTCCAAATTATGCTCAAATGTTCGTTTTTTACGGCCGTTCACGCTCTGCCTACCTTGCAAGGGATTATAGGCGTGATATATAATACATGTTGAAGGTGTTTATTATACAGTATACATACGTATACGTATTATACAGAATGATTTTTGAATAGAACACACTGTTGTGCCAGTTTGCTTATCGACCCTGAAACAGCTGATTTGGTTGACTGACTGACTTGGTTTAACCTACCGAGTCTATCAACGTAAAGAGGTCATTTCGGGTTCTATCTAAACAAATAGCTATATAATTGTTTATTATAGCAACTACTACTACACAGCGAGTTGCTTGACAGACCAAAGTATAAAACGTATTTGTTTAATTTTCAGTGGTTCTCAACTGCTATGGAACAAACTGAGGATAGCAGTGGTGGGGGCAGCTTTATTTAGGAAAGCGGGAGCTCAAAGGGCCGCGCGATTGGCCGGCGCGACGCTTCATCCTGCTACCGCTGGAAGTAAGTCATTTATCAAACGATTTTACCTATTATTGTATATTTAAAAGCTCAAATTAAATTTTATTCGATGATACAAGAAAATTACCACCCGCAACCAGTGGAGGCAAATAGTTTGTTGCTAACATTATCTTGTTAGCTTATGGCGGAGCTTATAAACTTGGAAACCGTGTAGTGCCGGCTTAAAATAGAATCCACCTATTTCTACCCGTGATCAGGCCTGTGTCACTCCGCGTGTAGGTATTAAAAACATACCTCCAGGCGCCGGCCACTGCGAAAGGGCTAATCTAGAGGGCTGCCGCAAGCGAAAGAAGTCACACGCGTGCGCTATTTGTTCAACTTTCTTGTCAATTTGCAAGATGGACGAACGAAAAAAGCAAAGAAATACCCTTGATTTTATAACATTATGTTCCTTTTTGAAATTAATTTAATATAAAACAAACCCTTTCCCTTTTTGTTGAACAAAGTACCTACTATTCCAAAATCCTAAAAGTATTTAAAAGTAAATAAAAAGGTTTAGTCGTTTCATTCGAGTTGCATTTCATCTGTCGTATTCATTTACGAACTTGGACTAAGAGCCCAATTCAGAATATTTATATGTGATACGTCTATGGAATTCTTTTTAATTAAAGAAAGTTTGCGAATCCATATTGGGAATTTCTTGCTTGGAAATATATAAATTAATAACTTGAAAAATAAAATAATATTTTGCAATATTGCAGTTAAATTGTAGGTGCAAGATAAAATTACAATGTGCTAGTTTCGGTGAGCACTAAACACACTCAGCACATATTTAGTAGGAGTAAACGCTCGTGTTGTGCGCTAGATGGCGTAAGTAGTTTCTCGAAGTAAGCAACCCTAGACCGCGGCTCTTTCAATACGTATAACCACGTCTAACTTATTATGAACCGTAGTCGAATGAATTAAGAATCATATTCCCTCAAAAAAAATTTGAAGGTATGTAAATGAACACGTGGTCGACTGGAACGCGAGCTAAATTAAATCATATTGTCTATCAGATTGAGTACATATTTCTTTGAAAACCATTGCGAAGTAAAGCTTCTGTAACGCTAGTTACTAGTTATTATTCTGTGCCGTGGTTAACGTTATAGGCAAATAACTGTTGAATCCAGGGAATGTGCAGCAGGGTTACTAGAACAGGCACTGCGCTCTCTTATTCGCCTGTCGAGGGGCCTATGTCCAGCAGTGGACTGTTGTGGCTGTTTAAGTTGAGGTTGCGGAGGATCAGTTTGTTCGCTAGTAGCGGACGGACGAATATACTTTGAGCTTTAAAAGTTTGCTGTATTACCATATTATTAATTTTCCAATATTTTTGCAGGCAGTGGCACCCTACCCCGAGTAAGGTCAGCAGCGGCAGTTGGTGACAGCTCAGACCTCAGTAACCTAGCGGGGTTGGCAGCGTGTGAACCCGCCGTCAGCAGGACTAGTCTCGATTCGGGTTAGTTTTCTTTTTAATTATACTAAATCTTATGTATTTGACCGTAGATTAAAATTACTTCTTTTATTAGTACAAAATATCAGGTGTAATTTCACTAGTGACCGATATTAAAAACAGGGGACGGCCTGGTGATAAGGAACAACTTCCTATAAGAAAGATAGATCGAAATAAGACAAAAAATATTTTGAGCTTCCATAATAATCTAAATCAACTGCTCGGCAAGTGGGGTCCAAATTATCTTTTTGATATTTCTATGTTCCTTGAGGAGAGTTGTTACTTATCACCAGCCCGTTTTGAGTTGTCGCTATAGGTCACTAGTAAAATTTCACCCTTTAAAGTTGGTATAAGCACTTTGTCGTCTGCCAAAGGTACTTCCTCTAAAGTACCAAATCTCTCTACCTACACATGTTGATGCTGATTTATGTTTTTCATATTGTTTGCTTGTCTTACAAGGCACCAAGTCGACGAACGTCTCGTTTATCCCTGTTATATAAGAGTGTATTTTCATTCAAATTAGACAACTGTCATAAAAAAACTGTATTTTCCAGCAAGCGGTCGGGAGCACGAAGCGAATTCGAGCGCATTCGACGCGCTGATACGTCGCGGGAACATCGTGCGCGACAACCCCACCCGCGCGCACGCACACGCCATGTCCCACGCCGCAGGGATACTCATCTCTGGTCCGTACAACCATATCTACATACATACAGGGTTATTTTTTATTCATCCCGGAAATTTTACAGGGCGATTCTTCTCATAACTCTGAACAACTTTTATTATGGGGTCACCTGCGAAATCGCGAAAAAAAAAACAGCTGGTCCATACATTTTTAGGTATGAATTTTTCTATGGAGCAGCTGTTTTTTTTCGTGATTTTGCAGGTGACCCCATAATAAAAGTTGTTCAGAATCATGACTAGAATCACCCTGTAAAATTTCCGGGGTGAATAAAAAATAACCCTGTATGTAGCGACCTCTAGGAGCTACGACAAGAAGCTTACTCAAGGTGGTCCATGAGCAAACAAGACGCAACAGAAGTTCCAACATATCTGCAAGATGGCGCCACGTGACAGAACAAAGAGCCTGAAACGCGGTATCGAAGTGTTTCACCGCGCAACGCATATATACAACTTCCAATTCTATCCAGGTGGACCAGTCGGTCCCCTGGCCACAACACCCGGCCAGGCGGTAGCTACCCTTTTCCCGCACCACCTGGAACCCTCCATTCTGCCTATTGGCATCACTTCCTGTCACCCGCCATATACTTTATCTCTCAGTCGCTTTTTACGACACCCACGGGTAGAATTGGATTGATGCTGTTCTAAGCCGGTATCACGGCATCAATTATTAACAACATTCATCCACAGGAAACGCAGCTGTCCATGCATTAGATGAATTTACCTCGTTTCTGAAATAGGGTGGTATTATTAAACCAGCAATAATATATTTAATCGCTATTGCAGCAAAATTACTTATTTTCAAAATGTAATAAAAGATTTGAATGTTTCAGGCTGACAAAGCAATTTAAAATGTCTCTTCTTTCAGGTCTGCCATCGAACCCGGACCTTTGCGAGACCTCGCGGCCGCGCAGCAATTCTTTGGGCAGCGAAGACTCTCGCCCTTTATCCCTAAATGAGAAACGTCAAACCATCCACGTGAGCCCTGACAGCCCTTCAGACTTGAGGCTCCTGACGCGCTCAGAGAGCTTCGCGGGCGACGCACAGATCTTACAGAGTCTGCAAAGCATTGCCATTGGTGAGTCCAACGACCCGATGAACCCCAGGGTTCAAACCATCCACGTGGGCCCTGACAGCCCTTCAGACTTGAGGCTCCTGACGCGCTCAGATCTTACAGAGTCTGCAAAGTATTGCCATTGGTGAGTCCAACGACCCGATGAACCCTAGGGTTCAAACCATCCACGTGAGCCCTGACAGCCCTTCAGACTTGAGGCTCCTGACGCGCTCAGAGAGCTTCGCGGGCGACGCACAGATCTTACAGAGTCTGCAAAGTATTGCCATTGGTGAGTCCAACGACCCGATGAACCCTAGGGTTCAAACCATCCACGTGAGCCCTGACAGCCCTTCAGACTTGAGGCTCCTGACGCGCTCAGAGAGCTTCGCGGGTGACGCACAGATCTTACAGAGTCTGCAAAGTATTGCCATTGGTGAGTCCAACGACCCGATGAACCCTAGGGTTCAAACCATCCACGTGAGCCCTGACAGCCCTTCAGACTTGAGGCTCCTGACGCGCTCAGAGAGCTTCGCGGGCGACGCACAGATCTTACAGAGTCTGCAAAGTATTGCCATTGGTGAGTCCAACGACCCGATGAACCCCAGGGTTCAAACCATCCACGTGAGCCCTGACAGCCCTTCAGACTTGAGGCTCCTGACGCGCTCAGAGAGCTTCGCGGGCGACGCACAGATCTTACAGAGTCTGCAAAGCATTGCCATTGGTGAGTCCAACGACCCGATGAACCCCAGGGTTCAAACCATCCACGTGAGCCCTGACAGCCCTTCAGACTTGAGGCTCCTGACGCGCTCAGAGAGCTTCGCGGGCGACGCACAGATCTTACAGAGTCTGCAAAGTATTGCCATTGGTGAGTCCAACGACCCGATGAACCCTAGGGTTCAAACCATCCACGTGAGCCCTGACAGCCCTTCAGACTTGAGGCTCCTGACGCGCTCAGAGAGCTTCGCGGGCGACGCACAGATCTTACAGAGTCTGCAAAGTATTGCCATTGGTGAGTCCAACGACCCGATGAACCCCAGGGTTCAAACCATCCACGTGAGCCCTGACAGCCCTTCAGACTTGAGGCTCCTGACGCGCTCAGAGAGCTTCGCGGGCGACGCACAGATCTTACAGAGTCTGCAAAGCATTGCCATTGGTGAGTCCAACGACCCGATGAACCCCAGGGTTCAAACCATCCACGTGAGCCCTGACAGCCCTTCAGACTTGAGGCTCCTGACGCGCTCAGAGAGCTTCGCGGGCGACGCACAGATCTTACAGAGTCTGCAAAGTATTGCCATTGGTGAGTCCAACGACCCGATGAACCCCAGGGTTCAAACCATCCACGTGAGCCCTGACAGCCCTTCAGACTTGAGGCTCCTGACGCGCTCAGAGAGCTTCGCGGGCGACGCACAGATCTTACAGTCTGCAAAGTATTGCCATTGGTGAGTCCAACGACCCGATGAACCCCAGGGTTCAAACCATCCACGTGAGCCCTGACAGCCCTTCAGACTTGAGGCTCCTGACGCGCTCAGAGAGCTTCGCGGGCGACGCACAGATCTTACAGAGTCTGCAAAGTATTGCCATTGGTGAGTCCAACGACCCGATGAACCCTAGGGTTCAAACCATCCACGTGAGCCCTGACAGCCCTTCAGACTTGAGGCTCCTGACGCGCTCAGAGAGCTTCGCGGGCGACGCACAGATCTTACAGAGTCTGCAAAGTATTGCCATTGGTGAGTCCAACGACCCGATGAACCCTAGGGTTCAAACCATCCACGTGAGCCCTGACAGCCCTTCAGACTTGAGGCTCCTGACTGATCTTACAGAGTCTGCAAAGTATTGCCATTGGTGAGTCCAACGACCCGATGAACCCCAGGGTTCAAACCATCCACGTGAGCCCTGACAGCCCTTCAGACTTGAGGCTCCTGACTGATCTTACAGAGTCTGCAAAGTATTGCCATTGGTGTGTTTAACGACCCGATGAACCCTAGGGTTCAAACCATCCACGTGAGCCCTGACAGCCCTCCAGACTTGAGGCTCCTGACGCGCTCAGAGAGCTTCGCGGGCGACGCACAGATCTTACAGAGTCTGCAAAGTATTGCCATTGGTGAGTCCAACGACCCGATGAACCCCAGGGTTCAAACCATCCACGTGAGCCCTGACAGCCCTTCAGACTTGAGGCTCCTGACGCGCTCAGAGAGCTTCGCGGGCGACGCACAGATCTTAGAGAGTCTGCAAAGTATTGCCATTGGTGAGTTGACCCGATGAACCCTAGGGTTCAAACCATCCACGTGAGCCCTGACAGCCCTTCAGACTTGAGGCTCCTGACGCGCTCAGAGAGCTTCGCGGGCGACGCACAGATCTTACAGAGTCTGCAAAGTATTGCCATTGGTGAGTCCAACGACCCGATGAACCCTAGGGTTCAAACCATCCACGTGAGCCCTGACAGCCCTTCAGACTTGAGGCTCCTGACGCGCTCAGAGAGCTTCGCGGGCGACGCTCAGATCTTACAGAGTCTGCAAAGTATTGCCATTGGTGAGTCCAACGACCCGATGAACCCTAGGGTTCAAACCATCCACGTGAGCCCTGACAGCCCTTCAGACTTGAGGCTCCTGACGCGCTCAGAGAGCTTCGCGGGCGACGCACAGATCTTACAGAGTCTGCAAAGTATTGCCATTGGTGAGTCCAACGACCCGATGAACCCTAGGGTTCAAACCATCCACGTGAGCCCTGACAGCCCTTCAGACTTGAGGCTCCTGACGCGCTCAGAGAGCTTCGCGGGCGACGCACAGATCTTACAGAGTCTGCAAAGCATTGCCATTGGTGAGTCCAACGACCCGATGAACCCCAGGGTTCAAATCATCCACGTGAGCTCTGACAGCCCTTCAGACTTGAGGCTCCTGACGCGCTCAGAGAGCTTCGCGGGCGACGCTCAGATCTTACAGAGTCTGCAAAGTATTGCCATTGGTGAGTCCAACGACCCGATGAACCCTAGGGTTCAAACCATCCACGTGAGCCCTGACAGCCCTTCAGACTTGAGGCTCCTGACGCGCTCAGAGAGCTTCGCGGGCGACGCTCAGATCTTACAGAGTCTGCAAAGTATTGCCATTGGTGAGTCCAACGACCCGATGAACCCTAGGGTTCAAACCATCCACGTGAGCCCTGACAGCCCTTCAGACTTGAGGCTCCTGACGCGCTCAGAGAGCTTCGCGGGCGACGCACAGATCTTACAGAGTCTGCAAAGTATTGCCATTGGTGAGTCCAACGACCCGATGAACCCTAGGGTTCAAACCATCCACGTGAGCCCTGACAGCCCTTCAGACTTGAGGCTCCTGACGCGCTCAGAGAGCTTCGCGGGCGACGCACAGATCTTACAGAGTCTGCAAAGCATTGCCATTGGTGAGTCCAACGACCCGATGAACCCCAGGGTTCAAATCATCCACGTGAGCTCTGACAGCCCTTCAGACTTGAGGCTCCTGACGCGCTCAGAGAGCTTCGCGGGCGACGCACAGATCTTACAGAGTCTGCAAAGTATTGCCATTGGTGAGTCCAACGACCCGATGAACCCCAGGGTTCAAACCATCCACGTGAGCCCTGACAGCCCTTCAGACTTGAGGCTCCTGACGCGCTCAGAGAGCTTCGCGGGTGACGCACAGATCTTACAGAGTCTGCAAAGTATTGCCATTGGTGAGTCCAACGACCCGATGAACCCTAGGGTTCAAACCATCCACGTGAGCCCTGACAGCCCTTCAGACTTGAGGCTCCTGACGCGCTCAGAGAGCTTCGCGGGCGACGCACAGATCTTAGAGAGTCTGCAAAGTATTGCCATTGGTGAGTCCAACGACCCGATGAACCCTAGGGTTCAAACCATCCACGTGAGCCCTGACAGCCCTTCAGACTTGAGGCTCCTGACGCGCTCAGAGAGCTTCGCGGGCGACGCACAGATCTTACAGAGTCTGCAAAGTATTGCCATTGGTGAGTCCAACGACCCGATGAACCCTAGGGTTCAAACCATCCACGTGAGCCCTGACAGCCCTTCAGACTTGAGGCTCCTGACGCGCTCAGATAGCTTCGCGGGCGACGCACAGATCTTACAGAGTCTGCAAAGTATTGCCATTGGTGAGTCCAACGACCCGATGAACCCTAGGGTTCAAACCATCCACGTGAGCCCTGACAGCCCTTCAGACTTGAGGCTCCTGACGCGCTCAGAGAGCTTCGCGGGCGACGCACAGATCTTACAGAGTCTGCAAAGCATTGCCATTGGTGAGTCCAACGACCCGATGAACCCCAGGGTTCAAATCATCCACGTGAGCTCTGACAGCCCTTCAGACTTGAGGCTCCTGACGCGCTCAGAGAGCTTCGCGGGCGACGCACAGATCTTACAGAGTCTGCAAAGTATTGCCATTGGTGAGTCCAACGACCCGATGAACCCCAGGGTTCAAACCATCCACGTGAGCCCTGACAGCCCTTCAGACTTGAGGCTCCTGACGCGCTCAGAGAGCTTCGCGGGTGACGCACAGATCTTACAGAGTCTGCAAAGTATTGCCATTGGTGAGTCCAACGACCCGATGAACCCTAGGGTTCAAACCATCCACGTGAGCCCTGACAGCCCTTCAGACTTGAGGCTCCTGACGCGCTCAGAGAGCTTCGCGGGCGACGCACAGATCTTAGAGAGTCTGCAAAGTATTGCCATTGGTGAGTCCAACGACCCGATGAACCCTAGGGTTCAAACCATCCACGTGAGCCCTGACAGCCCTTCAGACTTGAGGCTCCTGACGCGCTCAGAGAGCTTCGCGGGCGACGCACAGATCTTACAGAGTCTGCAAAGTATTGCCATTGGTGAGTCCAACGACCCGATGAACCCTAGGGTTCAAACCATCCACGTGAGCCCTGACAGCCCTTCAGACTTGAGGCTCCTGACGCGCTCAGAGAGCTTCGCGGGCGACGCACAGATCTTACAGAGTCTGCAAAGTATTGCCATTGGTGAGTCCAACGACCCGATGAACCCTAGGGTTCAAACCATCCACGTGAGCCCTGACAGCCCTTCAGACTTGAGGCTCCTGACGCGCTCAGAGAGCTTCGCGGGCGACGCTCAGATCTTACAGAGTCTGCAAAGTATTGCCATTGGTGAGTCCAACGACCCGATGAACCCCAGGGTTCAAACCATCCACGTGAGCCCTGACAGCCCTTCAGACTTGAGGCTCCTGACGCGCTCAGAGAGCTTCGCGGGCGACGCACAGATCTTACAGAGTCTGCAAAGTATTGCCATTGGTGAGTCCAACGACCCGATGAACCCTAGGGTTCAAACCATCCACGTGAGCCCTGACAGCCCTTCAGACTTGAGGCTCCTGACGCGCTCAGAGAGCTTCGCGGGCGACGCACAGATCTTAGAGAGTCTGCAAAGTATTGCCATTGGTGAGTCCAACGACCCGATGAACCCTAGGGTTCAAACCATCCACGTGAGCCCTGACAGCCCTTCAGACTTGAGGCTCCTGACTGATCTTACAGAGTCTGCAAAGTATTGCCACTGGTGTGTTTAACGACCCGATGAACCCTCAAGTTAGGGTTCAACCAGACCCAATAGCCCTTCAGGCTTGAAGATACTGACGAGAGTATTGCTTTTTGTAAGTTTGTTTAATCTATCAACACGAAAGTAGAAGAATTACTTTAAACGTATGTCTCAAAAGTGTGTTTTAAGTTGACTAACTGACATCAACTAAACCAAACTCAAGCATTTTCAATGTACTATGGTTTTATTTTGCACTAACAGTGCTATATTACTTTCATAAATGAAAATAAGAAATTGAAAAAATGTCAGCGCCCGCCGGGACTTGAACCCGGGACCGTGGAGTACCGTTCCACTTTTCCAAGCATTTTCAGTTTGGTAATTTTTTTCGAAGGCCAGCCAGTTAATCAGGAAATGTTACAATAAACCAAGACGAACCAATCACGAACGTTTTTTTTTCAGCAACAGCTTCAAAATCCAGGTGTTCTAGAACGCTAAGTTTCCCCGAAGAGCCGGAGAAAGAAGCGGCTGAGAATGGCGAACTACCGGAATCAAAATCATCACCTTTGAAGTGAGTAGATACCGCTCTTGAAACCATGAATGATTAATTTTTCTGTTGAAATGCAATTGGTCAAAATAACCTATAGACCATTCGATTGATTGATATGGATAAGCTTTTATTGTGCATTGCAGGATACGTAGCAAAAAGCGTAAGCGCGTTAATGACACTTTTGATATACATTTGGGAGTTATTTTATTATAGAAATTGTGTCTCACTGTTGTAGATTATGACAGTCCATGGTCCAAAATTACTGCAAATATTGCAAGGAATCCAGCACCAATGGTCGAAATATGAAAAAAAAATGCTCCAGCACAACGGGTAAATTTATGAAGGAGGTCAATTTTTTCATATTTTGACCTATATTCCTTGGTGAAAGTTGTTCAGTTTCATGGGCCCTTAAAATATTTTACACCTGTAAATTAGCTTTGCTTCGGGCCCTAAACACACCCTCGTTGTAATTGATTACATTCTCCCCTTGAGTACGAAATACTGTTTTAATTAATTAATTTATTTATTAACCGTTTATTGTACACATAAACATTACAAGAGAAACACATACAAAGAATAACGACATAACAGGACAAATTATTTCTACTAAGAAATTTCTTCCAGCTGGCATACTTATAGTGAGACTTTATTAGACAGGCGGATTAGGCGTGCACAATAGAATATAATAAGATAAAATAAACCTACACACTAAATAAACATACAATTAAAAATATGCCTATATTTTAATCATATTTTTCTCAAACATGCTAGGAAATGTGTTCATTTCTTTCAAAAAAAGAAACCGCGAAGTTTCACATTGTTTGTCACGTCTCAGATCACGCCAGCAAAGTTGTATGGAAATCCTTTGCTGGTGTCCATTAAGATAAATTCGTTATACGCTAAACCCACATAATTTGATTTCAAAATTATCTCGATGACTCTCATAGAAACGGAACGTAATTTTGTATGAAACAGGTAACTAAAGACGAGGCTGTATGATGTGAAGACCCTTGCCTGTCCAGAATTAAAAAAGAAAAGAATGAACTAAACATTTAGTATGGCTGAATATTACGTAATACTGTGCCTTACAGGCGAATTTATTTTAAAAAATTACAATTGGTGGGAAAATTTAAAATTTTTATTTGTTTCGTTGTGTTGTGGTCGCTAGCTAACTTTTATAAGAAGTACAATCTTTCATTTCCTAGCCTTTTTTTGAGAAAAGCACTATGTAAGCCTCGGGGAAAATTACTTTGCTTGACTTGTATAATTGAAGATTGATTCAAACTATACTCGTCCAGCAAAGTCTTATTTTCCATACCTCGACAACAATGTACTATTTCTTTACAGGCTGTCCCCCCGCACGCCAGTACTAGCCGACGACCCCCTCGGCGCTCTAGCCGAGCCTCCCTCCCCGACCCCCCTGCAGCAACCGCCGGAGTCTGATGATGACCTGGTCCTGCCGAAGCACGAGCTCAGCGTGAGCCCCAAGCTGTTCCACCGCCGCAGCAACAGCTTCCAGGACGACCAGCATCAGCACAGTGAAGGGTATACAGCTTCCTTGACTACTTGGTGTTGGGATACCGTCGTTTTGCATATTGTTGAAGTTCCTAATATACTTTGGCATATCTCGGTTTGCATAAAATTCTTTGTCATACTATTTGTTTGGCATAATGTTTATATGTCATACTGCATTGAAAGTCATACTATTATTTTCACCTATTTTATTTTAGACTAGTTTTGAGTCGCATACTTGTTATTTTTCATAATGTTATTCTTCATAATAGGTTATGGTGCGGCGGAGGTGGCCCTTGGGCCACCCTTAAGCCGCGGACATGTTTTTAAAATAATGCCAACGAACAATATGCCTAGTTATTTTTATGCTAATGAATAATATGCCTAGTGATCTCTATGCTTATAGACATTATGACTTGGTAAATTATGCTACAAGGGTTATGCGTGTTGTTTTTATGACTTTGAATAATTATGACTATATAAAATATGCGTAATACAAATATGACTTAAAATTTTATGCAAACCGACCCCAAACCCTTGGTGTTATCTTCCTTCTTAGGGCTGCCGCACACTATCAGAAATTTGTCATGAGACGTTTCCATAAGAAAAAAAACACTTCATAGTATAAATCATGGACCAATTAATACTAGTATTAATTGGTCCATGGTATAAATGAAGTCGCTTTCCGTGTCATGGTGTCCCGTTGTATTCTTAGATCTTTTAAACTACGTAAAGGATTTTGAAAATTTTTGATAAAACAAAGATTCCAATTTCTAACATTATTAATAATATTTGCGTAGTGCAATTTACAAGCCTCTACAAAGACACAAACGAAGCAGCAGTTTTCAAGACAAGACTCCTACACAGACTAAAGGGTACTAACCGTTGTTAGATATTGGCCTCAATTCGGGAAATAATTTATCTTAATTTACCTTCGATTAATGCTGTCACGTTTCGTCAAATATATTTAGAAAAGGTTAGAAGATATCTAAGTTATATCATGTCTTATAATTTGACGCAAAATACACGTTATCTGTCAAAATACGGTGACGATGAAACCAATGGCGACTAAATTGAGTAGAAGTGGTGATGAACCCATTGACATTCTTAAACATGAGAGGTCTTGAATATCTCTTATCCTTTTCTTAACCTAATTGACGGACAGTGACAGCACTAGTTTAAAGTAAGATAAGAGAATTTATATCCCGAATTGAGGCCATTGTGAAGTCCGTAGTAATACATTCACTTGTTTTAATTGTAGGTATATATTGTAATGTAGATATCATTTGAATTATTATTATTTATTATTATTATTATAGCCTTTATTTACCAATAAAATTATTTAACAATATGAGAATTTACATGTTATATACATACAATAAATAAATTACAATGGCACACTCAAATAAATACATGATTCATTTTATCTGTTTCTTATTCCTTTATTGGTCTGCTTTTTTAGCATAGGCCTCCTCCAGATTTTTCCATAGTTTCCTGTCCTGTGCTTTCCCTATCCAGTTGCTTCCTGCTATCTTTCTGAAATCATCTGCCCATCTTAAGTATGGTCTGCCTCGTTTTCTTGCTCCATCTCTTGGGTACCACACTGCTACATCTTTTGTCCACTTGTTTCTTGGGTCCCTTGCCATGTGGCCTGCCCATTTCCATTTCAGCTTTTTCACAGACACTGATATATCTTTTACTTTGGTTTGGTTTCTGATGTTATCTAGTCTATGTCTATCTTTCTTTTTAATGGATAGCATGCTTCTCTCCATGTCATGTTGGCATACTTTTAGATCCTGTTGGAGTTTATCAGTTAGGGCCCATGTTTGACACCCATATGTGATACATGGGAGAATACACATATCAAAGACCTTACTCTTGCAGTTCATGGGCATATCTTGATTTTTCATTATGTCCTTCATTGACCAATAGGCTTTCCAGGCTTTTGTTTTCCGTGTTTCTATTTCTTTAGATGTTAAGTCTTTTGGTGATATTATTTGCCCGAGGTATGTGTACTCATCAACATATTCTATTTGTTTTCCATTTATTTGTATGGGTACCTTTCCTTTGTTGGTCATAGCTTTTGTTTTTCCTGTGTTCATTGTTAGTCCAACATTTGCGCTTTGTTCTGCTAGTTGTTGTAGCATCTCCTTCAATGATTCTGGGTTATCAGCAAACAGTACCAAATCGTCGGCAAATCTCAGATGGTTAAGTTTTTTGCCGTTGATATTAATTCCTTGGTTTTCCCAGTTGAGGTTCCGGAACACATATTCCAACACAGCCGAAAACAATTTTGGAGACAGAGGATCGCCTTGTTTTACTCCTTTAGTTATTTTGAACTCAGGTCCCATGGTTTCTAGTTGAATTCTTGAAGTTGAGTTCTTATAAATTTCTCTGATTACTCTAATGTACTTTTTATGTATACCCTGTTGTAATAGAGCTTTCCATATTACAGTGTGTTTTAACGAATCGAAGGCCTTATTGTAGTCCACAAATGATATGTAGTATGTCTTCTGGTATTCTGTTAGCTTTTCAACGATTTGTTTTACCACAAATATATGGTCTATAGTACTATAGTTCGATCTAAAACCGCCTTGTTCTCTCGGTTGATTTTCGTCTAGTGTATTTGTTAGTCTTGCGAGTATGATTTTAGAGAATATTTTATATAGATTGGACATAATGCTTATTGGTCTGTAGTTGTTAATCTGGTCTTTGTCTCCTTTCTTGTGTATTAGTATAATGGTTGACCTTGTCCATTGTTCAGGAATCTTTTCTTCTTCTAGCACTTGGTTGAAGATTGCAGTGAGCGGTTTAGTGATTTCTTCAATTGTGGATTTTAAAATTTCATTTGTTATTTTGTCTTCACCGGGAGTTTTTTCATTCTTCTGAGTTTTGATTGCATATTTGACTTCCTTCTCAAGGATTATAGGAATTTCATCACAGTTTGCTTTAGGTGTTTTTAAATCTATTTCGTCCTCTGGGTCCTTCTCATCGTAGAGCTCTTTGTAGAATTCTGTTGCCACATTGCTTATCAGTGACCTCTTTGTTTCTCTCTTGCCTTTCTTTGATTTCAAGTTAGGTATCCACATTGTCATTTCTTGCATTTCTTTAAGAGCTTTCTTTACTGCTCCTGCTTTCTCTATAAAATATTGGAATCTTTTTGTTTGTCTAACTTTTTTGTGTTGTCTAATAGCTTTGTTAATGTTTTTACTTAATTGTGTTATTTCCTTTCTATTTGTTTTATAATTTTCGAGTAATATTTTCCTTTTTTGTATAAGTATTCTAGCAGCTTCTCCAATTTTGTCTTTTTCTTTTTTGGTTGGCGAGATTTCTTTACTTATTTTATCTAGGGTTGCTTCTACAAGATTATATTTCATTTGGAGGTCAGTGATTTTTTCTAGTTTGTCTAGTGAGATTTTCATTTCGTTCCGCACTTGATCTGGCAGCTCTATAGGTCCCTGTATGTTCCTGGTTTGATTTATGTTTTTTCTAGAGTGTTTAGGCATTAGAAGATTTAGCTTTGCTCTTACCATGCGGTGGTCTGAATTAAAGTTAAATGCATTGAGAACGTCTACGTCCTGGAACAGTTTTGGTTGGTTAGACAGTATGAAATCAATCTCATTTTGATATCGTCCTCCTGGGGAATTCCATGTCCACTTTTTGTTGCTTTTCTTTTTGTAGAAAGTGTTCATAATATAGAGATTGTTTTGTACTGAGAAGTCAATTAACCTATGGCCATTATCATTTCTTGTCCCTGTTGCATGGTTTCCAATTAGATGTGATGTAGGCTCTAAATTTCCTATTTGTCCATTAAAGTCTCCCATTACTATAACTGTTTTGTATGTTTTTCCCATTAATGAGTTGAGTTGTTTATAAAAAAGCTCCTTTTGGTGCTTTGGCGCACAGTTTGTGGCTGCATAGGCTTGAATAATTGATATTGGTGTTTCATGTTGTGGAGGTTTTATGTTAAGTAGGGCTAGTCTCTCCGAGACAGAAACAAATTCTTCAATGCTGTCTTTTAATGAGATGTGGACTAGGAAGCCAATCCCATATTGTCCTGGGGTTTCTCCTTTGTAATACATGATAAAGTTTTCATGTGCTTCTATATTTTCTCCCAGGCGTCGTACTTCACAGAGTCCCAAAATATGCCAGTTTATTTGTTTGAGAGCATCTTCAAGTTCTGCTAGCCTCTCTGGAGTTCTCAGGGTATTCGCATTTATGGTGGAGATATAAAGATTTGTGTGTTTAATTTCTTTTATTTGGTTTGTTTGTATTTTGTTTGATTCTGCTTTTGTCTCTGCTTTTGTTTTTCCTTTATCTGGAGGGTGTTGGTCTAATTCCCCACGGGGACCAGCCGGCTTGGGGAATGTGGTTGATATGTTTTGTTCTTTTTTAGTTAGTCTATAGTTTTCCTGGAGGCCTGTGTATTCTAGCTATGCACTTTGCTCCGGTTGACGGCTTTGTTTAGTGCTGTGATTATAGGGTTTCATTCTGTCAAAGGCATTTATCATGGTTCCTGAAGGAGCACAAAATTGTTTTTCTGGTTGAATTGGGGTGTTTGGTGAAAGTGATATTTCCCTTTTTCGATTTCCCCCCTTTCCTGAGTCTCTCTGCTTAATTACCAGTTTATCATACTGTAAAGTTGCGAAATTACCTTTCTTTCTTTCCTCTTTTAGTTTTCCTTGTAATTCTTTTCTCTTTTCTAGCACTTCCTTAGAGAAGTCTTCAGATAGGTAAACATCTGTAAGATTCTTTTTGTTCTTCATAATTTCGTATTTTAACCAGCTGTTTACCAAGGATATTAATATAGGTCTAGTTTTTTCACTATCACGGTTTTTCTTTCCAATTCTGTACACATTATTAATATCTTTATTGTCCAAAGTGATGCTGGTGTCGGTTCCTATTTTGCGTATTATCAGTGCTCTTAATTCAGTGTTAGATTGTTCTTCTTCTGGCAATCCATGTATAATAATATTGTTCATTCGTCGAGATTTTTCTAGGTTTGCTATTTTTTCTTTAAGTTTTTGGTTTTCTTCTTGTAATTCACTTATATCTTCCCTAAATGGAATTAATGTTGTAAAAATAATGACGTAATTTGCAGCATATTAACACCAAAATAAATAAATTATTCATGATTTCGATTAATGTAAGTTGGTTTAAAAAAAAATGATTCCATGACATTTTGTAGATTCTGTCTGCAATCTAGCTAAAGCTCTATCTGAAGTCACGGCTATAATTCTTCGTTGTGTTTTCCCGTTCTGTTTTTCTTAAGCGCCCCTTTTTTATATGTACCCAAGTGTGTTTTCCTGAGCCTTCCCTAATAGCCGAACTGTTTTTCCAATACACCCTTAAATGTGTTTTCCTGTGCCGTCCAAGTTTCATTTATAAAAAAAATACTATCTCTAAGCTCAAGCGAACCCTAGAAATACTCTACTTCGTCACTTATTACCTTTAGACCGTTTCTGCCTAGCTACTGTCTCCCTCTCACAAATCTTGACAATAGAAATCGTACCAGCCTTTAACATAGCGCTGTCCTGCTCCTACTAACCGCTAGAGCTACCCAACTGTTGAGCAAGATAACCTCGATGGTTTCCTCTGCGCAGGAAACTACACAGAAGTGAGACGGCGCCAACAGGAGCTTCGAGTCTGGCCAGCTGGGGGAACTCATTGAAGATCAGCTTTGGGTGAGTGACTAGACATTTTTTTTTTATTACTAGTGGCGACACTGATGGAAGAGGCGTCGCCACTAGTAATGCGAAAATCGCAGGTTCAAATCCTGCCCGCGCTTGTAAATTTTTTAAAATTGAATACTAACACGGAAAGTGTTTTAAAATTTGGTATTCGACTAGATAAACTCTGACAGGACACTTGCTTAGCTAATTCTTAGCTGTTCGTAGAGTCTATGCAGAAAGAGAAAAGGCTTGCGCAAAACGTGAACTCTTAGCAAACTACCCTCGAATTTTGTCAAATGGGCATATTCAAAATAGAAACATGAACAAGAAAGATTTCCTTTCTGTTGGCTCTTCTTCTTACTTCCAAGGACAAAACTCAAATCAACCTGTGAATTGCCTCATTTAGATTTAGATCCTCCTGAGTGCAAGGGGAAGGCTTACTTACTTAATCAGTTATGGAAATGTGCTGTCAAAATTGAAAGCAATATTCGTTCACGGACACTACGTCACCCATGTTTGTCACAAAATAAATGTATCGAAAATTTACAACTGTTATAGCATCATTGTCACATCAAATTTTATGACAGAACATTGAATGTGACACTGAACCTTATGCGATTCAACTGTTATAGCTGCACCCTCTAGCCTCAATATCCCCTTGATAGCACGAGGATGCTATGGCATTCGTGTCAGTAAAAGGGAATATGGATTTTTCAATTGCAAAAAGTCACATATGTGACACTACATTGTGTATATAAATTAAGTTCAATGTGGCAGTTGATCTAAAGCTACATTATTTTATTTAGAAAAGCCGCCTGATTAAGCGTTTTTGTTCACAAAAAGCAAACAAAGTTAGGATGCTGTAGCAGTCGCGTCAAGATACAAAAGCACAACCAACTTGTATAGCGTTTCTGTCCGTGAACGTGTTAAGTTTCTAATTGAATTTCATAGACATGGTTCAGAAGCCGGCAGTCTTAGAAAAACCTTTATTTATACCTTTTAATGAAGATAAAATTAAAATATA
The DNA here is from genome assembly GCA_027580185.1 of Tuta absoluta. Taxonomy (NCBI): domain Eukaryota; kingdom Metazoa; phylum Arthropoda; class Insecta; order Lepidoptera; family Gelechiidae; genus Tuta; species Tuta absoluta. Next base: position 7,539,662 of record JAQAHW010000009.1, read on the forward strand.
CTTGCAAGGTAACCTGTTTTTTTTGTGTGTTTGCTATGTTATTTTTGTGTGACGTCTCTAGATGTGCCCCCATTTTCTATATGTCACTGTTTTCTTGTAAATATGACGAATGTTATGCATCTTACTCTGCTCATTCAGTTAGATTTAGAATCAGTTAAGCATGTTCTCACTATAAATGTTTGTTTGGTAGACATTTTTATTTTTTGCAATTTACTTTACCCATCGTTTACCGCCATTTTTATCAAGATTTATTAAAAAAGAGCATGCAGGATTAAGTCGAAGATACGATTTGTTTCAGAAAAGAAAATATGGTCTTGTATTACTTGTTTTGAATTGTCTTTGAGTTGGATTTATGGGCGGTGCATAACGACTGCGTATGCGTGTATACGCGCGTCACACGCGTACCGTGGCGTTGTAATGTATGGGACTGTATGAGATATGCCATACTGCTTGCGTATGCGTTGCGTTGCGAAGTGCACGCAAGCAGTGTGTCATATCTTATATCTCGTGATCTCGTGATCAGGCGCGTTTGTACGCATACGCAGGCGTGCTCCACCCCTTATTTAAGTTATAAAAATGGCGATGAATGCTACATAATTATTCACAATAACAGCATCTGTACACCTTTGCTATTAGCTTGTTTGTTCTTTAGACGCTATTCGCCCGTTCGCCTCTCGTTGCGAAAAGACAACATGAAACTGGCCAAAGCCACCATCGAAAATTATTTCAGGTAAGTGGGTGTCATTGTATTTTGATTTGAAGTTCGCGAAAGAAGCGCCAACGATGTTTTAGCAGACTAAACGTTTCATTTACGCAATCCCGGTGAAACTAGTAAATGCATAGCATATTGTACAGGTAGGACACATATTATACAGGACGTAAAAATATAAGCGGCAAATATTTTAAGAAGTAAACCAGCCCGTGACACAGAACAACTGTCCCCAATTAACATATTATGTCGAAAAATGTTTTAAAAAATTTGAATTCCAATACAAATTACGGAAGTCAAATTTTTTAAGATGTCCAATATTAAATGTCATGAGGTCAAATTTTTGTTCATACCTATGTTCCTTCGGAAAGGTTGTTCAGTTTTGTGGGCTGGTTCACCCCATTCACTCCTTAAAATATATGCAGCTAATATTTTTACTGCTTGCTGCTGTAACTTATGAATCGTATTCTATGGAACTTCTTTTGTGACCACTTAACTGTTTTATTTGCAACTGTTTTCATTAATTAGCATTTAATTTGCTCGCGATTTCTTTTTCGTTGCTGAATGATTTGCACGAAACTTAATTGTTAAACGTAATTTTATCATTGCATGTTTATTTTCATTACATTAAACATACATGACCTATAATATTCAATTTAAGTTTACAAAAAACTCAAGACATGTCCGTGACCCACCCTTTGTAGCTAAGAATAATTATTAAACAGCATTGTAAAGCATACCTACAGTGGCAAGAAGTTAAACCAATGGTCTATTGTTTTTACACGTCTGCCGAACCAAAAAGGAGTGTAATGTTTTTAATATGACTTTTCTCAACAACTGTAGGCCTAAAAAAACACGCTTTTTTGTAGCCCAACAAGTATAGCCGGGAAGAAATCCAACGAGCTCTTACAAAGCGGCATAAGCAGTCTCAAATTCGCCGCCACAAGTATGGCGAAGAAATTCGACGAAATGAAGGAGGTGATATCAGCCAACTCGACGCCCGTGAAAGGAGCTATTGGAAACGCAACCAGCGCGCTCAGCAGTCTCATCGCGGAGGAGGACTCAACAGATGGATCATCTGAGATCAACCCTGACGGTAAGTTAGCGAGAGACAGCTTTTTAAGGCCGTTGACGCTCTGTCAATCCACAACTGATATAACCGTGAGTGTACGAAAACTTGCAGCAAATATTTTAGGGGTGAACCAATAAAAAATAATTGCAAATATTTTAGCTGAACGAGTCCCATGAAACTGAAAATCTTGCCCCAAGGAACACAGGTCGAAATTTGAAAAAAGAATACAAAATGTGCGGGCTGGCCGGGTCAATTTGTTTGGAGGAAGGCAATTTGCTTTAATTGTACGATATTTCTTGGGAAAAGTTGTTTACACTATTCATAGTTATAATTTAAACGGGTTCTTACCGACGAATTATTATTTTTGCGAGTTCTCGATATTTCGACGCTGTTATAAGCGTCATGATCACGGGTAAACTGAATTTTCGAAAATATATATATATATATGTCGAATCGTGAGGCGGATCTCCTTCAATCATGGTCGTAGATTCGAAATAAAAGCGTCTTCTTGATGATTACGTGTGTAATTAGCAAAATCAATTACAATTTTCAGCAATTATCGCGATAAGGCGTGGATGAAAATAGATTTCCTAGAAACGCGGCAAGTTCAGTCACGAGGCTGGAGACACAAGTGTACGACCGCACGGCCAAAGCAAGAATGAATGCAAAACGGATCGATCCATGAAGATCGCATATTTGCTTCCGTTCATTCGTTCACTCCCTCCAATCTTCCAACTAGGTCAACGATGGACCATCATTTTACTACACAACCGCGATTGTGACAGTGTTGCCAGCCTCGTAAAGACCTTACCCAAGCTTCCGGCTTGACGTTTCAAAATTTCTAAACGAAACTTAAAAATGATTTTATAGTCTGTGCTAAGATTGACAGCTTGAGAACATAAAATTAAAAGAATCTTCTGACAGTTGTTTAGAGTGGCGCTACGGTGCTCGCACTCCGACACGGCCATCTTGACATCTCACACGTCCTCGTGTGAGGAATCTGCAAAAGGAGAAAAATGACCCAAAGTATGGTGAACGAAAACGCTCGGTCAACCTGACCTTTCTAAGAAACCATTTTTTTTATCGTAACCATCAAAAAATAAAGTCTTAAAACAGGGTAAACAAATTTTTTTTTTTTTTACAACATGAGCTTCTTACAAGATTAATTTTCCTGTCGAACAGCACTTGTTAACCACAGCTTCCATGATCCGGCCAATCATCTTGGTGTTTCTTTGATCACTGGCGTCTGATAAGTCTCAAGATAACCTTAGTCCGGTTACTGAATAACCTCAAGACAACCATAATCTAGCGTCTGATAGGCCTCAGTCAACCCTAATCTGGTATCTGATAGACTTCAAGACAACCTCTGTAGGGCGTCTGATAGATCTCATGACAACCTGCACGCAGCGTCCGATAGACCCATATTTAGCCGCCGCTTGGCGTCAGATAGATCTCAGGACAACATGTATGCGGCGTCAGATAGACCTCAAGACAACCACTATCTAGCGTCTGATAGACCTCAAGATAACCTGCACCCAGCGTCTGATAGATCACAAGGCAATCCCAATGGGTGCCTGATCCGACCTGAAGACAGCCTGCATCCGGTATCTGATAGGTCTCAAGACAGCTCACTAGATCAATTTGATAGACTGTATTACAAAAAAAACAATCCGCGACGTAGGATAAGATTTTTTTTCAGGCATCGAAAGTGATGTTCGGCAGTCACAAATTTAATGATCAGAATCAGAGTCGCTATCATCGATGACACAGGGTGTTTCACTTTCGGGCATCTTACGTAGTCGGTCGTGGGCATACTTGTACGATCGGTTAGAAGTTAAGGATTTTAAAACATAGCGATCACCATCCAATACTTCGGCAACCCTGAATGGACCCTTGTATTTGGGGTCGAGCTTGGTTTGATTACGTTCTTCATTTTGAAGAAGAACGTAATCCCCAATCTGAAAAGGTTTTACCTTTGCCTTTGTGTTGTCAAAACGAGCTTTATCATACTCCGATACACTTGCCATGTTCTGAACTGCGTCCTGTCTTACTTCCTCGATGTCAACTTCTGGTTCTTTGTCGTCAGCAAGGAGGACCTGTAGAGGCCTAGCGACTTTACCTACGAGCAGCTCCAATGGACTAGCCTTTGTTACTCGGTTTTGGGTGCAATTGAGGGCCAGCTGTACGTCGGGTAGAGCGTCCTGCCACGAACGGTTGCTTGTCTCAGCGGCAGTGAGCATATTTTTAAGGGTGCCCATAATCCGCTCGACCTGCCCGTTGGCTCGCGAGCTGCCCGTCGCAATTAAGTGAAGCTTGATATTTACCGATTCGCAGTAGTCTTTGAAGTCTTTGCTGGCAAAGCAGCGTCCTTGATCGGCAATAACTCGCGCTGGTGCACCAAAAAGGGATACACAGTCCTTCAATGCCTGGATGCTGCTAGATGAGTCAATACGCAAGGTATGCCGAAGTAATACGTACTTTGTGAAGGCGTCTATAAGAACGAATACGTACTCTTTCCTATCGTTCTTTCCACTAAGCTTTCCAGTGGCGTCGATATGGATTGTGTGCCACGGAACCGCCACCTTTGGTATTGGATGCAGAGAGGCCTGGATTTTACCTGATTGTGACTTTGAAACACGACACGTCACGCAGTTCTCGACGAAACGCCGTACATATTTGGACATGTTTTCAAACCAGTAAAGCTCGAAAACTTTTTCCAGGGTCTTATCCCATCCGCTATGCATGAGACCTTCATGCACGTTGTTAATTATGGACCATCGGAGTGCACGAGGAATAATAGGAAGACAAAGTGTCTTACCTTTGCGTTGTACCTTGCGATACAGAACACCTGATCTCATTTCGTAAGACTTCGCAATGTCTTCAGGTATTTTATTTTCCTTGAGCTCGGTGATAGTCTTCGAAATCTCGGTATCCTTTTGCTGTTCTGCTAGAAGCCAGTTTTCTGAAAGCTCTGTGATATTGATCAGCTTTTGCTCGACTTTCTGTAATTCGTGTCCACTTACTTTTTCAGGTGGTGGGTTTCTTGACAGAAAATCTGCATGAGACATCTGCTTTCCGCCACGGTGCACAATGTCGAAATCAAAGCTCTGTAAAAAGGCCCACCACCTGTGCACACGTGGGGTGAGATCAAGTTTCTTGCGCGCTGACTTCAGAGAACTGCAGTCTGTCACGACCAAAAATTTTCGACCGTGTAAATAGTGTCTGAAATGTTTTATTGCGTTGACAACCGCTAAAGTCTCCAACTCATAAGAGTGGTATTTGGACTCGGCGGCTGTCGTACGTTTGCTGTAGAAAGCAACGGCATGTAACTTACCCTCTTTTTTTTGCATGAGAACTGCACCATAACCGATTGCGCTCGCGTCTGTATGCAATTCTATATCGAGGCTTGGGTCAAATATCAGCAAGATTGGTTCCGTTGTTAAGACCGAAATGATTTTCTGTCTTATAATTTCATGCTCAGGCTTCCAAGTTAACTTACCATGACCAGATGTTAACGCGTAGATGGGAGCCATGATCTGTGAAAACTGCGGCACAAATTGGCGGAAGTATGACGCCAATCCTATAAACTGACGCAATTGTGTCACAGTCCCTGGTGGTGGTAACGCCGTCAGAGCTTCAATCTTGCGCTGGTTTGGACGCACTTGTCCGTCGCTGACCTCGAATCCCAGGTATTCTACCTTCTTTTTGAGGAACTTACACTTCTTGATGTTAAGGGAAAAGCCCTTGTCAGTGAGTACCTTTAGTACCTCTTTCAGCCTTTCCAGAGCTTCCTGCTTGCTGCTTGCTACAATCAGGACGTCGTCCATGTAGACTACGACATAAGTATTCACCAAATCACCCAAGGCATTAATGATAGCGCGTTGAAAGACGGCAGGAGCGTTTCTAAGGCCAAACGGCATTGTGAGATACTCATATTGGCCGTCGGGGGTCACAAACGCCGTGCGCTCAATGGATTCTTCTGCAATAGGGATTTGGTGAAAACCTGATGCCAGGTCTAAAACTGAAAAGTACTGTCCTCCGTGCAGTCTGGCAATCTGATCAGAGATCAATGGCAACGGAAACCTGTCCGGTATTGTGTTGTCATTCATCTCTCGATAATCTACGCACATCCTGAATGAGTCGTCCTTCTTTTTCGTAAGCAGAACGGGACTAGCAAATGGAGAAGAGCTTGGCCGAATAATATTAGCTTCTAACAATTCACGTACCTTTTCTCTGACCACCTGCCTTTCCTGCGGACTCAACCTATAGGGGCGCCTGTTGACTGTCTTGTGAGGGTCCTTCAACCGTATCTGCATAGGTTCAGTTTCAGCGCGCTTAGTGGGAACACCAGACGTGAATGACATTTCAAAAGATTTTAAAATATTTACTAACTCATCTCTATTTTCTGTAGAAATGTCAGTGTCGATGGCGTCAAGGTCAATTTTTCCACTTAGTGGCTGAGTATCGCACAATTGGACGGAATGAACCTTTACAAAACAACATTTCTCACCTAGGGTCCGCACTTCTACGCTGCGTCCTGGAACCTCACGACCGACGATAATATCATGCCGTATGCATTGATCGGGCAAGATGTGAAACAAAACATCGAAATAAATGTCATCGATGACAACGGCTGCCATGATCTGAAGAGTAGAATAAACCGAAGTTTGTCCTATACCAGTCATTTTCACAGTCTCATTACTTCTCCTCCCAGCAAGCTTTGCAGCCACTGATTCTCTTACTAGCGAGCACTCAGCACCGGAATCATAATGAAATGAAAACTGCTCACCTTTGTGATGTAGAACTCCGGTGGGTGCCTCGACGATGCACAAGTCGACCCTCTTCTCCTTGGCTGGACCTGCTGCACCGCTGCTCTTCTCCTGGCTGTGTCGTTGCGGGCAGTTTCCAGAGTAGTGCCCAGACTCATGGCACTTGTAGCAGGTAATCGCTGGCTTAAAGGCAGGGGGCTTCTTGTTGTCTACAGCGCCTTGAGACCTTGAGATATTGTCCCGTGTCTTAATGGCGTTCCGCCTTTGCATCTTGCACGATGTTGATTTGTGACCTATTTTCCCACAGTAATAACATTTGATGATAGCTGACGTACTCGCGGTCGTACCGTTTGTGCGGGTTTTCTTGACGTCCGAGCTATCATGATCGTTGCTAGCGTTTTTCCTCTTCAGAAATGAAATCGCTTTTAGCTCTTGCTGCAACTGAGAACGCGTCGTCACCTCATTGGTAAAAGATAGTCGTTGTACACGTCGATCAAACTTCGAAATGTGGGCCATAACTGTCGCAATTGCAAGCTGTTCGATGGTTAATCCCTTCCATTTTGACATGATGGACGTCAGCAGTGTAGCTGCATAAGCAGCAAGGCACTCATTGTCTTTCGGCTTACTGTCACTCATATTAATCAAGAACGAAGCTGGAGTTTCAGGACAATCATACCTGGATATAAAAAGTTCTTTGAACTCAGTCCAAGTCATACCGGAATAGGCCACCGTTGAAAACCACGTAGAAGCTTGTCCCTTTAAGGCGCGGCTTAGCGCAACCATTAATTGTGCGCTGCTTTGATGTTGATCCTGGATGCACAAGTCTGCAGTCGAAATCCACGAAAAAGCATTTGCATCCGTTTTCCCGGGGTCAAAATCAGGTAACCTTATGGGGGGTGATGATGGTGTCTTCATGGCTTTTACCAACGCCAGAAAATTTTGGTTTTGCTGTTCCAGAAGCAGAAGCCATTTTTTTTCACTCGCGTCGATGTCAGGAGCACATGGGGCGTTATTTCCGGATCGCACTTCTGATGTCGAATCGTGAGGCGGATCTCCTTCAATCATGGTCGTAGATTCGAAATAAAAGCGTCTTCTTGATGATTACGTGTGTAATTAGCAAAATCAATTACAATTTTCAGCAATTATCGCGATAAGGCGTGGATGAAAATAGATTTCCTAGAAACGCGGCAAGTTCAGTCACGAGGCTGGAGACACAAGTGTACGACCGCACGGCCAAAGCAAGAATGAATGCAAAACGGATCGATCCATGAAGATCGCATATTTGCTTCCGTTCATTCGTTCACTCCCTCCAATCTTCCAACTAGGTCAACGATGGACCATCATTTTACTACACAACCGCGATTGTGACAGTGTTGCCAGCCTCGTAAAGACCTTACCCAAGCTTCCGGCTTGACGTTTCAAAATTTCTAAACGAAACTTAAAAATGATTTTATAGTCTGTGCTAAGATTGACAGCTTGAGAACATAAAATTAAAAGAATCTTCTGACAGTTGTTTAGAGTGGCGCTACGGTGCTCGCACTCCGACATATATATATATATGTTATTGTGTTAGGTATATATATATATATTAGTATATTAAGTAAACTTATTTTTATTATATTATATTTTTATTATTACATTGTGCACGATCTATCAGCCTCACCTTATGCTATCTTTCTAACGTAGGACTGCTGGAAGAGATTTCTTTGTAGAAATAAGTAGTACCTGTTGTGTTGTTTTTCTTAATTGTAAGTGTCCTGTGTTTTATCTTGTGTGCAATAAACAGTTAAATAAAATAAATAAAAAAATAAATTATAACTATGAATAGTGTAAATAACCGCGGAAGTTTGAAAGTTCTTTAGTTTCATAGACTGCTTCAGCCTTTAAAATATTTGCAGCTATTTTTTACAGTTTTTAAATATTAATTGAAGAACATATCATATTTGTTAGGACAGCCTGCTTGTATTAAGTCAGTCTTAGTGTTGTTTTATCTCTGGTAGATGTAAACCTATCAAATTTTGTCGCCTTCTGTAGAATGGATCGGAGGTATGGGATTCCGTCGCGCATCAAGCGACGCGGAGCTAGCGTGTTCCATGGAGAGAGGCTCGCTCGCTACTCTACTGTCGCACCTGCCTGACAACTTGTATCCACCTAGTACGGTAAGAAATCATCACCATCATCGGCAGTGAGAAGTCCACATGAACATAATCATCAGCACATCAATACAATACAATATTTCTTTATTGTTCACTGTGTAGGTACATTGGTCTTATGAAACAAATTAGTCACAACAGTGTATCCATTGCGGATGTACAATCATAGGTAATTAAATAACAATCAATTATTCTAAATCGTAATTGTCCGTTTTTGCGGCTGTTTATGCTCTGCCTACCCCGCAAGGGATAATAGGCGTGATATGTGTATGTATGTATTCTAAATCTAATGTGAATACATGCAATTAATTACAATATTCTTGTTACTAGAGTCTATGAAATTAAAACATAACTGCGAAAAATTCATTTACACTATAGAAACATTTTAAAATTAACCATGTTTTTAAATAATTTTTTAATACATTTCCGTTCAATTCATCTGTACACGATATTATCAAACTACCGGCTACCTTTACACCGCTTTACGGCGGCTAATTTTACAGGTGAAATTCGATGTTCATAGCGTAATCGGTTAGCCATTATGATACCAGGAATATGAACCGGCTACGCAATGTACTAAGAATTTCACATGTGGACTTGTAGCCTATAGTTTCATAACATAGGCACCTGGAGGTCGCTCCATGCTGCGACACTAATAATTTTATACACCATCACTCATTTTAAGTATTAGATCGGGTCTATCGCGATAGTATTTAGGTAAATATTAGTAATTTACCTCTGTCCCGACCCCGACGTTTCAATAGTTTCATTTTCATGTATTGTGGTCGCGGGTTGACTGACGTCCCAGGGAGTTGTCATCTAGGCGGCGGGTGACGAGATGTTCTGCTACCCACATTTGTCTTTATAATTTTAATATTATTGATTGTTTGTAAACATTGCACTAGGCTGCCGGCACACAACACTCACATTATCCGACAATTGTTCCGATGATAAATCGCGCGGTTTCAACTTATCAGTGACTGGACTCCACTCCCGGTAGAAATTATTAGGGTTCTTCTTAATTTCAATAGCCTCGCGTACCTGAGAGAACTTTGGAATTCCTGGATGTCAGGGTGATGGTGAGACCCGATGGATCCCTTGCACGCACATTCGGTATACAGAAAACCAACACACACAGATCGATACTTACACGCGACCTCCCATCACCATCCGCGCCACCTGCAGTCTGTAGTGTCGACGCTGACAAAGAGGGCATACGACTTGTGTGACTCAGAACATCGAAACGACGAGTTAAACTAAACCATGTACTAAAAGTGCTTTATAAAATGTGGTGGTTTATAAAAAAAACAGAATGAAATAAGTAAAAGATCTATTGCTCTGCTGGACTTAGAATCTTTGTTATTTTAATAAAGCAGCGGAATACAGCTTTTTACGGACTTTATTAGGTACTCTTCTAATCCATTTGAAGAGCCAGGTCAACAGTAATAAACTCTTATCAAACTTGTTTATCTTCCAGGATGAGCCCAACCCAGACAACGTGTCAGTTTTAGTCCACATGTCATCGTGTTCCCAATGCCACCAGTGTCTAGCCCTCCTATACGATGAAGACATTATGGCCGGATGGGCGGCCGACGACTCCAATCTGAATACGAGATGTACGGCGTGCGGGAGACATACCGTGCCTGTTCTCAATGCGAGGGTAAGGTCTCTTTCCTTTGCCTTTCCTTTTTTCTTTTTTCTGCCAAACAATTATTTTACCATTTTTAGAGATTACTTGACCGCTCTTTTTGTCTTTTAGTTAGTGTAATTTCTTTAATAAAATGAACCAGTAGAACCGAAGTACTGGCAGTAATGCTGCGAACGGTTTGGCGGCGTGGGGTACTTTTTCGATTATTAGAGAAATTTTGTGTGGCGACGAAATTAACAGAAATCATCTAAGTACTAAACCGCCTCTTACTTTTTGTTTCCGATTCAAAATGTTTCCTTTCAGATAATACGTACCGGCCAGACACAATCTGAATCTATAAGCGTGCCTTATTTGAACCCTTTAGTGCTGAGAAAAGAATTTGAATCAATATTAGGTAAGTATCAAACCCAATTTTATCTCTTTCAACGGACTAAGAACAGTATTGTGTTTTGTATAAAATAATTTACAAGATAAAGTAAAAGAAAAATGAACAGAATTGCAATTTCACAACACAGCATTCAGCCGATTGAAGATCTTTAACAACTGTTTACTTATGTGTAGGTAGAGAAGGCGACTCTTGCCTTACGGAACCAGAATTCGTGGAGTCTCATCCCATAGTCTACTGGAATCTAGTTTGGTTCCTCGAACGAGCCAACATTGAGAACCATCTTCCGGACTTACTGTGTCCAGACTTCGGAGAAAAGTACCAGAGCTTAGACACACTGCATGAAACTGATAAATCTGGTGAGTAACGTTGATTCAAAGTAAGAATCATTGTGTGTGTTTTCTTAAATAAGAATGAAATGCGAAATAATGTTTGATCCCAAAAAACTATCCGGTTGTTTTAGGTTATAGAAAAAGCATTTGATACTGTTACTATCCTATACCCAGGTTGGGTTAACACAAACATTTTATACACAAATGATTTCGGCTCCTTCGTGCAATAATAATACTACAAACAAGATAAACAAGAGTATCCATCAAAATAGACAACATTTGGGTATAAATACAATTTTTCGCATATGGTGTTACCTAGGGAAGCATATAAGAACCACTTTCATTCTTAGTTTATATGAATGATATTTCATCCATTTCTCCTTCCAGTATGCCAAGTGATCTGCAACTGGGACCTCGTCAGGCTGCACGTGGAAGCAGGGACGGCGCTATACGTGGCGTGGCGGGAGAAAAGAGCGCAGCATCAGCGCTCGAGGGCCATACAGGCGCTTCTGCTTACTGAACACGTGCAGGCGAATACGCAGTCGTAAGCTTGAAAATTTATTTTTATAAAAGCATTGCAAAGAAATATTGTTAGACTTACATTAACAGCCACAACAGTCCACTTCTGGATATGGGCCTTCCACTATTGGGGGATATTGCCATACTCACCACGCTTGACAGGCGGTTCCCTGGATGATTATCCCTTAGTCGCTTTAAACGACGCCTACGAGTGGTTGGAGTGATGCTATTCTAAGCCAGCACCACACAGAAAAGACTTTTTTAGACTTATTCGATAATAATAAAAAACTTCGGACTCCAGTGGTAAGAGCCACGTATATCCTATCCATTATAGCTTCGCATTTTTGATGGCTAGCAAATTGTGGGTAACTCTGAAATAGATATCGCATTTTTGGTTTCCTATTCAAATATAAGTTTATTTCTTTGCGCGATAAATAACAAGATCAAACTAAAGAATAAAACTAAGTTGCCGTGTGATGCCGGCTTAGAATAGCATCACCCCATTTCTTTCCCGTGGGAGTCGTAAGAGGCGACTAAGGGACTTGAGGGTGTGTATTGCAATTTAAGGCGATGTTTCAGAAACTGTTATGGCTTACAATCTGTCACTATGCCGATACACAATTTTCTAAATGACCCTCAAATATATGTCGGGCGTGGCGGAAATGTCCGTTTTTGCGGCCGTTTACGCTCTGCCTACTCCGCAAGGGATTATAGGCGTGATATGTGTATGTAAACTAAAGAATGCTCTTGAAGTGCAATTTATTGACTGTGGTAATTTTCAGTGTGGCGCTAAACGTACTGGACGGGTTACTGAGTAACGACTTGACCGACGCATTACGTCGGCTGGCCGCGTGGAGAGAAACCACGTGCGGCAACAAGCGGTACCATTCCTACTATCGGTAAGTTTTTTTTTTCATTTTGCTAAATTGACAACAATAATTGTTGCATAGCAATTATTACTATGAATCAAGTAAGGAAATGTTCTGCCATAATCGTGTACGATGGAGTCGAAACGATCGTCTCATTTTGTGTTGCGCAGATTACCAAGTACCTGTTTTGCAAAATACCCGTTTCGGTTTTCCACAAAAAAAATAGATATTGTCGTATGACATCGTCAAATTGTATGGAAAAATGTTTTAAACACTGTCGAAACGCGTGTCTAACTTTTTGTTGTTGTAAGGCCCTAAACATCTGTTCTCTGATGTTATTTATAATTGATTCTGTGTACCATGGCACCCTGATACAGGTAATCTATGAAGTGTGTTCATGTTCAAAGCGCACAGACAAACCTTGTTAGGTTTTTGTTGCGTTCTATTGTAATTGTTGTTTTTCTTTTTTGCAAATGTTTAAATGTTTTAATCCTGGAGTCCAATACTGTTCCTCCGTTGCAGAGACGTACTATTCCTCGCGATGGCCGCGCTCGGTGAGGCTAATATCGACCTGATCGCCCTGCAGCGCGAGTACAACCGCGCATTGGACCGGCTGGGGGGCGGGGCGCGGCCGCAGGACCTGCCCCCCTCCCCCACCGCGGTCTGCTGCCGACACTACTTCAAGCGACTGCGGCTCAGCGACGAGTGACAACCGTCTCACATCATCACATCATCATCATCATCATATATCACGCCTTTATCCCTTGCGGGGTAGGCAGAGCGTGAACGGCCGCAAAAACGGACATTCACGCCACGGCTGACAAACGTTCGCCATAGTGACAGGTTGTCAGCCCATCGCCGCAATACACACCCTCGAGTTTCTTAGTCGCCCCTTACGACACCCACGGGAAAGAATGGGGTGATGCTATTCTAAGCCGGCATCAATCGGCTAACATACCGCCCAATCTTAATACGATCGTTTCAAATTGAGAATAGAACTAAATTGACACGGGATAGTAGTGGTTTATACATGCGAAAGAAAATGAAATTACTTTATTCAGTGTAGGTTAGTATTATCACTTATAGACGTCATGATCCGTCATTGTAAAAAAAAGAAATTTGTTTAACACAATTTTCTTTTTTTTAATAACAATTTTGTATAGTCCTAATAGAAAACCGGCTCGTTCGGGATAAAAAATGAAGGCTCTGCCTCAGGGAAGAAATATGTACCTACTGAAAAACCGCTACAACTTGCACCGAAACAACGAAATAGCCCGAGGCAGATCTGCCGCCATCGATTCTGCATTCAACTACAAGATTGTCTCTTCATCATAATGGTTAGGGTTGCCAGGTCCTAATACATATAGAAAACCTGGATTCTGAGTTATAAAAAGCCGGACATTTTGCCTTAAAAGCCGGACACATATTTCATAACGGCCAAACAATAAAGCAGTAATAGATTTTATTTAAATAAGTATCAGGTATTTACTAAGGCCTCTCTTGAAATTTTAAATTTGATTTATTCTTTGAGTGTCTAATGCACCCCGCCCAATTAAAAAGCCTGACTAAAGCCGGACACGTAAATATTTGGCCGGACAATAACCGGATATAACCGTCTGACTGGCCGGTTGACGACCCTAAGGGTGGACCATGTTATAGATTTATAATAAAAATAGACGTTTTTCACAATAAAATGTGTATTGATTGAATTTAGACATCGTTTCACAGTTTTTGTAGTACTTCATAGTAAGCAAATTGTCTTGCGTGAATCTAAATCAATGATTAAAAATCGTGTTTATGAAGCAATAAGATAGTTTCTTTAAGATCTGTCCAAGGGTGTCTACGAACGACGCATTGCAATAATCCTAAAGGAATTGTAATTAGCAATGCAGATAAAAAAAATAACTAATCGACAATAATTATGTCGAGTTTAATTTTTTGACTTTTTAATTGTTTTATGTTTAGATTATACCGTCCATTTTCAGAGTCATGCCCACTTACCAGTAACTATACCACTATGGCGATAATAACAAGATACCACGTCCAAATTTTATAAGATAAAATAAAAAGAAATGGAATAATGATTCTTCTTGGCCGATTTTATTTGTGTAAGGCCATAAGAATAGATAATACTCTATGGTAAGGCCTAAATTGCAATAATTTAAAGCCCTGAGTTTAATAATCACAATTTCACAGGTGTTTTGTGTAGTAATTTCACATTTTGGCATATCTATTAGTTTTTTAGTACTGTGGGTGCTATCAAAAAGTATTGGATTTGTAAACTCAAGTGTACATAGTTTGTTGTATAAATTAGGCTAAGAGCTTGTTTATGTTTGCGGAAAACCGTTGACTTCGTAAACGAATGGGCCTCGAGAGTACATTTACTGAAGATACAGTTAATTTAAAACAGAGCAAGTGCGTGTCGGACACGCCCAAATCTGGGGTTTCGTACTAATTAATATGTTTAATTGACCTTTAAAAAAGAACTAAGTTTTAGAAACTGTTATGGACTTCTATACAAGTACCGAAACCTTTATATATAGTCTGGATTTCCCTTTTGCCTTTTATTAATTTGAAATAGAAAAACTGTTTCTGTCAATGTCATATTTTAGTGCTAATGACTCTCAAATATATCAATATTATTACATGAAAAATTATTAGATGTAAATGCCATTCCAAAGTTAAATTTATCGCGAAGCAATACTAATTCTTGATGGTTCTTTATTGAATTGGTTCTAACGATATTGTGACTGCCAAAATTAAGTATTTACTTTAAAAACAATTACGTAATTGAGATGTATATATTGGTTCTTATTGAAAAGCAACTATGGCTGGAAAAATATATTTAACTGATAGTTTTTTGCTTTAGTGTATTTCTCTATTATTATTTTGCATTGCTTGTAGACTAGTTTTAGATATCTCGTAATATTCTCAAAGTTATATTGTAGGCAATACTCATGTTACTAACAATCATATAAACATATACGATACGATGAAACAACTTTATTTATTGAAACAAAACATATATAAAGGAGGCAAAATATAACAATATTAATAATCATAAAACACTACCATAGTTGTAAGGGACGGTATACCGAAAACCAGGCACATTCTGTCCATAGAATTGAACAACTTTCCCCAGAAGTATAACGTCCGGAAACGACAAAGTAAGATATGACTAACGCCAGTTAAATGGTCGTGTATATTGTTTGAGTAGTCAGCATTGTTATGCTGATTCCCAACATACATATATAATTTTTGGGGAGAGTTATTTAATTGCATAGTCTCGGTGTACTATCGTATCTTACCTAAATATTTATGATTTTTATGTATATTTTGGCATTACATATTTTAATAATTTACTGGCATCAAAATGGTGAATGTATCCAAGCAACTAAGTGGACGATGTTGTAGAGTTAGTGAAAATAGCCTTTATTTTTAGCTTGTATTTTAGGTTTGCCTCAAGTGATAGAATAGAAGCCATACTTTTCGTCCCATACAAAATGTACAATGGTGGTAGTCACTGAAATGTATTTTTGTAATGACCCTACTGCATTATCATTTAGATTAAGGTTCAGATCAAAATTTGGTTATCATTTATCTAAGACATGGAATAATTCTTTACATACCCATGTTTAATTGAGTTTGATTATTATTACAATGTTAGTTATTTTATTTTTCAAGACAAGTATAACAAAATGCATATAATTTTTATATAAAAATGTATAATGCTTTGGATATAATTGTTTTATTTACTATACCTATACTAATCTAACACAACTATAAATAACTCTAATTTGTTACACCTAAAACTCTATACAAAAACCTGCCATCATCATCATAGTAGCAATCATTAACTTTATAGGTTGCTCCTTTTTTGTAAGCCTTCTTGGGTATTCTTATTCTTTGTGTGAAATCAATTTGCAGCTCAGTTTCTTTCTCTTTGTAAAGTGCTATTTCTGTTGGTTTACTTTCATCATCAACTAAGTCAATTTCATTACTAAACACCTTAGTTGATTCTGTTATATTGTCAGGTCTGGTATTCACAGTATTTAACATTATTGCATCATTCATACCAATATCTTTCCCTTTATCTAGACGATTTTGGATCCTTTCAGCTAACTCATCTAAAGTTACTCTTTTGTAATCTTTCTTTACTGATTTTCTTTGTGTCTCTGCTGTTTCTGTCTCATTTGATGAAGTTTCTTGTGATTGGTTTTGTTCTTTTTGTTCATCTTTCGCTGCACATTTCCGAATAATGCTTTCAAATTCCCCTAATTTACGTTCCTGTGTTAGGTCAATCTTGATGGATTTTTGATTGAGTGGTGGTATGGTTCTTTCCGAGAACTTTAGAAAATATTTTCTAAGATCTTCAGAGATGCCTAAAGAGCCCTCTTTAAGCTCTTTCCAGTTTCTCATAGCTGAGGCGTCGTGTCGTTCTATCCTTTCCTTAGTGGTTGGTTTCCATGCATATTTTAACAATTTCTGCAACAAGGTATTACTTTTAGGACAAAATGTAGCTTATAATTGGACATTAGTGTTGTAGTTTAAATCTTGCTTATTTAAAAAAAATTACAGCAATAGCTAAGCATCAATTAATGATAGCCTAGCCCTGTGAGGCCATCTTAGAAATACCGAATGACCTCAAAACTAACTGTGGGTGTCATTAAAACCAACTGAGGGATGAACTCATCCAGGGAATGGGTAGCAGCATTCCCTGTGAAGATAATATTGTTCATGGCGCTCACCAATACACTTGGGAAGCATGGTGACTATAGTAGTAGGTATAGAGGGAGGCCCAAGTCTAGCAGTGGACTGATGTGGCTTTTGTAAAAAAGGCGCAAGTTAAAATCAGCTTAATAGACAAACCACTGGGGCAAACTAAGGGCATTTTCAACTATTACTGCCTGTTTTTCAGTGGAAAGGGAAGCAAATGCCTATGTAACTCGTAGTATTCTTTTAAAATGAATACTACAAATGATATGTTCATCAATTATAAGGAAATAAAAATATATATATTCCTGTTTAAAAAATAATGGTGTTAAGAACAATTCAAACCTTAACAACAGGTACAGTAACAGGGAAACTTTCAGCAATCTTCTCTGGAGTCCACTCATCAGGCTGTGTCTGCGCCAAGTGTCTGATCTGCTCCTTCTCGCTCCAGGTCAGCAGGTTGGGCATGTTCTCCTTGAAGTACTTTTCTTTGATGATGTGGTGACGTTTCTCCAGCTTCCCAGCTATGTTCTCATTGAGGTGTGCATTGTAAGCTTCACCAACCTGACATCAACAGATAAATAGGTAATACATACTGGAAAAGTAGAGAAGATAAAACATTTAAAAATGTGGCTGAGAGAGAATTGTGTGGCGGTTTAAATGACAAGTGTCTCCTTATTGATGAATCCTCAATCATTTGTGGCGAAGGCAAAAATGAAATGAAAGCACAATAAGCTTAACATTCACAAAATAAAGATCTCTGCCGTTGCACTACTGTGTTGGCGCCTTGACATGATGCACAAAAGTTTTACTCACATTGTAAAACTCGCTCTCAGACGTCTCAACAAATTCCTCAGCATCTTCGTCTTCTATGTTCATTCCTTCTTTGCGGAAAGCATTTATTCTTTGCTGAAGACCAGGGTTGGCTTCAGGGACCCTAAACTTTCTAGTACGCAAATTTCGCACAATAACTTTGTCGCCAACATAGCAAAATCTTGTGAATGCTAGCGTAAACATATTTTAACAATAATATAAACAAATCTGATGGAATTAATTTAATACTTCGTCAGTATAACAAAGTAGAATAACATAACCTCAAATGCGGATCCTTGACTTGACATGACAGATATAGTTCATTCGTTCGTTCGGAGTACGTGCCACGAAAGGAGCACCGGAGGTTAGATCGCTCGACGCATAATATTAGTGTGTCATGGTCTCAAAAACAAACAACGATCGTCAAACACAAATACAAATTATTCCTTGGTCAAACAATCTGTGGTCAAAAATGTTATTGATTTAAGTTTTTTTAGGTTATATCAAATGATTATCCCATTTTCTAGTGTTGTTTTGTATATAACTTGCAAGTTATCTGCATGAGTAAATGCAAAGCAGTGTAGACGTTCATTTGCTTTAATTAATTGTCAATTGTATAGCATGGAACCACCGGCAAAAGTATCTAAGTTTGAAGTAAGTTGTGCTTGTCGCTCATCATTTTCGTTTAGTTGTATTTCTTGTTTTGTTTCTCGAGTAAAACATTAGAGAAATAAAGAAAAACAGTAAGTAAGGCGTTCTATACTCCTTGTCTTACTAACTTAATTACACCATGACGATAAACAACAAGGAAAATTAAAACTTTTTGTGCTTTGACTCCATCCATGAAACATGAATAACTTGTCCTACGGTTTATGAAAAAAAAGCTCATTCGTTCTTGCGCTATTTCTCTTATAGCACGTTCACACGATGCACCTGCTTCTGCTTCTACTGCTGTAGGGAATAATGCTCGAAATACCTCCGCATCTTCCGTAGTATCAACGCGAGAAAGTGTTCACAAACTGCCGTCTTACTCTTGTACCAATATGAGTGAACGAGATAGCAAGACCTTCCACTCGCGTTCGTACTGCCGTTCCTTTGACTCGCGCACGAAAAGCTGACACTCGAGGGAGTGCGGGAAGTAGCTGCGCGAGTAACCTGTTTACCTGCTCCCGTTGCCCACTTCCCTTTCTATTTCCCTGCATTATTAATGGAATTGTGTGAATGTGCTATAACATCAACACCAACAACAACAGCAGTTCACTGCTGGACATAGGAAACTGTGGCGGTGCCCATGCACTTCTTCCGTATCTAAGTTATTCCCCCAATCAATATACATATATACAACTTCCAAACATAGCTGGTTGCAATCACCTGGTAACAATACCCAACCAGGTGGATAGATACCCTTTTCCTCACAGTCCTCACACCGCCTACTGAACTAACACTATGTATATTCTTATTTTTCACAGATGGAATCTCAGTATTTAGAAGGTGAAGTGATGGAAGAGGGCCAAGAGGAGTGGCTGAGTGAAGGCATTCTCACTGATGATGACTACAATCCTAGTGTGAGTTCTTTTGATATAATTGATTCAGACTTTCAGACTTATGTTTACTAACATTTGATTGTTTTAATTTGCATTTTATTGAAAATCATTTATTTTATTAGCATGGAAAAAGAACATTTGCTATTAACTACTCCGCTCATAACAGCACACATGTGTCCTTGAAGTACAATACAAATCTATTGTTGCAAAATTCGACCTGAGCGTAGTGGTTAATTATGTTTTTTCTATCATGTATTTAAACAAAAACAGTGATGTGTATTATTTTCTTTAGAATGTTTGTTTCTAATTTTTAGAAATTAATGTTGAGTCAATATACTTTAATAGAGTATAAGGTTAGGGCAACCAGTTGGTGTGGGATAAATACCTCTAATTATACAATAACACACATGGAGAACTTGCAATAATATATGAGAATTTGAGTCCACCTCAAATTATAAAAGTTAAAATATTATCATTACTTTAACTTTGTTTTAAAACCATGATCATAAATAACTGTCATCTAATGTTACCTTATCATAACATCCTTTCTTTACAAGAACACTACTAATATTTTCAGTCACAGGAGGCTCAAGCAGACAACAATGATTCAACTGTGGTGTCCAGCCAAGATGAGTCCATGAATACAGAAGATGACAGTCAGAACCAGATGGAAGATGGTGAGAACAATCTAGACGACAGCCAGAATCAACTAGATGACGGCCAGAATCAATTAGATGACGGCCAGAATCAATTAGATGACAGCCAGAATCAACTGGACGACAGCCAGACTCACCTAGATGACAGTCACAGTCAGAATTTGGACAGTCAAAGCCAACAAGAGGACAGTCAAAGCCAGCTGGAAAGCAGTCAAAGTCAGCTGGAAGCCAGTCAGAGCCAAATGGAAAACAGCTTGAATCAGATTAATGTATCACAGAACATGGACTTTACCAGTGTCAGCAACATTGAGGAAACTTTAAACAATCTGGAGAATTCAGAGCCTTGCGATCAGGTTTGTGAGAAAGACAGATTTTAAAAACAGAGTTTTTCAGGTTGACTAAAATTTTAAACTTTTTTTTTATTAGTATTACGGGTTGTTATAGTATTTTATAGTATGTATTTTATTGAGATGACAGCTGTCAAAACCGACTTCTCTCGGCGGCGTTACTATAACACGCGAAGTGTTTTAAAAATTTGGTATTCAATTTTAAACTAATTAATTATCATATTGGCTGTGGCAGCAGTGTAGTAGCAGCATGCTACTGTGTCTGTGTCCAGTGTTTTCAACATTGTTCACAAGATCCTGGTGGTCCTTGGTTTGATTGCAGATGACAATTTATCACATTGTATGATTCCCAGTTGGATTATTATTATTATTATTATTAGCCCTTTATTCAGACATAATTACATTAAAATATATTAACACTCTATTAATTACATTTCATTTTAAAAATAATAAACAGTATAATTCTTATTAATTTTTTTTTTTTTTTTTTTTTTTTCCTTTTTATATCTGCCCTCGACTTATTAGCCTTTATCAGATGTGTTGGTGGCTGTATATTGTATATTTTCATGGGTGATGATCCATTAATCATCATGCCCATCTATTATATTCTAGTCTATTCTCTTTGATCAAGCTGTAGCACGTTCCATCTCTTCAATCTCGTCCCATTCTCTGCCAATAGCAGTTGACTAGCTAGTGGGTTGGTGTGACTTTCTAGTCTAGTTTTATATTTTGTGCAGTAGTTGTTTATTTCATCTTTTACTGTGGCCATTTCTGTATGTTCATGTATTTCTTTGTTTCTTGAGAACCATGGTGCATTGGTGATGGCTCGTAATACATTGTTTTGGAACCGCTGGAGTATTTCCAGATTTGAGTTACTAGCTGTTCCCCATAGTTCTAGTCCGTAACTCCATATTGGTTTTATAATAGATTTATAAACCAGTAGTTTGTTCTCCAGAGACAAGGGTGATTTTCGTCCAATAAGCCAGTACAAGCTTTGGTAAGTGCGATTTGCTTCGTCTCTCTTAGTTTTAATGTGTTTTGCCCATGTAAGTCTTCTGTCTAAGTGTAGTCCCAAGTACCTGACACTGGTTTCTATTGGTAGAGGTTCACCACCCATTGTGACAGGTGGACAGTCACCTTTACGTAGTGTGAAAGTTGTATGGACCGACTTTGTTGCACTGGATTTGATCCTCCATTTCGTAAGCCATTCGTCTATTTTGTTAAGTTGTATCTGCAGTTTTTCCGATGCTATTTGGGGGTTTTTATCTCTGGCTAGACATGCCGTGTCATCCGCGTAGGTAGCAGTTTCTACTTCTTCTGTGTTGGGCGGGTCAGCAGTGTAGATGGAGTATAATACTGGACCTAAGACTGATCCCTGAGGTACAGATGCTTGGATGTCGTACAGGTTCGAGTACTCTTCTTGGAACTTTACTTGAAACTGACGATCTAGTAAGTATGACCTTAATACCATGAAGAAGGGGTTTGGTAATTGTGTTTTAAGCTTATAGAGAAGTCCTTTGTGCCACACCCTATCAAATGCCTGTTGAACATCGAGGAATACCGCAGAGCAGTACTCCTTTTTCTCAAAGGTTTCGCGGATCTTGTGTACTATCCTGTGGACCTGCTCTATGGTTGAGTGTTGGGGTCGAAAACCAAACTGGTGATCAGGGATTATGTGGTTCTCTTCTAAAACTGGTCTTAATCTGTTGAGAAACACTTTTTCGAACAACTTTGACAATATCGGAAGGAGGCTTATTGGTCTGTATGACGTTGGTTCAGTTGGTGTTTTCCCAGGTTTTGGTACCATACATATTTGTGACACCTTCCAGAGTTTGGGGTAGTAATGTTCTCTTAAAATTGCGTTGTATAGGATAGTAATAAGTACTATACACTTTTTCGGGAGGCGTTTGAGCACTTCTCCAGATATTAAGTCAAAACCAGGAGCTTTCTTATTTTCAAGTTTTCTTATTTCTCTAAATATTTCTCTAGGACTAACTGGTTTTATCGGAGGTGACATTTGCTGATCACTATTTATCACTTTTTCAATTTCTTCATCAAAGTCCACCATATCTGATTCGTTTGGGGTGAACGTTTTGCTAAGGTGTTGAGCAAACAGTTCAGCTTTGTCACAGGGAGATCGCGCCCAGTCTCTTGATGGTTTTCTAATTGGCGGAACATGTTGTTGAGGTTTTTTGAACTGTTTGGTAATTTTCCACAACGAATAGTTGTCCTTCTTTGTTGCACTCAGTGAGCTCAGCTTTTGGTGAAATGTATTATCGTTGCTTTCTTTTATGATCTTATCTAGTTTTCTAGCTGCTGCATTAAAAGCTCTTTTGTCTACCTTCAATCTGCTTAGTTGCCACTGCCTTCGTAGACGACGTTTCTCTTGTAGTTGGTGACGTATCATGAGGGGAATGTTAGAGTTTTCTTTCTTTGGCTTTAGTTCTGGAGTTGAACGCCAGGCAGCTTCTTGGATTTTATTTGTTATGTAGAATGTAGCCTCATCAATTTCAGAGCTGGTTTTAAGTGGAATATTCAAATCCACTTCTGCTTCCAGATATTCGAAGAATGCAGTCCAGTCTGTCCTGTAGTTGTAGAGAGTTACCAGTCGCTCGTTTTGGATCACTGACAAACTGAAACTTCCAATTACAGGGCTATGGTCTGATGAAGTATCATAGCATGGTACTACATCAAAGAACATGTGTGGTAGTCCTTTGAAGATAAAGAAATCTAAACAGTCTGGTATTTTGTTTCTGTCTGTTGGCCAGTATGTAGGTTCTCCCGTCGACAGTGTTTGAAGTCTACGACTTTCAATACACTTTTTGAGTTCCCGTCCTCTAGTTGTGGTTAATCGTGAGCCCCATGAGGTATGTTTACTGTTCCAATCTCCTCCTGTAATATATCTGGAACCAAGAGTACTGAAATAGTCTTCAAACATTTCTTCTTTGATGCTTCGACCCGGGGGACAGTAGACTGCACTCACATTTATGTATCCTGTTCTATCTTTTATTGCCACTGTGGTTGCCTGTATGTAAGTTTTCTTGTAGTCACTTTTTTTTTTTTTTCTTATTAATTAATTACAATAAATTTAATTTCATTTTGCATTTCACTTTGTATTTATTCATTTAATTCATTTTTTAATAGTTTATCCTTATCTATCACTATCACTGATGTCTGTGTGCCATTTGGCAAAGGCCTCCTCCAACTGCCTCCACTTGTCCCTATGTCTGGCTTACGATTGGATTAGGACATTTTAATTTTCAAAACTTTTGTATTACCTTTTCCAGACCTCAGACCTTCCAGAAGAGCTGAACGCCTTTCTGATCCGCAAGACGGACGGCAAGGTCATCAGCTCAGATCCACCTAAGAAGGAAAGTGACATAGATGAGTCTGTCAAGCAGTCGGATGACGATGGAAATGATACTGATGACTTGTTGGTAAGTATATACAAACATACATAAATCACGCCTATATCCTTTACGGGGTAGGCAGAGCGTTAACGGCCGTAAAACGAATATTAACACCACGTCTGACAAAAGCTTAAGGGTCAATCAGATAACTGTGTATCACTATAGTGACAGGTTGTCAGCCCATCGCCTAAAATTGCAATACACATCCCTCGAGTCCCTTAGTCGGGTCTTACGACACCCATGGGTAAGAAATGGGGTGATGCTATTCTAAGCCGGCATCACACGGCAAGGTAAGTATATAGAACTAGATTTTCGCCCAGCGGTTTCACCCGCTGCCACTCATTTTCCCGTGGTAATAGTTGTTTTCCCGCGGTTAAAAGTGCCCTATGTGTTATTCCGGGTTATACTCTACCTGTGTTCCAAATTTCATCCAAATTGGTCAAGCCGTTTGAGCGTGAAGAGGTAACAAACATACATACATACACACACAAACTCTCAGATTTATAATATTAAGTACGGATACCATTAATCTCTAGCGTTAATCAGTAATTATACTAACATATAGACTGAAAGTCACTTTTATCCTTTTTGGGGTGGTATTAGACCTTATTCCAGACGCACTTCTATTATTACTAAGTCTAATTTGACGTTTCTAAAGCCGTTTCCTATTCTGCATGTAACTGTCAAACTCAAATGACAGGATTATAATCTCTAAAAATAACTGACAGGATTAAACTTAGCTTTAGCCGATTAGTGCAATTCTAGGAGGTGCAAAATTAAGCAATTTAAATATTTAAAAAGATTAAATTTTCTAATCTTAGCGGCCACTAAAAAGGTCCCGCTTAAAAATAGTACTGTCAAAACAAATCGAAATGGTTGCAATATTGGAGTTTTCTGTGTGATTTTCGGTCAGATAGGAGAGTTCTAAAGTGGGATCAATTGAGTTGGGAGGTCCTAGAGTGTTACCGGGTAGGAAAGATCTAAAGTGGCACCTGATCAGAATGTTTTAGGCTGGCACCGGGTTGAAAGGTTGTTAAGTGGCCCCGGATCGGAATATTCTAGGCTGGCACCGGATTGAAAGGTTTTTAAGTGGCACCGGGTCGGAAAGTTCTAGAGTGGTACCGAACGAATATTTATCTATCAATTTCATGTCTTTTTGGCGATTTTACACAAAAATGCACCAAATAAACATTAAAGCATTATTGCGTACTGCGCTCGCCAATCCATCTACCAAGCATGGTGTGTTAAGCATTTTCCCCCAAAGCCTCAGCAGGGACAGGCCGGTTTCTATAGTTAAATATAAGAATTTTACCAAATAATAGAAAAATGCATTTTCGTGGTGTATAAAAAATATTTGTTTTCTTGCAACACTTTTATATATTTTTAAATTTGCAACACTAAATTTTGGTAAAAATAGCATTGTCAAAATCAAATTATATTCCTGTCAAGAACTTCCCAAAACATGGCTTTTGTGGAATAGCCACACTTAAAACCTCTAAGTTTAGGGATTTTATTTTAGTGATTTTAGCATTAGAAACTTAAAATGATTAAAACGTGGAATCGGGTCTATTGGGATCTACCTCCTAGCGGTCCACCCCGGGCAACGGCAACACAGGCTTGCCTGTGGATAAGTCCGGCTGAACGATCCCACCAAGCGGTGGAAGGCTCCGTAAGGGGCCGCCTGGCTCGCTACCACCATCCCACCGAAGTCTGGCGCCAAGTAGCTTGCTGCGTTCCGTCAAGTGTGTGGGAGTGCCAGTGCCCTAACAGGCTTCTTCTGGGTGAGCTCGCTCCATCTTAGACTCTGTCTCTGTCCTGTGACCTAGACTAGAGTCAAGAGCAAACCCATCATCAATAAAAAAAAAAAAAAAAATCCGTTGTTTCGATCTGCCGCGCAAAGAAAACAACAACACATGGCGTCCACACTGCGCGTGGCAAATAACTGAGGCGCCTTTCAGGAAACCGTTTTGCCGACACCGTTGGGCTCGGTCGTAGGCTCGCTCGCCCTAGCATGCGGCTGCCTCGGCCGCGGCACGTCCACACCGACCGCGCGGTTCGGCGCATGCCTCGCGAGGCGGGCCGCGGGCGAGGCTGCTCGCCCTGTATGAACGCGCCTATTGAAGTTTCACTTATCTTAATTTTAAAGTTTTTTTATTATAGCGGGTGTTGGGAGATGGTGACCAATTATCAAAACACATAAAAAAGGAGAAAATGATATTGAAGTCAGAACATGGAGATTTTAGTGATGGAGATGACGACACCTTCGTTTTTGGGGTGAGTTCAAAGATAAAATAAAATTTATAGTAAGTATAAAATGTTGGTCTTGATAATGCGATTCTTCGACACTTGTAAATACCTAGTAAACATATGTTCTTAAAAAAGAAAACAAAAATATTTAAATCATGAACAAAATTTGGATGCCTACCTGTACAAAATTCTCGAACGAAATATGGTTTGGTTCTACTATTAGATATTCATGTTCTTTGTTTTTCGCGTTTGTTATTTCACTTAAGTTTAGGTGATACATATTGCCCGCAATTCGGGATATACATTCTCTTAACTTATCTTAAGTTTGTGCTGTCACTTCCCGTCAAATAGGTTTGGAAAAGGATAGGAGATATCTAAGTCAGGTCACATCTAATAACCTGACGCAAAATACGTATTAACTGTCGAATTATTGTGACGATGAAAACAATGGCGACTAAATTGACTAGAAACTGCGAAAAACCTATTGTCATTTTTAAACATGACAGGACTTAGATATCTCCTATCCTTTTCTAAACCTATTTGCCGAAAAGTGACAGCACTAATTTAAATTATGATAATTTATATCCCAAATTGAGGCTATTGTATACTTCTGTGTATCAGGACCAGGGAGGCGACGCATATAGGAAAGTGAACACTGTGAAAGTGGTGAAGCGCGCGCCCAAAGCGGAGCCCGAAGATGACCCCACGGACTGCGTGAGTTCCTTCTCTACTCGTAATAATACAGTCCCGTCCCCACTACATACATACATACATAAATCACGCCTATATCCCTTACGAGGTAGACAGAGCGTTAACGGCCGTAAAACGCATATTAACACCACGTCTGACAAAAGCTGAATCAATCAGATAACTGTGTATCACTATAGTGATAGGTTGTCAGCCCATCGCCTAAAATTGCAATGCACACCCTCGAGTCCCTTAGTCGCCTATTACGACTCCCAAGGGTAAGAAGTGGGGTGTATGTAGTATATTATACATATATTACATCGGCCGTAGAAAAACGGACATTTATGCCACGTCTGAGAAACATTTGAGGGTCATTCAGACGCATGTAGCCCTCGAGTACCTTAGTCGCCCCTTACGACACCCACGGAAAAGAAAAGGGGTGATGCTATTCTAAGCCGGCAAACGGGAAATTCTATCCCCACTACATACAGCCACATATTTACTGCTCAGATAATTTACTGCAGTGGAGATAGGGAAACTATTTAATTGTTCCGATCCCCACATCCTTTAGTGGGTACAGAACAGAGGGCCTTATGGCTGCCGCTAATAAAACTTAATATCGTAAATAGATTTGCGAATTAGCGCTTATATTATTAAGAATCGATCTTTTCATGTTTTGTATGAAACTCCGATGCAAGGCGGTACCGATTTCTTTTACGCACACACACATATCACGCCTTTATCCCTCGCAGGGTAGGCAGGGCGTCACACGTAGCGATAGCGACCGTAAAATGTGTGACAAATATTACAAATTAATGTATCACTAAATAAATTAATGTATGTGTATTATTATAATAATGTATAGTGACAGGTTGTCAGACTTTCGCCTAAAATTATAACATACATAAAACCTCCCTCCCTTAGAGTCCCTTAGTTGCCTCTTACGACACCCGCAAGAAAGAAATGGAGTATTCCTATTCTAAGCCGGCATCTCACGGCAAATCTCTCTCTTACACTGATTTACATTTCGAAAAGCAGGTACAGTAAAAGGAACTTGCAATACCTACTATGATGAAATGTAACGCTGTTTTACAACTTCAGACGATAAATGAAGAAAATATGTTCTTTTCAGTCTTCCGACGAAGCGCAATTTAAAAAAATGTTCACATACAAAAACAAGAAGCTGACTAAAAGTGTGACCCCTCAAATAATAAGTACGACAGTGAAACCTGGAAATCTGACTATTTCTCCTTTGGAGCTGAAGCCACAGCACAAACCGAAGGTCGTCAAGAAAGTTTTGCATGTACCGGCGTCGCATCAAAGATCTGGTAGGTGCCTAAAAAATATTCAAGAGTAATCTTAAGGCAGAGCAAAATGCATATTGTGGCATAAATTTACAGGTATTTTTTATGTTATTTGAATGAAAAATACAGATAGGCCATTAAAAAAACTGAATGGGTAACTGATTTGGTTTAATTACGGTTACGGTTTGTAATCTATTACGTAAGAAGCATTTTACAGCAACCATATTGCTCTCAGAGTCGTTACCTTACGCCTCTTAAGTACCATGAGATAGTTAAATACTTTTTAACCAATTATCTTATACTGAAACGGAGTTATTACCGCGGTATTTGTTTTACTTGTATCATGGTCCATGCAACTGGGCTGAAATGTCGGTCAATTCAACAAAAAAGTATCGCGGTAGGTACCCCGTTTCAGTGTTTTGAGTCATTATGTATATGTGACCGCGAAAGTTTAAAACAGTTCTCTTATATTTCTAGTGTCCAAGAATTTAATTGAAATCAAGCGCCCTCCAAACAGTCCCCACCGAACTTACACCAACAAACACGCTCAGGTGTCACAAAGGTCACAAGAATCGCTTAAGGGGTCACTACAGGGGTCACAGAGGTCACTACAGGGGTCGAAGAGGTCACAAGGGTCAAAGGGGACGTCATTGCTCAAATCCAGCTCCACTGCTAACAAACAAACTATAAACTACTCGTTAATGAAGAAAGAGCAAAAAGAATCCATGAATGAAGAGTATCTGGATGATGATATGGAGGTGAGTGTCATGTTGAGTCAGATTTACCACAATTTGACCAACACTTTTTACATATTTGCAAAGTACCCTAAATTAAAAACTATTCTGACTACAACTATAAAAACTATTAGACTAGCCCGATGGCGTAGTGGATAGTACCCCTGCCTGCTACGCCAATAGTCATGGGTTCGATGCCCACAAGACACAAACATTTGTTAAGTCGTTTTCAGATATTTGTGTTTAGTCTGGGTTTTTCTATGTATAATATGTATTTATTTACAAAATAAAAGTATATATGTATTAATATCAGCTATTTAGTTTTCATAGTAGCATAGCTTTGCTTAGTTTGGGGCTAGATGGCGCTGTGTGAAAAAAACCAGGTTTTTTTTAATATCCCTGCAGAAATTGCGTAATGACTAAAGGCGCGTCTCCTGCGTGTGTTTTTTTTACAAACAAAAAAAATAATCATTGCTGTTCATCGGCCCTGGAAAATCAGTAGAAATGTAATAATTCTTTTTAAATGCTAGGTAAATTAAAAAGTTTTTACACTAGTTCCACTAATATATTTTTTAATAAAACTATAAAGTGACCGGGTTCGTTACAAAATCATCAGGCAGTCTATCTACTCTTTATAGTTTAATTTAAAAATATATTAGTGAAACTGGTGTAGAAAGTTTTTAATTTACCTAGAATACGGAGTTCCATCAAGAAATCACAACACAAAGTGTAACATAAAAGAAATGTATGCGTCAATGGCCATTTATTGCGATTTGTTGTTTTGTTTGGCTTTCGAAATAAATCTGCAATAACGACGTTACATTTTTTAAATGCAGAAATAAAATAATGTGAATAAGAATCTGTATTGTTATGGTAAGGGCCTCGTATTTATTTCTGCTATATGTCGAACCATTTATATTAAATACCTACTATTTTCCCGACATAACAAGGATATCAGCGAAAAACCAAGGGAGCATAAAACATCCAAGCAGCGATTGATGTTCCCCGAAGTAATGGACGAGGATGTCCCGACTGATGGCGACAGTGAAAGCGACGACGAAAGTCTATATAGTGTGAGTACAAACTTATTACCCAACTGCCGCAGAAAGACCTGCGTCTTATCCGCATTTCGTTTAATACCATTACTCATCCCAAGGTCTGCTGTAAGAAACTACTTCAGTCTGTATTCTTTATGTGTTTGTCTCTTTACTGTTTCTGTGTACAATAAATCGTAAATAAATAAAGAGGGTATGTATACATATGTATGTATGTAGGTGTGTATTTATATGAACTAGTAGGTAAATAATTATATTTCACTGGCTACAGCCAAATCGGTCAGGCGAATTTTGACATATGAGGTGTCGTTAGATTAGTCTCAACAGCATCGTTGGATGACTCGGTGTCTCATACATAAAGAAGATCGAATTCCCTTTCACCCTGTATAACAAATCTGTATAGATGGATTAATGTATATTCATTGTGTTTATAGGAGCTGCCTTCCTCAGAGTCGGAAAGTGAGGACTGGTTCACATTAGACATCAGGGCAGAAAGAGCTGGAGACTACATGCCTTTATTAGGTAAAAAGAAGTATTCAAGCTTTATTTCCACTATACATGTATGTTTAGTTCATTAGTATATCTTTCCCTAACATGGTATATTAATGGATAACGTGGTATACTAGAGTCAAGAGCAAACCCATCATTAATAATAAAAATAAAAAACTATCATAGCTAATACAAAGTGCGGCTCAAAACAGCGGCAAATATTTTACGGGGCGTAATTACCTATGAAACTGAATAACTTTCCCCATTGAACATAGATCGAAATATAAAAAGGAATGGACCTACCATAGTACCACGAAAAAAACGCAGTTCTTTTTCTTACAATTAAATTATTACTTTTACTACTTCCAGGAGACAAAGCCTACAAACTGCTATCGGAGGAGCGGAATCGCGTCAAAGCGCGCCTCGACACGCTCAAGAGAAGTCTAGCCGCACTATCGGACAGCGGGAGGGAGTTAGCCGATCAATTGAAAGATGCCACAAATACTGTTGCTGAACTAGACGCTATGCTCAGAGCCGCCTGATTGTAAAACAACTTTAAGAACTCGAGTTTCTTCTAGTATCGCACATCAGCTCATGTTTTACTGCGTTTTTCTGAAGTGAAATCGGTCACCTTGTAAGGAATACATACTTACTGAATATCATCTTATAGGTTAGGCCTAATATCAAGGTACTACTATAATTTTGAAAAAGTGTATGGTAGCATAATATGATGATAAAATTGTTGAGCAGTAATGATGACTTTATTGCAGCTTTGTATGTGCTATCTTAAATAAGTAAATTTCCGCATAGTAATTTTGAAAATGTTATAAGTTTAATTAATTATTATTTGCAATATCTGCTGCCCTAAGTAGATATTTATGCCTTATTATTCATACACATTACTATATTTCCATTCCTAGTTCACACTTTCAGATTATTTACAGAATTCAGAGCAATAAAAATGTATTTAAATTTGTATGTATTTTTATAACTGCATGAAAAGACTGTTTATATTTCACACTGCCTATTTAATTGTAAATAGTTTTAATATTAATATATAAGAATATGAAGTATTTGTCTGTTTTAATAAACCTTTTCTTTACATAGTACAGTAAATTTTTATCCAATTGTGACAAAGAGCTAAACAGTGAATTAGGCAAACTGATTGCCATTGTCATCCATCATGACAGTTAAACAAGTGTATTAAAAAAAATATAAGTAAGTTTCTCATGCAGTGGGCTGTGATGACTAGATAATTGGCTACTCATGGATAATTGGCTACTCAGTATCTCAGGAGTATACAGTATAATAATAATAACAACCTTTATATTTTATAATCCATTTATTTAACTGGTAACAAATCACCCCAATTACAAGACCTAGCACATCTGTATGTAGTTTGATCATATTTGGCTTTGGAAAATATGATTTCTTTTAACTCTCCTTTGGAGGTACACAGTTGACAAATTGTGTGACCTGATCTTACTATTGGAGCCCTAACAACTCTGGGCCACTGTGGATCATCATCTGGTCTTTTACCTTTTTTTAATATTACATAAGAGAACACTTCAGCAGCAACTTCCACTTTTGATGGGAATTGCAATGTTTCATATTTCATCAAGAAGTTACAAGGAGTTTGATGCTCCATATATCTTGGGCAAATGCTGTCATTGGGACATGGTGAGAAGGCATAACCAGTATTCTTGCCCTCCGGTAGATTTAATACAAATTCCCTTGCTTCATTTACAATTTGGAACCCTGCATTTGAGCCTTGTTCTATAATTATAAGGAAATCTTCAGTTTTTTGCCATAGTTTTTGTATTGTCTCGAGCCGGCTTTTCATTGAAGGTAATTCAAATAGTGAGAATGCTGATAATACAATATTATATTTAAGATCTGTTGATGCTGGTAAGAACTGTCTTTGAAAGTATCCTTTAAATGGCATTTCTACATTATCTTTTCCATTACAGAGTATAAGACGGGCTAAATCATGCATTGAGGATGAAGTATCTACACAGAAGTATTCAAAGATGTCTCCTGGCCAATAATTGTTGATAGCCCATGTTCCTGTGCCTATTCCAGATCCAAAATCAAAAAAACTTCTAGGTTTATAGTCTGGGTTTCTCTTACGTATCTCGTCTAAGACGCGGACAAGTATTGCATATTCGGGAGCAGCACGGACCATCAGATACTGAAGGCTCATTGCTTTGTCATAGGAAATGTTACCCCAACTGTACACATTTTTCTTTAAGATATTAAAAACTTTTGTCTCTATAACTTTCTGAGCTTTTTCGAGTTCATTTACTGTTAATTCATTACCAAGTTTTGAGAAATGTTGCTTAGAAACTTTGCTGTGAATTTTCGCCGCTTTTGCATCAATGTCGCCTTCTTCTGGTGGTAATAATCTAGACCTTATGTAATTGCTCAGCTTGATACTGTCCTGGTACATAGATTTCGCACCTGTGTCTTCTAATATTACTTTGATCGACTTCTGAATATCTGGTGGTAAGGTGGCCACTTTTACTCGAGTGGTTCCGGGATGTTTTCGTGGTTTATACACTTGGGAATCAAAACTTTCTCTTAAATTGGAATCTATTTCTACTCTTGTTGAATATTTAACGTAAAAAGAAGAGAGATACTTAATTTTTATATATCGGAACATGTTTCCGGTACAAATAGTAAACATAGCCTCAAATTGTTGTTTGACGTTGACGTTATGATTTTCGTTCTGAAATGTGCTCATTGATCAATCTTCTGGAATTCGTCCAGAAATAGACATGGAACATTCCAAAATATTTTTTTACGCTGGTAACATCTCTTCATATGTTTATGTCATTGTCAAGTCAAACGAAGAGATGGTGCCGTAATATAAATATTACGCGAAAATCCATATTTTTTTGGTAAATTACACTGAAAGGCACTTGATTCTTGTAAAATTATTAACAATGTTCAAATTACTAAGTCGTCAGGGCTGCCGGAGCGCCGTAAAACAGATTTTATTCTGCGAGAAGTTTGAGGTTAGAAAAGCAAAGGTTTTATATCTTTATCCATCAGCAGCACCCGTAAGATTTGCTTCAACTGGAGGTAGCGATGCAGGTAAACCTGCTTCTTTATTGGACAACATACCGGAACCGCCTCCAGTGCCGGATCCATCACTTCTAGCAGAGATAAATGAGATTGCGCCAACATTGGCTGCAAATGGGGAGCCCTCGTTTGAATCCTTGGGTCTTGGCGGTTGGAGTCCTGTCGGGCTTGTACAGAATGCCCTAGAGTATCTGCACGTCACATTAGATATACCATGGTGGGGTGCAATTCTCATCGGAACTATTTGTGTCAGAGTAGCAATGTTCCCTCTTGTCATCATATCACAACGAAACGCGGCGCACCTGAACAACCACCTGCCTGAAGTCCAGATGTTGCAGATGAAAATGACCCAAGCAAGACAAACTGGTAACCAACTTGAGGCTGCACGTTATGCACAGGAAATGATGTTGTTTATGAAGGAAAAGGGCCTGAACCCTCTAAAGAACATGATTGTACCTTTAGCGCAGGCACCACTTTTCATTTCGTTCTTCATTGGTTTGAGAGGCATGGCTAACTGCCCAGTGGAAAGTATGACATACGGTGGTCTCTGGTGGTTTATGGACTTGACTGTTCCAGACCAATACTTCCTCCTTCCTGTTATCACCAGTGCTACAATGTGGCTGACAATTGAGATGGGAGTTGATGGTGGCCGATTAGATGCATCAAACATGCAGGTCATGAGATATGTCCTCCGAGCAGTGCCGCTAGTGATGATTCCATTCACAATCAATTTCCCCGGTGCCATTCTCTGCTACTGGTGTTCCAGTAACTTTATTTCACTTCTACAAGTAGGAGTATTGAAAGTACCTGCTGTCCGAGAGTACTTCAAAATCCCAAATCTGGTGAAACACAATCCTGAAAACTTGCCTATTAAGAAAAAGAGTTTTGTAGAGGGTGCCAAAGACTCATGGACAAATGTGAAAATTTCAAAAGAGTTGGCAGAAAGACAGAGGCTTGATGAGCTCATCTTTACAAAGGCGGGTAAAGGTCCCTTGCAGAAAACCTACAAATATGACCCTACAAAACTAGCGAGTGTTCAAGCCAAACAAAAGTAGGTTTCAGAGTTTAGTGACTACTATATGTAATTATTAATGTGTAGATTATTTGGATTGTAATAAATAAAATGTTGATCATACAATCTGGTTTAAATTATTTTTTGTTAGTTGTAGGCATAAGTACAGAATTTCTTATTTATTATTACAGATATTTATTTACTTAGATCTGACTTTCATCATAGAGGTAAATGACTTACATAAATGAGACTGTAATTTTTTTATCTACTTATATTTCATTTCCTGTATTATTTTGCAATGAATACCTTTTAAAGCAAAATTAGGTACCTAACACAAAATATTTTAAGATACATATTATTATGACAACCTACTATTAACCTATAGACCTGACAGTAAAACTGTGTTGTGGCATTGAATGTATGAATACGCACACATTACCTACGCATATAGGTAAGTAAGTACCTAAATGTAATAAACGGCAGCTACACCTACGTGATCATAAGAGTTCACCATTCTATATGTATGGCTATACAACTATGATTAGATTATGATCCAGCCGTGAATTCACCCCGCCAGAAGCATAGTTTTGTTCAGCCTGAAATACGGTGTCTTTGTGTGAAATCAGTCAACCGATTCTTTGCACGATACGGGCAGACTTAGGCTCGCAGGGTCGGATATGCGCATTGAATGTAAATTGAGAATCGTAGGTGTAGGAAGGGTTTCGGATATATGCTGTGTAGAAAAAAAAGTAATAGAGGAGTATGTAGGTACCTACCTACTTTAACGTGTAGTATGCAGTATAGAAGCTAGATTATTATTAGTATTGATTATTCTCGTGATTATTAGTTTGATAAAAGGAAAAGGCTGCCCACACATAAATGCGATGCGACGTCGCATCGCATCATAATGTCATGAATCTCATACATTTGAAAAGGTGTATTTATAAAGAATTTACTGTATTGTATGGAGAATGATTTTCGAAATTTCCATCTTTAGATACTTACATCCGGATGACCCTCAAATGTTTGTCAGACGTGGAGTAAATGTCTGTTTTATGCGGCCGTTTATGCTCTGCCTACCCCGCAAGGGATTATAGGCGTGATATGTGTGTGAGATACTTACATTACTTAGTAGAGGTACATCTCTTGGGTATCTACAGCACTGTAGGTACTTAAAATAGAACATCTTTGCTACGACGGTGGCTGTAGAGCGTGAGGCGTTTTGCGTAGCCGCGTAGCGGAAAATAACACTACGAGTTGCTACGAGAGTAGGTATAGTAGGTACCAGAGTTGCGAAAAGTCTGTCCGTACCTGCCCATTCTCTTCGCACCAAAGCATCGCATCTTTAAGATTTCAACCTACCTATTTTGGTATTCTCTGGCAAAAGCTAAGTGTCAAAAACCTGGTGTTGAATACCCACTCGCATTCTACGAAACGAAGTCTCAAAATACACTTTCCACATTTCAAAATATGCTACTTAGATACCTATGCTGGCACCTCAGGTGCATAAATATGTGCATGTTTTACTTGCACCTTAGCCCAGGCGATTACTTGGCTAAGTACCTTCTCACACAGTTGTTGAGCGCTGCGAGCGAACAAACTATTTAATGTTTATCTATTATTAGTTAAACAAACAGATATTAGAAGTTGTGTGTTGTTTTACAAACTACGAGCGTGCAGAATGCAAACTGCTACCCAACAAGTCGACTAGCGGATAGATAAGTGCTACCTACCTATTTATAGTTAAATGTTTTACCTTGCTTCTTGCTGTAGAGCTTGAGACCTTTGCACACAGTCCAAACTATGAACTCGTTTATGACAATAAAATTACGTATTTGAACTGAGGACACAAACCTACTTAGGTACTTACTAAATATTACTTAATGCTTAATTTAAAAAAGCGAGCGAACGTTTTATATTTTTACATACCTATTATAGTGGGATGAACATATTTCTTTAAAGTTCAATAAAAACGACGATAAAAAATAGTTGAAACAGTTCAAGTTTACGAAACTACCTGTTCGTCAAAAGCTTATCTCTCATGATGAATGTTTTCTCCATTTTATTCATTCTTTCTTTCCAGGCTCTTCTGGCCATATGATTATTGGCGTAACTTTATCTTAAAAAATAGCTTTATCTGTTCACTTATTACTAAACCGTTGGCTGGGTTCCTAGATCTTTAACGCCCCGAGGCCCTGACTTTAATAACGCCTCGATTTTGGAATAATCTGGATGAGAGTTTGGCAACTCGAATAGTTATGAGTAAGTATGTACTTACTTAGCAACAACACAGTCTAACTGCAAGCTAATCTAGCATAGAGAGTGATGGACGAATCGAATAATTTGATTTGAAAATAAAAACTATTGGAAAAAATCAAATGTAATTAATTACTTACTCAAATGTTAAATAACAACAAACGTAGAGGCAGGAATGGATTAGGTATTTATTTTAGATTGTCGTTCTTTTTCAAGATTCATAGCTACTAATATATTAAATCTGAGTGTTTTCTGTGTATTACATAAGTTTATTACCTCTTTACGTTCAAACGGCTTAACGGACTTGGATGAAATTTGGTACACAGATAGAGTATAACCTGGAATAATATGGGAACAACACACGCGAAAACATGCCATTCCTTAGTGCTTTATATTAATTAGCTGATGACCTGTTTGAAATTAATCGCAAGAACATTTAGGTACCATTTATAATTCAATAATTAATATGTAGAAGAATCTCTCATCTCTACTCTCCTGCAGCAGGTAAGTACTAAGTTTCCAATACTGCTAATGTTTAGTTTAGATGGTAAACATCTGATGAAGCTTATCGACAGCTTAGGGTATTAGATGATTAGTTCTACTGAAATAATAATTAGATAGGGATTTAATCTGTGCAGCTTAGAAGGTAATTGGAAGTGGTATAGGTAGGTAAGTACTCACATGTATTTATTGTGTTACAAATAAAAATGTAAGTATTACTTAAGTCCGCAAGGAAAGCTAACCTCAATTTTTCAAGTAGTTTGGGTTTAAAGCTAATTTAATGTGTCTTCTGTGTCTGAGTCCACTGCATAAATGTAATAATAATAAAGCTTCCTCTACAAACATTATTAGTAACTGCGATTTTTTTATATTTCGGCTGTGATATGATCCTTGAAAAAAGTTGTTCAGTTTCAACGGCGAGTTCATTCCATCTGAATCTTTTACATCATGAAAAATCATTTAAAGATATTTTAATAAAATGAATAAGATTTACCGGGAATACAATGTTCTCCATTCATTCAAAGGAAGCTCTAAAAGAATGAGCAGCAAGAAATAAATAAGCACATTTATTAAATAGGGGCTGTAAATAAAAGCTGAAGTCAATTGAATGAGCGAAGGTGGTGGAGTTTTGAACTTTTATGAGAAAGATGTTTAAACGTAGCAGGAACAAATTATATTTTGTTATTATCTTATTGTTTATGTAGCTGGTACTGTCAAGCTCACTTGCGGACACTTAAACTGCCAATTTAAGTATTTTGCGCGCGGCATAAGAACGGTCCAAAGTTCAGCCTGTCTAACCCAGCCTGACCTTGACTGTAAGTTGTCGTAGTAACTGTCTACGGCATGGAAATCGCATTTTCTTTGCCTTGGGCAGACGGCTATCTATATTAGGGCGATTAGGGCATGCAGAACCACGTACCACTTGTTTAAAAACCGGTTCTCGGTTCCAAAATCTGCTCAAAGCCGGGTACCCGGTTCAACTCGGTTTTTATTTTCGTAACCTTTGATGTAGAGTTACTTGAAGAATTCTTCTTACTTTGTCATTGTTTTATTATGTTATGATAAAACCGTAAGTCGATGAACAACCCGATCAATCTCATGTGGTGATAAATTGACAAATGTCCACTTTGTCTGTTTGCTCTTAGGTCAAAAGCTGGGCGTCCTGAATAGAGTGAAGCGATACTTTACGCCTGGACAGCTTTTAACTCTTTACAAAGCACAAGTCCGATCCTGCATGGAGTATTGCAGTCACCTTTGGGATGGCTCAGCCAAATACCAACTTGCCGCTCTTGACTCGGTGGAACGCAGGGCCAGGAGGCTCATAGGCGACATAAAACTGGTGGACACCAAGCTACATAGCCTGGCACATCGCCGCAAGGTTGCCTGCTTGTCGGTATTTTATAGATTGTACTTCGGAGAGTGTGCTCAAGAGCTTCACGACCTTGTTCCACCAGCTCCCTTCTACCATCGGACATCCAGACGCACCGCCGGATACCATCCGTACCTGGTAGCCATTCCACCAATTCGGACTAAGCGCTTCCAGTCATCATTTATAATGCGCACTGCTAAAGAGTGGAACTCACTTCCTGCGTCTGTGTTTCCAAAAGCATACAACCCTAATCTCTTCAAAGTAAGAGTGAACAGGCTTCTTCTGGGTGAGCTCGCTCCATCTTAGACTCTGTCTCTGTCCTATGACCTAGACTAGAGTCAAGAGCAAACCCATCATTAATAAAAAAAAAAAAAAAAAAAAAAAATACGAAAAAAATACAAAATGTACGAGCTGACCTTAGATAATTTTTATTGCTGGAGCAATTCATTTTTCACGTTTCTACCTATGTTCCTTGGATAAAGTTCCTCACGTGTTTTCAGTATCGGTTACTAGTAAATTATTCCGTTTTACGGCCGTTAACACTCTGCCTACCCCGTAAGGGATATAGGCGTGATTTATGTATGTATGTATGTTACTAGTAAAATTTTACCTTATTATGCGATTTATCTTGCATCTCTTAGAAAACATCGATGATCGTAACCTATACCAGTAGAAAAGCTTCAGAAAATAAGTACCTGAAACAGCGATTATAAAATAAATATGTGCTTCATATAATTTTTTTAAATCACTGTTTTAGCTTTCAAGAATAAACTTTCGGAAAAAGATTATTTGTTTTTTCTTTCTTAACAAGTGTACCTTGTACCTAACATGCGTACCTTGCCTCGGATCGTGCCTTGTGGCATAATCTGGGAGAGGCCTACGTCCAGCAGTGGACTGCTATAGGCTGATTTATGATGGCGATGTATAACATTCACAATATTAATCCATATTAAGGTAGGTAGTCTGATTGTATCTATTTGGTTAAGGTATATCATATCTGTGCATTGAATATAGTATAGTACGTATTAAGATATCGTTCCAATTGTCAGTGAGATGTTCAGTCGAAGAAGAAAGAAAGTTGCCAATTTGTGAGCAATAATAGTAATAAATAGGTGAGACAAATAATGCCAACATAAATGATTTACTCGCGAATAACCAACGGCTTTGTTTCCACTTTTGGTGCAATCCAAGTTCCAATTTCAAACCGGTCAGCATTCATTGCTGCTACTACGTTCTTTTTTCAAATCGTTATTATCATCGCGCTAGTATAAATAATTATAGTTAATTTGTGATCGTCGCCACCAACAGCCACAACATCCATTAATTAATAAACATAGGTAATTTGTATATGCGCATTGAACTCTCATTTTTATTTTAATCTGCTAAGCGCTTCAATTTATTTTGCGGATCATCATTATCAGCCATAGCACTGCTGGCAATACTGCTGGTAATTTTTGAAGGATACTTAAAAAAAGGCCATTTGTCCGTTTAGTTTCCATATTTACATACGTGGTAGGTAAGTATACCTACTCTAATAAAAGCATTTACGCTTCATGGCAGGACATTGCTTAGAATGCTATTTCTCTAGTATATCTCTTAGTCACCTTTGACGACACCTACGGGCAAAATAGTGTGATGCTATTACAAATCCAGCACCTGCATTGAATTATTGACGCAATCTTCGTTTTCGTCAATAATTCAATGTCAGGCAATTTTTTAAAATTGATTATTTTAAGCAAATCTATTACGAGTATAAAAATGAAATTTTAAAGAAAATAATGAAAGTATTAAAGTTTTAAAAGAAAATGTCACATCAATATTAAAGCCAAAATCCAAATAAATATGAAACCGGAGCCTGAATATATAAATATCTGCAAATTATTGGGCGCGCATAAGTTACATAAATAAAAACGATAGGATTATAAATGATTGAATGGTCGAAAATAAAGTGTAGACAAAATACTGTAAAGATATAATGCTTATACAATTTTAAGGAAATACACAGTATAATTACCCTTCTTTTTATTTTAAATATACACAATTATTTAACTAAGTAAAAACAAGATGTTATAGCTGATTTCAGATGATACAATATGATGATAATACATTTCACATGATTTAAAATGATACCACGGCTTAGGATTGTTCTCACAGTATAAAATGTTTACCAGCAATGGATATCCAATTCGAAAGACAAGATAAAGTGCACCAGTGAAAACTACAGCTGAACACCTCGCTAGCTAGTTTCTACCGCGCGGAGATTTATTCCTCGAATATTACAGTGGAAATATAACGGTTCTCTTGGTTTATATTATGCCCTGCCCTGACGTTATAGAAATCGCTTCACCTGGGTCTTCGGTGGGTTTTTTTGCTATGTTTTTATCGTCTCTTAATCTATTATTTTATTATTATGCCTACTATGTATTTCCAAAATTACTTTTAAGTAAACTTCTCAAGTTGTCTCATGGGAACTAATGATTTAATTTGTAGAAAAAGAGGGAATTCCAAACAAATAACCAAAACTTGGCATGTTTGAAGGCGGATATAAAAAGAGAGAAATTGTGGGAAGACAGGGGAGTTATCTTAATTAAACTGTTAGTAAACCAAACTGTTGTTAATTTAAGTTGCATGAAATCCAATAGGCAAAATTCTGGTAAGCACTTAGTTTAATTTACTTTATTTTGCTTCTAACTAAGTGGCCGAGCTTTACGGCGGAAATTGAATAGCTATGATATAATCTGTGCAATTAACAGTGATCAAATTAATCAAAACAAACTAATAAAATACATTAAAGAGCCTTCAGAGTTCGGTCAATAGGCGGCAAAGGAAAGGAACACACCTTCCTATGTTTTAGTTGTAGAACTTCCTATGTTTTAGTGGTAGAACTTCCTATGTTTTAGTTGTAGAACTTCCTATGTTTTAGTTGTTTACGTTGAATCAGCTTCTCTTTCTCTCTTTAACTTGATTTGATTCAAACAATCCAAAATTGCGCAACTGAACTACATTTATGAGCAGACGTATGTTTTGAGTTCAGCACTTAAATTAAAGTACAAGTTCTCATCAGATTCTAGTGGAGTTAGAAATACCCACAGACCAAAGAACTCAGGAGGGGTAACAGCGCCTGATGTTTGGATGCTCTGTGGAAATACCCGTAGGTACCGGATAGTCTGGATTCGGACAGGACAACTACTTAATTAATTTTGAGCTAGTATTACCATATTATTTTCTATTGTTGCTGCTTGCTCGTCACCGTTTAAAATCACCTTCATTATCTGGAAAATTCAGTCCACCTACTTTCGCTTTATGAGAAATATAATTTAAAATTGTTTCTCTAAGTACCTACCTATTAGGAGAAACGCTCGCGCACCCGACGATTTATGCGGTGCGTGACAATCGCCATACAAATGACAACATGTGGCAGCCGCAATTTGAAGCAGAAACGTGTGTCCTGATGTGGACCGTTTATGATCCCTTTTATGTACCTATGGATTATATAAACTTCTCTTATCAAAAAACCAGATCCGGCAAAACACTGAAAAATCATACGGTGTATGTGTGAAACGCCTTACCTATCCACTTTTAACCCCTACTCGAGTGTTTCTCTTATATCTCTGAAACCATCCAGATTTCCAATCGTTGACACGATCGCTGGCACCCCCATTGTTAATACGCAATCCGTTGTCCGGGGATCGCGTCGCACGTTTTCTGGAACTTGTCCAACTCAGATTATATGCTTCGTTATGTTGTACAACAAACAACATTTCATTTTTATATTCGGGAATCAAACACTGTTGGGTTTGAACAGTGTCTGCGCCGCGAATGGTGGTCCATGGAGAAAAAAACTGTCCAAGTGCGAGTCGGCCACGCCTATCGTACCGTAACATGCATATCAAGCTCTTTCATATGATGCCTACCCCATTTGAACTACTAGCCACAATTTTAATTTTTTTTTGGCCATCTAAAAGAACCATACATTCACATATCACGCCTATAACCCCTTGCGGGGTTGGCAGAG
The DNA here is from genome assembly GCA_027580185.1 of Tuta absoluta. NCBI lineage: Eukaryota > Metazoa > Arthropoda > Insecta > Lepidoptera > Gelechiidae > Tuta > Tuta absoluta. Next base: position 7,582,354 of record JAQAHW010000009.1, read on the forward strand.
CCAAACCGGTCGCAACAAACGGATATTTACGCCACGTCTTACAAATATTTGACGGTCATTCGGAAAATTGTGTGTCGCCATAGTAACAGATTGTCAGCCCATCGCCTGAAATTGCAATACACAGCGTCAAGTCCCTTAGTCGGGAAAAAAGTGCGGAGATGTTATTCTAAGCCGGCATCACACGGCATAAAAGAACCATGTTTTGAATAAATTCTTATTATTGGACTTTTTCTTAAACTTCTCTTACTTCAGAATTAATTATAGTTCTAGGTCTCTGTCTTTGAAATTTGATTACCTTGAGAGGATCTAAAACACGCGTTTTAACGGCTATTTCTTTTAATAACGTTATTTTTATGTGAAGCTATATGATACCCCACTTGAACACTAGTGGCCTTAATTTAAATTTAGCTGCTTTTCGTCTTAACTGACTGACAGACGGACAACGAAGTGATTAAATACCTATCAGTGTGATTGCATGCAATGACAGATGTTGGCCTCAATTCGGAAAATAAATTATCTTAACTTCTTTTCTTTTTCGTGAGGGACACCGAATCGATCAACGACCCGATGAACCATGGAGTCAGAGTTTTTTAACCTACCTTAGCGCTATCACTTTCCGTATAGGATACGGACATCGAAGTCACGTCATGTCTTATAATTTGCGCTTTACCTGTCAAAATAAGGCGACAATGAAAACAATGTCGTATAAACTGACTTGAAATGGCGAAGAATCCATTTACATTTTTAAACATGATGGACTTTGTTAACTCCTATCCTTTTCTAAACCTATTTGACAAAAGGTGACAATGCTAGTATAAGGCGAGTGTAGCCGTGAGCGACCTCGACAGTGGCGGTATCACAAAAAGGTTTTCTCTTTATACAAGCAATCTATCCGAATGTCCGTTGCTTAAGTTTTTAGTATTATCCATAAGTAAAATTTGAACCTGCAAACTCAATAAAATATTCGCTGCAATTAAAGTTATGGTAAAAAGTGCCTAAAACGGCCACTTTTGGTAATTATTGCCACAACTTTAATTACAGCTAAGATTTCATTGACTTTGCAGGTTCTTATTTTACTTAAAGATAATACTAAAAACTCGGGCAACGGAGGTTCTGATAGATTGTTTGTATAAAGAGAAAATATTTTTTGTGACGTGGCGTCACTGTCGAGTTCGTTCACGAGCACACTCGCTTTAAGGTAAGTTAAGAGAATTTATTTCCCGAATTGAGGCTATTTTTTTTTGGATGATATCACTGCATTTGTAGGACCTCGTTTGTAGCGCAGAACTTAGGAAAACTGATTGAAACTGTCTAATCCAACTCATGAATTTAACTAACTACACGACTGCCCAACCAATAAAGGTATGTAATATTTTTAGAGTTCATGTCTGTATTTATGTGATGTATACTTATTTATTTCATTTATTGTAGAATGCATGGTACATTAGCGTATACAAAAAAAAACAAATAGACTTCATAAATAGATGAACACTAAGACCATGAACGTTTTTCGCTGAAACATAAAGATGTGGATATAACACATAATCCGTATATAATAAGTATAAAAAAAAACTTTTAAGTGTTAAGTAATAAACTTAAATTGAAGTAACAGTATATAGTATGTGTGTATAAGTATTTGTGCGATTCTTTATGGTACTTCAACTCGTTAACCTCTAAATAGATTCGAATGGAAATTGTATCTGAAGAATCCTTACATTATCCCGAGTGTCACGGGCTAGGCTTTATCTCAGAAAGCAGTCGTTTTTTTATTATTTTTATTATGGTTTCTCCTGAAACCGGGCACGAGTATTTCAGTGTTAGTAAGTATTTAACTTATAAAAATAACGAAAAGTTTCTGAAAATGGATTAAAACTTGATTTGCCTAAAATGTTCGGCTAACTAATGGAATATTTTATCAAAAATACTTACAAAAAAAAGATTTGGAGTTTCCATAATTTATTTAGAAAGTTAACGTCATATAAATTCAACTTGGAAACTAAATAAGACAAGATCGGTGCCCTTTTGAAGCATAATATAGAGTCTTTTTTTAATAATAAAGAAATAATTGTCTTTTATTGATTTCACACAGCGCCATCTAGCCCCAAACTAAGCAAAGCTTTTACTATTTTTGTAAATAAATACCTACATATACATAGAAAACACTCAGACTAAATAAAAACATTTGAAATACGACCTCACAAATGTTCGTGTCCTGTAAGGATCGAACCCACGACCTTCGGCGGTAGCAGGCAGGGGTACACTATCCGCTACGCCATCGGGCCAATACTTTATGATTTATTAAATATGTTTTGAAGTGGACTCACACAAAATCTACCATAGACTGAATGGCTAAGCAAAAAGCAGAAAGAATTCAAGGTACTTTTAAAACTAAAACACTTTTCCCATAAACTTACAAACACATCTAGTGTTGCTGATATACTAAGTACTTACTTAATTTGATATCGACCAATGCGTCACATGAATCGCGTTTTAAACTAAATGACAAATTACGTCCATACTCGTATATAAAATGTAAAAATATTAGCTGCAAATATTTTTAGTGGTAAACCAGCCCATTAAACTGAACAACTGTCCCCAAGGAACATAGGTCGAAATATGAAAAAATAATTGGGACCCCTTATACAAATTGACCCGGTCTGCTGAATAATTTAGTAAATTTTTTATTTTTTTATTTCGGCCTTTGTTTCTTAAGGAAAGTTGTTCAGTTTCATAGGCTGGTTCACCTTTTAAAAAATTTGGACCTAATATTTTTATATCCTGTATTTTACGTTTTATTCGGCTACATTTATTTATTAAACCTTTATACCTACTTTGCATGTCCGTTGACCACGAAATTACCATAAGTAGCGAAGGATGGGAACGCGTAACCGATGATTTGTTGGAGCCCTCGTTACGATCGTTTCCGATAACATCTGTACGCTTTACCCACTGAGTGGGTACCTACACACACACACACACCGGTTAGATCCAATAGCGGTACGATCTGCAGACAATGCTACAGTAACTACTTTTCCACTTTGTTGGACGGCCGATGTGGCGCAGTGGTAGTGCGACTGCCTGCGACGCAAAGGTTCCGGGTTCGATTCTCGGTGGGACACTCACAAAGTTGATATTTATCACTTTGTGAATTTATCCCGGTCTAGTGAGGACATTACAGGGTGAACCAACTCATTGTCCAAAAAGAAATAGTTTCGTGCTTCGGAGGGTACGTTAAGCCGTCGGTCCCGGTTGCTGTCTATGATTACTTAGACGGCGGTCGTAACACAACCATGTCGGAGTCCTTCTAGTGGTAGTAGGCGGTTGAAAATCTCTGACACCAGGGTTCATCGGATCGTTGGACGACTCGGTGTCCCACACGAAAAGAGAAGAGAGAGAGACTTTGTTGGTGACATCGAGTCATTTTAACAAATTGCTAATGTACCAATTTTTACGCGTATGCAAAACGTTTACAAATTCATATTTAACTCATATAAATCATTTTTTGACTTATTATACATACTTAGAAAAATAACTCACCCATAAGAAGACTCACTAAGCCGCGGGTGAAACCGCGGGATTGAAAGCTAGTACTTAGGTTCTACAAGGCCTACAACGTGGCCTAATTTAGCACTGCGATTTAAACGCTATCTCACAGACATCATACATTACCAGCCACTACAAGTTCACTGATGAGCATGGGCCTCCACATATTAGAGGGTATTGCCATACTCACCACGCTTGGCAAACGGATTTGCGAACGTAGTACAAGATATTACTTTCACAGGGAACGCCGCTGCCCACTCTCTGGATGAATTCATCCCTCAGTCTGCACCATCTTACATAATCAGATATAATTACTCAAATCACAGAGGTCTACAAGTGGTTCACTCATGTCACCATTCGTGCAAAAATTGAGTCGGATTGCGATTCAAAGAGTTTAGCCAATGCTGTAATTATTATTGTAGCTGTTTTTGAAGTGCGTTCAGGCAGGCAGTATTGAGAAGAAAGGAGACAGACTCAACAATTTGTAAACTGAAACACGCCAAGAAGTTGGGATTGGATTGGATGATCGTATCGTATCGCACGCTTTAGGCAAAGGCCTCCTGATCGCAAGTTTATTCAACGATATCATCCATTAAATCATCTAACATCAAGGCATTTGAACAGTTGATTGACTAATTACTACTTCCCCGAAGATGGTTTAGGGATTAGAGACTCATCCAGCCAGAAAGTTCAAAGCGGTGTTACTAATTTGAGCATTCTCTTTATATTGACGACATTTCATATAGGGAGAAATGGCGATGCATAGAATCATACATATTTTTTGTATTTTTGAATGCAATGCCATTAAAATTTGTGAAATATTTAAGAAAAATCTGAAAGCCTCTTTGCATGGCTTAAAAAAACAGATTATCTGATAGAAAAACATCAAAGTGTCAACATTACGTTCAGGTTTAAGCATGAAGTTTAATATCCTTAAGGATAATTATTCATCAGAATATAATTTATGATGGTTCATTATTTCATACAAAACATTGAAAGTAGTTTTCTTATAACGAAACGTTTCACGGTAATAATCACGTTTTTAAATAAATTTTTGGCAAATGTATTTGTTTTCGGCAACCTATATGCTGAACTAACGACCTTTCAGAATGTGTCACTTTAAAAATATATAATAATAGAAAGCGAAATGACATAAAACAAAAAATACGTGTCTCTTATTTAATGACAAGCTATCTACATATCAAATAATAAGTTTTTGATGTGTTTGTTGAGAGGTTTTTGGGGCCAACTCTGGGAAACGTGTTGCATTATGATTTTTATAAACTAAATAATTATTTATTATTTATATTCGCACGTCATATCTATGAGGTGCAAATATAATATCAGGTATCTACCTTACCGCATATACGTTGCTTAGCTAGCCTGCAAGTTCCCTCTAGGTTTCTTAATACACCAGGTGGAAATCCTGTTACTCATGGATAACTTCATTAGTTTACGTCTCACCTTGGAACCGCTGGCAGCTGTCTCATCAGGTAATGGAACTAAGGTGGCATGCAATGTTTGTTCACCTGCTGCCTATGGTACTATCAGCAAATATCCATAGTACATGATCAGATGAAAATCGATTTTCGATAAATAAAGTGCATTATCATCAAGTAGTAAATTCGTTGAAAATTCTCTTAGGTGGTTTTCCCACTTGTGACGCTGCATTTTTATAACGCACCGTATTGCATGCGACTGTCTGACGAAAGGAAATTGCAGTTTTTGATTTTATGCTCATACAAATACGGCTACGGTGCGTAACGGATGCGTCTGTCAAGTCGTATAACAGACGAATGCGTTACGGTGCGTTAAAAATACGCAGCGGCGGACGATAAGTTGGGGAACCGCCTTAATGAGTATGCGGATATCTCTACTTAGGTAGATATGGTACATATCTTAAAGTAAATTTATAAACCTCAAGCTAACCAAACAGTTAACAATATTTAATTAAATTATGTACCTAGTATCAGATAAAATCTTTTCTAGCATTCATCTATATATGTAGATGATTAAACTAACTAAACGTAAAAAAATGATTTTCTTTTATATTAATTTTTGTATTGTTGTCGTAACATTGAGTATTAATGCGATAAACTCGTTTGTTGAGGTTATAACAATACAGATTCAAAATATAATATAATGTTTTATTCTTATTTTTAACATTTGATCTTATCATCTAAAAAATCGCCAAACTGATGAAAAGTTTACCTACTACTGCAATATACCCACTTTACTTTAAATAATTAGATAATATGAATGTAGATATTACTAAATAATTATCCAATTATAGAGTCATAAGTAATAAGTAAAAAAAATCAAATTGTATCTTCGAATTAGCATGGAAACGCTCTATTGTAAGTGTTATATTAAATCCAGCGGTTTCAGACGCTGCCATTGTGGTAATACTTGTTTTCCCGCTGTAAAAAGTGTCTTATGTGTTATTCCAGGTTATACTCTACCTGTGTTCCAAATTTCATCCAAATCGTTCAAGTCGTTTGAGCGTGAAGAGGTAACAAACAAACATACATACTTACACACACACAGACTCTCAGATTTATAATATTAGTACGGATAACATTCTTTAGCCCTTGAACTTAAATTGCTATGATGACAAAAAATAAAGTACTGTCCTGAGCCAGCCCGGCTTACCTTATAGCATGTAACAATGTTAATTTTGGTGCACCCAAAAGTACCAGTTTATAACAATGTGTCAACAAACAATACGATATATCTACGAGTATTATAGTCAATAGAAGATTCGAAAGGTCATGTTTAAATATAACATCAAAATGCTTAAGCCCTTACAACTCCCTAACGACTCAACTGTGAGTACTCTCTGTTGAAGAAAATTATCTCCAAGGGAACTGTAACGAGGTACTTAAGGGTAGGTACTACTTATTGTCATTAAACATGAAAAAAATTAAGACGAGATGAAATCGAAGCGAACTCTTCGCTTTTGGTTCGACGGAGGACCCTCATTATTTTTTTTATCAAGTGGTCCTCCTTTTGAGAATAATCAAATCGAACTTAGATATTTATATCGCTATTATGATTATGCATGACAATAATGACTTAATTCAAAGTTATAATTTTAACGGGTTCTTACCGACGAATTATTGAACTTCCGATATTATAACTAAACCCCCGAACCCCATTCCCGTTTAAATTATAACTTTGAATAGTGTAACCAACCGCGAAAGTTAAAAATTTAGTGTCAATAACGACGTAGTCTAAAGGGACCGTGTTAAGAAGTATTATTTGAATTCGCTGATATTAACGTACTCTGCGATTCGTAGCTTTGTGCTACGCCGTAGTAGCCGTCGTGGGCACTTTATTTGTCCCTATTAAAATGCTTGCGGTCGATCTCACCTACAAATACAGCTCGGTTGGCAAAAACCAAAAAACCTTGTTCTATGTGATGGTAGAATTGGACCGAGAGGATTAAGGTGGAATCGGATTTACGATGTCCGTAATTATAAGCTCTAGGTATCTCGTATTGACCTCCATTGCGGTGAGATCAGTTTATGGCTGTGGTTAGATTAATGTCACGCCCAGTGGACAGTGCTCAGTAAATGCACCAATATCGTGTAACTTAGGCTTAGATAACAATAGTACAATAATTGGTGTCGATTCGAAAGTACAAACTTGGCCTTGTCTTACCTTATTTTTAGTGAAGTCGTGTCAAAATGTAGTTCGCTATTCGAACTTTATCACCTTATCTTATTTGACAGGACGTAAGACTTAAAGTACTAAAAATAAGGCAAAGCGGCAATTCGCTATTCGAAACGCGCTTTCGTAATGTCATTTTTCGTCTTGACATACCTATTTTACTCCAAAATAAGACGTAACGTAAATAGCTGGCGCCTTATTGTGCCTTAGCATTTTTCATTTCATTTGTGTCGATATAATTAATGTTTTTGAAACAAACTGTTCAAACATAAATTGGGATTGAAACCATGTTAAAAACGGGTTTTTACTCGAAAGACTCGGAAATGTATTATATCCTCTATGTCGGAAATAACCGCCGCGCCGCATTAAATGGGTTTTTAGCCTACTGTAATCATCTCTTCTATTTATTTCTCTTCCCGCCATCGCCGCGTCTGTTTGTGTTCCCGCTCCCGCGCCGCGTGATGACTGATGAGTGAGATGCGATCCAGAGCTATACGCACTGCGCCGCCGCCGCCATCTACTTTGTTTTGTTTGTTTTGTGTGTGCCGACCGACGCCGAGCGCAGAGATGTGCTCCTGCTATCAATTGTCTGTTGTATATGAGTGTTAGTGCGGATTTCTAGTGTTTAATAATACTTTATTTGTGACAAAAAGGATAGTAATAAAAGTTGACTGTTGAATTAACCCGTGAAGTGACTTGCTTGAGTTTTCTATACTCGCCGTGCTTGTGAACGTGTCGCAAAAAGCGCGCGCGAAAAAATCTATGGCGCATTATGTATGTAGTGGCAGCTATAGTCGATGCGCAGGTCGATGCAGACGAAAGGTAAAATTTGATCTTTGTTGACAAATCAGATTAGATCCACGCCAAATTCTTGGCGTTACCCTCCTAACCGAAGTGCATTCCAACATGTTTCTTATTTTCCAGAAACCAGCTGGAGAGATAATGGCTGAGGAGCTTGAGGGACACGTCCAAGTCCAACCCCTTTTATTAACCAAACAGAAAATTTAGAAAACTTTTCCGTATCCCTGTAGTATCCGCTCAGTACCTCTGATATGCACTTGAAAATTATCTCAGATTCAAGGAATCTGACAACATACCAATAGGTACATATAAAGGTAAGTTTGTTTAGGTGCCGCTGAAAAATCGGTTCTCAATTAATTATCATTATAATTACCGATCATCATTGTTTCTTTTTTTAGTTTAATTCAATATATATCCATCAAACAAATATTTTTTCAGATATTGGGTGCGCTCCATTTTTTTGATTCTGGGAGCTATCAAACTGCAGATGATGGTGATAGTGTTATTTCGCTTAGCCAGCCTTCTATGTCCAGAGCCATAGAAGAGGTGACAAGCGCCATTGTAGAACTTCTGGCTTCGGATTATATCAGATTCCCCAGAACAGTGGAAGAAAAGTGTAGAACAATGAGAGAGTAAGTGTTTATATTTCTATGATATGGGGAAACAGGTGCATTTTATTTAACTATTAGCCTGCTCAGTGGATTCACTCACTGCTTATTGTATTCCCATGGGAATAAGACCTTTTTCTGGCATTTGTTATACATAGTGAGCTCGCTCCATCTTAGACTCTGTCTCTGTCCTATGACCTAGACTAGAGTCAAGAGCAAACCCATCATTAGGTCATAAAAAAATAAATTAAAAAAATACTTACACTTTCCTATTTAATTACACTATCTATTTCAAAAATTTAATCAAAATGTGTTGCATACTTTTAAAGACCTAAGGAAACATATTATAGTGATGACATGGGAAGCAACTTTGTGTTAAACATGTTGTGATTTATACTGCAATAATATAGTTATTGGCAACACCTCCATGGGTGTTACAGAACCACATTACAGACTTAGGCATTCTAAATAGTCGGAACACTAGACTTCATCAGGCCGTAGTAGACAGCATGTAGACAGTGTTCAAAAGGACATCTCCGGCCCAATACACAATGACTTGAAGAGGATAGCTGGTAGTGGTCAGATTGCAAAAATAGAAGCCTACGCCTATATCCTATGTCCAGCAGTGGTCTGCAAAAGCCTGATGTAATATGTATGTGTGAAGTACAGAATCTAATTATTTTTAACTATGTTTCAGGTTTCAGGAAAAGAACAATATGCCCAATGAGCTGGGCGCTTTGGACGGAACCCACATAGCAATTTTCAAACCTGATAGCAATGACCCAATCGCCCCTGGAAACCTTATCTATAACAGAAAAGAATATTATAGCATTAATTGTTTATGAGTAAGTATGCCTTCCTATGTATATATATATTTACTTCCTTCGCATTAAAACCGCTTGACAGACTTGATCAAAAAAAAAATTATGCTCATATAGAGTACTAGTGGCTTGCCCAGCGGTTTCACAGCTGCTTACCATTTTCCTGTGGGAATAACATATTTTAATATAGCCTATGTTCATAAGGGATGTTGTAGGATTCTAATTGTTAATGATTTTTTTAAATCGGTCCAGTAGTTTTGGAACCTATTTAATTTAAACAAACAATAAAAACTTTCCTCTTTATAATATTAGTGTAGATAACCTAAAGCAGGCCATTTTTACAGTAAAACTGAAAAAATAGCTGTGAGTGAAACCGCAGGGTAGAAATTTTGAAAACACTAAAAGGGTGTATTCTTAATACAAATAACACCAGCCATTGAGGTGTAAACAAAAACAAAATACCACGGTACTATTGATTAGTAATCAAATGTCAGCCCACTTCCCTTATAGTGTGGTTTCCAATGTTCGATTACACGTCTCTAAACGATTTTAACCAATGTTGTCTCGGCCCTACCTACAACCGGTATGTACTTATTCAGTACGTTTTCTTGAACATGGAAAGTGCGGTTGTAGCATCAAAAGTGGAAGTGGGGGGGAGTTATGATGTAACAAAGATGGCGGCCGGACCAACTCTACTAAGCGGTTTTTCTAGATAATTACTGGGCCGATATACATAAATGAGGTGTCAAATGAAAGAGCATACAATGCCCATTATTTTATTTCATACATTTTTGTACGTGAAACTAATAGCAAATGAAATTTTTCAAAAACATCGCATTTTATAAAATTTCAGTTTTTTTTTCTTGCCTATATCTCGGTATCCGTCAGAGTTATCAAACTTTTGATAGGTACAAAACATTTTGCAATTTTAATCAACTCTCTAATGAACCCCCAGTTATTGAGATCAGAAAAGAAAAAACGGAGATACAGCAGTTTGTGTGGTCGGAGTCGTAGGTACAAGTGATCTAAAATTGACGGAGCTTGGCTGCGTGTTCATTTAAAATAATAATATAGTTTAAAATATAATGATAATCTTATATTGAACACGGATCTTCTCCAATGGGGGGTACTATGTGTAGTATGCTATACTCACTAAGCTTGACAGGCGGGTTGGCAAGTGCAGTAGGTACAGGGTGTTAATTTACTTATTTTCGCTGGTTTGAGGTTAACATCGGCTTTAAACCACCCCCTACGATGAAATGAGAAAAACACTGTGGTACTTGAATAAATAAAACTAGAAAGTCAATAACAAAGTGCGATTGTAATCATTTTTACAATAATTAAAATAAAATAAAATAATGAAGAAAAATAAACTACTTAGTTATGATCATCATCATTCTGGATCAGTCATCATCATTGGCCTCACACGTCTGTGACAGACGATTTAATCAGTGTCTGAGGCAAGACTTTTCATGGCCGTATAAGCCGATACGGGAGCGGCATAGTTTTCCGCACGCTCTACAAGTGAAGGTGGAATTTGAGACTGGCACATGCATGTTTAGATGACGTTTTTGCCTTTTGTTAGCGAGACCAGAAAACCAGGCATTATCGTGTGCTTTACACCCATCAAACACACGCTTACGCCATTCGTCCCTATTCTCAGCAAGCTTCTCCCAGCTTTGATGGTCAATGTTAAAAGCAGCCATGTCCCGCTTGGCGCAATCTTTGAAACGCAGCATAGGTCTTCCAACCCCTCTTTTAGCGTTTGCTACAGCGCCAAGCAAAACACGCCGTAGTAGACGCGAAGGTTCCATCCGGTGCACATGTCCTAGCCACCGCAATCGTCTCTGCTTAAGCAAGGCGGTAAAACTAGGCAGCTGCGCAATTTCTAGAACTCGCTCATTTGTGACTCTGTCCTGCCAGGTTATATGCAAGATATTTCTAACGCAGCGCATATGAAATGTATTGAGTCGACGTTCCTGTTTTGCATACGATGTCCAGGTTTCAGCTCCGTACAAGAGTATGCTTAAAACGCAAGTTTGATAGACAATAATCTTGGTTTTTGTGGTCAGGTGTTTATTGTTCCATACTCTGGTACTGAGCTTGCCAAACATGGTCGCCGCCTTGCCGATTCACGTATCGATCTCAGTATCGAGCGTGAGATTATTCGACACAGTCGACCCCAGGTAGCAAAACTTATCGACTATGCTCAAGGGAACACCGGCTAGCATGATGTGTAGTGCATCTGCGCCTTGAGCTAGCACTACTGTTTTTTGGCATTAATAGTCATAGAGAACAGAGTACACGCATGGGAAAACTTATCGACAATGACTTGAAGCTCACTTTGAGAATTAGCAACGAACGCTGCATCGTCAGCAAACAGAAGGCTATCGACGAATAAGTCATCGCGGTTTCGCTTAGACTTAAGAAGCGAGATATTGTACAGCTTCCCGTCAGCCCTCGTGTGCAGGTAGATACCCTGTTGGTCATCGCCGAAAGCTACTTTAAATAGCAATGAAAAGAAAATACCAAACAGGGTAGGAGCCAACACGCAGCCTTGGCGAACACCTCTACGCATTTCAAACGGCTCGGATGTATTGCCGTTAAAAACAACAGATCCCTTCATGTCCATATGGAAGGATTTAACGAGGCTCAGAAGTTTTGGCGGGCACCCAATGTTTACAAGTGCAGTGTAAAGGCCCTCTCTGCTAACGGTGTTGAAGGTTTTGTTAAGATCTACAAACGCCACAAACAGAGGTGTTCTCTGCTCTCTACACTTTTCCTGAAGTTGGCGAAGTGTAAAGATCATATCTGTTGTGGAACGCTGGGCGCGGAATCCACATTGCGATTCGGGATATACACGATCAGCTAGTTTCTGGAGTCTTAATAAGACTAACCGAGCAAATAATTTACCAACTATACTTAAAAGGGATATACCACGATAACAGTTACAGTCACCGCGGTCACCTTTGCCTTTGTATAGAGTAACGATGTAAGCATCGCGCATATCTTGTGGTATATATCCCGCCTCATTGAGCCTGATGATTTCGTCATGTCATTGAATCAGTATCATCTAGATAATTAAAATGGTTAAAACATTTGAATCCCACATGGCATATCCCCCCCAAGCATTCTGTTTTTTGACACTACACCCACAACGGGATGAACGACATCCAGCTTTGCATTGACAAGATATCAATTCAAGAGCTTTTAATGAAATCAAATTTACGGATGATGTAATTGGCACTAGGCATCCCGTTTCTTCAATCTTCCTGCCGCTGTCCGTGGGTGCAGGTAAAATAGGCTCTGCCACGTCAGCATGCAGCCAACAAAACGTCTGGTAATTGGCTCTTAAGGCATGTTGGTTTTAAACTGTCTGAGGATTATTTTTTAACAGATCGTGTTTTTGAAAAAGAGACACATTTTTACAGCCCTTTAAAAAAAGTTAAACCAAAAACATTTAAACACTTGCACGTTGTAAATGTAGCTGGTAAATCTGAAAATATAGTAAACACTGTTGACACAAATATGTTAGTCCGTAACATGTTTTCTGCAAGAAGTGGACGTCAAATAGATCTCAAAATTATTCTAAAGAATGAGTTACGTGATCCTCCACCATCTCTTTTTGACACTAATGGCCTTATCAGATCCACACGAAAAGCAGTTCTCGGTAATTTGATAGCAGGCAAATCCATATCTGAAACTATAAACAATGAAACAGATATGAAAACTGCCACTCTAATTCAAACAAAAAGTCAAAAAACAGAATGCTTGAGGGGATATGCCATGTGGGATTCAAATGTTTTAACCATTTTAATTATCTAGATCATACTGATCCAGAATGATGATGATCATAATTAAGTAGTTTATTCTTCTGGATTATTTTATTTTATTTTAATTAATGTAAAAAGGATTACAATCGCACTTTGTAATTGACTTTCTAGTTTTATTTATTCAAATACCACAGTGTTTTTCTCATTTCATCATCAAGTGGTTTAAAGCCGATGACAACCTCAACACAGTGAAAATAAGTAAATTAACACCCTGTACCTACTGCACTTGCCAACCCATACTACACATACTACACATAGTACCCCCCATTGGAGAAGACCCGTGTTCAATATAAGATTATCATTATATTTTAAACTATATTATTATTTTAAATGAACACGCAGCCAAGCTCCGTCAATTTTAGATCACTTGTACCTACGACTCCGACCACACAAACTGCTGTATCTCCGTTTTTTCTTTTCTGATCTCAATAACTGGGGGTTCATTAGAGAGTTGATTAAAATTGCAAAATGTTTTGTACCTATCAAAAGTTTGATAACTCTGACGGATACCGAGATATAGGCAAGAAAAAAAAACTGAAATTTTATAAAATGCGATGTTTTTGAAAAATTTCATTTGCTATTAGTTTCACGTACAAAAATGTATGAAATAAAATAATGGGAATTGTATGCTCTCTCATTTGACACCTCATTTATGTATATCGGCCCAGTAATTATCTAGAAAAACCGCTTAGTAGAGTTGGTCCGGCCGCCATCTTTGTTACGTCATAACTCCCCCCCACTTCCACTTTTGATGCTACAACCGCACTTTCCATGTTCAAGAAAACGTACTGAATAAGTACATACCGGTTGTAGGTAGGGCCGAGACAACATTGGTTAAACTTGTCTGAAAATGTTCGGAGCCTATACTATTACCTGTAGTAATTGGAATTTGAATAAAATTGACATAATCTCTTATACTCATTACTTCATTTCATTAACAGACGATGAAAGCGAAGATGAAGACGACAAAGGTTTCGCCGGTAACGCTGACAATCAAGAAGAAGTTACGTTCGAATGTTTACGTTTTCGACGGCAACAATGATGAAGAACTTGATTACCTAATTGTTCAAAGTGATAGGTAATCTTTGCTGGCACATAGAAATCGAAGATCTGGTGTCCCTGGTGTGGAACATTAAGAGCCCAGATATAAGAACTTTCCAGTACGTGGTCTTCTGTACTGATCGCAAGGAACATAATCTATCTGTAGGGCGTACAGGAATGGCAATGCACCTGACATATATGTATATATACATAACACATTATTCCAATGCAATTTTTTTGCATATTCCTTTCTGCAAGCGTGAATTTTGTACAATACAATATGCCTTTATTGTAATAATTAAATAAGTATCTGTGTCAATTACTTTACTAAGAAGTAGATGGTGTATTGTAAATTTTTGCTGTAGGTACATAACTACAAAATTTGAAGTGCTTTCCTATTGCAAGTGTCTTCCGAATACTTTCTGAGAAACCCCGGCAAAAGTTTGTTATGTATGATGTATTGATTAAAACCACATTTTATATATTATTGTATTTTTATTATTTACAGAACAACTTAATCTAAATGTAACCTCGAGCAAATAAAAAACAAGCTTTCGGTTTAAATGTAATAATAATATTCTTTATTGCACAAAAACTACACAGAAAAAAAATATACAATTTTTGTCGCAAAGGCGAGCTTATCTCTAAAGAAGAGATCTCTTCCAGCCAACCCATGTCTTGAGAGAATTTAAAATTTTGGGGCAAATAGGCAATACGAAACAAATTTAACAAAATAAATGAACATATAACTCTGTAAAATATTTTAACATGCATACAAATAATATATATAAACTTACATGAATAAATAAACAAATTTACATAAATACTATAAACATACATAAATATTTCAAGGTTGTTATTTCAAATGTACCATATTATGTAAAAATTACAACCAAATAAAAATAAATTGAGATTCAAAAATAGTTGCTTTACTTTCAAAGGTAGGTATTCATTTCAGTTTAAAGAAGGTAATAGTGATGTAAAGAATATTCGCATTGACATTCTTTACATTACTAGTAGTTAATCAAAGCACATAAAACTAAAATTAATTACACCAAACCTAAAAAACAACTCGCCAAAATGACAAGAAAAATATTGATGGTGCAGGCTGAGCAGGCTGAACAGGCTGAACAGGCTGGGGAGATAATCGGGGAAGCTGCGGAATGTATATGGGCGCCTAATTGGGCTCATTTGGCAGACCCTGTAAAACAAAATGGATTACTTAGTTCTAGTCATACTTACATATGTAGGTATAGCGTCAACGAATGTGTATTCCTGTCTAGTGACAACAATCATATTGTTACAATCACGCTCTTGCGTTCTAGTTCTTTAAGCCACTATACTACCATACTACCACTTTTATGACATGAGCAGGATGACATGGGGTGATGCTGTTCTAAATTAATAAAATGAAATAATGAAAAAACACTTACGTATTCTATGTCACTGAATCCATATACTGCGGCTCGGCCTATAATTTCTATAACTTTTTCTTCTTCAACAGACAGTGATAGAGCTGCAGGACCTCCCCCAGTACCCCGCATGTGATTGCTTATTTTGCGGGCTTTGCTTTTCACTTTGCCGCTCCATACTAATGAAATTAATTATTCAGGTTTTAAATAAAAAAACTTTGCAATCATGACCACAAAAAACAACTATTTAACAAATAAAATTACATATACATACATGCTGCCCTGCCATTCAGCTACGTTGCGCTGGCATCCTAACTGGTTCAGCCGTTGGGATAGCCGAGTCCAAAAATGTGTAAAAATGTGGTAACACATTGGCATCTGCAGTATTTCCTGTAAAATTGAAAAATTATGATTTAGTGTACCCACATAATAAGTAGATCAGAAACTCTTTCACAACACGAAAAAGCAGACTTACAAACGCATTTTCTGTGAATGAAAACATAATCAATTCTTAACTTACCTCGGGCCAAGTCCATGTTTGCATGCAGTTGCTCAACAAGCAGCTCCTGCTGCTCGTCCTACCACCAGTATTCATATTAAGTAGAAATTATTAAAAATAATTAGTTTCCAGACAAATTTTTATACTAGTAGAAATTTACCGCAAAAATGTAAAAAGGTTCATAATTTGTTTGAAAAGTGTAACAAAGATAGCAATACGTCTAATACAGTTGTAAATAGTATCTTCTCTCTCTTTCTACAATTTTACTTGTTATTTTGAAGTTACGCAAATCTTCGCCGAACGTACCATTCGTTCTTTCATTCATTCTTTTATTGTAATCTGTGAATTCAATATTGACTTATCTCGTCGTGTCAAACAGCTCAACGAAAATAAGTCAAGCCGTAATCTCGAATGCGTAAAGGAAATCTCTTAACTAAAATAAGGCGCTAGTCAAGGAAGTCTAGTCAAGTCCACTGCCCATCTCGAATCGACACCAATGTCTGCCTATTGCGGGGCCCTGGGGGAGGCCTACGTCCAGCTGCGGAGTGGATAGGCTGATGTATGTATATGTTACAGTCAAAGTTATTAAATAGTTATCATACATAACGAAGAAGAAGAAGAATGTTTGGTTATTATACATAAAAGCCAAATTCACTAGACAATGTAATAAATTATACCCTTTATCTGGACATTATTCATAAAAGCGGGTCAAAGTTAGCCAAAGTAATAATACGGTCTAGCCGACTTGTTACCCTTACCTAACCTAACCTATATAAACACTCATAAAACTTTCAATAACTAAACGACAGTAAAATACAAAAAGACTATACACCAAATATCTATCTGAAGTGTATCCCAATCGCGCGACGGATAGATATTCTTATTAACAGCTATAATACATAGGTACCATACACATGATTTAAAATAACCTAACCTAACCTGGCAAATTGAAATACAAATTTATTCTTAAACGAATATCTACTTGTTTTATTACATTATCCAAGTCTTCGAAGATAATATATAAAATAGCTAGTTAATGTGATTCATTTTGTGTCAATTATCACTTTACCTAAATTTAGTAGGCATTAATATAATGACCAGATAGTATATAGAGGTATTACTATAAGCAATATGTATCAAGGTTAAGTTGATATGTATTTACCTGTTGGTGAACCTAATAACTAAATAAAAAATTAATATCCAGATTTATTACTTTGGGTGTAACATATATACATATACGTAATGACTAATGTCTGCCAATTAGTGCAGGAATCATTCTAGATATTAAATGATTTTTAAATATGACATCAAAGCCATTTCTGCTTATGTTGACTTAACCTACAAAATCACATGGGCACTGGGCGGATACCTACTAATACTTATAAGTACCTAAGTAAAGTAAGTGTCCTCTCTAGATTTCAATGAGGTTCGGAAGTTTTGTTTTGACTTTTCTTAATTTTCCTGTTGGTTTGTACTCGTAAGTAGTGGTTTGCTTACTCCCGGTGTAGAGCAAATTGAACTAGTCTTCAGAGAGGAATTAGAGAATTCGAGTTTTGTTACATGGTTGTGAGAAGAATAGAAAAATATTGCAGTACCTACCCTACATTGAGCAGAAACTTTAGATGATAGAATGTTTTTCTTCATCATCATCATCATCATATCAGCCCACATCTACCCACTGCTGAGTATAGGCCTCTTCTTGTTCTTACTGCAAGATACATACATACATACATATATTACGCCTATAATCCCTTACGGGGTAGGCAGAGCGTAAACGGCTGTAACAAAACAGACATTTACGCCACGTCTGACAAACATTTGAGGGTCATTTGGAATATTGTATATCACGATAGTGACAGGTTGTCAGCCCATCGCCTAAATTTGCAATACACACCCTCGAGTCCCTTAGTCGCTTCTTACAACACCCACGGGAATGAAATGGAGTGATGCTATTCTAAGCCGGCATCACACGGATACTGCAAAATAATTTCATAATATAAGGTCCTATTAAAATCAGTACAAAAAAAATAACATTCGTCAATAAGATAAAAAAATTAGTCAATAAATTAAGAAAGAAATCAAGCAATGTGTCACTTCGTTTGGACGGTCTTATTTTATTTTTCTTATTTCGTTTACCTGTGTTGCTTGGGGAAAATTGTTTAGTTTTACGAGTAGGACTCACCCTAAAATGTTTGAACTGAATTTAATAGGACCTTATAAGTCTCGAAAAACTCCGCACCGTAAACACCTCCATATGTTTAGGTGCTAAGTTTTGGATTCTTCTTCTTGACAGGTGGGACACTGAGGCAACGTTTATTTTAATATGACACAAAAAAAAACAAGCTATCATATCTCATACAATAAAAATCCGCGACAGAACTATACGTAGGTGTGTACCAATCTAAGTCTGTATTCGTTGCGCCACGTAATTAGGCAAAAGAAAGGACATGATTTTTAGCAGTCGACATTATGCAATGAAATAATATGAATAAACCGTTGAAAAACTCTGACACCAGGGTTTCATTGGGTCATTGTGCCTCAGTGTCCCACGCGAATAAAAAGAAATATAAGTTTGCATTTTGTCTCATAAAAAACTAGACCTAAAAAAAACAAAAATTCTAGCCCAGATAAAAATAAAAACTCACTCAAACCTAAAGTATGAAAGGACCAGTTAGCGAGTAAGCGGATACCAAAGCAAGTGCATAGTTCGAAGTTGAAATGCAAAGTGGTGTGTGTTTGCAGTTGGCAAAACGATTGCATTCTGTACACACTATGTTTAGGAACCGCTGCAGTTACTGCGAAACGAATCAATACTGCTAAAGCTATGGTCGACGTTTAAGAATGAGAATAATTTATTTGGATCAAAGTATAAGAAGTTTACATCCGTACTATAATATATTCTGTGCTAATATTATAAATCTGAGAGTTTGTGTGTGTTTGTTACGTCTTCACACTCAAACGGCTTGAACGATTTGTATGAAATTTGGAACACAGGTAGAGTATAACCTGAAATAACACATAGGCTACTTTTTACCGCGGGAAAAGAACTTTTACCAAGGGAAAATGAGTGGCAAGCGGTGAAACCTGTGGCCGGAAATCTAGTGATTAATAACACAAAATTGGGCTTAACAAGTTTAAAACAAATGATCACGCAAGCAAAGCATTTGTATTGGGGGCAAATTATGTAAGGTTTTGAATAAATAATATTAATCCAAACATACATATGTCACGCCTATAATCCCTTGCGAAGTAGGCTGAGCGTAAAAGGACATTTACGCCACATATAACAAATATTTGAGGGTCATTCGGTAAATTGTGTATCACCATAGTGACAAATGTCAGCCCATCGCTTAAAATTGTAATACGCACCCTCGAGTCCATTAGTCTTAGAATAGAAAAGAAATGGGGTGATGCAATTTTTTATCCATTTATTTATAAAGTATATATTTTTCTTACATTCTATGACGCATTTAAACTACAAAAGAAAAGTTTATCTGTGTGCTGCACATTCCTCTCATGAAACTTAATAAATAATACCTACATAATAATCTATTCTAAGCCGGCATCACACGGCAAATGTATTTAAATCTAGTGCCCTGGTGCATCTTTTATTTAATAAACTTATCAGCAGCACATCAACCTACCTATTAGAGAACCAAGCCATACTGGTTTTATTTAATTGTATTAAGAACCAATATAAGTTGAAGCTTTAAACGGGTAACTCGATATAATGCTGATGTTACAAATTCCAAACCAGTTTGTTCCAATGCTTAACTAAAACTTATATTGTTATTTTCAATGCTGATGGTGTATTGCACATGCACTACACGATACACATACAGAAAACTACAGTTTTGTCATTTTAATTTTGTCAGTAAAAGTTCTTATTTGGATGGGATCAGTTTTTACTAAGTACAGATCTAATGCGAAAACGAACATTATCTGTCAATCATGTATAATAAAAAGTGCCTTAACCATACCTAGTCCGAGAACTTCATGAAATTTTCCTGAGTTTATCTCAAATTATATGTAGATTAAGTTGATTACTTCGGGTATCAACTTGAAAGCTAAAATCAGTGTGAAGATATCAACATAGCGCACATTCAATTTGCATTTTGCGAACCGCAATGATGTGCAAATTCACTTCGCTTTCCTCCGACCGATTGTAGAAATGGTGTAGGTATGTATGATATTACAGTGTAAAATTGTATAAGAATGTCTTCTCTAGGCCCGAGCCGGTTCTCTATTAGGACATTACAAAATTGTTATAAAAAGAAAATTGTGTGATACAAACTTCTTTTTTTTTACAATGACGCTTCATGACGTCAATAAGTGATAATACTATCCTACATTGAATAAAGAATTTCAATTTCAACTTCTATTCTTTGGAACTGCTTTTAACCTGATTCTTCTACGAAGGTAAGTGCGATATCTTAAAATTCAGAGACAATAAAATATGCTTTATTTTGTTGTGAATTTTAGGAATCAACTAACACTTGCAGTTTTTCATACATACATACATTAATCACGCCTCTTTCCCGAAGGGGTAGGCAGAGACTACTTCCTTCCACTTACTACGATCCTGGCATTTCATACAGTTATTAGAAATAACCAACATACATACACAAATACACATATCACGCCTATAATCCCTTGCGGGGTAGGCAGAGCGTAAACAGCCACAAAAAACGGCCATTTACACCACGTCTGACAAATGTTTGAGGGTTATTCGGAATATTGTGTATCGCTATAGTGACAGGTTGTCAGCCCATCGCCTAAAATTGCAATACACACCCTCGAGTCCCTTAGTCGCCTCTTACGACTCCCACGGGAAAGATATGGGGTGATGCTATTCTAAGCCGGCATCACACGGCCTCCCAACATTAGAATAACATAAAAGTTTTAATAAACTAAGTAAGTCGATCGTTTGCCAATGAACGTACCAGCCACAACTACTAGACATGGGCCTCCGCTTTTAGGGGTACCTATTGCTACTCACCAAGCTTGGAAAGTGGATTGGCGAGCGCAGTGCAAGCTGCCCATTCCCTGTATAATTTATTCCTCAGTCGCTTATTACGATACGGGTTGTATTGGGGTGATGCTATTCTAAGCTGGCATCGCACGGCATGTATGTACAAGTAAGCTTTTCTCACCCTCCCATTCCATTATCTACAGTTTTTTTTACTAAAAAGCTGGTTTACGGGCTAAATCATGTTTCTGCCTGCAAATAGCTGGTAAATAACTAATTTTATGTAAAGCCAGCCGCACTGCACATCAGGGGTAACATTTTGGTTTGAATTCGCTTTGAAGTGCATGCGGTTTAGCTCCAGTTATGATTGCACAGTATTTTCGACTATGCGGACCGAAATATGTAGCTTTCATAAATGCTCTGCATCTGCTTAAGTATTCGTAACACATATAAGAATATCTTGCACCACACAGAAAAAGAATGGTCAAGTGCAAGTCGGACTCGCCCGCCGAGGGATCCGTAACATGCACATCGACCCCTTTCATATGATACCCCACTATAATTACTTGACAAAATTATAATTTTCAGCTCACTAAAAAAATTATATATTTAATTTTTACTAAGTTTGTACTTCTAGACGAAGCTTCTTCCAAATTGCGTAGTTATAGGCTCACCGATATACTCTATGAATTTCACTTCCCGTGTTAGGCAAGCATACAATTCTAGAAAACTTTCAAAAAGAAAAGCTCTGATGAAGATTGCAATCGCAGTCAAGAAGTAGCAGGTACAAATCCTGCCTGCGGTAGAAAAATTCGCCTTCTTCTATAATATCGTGCTTTATAAAGGCGGCGCCGAGCGTTTAATGCACCCTCATCTGATTTTTTATTAATTTCTTAAATCTAGAACAAACACTAAAATTCTAAGACAAACACTTTTTTACTTTACGATAAGTTCATATCGAGGTACAACAACAAGCTTTTATATTTTTATGCGTCTTCAAATCGCCAAAACGGAGAATAGTGAAAATGAAAATGAAATTACTTTATTCAATATAGGATAGTATTATCAATTATTGACGTCATGATAGCATTTTTTATTACAATTTTGTATTGTCCTAATAGAAAACCGGCTCGGGCGGGTTAAAAAATAAAAACAAAGGCACTGTCTCGCGGCTGGCCAGGTTAATCACGCGGCATGTAACTTTACGCCACCACCATCTGTGAACGATATTTTTTTCAAATTGAAGTCAAGAATTTCAAAGCGTGTTATTTACATGCTTATCATTAACCGGACCCCCTGAACAAGAAAAACCTGCCCAGAAGAGCTCCAACTCTAAATTAACCGTTAAATTGCTTTAAAACTCAACAAAAAGCTTATTGTTGTATTTGGAAATAATCTTATGTTTGTATAGAATAGAAGAACAATTTTTGTCCGTCTTAGATTATTGGCATTTTTTTTAGATTTGAAGAAATTGATTAAAAACGGGCGAGGGCGCCACTGGACGGTCGGATTTTACACGGCGCAGGCTTAAAAGGAACACAAACTTTACTTAGCACTGTGTAGTATGTAGTAGCAGTACAATATACAATTCAATATCAGGCGGTATTAAGCCTGAGGCGCAATGTTAACTACATGTCACATCACAAGTGAGTTGAACCGAACATCATTAGACTAGTGTCATGTCGCGCTTCAGCTCAATAAACAGACCTGCCTGAATACGAATTAGGCACCTGCAATAACGATGAATTACGTGACACTTTAAACGTTTTCGAAAGATACTGCCACTCAAAAACGTAATTTTTCGCATCCAAACCATATTATGACTATCAAAAAACAGCTACTTGACTTTGCTCCGTTACGAAAATTTTCTACAATAAACTACAAAGACAAACTACGAGATGTTTGCGCAGAATTAAGCTTATCTCGAGGTATCGTTTACATAGAGTTTAGTGAGTGTACTGAATGAAACTATCCTTCTCGCTGGTAACTAGTTTAGGTTTCTACTCATCTCGAGCAATTTACTGAAATTGCTACAAGCTGACAATAGGATTTCAAACGTGTGTAATTGGGATTGCAATCTTCATTAGAGCTTTTCTTTTTAAAACTTTTCTTCGTGAACTTGCGCTTGTGATTCTTGATTCCAAGTCGCGTAGTTACCTTGAAAAAACGTACCTACATACATAAATACACATATCACGCCTTTTACTTTGCGGGGATATCGCTACTTTTTACAAATGTTTGAGGGCATTTTCAATTAAAATTTTATCTGGTTGTTAGTGTTAGTATGTGGTAAAAATTGACCCTACCTACATTTCTGTTCATAAGTAGGTATCTACTTAACCATCAATTAACACAAAAACCTGAACTGAGGCGAAGCTACGCCAAGAAGCAACTCAAATCACCAATACTTGTGTTAGTTATTTATTTATTTTGTTTAATTCATTTCGTTGTCTATTTGCCCCTAAATTCTCTCACAAGACATGGGTTGGCTGGAAGAGATCTCTCTTAAGAGGTAAGCTCGCCATTGCGACAAAAATTGTAATATTTTTTCCGTGTATTTTTGTGCAACAATGAATATATAACAACTTCTTCGACTTACGTCTTCGACGAAAATACGCACGTTTACATACCAAAATGAGTTTGTTAAATAAGACATTAATACTCAATCGTATAAAACGTCTTATTCAACACCAAGTAGAAATATCTATAGAAAACAAACGAGCGAACTCTATCTGGGAATGGAGACATGAATCAAGTTCTATTGAGTGAGTTCAAGGGTGCATTGAATCCGCGCCACAATTCAGTTATGATAAATTAGAGTAGAAGTCGTAAAGGCCCGTGCTGACGACGCAAGATAACACACATCTGTAAACTTGCGCACTTTTTGCAGTATAAATTTTTCACAAATTTCAAACGGGTGAACCAACTATTTTTATTAAGAGGTCCCGATATTTTGACGCTGGTACAAGCATCATGAACTCGGTTTAACTAAGCCTTAGAGAAACCATATCTGTGTAGCCCACGCTAGCACTAATACAGTGGCCTGTAATGCGAGCTGTAGAGGGCAGGGCTCCGACTGTGGATCGGAAGATTCCAGGTTCGAATCCTGGCAGGGTCGCCATGTAATGCGAGCTGTAGAGGGCTTAGGAAATGATACACTCTGTGTGACGAATAAACGTGTAATGCCAATGATTTAAGTTGACAAAGCCTTATATACTAAATGTTAAGCTACTAAGTATAAGAGTTAGGTGTCCTACACTACAGGCCAAATATTGGGAGCTCAAAGATAAGAACGAGAGCTTTTAAATCAAAACTAAGTATATTTAATATTATTCCGGTACATCTTGTGCTAACTAGTGGCAAAATATCAAACAATAATTCAATATTGAACAGTCTGCAGAATTAACTGCCAGTTTTCAGAAAGTGCTCGAATTTTGTAGATACGAGTATAACTATGTAACTTGCAATGCTACACAATGACGGAACGGAACAATTTGGTCCGCTCAATACTATTTCAGTATTAGTATTATTTAGATTACAATATAGCTGTGTGCCTCACTTGTGGATTATTCCATGGTGTCGAAACGGCTTGATGGTCATCATCATTTCAGCCCATATCCGAAAACTTCTGAGTAAAGGCCTCCTCTCTCTTGTGCCCTAGACATAAAGTAAGTATTGGCGGCGGCGCGGTGCCATAGATCACTATTCTCTGGTAGTCTTGTCTAAGTTCTGTTGAATACTGTTAATAAATCGTCAACCAATCTAGCTGCGGGATATACAAAGTTTCTACGCCCTACTATTGGCCACTAGTCGGTCTTTGCTCCATCTGCCATCACCACGCCAAACCACCTGATGGTACTAGTAAGAAAACTGAAACTGACTGTTTTCTTCATAATAAAAACTCTTACAAATTTCTAACGGCACGTTAAGCCATCGATCCCAGTCCGGTTACTGGCCCTGATTAGGTTGTAGGTCTCTATGACAGGTACTACTACTACTACAGGACAGTACTACTATTAGCAGGTGGCAAAACTGACACAAAGTTTCATCAGGTTGTTTGTAGACTTTGTGACCCACACAACAAGCAAGTTACTAGTACAGTTTGTGCAGGCCATAATCCTACGTAAGTGGGATAAGGGTAGTAACACCTGGGCGGCTGACAAATGCAAACACCCGTCAGGAAGAGATATATTGTCAGCAATTCGTTTGAATCACTGCCTTTTAAGGACCAGAATATGCGCAGTTTTACCCATTCCCATCGTAGACAAGTTAATTTAGTTGACTTTGATAGTATGGTATTTGGTGTAAAAGATTGAAATTCGTCTATATGAATACATTTTAAAAATTAGACTTTTGATATCATTTTAAAAGGAAGATAGTTTCGTGCTTCGGAGGGCACGTTAAGCCGTCATTAGTATTAGTTAAGGTCTATGAGTACTCAGAAAGCGGTTTGCACAGCCATACAGTGGCCTACTACTAGTAGTAGGCAGTAGAAAAACCTATGACACCGTCGTTCAACGAATCGGTGTTCAATAGAATTATTACATAATGACGTCATGATCCGTCATTGTAAAATAAATAAATTTGTATAACACAATTTTCTTCTTTTTTTCCAATTTCGTAATAATGTCCGAATAGAAAACCGGCTCGGGTGGGTTAAAAAAATTAAAATAAAGGATCTGCCTCGGGCTGGCCAGGGCTTCAAATCTGGGTTGCTCACGAAATGTCAGTGACGAGATATAGCACGAGATATGGCATCTTCTGGCTCAACGACGAAAAAACGCGCTAACATAGAAATACATTGAACATTTTGTACTGAAAAAAATAACAAAATGCTTTATAACAATCAATGTATACTAAATTATAATTTTGCAAATGTGTGAGTGATGGAAATCATAAGTCAAAAAATTGATATCTTTCATTCAAATTCGAATGAAATATCGGAATACGGACCCAAATATCTGTCAAAATAGGATAGCTTTCCATGCCTATTTTATGTCAAATACGAGATATAGCTTTTTGACATAAAATAACAAATCACAACATAAACAACACAGAATATTTTATAATTATTTGTTTTTTTGGACTTTTCGACGAAATTAGAATGTTTTAGGTGTTTTTCAGTGTGTGTTTTAAGCTTCTGGTGGGAACAACCCTCAGGATAAATAGCACGAGCAGCCAATATGGACCCAATTGATCCATTCTAAATACCTTGCCTGCTTTGCCCCAATACTTCGAACAAAACTTACGAAAAGCCATGGTCTGGCCATCCTACTGCCTGGCCTGGCCACACTGGACGTATACAACGCCCCACTGCTCAAGATGATATCAATAGCACCTACAGCGAACCCACAGTTCCATCCCAGCACAGCTCTTTCCCTGCAGCTTCCTCACTCTTTGACGACCTCGCATCGCACATCTCAAGGCCATCGTCCCTGTGTTTAAGCACATATCAAGAGGTGCTTGATGTTTAACTGCTGAAAAACGAAGAGAAATGCATGCCTTTCGCATACACATCATTCAGTTTCCTAGACTAAGGGGTTATTTAACCACCAATATGAAGCACAACGTAGACGGTGCTCCTCTCTGCTTGGAGGCCTCGTCAATCCAGTTTTTTAAAGGCCCATTTCAGTGTGAAAAAGAAATGAAACGAACGTGTATGACGGAGATTTGAGAGGAGCGGTCAGAATCCTTACGTCGGACTACGGAGTGGCCAAAGCAGATTCATTCAGACAAGCACCCACCTCCTTCCAGACTAATTACGATCCCAGACAAGCCAAACCCCACCGCGCTTCACCTTGCTGTGTCGCCCTGATGACGTGATAACCCATCTATGGTCATTTCACTCTGTCTCTGCAGCTGGCCTGGATGGAATGTGCCCTCAATACCTATGGAGCTCACTATAAATTGAAGGCACGGCGACAGTGTCTCTGGGCCAAATATAGAGAATATTTAAAGCATAGCAATTGGAAACATGCTAAATTTATTAAATACACACAAAACAGAAAATTCTAAGTAGCTTGTTCCTTTTTACACAATCCTAAGACCTAAACTGAGTTTATGCTTTAAGATCGATTTCTGCCACTAAAACAGTCGTGTTTTTAAAATACTTTTAAAATTAATTTTCACATCATCACATCGCATCAGCCTACGGCAGCATTCCACTGCTGGGCATAAGCCTCCCCCAAGGTACGCCATAAGGCACGATTTCCCGGTTTTTTCCTCGAGTCGCTTCTTTTTCCTATTTTCGTGTAGGACATTGAGTCGTCCAACGACCCAATGAACGAGTCGCTACCAGCCGCCGTCTTTAAGTCATCGGTATTCGGTACATCTGAACGAAGGGTGTCCAACGCTACGCTTGCCAAGGCGTTTCCTCAACTCGAGAAACCGCTTGCATAAAAACAATTATAATAAATTTTTATTTAACCTCCCAATGTTAGTGCTACATACATCCGGTGTTGGTGCTACCTAAAACAAGCGGCATTTACAAAAAGTGTACTCGATGATTTCCTCTAGGACCACGAAAACCACCAGCACCGTGTAGAACCAGTGGTTCTAGAGGTATCCTCAAACTGTTGTTGGCTATGTGTATCTATTACGGTGGCAACATGTGGAAGGTAAAGTAAAACAAATCGAATTTCAAATTAGTTAATTGTATTTGATTAATTTTCCTGCCCCATCAGCAGTTTCTTGATAAAATTACTTTTTAAAAGGATCAACAGTTTAATGTGATATCTTAAAGTGCTGCTGATAACATCTATCTATCTAATAGAAATAATAACTATATAGTCAATCTATGAAAATCCTGTTTTGGCTGAGAGTTTTTATCGCATCTGATGTGTTCTTCTTGCTCGTGCACTACAATTTTTGCAACGATACTTTCGGACGAATTACGCTGGCAAATTGTGTGAAAACCGCAATACTTTGCACCATTATAGTGTTTCCTGGAGACAGCTGCGCTGCAATGAAAACATAAAGTAGTTAATATCCGGTAAACATAAGCTTACTATCAAACCAGTGAACCAATATTCCGCCGGTATTTTAGGCAGAATCTGGGATATAATGAGCTAAGTTACCACACACAATCACTCCTAAACATTGTATATATATATATATATATATATTGTCCTCCTTTCGGCCGTTGTTGATCAGGCTGAAATACGCGTTAAATGTTGATCCACCTTTGTCCGCAGTTTACTGGGGAATTATTGGGGGTATCGTTTTATTTTTGATTTACATTTATTCACCGGCTTGTAACGCAGTACCCAAGCTTACGGAAAAGTCGCTACCTTAACACCAACTGACACGGCTGTTGTTGATCCTGTAACGGCTTTCTTTTTTAAGGAAAATGATGCTTTGTTGATCTATATAAAGTCATTTATGAGCAACTTTTGCCGTGAACTTTTAAACCGATACTGCAGAACGGCAACGTTGCACGAGTGAGACGAGAAGTGTTAATTTTTACAAGCTTTTATTTGATATGCCGTGTTTGTTAGTTTGTACGGGTCAAATCTTGGAAGAATACATGGTAGCCAGGGTCTGAAGATGGAGCTGGAAGGTGGTCATAGCATCTCAGAGATGCAACTACGTACCTCTATCGAGTTTGGGCTCGTTGGAATCGTCTTGCCAACCACTCTTCAAAAACATGGTAGCCAGGGTCTGAAGATGGAGCCGGAAGGTGGTCATAGCATCTCAGAGATGCAACTACGTACCCCTATCGAGTTTGGGCTCGTTGGAATCGTCTAGCCAACCACTTTTTAAATACATGACAGCTATAAAAGCTTGTTTTCTTTTTTAATTATATTTATTTATTTTCTTAACCATAAATAGTAAGGTATTGTTAAGTAGAAGAACAAGAAATAAAGTGGGCGGGAGGGAGAGAGATGTATTCCTATCCTAGCTAGACGTGGGCGCCGCCTTAAGATTTCTGGGAATCTATTTTAATGGTCACTTTAACCTGATGATAAAAATATGATTTTACATGTAGCGCGGTGATTATTTTGACACGATCATAATACATTGCGTGTTTCTCGGATGTAATACGTCTCCGGTCTCCCTCTTTGCTCATTAAACCTTCCCATCACCACCCCTCACTCTTATTCGGGATTAGTGATATTGCACAATGTATCAGGTAGATAGACATATCATATTTAAACTTCAATTTGACATAGATTTAATAACATTGACATAGGTTTAACTTTGACATGTATTTGTATGTATTATGTTAAGTACCTAGATTTGACTTTCTAAAAGAGAATCTTGTAAATTCCTACTTAGAAATAAAATATTTGATTTTGATGTTGCATAAAGATTATCAAGATAGTTATTGCATTAAACATGCACCCACTCGATCCCTTTTACTCCTACAACACTCCCCGCACACCTCATCATCTTGCTCGTCCGCAATGGGTCGTCCAACACCGTGCCATGTTCATCTTGCTATATTCTTATCTCCGTACTCATCCTTTTACTCGTTTACCAACTCACTTATATTCGTAACTCATCCCTCGACTCTTCTCAATTTTTTTCCAATTAATAGACTAGCTGTGCCCGCGACTTCGTTCTCGTGGAGTCAGAACTTGTGTACAAATTTGTAAGTTTAATATCTCTCGTTCTGCTCAACCGATTTTGATAAAAGTTGTCTCAGATGTTGGCCAGGATTAGTAGCTATACACCACAAAAAGTTTTATTAGAATCGATTTAGTACTTTCGGAGATTAGCTCGGACAAACAGATAAACAGACAAACAGACAAACAGACAAACAAACAGACAAAAACTTTCTAAAACATTGCACATTTTTCTACTTTAATAAACTATTTTAACATCGCCCCCAATAAGATTTTTGTAAATATATTCAATGTTCAGACACGCGAATTTACTTTTTTATTATATGTATAGATTTGTCATAAACGCATGAAAAATATTGCCATACTTTATAATAATATTATTTTTCACAAACTAATAAGTTTTAATCAAAACTATATTTTTTCTGAACTACACAAAAAATAAATTTTATTTGGAATACTGTGCATAGTACTGGGCAAAATTTAAATTCTCCTCTATAGTTATTGACATTCATTCATACACGTGTTGTGACGTTGTACAAAGCAAAGAAACAAAGTGGCAACAGCGCACATAAGAAAACCACCAATCATAAAAACGGTGGCCTGTGATTGGTCCATTTGAATCAGATCAACATTTGATGGAGCAGATTTGTATAAAGAATGTTATGAATTGATCGTATTTGTGCTTTTAAAGGGACAGCGATTGTTGATCCGATCGGAGCCACATTTGTATGCCGGGTCATACGTTAGATCAACAAAAGCTGTCGGGATCAACAATTGCCAACGGATCAACAATTAACTGATGCTACAACCCGTATGATCAACATTTGCCGAGTTGATATATCTTTATATATATATATATACAATACAATATAAGTTAGATTAATATGATTATACTACCATATTATAATAGAAGATGGCAATGCTGGAATTTTGTGCATTGGGAAAGCTTCAAGGCTTTCACTAAAAGCCTTGTACCTTATGATGCCTTGTTACAGTTTATTCGCCAATATACTATTATGCAAAAGCAAACACGTAATTCTTTATTTCACGTTTGTTATTGTAGATTATGTCAACGTCAATAGGTAAAATGACAACTGGATAAACGACAGCAATGACATTTTGTAAAAAAAGGCTCTTTGAAATGACATGATTTTACCAAAAAGAATTTGGTAAAATAGTCCCGTTCACGGTTGTTTCTACCTTTTAATAATAAAAATTGATTGCTTTTCAAGTTACCATCACGTTTCCTATTATTATTATTTTATTACAGTATTACCGCTAAAACCGCTAAGTATAATAGAGGTATAAGTATGGCGATACTCAATTTTCCAAATGACCCTCAAATGTTCGTCAGACGTGGCGTAAATGTCCGTTTTACGGCCGTTTACGCTCTGCATACCTCACAAGGGATTATAGGCGTGATAATATATATGTATGTATGTATGTAAAGCAACCGACTGTCAAACGTTACAAGATTGAACTGTGATAGCACAAAGTAAGTATTGGCGGCTGCGCGCCGAGTGATAGTCAACATTCACACATCATGTCAATTCCTTCCGGGGGAGGCAGAGCGTAAAAGACCATTAAAAATGCCCCTTCATCATCACGTCTGCTAAATACTTTATGGTTTTTTCAAAAAATTGTGTAGAGATGTAGATAAATTGTTGGTCCATAGCCTCCAATTGTTATACGTGGCTAGGAACGTGAAGCCAGTTCCTTGGTCACCTCTTATGTATTTACTGAATATTATGAGTTCTTACGTTTGTACAGTGTTTTTTTCATATTAAGAAGTTTATATGTGCCAAACCGCAATATTTTTAACTAATCTAGGACTACGCTCTCTAAACAAGGTGATAATTTATTGAATTATGATTATTCTTTCAAAGACAACTCTGTTTTTACATATTATCCTTAATAATGATATACCTACATCTACTGCTTAGAACTCCTTCAGATTGCATTTTCAGATTTTAATTATTTAGAATAAAACTTCTTCTTCGTGTCCAGTTCTATATAATTTTTTGTCAACATTTTGTAAAGGCCACAGCACTCCTAGTTGCCGTATTCAGATCCTTCCTGCTATTGTTTGAGATGGGGCTCCACAGTCTCAATTGGTCGTTTTCCATGAAGCCTCATTTGCCGTGTTCACCCTGCAGTGGCCAACTTGAACGATGGTGTGATGAACCCCACAGGAGCCGGCCAACGGGAGTACCATAATTGGTCCCTGGCTTGCGGCGCATTGTCTGTAGCAGATGTATTCCTCATAAGCTTTTTCGGCTTTTCAAACGAGCGCGAGACATTGAGTAGTTGTTCAGTGGGTGTCGAGTGTCGGTTTCTTCCTTCTGTTACTCCAATGCACAAGCTACTTCTCACTGGACGTCTTGTTATGGATACAGCATATTCAGAGGAATAGGTTTGAGGTTCTAGAATAAATAAAGTATCGTAAATCGTAATAGTAAACCGTGGGTTTGACAATATTAGCTAAGTAACAAACACAGACATTATACCACTAAACATTAAAAAATTTGCAATGATTTCTGGGAACTGCAACGAATGCATAAATAAACCTAGCATAGGAGCGATTTTATTAACGACTGAAAATAGTAAAAATCGTAGTAGGACTAAAGTATTTGTTAGTACCTTAACCAAATGCATTTGTACAGTTTATCATCTTCTTCTGCAAAAAATATAATATGATGTCTTCTCGGGTCGGCTGGAACATTAGCTCGCCCAATGCTAGCGGGTTTTTCCAGAAAAAAACAGCCATTCACTCGATTCTTCTTTATTAGTATCATTTGTGAAAAATACTTTCCTTTTGTTTGTTTTGATATTTTATTTACATTTGACTGAATGACCGGAATGAACGATATTTGAAACATTAGGCTAAAGTGTTTCAGTTTCTTCTGTTGCCATAAAAACTGAAGGGGATGGAGTAACCAATTTGGTTCAGATACTGGCCAGAATCTCAGAATAGGGCCATATCTCGTTTTTGACATTATCAGCTGATTATGATTGATATTTAGCCGCTCGCATGTGCGGTTTATAGCTTACAATATGATCCTACATTGCTGGCTCTAAAGAAACCGAGTGTGATTTTGGTAACAAAATCCGTAATGTATAAGGCCAAAAGCGTAACCGAAGCCAGAACCGCCATATCTCGTTCGATATATGGCCTCAGATTCGGCCCCCAGGTAAATAACACGGCATCTAACTTTACGCCACCACCATCTGAAAAGGACATTTGTTTCAAATTGAAGTCAAGATTTTCAAAGCGTGTTATTTTACATGCCTATAATTAACCGGACCCCCTGAACAGGAAACACTCCCCAAAAACCTACTGTAACTTTAAATTAACAATCTTACTAACCCCTAAGCTACCTAAGCTAATTTTGGAAATAAAAGAAATATGTATAGCCCAAAACATATATCTACATAAAAAAAGTATGTAAAAATTACAGTAGATATTTTTTTTTACAACACCCACGGATAGAAATCGGGTGGTGGTATTCTAAGCCAGCACCACACGGATGTACCTGGGTGAATCAACTTTTCTTTGTCAAAACGTGTCCTCAAAAAACTTCTTTGTAATAATTACATTTGTGTTCGGAAAAATTCAATTTCACACTTTATTCTGAAGTTATAGAATCCTCAGGAATATTCACATGAGACCGGAGGGTAATTTGCGTAAACTTATAATAATAAAAAACATGTGACCCGGGGGACCAAATTCCGCTTTCATACATAAAAGACCTGTCCCATTGATGCATCTGTCAACTTTATTATCAATTTCTGAAAAAATACTCCTAGAAGAGATTTAATTTGAAAGAATCATCTCATACTAGGAGATAATATCCTTTATAAAACTATATTTTAAGCGAAATAAAGTTTTTTTTTATTTTTCATTGATTTTAATACCTCTGTCCCACAAATTACAATATGACGGACGTCCACGGGGTCACGCAATTCAAAATATTTAAAGAGTGAAAAAGACAGACTGAAATGGCGCGCAGCCAATAGAAACTGTCCTACGAATCACCTGATCATCTTCAAGCCATTTCAAAAGCTGTGATTGCTCGGCCATTTCGTCCGCGGCTCTCAGCAAGGCAGCGTGGGTTTATTGAGGTTCTACTGGCTGACGACAATGTTTTCGGTAAACACTGTTTTATTTATAGCAATTGTTTTGTTTTTAAATAGTGATAGAGTCTAAAATGCTTTGACTGTAGGCAAATTTACGGATATTCTTATATTTTAATAGAAAATAACATTTAACCGTTAATTGTCCCCTGGGTCACAGTTCCGCTGAGTCACAATTATCGTGACCCAAGATACAATTTTCGTGAGTTAGGAGACATTTTATAGTTGTTAAATTAAATTAAAAGGAAATTTGGCATGGTTTGCAAATACTTACTTAGAAGAGATAAGAAATAACAATCGGGATTTTTTTCTTTACGCTGCAATGGCTACTGATGGTTTAATTCACAAAAAAATTCTCTTGGCTAACAGATTTGTCCCCAAAGTTTATGGACAATTTTATTGTTTAGAAGTGATTACAGCAATTTTTTTAATACATATTTTTAAAGAAGTGTTTATTTTAAGTTTGGAGAAGTTAGTGAAAACTATTAGTTTTGTTTTTTGTTGGCCAGAACCTTAAATATGAAGAAAATTCGCTGTGTAACTTATCACTCGTGACCCAAGAGACACAATAAGATTTAAAAAAATGTTAATGTTACACTTTCTAGCTCTTTTAAACTGCATTTATGATTCGTTACGTTTTTTGCTTTAAATAAAGATATTGATTTTTTCTATAACTTGATATTTTCTTAACTTTTTATCCAAATATAAAACGTTACCCAGGGGACTCATACTTACCTGAGTTTTCTTGTAAGTATGTAAAATATTCTGAAAAATAGTAAATTTTTCGGTGCCGATACTGCTATAGCAAATTTTAATATATGTTTTAGTAATACCATTAAAAAACTTTATTAAAAAATAATATTTTGTTTTCCAAAAAAAAAAACTCAGAGTGCAAAGAATAGTTGATTCACCCACCTACTAATACTTATAGTACTACTAGCGGCCCGCCCAGCAGTTTCACCCGCTACCACTAATTTTCCCGTGGTAATAGTTGTTTTACTACGGTAAAAAGTAGCCTATGTGTTATTCCATGTTATACTCTACCTGTGTTCCAAATTTCATCCTAATCGGTCAAGCCGTTTGAGCGTGAAGAGGTAACAAGCATACATACACACACAAAACTCTCAGATTTATAATATTAGTACAGATATTGCTGTCCCACTTGGGTAAAGAATAGAACTAATGACTGTCAAATCGAGAGTGCACGGTTCAAAGCACTAGGCTACGGAAATAAGTTCAACTGCGAAAGTTGGAACTTAACCAGCTGGCCAGAAATAGATAGAAACTTAATTTTCAGCTCAAACTTAGTGCATTAAAGTTCGTCCAATTGTCGAGATCTAGAACTTTTGGTTGAGATGAAGTAATTCGATTGACATAAAGTATTTATTTTAGCTACCTAAGTATTAAATTTATTTTCAGTGTAACAGCTAACCGTGTGATGCCGGTTTAGAATAGCGTCACCAGATTTCTTTCCCGTGGGTGTCGTAAGAGGACACTTAGGAACTCGAGGGTTTCATTGTAATTTTAGGCAACAGGCTGACGTCCTGTTACTATAGTAATACACGATTATTCTGAAGCGGCCCTCAAATACATATAATTGTCAGATGTGGCGATAATGACCGATTTTATTTTAAATACCGTTAACAGTCTACCTACTCCGCAAGGGATAAAGGCGTTATATTTATATTTGTAATTAGCGGACTAGTTTCTATTTGTGCTTAAGGCCCTAATTCATCTGTTAAGTTTGTCCCTTTCATTTGCCAGAGAGAAACAGACACTTATTTTGCGCTCAATTTGGCGCAAGATTTTACGGTTTTTCCGCCAGTAAATTACCGTTAGAATATCTAATTTAGGTATTCGTACTAGAAAAGGTATGTATCTAAATTAAAATATATTTCTTTTTGTAATAACTTTATAACTGTAGACTATAATATTAAAAAAAAATATTCAAATAGAGGTTTGTGTTTTTTTCTATCAAGTAAAGTTTGTCAAATTGTGTAATCGATAGATATGTTATCTGTTAATATTTTTTTCAAAATATTATGGCTGTAATTGTCATAAAACTGGTTTAAAAACCTTGCTCGCGCTATATCCTTGCCTATGCTTATGAGATCCACCGTAAATTGAGGTCCAATCAATGGCACGTAGTAGATTGAGACGTTGAGGCAACGCTGGATGCTTGAAATAATTTACACTTGACCAAACATACATTACATTAACAAACACAATATTCCATTGCTGGATATGGGCCTCCCCCTATAATACCAAACATATCGGTATAGCACGTTCTCACTATGCCTATTTCCTACTAGTTGTAGTAGGCGGTTGAAAATCTCTGACACCAGGGTTCATCGGGTCGTTGGAAGACTCGGTGTCCACACGAAAATATAGAGATTATGCCTGTATAGGCAGGGAAATAGTAAGGGAAGTGGGCAGCGCAAGCATGTAAACAGGTTACTCGCGCTGCTTATCGTCATGCCGCTGCCACTTCCCGTACTCTCGCAAGTGTCGGCTTTTCGTGCGCGAGTCAAAGAATCACGGCAACTCGAGCGCGACCTATGTTCCTTGGGGAAAGTTATTCTTCATAATCAGCCCGTTCTCTGTTTTCAATATCGGTCACTAGAAAAACATCATCCGATATAATACTACTTTATCGTACCGTAAAACGTATCGAAGAGACAAGAAGCCAACAATTGCTGCTCATACCCAAACATTGGGTTATAAGGACTAGCGCAATACCGATTTTGATGAACATGTTTTACTGATTTCTTAAGAAATCTGAAAATCTTACTTACCTACACCACAGTATAATTAATAGTACTAGCGTACAGTATGGTCACTCCCTGCCTCCCCCTACAAGCGCCGCCCACCCGCGCTCGGAGGACGCTCAGACACCGGCTAGCAAGGACGCGACGACGAAGGTCATTTCATACTGCCGCACATTGCATTCCCGATTCACGAACGCAAAATGGCGCCAACCCTGACATGTTGTCTCACACACACAAGCATGGTCCGCGTTCACCTAAGAGAGCTTAGACTGTGTGTGTAGCAACGCGTTTGTTTCATACATTTGAGCGCCAGTGTCCGAGGTGTGCCTACACTATTTACCATTTTTTTAATACAGCCACAACGGCCCACCTGAGAACATGGCGCTACGCCTATTAGGATGATATTGCCATACTCACCATGCTTGGCAGACGGATTGGCGAGCGCAGTGTAAGGTGTTATATTCACAGAGAACGCCGCTACCCATTCCCTGGATTGCTTTATTTTTACTACTTCTAAATAAATCACGTTCTTCTAGTGGATATGCAAAGTGAGATTCATTAAATCATTGTACGTTTCTTTATAAATTTCCTTTAATCATTTCCTTTCGTCGTTGTTAAGGGTCTCTTGTCTGACTCGAGTTTAAACACTTTTGATTATGAAGGAAAACGGGACTTTAGACTCGATTCAAATGTCGAGACATCAATTAATTACGGTCGCATTTTTTACTTAACTCATTTGAAGACGAAATCATTTTTACTTTTGTCGAAACACCTCATTGGTTGACGGCCGATATGTGGCGCAGCAGTAGTGCGACTGCCTGCAGCGCTAAGGTTCCAGATTCGTTTTCCGGTGCGGCAACCACAAAGTTGATAGGGTAATTTAGGGGGTTATCGGCCAATCTTGCGAATTTTTGACTTGAAGATAATATATTTGTATCAAATATTTAGACGAGGCTACAGCATAAAATGATTTTGAAATCAGTAGATATTGTAGTTTTAGTTTAAAAAACCCCTATTATTCAAAAATGCTTTAAAAATAAATATAACGATAAAATATCTGAAATGAGCGAATTAGGGGGTTATCGGACAGAACATTCAGTTTTCGTCCGTTAAAACAACTACTTTTCGGCCACCGTGTATTGCGTTGAAAAATAGGTCTTAGTGCTGTCAAGTAAGGATGGGTTTTCAATAAAAAATTAAATGTAAATGTCATGAACATCATCTTATTCAATATTTATGTTTTTGCCATAGTTCAAAACATGATAAGCCATTATTAATAATCAAAACTAAGTAGAAAATAATATTCTGCTTCGTAAATTCTTACCTACTAGTAAATTGTAATAGTAACACTAATAAATATAAGGCCGGAAACCAAAAAAAAGGTTTTTGGTTCCCGGCCACATTAGTAAACTCTATGCCGATAACTAAAATGTACAAATTCAGCTGTCGGCCGTCAATTTCAAAATATTTTAAAGTTTATTTATTTTAAATTATTGTATGAAGTTGCATGGCCGCCTGTTAACTAAACCGTTGCCTTTGGATATTAGAACACTTGAAATTATATAATACGTCTGAAGCTTTTCAAAATGTAATGAAAAAAAGGATGTAAATTGAATGGTAATCAGCTATCTATCGACCAGTAGGCCGATAGCTAAATTGCCCCGAAAATTGCTTCTAGTTATCCGGACATCTAATTTTAATGCTAAATATTGAAAAGTTTAAACTTTTCAATGAAATTAACGTAAATTAGAATCACAAAAAGTCCCACTATGTCAATATTTATATCCAATAAATTATAAACAACGCTGTAACTTACATCGAAAAATACGTAGCTCCAAGATTTTTTCACTGTATCTGCACACAACCGCACTCGCAAATTTTAAGAGACCAATTGACGAGACACTGGAGCAGTTATAATGCTAACTCATTAAAATGTGATGGGAATAGTCGAAAAGTTTTGAAAGACACTGACTTTTCTAATAATTTACTTAAAGTTTTCATCTTCGGCGCAAATAACTGGGCTGTGTCCGATAGCTACTGGTGTCCGGTCAACCAGCTAAATTACCCTATAATCACTTTGTGAATATGTTTCTAGTCTGGTTAGGACATAGCAAGGTGAACCATCTAATTGTCCGCAGGAAAGAAGGCACGCTAAGCCGTCGCTTCCGGTTGCTGTCTATGATTAAGTAGACGGCGGTTGTTACACAACCATGTCAGAGGCCTTCTAGTAGTAGGCGGTTAAAAACCTCTGACACCAGGGTTCATCGGGTCGTTGGTTGGCTCAGTGCCCCACACGAAAAGAAGACCTCGTTGTTGCAGGTAACAGTGAAAGACTTATCATTCGATGTTTTAAAGAACATAATTTATGCAGGGAGTTACCATTATGACTATTAAATGAAAAAAATCCATTTTTTTTTATTAAGGGTGGGTTTGCTCTTGACTTTAGTCTAGGTCATAGGACAGAGACATAGTCTAAGATGAAGCAAGCTCACCCAGAAGAAGCATGTTCACTCTTACTTTGAAGAGATTAGGTTTGTATGCGTTTGGAAACACAGACGCAGGTAGTGAGTTCCATTCTTAACAGTCGCATTATAAATGATGACTGGAAGCGCTTAGTCCGAATTGGTGGAATGGCAACCAGGTATGGATGGTATCCGGCGGTGTGTCTGGATGTCCGATGGTAGAACAAGGTCGTGAAGCACTTGAGCACATTCTCCGAAGTACAATCTGTAAAAAACCGACAAGCAGGCAACCTTGCAGCGATGTGCCAGGCTATGTAGCTTGGTTTTCACCAGTATTATGTCGCCTATGAGCCTCTTGGCCCTGCGTTCCACTGTGTCAAGAGAGGCAAGTTGGTTTTTCTTCTTTTCAACGTTATAACGAGAATAAGGCAATTTATCTCCATGTTATTAGTGAATTCAATTCAAATACATGAAATGTACTAGTTGACGGACTTAAAAGTACTAGTTTCTTACAGAGAACTAGACAAAAAGAAGACAGCGGATACATAGTGTATTGATGAAAATAATTACGGCATTGTTTTTTGAAAACTTGCAAAATTTTCAAGCGCGGGCAGGATTTGAAAATTTTTGCAAGTTTTCAAAAAATGTGTAACTAACACGGGGAGTGTTTTAAAATTTGGTATTCAATTTCGGCATTGAGAATCGAGTCCGCAATTTGGAATAATATTCTCATAACTTTCCTTGTTTGAGATTAGGAGCATCTTGTTCTTAAAGGATATTTAAAGACAAACGATTTACAAACGTGTAAAGGCATTTCAATTTATATAATTATTGTTTTTCGGGACACCGAGTCGTCCAACGACCCGATGAACTCTGATGACTTTTTCAAACGCCTACTTCTACTAGTAGGCATCTGACACGGTTGTGCTACGACCACCGTCTAAGAATTCATAGACAACAACCGAGACCGACGCGACGGCTTAACGTGCCTTCCGAAGCACGGAACCATCTTTTTTTTCGAACAATCAGGCAGTTCAGCCCGCAATGTCCTTACCAGACTGGGAAAAAAATCACAAAGAGAATCGAACCCGGAACCTTTGCCTCGCAGGCAGTTGCACTACCACTGCGCCACATCAGCCGATAGAATGACGATGATAATAAACCATCCCAACAAGTCTGAGTATAAAATTCAGGACTGTCGGATTATTACCTCCCGTGTTAGGTATACAACTTGTAAATGTTTCTACCGTAGGCAGTATCTGAACCTGCGACTGTCTTTTTCAGCTGGGCTACCGCGGCTCATTCATTGCTCGCGAATTATGCAAGTGTATCTTGATGCCAATAACGCGTGGCATGCCAACAATGTTAGATTTGCAACCAATACCCAGCAATTAATTCGTTCATTCGCCATTAGTGTAGGTTCAAATATTGCCCGCCCGCGGAAGAAAATTTAGCAAGTTTTCGAATTTATTAAATATTTTCGGCACAAGTTGTCATTACATAACAATATCTAACAGGGGCGGCGAACACCAAAAGGAATATAAATAAATCTTCACATAAATAATTAACTTTTGACAGCCGTAGTGGCGCAGTGGTAGTGCGACTGCCTCCGGGTTCGATTCTCTGTGGGTCACTCACAAAGTCGATATCTAACACTTTGTAACCTTATTCCCAGTCTGGTAAGGACCACCTGATTGCCCGAAAAGAAAGATGGTTCCGTGCTTCGAAAGGCACGTTAAGCCATCGGTCCCGTTTGCTGTCTATGATTACTTAGATGGCAGTCGTTATACAACCATGTCAGAGGCCTACTTATAACTGATGACAGAGCTCATCAAGTCGTTAGGAGGTCGCACAAAAAAAAACAATAATAATAATGTTTTTTTATGTTATTATACACAAATCTTTACTAAATGGACTATTTCTATCCTTTTCATACGTCTCTATCTCAGTCTTTCATCACATCACATTGTCATCCAAAGAATATCCACTCCTACAATTCGACTAAGTTAAAAGTAACTATTGATTTAAAACGTTAGTAACAAGAAATCGTAACCTTTCTTTCTTTTATTTTCCTATCGATTCCTTGCCCCGATACTCCATGATTTTTCTTATTTCAAATACCATCAAAACTCAACTGTCATTCTTTTGCCACTGTGATATGTTATACTACAAAATGTAAGCGGAATACGAAACTATATAACTAATCTAACTGACACGCTATCGAAACACAAATGAGACGTTTTTAAATAGCCAAATTCTGCTCTATCTCTACAATAAATTCAACTTTAAACTTTACTTACTTATTTTTCGAATGAGATGATTGTTATAAAAAACCTTTCTGAAAGTGAGCGTAGTTCCCCTGGGCAGTCTGGAAGTCGCTCAACCGACTCCGGGCTGGTGTTGGGAGATGCCATGTAAACCGGAAAAGGTGGGGTTTCTCAACCAACGATAGGTGCGATTGTGGCGCTCTACAGACAATGTCGCATCTACTGAGGTGCCCAACAAACCCCTGCTCCTGTACATTGAAGGATCTGCAAGAGGCGAACGACAAGGCCATCGCCGTAGCAACACATTGGTCCAAATTACTGTGATCCTGTTTCCATTGACTCGACGAAGAAGAAGTGAGCGTATATTTTTTATAATACTGTAAATGCCTTATTATTTCTATTTCTAGCTTTATTGTTTTTAATTAGCTTGTTGTTCAGTAAACTGACCCGTCGGTATTCTTCAATCTAGAAGAAAGCAAGGACTCTTTAATATTCGTATTATTTGAAGACTATGGAGGCACTTATTTGATTTGAGTTTAATTGGAATTTTTATTTAATTTTTCTCTTTTGCTTTACTAAATACGATATTTTTAACTTATCCTATCAATGGAATTTAACATCGATTAAAAGAAAATAAAAAGGATAATCCTATTATAAATGCGAAAGGTTGTATGTTTGTTTGGTTATTTTTTCACGCAAAAACTACTGAACCGATTGTAATGAAATATGGCAAACATATAGAAGGTAATATGAATTAACACATAAGAAGTTTTTATCACCACTGATGCGGGCGACGCCGCGGGTAACAGCTAGTTTTAATATAAAGTCAGAATCGTCGAGAGAATATATATTGTGATAAGTAAATCCGATTCTGCAGGACCCGAAGTCTTCTAAATGAAAATTGTTTCAGTTGAGTGTCAATGGCCTGTCAGTTGGACAGTTTTGGTCATTTCGTTTTCTGCCAAGAGTTTGAAGTATTGAAAATCCCACTGGCAATATAATGACAGTTGACATTCGTTAGCATTACCATGGCAAAGAAATAAAAATAAGAATCATCGGGGCCCAGGTCTATTGCTATTGTAAGTATAAACTAGCTTCCATTTGTTCGTTAAAAAAATATTTACTACCAGTTTAAGTATTAGACCGGGTCTATCGCGATAGTATTTAGGTAAATATTAGTAATTTACCTGTGTCCCGACGTTTCAACACAGTTTCATGTATTGTGGTCGCGGGTTGACACTGTGTTGAAACGTCGGGACACAGGTAAATTACTAATATTTACCTAAATACTATCGCGATAGACCCGGTCTAATACTTAAAATGAGTGAAAGTGATCGCGAGTGCTTAAAAAGTTATATTTACTACCAGGTTGCGCCATAAGTTATTTATTACTCTAAACTAAATTTATCCCTGACTATACAGATTGTCTACACAATATATAGTGGTAAACACAAAAAATACGATTCCCGGTGTATATCTAATGTAAATGTAGAAAAAGGATGTTATTATTGTTTTCTAGCCGGTAACACATTACTTACATCAAACATGTTGACTAAAAACGTGTAGATAATAGTTTTGGTTAATCTATATTCATTGTTTCAGTGTCGATTTGCACGTTAACTAGAGGTACTTTAAATGATATACCGTGTTAGAATAGCATCACCCCATTTCTTTCCCGTGGGAGTCGTAAAAGGCGACTAAGGGACTCGAGGGTGTGTATTGCAATTATAGACGATGGGCTGACAACCTGTCACTATGACGATACATAATTTTCCGAATGACCCTCAAATATAATGTCAGACGTGGCGTAAATGACCTTTTGCGGCCGTTTACGCTCTGCCTACCCGGCAAGGGATAATAGGCGTGATATTTGTGTGTGTGTGTACTTTAAATGAAAGTTGTTTCGTACGGATATGACTTGTCTTGTCTTGTCCTGTCTAGCCCACATCAGACCCCGTCGTAGGTGGCGCGACGAGTTGGACAATTTTTCACAAAACTGGCATGCGGAAGCCCAAAATAGAGATGGATGAAAGAGAGAGGCCTTTGCCCAGCAGTGGGATGATGTGAGCTAGACGAATATGACTACAATAGGAAAAATATTTCCTAAAAGACCCTCACGTTGAAAAAGTAAACGGGAAAAGACATTATAAGATATTATGCCGTAAGTATCTAAATTTGAACAGTATCACTTATTATAATATAAAAGTACACTTTTATAATTATTTTGTTTTAATATTTTCTGTTTGCAATTGTAAACGGTAACACAGAAGAAGCATGTGCGTCTACCAAAGTTGGCCGCTGTGTTAGCTGTCAGCCCAACCAAACAACAGGCGACTGAAGAAGGCGTCGATAAAACTAAAATGTGATATTTTGGGCTTAAATATATCTTATTGTTTTTTTAAATGAGTTCAGTAATAAACTTAAATATATTTTTCATTCTTTCAATATAAAATAGGAATTATACAAAATTGTGAGAGTCAAGGGTAAAGGTGGGGAATGACACATGCTTTTAAATGACTCTACAATTACTACTTACTTCCACGCTGAGGAGAAAATGACTATGCATATGGAAAATTGTAACCATAGGAACGAGTTGGGGTATGTTTTGCTATTTATCTATATACTAGTGGCCCGCCTAGCAGTTCTACCTGCTGCTATTGTTCCAGCATAAATTATACAGACACACCTTCTTCATGAATATATCTATTTACAAAAAGCGCATCAAAATCCGTTGCGTAGTTTTAAAGATCTAAGCATACATAGCAAAATAGGGGCACAGGAAGCGCCTTAATTTTATACTATGTAG
Organism: Tuta absoluta; assembly: GCA_027580185.1. Classification (NCBI taxonomy): domain Eukaryota; kingdom Metazoa; phylum Arthropoda; class Insecta; order Lepidoptera; family Gelechiidae; genus Tuta; species Tuta absoluta. The sequence goes on from JAQAHW010000009.1 coordinate 7,626,557, forward strand.
GAATGATTTAGCATAAAAACCTATACCCACCTGCTGAATATAAGTAGATAAGTACGTCTATTCTTTATTGTGATAAATCACCGATATTGTACAAACAAATCAAATTTTCTCACTTTGCATGAAAATGAAATGATAATGTATATTCTTGAGAGACGACTCGCTGCGAGAGACTATTGCGATTCCACTAACGAATCAGAAGATTAAACGGTTATAGTTTTCAACGAGTTTGCTTCTAAATATATTTAACACTTATAGTACTGATTCCTAGTAAAATTGTGATTAATTTCAGAGAGCTTGTTGGACGTTAATTGGAAGCGAGTGTCAGAGCAGCTGCAGGGACCATCGTAGACGCCAACCTCAAGTGGATGCTCGCGAGGGCTAATAAGTTCTTGGAAATCGTGTCTTGATGACTTGTTCATTCACTGGGATTTGACGACCGATGTGGCGCAGTGGTAGTGCGCCTGCCTGCGACGCAAAGGTTCCGGGTTCGATTCTCGGTGGGACACTCACAAAGGTGGATATTTGTCTCTTTGTGAATTTGTTCCCGGTCTGGTTAGGACATTGCAGGGTGAACCAACTGATTGTCCGAAAAACAAATGGTTCCGTGCTTTGGAGGGCACGTTAAGCCGTCGGTCCCGGTTGCTGTCTATGCTTACTTAGACGGCGGTCGTAACACAACCATGTCAGAGGCCTACTAGTGGTAGTAGGCGGTTGAAAAACTCTGACACCAGGGTTCATCGGGTCATTGGATGACTCGGTCTCCCACACGAAAAGAGAGAAGAGAAGAGAGACTGGGATTTGAATATTGGGTGAAAAGCTAGGAACAATGCCTGGTATAGCTCATCTATGTTGTAAAAATATTAGTAGGTACCTACATGTAAATTAAAAACTGAAACGGGCCAGGAATAATCCTTCAGTTATTATTTCATTTGACCCTGACACCTATAAATTTATTCATCACAAAAAGTAGGTACATAATAATAAGACAAAATTCGTCCTATTTCTTCACATTTGATGAATGATGTTCAAAATATGTTTTGGGTAAACATAAGGCTAAATGGCAAATCGGGAGTAGTCTGTTGTGTAGATAATAAAATAAACTTGACGAGCGAGGAAATACCACAATGTTTCACTCTGGACTTTTAAACACTCAAGACTCCGGAAAGATAGGTATATAATTATATCATGTATGGCTAGTTTTTTAATTCTGATTTTAAATTGATAAGTAGAAAAAATGCCTTGCCTATGCCTTGAATTAGGAGGACGGCCAGCGGGGCACTTTATAATTAAAAACTAATTATAATTAATTAAGTACTGCATAATTAAAAACAACACTTTATTATTCAATATGGGAGTGCAAGCGTGCACAATGTATGATTTTGACCTAATATTATTAAATTAATAGCTCATTTTGTACGTACTTGATACAATATGCAATAATTTATTGTAAATTATAATGCTTTTCGGTTGATGTTGTCAATTAATTTATCATCATGTTTTGCGTACATTAACCTGAATAATTTGGTGATAAAATTCAGCATGTTTTATTGTGAAGGGGGAAAAATAATTTGGATTCCGTAAAAAGTTTTTTTTTATGAAAGTTAATAAGTTTTTGTCATAAAAGAAGATGATAAATTTATTGCACAGTAAGTTCATAACCTCTGTCGTGTGGGACACCGAGTCGACGAACGTCCCGATGAACTCTGGTGTCAGAGTTTTTAACCCTCCTACCAGAACTACTGAAATTACTTACTGAATAAATAAAATTAATGAAAGAACCATGGTTTTAGTAATTAATAATTGCCTCTTGACGATTTTCAACTCCTATAAAAGCAAAAAGTCACACACAACCAATTTAAATTATAATTTACAATGTGGTATTTAGCAAAAGTTCTTTTATTTTGTGGTCTTGTTGCTGTCATAGAATGTGATACAAGTGAGTAAGTTTATTTACAAACATGAAATCGAAAACTAAATTATTAGTATAGACAGTAGCCTCAATTCTGGATATAAATTCTCTTAACGTACCCAAATAAATAGGTTGACAAAAGGATATGAGCTAACTATTTTTTTTCATTTTTTTTGCTCTTACAAATGAATACAAGAAACATAACATGAGGTCACTAAACCCGAAAAGGTTGTCTTGACATCATTACTCATGTCATTTCTTATAATAAGACGCAAAATAAGCGTTATCTGTTAAAATTAGGCCATGGTGAAGGCAACTGGTGACTAAATTTACAAGAAATGGCGAAAAACCTATTGACGTTTATTTATTTATTTATTCATTAACAGTACATAAACTGTGTGCGAAATATTCAGAAAACTTAAAAATTTATAAACATGACAGGAATTAGATATCTTTTTCTTAACCTATTTGACGGAAAGTGTTAGCTCTAATTAATTTATTTTCCGAATTGAGAGCTGTATTAGTTGAAATAACTTTTGCTAGATGTCGCTACGCGTCACTTTGAGGTGAGATAAGAGAGCAATAATTTCAAGATTATGCTCAGATTGAGTTAGGTATGTCTGCTACCAGAGGATTGTTCAGTTGTAAGACCGGTAAAACAGTATTTCACGGCCCAGTGTGTGAATCAAGACCACGACCGCTTTTTTAAAATTATTTCAAATTCCTATCCTATTTATAGATCCTCGAATATTTATACCATGCGGCAGGAGGGACTCATTATGTCAGACAGTATCAGCTCAAGTGGCATACCAGAACATAATCAAAGGAGTACCATCTCTAGGGATAGTCTCCTCAGATCCTCTGTACCAGAAGGAGATCAGCGGATCCATACTTGAGTACTTCTACAATTTCACAGATGTAGAAACTACGGGGTCTAGGGGTTGTATTTTAAACTTATTTAAGTAAGTAATTAATAAATTATGTACTTTACACTTTGTATCTTTTATTAGTGACTATGTTTTGAAGGTTATTCCGCAATGTGTATATGCAATGTAGTTTTCTGAATAATAAATCTTATTTTTTACATAAAATGTCTTGCTAGTAGTTTGTAATGCGTTGATGTAATTTTTCCGATTAGTTCATCGCATTTACTAACAATATCGTCCATGTAGGAAAACCTTTTTAAAAGTTCCATTGCTTTCAGATTGGACGCAGATCTAGCGAATTTGAGATTAAACTTGACGTGTGCCTCTTTTCTGATAACAGCGAAATATAACGTTAACGGAGAATATCTTGGAAAGAAAATTAATGAAGCTTCTAATTTTACTACTTTGACTAGTAAGTGGAACTGTTTAGTTTAATTTGTACCAAATAAGAATAAAAATAATAAAAAAAATTGCTAGTTTTCAATAAGAATAGAACACATACATTTATTGAGTAAAATCGTTTAGAAGTTCCTGACAAAAATAAACATTTTCTTAATTTTCAGCTAGTTATATACTAGGGGTAGATATGAAACTAAATCAAGTGAATGGAGATGATGGGAAGAAACATTTATTAATAGCTGACGTCAAAACACACGCTACAGCTGCGGGGCCAATATTGATCAAGTTAGAAAACAGTCCCGATTTCGGTATGCAAGTTTTATTACTATTTATCATCATATCTACCGTAAAAAATATACTTATCATACTCTTGGCTTATAGCTTATCGCGCCCTCTATGTTGATAGTAGGTAGAACTTGGAAAATAAATGAATGCCTGTTCTTATCGTTGAAGATTACGGCTATTTTAAACTTTGGCGGTCACACAGAATGACTCAAAATTATAAAATGGAGTTTTTACTGCGATACTTATTTTTATTCAATTGTCCGATATTTCAGCCCATTTGCATGGGACATGATCGCGGAACATTTCATATTTTGTGGGTGTACATAAAATTAGTATCGCGGTAAGAACACTGTTTTAATACTTTGAGTCAAAACGGCTGTTTTATTATAATTTTAGAATTTGTGCACCAAACCACAAACAGACAGTGGTACTATCTAACCTACAGTCGTTAAATCAAGAAACTACTCTAATACACAAACTTAAAGCATTATGTCTGCTATAATCAAATCAGTTTTGCATTTTTGTCTAAATTGTGCCTTTGTAGTATGTAGTTTAAAGCGAGCACTAAGGCTTCTTCCTTTTCAGTTGTTTGTAGGCTTTCCTTTTAAAAATGATGTTGCACCGAGCACTGCTAGCATTTTTTAACTTAAAAATTCAAATTTATTGCAGAAAGATTGCTGAATGAACATCAGGAGGAAAACGGCAAGTTCCTCGGTAGCACGGTGTTGGATGTCAATTTGAAAACGATAGCTGCAAGAGCTAACGTTTTCCTGAGGAGTGTTGCTATTGAAGATTTGTTCTTAAAAATTGGCATAACATTACGTTGAAGTGGCAGTAATGAAAAAACCCATCACTTGTATCGTTTAAGTGCCTACGAGGGCAAAATAAATATAAAAATAAATTATAAAGAAATACGTTATTAAACTTTTAAACTTTAATATTTATGTTTTGTTTCTTAAATATGTAAAATGTTATAACGGCCGATGCGGCGCAGTGTTAGTGCGACTGCCTGCGGCGCAATTGTTCCGGGTTCGATTTCCAGTGAGACACTCACATAGTTGATATTATCACTTTGTGTTGTGAGTGAGTTGCCGAACCACTTGATTGCCCGTGAGAAAGATGGTTCCGTGCTCTGGAGGGCACGTTAAGCCGTCGGTCCCGGTTACTGTATATGATTACAAAGACGGTGGTCGTTACAAAACCATGTCACAGGCTTACTTGTAGTAGAAAGCGGTTGGTAAACTCTGACACCAGGGTTCATTGGGTCGTTCGTCCTCTCGATGTCCCAAGAAAAGAAGAGGAATAACAGGTGGTCGGCTAATATTTAGAATTATAAAAAAAAAACAAATACTTAATCCGCAGCACATCAACCTACTCATTTGTGGTATAACTTATATTGGCTTTTCATACAGTTACTAGGAATAACCAGTAGAAGTAGATCCAATTCATGTACAGTATTATGTGCTGCTAATGTACTTTACTGCAAGAATAATAATAATAGCTACTTATAATAAATTACAATTAATAATAATAATTTTACTCCAATTAAAGCTCATGTTCACCATATTGGTTTTCTTTTTCTATAATAATCATAATTTATGATTAAATATACTTATCTTAATTAACCCTGTATTGTCCACTGCTGGGCAAAGGCCTCTCTCTTCTACTTCCATAATACATTGAATAGATTTCTCGCAGAAAAATATTTTAGTGTCGGCATGATTACAGTTGAAAGAAAGAGGAATGACTTGAAATTCAAATTGTCCAATTTATATCCTAGTAATGTAGTAATATAATCAAGCATAATTTGATATAGTATCTATCTAGTCTATCTACGTATTCTTATGATATGAAAATAGTATAATAAGTATAACGGGTCGTTGGACGACTCGGTGTCCCACACGAAAAGAGAGAGAGTGTATAAAACACAGTTAATAAATTAAAAATCATCAGATCGTTGGATGCCTCGGTGTCCCACACGAAAAAAAGAAAAATAAAAAACGGCTTCATATTGCTTTCATTTATTTGATTGCAAAATAATGATAGAATCATTGAAGTTAATCTTTCAGGAACAAGCCATCAATAGGAATACTTTTCAGGAATATGTTGGCTCTTGATGCTATCGTTTGCATGTTAGGGTCTATATATACACGACCAATCCACTTGGAAGTATCCGTCGGTGGGTTTTCGTTTATGAACTTTTCTGAAAATCAATTACATAATAAAGTTTAGCAAAGTTTTTAGCGAGACCAAGAATACAACTTCCATTATAAGACTTTAATTGCCCTGCACGTAAGTTTTCAACTACTATTACAAAAGCCACAACAGTCCACTGTTGGACATATGCCTCCTACCTTAAGGGTGTTTTTGCCATTCTCACCAATATTTCATTAAAATACATTTTCTATACACGTTAATGCAACACTCATTTATGAGGGGCTATGAGTGGGCAGAAAAAGTTATGAGGGGCTGACTAAGATTCTTTATTTTTTTACGTAGACAAATAATTACGTAATTCTTTATTCTTGTTCAAGTGAGTGTTTTTTGGCCCTCGAACTGTTGTGGTTGTTCTGACGTCAACAATCATCAAATATTTCTTTCCGTCATCTCCAATAGTATGATTCAATTTTATGTCTGCTGCCAATGTGAAACTTACTGAAAAAATGAGATTAGTGAATATTATAACAAATTTACATACATACATACATAAATCACGCCTATATCCCTTACGGGGTAGGCAGAGCATTAACGGCCGCAAAACGGACATTAACACCACTTCTGACAAAACTTTGAGGGTCAATCAGATAACTGTGTATTACTTTAGTGACAGGTTGTCAGCCCATCGCCTAAAATTGTAATACACACCCTCAAGTCCCTCAGTCGCCTCTTACGACACCCATGGGTAAGAAATGGGGTGACGCTATTCTAAGCCGCCGGCATCACACGGCAAACAAATATATCTAATTTATTTATTTATTTATACTTTATTGCACATCGTACAAAAGGCGGGTCTAATGCCAGACGGCATTCTCTACCGGCCAACCAGACGGTAAACAGAGAGAGAAAGAAGCGGGTGCATTAATGAGGAAAAACACTAAAGAAAAACAATATGTCGTACTACTATCAAAATAAATATCTACCAATACATTATTAAATTATTATTCATAAAAATATACTTACACAAATACTTATACCAATAATTAATACTTAAACTCACAGCGAATGCATGCATTTTATATATAAAATAAATTATTGATAGTTCGTAAAATAAATAATATGACAACTACTTACAAATCGATGTTGTAAAGTTGGAAGAATTATTAAATTTTTTGCCTAGAAATTCGCCTTTGATATCATATGTACCTTCAAACTTCACATTAGCACATGCTAAATTCAGCTTCATATTATCTAAATGTTCATTCAACCTAAAATATAAGGACTCTTTTAACAAAAATTTATTATTATTCCTTTAGTTTGCTTTGTAATAGTGTCCAACTAAACGCATCCGCTAAATTTCCGCGAATAAAGTCATTTATACCAATATATTATAGATGATTTCCTATCACCCAAAGGTTGCCTGGTCTCTACCGTAGCAAGAAGGCCGCCTTGTTGTAATTTTTTCTTCTTTCGTTTTTTTATTATATTATTATTATATTTAAATTAACAAAGAAACATAATTATTATACTTAAATTCTTTCATCTGGATAATAAAAACTTAGCGATTGGTTAAAAAAGCAGTAAACACATGGAACAGAAAATATAAGCGTGTGAAATATATATTGAGCAGTCATAATAGATTTAGAATATGTTTTATTTTATATGGGCTCTATGGTCCAACTCTTCAAAATCTGCACATTATTTTAGTGAGTATAATTTATTTAGTGGGAAGGTAGGGCTCACCAGGAAATCTAGGACTTACGCGGTAGCTAAACTCATGTAGAATATAAGTTTTGGAGCTGAAGAGAGATGGAATGGGGGACGCAGATGAGATTCCAGTGCTTTGTTTGGGCAAAAGCAGACATTAATGCTCCATATCTTTTTACTGACTATTCAAACTAATTCAGCAACGACAACAAACTGTCAATGATATAAAATATTTGCATTCACTTACCTCACATCATTGACAACGCATCCCTTTAATCCGGTAGTGTTCACATCCGTAAAGTTATAAATGAATTTATTTATGATTCCACTGCTCTCTTTGTTGTAAAGAGGATCTGAAGATTCTATTCCCAGAGAAGGAACTCCTTCGACAAGTTTTATATATGCCAACTGAGTGGCTATAGTATGACACGTTGTATCCCTTGTACCGCATGGCATACCTGTACGGCCTATAACAACATAAAAAATATATTATTATTAGGTTTCCGCCCACCGGTTTCACCCGCTGCCACTAATTTTCCCGTGGTAATAGTTGTTTTCCTGCGGAAAAAGTAGCCTAAGTGTTATTTCAGGTTATATTCTATCTATGTTCCAAATTTCGTCCAAATCGGTCAAGCCGTTTGAGCGTGAAGTGGTAACAAACATATATACATACACACACACACACACACACACACACACAAACTCTCATATTTATAATATTATAGTACGGATTAGTACGGATTCAACCATTAACATATAAAGATACATAGATAGATAGATAAAAAGTTTATTTTTTTCAAACATCATATATCTGCGTATATTGTAGTCACGGCATTGTATTTGTGTTCAATATCAGATACATAATATATCAACTTGCGCGGATAATATTTGATGTATTTTAAACACAAACAAAATCCGTGGCTGAACAAGGTAGTTACATGCATATTTGTTTGAGTTGAGAGCTTAGGGCAAACCTGTAGTTACACGTAAAAGTTATATGTGGATAATGTGATATTAAAAATGTATTTTAGCAACTAATACATGTAAATATGTACTTTGGTGTCGGTTAGCACTTACGTCGAGCGTCACATTCAATTATGATATTAAAAACACAAAATATAAGAACTCCTAAATACCACATTGTGTATTGAAACTTTCGAACAAATTTATCAACAAAACGCGATCGTTTCTTTTATAAGAATCCGAATCGTCACGAGACATTTGAATAATCTGAAACAATGGTTAATAAGTAAAATTGCTTATTTTTTTAATTAGTCTATATTAGTGAATATACCTAACTTAAAAACGTGTCTTGGTCATTGCTCGGCAGTAATGAAAAATATCATGTATAAAGAGGTCTAAAAATATATTATTTACGCTTTTCTCATCCATACTTACTATACGTACTTATTTCTTTATGTATAGAGATACATACCTATAATATGGCTCAAGAGGGTCAAAAGTCCGTACATAGAAATCATTCGAAAAAATAATAATTGAAAATACGTGAAAATGACAACAGAATACGTTCCAACAATTTTTAGACGTTTAGGCTCTGTTTAACTGTGTAGAAGTTTATATGTGAAAGTATCACGCGAAAATGACTGAACGGATTCTGATGCAATTTTTTAAGGCTATAAAATTATCCCGGGGGGTTAACACTACACTTAAAATAAGTTGGTTTGCTTCTGAATGTATCTGGTGATAGCTGAATGGCCTAGCCAACATTTAAAATAGCTTTGGTCAGCACTTCAGTGTTTGGAGTGGCTGACGTGGAACACCAGGAGCCCCGTTAGACTATATGACATACGAAAGAGGCTCCATTGCAAAAGTTATTTGACATCATGGGCCGCCTTCGATGTTATGTAGGTTACTTCCTGTATAGACCTCGGGAGTCTAGAGTTCCTGATGTGGAAATAAAAATGAACGCGATATGAAAATGGCTTAGTAGCAAATGTTAGCTTGCTATGCCGATACTTCTGGCATACAAATATTGAAGGTCTAAAGTACCCGGAACAGCAAAGACAGGAACCTATTTTCGAGATACAAAATAGGTTCCATAACAAAAACACGTTGGATCACTTTTGCTAGCACGTCAACTTCAAGAGTCTGAAGTACATGATGTGGAAAACCAGGAGCTTAGCGAAACTCAAAGAGATACGGAAATAGCTTCACAGCAAAAGATTTTCTGCGTATTAAGCCGCTTCTGTGGGATAACTGAAGGACGCTGGTGCGGAACGGAAGCTTGTAATAATAATGATAATAATGATTTATTTGCTCTTAAACAAGGTTTCGTAAGATGTAACAATAAATTTTAAAAAGTTCACTTGTTTAACTATTTCTAATAACATGTAAAAATTTCTAAAAAATATACAACACATTACAATTTACATATTATACAATTTAAAATGTCAAACTACGATTACATTATAGGTAAGTATATTATAAAATCAGGAAACGGCGATACAAAAACAAAATAAAAACAAAAATTTAATTTATATGTCCGGTAAAATTGTACATATTATTATTTTAAATGTATTACTTAGTCAGAAAATTCAAGGCTAGCAACCCCAGCACAGATACCGTTTCCATGACATGGACTAAAGCCCAGGCAAATGAGTATACTCGTAATTGGCATATACTCGTAATTAATTAACTGAGACGGCTGTAAGCTTTACAAATAACTTTAAAAAAAGTAAATAAAACAATAAAGAGAATATCAAAAAGACATCGGAATGCTTGGCTTCCTTTAACTTAAGTACCTATATAAAGGTCTGGCTAAAGTTCATAGACCCCACAAAAAAAATAAGTTGGAGAAACCAGCTATAATATAATATTAAAAATTTGAAAGCAACCCTGTCTGCTACACTTTTAAGGCAGTATCAGTCCCAAAAAGTAAGTTGCTTTCTTTTTCGTTGCGTTAGAGAGAAACAGACGATGACGGCTCGGATACGGAAATCTGAACATTTATTCAATTCTTAAAAAAAATAATAATAATAAGTAAGCTCATATGAGGAAGGAGAGGACACAAATAAAAAATGAAATGAGGGATAATAATCAAATCGTTCAGGTTTCTAGTCTAAAAACATACCAAAAACGCAAAATAAGAAATAAATAAATAAATACAAAGACAATAAATCGTGTTTTGAGCTCCATAGTCTTGTAGTAAATATCTTTAAATATTATTAAGAAAAATATCGTTTTATAATATGGAGATTTTAAGAAATTGGATTAAACATTTCGAACACTATACAACCTTTCGCGGTTGATTTCTAAGCACATTTCACCTTAATGGACATTGTATTATCGGAAACAACCTGAGGAAATGTTACTTATTTCATAGTGACGCAAAAGTGGTGCTTTGAGGATAAATCGATTCATATACGAAACAAAACGCAGCTGGGTATAGTTGAATCACGGAATTTCCAATTTCATAAACATTAATTCAAAGGTTTTCGACGTAGGATAGTTCCAATCCTAAAAACTGTGACTCAAAATCACATGAATGTTAGATCAATATTCCATTACCTGGCTCCGGCTTACCTCACCTTTACAATCAAGGAGACCACAAGCACTTCAATTACTCGGTGCAATGAAAGTCGATCGTTGAAAGAAATTAGCTCCATGGATTTTCGCCACCGAACTAAAAGCGCTAGTGGTTTCAGTCAAGATTTTAATTAATTTCTAATTTTTCAGTGATAATATACACACACATACACATATCACGCCTATAATCCCTTGCGGGGTAGGCAGAGCGCAAAACAGCCGCAAAAACGGACATTTACGCTACGTCTGTTAAATATTTGAGGGTTATTCGGAAAATGATGTATCGCCATAGTGAAAGGTTGTCAGCCAATCACATGAAATTGCAATACACACCCTCGAGTCCCTTAGTCGCCTCTTACGACTCCCAAAGGAATGAAATGGGGTCATGCTTTTCTAATCCGGCAACACACGGCAACTATTCTAAGCCGGCATCACATGGCAGTGACAAAATAATGGGGACTTTTTGATTTCATACCAAATGGCGTTACGCTAAGTTGAAATTTTGACATTTGAGTTATTCAAACATTTTCATCTATTTATATACCTTTCTATGGGAAGAAACTTTTATAGTTTAGCTCAACGCAATAAAATAACTTCAATATTGGCTAGAATATTTCCTATTGTAGACGCACTTCTACTACACCATATTGATCGAAAACAATGCATTGACGAGTATGTAGGGATGTTAGCAATCCTCAAGTTTTTTTATTACACGCTTAAACTACTAAGGATGGTTTTTTAACACGTGTAACAATTATTGTAATCCTTTTACACCTGCGTGTAACATAACGTTTACGTGTAACAGGTACCTTAATCATATTGGGACGTCATATTTATACGGCTCGTCACTAACAATCACAAAAAACCGCAACCCTAAAAAACTTTTAACTTTCTACACCCCTGGATTATTTAATAGAAGTCCAAAAATTTTCTAGTCTACAATCTCGTAGAGAGTTAGCGTTATCAGAATTAGCTCCAGGTCATGTTCAACTATGGCAGGCACCGGAGTTGGGAATTAATTAAAAACAATTGCCTTTTCCTGTGAATAACTCCGTGCATCGAGAGCCTGGATGAACGAGGATCGTCTTACGGAAGCAAGTGGCAAGTTTCACTTTGAGTTGATTTTTTTTTCTTTACAACAGATGTTTAAATTCTTTTCATTATTGAATGAAGAAGTATAACTCATGATATTATGTAGGTTTGCGTGACTTGGTAGAGAGTTTAACCCTCTACGTTTCGGCTGCTTACAAGTACAACAATTAAGTCGCCTAAACATACATTACAAAAAAATATTAGAAATCAATAAATTAAAAATCTTAAATAAAATAAATGGGCTACTGGGTAATAATCTAACGGGTGCGTTTTGATCCAGTAACCGAAATTGGCGGCATTTTAGATATTAACCGACTTTAAAATGTCGATTATCAATTCAAGATTTAAATATGACAGAACTGTTCATTCAACCTGCATTTTTTTAATTAGGGATGGGTTTGCTCTTGACTCTAGTCTAGGCCATAGGACAGTAATAATATAAGAATGACAAAATAGGTCTTCTGATATCTTAGTGCTCGAAAGCTTTTGAACAAATGCAGATCTTTGCATAATATTCCGAAGGTTATATACCATTACAATGATACTCAGGAGTCACAATTTCGTCAATATAGAAGTCTTGCATATCCATTAATTGGCTTTTCAACATTTCTCAACTTTTAAATTTCATATTTTACCAACTTCTTCTTCCATAAATATTTTCATCTATCTCGTTTCTTACAAGTTGGAGTTGGCTGGTTAATTATAATTGAGCTCGGGGCGAAAGCTGTGAACGAAGCTCATATCTGAGATCGGGCGAAGGAAAAACTTCACCTATGGCTTTCTTACTTGAATTGAATTTTCTATCACGTACTTATTATATCTTTAAGCGCTGAGGTGATTGCGGAAAATGAGCGCTGACTCGACTGTAATAAGATTGTGAGTGTGAAGGTGCTCCTGCACTACTTCTAATTCCTCCCTATTTCGACGGCTCTCTTACGTTTGGCTATAGTGTAAAACACAATTTTTTAGAAGAGTCAACTTTTATGTAGTTGAGTGATTGACTCAAGCAGTAAAATAGAACAACGTATTAAGAAAACTAAGGCTTTTCACATTTAAATAGCATGTAGTAGGTTAAATGAAGAAATTTAATTAAGCCAAGGTTCACGCCCTTATAGCACGTGTTGTTCGTAGAGTCCAAGTTCCGTGAATTAGGTAAACAAATTTATATATTTTTCCTTCGCTTTGAGTGAATTAGCCCAGGAATTTTACTGATAGATCAAATAATAATTGAGTTTTTTTTTGAGATTCTTATATGAATAACAAAGCTTTTGTAGAAATGAACAGGAATTAAAGATATACGGGCTCCAAAATCGTATTTTGTATTAATACAAAAAAGGCTCATGACGAAAAATTATCATAATTTATGTTAAACATTACTAATAATCCTTTCAACATTTATTATTTAAATATTTATCCATTTGCAATAATCAACTTTAAAATTTAGTTAACTTAAAATACGACCCTAGAAAATAAAAGATCGTCTTATTCCTAAGTTCGCATCTTGAATACGAATTAAAAAAGGGGAGACTGGAGCGTGGCTTCAGTCGACCTATAAGGAGGGTGATAGCGATGGTGCTGATACCTCGGAGGCGTCGTACGCTACAGGGGGCAAGGGCTTGAGTCGGACGCCCTGGACAGTAGGGGATAGCATCAGACACAATGGAGAGGTCGTACGCCACTTGGGGCGGTGGGGTAGCGTCGAACGCTCTGGAGGGCCGAGGGTATCGTCAAACAAATTGGCGGTATCATACGCACCGTGGGGAGTAGCGTTTGACACTCTAGAGGGCGAGGGTAGCGTTATACACCTTTGAGGGCGGAGGGTAGCGTTGGATATCCTGGAAGGCGAGGGGTAGCGTCTAGCACCCTGTCTAGGGGCCTGATGGCATCCGACGCTACCTTCTGCTCTCTATGGTATCCGGTGTTTTCAGGGTGCCCGATGCTACCCACCGCCTGCTATGGCTTCCAACACTAGTACCGCCAACCAGGGCATCTGACGCTACTTATCGCCCTCTAGGGCGTCCGACGCCACTCCTGCCTGTTCTCCCTCTAGACCTACGCCATTGTATCATTTTTGATTATTATCGACAAGGCCAAAAAAGTTTATCCTGAAATGTACTATTCACATTAGGCTCAGCCAGTTAACTTTAAAATAAACTAGTTTCTCGTATCGGACTTAAGCCAAACTAGTTGCGCCTAGTCTGTATCAGTTTATCCTAACGCATGTTGGATGGTTTGGACCAGGAATCAATAGATTCCAAAATCGAGTTTGGCTGGTACCATATAATATAACCTCCAATCTATACAGGCAGACCAGTCGGTCCCCTAACCACAATACTCGGCCAGGCAGGGTAGCTACCCATTTTTCAACACCACCTACAACACTCCATTCTGCCTATTGGCATTTTATCTGCCACCGCCAATACCTATAAAAATCAGAGTACCTAATTAGTCTCTCTTTTATTGAGTCATTCTTGTTTATAATAAGGCGAACTAAATTATGAATAGAAAATTGCACGGTTATAAATACGAGTAAGTTAAAAAACACATATGCGTAGTTCCTTTGTAGAATTATGGATTGTTTGAATATGAAATGAATGATTTTCTGCGTTATACCCACTCAAGTGAAATCCAACCTCATTCCAACCCACGATCTAAAGTATTTTCCTCAGCTGATACTAATTAGCCATACAAAGCATCTCATCAGAGAAAACAGAAAATCCTTGAGTTGCTCAATTTGGTTTGCCAATACTGTTCAAACAAACTCGTAAGAACAAGTAGAAAGTTAAACGCTAAGAAACGTATGCGGTTAGTGATGCGAGTGGTGCAAAAGCGGTATTATTTAATGTGTAAAAGTCTTTAAAGACAAAGTAAATTAATAAAGGATGGACTGGAATTAGACTAGTACCTATGCATTTAACTTGTGACGCCGTATTTTCTATCTGACAGGACAGGACGGATTTTCGGCAATAAGTAGTCATTAGTAGTCATTATCATAAGTAAATTGTGATGGTGAAGTAAACTTTGCATTTAAAGCCATTTAAAATTTAAACATTTTATCTTTAATCTGAGATATTGGTTAGTGAGTAGATAGATATCGCTCATTTACCCCATCACTATCAAACAATATTAAAGTGTGTTGCTCATTCCACAGCTCCAGTCAAAGTTGGTGCTAAAAGAAATCATTTACCAGGGCTGAAGCACAAAGCAGGAGTAATCTCGACTCTCAACGATCATCTGCATTGCAAATTTGTCCGATTTTAATAAGGTACTGCAGTGGCGGCGCTTAAGCCGCTCACTTTTTGCTTAAGGGTGGTTGCAGACGACCGACTTCTTGACGGATGAATAAAGAAATAGTAGTTCTTTTAAGTAAAGCACACGGCGGCCGCGAAACATCGCGAGGTTAACTCACGCTAAGCTCAACTTCATATTTAGTTCACTTTCTTCTGGAGAAGTAAAGAACCATTGGCTTGTCTTTCCAAAAACTATAGGTAAGTTGATAAAAGTTTATCTACTCTTTTTCACAAATTGAAAGAAAAGTAAGGTTATTTATTGACCTGGGTTACTATTTCCGTTTATTCTTCGCTGCATATAGATGATTTCAACCGTCAAAAAAAACGGACATAAAACCGTCTGTACTATGGTATATAATGCACTCACAAAGCAATATTATTTTCATAAATGAAAATAAGTGATTGAAAAAGTGTTTCAGCTCTGCAAGTTCTTATTTTCATTTATATAAAACCGTCGTCTGCAGATACTCTTATATAGTACATAAACTTGGTTGAACAGCTTACAGAAGCCATCAAGTGCATGTTATCTATTAAAAAAAACGAACGAAAGAACGCGTCGTGCATTCGGGTGAATCAACTATTCTTTGTACTCTGAGTTTTGTTTTTTTGGATAATAAAATATTATTTTTTAATAAAGTTTTTTAATGGTATTAATAAAACATATATTAAATTTTGCTATAGCAGTATCGGCACCGAAAAATTTACTATTTTTCAGAATATTTTACATACTTATAAGAAAACTCAGGTAAGTATGAGTCCCCTGGGTAACGTTTTATATTTGGATAAAAAGTTAAGAAAATATCAAGTTATAGAAAAAATCAATATCTTTATTTAAAGCAAAAAACGTAACGAATCATAAATGCAGTTTAAAAGAGCTAGAAAGTGTAACATTAACATTTTTTTAAATCTTATTGTGTCTCTTGGGTCACGAGTGATAAGTTACACAGCGGTTTTTCTTCATATTTAAGGTTCTGGCCAACAAAAAACAAAACTAATAGTTTTCACTAACTTCTCCAAACATAAAATAAACACTTCTTTAAAAATATGTATTAAAAAATAGCTGTAATCACTTCTAAACTATAAAATTGCCCATAAACTTTGGGGACAAATCTGTTAGCCAAGAGACATTTTTTGTGACTCAAGAGACAAATCTAATTATATATATATATGTACTTAACTTTACTTAATAATCAAACAAAGCACAGTCTTCAATGAAATCACAGTCTTCATTTGAGATCAACTATAAAAGTTAACTATCTAACATAATACTATAGAACTGGAATCAAAAAATTATTTTTCTGAGACATTGACGTCTGAAAGGAATACAAAGTACTCTTGTCCTCGCCTTAAAGTTTTATCAGGTTCAGGAAGAATTCTGATAATATCTCTATAATCAATATCAGATATGTCGTTTTCATCAAGTCGAAATACCCTTTTCTTTTTAACACTCCGTAAAAATGTGACTCTAAGTTCTCCGTCATCATGTAAATCCTTGACTATACAGGCATATTTGAATGTTTTACCCTTTGTAGCAGGCACATTTACCAGCAAAAAATCTCCGCGTTGAACGGCTTTATTTTCTTTGTCGTGTGAGCTGTGAGCCGAAGAAGAAGGTTTTGGTGTCTCAATAGCCTGTTCGTCCTCTGAACCTTCTGGTGTCTGATAAATAATATCATACCAGTTTTTTTGACGGGGCTGGCATAAGTCGGATAAATCGATTTCTTTACTATTTGATTTCTTATACGAATAGAGTGGTAAGTTATCATCAGAATCTGACTGTGCAACGACAGGCTCTAAATCTGCTTGGGACATACTGCTGATTTCCTGAATAAGTTCAGCTCTTTCAATTCTGGACTCAATATTTTGGTTCATGGCATCATGACTCTCTTGATCACAAGCGGTATCAGCTGACTCAATAGCATTTGCAGTATTGTCAGAAACAATCTCGATGATGGCTGATTGAAGTACAACTGGTCTATAGACTTTTGGAGATAGACAGTCACAATTTCCTCTCTGACAGAAACAGCTCAAGTTTCTGTACATTAATTCTCCTCGAGTCGTCGTGAATACTTGGTGGACGTGTTTAGTGCCTACAAGCGTCGGAATTTTTGCTGGCAAACATTTGGCTACGTTCGTAATATCATCAGAAGATATGAGATATAGTCTGGTTTTGCTCACATCTTTCAGTGCTTCATAGAATGAACTTGCCGAAGAAATATCATTGCCATGTGCTACAAGCTCATCTGCTGATCTTTTAAGATAGCCCCCTATTCCATCGGCTGGGCCTTTCCCGTGGCCCGCTTCGAAAAACGACCAAGTCATTCCCGTGAATTCGTAGTCGAAAAGAGTAGTTGAACTCAGATAAAAGTTTTGTTTTTGGCGGTACTGGCTAAATGGACCGTCAGAGAAAAAATGAACCGTTGTGACATTAGGGTGATTGTTTCGGAGATACTTCAATATTGGGTCTAGATGTGCCCATATAGCTGCCGGCTGATGATTAGTGTTTGCCGAAACAGTGCAAAAAGATTCTACTTTTTTGTCATTGTCATCACCTTTCAGGTATACTACTACCGTATGAAGAGAAACTTGTTGTCTTGAGCCACCAAAATGATGGGACTGAATCTCTTCATGTAGCTTGCAGCTGTAGTTTTCGCTGAAGTCTACAACTATAACTGCTTCTGTTACTTGCAAATTATCAACTGCTTGTCTAAAATTATTAAACTGCATCTTCATATTATATATATGTTTCTTCAACTCTTTTAGTTCTTTATTAAATATGTTCATCAACTCTTCGACTGTTCCTGCTTTCACACTTTTCACATGTTTAAACGCCTTCTTTTGTTTGTCATCTTTTTCATATAGTTCTTCTACTCTTTCCCATTCTTTCCAATTTATTTTTTCTTTGTTCTTGTCGGTTTTTGCTTCAATTTTCATGTCTTTACACTCTTTGCAGGTGCCGTACATACAAGCTTGATCTTTAGAATTGCAAACAGTAGAACTGATCAAAGTATTAAGATCACTAGTGTTGATGACACCCTTGTTTTTAAGAGCATGTGCCTTGTATGTTGGGTTTGTGTGCGTTTTGCACAAGCACATTTCACGTCCACTCACTGATGGCTTTAAAACATAGAACGGTTTGTTCTTTGTGAAATAAAAGTACGAACATTTCAGTTCACTGTTTTCTCGCTTGAATGTTTTGTACAGTCTTTTCATACTGTCCAACATAAATCTTTTTTGCATCTTCTCACCGTTTTTTGTGCAGGTTTCCTTTTTACCAGCGGTAGCTCTAGAAACATCGTCTCTAAGGAAAAAAGAGTTAATTGCTTCCTTCAGTTTTGTTGCTGAGATCATTCTTTTCATTGATGTTCTTGTTTTCCCTGTTATCCCTAATGTTTCCCTGATGATTTCTGTTTTTCCATGTCCTTCCACTTGGGTGATGATATTTTTCAAAATTCTTTTTTCTTTAAATGACTTTAACTTTTGATAATTTGCCTTCATGGTTGTGGATAGCTTTTTATATTTAGTTTCTTCATCTATTTTAGGTTTATTTTTTGTATATCCCATTCTGTGGCAACGTTTTCTATATTTTTCACACTGCTTTTTCAGTTTTTCATTTTCCTCTTGTAGTTTAATATTTTCTCTATATATTTTTGAACGGTTTCTTTTAATTTTCTTTCTTCCTTTTGACGTTTTTTTAGATTCTTTTTGAGGAGTTGGTGATGGGGTATCTCTTCTGATCAAGTCGTCATTTTCATTATCGCTTGGTGGCAATTGAATTGAAGGGGAGCTAGGTGGTGTGATATCAAGCACACGATTTAAATTTTCCTTCTTTTGTCTCAGTTGCTTCTTTCTTAATCGCCAAATCAGTCTTGCATTATATTTTTCTTTAGCTGATAGATCGCTGACTAGTCGTTTTTTATTGTGGTAGTTTTCTCGTTTTTTCTTTTTATACTCTTCATATTTTTCGGAGTTTTGTTTAATTTTTTCTTTGTATCGCTTCTGTCTTTCTGCGGCAGTTAAAGCCATGATATCTGTTAAAGCACACAAACACAAAAGCATCAGCAAGTGAAGGGAAACTTGTTAGAACTTGCTACCAGATCATAAAAAGTTATCGATTTTAAAAAGTAGGTATTGAGCTGTGGTATTATGTAACCAAATAGTAGTGATATAACGAATATTCGCGAATACATTTTAATGCTTCCGAAGACCTAAAAGACCAACGTATAAAAATATAAGGCTCAGAATGCCATGTGATGCTGGCTCAGAATAGCATCACCCCATTTCCTTCTCGCGGGTGTCGTAGAAAGCGACTAAGGCGTTTAAAAATGACGATATTTTGACCATATTTATGTAATTTCTCCTGGTATAAAACCAATAATAACACTCAATCTCGTTTTTTAATGACACTTCGTCCATCTCAAAACAAAATGCAAATAAAACCTACTAATTTACCTACAAAAACAACAATATTTGTATTCGTTATCGTATTTTCGAATGTCAGATGCAGATATTGGCATTCACGAATGACCTGAAATTTGCATTCGTTACATCACTACCAAATATTAAAAACATGTTAGTAAGCCCAGTTTTCTTCATAAATTAAACCATCAGTAGCCATTGCAGCGTAAAGAAAAAATTCCCGATTGTTATTTCTTATCTCTTCTAAGTAAGTATTTGCAAACCATGCCAAATTTCTTTTTAATTTAATTTAACAACTATAAAATGTCTCCTAACTCACGAAAATTTTCTCTTGGGTCACGATAATTGTGACTCAGCGGAACTGTGACCCAGGGGACAATTAACGGTTAAATGTTATTTTCTATTAAAATATAAAAATATCCGTAAATTTGCCTACAGCCAAAGCATTTTAGACTCTATCACTATATAAAAACAAAACAATTGCTATAAATAAAACAGTGTTTACCGAAAAAATTGTCGTCAGCCAGCAGAACTTCAATAAACCCACGCTGCCTTGCCGAGAGCCGCGGACGAAATGGCCGAGCAATCACAGCTTTTGAAATGGCTTGAAGATGATCAGGTGATTCGTAGGACAGTTTCTATTGGCTGCGCGCCATTTCACAGTCTGTCTCTTTCACTCTTTAAATATTTTGAATTGCGTGACCCCGTGGACGTCCGTTATATTGTAATTTGTGGGACAGAGGTATTAAAATCAATGAAAAATATAAAACAAAACTTTATTTCGCTTAAAATATAGTTTTATAAAGGATATTATCTCCTAGTATGAGATGATTCTTTCAAATTAAAGCTCTTCTAGGAGTATTTTTTCAGAAATTGATAATAAAGTTGACAGATGCATCAATGGGACAGGTCTTTTATGTATGAAAGCGGAATTTGGTCCCCCGGGTCACATGTTTTTTATTATTATAAGTTTACGCAAATTACCCTCCGGTCTCATGTGAATATTCCTGAGGATTCTATAACTTCAGAATAAAGTGTGAAATTGAATTTTTCCGAACACAAATGTAATTATTACAAAGAAGTTTTTTGAGGACACGTTTTGACAAAGAAAAGTTGATTCACCCATTCAACTAGCTGCATTACTAGCCATCATAAGTGCGAAAGAAGCTAAATACCTTTCTATCTAATTCAATCAAGATGGACTTCCGCAAAGTAACGCCTGATACAATTACTTACTTATGAATAATTTAGTTAAATCTGGACGAGTGCAATTTTTTTGTTGAGTGCAATGCACGACGCGTTCAACTAGCTGCATTACTAGCCATCATAAGTGCGGAAGAAGCTAAATACCTTTCTATCTAATTCAAATTATTCATAAACTATATTTCCAAATTGTAGCACTAAAGATATGGGTATTAAAAAATGGTATAATATGTAACGCATAATATGATAATATTCTTTGAATAGTTGTGTGTGCATCGAGTTAATCATTGACTTGTCTCAATGAACAATGGTGTCAGACTTTACAAACAGCTGATCAGATAAATAAAGAAGTAAGAGCCAAAAAACAACTTTCAATTTGAATCAAATACGCCGAACATTACCTTCGTCAAAGAATACTAACTAAAGGAAACTACGTAGTCAGCTTATACGCTGATGAATAGGTAATTGTACCGAAAGTAGGAGAGTCAGAAGCAACTTTTTGGTTCTTCAGACACGGAAGTAACCGTACGTAATACAGTTGTTTTTAAATAATACCAGAAAGTACTATGATTTATTTTGCACTCGTTAATACTACTACTATAACAGACACAATTGAAATTAAAATAATTAATTGAATGCAAAAAACAAACCTTGATCGGATGGTTTGGAATTCTTCCACATATAATGAGGACTAATCATAGTATTAGTTAAATAACTTACCTTACTTGTCGCTTCAAGAAAAACATCAAGAGGTGGAAGACGTGTTCGGTCCAGGCGCCGGCAGTTCAGTTGGCAGAGCGGTGGGACGATACTCCACAGGTCCCGGACCTGTGGAGTATCGTTCCAATACCTGAGAGTTCAATACCTGAGAGATATTGATAGATTAGATAGATTTTATGTAGGGGAGAGTTGGCTATATTGTACCTGCAGATTAATTGTACCACCTACCTATTTTCTTTCAAATCACGTTTTTATTTAATCCAGCAACACTAAATAGTAGTTGGCAACACTCAGGAAGCCATGACAGTTTTTGACGGCGCTGCGTAGGAATGGTTCATTGTAATTTAAAATTAAAATTCCTATTGGTGCTGATAGTGTTTTTTGTCTGAACAATCTAAGGATTAACAAAAAAACGGTAAGCTTTTTGAATGTTGCTATTTTATCACATTTAAGCTTGGTTATTTCCCTTTTTCTCTGCATTAATGAACCTGCGGAATCATGTGAGGTTATGAAATTATAAATTGTTTTTGCAAAAGATGGGTTGTTTTCTAAATTGTACCGATCCGTAGTTTTTTAATCGTACCGGTACAATTTGGCTACTTTAGGAAAATATTGCTTTAAAAATTATTAAATTTATTAATATACGGTAAATTTTGGTGAGTAACAAATTATTTATTGCTTTAAATAAGTGGAGAAATGCCTAAATATTAGTTAGGATTTTGATATTTCATAGGTTTTTGATATTATTGCAGATGAGTGAAAAGAAATCGAAAAAAAAAATATTACAATTGGTCCCAAGAAGATTTAAGGCAAGCGTTGAGGACATTGAACAACAAAACGTTGGATCTGAAATCAGAGGACTATGACTGAATTTTTAAAAATTTCTAAACAAAATAAATATGTACAAAAATCACTTTGTTTTATTTTCGGTGTTTGTATAGACATTTTCAAAGTACGATTTAGAGACCTCGCGGTACGATTAAACGTACCCGTCTCTAAATTGTACCGATAGCTACTTTTTAAAAATAGATCTCTTGTGAGAAAAGTACTCACTTAATTTAAAAATCATTTACGGTTTAATTAAGCCAATTAACTAAACTTCATTACAAACAGACAAACATTAGGATAACCTTTACAGTTTTCTCGCAAATCTCGATAGAAGTTAGGGGGGACAATATAGCCAACTTTCCCCTATGACTCTATCTTTTTCAATTCTTGTTAAGCTGACGCATCAACGTGCCCATTTCTTTCCCGTGGTTGTCGTAAGAGGCGACTAAGGGACTCGAGGGTGTGTATTGCAATTTTAGGCGATGGGCTGACAACCTGTCACTATGGCGATACACAATTTTCCGAATGTCCCTCAAATATTTGTCAGACGTGGCGTAAATGGTTTTCGCTCTGCCTACCCCGCAAGGGATAATAGGCGTGATGTGTGTATGTGTATGTATGTATCAACGTGCCAATCCATGTAACTCTTACACTTACCCCCCATGCCTACACCAGGTAAGTAAAGCTACAACTTAATACTGAATTAGTGTCGTTTGCCGCCGCCAGTAAGGTGCATAATTTAAGGGCGTATCAGCCAGATCCAACCGTACTTAAAGTGTTAAGCCGGCGTGTGATAGCGCTCATTAATAACCTACAGCGCTTTAGCAGGCTTTACTTATTCACGACGGCCGGTTTATGATGTTACGCACCTTAACACGAGGTACACGACGTGCATGATTTAGCAGAGGAGATTGCGATACGCCCTTAACGGTTTAATTGTGGGGTAAATGTGTTAGAAGGAAGTACGACATTAAAAAATAAGATGCGTATTTTAAACCATTTCTTTTTTTTTCTGAACAGGAACACTGATCTTAGCCTAGTAGCTCTATCCAAGTTCGTTCGAGAAAGTGTTTCAGAATATCGCTTACTAGAGAGTCACGCACTGACTATATCAGAAGGAGGAGGTTGCTTGCTGCTAGTATTAGGTAATGTTCACAAATCCACAATCAAATCTGTTGTGTTTTGTTACTGAAACAACGTTGAAACCCGGCGATTATAAATCGCCAACAGAAGAGTAAATAAGTGCCTCGGCGAACAACTTATAGTTTCTTTTCTTCCTATTTTATTTGAACAGCATCATGTATGAGGACCCTCCTATGTATACAAATCGACAACATCCTATGTATACAGGTCGACAAACGATAGATTTAGTAGAAGTATAAGTGCGTCCAATATTTTTTTGGTTAGGTTAGCATGGTTTGACCCAAATACACAAAATCACCGCGAATGAATAGAAAACAATGAGCCGTGCAAACATTGGCCACATCACATCCCGGAAACAGGAACAAAAAATTAATCCTCAGCATCCGGCCGCGCGCAGACAAAAACGGTAATGTGGGTAGAGGTCGCGTGTGGATAGAGGTCGCTCCAATCCCCGCTAAGCCTCAAGTTTCTCCACAGACACATTTATTTTTTGGCTGCGAACTTGTGACCGGTACGAATGTGGTACGATTTGTCAGGTTTACGTGGCTATTTGTACATGGGAGCAGGTGCCGCGGTGTGCGCGGGCTATGGAATAATAATGACGGATTCGACTTGGGATGTCTTAGTGGCGGGAAGAGGCAGACCACTTTGGCCACCGTTCGTTTGCTCAGCCGCATAAACAGACAGATATTTTGTGACCTACATAAACACAAGCAGTTTGCACTTGGGTTTTCGGGAAGTGTGAGACGTTGTTATTTGAAACAACGTCTTGGAAGTTGTTTCAAATAACAACGTCTTGTCACAATAAAATATTAACAACGCCAACGTCTTGTTTCGGGTGTTGTAGGAAAAATTAAATAGTAGGCATGCAGTTGTAATTAATCGCTTTTATATTAATTGAAATTATTGATGTAGGTATAAACGCTAACTTTCATCTTATAGATATAACTTTTATTTCAAACTATTAACTCACCGCGCGCCCTCTTTAGGTACCCAGGTAACTTCGTGTTCTAGAACGACCCAAGTTTAAATTTTGAAATATTTATAGTATAGTTTATAGAATAGCCTGGGACGTAGAAAGGGATTGAAACGCGACAGTAGCTTAAACAAAACAATTTAGAAGGGGGAAAAATTTAAGGATATCGGGGAAAATATCGAGGACGTCATATCAAGGGCAAGTTTTGCCGCGTTTGGAATCCTAAACGAATCGAACACACTTGACAAAAAAATATGAAAATAAGTCACAAAGGCATGCACTTTTTACGCTTTCTACGTATTGAAAATTCTATATTCCTCTCATTCCACTCCAGCAGTCCAAGGAAAGCCATTCAGATCTAGTTATGTCGTCGCCCACATGTGGGGGATTTAATAAAATCCCTGGAACTCAGCTATGCGAGGCCACTTCACTTTTCATTTTATTTTTAGTCCACGGACGCCATCTAATAATCCCTGATTGGCTGAATTGAATACGATAGCATACGTTCTATGCTGGGTAATAAGCTCATATTGAATTACAGCTATGGAAATAGATATCTTGATGTTTTATAGGTGACTTTTTAATTTTTATTATTTCTAGCTTCTTTCTAAAGTGAGTATGTCGCCGCTAAAATAACACAATCACTGCAGGATACAGAAAGCTAGAGTAAGTGTTATTTATTTTAAACTTAAAATTTTCAATTTCAAACTATGGGTTCAACAATCACAAACAAAAACATGTAATAAAACTGGCCACCAAATATTTTTGTTTGGAAACAAGTAACAACAAAAAAAGCCGGCATCGATCCACAACACAACTAACGTGCTTTCAACTCGCCTCTCAGCTGCACGCGGAAAACAATTAGAAGGGAAAATAAAACAGTTGGCAGCTTAGACCTTGGAAATTTAAAAGTGGGATCAAACAATCAGAATGAAGCCATTCGTATTATATCGAAAGAAAATCAAAAGTTTTTTTATCCATTGGTCTTGGGCTGGACTGTTTCTATTTAATTTTGTAAAAGTCTTTACACGCAGTGCCATTTCGCTAGCGGTTTTTGAAGATAC
Source organism: Tuta absoluta (assembly GCA_027580185.1). Lineage (NCBI taxonomy): Eukaryota > Metazoa > Arthropoda > Insecta > Lepidoptera > Gelechiidae > Tuta > Tuta absoluta. The sequence continues at coordinate 7,652,221 of JAQAHW010000009.1, forward strand.
CCATATATATCCCACACACAATACGTTACAGTTCTTCACTCTCAGTCTTCAAGAAAAGAGTAAAAGAGCATTACTTTCACTGTCTAATTAGTTCGTATTAGTTGTATTGTATGTATGTTTGTTTATTTTATTTTTGTTTTATTATATGTGTAGGTATATATTTAGTATAATTGTGTAAGGTATATTTACATACATTATGTAAAATTGTGCGAGATTTATCAACCTCACCTTATGCTATCTCTCTACCGTAGGACGGCTGGAAGAGATTTGTTTTTAGAAATAAGTAGTACCTGTTGTGTGTGTACAATAAAGAGTTAAATAAATAAACACCTACTGTGAGGCATGGAGAGCAGAAGTCTACATAAGACAAGCTTTTGAAGTCTTAACTCTTGTGGTTCTTCTATCTTTAACTTTTCTTATCTCTGAGGTGTCCAGTTCTTTGTTTTCTATAGTGGAAACAGTTTCGTTAAAATGCATTAGGAAACATTAGCGATAAGGCCGCCTCTCTTCTAGCCTTTGCCAGTCCAGTGCAGCAGAATAGTCTTTGTTTTTATTTTGTGCGTTTGTGGTTTTCAAGTTTGAGTCCAAGATTTTGTGATTTGTTCGTTGCGTCAACGACATCACAGAATGAAACGATAATCTTGACCGTGTTAGACACTACTAGGCTAGACTAGAGGTGTTTGTAGTTATAATTTCACGAATAGTATATAAATAGGTTGAATACAGTGAATGTGTCATCTAGCACTTTGCATGTGGTCGTGAGGGCCCTGTGATTATAGAAATTGCCCATTAATTAGGAGTTGACCCTGTATACCTAGGCCATTGCCAGTGCACTTACAAAGATTGCTAAACGAAATTTATTTATTTCAGAGAACCCAGTAGTTCCATTGAAAATTAATTATTAATCAAATTAAAAAATATCTGCTTGAGTTGAAACCTTAATTTGGAACAATTCTAGGAATCAGTGAAATGAGGCGGATTGTAGAGTAAAATTTTAAAGGACGCAATCTGATATTACCTTTTGTGAATAAAACAGAAATATTTCATTTAGATAAAGCTGAAAATATCTAGTGATTTATTTACATCAAAATTCTGTTTGAAAGAGTGCCGGCGGCCATGGTGCGATGGCTGCGAAAATACAATAAAGCCCATGTCACATATCCGAGCCGCTCGCGCGCGGCTGGTGCGTGCTGCATCTGAATCAACCAGATCATAACCAATGTAAGGTACACAGAGCTTTAGTGGGCCTACTATGAAACTATTCTAAACTATCACAGAATCGTGGACACTTACGAAAAAAGGTTTAAAGATGCCGATATTTTCTTTTGTACTCGCAAACGATTTATAAATTCCACACTGAAACGCTTACCTAGTTTCAGTGTGGAATTTCCTAATTTATAATATAAATGAAGCACATCATATCACACACACGCACACACCCACACCCACATATACACTTACTAATCTCAAACTCGTTTTTATGGGGTTTGTTTTATATATTTGCCTGCTTGCTGATTTTATTATTGTTTTCATAATTTGTTTTAATCTACCCTTTGGATTTTAATATGTCAAAATTCGTAATTGGCTATGTATTCTTTTAGGTTGTATTGTAATATCTGTTTATGTACTGTGAATTTTGCTAATATCAAATGAATAAATAAATATATATGTCTTACCCATGGAGACAATAAAGCTCCTGTCACCTATATGAGCTATGTGAATTAACAAGATCGTAACCAAGTGTAAAGCACAGCGTTTCAGTGGGCCTACAACTTTTTTATAGAATTTGCTGTTCACTAAAGACTAGACTGGGTTTGGGGACCAGGCAAGACTGAAACGGAGTCGATGATGTAGCGAGCTCACCCAGAAACCCAAGAAAGCACTGGGATTCCCCCACAACGAGTCGGGAAACAGCAAGTTGTTTGGCGGCGTACTTCAATATGAGGGTAGTCGTAAGACAGGCTGTCACTTACGGAGCCATTGAACCTTATATGTGCGATCGGTCAGCCAAACTTCCACTAAGCCTGTTTTAAGACCACTGGAAGGTAATCATTATTATTGGAGTGGTATAGGACACTCCAATAATAATTAATACAGAAACTTTTATCTTTTTGGCATCTATCTTACCTATCAGTAAGTACAGAGTCAAGTTGAAACAAAGTAAAATTAACTTTCCAATACTGAGGTGAAAGGTAGACCAACTGAAGTTTTACACATAGGAAACTGCCCATATAGAGTTAAAATCTCTATTCTGGGCGACAAACTGATAGATTTTTGGTCTGGTAACATTTTTTATAATAAAAAGGCTGGATCTATTTGTAGGCATCGGATTTTGCTAACGTCAGATTAGTACTATCATCTACTTATTATCATTATCAGCCTTTTACAGTCCACTATAATTTAAAAAAAAGTACAATAAATAATACTACCACGACCACAGAACAATGAAGTAAACTTAAGTTTTTGCTAGTCTTCACTTGCCTGGCCAGGATTGTATGATTTTTAAACAAATCTCTTTGCTCGTGTATTTTTCCTGCTGAATAAACTGGCTGATTCCATGAATTGATAAGCAAAAGAAACGCCGTTTTTGATTTCCAAGCTTCGCCAAGCGCTTTTTGGCTAAGTCTACGGTTTTATGTAAAACGCTAGTTCTATTATATATACTCTTTGGTTTTATGGTACTTTAGGCCAGCATTTAATTTCTTTTGTAATACTTCAAATCTAAACATACCTGCTATTTCGTTTGCTTGTTGATTGCGTTGTGTAAAGTATATAATATTACATAAACTGCCATTACATGCCACTTCTGAACATGAGTTTTCCTCTATTGGTGGGTATTGCTATTTATATTTACCATACTCACTACATTTGGCAAACGGATTAGATATGTATAGGTATCTATAGTTTTAATAAACATGTTGGTTCGACTGCGACAGAGTTGTCATAATAGTCGAATAATTTGTGAAGCGTGTAAAGAGAAGCAGTTAGGGGGTTATTATAAAAAGTTTTACTGCTTGCCAATCTCCTAGTCCTCTTCAAAATATACGCACTGAATACAGGGATTTTATTCAGCCATGTTTTCGCAGTACCAACAAGAGTGCTGTGTTATTTACGAGGCTCGCAGGCTTTGTGGTCGACGAATACACGCTTTAGTGCCGGACCCGTGTTGCTAAATCACCCCGAGACAATCGGGGGTTTGGTAATGTTGCATTTTTTTTGCTTTACGAGAGGGTGGCAGCTAATGGCTCCCTAATCGATTTGGTTTACTGAAAGATAATTTGCATGAACCATAAAATATTGCTAGAAATATGCAGTCTATGTAACTGAACAACCCTTTATCGGGTCGTTGGACGACTCGGTGTCCCACACGAAAAAATAAAAAACAACCCAATTAACATCAATAGTCACAACAGTTCACTTCATCTATTGGAGGGTAATTAGTCCTCCATACATAGTTTAAAACATTTCCTCCTGTAAGACTATTGCTAATTCGCCATGCCACCCGCCAGCTACAGCCAGCCATGTCATCTATGCCCTTGGTAGAGCTGCAGACAAGCCACTCACAGAGTAAAGTGATATTCTGTGTACCAGCCCAACAGACAGCCGCTACCATTTTGTAGTTTTTAATTTTTATTCGCGTTAAGACAAACAGAAGATTTATTTTTAGCATCATCGATATAATGTTACCTATATACATAAATACATACATACACAAATCACGCCTTTATCCCTTACGGGGTAGGCAGAGCGTTAACGGCCGTAAAACGGATCTTAACACCACGTCTGACAAAAGTTTGAGGGTCAATCAGATAACCGTGTATCACTATAGTGACAGGTTGTCAGCCCATCGCTTAAAATTGCAATACACATCTAACCCTCGAGTCCCTAAGTTGCCTCTTACAACACCCATGGGTAAGTAATGGGGTGATGCTATTCTAAGTCGGCATCACACGGCTATAATGTTGGAATAAAATAAAAGTGTTTTATTTTATGCATTTGACTTACATCGTGTAGAAACAAGAGGGAGGTCAGATCATTCATAGACATTGCCACAGACCAAAACACACTTGCGTAAAGTTAAGGCGACAACTTGATTTTGAACAATAATCCTCTATAGCAGGTTGAAGGGTGTGTCTTATGATAGTACTTACTTACATATTTAGCGTTCCAAACTGTTACTGAAGGTCTACCGAAGTTTCGCTGCGGGCGTAGCCGCGATTGAAACACAATGCACAAACATATTGCGTTCACAAACAAGAGTAGAACGAGCCGGCATTTATTTGAACTAGCGTCCTAGATATCGGCTCTGTGTGTTAACGACCTCGCTTTGTTACACCAGATAGATCCTGCGGGAGAAAAATGAGCAGGTGGAGTGTTGGACTGCATAATGCGGATACATTCCAGGGATTAAAGAATTGTAATCTGTAAAGTTTCATCAAACCTACTACGCTTGCCTTCATTTAAGTGGTTTGGGAAACCTGCGTAAAAGTTTAATATAGCGAATATTCGAATCCATAGACGTGAAAGATTTATCGCCCAAGTTTAATTACTCAGCTAGTAAACGAATTTATTTTTCATGATGTAGGTTTACGCGACTTTATTGTTTTTGAATTAGTAGAGAGTTTAGCCCGCATTAATGTCTAATATTTATCGACGTTACGAGGTAACCTGCTAGACAAGATTGAGGTTTTTAATAGGGGTGCTCCTTTTTTATAGATAATGGGCGGGATTTTTCAGTGTTAGAAAACCTTTAGTTAGAAAAGTGTTACACCATATAGGGTTCATCGGGTCGTTGGACGACTCGGTTTCCCACACGATATATATATATGCTATGAGAACGGACATAACTATTCTACGTTTACTTAAAAAAAACTTACAAAGGAAATAAAAGATAACATAGAATTTTACAAAGATTGAAACAAATTTTTACATCTGTGTCTTTTTGCAAATTCAAAGAATTTTAAGTAATTATTGAAGATTTTTAGAAATATGGCAAAATAGAACAATCCAAATGGAACCATTAATTACAAATATGCGCCAATAATTTAATATTACCTTCAACGTAGAAATCTATTCGTAGAATATATTTCGTCGTAAGTTATTGTTTCTTTGAATTTGTTTAGAAAGATAGTATAACCAAGTCTACAATTATGTAATATTCCGGCTTTTGGCTGAATTCCTAATATTTTATCCGAATTCCTAATTCTGTCCTATTAATGCAACAGGTACCTAAGTAGGAACTCGAAGATGCTTACCACTGCAGACTTTTGTTCACATCTTTTTAGACTTCTTAATAAATCATCAAATCGCTACCACATGGCAAGTTGGCTAGTGCAAGATAACCATAAACAGGCAATATGTTGCCTAATAGATTTCAGACTTTGTACTCCGCCCTTCATCCATGATCACGTTCGAAATAAGAATTTGTGACACCATTAAATACATGACACCGACCCCCTGGGAAGCGGAGATCACGTGGAAATCAAAGGGATTTGCACCACTTGTGACATCAAATGTGGCCCTTTTGTAAAATTTAGAACCAGCTATTCACAATGGCAGTGTTAGTGTTTGCAAAATCGGTTTCGTCAAGAGCGATTTGAAGGTGCGGTCTAATGTTTGTAGAAGCATAAACGTTTTTAGGTAATTATATCTAGCTGTAAGTGTCATAAAAACCGAATAAGAGATGAATGTAGGGAATGGATAGAAGCGTTTTCTGTGAATATAATACCCTGCACTGCGCTTGCCAATCCGCTTGCCAAGCGTGATGTGTAAAGCAAAAACCCCTCTAATAGGGGAGGCCTATGTTCAGCAGTGGACTGTTGCGACTGTTATATTAGGTACAGGTGATTAGAAAACTGTTGAGTCGAAGCACGTTGAACCTTAATTTAGTGGGATATTTTAATTCTTAGTCCAATCAGTAAAAACAATATTGTAAGCGCCAACGCTATGATAAGCGAGCAGCGGAGCAGATCGCGCGGAGGCGCGCGCGACGAACCGGCGCGTCTTAAAATCAATATCCGTTCGAATATCTTAGAAGGCGCATCATGTCTGTAGCTATAATGCGGCGAGATTTCGTCGTGTTTTGACGAATTGCGCCCGTGCCGCGTGTTGGCGGCCTGCGGCGCGGGCTGGGCGTCCCGCGTCACGCAGGGCTGCTCTAGTATTTTGCCGAATCTAACCCGCGCGCAGCCTAGACGGCCCGCGCGTGCAGCCCGCGCGATGCAGCGTTGGCGCTAAAATGTAAATTAAATATGAGGTCACCTTGCAGCTTCCAGCCGCTACAGCAATTTATTCATCTCGAATAAACGCTCCCTAAAGTATGACCCAACCCAACCCGCTTCCTCTGACTTCAAAGCCCGGGCCTGACCTGCAAGCGTAAAGTGTGACTCTTGTATCCACTGAGGTATTTGCTTGCTGAGCTTAATATGAGCTGAATGCCAATGCTGAGCTCACTCACTTATTACAAAGAAGTTAGTCGCGCGTTTCGACAGAGTTCGAATTATTTGTCCATACAATTTGACGTTGTCGAACTGCAGCAAAATATTTATTATCAGCTACCTTGACAAAATTTCTGCCTGCTCTAAAAACAAAAGAGGAGGCATAGTGTTACCAAATTTTAAATTATGTAAAACCTCTAACTAAAAGAATGTTGAGTGCCATCTAGAGCTCATCAACATTGAAACAACTGAAATGCAGTGTCCACCGACAGATGGAGAACCATTACTATAACCTACTAAACATAAGTCCTGTAACTACGTTTTGGTCTCTTAGAGAGGTACAGTCAGTAAAGAGGTTATTATTGGTGCTGTCTTGGAACTAATGCAGCCTCAAACTATTTTGAAATAATAATTAAGTATAATCTACACTTGCCTTCACGTCCAAATTCACGTCAGTCACGCAAACTAGCTTTGTTATCGCTTCTGAAGAGCCACTCAAGAAGTTTGCGGCCCGTTTGCAGTTTGAATAAGAGTAACAACAGAAGTGGTTTGTTTCTTCGCAGCCAGTGAGCATTTTGAATGCTCAGAGTAACGAAAAATAGATTACTACCAACTACTGAGCGAGGCAAAGTAAAAATCCGCCCACATCTTTTGTTTGCTATGTTGCTTGTCACATGCATACGATAGCGTATTAATTTCAACATTTCATCACGGCATCGTTAAGGTCTTTTCTAAATCTTGGTTGCACAGACTTATAGGTTCCTCGGGGATATTACAAACGGTTCGCCATTACAACTTAAAAAGAAAAAACACAAATACCTCAACAATATAAATTTAGAATGTACTACGTTAAGGTAAGGTTTGACGTGTGATGCCGGCGTAGAATAACATCAACCAATTTCCTTCTAGCGGGTGTCATAAGAGGCTACTAAGGAACTTTAGGGTTTCACGACAGGCTGACAACTTCCTACTATAGCGATACACGATAGTTTGAACGGCCCTCAAATATTTGTCAATCGTTGAGACTGTACGCAAGGGTGCGTGTGAAGTGGACTGTAATTTTTGTAGGTAGGATGTTGATGCGGCTACGGGAGTCTTGAAGATGAACACTTTTGGACTTTTCACACAATGTTTATTATAATATTCTTGGCATTACACGTTCGTTACACGATACAGATTTTAGTTAAGAGAGAATGAATGAGTGAATGAATTTTCTTAGGAAATATGAATGAGGTACATAGTTTGAGTATTACCATATAAAATAATTGTAATTACATGTTACCAACATATTGGGGGCCGCGAGAAAGCACCAACCGACAGGGTTATAGCCATAAAATGAAAGTATTAAAAAAATTTACACATTAATATGGGCATAAAACTTAGCTATATAGAGCATGTGTAAACGACCCTTAATCTTACATTGAGACATTTGTGTCATACCTATTTATTTATTTTTCCACAGGTATAATATCAAATTATTTATAAAAGTTTTACACAAATGAGTAGTTATGTAGACCTACTGAGGTTATACATACTTTATTTAATCGTATGGCAGAATATCAAATGTCTTATACATACTGATTTACATCTTGTGTCTTAAATCTAAAGAGATCAAAACATAAATCTAAATAACACACCTTTGGTGTTCTTGGCATCGCAATAAATTACACATCCTAAGATGGCCTACGAACCTATGTCATTATGACAAATAAAAATTAATCATCTTTGCTGATTGGAAATAAACATATTTTTGTTACTGACCTTACATGTTTGTTTCTATCTGGAGTCATTACTTCGAATGCTCTTACTTTATTGTCAGTGCCAGGGAAAATTTTAGTAATGCGGCCCATAGGCCACATGAGGGGAGGTACACCGTCATCACGGAGCAGAACTAGGTCTCCTACCTTGACATTTTTCACTTCGTCCCTCCATTTAGGCCTTGACTGTAAAGTATATAAGTAATATTTGTGCCAAGTTTGCCAGAATGACTGTACAATTTTGTTAATGACATTCCACAGTTTTAGCCTAGATATTGGAATGTCAGTGAGATCACGATCAGGATAGGACACTATAGCCTTACCAGTAATAAAATGTCCCGGAGTTAAGTAGGCAAATTCGTCGCTGTCTGGTGACAGAGGCACTAGGGGCCTTGAGTTTAAAATCGCCTCAATTTGCGTAAGAACGGTATACATCTCCACGAATGTAAGTATAGTGGTTCCTACTGCACGCTTTAGGTGATATTTAGTGCTTTTAACAGCCGCCTCCCAAAGCCCTCCGAAAACAGGTGAGTAACTTGGTATAAAATGGAAACGAATTTTATCTTTCAAAGCATAATTAATCACCTTGGTCTGATGACTCTGCGAGTTGACCAGTTTGTATAAATCAGTTAATTGGTTTTTAGCGCCTTTGAAATTACTCGCGTTATCACAAAATACATCATGCGGGAAACCTCGCCGCGAAGTAAAGCGTCTGAAACAGGCCAGGAATGATGCGGTCGTTAGGTCCGAGGCAAGCTCTATGTGAACTGCTTTGGTCGTGAAACACACAAAAATACAAATATAACCTTTTGTGATGACAGCCCGTCTTAACTTGGACTGTTTTATTTCTAGCGGACCGGCATAGTCAATACCTACACGCTCAAAGCAGCCAGCTGTTGTTGGAACTACTCTTTCCTCTGGTAGATTACCCATTAACCGATTTTGTGTTTCTTTTTTTAGCCTAAAGCACGTTATACACCTGTTTGTTATTTTCTTTACATGTCTAGGACCATTGATTAACCAATATCTTTCATTTAATACTGATAACAATAATTTTGGACCAGCGTGCATCAATCTTCTATGCTCACCCTGAATGACCATATCCGTAATGCGTGAATCTTTTGGAAGAATAATGGGATGTTTTTGCGAATACGGAATTGCAGCATTTTGCAGTCTACCAGTGACCCTTAGCATATTTAATTTGTCTAAATGCGGATACAATGGTTTTAATGAACTGTTTTTAATTTGTATATTATTTTGTAATGAATTTATTTCTTTTGAAAAGTATTTATGTTGCTCGTGTTTTATTATAGATAATAATGAATTATTTATTTCTTTTGTTATTAAACAGGTAGTTTTTATTCTTTTATTATTATCTTATGTTTTGCAATTGTAATAAAACCGCCATATGTAAGCAACTATTCTAGTCATTTTGTGTATATCAGAATACCTTTCAAACAGATCGTCTGCCGCAATCACTGTTGGTAGTACAACATGGCTGGAAATCGAAGCGTCAGCTTGTGTCTTCTTCGTTTCAGGTAAGTCGGTAGGTAAGTCTACTTTGCTATTATATTCATACTTATCGTTTTGCAGGAAGGAAGGTCCTGACCACCAGAGCGCGTTATCCCCAAGCTCCTGCGGGCTTACGCCACGAGTGATGAGGTCTGCTGGGTTGTCGCTGGTGGGAATGTAGTGCCAAGTCCACCCGGCTGTCAACTGTGTCACCACCTGTACCCTATTTGCCATATATGCATTCAGCTGCGTCACTTGCGTCCCAATCCAAGCTAGGACTATTTTTGAGTCGCAGAACAAGCGTACGTAGTGTACTGGCGTCTTAATGCTAATAGCTTCATGTACTTTCACCATTAGTTTTGCAAGCAGCAGTGCAGCATTCAACTCCAATCGCGGGACGGTTAGTGGTTTTTTAAGCGGGTTCACACGGGACTTGGAGCAAAGTAATTATAAGCTTGCCTTACCTTCTTGAATCAGCCGTAGGTATATGCAACAGCCATATGCTGTGGAGCTGGAAGCGTCAGCGCATCCAATAAGCTCGATCGTGAGCGCATGCGCAGTGGATACTGACCTTTTCAGAGTGATTGGTGCCATGTTATCTAAATTTTTAGCAAATTTCACCCATTTGTCTCTTAGATCACCGGTCAAGGGAGAATCCCAATTTATATTAGCTGCCCACAGTGTCTGGATAAAACTTTTTGCAGTTACAATAATAGGAGATATGAAACCTAGGGGATCATAGAATTTTGTGATGTAACTGAGAATTTCCCGTTTTGTTATTGCTCTGTCCCCAAACTTCTCGGGACAGGATACTGTGAAGCAGTCTTCTTTTACATTGTAGTTAATACCTAAGGCTCTCAAATTGAAATTTTGCTTCTCAAAGTCAATATTATCAAAGTGTTGTTCCGTCTTGGGAATATCTTGTAAGACTTCAGAAGAATTTGATGCCCATTTATGAGTTTGAAACCCACCCCTTTTTAGCAATTCTACCAATCGTTTTTTGGCTTCTACCATTTTGTCAATATCAGACTCTGCATACAAAATGTCATCGACAAAGGTGCAGTTTTTTAATATGAAAGAAGCTAGAGGGAGTTCTTTTTTGTATATTGAGGCAAGCTCATCCAGACACCGTGTAGCAAGGAAACTAGAACTTTTGAGCCCAAACTGTACTGTTGTGAGCTGTATGCATTTGATCTCGGTGTTGGGATTCTCTCTCCACAGGATGTTCTGTAATGAGGCATGCATGGGATTTAAATTTATGCATCTAAACATTTTTTTTATATCTGTAGTGAACATGTGTTCACCAAGTCGAAATAACAAAAGTATTCCAAACAAATCTCTTTGTACTACCTCGCCATTGAGCAGCAAATCATTGAGGGATATTTTGTTACTAGTTTTCATAGCTGCATCAAGTACTGATCTTAATTTTGTTGTCTTACTTTTTTCATTGATGACCGCTTGATGTGCAATAAAGCAAAGAGGATCCTTTTTAAAATCATACTGATTTATGTCTATATAGCGGCCATGACCTAACACAATGATTTCATCTATGAACCTTTTGTATTGCTGAAACAGCTGTTCATCTTTGTGTAGTTTTTTCTCTAAGTTGACAAACCTGTTGAGAGCTAGGTGAAATGAATCACCCAGATGATCATTCACCTGATCTAGAGGCACCTTTTTTGGCAAATCTACTTGAAAACGCTGATCCTTTATTTGCACAGATTTTTTAAAAATGTCCTCACATAGTTCAGACTCTGTGGCGTTAACATTGAATATTTGAGGAACCTCTTCAGTTTGCCAAAATTGTTTAATAGTTTTGCTGATGCTCGAATCACAAGAAGTACAAAGAAGTGCTACCTGTTGTTGTGAGGGGGAACTTATAGTTAAATTGCCTCCTAGTACGTCGCCGAAGTGAGTGCTGATGATGCGCAGTGTTGGTGGCAAGTCTGCACCATCCCCTGCGAGCAGCTCATGTTGCGGCACGATTCGGAGGATACTCTGTAAAAATATGTTGCCTGCTAAAATCATGTCTATGTCACTCGGCTCATTGTAGGTGTCGTCTGCCAGTTTAACTTTGGCTGGCAGCTTGAATCGAGGGAACTTTTGCTGCGGAAGTTTGCAGGTAATCTCATCTACCACCTTACAATTGACATTTACTTTGAAATTTGAGTTGATAGAGTGGACCTCCAGCAGTAAGCTATATTTTGATTTACTTGTAATATTACCTACTCCCACTATATGGGTGTTGCTCTGCTTGGGTTTGAGCCCTAACTCTTGTACCACTTGTGAAGTGACTAGTGAGACCTGTGAAAATGAATCCAGTCCCGCTCTGATAATCATTTCAGTCCCATCGCTTCGGATTAATTTAACCTTTACTGTTGGAAGCAAACTGAGATCATTTTTATTATCTTGTGCCATCATTACCACCTGTGACTTCTCATTAATGCACAAATTCACTGCTGGGCTATCTTCATGCAACAGTGTACTGTGTGAAGTCTTTTTGCAAGTCTGGCACTTGAAGTGGTACTTACAGCGCCCTTTGTGTGCATTTAAGCAGACTCTACACAATTTACTTTCATTTATGAACTGTATTCTTTGCTGTACAGTTGCTAACTTGAACTTGGGGCACATAAATAATTTATGAGAATCTTTATTGTACTTACAGAAAGGACATTGACGTTGCTGTGGTTGTTCTTCAACCGCCACATTCACCGAAGCTCTCACCGGTCGGGTTCCATTGCCGTCCACAGACTCAATCGCCATCGCTTTCTTTTGCAGGAATTCTAAAAAGTCACTTAATGTAGGTGATTTCCTCATGTCCCTATCCATTTGAAATGCTTTTGCTGTGTATGGATCCACTTTTCTAAGCAAAATACACAACAAAATTGGGTCCCAGCCCAATACCTGGGGTTCTAAATTTGTTAATGCAGCAATATGCTGTTTTATTTGTGATGTGAAGTCACGGATAGACTGTGCTGAACTCTTAATAGAAGGCAGATCTATCAATTGCGTTATATGGTCATTCATGATGAGCGTTTTATTATCATACCTTACATCTAAAAATTTTATGGCATCTGTGTAACTATCTGAACTTAGAGGTAAGTTTTTTATTAAATCGTGAGGCTCACCTCTTACAAAGTTTCTTAAATAATACAGCCTTTGGACATTGTCCAACTTTGGATTATTATGAATTACATGACTATAAATGTTTTTAAATTGCATATATTCACAATGTTTACCTGTAAACGTAGGTATTTCTATATTAGGAAGTTTAGTATGTGCCATAGGCGCATGGGCACTTTCAGAACCAGAGGCCTTTTTTTTCTCATCAATTCCGTCGTTGATTCTAGCGAGCGTTTCACAGTACTTTTCCTCTTGTTTTCCTACGTCTTCTGTATCGTCTGGTTTGATAAAACTTATTCTCATGTTGTAGCCCACATATTCCTTGAATGCAGACATAAGCATTTCCTTTTTTGCTTCGAGAACAGAGCATGTTGCCTTGCTGAATTCTGGTGCAACGACGAAATTGTTGACACGCGTCAACTGGCCTTTTACGTATCCCCTGGCGTTGATTAATGCCGCCACTTCTGCCATTTTTACTTATAATTACAATCGAACCACAAATAATGTTTATTCATACACAAATTAGAAAATGTAATAATTTTCACGTGTTACAGCCTTTGATATGAAAAGAAACAAAATGTCGTCGCATAAGAACGAATGAATGATAGAACAGTATCTTTCTATTGGATTTCCGGTCGATGTCGATCGCTGTGTTGTCAACCATGAAATCTATTGTTGCACCTCTGGCTGCATAGATGTCGCCCGCTGACCGTGTTGCTCTCTCGCTTTTTCCTGTTGCGCGAAAGAGAGAGGAATACCGAGGCGAAGCCGAGGCGTATTTGCGGAAATGTCACACAAACCGATATGCGTCACGAAGACTTGAAGAACTGTGTCTGTTTTAATCTAGGGTCCACAGCTTATTTCAAGATTCTGCCTTCACAAACCTTTTGTACCGTTGATGAGATTGCTTATTTTGGTAGTGAGAACATTTGTACCGCAAAGATTTTAGAAATATCGCCATTTTACAGTGTCACAGGGTCCAAATGATTTTATAACCTCAAAATTGGAAAAGCTTCAATATCTCTGCAAAGGATTGATCTACAAACAAAATAATCGCATGGATGCCGTTACAAATCGCAAATCTTTATTTGTACCGCTTTTTTATACCTTGTAAATACCAGATAGAGGAATAAAAGGCGATTAACGCTCATATGGCATTTGGTTGTTGGGCTTTCGTATATCTCCGTAAATATAGCGGTACAAATGTTCTGAAAGAAATCCCAGTAACAATACAAGCGGTACATTATATAGCTACAACCAAAAAAGCCGTATCTGCTTTAATTTACGAGAAAACAACACTGTAAAATTTGCAAGAAAATGATATGTACATGACCAAAGCTCGGCCACGGCACAGTATAATTAATAGTACTAGCATACAGTATGGTCACTCCCTGCCTCCTCCTAAAAGCGCCGCCCACCCGCGCTCGGAGGACGCTCAGACACCGGCTAGCAAGGACGTGACGACGACTTGGTGCAGCGAGCGAAGGCAGCGCAGCGTAAATTATACTAAACTAATTAATATTAGAAATAATTTTGTGATCGGTGTGTGTTGTGCTATGTACGGTTGTTTGAGCACTGCAAACGACAAAACTAAAAGAAAATTCTACCAATTCTACCTGTCTTTACAAATCTAAGTATTTTTAAAGAGTTTTATGTTTTAGTAGCAAAGAATAGGCGCTTATGTTTTATATTTCTTTGACATTATCCGTTTAAGACCTTATCCTATCAGTTCACGCTGAAAACAAAACAAATTCTATAAGAACAAAAAATCATGTTTTCAACTTACGTAATATTTTGGTGACCGTCATTTATTTACAAAAAATTTTTTATTTCGTTTATACTATTTGAAATAGGAAACTATTGTAAAAATTCAGCATAGACATCCACCTTACAGCATTATGTACATTATGATTCCTATTTATTCCTAATCCACGCGCAATAAGTTTCGAGTAATTGGGGTCATAGAACTTGAACTGGCCGGGCAATGGCGGCGGCCGGCCAGCCATTTTTTTACAAGCCCGCAAATCAAATTCAAACCCGCTATTACAAGGTCATTTCATATTGCCGCACATTGTATTCTCGATTCGCGAACGCACCACGAACAAATTAAGGTAAAATGGCGGAAACCCTGACATGTCTTATCTCTCACACACAAGCATTTTATCGTTAGTGTTCATCTACGCGAGCTTAGACTGTGTGCGTAGCAACGCGTTTGTTTCATACATTTGAGCGCCAGTGTCCACGGTGTTCACTTTTAGACTTTTAGCAGCGGTAATATGCGGATTTTGGATTCTGATTCCGATTTGCACTTTATACCGACCGAAATATATTTCATTTTCTTCAAACAAGTAACTAATACATAGATGGACCGTCAAAGAAATAAAGTTTGTGTGGTGAAGGCGAAAATTGATTCAGTCGCGTCAGTTACAAACCTTAAACGTTTTACAGACATATTGCCTTCGGTAATCGTTCCTGTAGTTTCGGAGATTAGCCCGGTGAAACAAACAAACAGACAGACAAAAATGTTGAAAACTATAAATTATGAAATTTGTTCTAATCATATTTTAACATCATCTACGATTAGTTTTTCCTAAATTTGTTTAATACACGGGTTTTATTGTTTTATTATATGTATAGAATGGTCCTCTTATTTTTTTTAAATTATGGTCACCCTACGAATTGACCATAATGACAAGTTGTCGAAGGTAATATGAGTGTTAAACGCTTCTCGTTGGTAAACTGACGCAGCATAATGTAAATAGACGAATAATACTATATTTGGCCTGCGCCATACAAACTTTATTCCTTTGACGGTCAACCAATTTATTAGGTACTTGCTTGAAGTAAATGAAATATATTTCGGTCAGTATGAAGTGCAAATCGAAGTCCAGAAACCGAAATCCGCTGCTAAAAGTCTAAAAGTAGAACACCGTGGCCTAGCTTTGGTCATGTACATATCATTTTCTTGCAAATTTTACAGTGTTGTTTTCTCGTAAATTAGAGCAGATACGGCTTTTTTGGTTGTAGCTATGTAATGTACCGCTTGTATTGTTACTGGGATTTCTTTCAGAACATTTGTACCGCTATATTTACGGAGATATACGAAAGCCCAACAACCAAATGCCATATGAGCGTTAATCGCCTTTTATTCCTCTATCTGGTATTTACAAGGTATAAAAAAGCGGTACAAATAAAGATTTGCGATTTGTAACGGCATCCATGCGATCATTTTGTTTGTAGATCAATCCTTTGCAGAGATATTGAAGCTTTTCCAATTTTGAGGTTATAAAATCATTTGGACCCTGTGACACTGTAAAATGGCGATATTTCTAAAATCTTTGCGGTACAAATGTTCTCACTACCAAAATAAGCAATCTCATCAACGGTACAAAAGGTTTGTGAAGGCAGAATCTTGAAATAAGCTGTGGACCCTAGAAAAAAATAGACACGAAGAACTTCTGCCGCCTTCCGTCAGATGACGCGAAGTGCTATTGAAATGAGGAACGGCGGGAAATATGAAATATGTTTGCTGGCAAAATGGCTGCCAGAAAATTTCGCTGCTTGCTTCTTGATGACGCCCACGACCTATATTGAATGCACATACAGTGAGGTATATGAACGTAAGCTTGCAGAGTATGTTGTCCTGGTAGTTGTTGCAGGAAAGTTGCTCTTGAATCTGCAAACGATGCGTGAAATGCTGCAGCACGCTGAAAATTGTATTGCGTGCTGAATGTGTGCAAAATGGCGTCCTGTTGAAAATGTACCAAATCGAAGCTGCACCGGTGTAGGTTTGGTAGCGTGGTGTTCACGGAAACAGCCGAGGATTACGTAGCTCGCTGATCACTGTAAATTATGTTGCACTCACGTACTTTATAGTCCGATGTAGCTTGGTAAAACTCCTTGTAAGCGTTGCTTACCGACCGCGTCGCTTTGTCGAAGATTCTTTTCGTGGCGAAGAAGGGCCATGTACGCAAGGGTGCGTGTGAAGTGGACTGTAATTTTTGTAAGTAGGATGTTGATGCGGCTACGGGAGTCTTGAAGATGAACACTTTTGGACTTTTCACACAATGTTTATTATAATATTCTTGGCATTACACGTTCGTTACACGATACAGATTTTAGTTAAGAGAGAATGAATGAGTGAATGAATTTTCTTAGGAAATATGAATAGGTACATAGTTTGAGTATTACCATATAAAATAATTGTAATTACATGTTACCAACAGAGACAGTTACCGTAATTTTACGCTTTTGACGCTCAGCTTACCCCCCGATAAAGGCGTGATATGTGTTTGTATGTGTATATTTACTTATAAGATGCATGGCAAGGTTATATGCATTTAAGGCCTTAATGTGCATATCTGTCTGTGCGTTACACTGAGTCTGTTTTTTGTGTGCATTTACCAGACTGAGTCCCAGCCTAATCCATAGCCACATCTAAGTGAGGCGTGGTTTTCCCTGCCTCACTAAAACTACTCACAGTCGTAGAACACAAAACATATTCCCATGTACAGCATATTATCTGAGCTCACATTCGGAGTTTCGCACCCGCACTCACTCCTGCGTCACTCGCAAAGAGAGTTAGATTGCAGCGAAGTGCACCGCGCATTCTGCTGGTGGTGCAATGCCTCAGTTAGACCTGGAACTTGTCTCTAATCTTCTTTATTGTAGCTTTCAAGAAAATTCTGATAAATAACCCTGTAGCACAGTTTGGGAGCTCTTGAAAATATTTTAGAACACTAGGTATAAGACTATTGAATAAATTTAAATTACTTAAAAATCTAACACGCGTATAGGTGTACAATTAAAGACTTTTGAATAAATTTAAATTACCCAAAAATTTAACACGTGTATAGGTGCATAATTTACCTAGCGCTTTGGAATAGAGTAATGATCATCCGATCACAAACCACTGAGAGATGTGATTCTATCTTTTAAACAAATTGTTGGTAGGTGATTTAAGGTACTAATATTAATCTATTAACAATCTAACGTGAATGCAACCCTATACCATTCTTTCCATTTTACAGGCAAAATTAGAAGTCGTAAATACAAATTTATGAATTCTAGTACGGAAAATAATACCAAAATATACACGAGTAGACTTACCGAAGCAAAGCACATCCGATACGCCGAGTTCTTTCACCGACGTCTGCAGCCCCCTACCGATGCATAAAGTTGGCAACACTGAGTTTTGGCGCAATTTCCTAAACAAACATTCGCGTGTGGAGTGCTGGTGGAAATTTTATTGTTACGGTTGCAGCCAGAATTGAGAATTCACTACGTCCTATTAGGAGATGTGGAAAACAAATTGGAAATTTTATTTGACTTAGATTTTCTGTACAAATTATTCATTTAGAGGTGGATCATTTTTGTTAAATATGGAAAAAAATTATGTAAAAAAAACTTTTAAAACAAGCTTTTATTTAAGTGCTCTGAAAAGATGAAAATAAAATTTTGAATGACATTAACCACATTCATTTATGACTTTACAGAAATGAAAATATAATAAAAGCTTGTCGCGATGCCTAGAAGAAACTACCTAATTACAGTTAGGTGCGTACCTTATTACAAAATTTCAATCACAAATTGAAAGTTTCGCGACAAGCTTTTATTATATTTTCATTTCTGCAAAGTCATAAATGAATGTGGTTAATGTCATTCAAAATTTTATTTTCATCTTTTCAGAGCACTTAAATAAAAGCTTGTTTTAAAAGTTTTTTTTTACATAATTTTATTTTATATTTTTTAGTTTATGTTACGATAGTTATTGATCAATACGAAAGTCTTTCTATAAAACGGAGAGACCTTCAATAGAAAAACTTAAGGCACGGGGAAAACTAATATTAGGATGAAGTATAATTATCTCTTTTATATTCTATAGAAGTAGGTTGGTACCTACTCCTCCGGCATCCCTAATAGAAGAATTAGCTTGTAATATGTCTTAGTCTTTTCATTTCATTGATGGCGTCATTATTACATGGCCGAGTCCCAGTTAATTTCGAACAGTCTAATTCTTCTATCAGGAGGCCTTCTATTGACGTGACCCTAATTCATGGTGGGCCTACCAACTGCCTATCATGAACGAATTCGTATACAAAATTGCAAGTCCCAGCAGTTGAATATTGAGGAGTTCCATAGTTCGAAGACAACCCTGGATGTAGCGTCTAATTCATGGTGGGCCTACCAACTGCCTATAATAAACGAATTCGTATACAAAATTGCAAGTCCCAGCAATTGAATATTGAGGAGTTCCATAGTTCGAAGACAACCCTGGATGTAGCGTCTAATTCATGGTAGGCCTACCAACTGCCTATAATAAACGAATTCGTATACAAAATTGCAAGTCCCAGCACTTGAATATTGAGGAGTTCCATAGTTCGAAGACAACCCTGGATGTAGCGTCTAATTCATGGTGGGCCTACCAACTGCCTATAATAAACGAATTAGTATACAAAATTTTGTGTCCCAGCTATAAACCGCTGAGGAGATCTCTCGTACGGAGCCGATCCTGGCAGCAGCATCAGGTCAAATTTATGATTAACATGCATTGTCATCGGTTCTGGACCAACATGCAAAATTTCAACTCAATCGGATACCGAGAAGTGGTTCAAATTAAACTTGCAAGATTTGCACCGAACAAACATTGTTACTTACTTACTTACATACTTACATACACTGCAAGTTAAATAAAAGCTTTTAAAATAACTTGCGTCACCGTATCAAAAATGACATCATCATTGGCCACGACATCTTCTCAGATGATTGTTGCAGCGACCGTGAAGTCAGTTATTTTTGTATGATTTGCCAACAACAACTATGATAAAAGCTCGGGTTGGTGAATTTTGTGTTTGATGTGTAAACTAAAAACCTCATTATCACAAACTAATAACTTTCTTTAAAATTAACTTTTTACACATCATTGCACTGGCCCTTTTTATCGAGTTATTCATTGACTCTATTTTAATACGATAGAGCAAGTTTGGTAAAATCTTTACGAAAAACTATAAAGCTAAGAAGAACGACAATACGTTACCCGTCTTTGTTTATTAGTGCTAATAAAAAGATACCAACTTTCAATCCCACTTTCAATCGTATCAGTAAAGTTCTCATCGCAAATATATAACTCGGGCCAACAACATCTAGCGATCGTTGTTTGAAAGCCTTTTCAAAACTCAAGTTCGCTCATTCTTTCCATCAACTGATAGAACTTGTCTGGTTAACTTTTACCAAATCTATTTATGAGTTCTCCATTTTCTTGACGATAGCTTAGCTACACTATAATACAATTTACTATACACTATTAAAACATGTAAGAAACGAAAGGTAGGTACATAAGTAATCGAATGGGATATACCTTATTGTATAGTATAACCTACTTATAACGCAATGACTTGGGACCATTTTTTGTCTTACGCTTACTTTACTCCCTACATCAATAAGGAAATACGATTCAAAGATCATTATTATCAAAGGCCAGAACATTCTTCTGCTAGACATGGTTCTTCCCCTATTGTTGCCCTAGTGTTTATATTGTTGGTATACTCACCATGCAGGAGGGTTGGCAAGTACAGTGCGTGATCCATTTCACTAGGAAGCTTGCTTAAGCATCAGTTCCCCAGGTAAAAATAAGGTGACACTAACTCAGCTGGAATCACATCTAGCGTCCATTACGAGATGATTCAGCAGGCTTAAACATATCCCATTTAGATACAGAATCAGGAAGCTTTGCGGAAGACATCCTAACTTACGTAGTTGCGTCAAACAACTCCGCTTAAATATTAACGGGTCAGTATTTCGCCAGAGAACTGCTAAAATTACTATTGAAGCTGTCCTTTGTCAGTGGCCTCCATTAATTCTGCTTGCGTACTGCCACTAGTTCCGCGCCGATATCATAGTGACGTAGCAGTGTACATTTGCGATTACTAAAGTTAGGAGAACAATCCATGAATTTGTCAATCTGTTAGGAACAAATTCATCAATGGGATATAATTATAGTTTGTAACTAATTCCGTTAGTTGTAGATACGCTTTTCTTGATGGTATAAATAAATAAAATTTAGATATAAATATCCTCGACTATCCACACAACACCATGTAGCCCCAAACCACAGTTAATTATTAATAGTACTAGCCCAAATTAAGCAAAAATTTGTACTATGGGAATTAGAAAACTGATATTAATACTTATATATTTTTTTGTAACTTAATGCATAATTGACATAGAAAACACCCAGACGAAATACAAAAAATTGGAAAATTGACCAAACTAACAATTGTGTCTTGTGGGAATCAAACTCACGACCTTCGGCGTACTAGACAGTGGTACTATCCGCTATGCCATCGAGACATTATCGAAATTCGCGATCGTTTTTCTAATTTTAAGATTTATATCGGCTTCTGATGGAATTTGAAATGAGTCTGGTTACCTATAGTACAGGGAATCCTAGTTTGGGGACCAGGCTCATTTATTGGTTGTGCCATACCTACCTGTGCTATCTTTAAAACAAAGTTCCAGCTTAATACTTTAAGGTTGTATGTTGTACAAAGCGCATGTTGAAGAAATAAACATATTTTTTATTCACTTTGAGATTTTTGATAAAAAATTACAACATTGATGTGTAGAAAGTCTAGTTTCAAGATTTCAGATAAAGTTACTCGATAAGAGGAAGGATTTTATTTGAATTTTATGTGTCTGCCTCGTAATCGGCTGTCGTAGTTGGGTCGTATAGTCGTAAATGTGATGTGTCGGTGATTTAACGACTTACCTTCATCATTTGATTAGTTATCTACTTGTCGTGTGGGATACTGAGTTGACGATCGACCCGATTATGTATTAGTATTGTCGAAAATTTTGTAGTTAACGAAGGGAGAAAGATAAATATCGAGAGTGGGAGGAGTTCTGTTATTGCAAATTTGTTTTGTGGTACAATAAAGTTATTACATACCTATATTAGCGATGTCATTTCTCAGCATATTTGATGCGTCAGCGTTGAATTATAAGACATGACATGGTTTAGATATCTCCTATCACTTTCTAAACCTATTTAACGGAAAGTGACAGGGTTAATTTGAGGTAAGTAGCGAGAACTTGTTTCCTGAACTAAGTAACACAACCTTTGACAACTTGCGTATTTCGTAGCTGCGAAACCGTATTTGAAATCTTACTCATAGATCACACATATGAATCATTTTCAAGCGCGGGCAGAATTTGAACCTGCGACTTTCGCCTTACTAGTGGTATGGTGACGCCTCTTCCATTTGGGCCTTGTATTTTTAATGCCAATAACGCGTGGCACGGCTTCATCTACCGGGTTAGTTTTGCAACTAATACATATAAAATTTTCAAAAATTGTATACCTAACCTAACACGGGATGTGTTTTAAAATTTGGTATCCAACATACCTAGTTGGATACTTCACACAAACGATACAAAATCTGTAGAACACAAATCAAGCCCTGAAATGTATAGAAGTTGCTATAAAACCAGCGAGAGGCAAAAGGCTGACGGTGGTATGCCCTAAACCAGTTAGTGGTCCTTCACGTATGCCGGACGATGTTACGGTATTTTTCCGGTCCGGTGTTAACGTGGAAAGCGTTGTGAAGTAGGGTGGGTCGATTAAAAAAATATTTATTTTTGTATATTGGGTAGGTCTTAAAAGTTGCATTTAGTTGTAAGGTTCTCGCTAAAAATAATTAAAAAAATATTCGATATAACTTTTAGCCCTCTACTGGCATCTGAAGTTTCATAAAATTAATATCTTAACCTTTTTTTTTAGACGCAATATTCTAATAAAACATACTTCTTCGTCTTCATTTGGCAACATTTTTATATTCTATGCACTAAAATGTTATTGGCGCGAAGTAAAAACCATATAAGATTTTAAAAAGAAAATCAGAAATTGACATTTCTTTTCAACTAATTTCGCGCCTTTTTAGTACCATTTCGCGGGTGCAATTGTATTACGTCGACTGAATCACAAATGTTGTTTTAAAATATTACTGGTCCATTATCTTACTTGTTTTGATATCATCACTTGATAATTGTGTTAATCACATTATTTTAAACTTACCATAGTGAGTAAACTAAAAACTATAACGACGAGAAGTGATGTGGATTGTCCTATGTTCGGATCGCCCAGGAAGTTACCTACTATATCGGACCTTATAAAGAATATTCTTTACGTCAGATACGATTTACAGTTTCAAAATTCCGGAAAACAGCCGTCTACTACTGACGTGTTTGCTATAGTAAACCGGGATATTGAAAATATATGGACTTCGGCTTCTATTCCTATGGTGAGCTCTAAACGTATAAAAGATCAACTGAAAAAGCATTATGATGATTACTTGAAGCTGATTAGATACCCACAAAGTAAACGCTCGGATAACTACCT
Organism: Tuta absoluta; assembly: GCA_027580185.1. Lineage (NCBI taxonomy): Eukaryota > Metazoa > Arthropoda > Insecta > Lepidoptera > Gelechiidae > Tuta > Tuta absoluta. Next base: position 7,675,446 of record JAQAHW010000009.1, read on the forward strand.
AGAAAAAGTGGAAATATTTAAGAAGATGGCACTGAAACAATTGTTTGATGTTGCAGCATGTAAGTGTACAACTTTTACTTCGTGTATTTGCCCCAAAGACAGTAAAGTGCCTCCAATCGAACAGCAGTTTCTTCTTGATCAAAGATCTGAAAGAAAGATGATTATAGCAAGTTTAGATAAGATTGAGACAAAAAAAAGTTTGTTGAGAGATGAGAGGAAGCAAAAATGTCAAGAACGATTTAGAGAGTATTTAGATTCCCAGGCAAAAGCAACTGCAATTCAAACTCGAAAGATACTCAAAACTTCAATTATTACACCTAATTCTGAACCAGAACCCATACCTTCAACTTCGACATCTTATAATACTTTAAAAATACCTAAGCTTGCTAGAATTTGCGATCGATATGGAGTGTCAAATCGGTCAGCTGCTGCTATCACAACTGCAGTTCTCGAAGATTTAGGGTTGGTCTCATCTGAAGAAAAAAGCTTGGTTGTGGATAAGAGTAAGTTGCGACGAGCTAGGAATAAGGTACGAAATAACTTACAGACAAGCATTCCTGATTTGAAATTAGAGGGTATTTATTTTGACGGACGTAAGGACAAGACTTTGTTGATCGAAACAACTAATGGACGTTCTTATCGAAGGGTCATTGTTAAAGAACACATATCACTCGGGAACTGGAAAAGGCATCTCTGATTCAATAATTAATTACTGCCAAACAAGTAAAGTTGATCTGAGATTAATCAAATGCATAGGCTGTGATGGAACCGCCACAAATACAGGCTGGAAATCAGGGGCCATTCGTCTCACGGAGTTGAAGTTAGGCAGACCTTTGCAATGGTTTATTTGCCAGTTGCATGCGAATGAGTTGCCCTTACGGCATTTGTTCAGCAGATTAGACGGCGGCACAAGTGGCCCACGTGGATATTCCGGTCCTATCGGCCAAGCGTTAGAGACGTGTGAATCTTTGCCCATACAGAACTATGCAAAAGTTGCAAGGGATAAGACTGATCTGCAGCACGACGTTGTAAAGACTTTAAGTACAGATCAGAGATATCTGTATGACATATGTGAAGCAGTCTCATCTGGAGTTTGCAGTGTAGAACTTGCGAACAGGCAACCTGGAAAGATGGCACATTCTCGTTGGCTTACCACAGCTAATCGGATACTGCGCCTTTACGTTGGATGCCAAGAACCAAGCGAAAATTTGAAGATTATAGTAGAGTTTATTGTGAAGGTGTATTCTCCAATCTGGTTTTTAATTAAAAGAGAACCAGCTTGTCATCAAGGTCCAGAGCACGTATTTAAATTAATACAATTATCACGGTGTTGCGATCAGAAAGTTAAAGAAATAATAGATCCTATTATCCAAAGAAATGCGTTCTTTGCTCATCCAGAAAACTTACTGCTGGCTATGGTATCAGACAGTCGTAGACATATTAAGGAGCTTGGGTTGCGACGAATCTTAAAAGCAAGAAAGAATAATACGCATTCCATCAGAGTTTTTAAACTTCCAGCGTTGAACTTCAATGCAAATGATTATGTTGACATGATTATTTGGGATGAGCGTCAAATAACCTCCCCACCTATTTTAATCGACTTGACAGATGAGGACATAATGGAAATGCTGGAGAATAGGAAGCCGATGGACATTACCTTTTCATCGTTTCCTTGCCACACGCAGGCGGTAGAACGTTGCGTAAAACTTGTAACTGAAGCTTCAATCACGGTCGCTGGAGAGAAAGCTAGAGATGGTATCATACGTACAAAGCTGGAATCTCGATCTATTATGCCGACATTTGAATGTAAAGGACAATATAAGTGCTAAATACATATATTTTCAATTTTCTAACAGGTGTTTCATCCATTTTCATACTAAAGCATAAGGAAAAAAATAAAAATTTTATAACTGTTTGTAGAGGGCTAAGAGAAATAAGCTATGTAAAAACTAAATACACTATCTAAACGTATTAATCAAAAGGCAACTTTTAAGCCCTACCCAGATTTAAAAAGTAAAAAAAGAAAAAAAAAACTGAAAATCGACCCACCCTATTGTGAAGCCGCATGTGGAAGCACATACGATTGTGCACAGATGTGCCACGTAAGTCGTATAAACTTTCAAATGCCGCAACACCATGCGGCAAGTGTGAGTACACCCTTGAACCTTCACCAGGAATGATTCCATTTGGCTGGATGTGCTACCACGTACTTTTGGTGCTCGTATTAATTAAATGCAAGCCCCCGAGTCCAGTTTACGATTCCCTGAGTGGGACCTCCTTCAGTTGCTTTGCACCCTCACTCATAAGGGGTTGTTCCATAACGGTCTAAATAATGGTTCGACCACAAAGTAAGTATTGGCGGCGACGTTCTCTATTTTGTGGTTCGACTAAGCTACAACATTTGTTAATGTTTGTTAGAAGCACAACGTAAGTATTGGCGGCGGCGCGCCGAATCTATTTTGTGTTATAAGTTCCCACTTTTCAATACGGGTAATCTTCTTCTTCTTCCTCCTCTTCAAGTAGTCCCTGTAAATGAACAACCAGAGACAGTCCCATTAAGAGCGTCTTCTGTCTAGTTTCTAGGAAACCCTAGAAAAGAATTAATAAAAAGATGTATTGAAATAAAACACATTTTATTTCACTTATAATTTTTAAAAGGTAGAACTAAATTGTGAAATTTGCAAGAAATAATGTTTGCCATGTTTTTGTATTTAGGGTTTCGCGGTTTTGTAGAATCAAAGCAAATGTATTCTAAGTAAGGCTCTTTATTTTTGGTGGTATAAAATTCAAGTAGGTGGGGAATAACTGGATAAAAAATATTTATTTACTTCATAGTAGCCGGGATGTTCAACAAAATATATAGGTCGCAGTGGAGCAGCCCTTCATAAGCAATTACTCGACGAAATGGAAGTCGAACGTGGAAAGAAATTAGCTGCGCGGATTTTCGGCTCCGGACCAACGGTGCTAAAGCTACGCTATTTGAATGTAGATTTTCTGGACCTGATCTTATAGCACAGTTTTGTACCGGCTACACACAATTCAGTGTGTGAATTTATAAGTGGAGTCATTGGAACCTTGTTTTTTTACGGGATTTGCAGGTTTCAGATTTGCGTGCCTTTTATTTTTACAAGCGCGATTGCCTTAAAAGCAAATGTAAATTTAAAAGAAAATAAATAGAAATTGATACTTTTAACTTTTGTTATGAATAACAGATTGTCAATCGAAACCTAATTAAAATTGTGTAAAGGTTAAGACAATACTTTTTATTTCTTCTCATTTAGACCTGAAACAAAAGTATCTACTCGGACATCTTTTACTATTGCTAGTGGTCTTCACAAAGGAAAAGTTAAGGTCAACAGTCTTTAATTTAAGAGTGAACAAAGGACGCCAATAATAGGAGCTGGGAGGGGGCGATTACAGGCAGAGCGACTTTCGTGACACCAACATTGGATTTATATAGAGCACTTTAAATTGCATTTGAAGTATGACAACGGAATATGTAACATCAACATCTATCGCAAAACTGACGGACAGTGGAGTCAGCGGGTTCTCGAGTGGAGGCCACGCCTCGGCAAGCGTCGCGTTGGTCGACCTTCGGCTAGATGGACCGATGACTTAAAAAAGGCTGGTAGCGACTGGATGGCGAGAGATCGTGCCCTATGACGTACCCTGGGGGCGGCCTACGACCAGCAGTGGACTGCAATAGACTGATGTATGAATGTAATGGAATAATAGTATCACAAAGTAAGTACAATCAAAATTAAAATATTATGTTTCATTTAGGTGCCATAGTGCTCACATAGATACTAAAATGGGATTAGGTACTCAATTTGATTTAATACGACGTGTGTGTAACTTATTGGTATTACAAAATGAGTGGTGTAACGCTTAGAATAAATTCATCTGTCCTGCTACTGTAAATATGACAAGTTTGATCCATAAAATAATATGTAAATATTTAGCGTCACTTTTACATTAAGACGTTGCATCAACTCCGTACAGATCATTATTTTCTCGCAGTGGCCCCGTCGGTATGCAAATTGCGAATTCATTAAATAATTGTACGTCCGCTTACAAATTCCTTTTATTTTTTCCTCTTCCATCCTTGTTAAGAGTTACTTGTCCTGTTCTAATAATTACTTTTAATTTCAAGACTTATATTTTTTTAAATGTTTTAATTATTAGCTTTCGTACTTTTCACCTTTTTTTGTTGTCCGTATTCTGTTAAATGGTTTTAGTTTTTTTGTTCGTGTTACGGATGGTGTGAAATAAATCTCTTCTCGACAGACGCGTGTATTTGTCAAGCTGTAGGTAGGTTCTGGTGTCCTATAAATACCTAACACTTCAAAACCCAGGCATAGGGATTGAAAACGTAGTAGGTGGTAGTATGTACCGTGTATTTGGGTTATAGGAGGATAATTATTGAATTTGAGAAATTAATTTATTAATTTTAATTTAGCCGTTTTAGATCACACTCGTGTGAAAGTCCTTCTTGAATTTTTGTTGATGATTGCAATTCGTTAGCGTCAGGTAGCAATCACCCATTTAGAATACTCAAATATTTAATATTCACATTTAAAAATTGCACCAGATTGTCAAACTTCGTTGCTCGTATATGCCTTCTGGCTATACTTAAGTGAATAAGTGGCAATCACCGCAAGAAATTTGAAGGGTGAGAAGACGGAAGTAAATAAGCCAATTATTTAATGGAATTTATTAGCCTTGAAATTATTCTGCAAGCGTAAGCTTCAAGCTGATATAATTTTCTTTTCATGATTGAATTATTTTATTGCCTAAGGTTGTAGCTTTAAATCTAAGCTTCTTTAAAATTTATAGGATACAGCATATTAACAATGAATAATATCATTCTTATTTTGAGGACTCTGTTCGTAAATTTAAACGCCGTGTGATGCCGGCTCAGAATAACATCGCCCCATTTCTTTCCCGTATTTGTCGTAAGAGGCGACGAAGGGAATCGCAGGATACATGTGTATGGAAATGTTAAGCGATGGGCTGACAATCTGTCACTATGATGATACACCATCTTCTGAATGACCCTTAAATGTTAGTCTGACGTGGCTTAAATGTCCGTTTTTACGGCTCTTTACGCTTTGCCTACCCTTCAAAGGAAATAAGTGTGATATATGAATTTCTGTATTCGTAAATTTATTTTAGGTAACTATGTTGTGGCGTGGATTTAATGTGGTCTTGAAAAATCACAAAAAATGGCAACACAATGGAAATATTTCTTGGTTCCCTTATTTTAATTTCGCGTAATGCTGTAGGTAAAAAAATTAGGTTAAATAATATTTATTAATTGGATTTGATTTACAAACAGAAACAATTGTCCCTACCACAGAGCACCAAACGGCATGCGCTGTCACCCCTCGCGCAATTTTTTTGGTTTGTGTAGCACGTACTAGACAAATAATAGGCACACAAGACACAAAATAAACACATATTTATTCACAATTCATACATAACCTCGTCTCGCTATCTAAAATTTACATCTAAATAACAATACTTACTTTGCACCAAATTAATGTTGACAAAGAAGCCTCACACCCTCACAAGTCATTAATATTCGTCAAAAAGTTAGAATGGGGACTTTCCACGTCCCTGAATGTATTACTAGAGCATATTATCTACGAGTATACTGGATGATCCATAAGGAAATTCCGGTGCTAGGTGGTGTGACGAGATCAATCTACACAAACCTTGAAGAAAAGTCTCCAATTAACTGTAATTTTAACTAGTCTTCCGCCAAACGTGGCGTATTCATTATGTATTTTTGGGTGTTTAAAAGTCTAACTGTATACAAGTTGCCAACAAAAGTCTATGTTTCCATAAATTGCCAGCATTCTCTAAAATCAAAGAAGGACAAGGGAAGGTAAGGAGGTCGTGTTTGGGATACTTCTCTACCTTCTTAACAGATAATAGGGACTGCTCAGTCATATGTACAGGTCTTCAAGCTCTTACGCATACCTAGGAAATAGGTACATAGTTCGTATACTCGAGCTCAGTTAAAGTTGTAATGAGAAACAAGCATAACGAGGGTCGTTGGCTGACGAGGGCATGACACATAAGTAGTTATTACCGTCTTTCACAACAAAGTGATTTTGTATAACGATGAGACCCTTCCAGCGTCCACAAAAGTAACCATCACTCGTAAGAAAACTGTACTTTTACCTTGTAAGTATAGAAAGGAATTTAAAAAAGACTCTTTTATTAGCTGCCTTTTTACGAATAGGCATTATAGAGTTTTATTATGTCTACAACGAAACACTAAAAACATGAAAAACTTTAGATCTCCCCCCTCCTTTGCACTGATTAAAATTGTGTACAAGAGGTTGTTCTTGCATAATTTTAATCAGAACGCTGCCGTTGCTCCTTTTGTTTGCTAAAATAATTGTTACAATGTTGAACTACTGAAGATAGTTGCAGGTAGTTCGACGTGAGTTGAAATTTGAACTACTTGCAAACTTGTGAGTAGGGTGATTTCATACAGCAGATTTACTAAACTTCACGAGCAAAGGATATTTCAGAGATAAGCTTAATTCGTGCAAACCTCTCGCTGTCTGTTTATCTTGAAAGTTGGCGCAGTAATAGAAAATTTTCATAAAGCGAAAAGCGAAATCGAGTGGCTGTTGGTAGAATAGTAACGCGCGATAATCGGTTCGGAATGGGAAAAATGTCGTTCTCGAGTGGCGGGGTCTTTCGCAAACGTTCAAAGTGTCACATCATTCAGCGTTATTGCAGCTACCTAATTCGTATTCAGGGAGGTCTGTTTGCTGTTTGCGCCCTGGAGTGGAGTCGGGGCGACACGACACGCGTCTAACGATGTTCGGTTCAATAATCGCTGGCGGTGACACGTGCTACCAGTACCTAGTAATAATAGTCGCACGTTTATAGAAAATCTATTGACCAAGAATAATACTGAGGAAAGATTATGATCGACAACAAATCTTTTGTCAATAGATACTGAGCTCTCGTATATTCGGTGTTCTTCAATTCACTTTTCATAAACAAGCTTAGAGTTAATGTTATGGTGAAAATCAAAAGAATAATATATCACTAAATTACTTTAGATAAAACCAAAAAACTGGATGAATTCAATTTCAAAAGTGCTATTGTTTCTAAAGTATCACGTCTGGTGATAAAATTTTGGAGCAAAGTTTAAGTATGATAAATGATTCCGATTTTACACTCCCTCGCGGAATATAAATGGCATTTCGCACAAAGAGAGCAAACTTTAATGGGATCTGTGAATACACGAACACGTCCCTCATTCTGTACATAAAATAAACACGGCTTTTGCTGAAAGAAAAATGAATTTACGAGTGATTTGACCATGTGTGAGGCAAATTTGGGAGAATATATTGTCACATTTATTAATGTATCTCTTAGTATTTGAAGAAAAGTCTACTTGATTAAATGTGTAGCACTATTATAATGGAGATAATATTCAAGAGTAAGTAATACTTAATAGGTATTTTGGTAACAGTGTATAGCGTATAGGTGCCAACGCTCCGTTAAGCGTCTTGGCCTCATTATCCGTCCGAATTTAGAAGGCGCATCGTGTTTAAGTAGCTATAATGCGGCGAGTTGTCATCGTGTTCGGACAAAGCGCGTCCGCGCCGCGTGTTGGCTGCCCGTGGCGTCACGCAGCGCTGTTCTAGTATTTTGCCGAATCTAGCACTAGCGCGGCCCGTTCGACGCAGCATTGACTCTTAGACGTTAAATGAGCATATTTAGCTTCATTATCATATCAGTTTTTTCCCATTCCTGCAACCCACGAATGACAGACTCTGCATTGAAGGTGTTAATAATAGACTACGAAGAACTTGTTTCTTGTTTGTAACAGCAAAGAACACCCCGCCGTCTGTCAGATGTCAGCCTGCACGCCTGTAGCGTGGCGGGAAGCAGCCGACTGCAAACACATCTGGGGCATATTTCATGAAACTGCAATTTAAAAGTACATTCCGATGTACCTAGTTTTTGATATACTTTGCGGAGCCAGTTAGCATAACTCATCTGCTCGGAATCATAACCCCTTACCAACGGCGCAATGTAAATCAAATTGCACTAATATAATATTCTAGTTTTACGAAAGGTTCGCTGGCAAATACATACTTTATTTTCAGGCTTGGGTGCTGCGCGGTGTGAATTGGTATGACTTTTTAATTCAATAAAACCTGCTTGTGTGTTTAGAACGTTTTCAATTTCAATTGAATTCATATGATATGTAGGGCTTCCTACAAGAAAATATTTTATGTTGCATTTTTCTGTTAGTATTAAATACTATCAATTAGCCTTTGGTGTAGGTAACTCTACTTTTTTGTTTATTGAGATGACTATATATGACAAAGTCTTATTGGCAGTGTTCGCTAAGTTATTAGTTAAATATATCACATCAACTTACAATTAGTCTTGAACTACAACTCGATAAAAAATATGATAAAACTATTGAATGTTGTAACTTTCTGAGATGTTATAGTAGTTTTACGTAGAATAGGAAAAATTTTGTAATCTTCTAGCCGGAACTTACAAAGGTAAATTAATTTTTCAATGGGGAAACATTAAAAATTTTCCTTTTTAAATCAAACGCAATACAACTGCAATCAGTTGTGAAATGGAAACTACTCGCAAAGCCAGTGAGGAATTTTTACAGTTCCAACACCGAGCGAGCAAACATCAAAGAAATGGCTCGGTGTATGCAGTGTGAAGTGCCCCGCGCAGTTGCCAAAGCGACTGCATTTTGTAGCCACTTGCCACATTTAGTGCAAATTGTGTGATATGGAAATAGCGAAACGTATCATTTTGGAACTCCGCTGCAGCTGAAATAAAAATTTGCTGCGTACCGATGCAAAAGTTTGTCGTAGCCGTAGCGTTTGCTACGCCGTAGAGCTTGTAGAGGGAGAGTTTTGAATCCGAAAATAAGTTACGTAGTATGTGTAGGTTGGGATTTTTGTGATTTAGAGGCGGAACTCACCTGCGAATTCATTGTTATTGTTCAGACATGGAATTTTGAAATGTGTGAGATACCCAGCCATATGGAAACTTTGTCAGAAAATCTTAAATGTCATTGAATTAATAGTAAATATGATGAACGTTGCCTGCTTAGCATCACTATATAAGGACAAATCCAGGCAGCAGCATTATCTGTAGGTAAATACAACACCTTGCACTGCGCTCGCCAATCTGCCTGCAGGGCGTTGTGAGTATGGCATAGGCCCCCTTATAGAGGAAGGCTCTTGTCCAGCAGTGGACTGTTGTGGCTATTGTAGTTGTATAGGATTATGCAAATTGATAGGTGATAGTTATTATTATGTATCCGTAAGTACTTGCCTATAACCTTGGCTGGGTAGGAAGAGCGTAACCATCCGTAAAAAACGCTCATTTACGCAACGTCTGACAAACAGGTTATAAAGAAAATTTTGTATCACCATTGTGACAGGTTGTTAGCCTATCGCCTTAAATTGTAATACACATGTTACCTTCAACTCCCTTAGTCATCTTTTACGACACACACAATTAGTAGTTTTTGTCCAGCTTCATCCGACACCTATTCTACCTTACCTACCTGCATTTAAGTATGTGAAGTAAATACGTGCAGTTTTACGCAGACTTACCTCATGCCTGGCAATGTCTGGGGCCACTGAATTAGAAATTCTAAACGAACACTCTTTAGCTTTAACCACAGCTTAAACGTTGCAGTGTTGTCATCCTAGTAAACATATTCGTAAGCAAAGTTACTTTTGACGCATCGTTTATTAAAAAGGAAAAAATATCAGCTGACCCTTAGATAAAACTTTCAAAGATTTTCTACCGTGGGCCGGTAGATGGAGCCGTGCCACGCATTAAGATAGGCTTGCAAAATTCGTGGGCAAGGTATAAGCCGCGGTAAAAAAAAATTATTCAGTCCATTGATTTTTCAACCGTATGTATGATGTACGTTGCCTCAACAGTAGGTAAACTCTTTCATACAAATAGAAAGTTTCGTGACTGAACTATACACAGGTAAGGTTTTAAGTTTTAGTATAAAAATCTGAATAAACCTGCGAAAATCCAAGAAAGCACTATAATATTCGTATCACAGTAATTATTTTAAACTTTGTTGCTTGCACTTACAAGAGGAGTAATGTAAAGTACGTACTTGCGGCGAGTGAGTGCAGTAAAGAGTGGATTTACTTTCAGCTAGTTAGTACAACAACTTCAACCGCATCTCTCTGCAAGGAAAATAAACTACGCCACAAAAAGGCTAAGAGATTGCGAACAGCCACAACTGTGCTTCGGAGCTATTTATTTAAACAACATTAGTAATGGTAATGCCTTGTGGTGTCGGCTTAGAATTGCATCATTCCATTTCTACCCGTGGGTGTCGTAAAAGACAACTAAGGGCCAAATCCAGGGAATGACCAGCAGTGATACCTGGTAATGTCTATAACGCCTTGTACTGCGTTCGCCAATACGCCTGCCACACGAGGTAAGATTGGACAATTTTCCTTCAATAGAGGAAAGCCCATGTCCAGCAGTGGAATGTTGTGGCTGTTGTAGTTTTAGGGGTTAAGAATGGTAATGCTGTAGCTCATTGGAATTGCAGCATAATAAGTATTAAAGTTCGTTCTTTGAGGTTTCTAGTCTGTTTGAGTTTGGAACAATGTATAAGTCATATCAACGGTAATATTAATGTATCAAGATATCTCATTAAAATCGCTGATCCTCTCTTATTGCAAACTCTGACGACAGAGTTAGTCCGTATATTTTCTTGCAGCTGCTGGTTTGCATAATAATTTTAGCCGCAAATATGCAGAAAGAAAATAAACTTTGAAAAGAAATGGTAAAAGATTGAGAACAGCCGCGACTGTTTCTGAGCTGAAGCCTTTTATTTAAAGCGCATTAAACTACATTATAGATTCTCTGCATTGGCGCGGGGGATTAAAAGTGTTCGTTCTTCTATTAAAAAGTACGCTTCTAGATCTTTAGCGGGTTATGTTGTGACGTACTTTGAAGTTATATAACTTTTTTACAAATATTTATATCTGCTTGGAATCTGGCGTTATTTCATAATATAAAAAACGGATCTAAGGTAAATACAAAAATCAATAACATTCAATTAGAAAGTACAAAGTAGAATCAACATTTGTCATTTAACATCTGACACCAAACTTCTTGAGTTTAGTGAATTTTATTTGATAACCCAATATGGATTACTTTCGCGAGCAACCATTCATGCAACGCAATCTATCCCATGGAAACCTGTGTGTGTATTAACATATTAGGCCGGACCAAGCGACTCCATTATAGAACTTTGCTTGCTAAGTCGAAATAGACTAATAGAATTATGTTTGTCCCAACACAACAAAGAGCTTAGCCAGATCTCAACTAGACCATGTAAATAGTCTGGAAACACAATTCTGATAGTCTGGGCACGATGTGACTAGAAATATAAATAGTAGAGCCTTGTTACGTCTCCCTTGAAAATAATTTGCTTCGGGAACGAGTGCTCGCAGACAAATTGTGTCGTTAGCATGTCCTCAGGGTTCCAACATCCAAGTGAACACTCAATGAGGTCTCTACTTTCTGTCCTTGTTATCGCCTATCGATCTTTGGTTATCTACGGACTAGATCGGTAATATTCGCGGAAAGTTCCATTGAAGATTTGTATGAAATTTTAAATATTAAATTTTTAAACACTTCCCGTGTTAGGTATAAAATTTTTTAAAACTTGCAAAATATTAATTTTTAAATCCAACCCGCAGTTAAAAATTTTGCAAGTTTTCAAAAATTGTATGAAATATGAAAACTCATGCGGATAATTTTTTAATCTCTTTTTCAAACGATTCGGAATTCCAACACTAAACCAAGTCTTAGTGAAATGTGATACCAATACTTATTACCGTAGATATTATGTTTGTAGTTTATGAGTAACTGAAACAGAGGTGTACAGATCAAAAGCGTAGTATCGATACCTATCATTACCTCTAGACGACGAACATCACAATAAAGCGGTATCGTATTTTCAGGAGCAGCAGTGCAAATTAATCCCGCCGCAGCTCCGGCGTCTAACTATACGTGATTCAATCCAGGTTAAACCTCAGACTAGTGGTGCCCCTAAACAAAAACCCTAGCTATCCAGAAACCTAATTATGATTTAACTTTAGTATTAGCTAACGTCAAAGACTATTTATAATGAATAGGTATATTTTCTAAGATTTGGTATCTATTTAACCGAAATTGCTAAATAAAAAAAAACTTTACAGCATTGTTTCCCAGGGTATGATTGTTTAATCAAATGATACCCACATACGATTTTTTTCTGTGAATTGCGTGTTTAGGAACTGAATATTATTGAGCGGCACTAGTTTCACTCACGTTCCACCTTAAACGTGAATAAGGGTCACTTAAGTGCACAAGACATTCGAAAGGCATCGGCCGTTTGGTTTACCAAATAAGAAATTTATAGCAATAACTTTAATTACAGCGAATATTTCATTGAGTTTGCAGGTTCTAATTTTGGTATTAATTGCCAATTAATACCAAAATTTATAATATAAAAACGTGGGCAATGAACATTCTGATAGATCCTTTGTAAAAAGAGAAAATATTTTTTTTGTAATGGCGCCATTGTCGAGGTCGTTCACGTGTACACTCGCTTTAAGTAGGGCTATTAGAAATTAGTTGAAATTAAATGTATTTTACCACGAGGGCTCGTTGTGCTCCTGTTGCACCTTAAACGGGATTAGCTTCGCTTGAGCGCACAAGACGTTCGATGCTATGTATCAAGTTTGCATCGCACGCCGTTGGCAGGTGTCCGACCGTGTATTGCCGCCCTTTGGTTTACCAAATACACAATACTGCTTATGTCAGTAAGTATCTGACCTTCGTAGGTACGATTTATAAACTAGGGATAAATCTAGTTGTTTAATTTAGCGTTGCTATGCTGGGGTAAGTTAGGTATTAATGACGGTCTATGAATGCGCCGCGATTTCGCACGCATCGCTCTGGGCATATGTTGTCCCTTTCTCGCTCGCGGGGCGAGGGGGCGGCGTGCGCGCGGGCCGCCTGGTAGACGCCAAGCGGTGATTTCTGCACCGCACTCAGTCACTCAAAACCGTTCGGACGAGAACGTATTGTGTTTTGTACGGATTTCCCGCCACGCGTTTTGTGATGCCGCGTGTAATGGACGATTCAATTTGAGATCGCGCGTGTTGATGCATCGTATTATTGCGGTTCTCCTGGGTTATACTAGAATACCAGGCTTAGTGATTGTTGGATGTCTCGACGTCTTCCACGTGAGCGTCGCGTTGAATAGGCATCAAGTGGCCATATCGGCTCGCGTTTTGTACGGCCCTAATTCGTGTTGGGTCACGCGTAATGACTAATATCAAAGTGGAATACGAACAGAAGCTGTGAGTGGTTTGAAGTGAATAACGCGCCAAGGCTGTAGTGGAATGCTGGGTGTCGATATCTTTTCCACCCAGCCCTGTAAGTACCCACGGAATCCCCATTTGATCCATTCCCTGAACTTCCTTTCTCCGTTGGGTGTTTTATGCATTTGCGCCGGCACGTGACTGTAAGTGTTAAACCTAGTTGTTTTAGTATAAAACTGTTTTCTCGTGTTAATGGTGTGTTCCCTTTAGTCATATTTGTTGTACCATTATCATTGTGACTCCTTAGTACGAATTGCGGAATTCGTGGGGTGATATAATTTGGAGGTACTTACTTATAATCTAGTGCTTATACGTGTGACGTAACGCCAGATCGGCAGACGGTATTTACTACAGAATTGAGTTATGTAAAGGTCAGAACACATCATTTGCCAATTTCACTCAACTTAGTTAATTAAGTTAAATAGATTTAGGTTCACGTTTAATTCATAGTATGCGCTGCTATATTGTGCAGCGTATGCTATTTAGCGCTGCGTAACGCGGCCATTGTCTGCCTTCAGTTGAACTCCTGGTATTTTACTAGAAATTTACCTGTGTAAATCGCTTCCACTGCGGGAGTTTAGCTTGGAATTAGACAATTTTTGGTAGCAGAGCGTGGTTCAGAAAACCACTAGATTTAAGATTATTTTAGTATAAGATTTTTAATCTACCTACATAAAAAAAAATATATTTATTGTGATTGTAGTGTGTGCCCTGTGTAGAATATCCTATCGGTAGGATCAGGGCCAATCAATTAGTGAATTGCTTGTTATTATCGTTGTGTTTACCCTGTGCGGATATCCTAACGGTAGGATCAGGGCCGATTGTCTATTATTGTTTTTTATTGTACGGTTCGGTGTTACTTTGGGTTGGTACCATGGCTCCCACAATTAGACAGCTTCAGGCTAAAATTAGAACGCACCTAATTTGGTTCGCGACTAAGCAGGCGATGGTCGGTCGCGGGGACCGAGAGGACGCACTCATCGCTTGTGCGCAACGGATTGATGAACGGGTCGCGGAGGTGTTGGATTGCCTCACTGGATGCGAGGAGTTATTTGATGGGACGCCTGATGAGGAGGTCAAACTTACGGTCCGGACGAATGTGACCCAGTGCATGGAGATAGGGCAGGAGATCCAGCAGGCGGCTGCTGTGATCACCAGGCGTAGGGCTGGGGAGCCGGACCCACCCCATGGTCCGCGGGGACCGGGGGTGCAAGTGCCCCTGCCGGCTGTGGCGATTCCGGTCTTCCACGGGGACTACACGGATTGGACCCGATTCCAGGATCTGTTTGACAGTGTGATTCATAACCGCACTGACTTGCAGCCGGCATATAAAATGGCACAATTGATGGCCAAGCTGCAAGGTGAGCCCCATGAGCTGGTAAAGCATCTACCAGTCGATGATGCAAGTTACGAGACGGCTCGCGGTTTGCTGATCGAGAGATACAGCAACAAACGTCTCATGATTGACCAACTCCTGGAACAGTGGCTCACCGTGCCGACCATCACACGAGGGACGGACCTCAGGGCCAAGGTCCTCAACCCTGTCTGCGTTGCAGTGAACGCTCTTGAGAGACAGGGGATGCCGGTGTCAGGCTATGATTATATCCTGGTCCACACGTTGTTGCGCCGCCTGCCGAGCGACATGGCCGCTCGTTTTGAACAGTCACACGGAGGTAAGACATCTGATTACCTCCCGACCTTCGAGGAGCTCAAGTCCTTCCTCGAGGCCGAGTGCAGGCGGGTAGATGCCCAATTTGGAGAGTCGCCTCACGCGGAGTCTGCGGCCGCTCGCCGCCCGGAACGGCCGGGTGCACAGGCGCGAGACGGTAAGAGTAGGCCACCCAGGCGATACAATGTCGCTAATTTGGAATCGAGGTGTGCCTACTGCAGAGAGGCGGGGCATCAGGTGACTGCGTGTGAGGAGTTCGCTGCACAGCGGGTGCAGAAACGTCGTGGTGTGGTGCAGCAACGGCGTTGGTGCTTTAGGTGTATGGGGCCGCATCAGGTGCGAGAGTGCCCATCAAGCACCAACTGCAGGTACTGCCAGGGTGCCCACCATCAGCTCCTATGCATGAACCGCAGCGGAGATTACGGAGGCAGAGCTGACGCGGGTCAGCGGACGGAGTCTGCCCTACCTAGACGGGAGCAACGCTCCCCACCCCCTCCAAGGAGGAGTCCTCTTCCACCAGGGTTTCAGGGACGAGGCCAGGGACATCAGCAGGTGATGCCCCCTTCACCACGCGCGAGACAGTCACCACCTCGGCAGCAGGTGCCGGAACAGGGTAGGTGGTCACAGGTCCAAGGTCAGGGGCACCCATCACAGATACGTGATGCTACGGGCGGGTGCCAACACCAGGGCCAGTACATGCAGTACTCGGCGGGTCTGAACAACATGGTGAGTTCCCATGACCCACGCATGCCTCTCCCCTTGGCTGAGCACCCGCGGCTACAGGCGCATCCACGGTACGCGCGCCTGCCGCAGGGTTACTATAGGCTGCCAGCCATGGCGTACAGGACCAGAGGTCCCTATCAGCAGGAGTGGGACCCACTCGAAGGTGTACGGAGAGAGGGGACCCCCCCGCAGGACGCGGACACTCCGCGCTTAGATTCCTGCTAGGTAATCGCCGCCTACACGCCAGCTTCGGCCCCCCGGCCAATTACGGTATTGTTGCCTACGGCAATGATTTGGGTATGGGGATACGGTGGCCGCAGCATACAGGTAAGAGCCTTGTTAGATACAGGGGCTCAGGGTTGTATTGTGTCTAGTAAGCTGGTGAGTAGGCTACGCTTAAATATAAGGCCCACAACGGATGGGGCTGTAGGTATTGGAGGTGTAGATGTGCCTGACGTTCGGGGTCAGGTGAACTTCGAGTTCACATTAGGTAATACAGGTACAGGGGTCAGCTATCATGCCTCAGCAGTGGTGCTGGATGAAGTGGTAGGGAAACTTCCTCAGGTTCGGTTACCGTCAACGGTACGAGGGTTAACCACAGGCTTAGAGTTAGCTGATCCTGAATTTGATACTCCTGGTACGGTGGACGTTCTCCTCGGGTCAGACGTCCTCGGGAGATTCTGGTGTGGTAGAAAACGGGTACTTCAGCAAACTGGTTTAGTGGCCGTTGATACCACAGGGGGGTATGTTATTTTTGGCCCAGTTTGGAGACCTCAGGACCTACCAGAGGGCGATACGGTTCTCTATGGTAGTGTGTTGTCGGAGGTGCTGCAGAGGTTTTGGGAGTCTGAGGAGCCACCCACAGCGGATAGACGGAAGCCAGAGGATGACGAGTGCGAGCTGTTCTATCAGTACAACACTGCACGAAGTTCGTCAGGTAGGTTTGTTACCAGGCTGCCATTTCTCCCAAACCGCCCCTCCTTAGGTAGTTCGCGACAGATCGCGGAACGGAGACTACTGGCTATGGAGAGAAAGATGAAGCGAGATGCAGCACTTCGGCAGAAGTATATCGAATTCATGAGGGAGTACCTAGAGTTAGGCCACATGTCGGTGTCCAGCATAGATTGGAGGTGTGTCGAGCATTACTATATACCACACCTGGCTGTTTTGAAGTCACCGGAGGCGAAGATACGGGTAGTGTTTGACGGTTCTGCTCCTACATCGAATGGTGTGTCTGTGAACCAGTGTCTGCACGCGGGTCCCAAGTTGAACCGGGACATTGTGGACATCCTCACAGATTTTCGGTTGCACCAAGTAGCGTTCGTCGCAGACGTCAAAATGATGTTTCGCCAAACAATTATACACCCGGATGACCGTCGGTACCAGCTGATTTTGTGGCGTGAGAGCCCTGACGAGCCGATGGTCACTTACGAGCTTAACACGGTAACGTATGGTCTGAAGCCAAGTCCGTTTTTGGCAGTACGCACGCTGCGAGAGTTGGCCGCACAGGAAAGGGTAAGATTCCCTCGGGCCGCAGCAGTACTGGATCGCGACGTCTACGTGGATGACATCTGCACGGGTGCAGATAGCGTGCAACAAGCACTGCTACTACGAGACGAGCTGATCGCGATCATGGAATCAGGAGGTTATGAGTTGCGGAAATGGCTGTCCAGCTGTCCAGAGCTCCTGGCCGGGTTGCCAGGTGAGTTCCAGCAGGACCCGCACCTTTTCGAGAACCCGGACAATCCAAATACGTTGAGCATCCTAGGGGTGCAATATAGGCCAACGCATGATGTCTTTACGTATCAGATCGAGCCAGACCTTTTGCAGAAGACTTGGACGAAGCGTTCGGTATTATCGACGATCGCCAGAACTTTCGATCCTAACGGGTGGATCGCACCGGTGACGTTCATGGCGAAGTGCTTCTTGCAAAGGTTGTGGATAGCAAACTTGGGTTGGGACGACCAGCTCTCCGGAGAGCTGTTGAATGATTGGACCAAGTTTGTGACCACCTTACCAGGGATCGTACGCATCGCCATACCTCGCAAATTGCTCCCATCGGTGGGATGTAAGGCTACCCTACATGGGTTTTGTGATGCCTCGGAGCGAGGGTACCCGGCAGCTGTCTATTTGCGGACAGTCAGTTCAACGGGAACTGTAGACGTGCGTCTAGTTATGGCCAAGAGTAAGGTGGCTCCGGTTAGGACAAGATGGACCATTCCAAAGTTGGAATTGGCGGGAGCAGCGCTTCTCACGCGCTTGCTACATTATGTCGCTAGTAATCTACGCGGTACCATCAATTTGGATGAAACGGTGTACGCATGGACCGACAGTAGGATAGTTCTGTGCTGGTTACAGACGTCGGTACATACTCTTGAGGTTTTCGTGGCAAATCGGGTGTCACAGATTAAAGGATCGGAAACTCCGTTGGTATGGAGACACGTACCGGGAGAACAGAACCCAGCGGACTGCGCCTCACGGGGATGTAGGGCCCCTGATTTGGTAGGTCACTCACTGTGGTGGGGACCTCAGTGGCTGACTGAGTCACCTGAGAGATGGCCATACAATGAGTGCGGGTCGCCGCTTGGGCCACCTGATCGAGGTTTGCGAGTGAACGTAGGGCAGATCGTACCTAAGCCTAGTGCGGCTTTCTTGCTGGAACGATACAGCTCCCTCGACAAACTTCTAGGGGTGACAGGTTGGATCAAACGGTTCGTGAACAACTGTAGAAAACCTCAAGCAGAACGGAACTTGGCACCTGTCCTCTCGCCTGCGGAGCGGAATGCGGCTCTAAGTTTATTGGTTAGGGTCGTCCAGGCGGAACATTTTGAGGAAGAGGTCAGGCTGCTCAGGGATGGCCGTGGAAAGCTGAAGGGAGGTCTTGTGCGCCTCAACCCGTTCGTGGACGAGCATGGAATGCTCCGGGTTGGAGGTAGACTTCGGAACGCTAACCTGCCCTTTTCAGCACGGCATCCGCTGTTACTCCCAAAGAAGGGACCTTTGGTAGAACTTATAGTTAGGGATCGTCACCAGAAAAACTCGCATGCGGGCTGCAATGCACTTTTGGCTATTCTGCAGCGCGAGTTTTGGATCTTGTCTGGACGACGTACGGTACGGAGCATTGTGTTTCGGTGCTTGCCTTGCTATCGGTTGAAGGCAGCCACAATGCAACCTCAGATGGGAGACCTCCCACCGGACCGGGTGACGGAAGCCTGGACGTTTGCGGGTGTGGGAACGGACTTTGCGGGGCCTTTTATGGTAAAGGCATCACGCCTTCGCAACGCGAAGTCAATCAAGGCGTATTTATGCGTGTTTGTGTGCCTAGCAACCAAGGCCGTCCACTTGGAACTCGTGGCCGACCTCACTACGGAGGCTTTCTTAGCAGCTTTAGATAGATTTGTGTCGCGAAGAGGGCGACCAGCGCTGATCAGGTCGGACTGTGGTACCAACTTTAAGGGCGCTGATCGATGTATGAAAGAAATTATAACGTTTTTATCGGAAAACGAGGAAGCTATCGGCACGAGCCTCTCCCGTCAGGGCATTAACTGGGTGTTCGATCCACCAGGATGCCCCCACTGGGGTGGTATATTTGAAGCGGTTGTAAAGTCCGCTAAGACGCATTTGATGCGCGTTATAGGTTTAACGATATTAACCTTTGAGGAGCTAGCGACCGTGTTTTGTAAAATTGAGGCCGTTCTCAATTCACGTCCTTTGTGTCCGCTTAGCTCAGATCCCAATGATCTGGAGGCCCTGACACCAGGGCATTTCTTAATTGGCCGACCACTTAACGCCTTGCCAGAATACCCCTACACAGAGGTCAGTAGCAATCGTTTGACGCGTTATGAGTTGCTGCAGCAAATGTCTCAGAATTTTTGGAAGCGATGGTCGCTTGAGTATTTGCACATTCTGCAGCAACGCCTTAAGTGGACGGACAGAACTGAACCCCCTCGCATCGGAGATCTCGTTCTGGTTAAGGATGCCAACCTGCCGCCACTGCGATGGCGCAGAGGGCGCATTCTCAACTTGTTCCCAGGTAGTGATGGCACTCCTCGAGTCGCGACAGTTCAGGTAGGGGATTCAGTTCTTAAGCGAGCAATAGCAACGCTATCTCGTCTCCCCAGTAGTGAATAGGCCTAAGGGATTCGGCCTAGGGCGGGTGAATGTTTAATTTAGCGTTGCTATGCTGGGGTAAGTTAGGTATTAATGACGGTCTATGAATGCGCCGCGATTTCGCACGCATCGCTCTGGGCATATGTTGTCCCTTTCTCGCTCGCGGGGCGAGGAGCGGGGTGCGCGCGGGCCGCCTGGTAGACGCCAAGCGGTGATTTCTGCACCGCACTCAGTCACTCAAAACCGTTCGGACGAGAACGTATTGTGTTTTGTACGGATTTCCCGCCACGCGTTTTGTGATGCCGCGTGTAATGGACGATTCAATTTGAGATCGCGCGTGTTGATGCATCGTATTATTGCGGTTCTCCTGGGTTATACTAGAATACCAGGCTTAGTGATTGTTGGATGTCTCGACGTCTTCCACGTGAGCGTCGCGTTGAATAGGCATCAAGTGGCCATATCGGCTCGCGTTTTGTACGGCCCTAATTCGTGTTGGGTCACGCGTAATGACTAATATCAAAGTGGAATACGAACAGAAGCTGTGAGTGGTTTGAAGTGAATAACGCGCCAAGGCTGTAGTGGAATGCTGGGTGTCGATATCTTTTCCACCCAGCCCTGTAAGTACCCACGGAATCCCCATTTGATCCATTCCCTGAACTTCCTTTCTCCGTTGGGTATTTTATGCATTTGCGCCGGCACGTGACTGTAAGTGTTAAACCTAGTTGTTTTAGTATAAAACTGTTTTCTCGTGTTAATGGTGTGTTCCCTTTAGTCATATTTGTTGTACCATTATCATTGTGACTCCTTAGTACGAATTGCGGAATTCGTGGGGTGATATAATTTGGAGGTACTTACTTATAATCTAGTGCTTATACGTGTGACGTAACGCCAGATCGGCAGACGGTATTTACTACAGAATTGAGTTATGTAAAGGTCAGAACACATCATTTGCCAATTTCACTCAACTTAGTTAATTAAGTTAAATAGATTTAGGTTCACGTTTAATTCATAGTATGCGCTGCTATATTGTGCAGCGTATGCTATTTAGCGCTGCGTAACGCGGCCATTGTCTGCCTTCAGTTGAACTCCTGGTATTTTACTAGAAATTTACCTGTGTAAATCGCTTCCACTGCGGGAGTTTAGCTTGGAATTAGACACTAGTTAAGTGGATTATAATAGGTTGGAATAGTTTATAACCAAGTGACTATTCAATCATTAAAATTATTGTTTGCACAAGGATGGGTAAAATGTATTAGTGCGTTTTGAAATCAGGCGGTGGTATTGTAAAATAAAAAGTATGCCACCAACTTCTAACAATATTGTTGTCATAATTATTGTAGTACGTACTAGTAAATCTGTCTTTCTATATATATTTATGAGCAGATACAGCGGAAGATCCTATAATCTGTAGAGAAATAGAATAGGCGTAGATAAAATGTGAACTATCAGCAACCCAACCACGACATTTGTGAAAATTTACGTTTTGCACACGCCTTTTTTATTTCTGCTCAGACCCTTGCTATATTCATTACTGTAGTAGTTCTAATTGCTTATTTTAAAGATAAAATTACTTCCAATGTGCAATGGTACTCACTGAGTCATTAACCATAAACTAGATGGTAAAGGCATGTCCAACGTTCAACGAACTTCAGCTAAAGCTAGTCATTATACTGATGCTATCAAGTCACTGCCCAATCGACCCCTCTTCATAGTCATCTTCAGCTAAGTAATTAGCCAATAAACTGCTCGTATATTAGAATGATATCGTTCCAATATCCATGTGGTCGGATAATATCAGGACGGGTCGTTACGAGGGGTCCAACAAATCAACATTACGTGATACCGATATTTCGCTAGTTATGGTAATTTTATAGGACATAGGAATTGCATTTGAGAGACCCTTAAGCGGTACTTATTTTGTTTTATTGTAAATAATGTTGAACTACGATTTTTGAGTTCGTAAAGGTACTATTTTGAACCTTTCCACATACATACATACATACATATATCACGCCTTTATCCCTTGCAGGGTAGGCAGAGCGTAAACGGCCGCAGAAAACGGACATTTACGCCACGTCTGACAAAAATTTGAGGGTTATTCGGAAAATTGTGAATCGCCATAGTGACAGGTTGTCAGCCCATCGCCTAAAATTGCAATACACACCCTCAAGTCCCTTAGTCGCCTCTTACGTCTCCCACAGGAAAGAAATGGGGTGATGCTATTCTAAGCCGGCATCACACGGTGAACCTTTCCAATTGATTAAAATAGCACAAACTTTTTCTTCGCGAGAGTTTTATATGGCATCATTATTTAAATCGAATCGAAGGTCTGACAATGTCACTACAGTGAAGATAAAATGGTCTACGCATTCCTGAAAAGAAACTACTTATCCAATGTAACAAAACTACTGTTTTTTCTTTTCCCGCCGAAGGAATTTGTATGTGTATTTAAGAGCCCCAATAGGACCCGTATTTTTATTCCTGTTTTATACATACATCCACATAATATTACGCCTTTGTCCCTTGCGGGGTGGCAGAGCATTAACAGCTGTAAAATACGGTTACTATCGCCACGTCTGACCAATATTTGATAACCGTTTCAGAAAAATCGTATAGCACTATAGCGACAGGTTATCAGCCTGTCACCTAAAATTGTAATACACATGAAACCCTCGAATTTCTTAGGCGCCTCTTACTGTGCTATTTTAAGCCGGCAACACACGGCCGGTTTTTATACTTTTTATAAACGTCACCTTTCCTCACAATAGTGTACCGAGAGTAGTTATATTCTCTCTAGTATGTCCCAAGAATAAATCTCCGCGCGGTAGAACTTGCGCTGCCGACGTTTGGTTATTCGCGAGTAAATCATTTATGTTGACGTTATTTGTCACAGCTATTTATTGCGAACAAATTGTTGTAATAATTTATAGGAGATGGTTCAGGATTCTTTATTTAACTTAGTTCAATTTTTCTGCTACAGTTCGTATTATCTTTTGTACCTGTTGACCGAGCATTGCCCGGCGTTTTGTTGGTAAAACGCGTTTTTACAAAATTTCATGAAAATTGGAGTCGGTACCGGTTTTCCAAAAATAAATAAAAATTACTCGTTTAAAGGTATTCCGATTATAATACCATAATACGGTAGATAGAACGATGACAACCAATTGCCGAGAAAATTTACGATAACTTGTCAGAGACAGTCTCAAAATGTTTGACATAAGTGACTTGTATTCACTTAAACTTGTACTGGTCTTGAGTGGCCGCTAATGTTAAGTACCGTATCTAAAACATTAGTAACATGTCATAAAAACTGCAGACTTTACGTTTGGGTATCATAAAAGTCTATGAAATAAAAAACTTTACATTACCTTCTTTTTAATATAGTATGACGTCTGACGCTCGATGTGGCGCAGTGGTAGTGCCACTGCCTGCAACCCAAAGGTTCCGGGTGCGATTCTCGGCGGGACACTCATAAAGTTGTTATTTATCACTTTGTGAATTTGTTCCCGGTCTGGTGAATTTTATGGTGAACCACCTGATTGTCCGAAAAGAAATAGTTCCATGCTTCGGAGGGCACGATAAGCCGTCGGTCCCGGGTGCTGTCTATGATTACTTAGACGGCGGCCGTAATACAACCATGTCAGAGGAAGACTACTAGTAGTCAGCGGTTGTAAAACTCTGACACCAGGGTTCATCGGCTCGTTGACGATTCGGTGTCCCACACGAAAAGAAGAAGAAGAATGCAGTATGAGTTCATTCATTCATTGAGTTCATAAAGGGGGGTGCTTTTGCTTGCTTTAGCTTTCGGATCCGGTGATATTCGATCGGATCCGGTACCGGATCCGGAAAACGTAAACATCATAATTATGGAAAATATTTTTTATGTGATATTTTCGTGGGTTTGTAATGCGAAGACGTGCTAGCTTGATGATTGATTGTTGAGTTTATATTTAGCCTCTATCTCCTGACGCTTAACAAAATACCTTGAATTTGTTAGTCGTAGCGGCATTTGTTACATTTTGACTTCGGAAACAACAATTATCAAAAGACACTAAAATATATTTTGTTCTCTTATAAACTTCTACTAATTTCAAACTTTTTTATTCTTCAAGAAAATATAGAAAAATGAAAATGTAAATTTTTGATATGGTGCCAATTTATTCCAGTCTAGCCGGATCCGGTTGGTAAGAATCAGTCCGGATTCTTATCCCTAGTCATTATGATACACACACACACACACACACACACACACAAATATCACGCCTATAATCATCGTCATTATGATGCATGTTAAAATTAGACCGTGTGTTGACAAAATCAGGCTAAGGAGGATATTTGGTAGTCCACAGTTTATCGGCAGATTTGCCGTATCACAAATTAAGAGTATAGAATTATGCACTTACAACCGGCAATAAGACGATTTGACGCAAATCTGTGAACTTCAAGTACACATCATTCTCAAACTTCCCCTAGGCTCGTAAAGTAAACGTCTTTGCGAATCTCAAACTATGTCTCTCGTTACGTCATCAATTCCGTAACAAGAAACTTGAGCATGCCGGTTCCCAAAGTTTTCCTAGGAGGCACTCCATTAGTATTTAAAGACAGGCTAAGTTAGTCGACTATTCACAGAAGCGGCTATCTTACTTTTTGTAAATTTGTGATGGCAGATCCATGCCGGTCGCTGATAAAAGCTCTGTGCCTAAAACGTCCTAGCCGTCTTTAATGGAACCAATAAACCCCACAGAGATCTTACATTTTTCAAAGTGGTTTATAACATATGTTATTCACGTTTTAACAAAAATCGAGATAGCAGCATTTTGAATAGGCAACTCAAGAATTAACTCGAATTTGCTAGAATGTTCCAATAAAATAAAACGAAGTGCATTCCGGAAAGTATGGATATTGTTAGTCAATAAAAGCTGTACACTTCTGTCGTGGAAAATAAGGAATATCCATTTCCCATTTCCCTGTGAGGGGTTTCCATTTTATTGCACGCTCTTTGATACAAAGTTCTCGGAGGAAATGGCTATTGAAATGAGGAGTGACTGTCTTTGTTATTGCTGACTCTTCTCATAGTAGATTACGTAGTTTGATTAGATTAGGGGAAGCACAATATCCTCAACAACGCTGAGTTAAAAAAAACTTATTTTTTTCACTCTTATAAAGAAATGAGTGCTTTAATCAAGCATTGTTTTGATATGAGTGCTTCTAGTAATTTGTTTGCTACAACTTAGTTTCTAAGTAAACGAAAAAAAACACTTGACAAACCTTAAAAAGTGCTTTTTAATAAGATACTTAGCACCAGTAAACCAATCACCTGATGCGCTTATATACAAGTGCTTGATTGAATCATAAATTCATTTCCATCATTTTTATTCCTCTCAAGCAAATGAGAGCATTTTCTTCTCCGTTCATAATAAATGACCTGCCCAGCCGAGAAATCTCTAGTCCACATTCTTCATTATTTTATCAATTAACCTCGTTGTGTGAATAAACGTGCTATCGACAGCGTCTAGTAATTTTAGTGTGCGGCCACGCTTTGTTCGCTTATTTCTTTATTGTGATTTCCATCAAACACAGGTTCGTATATTGAAGGCTTTTGATAACTTTGGTTATAAGATAATGAAAGAGTAATAGTAGAAGGTTTGCCGTGTGATGTCGAATAGCATTACCCCATTTCTTTCACGTGGGTGTCGTAAGAGGCGACTTAGGGACCTGAGGGTTACAAGCGTATAGAAATTTAGGTGATGGCATAGAGTAGAAATCACATAGAGATGACACTCCCGCTCCAGACGCGCTCAAGGTCAATCCGTCTGGCTGTCTCTTAGAGAACAATTCAATTCATAAACTACCTAGGTGCCTAAGTCATTGTTAGCTGATAATGATAAATAAGCACATTCGTATCGTAGGTATGTTTTGCACCTATTTTAAAATTCTGTACCTACCTATTAACAATAAAATGGTAAGGTAAGACTTTAAAACGGGTAAATATTTTGTTCCCACGGGAAAACTGTTAGCAGCGGTCGCAACCGCTTGACTGGCCGCTAGTCTGGAATAAAATTATTGGCACGTGACAGCCCCGACTTAAAGCGCGGGAGAGTGCGGGGCGTTACGGGCTGCGGGGGGAAGTAGGTATTTAAAGCGCGGCTTTTGGGGCCCAGACAAAGGAGTTTCGTTTCTATACGCAGTATTATTATCTATTCTTATGGTGATGGGCTGACAACCTGTCACTATGGCAATACACAATTTTGGATGTCTCACAAGTGTTTGTCAAACGTGACGTAAATGTTTGTTTTTTTACGGCCGTTTACGCTCTGCCTACCCTGCAAAGGCCAAAGGCGTGATTTATGTATGTATGTAAAAGGTAATTTTGTCACACATTGATGCATATTTGTATACAATTGGCAAGCAAATATTAATGTTATTGTAACATGCAGAAATAAATAACAATTCTGTAAATTGTTCCTCAATCAATGGATTCTAATTACAAGGAAAAAATCAAAGAGACCTTTTGATATGGTAAGAGAAGACCCATTTATTTATTGATGAAGCAAATAAAACAATCGAACAAAGGAAAAAGCTTTGATTTTCTGTTGGACAGTAGCTGAAAGCTGGAGCGAGCTCATAAAAAAGCCCAAAAGGGCACTGCGATTCGTACAAACGTCTCAAACCCACAAGCTGCATGGCTTCAAGACTGATTATGAAACGGGTCTATCGCGATAGTTTTTAGGTACATATTTAGCGATTCCCAAAACAATTCGAAAAACAGGAGACCGAGCAGAGTGGTGTAAAAGAGGGGAGGCCTTTGTCCAGCAGTGGGACACAGAACAGGCTACTTAAAAAGAAAAAAAAAAACGATTTAACTGGGTCCCAATGATGCCGGCTGGTGCAACCAAGCTGAAACGTCGCGTTGGGACCCAGGATTCTCTTATTTGTTTACTATTGCAATGCCAGCGACAATCAATGGTTATATAACTGTCATAATCTATATTTCAAACTGTTAGCAGCTTCGAGAAACTCGGTTTTCCGTCTCGTACGAAGGTTAGCAGAATACGAAACGCCCAAAATCATGCCATTGACACGTTATCTTGATACAGCTGAAACGATTTTCATTTAGCAGACCTCGGGCCCAAGTATATCGATAAGTTATGATTATTAGTAGCTTTTATTATTATTTATTCCATCAAAATATTAAATTCGAATCACTGCTGTTTTGACGCAACCAGTTAACGTAAAAAGTAACTCTGAGATTGCGTAGTGTAAATTTGCGTTCTATTGAGTTGTGTTATGTTATGTGCGAGAGAGAGAGAGTGAATCCGGATGAATTGCATAGCGCTGTCGCGTATTTAGTCGTTTTTCAGATTACGATAGCCCTGAAACACACAGAATCGTACACACCTGTCTGTATTCGCTTAGTGCATAGTACATACATACATAAATCACGCCTTTATCCCTTGCGGGGTAGGCAGAGAGTTAACGGCCGTAAAAACGATATTAGCACCACATCTGACAAAAGTTTGAGGGTCAATCAGATAACTGACTATATCACTTTAGTGACAGGTTGTCAGCCCATCGCCTAAAATTGTAATTGAAATTGAAATTCTTTATTCAATGTAGGATACCTAGTATTATCATATCACTTATTGACGTCATGAACGGTCATTGTAAAATAAAGAAATTACACAATTTTTTTTTTTTATAACAATTTTGTAATGTCCTAATAGAAAACTGCCTCGGGCGGGATAAAAAAATAAAAAACAAAGCACTGCCATGGGGCTGGCCAGGTTAATCAAACAGCAGGTAAATTTACGCCACCACCAAGATTTTTAAAGCGTGTAGTTTACATGCGTATAATTAATCGGACCTCCTGAACAGGATAAACCCCCCAAAAAACCTGCCCAGAAGTGCTCCTACTCTAAATTAACAATCGTACTAGCCCCTAAGCTACCCTAGCTAATTCTGTAAGTAAAAAAAATATGTATAGACCAAAAATGGCTACATATTCGTAATACAAATCTAACCCTCAAATCCCTTAGTCACCGCTTACGACACCCTTATGTAAGAAATGGGGTGATGCTATTATAAGCCGGCATCACACGGTTAGCGCATAGTAATTTATTCTAAATGCTGTCCCGTGTGTCACCGGCCACGTGATGGGCAGCTAGGAGATCATCTCATATAATATTGTCTTATCTAACCTATATCGTTTAATTGCTAGGCGACGGCCGATGTGGCGCAGTGGTAGTGCGACTGCCTGCGACGCAAAGGTTCCGGGTTCGATTCTCGGTGGGACACTCACAAAAGTTGATTATTTGTCACTTTGTGAATTTGTTCCCGGTCTGGTTAGGACATTGCAAGGTGAACCAACTGATTGTCCGAAAAGAAATGGTTCCGTGCTTCGGAGGGCACGTTAAGCCGTCGGTCCCGGTTGCTGTCTATGATTACTTAGACGTCGGTCGTTACACAACCATGTCAGAGGCCTACTACTAGTAGTAGGCGGTTGAAAAGCTCTGACACCAGGGTTCATCGGGTCGTTGGACGACTCGGTGTCCCACACGAAAAGAGAGAGCTAGGCAAAGAATTCCTTTTCCTTCCATATCCACTCAAAAATCTTTTCTGCCAGCCTACGTTTAGTTCAGTCCTTCGACATGCAGCGGGCTAGGCCGACGAAGGCCAGCTAATACGATTTCTATGGATCAGATCAGACTCAAATCTTTCATTCCAAATAAACTTCCTTTTATATACACGCTGTACCTACAACTGTTTTAATATATTACCTAACACTACATACGTTCAAGTACGCCTTGATATTGGTACAATATTGTTCTTGTATCATCGTATTCTTACGAGACGGCTCGGTGTTGTTGAGGTCTGTACGAGTTTTAGTATTGGGAATATTTTTTATATTTAAATTCTTATAGTTAATTTGCGTCTGAGTGGAAGGTGAATATTGATGAAAATGTGGATGAATGTTTGCAAAAACATTTAGGACTAAGAAATGTACTTATTAAAGACGATTTTTTGTTATGCTAATTTAAAAATGTTGCAATATTTGCTGCCGATGTAGAAAGAATTATGACAATGAAGTTAGTTTGAATGTATGCATATTCACGGCATATAAATTGAAACCTATCCACACCGGTTGAAACCCACAAAATGAAATTAAAACTTTTCGATCCTTAGGGATTTAATCACGTAAGAAAGAACTTTGTTTAGAAAAGAAGAACTAGTATAATCCTTTTAGAGCTCACCCGAGGGGTCTGACTTCAGGGTACAGACTTCATTCATAGGAGATATGATAATCAGTATTTTACTCTTCTAATTTTTTTTATATACACTCGTCTCATAATGTTCGAATTATGAATTCGAAAACAGATGCATAATGACCTACTTTATGCATTCTGCCTATAAAAACTAGGGTTTACTATAAATTACAGAAGCGTAATGACTTAATGAGAAAACTCTTAATACGATAAAGTTGAGAAATGAAACGATTTTTTTTTCCAATACTCAAATCGCTATCTTCCGCCGCACCTGACAGTTGTTGTTGTACGGTAATTTTTCGGATGTTGTTCAGTTGTTTTAATAGGTTTTTGTTCTGTTGTTGTTCAGATGTTGATTAGTTGTTGTTCAGATGTTATTCCGATGTTGTTCAGTTCTTATTCAGTTGTTGTACAGATGTTGTTCAGATGTTGTTCAGTTGTTGTACAGATGTTGTTTCGATGTTGTTCAGATGTTGTTCAGTTGTTGTTCAGATGTTGTTCAGTTGTTTAGTTAAGTTATTGTTAAGACTCCACATCTAAACAACTGCTAAAGTAAAGATTTTTCAAAAATTCATATCAAGCCATATTACGTTCTCGTATTGAATTTGTCCTTGTATTGGGCCTTGCAATGGCCGGTGCGTACGTTTAGAAAAGTGTTTCTGAGTTTTTTTGAAGAGTGTAGATAAAATAGTGTATGCAACTGCTATAATTAGGCATTAGAATGCTCGTGTCAAACTATTATCACACTCGGCTGCGCCTCGTGTGATAAACAGACACTCGCATTCTAATGACCCCCATTATACGACAGTTGCATAAACTACTATTATAGTTTTGCACATCGTATAAAAGGCGTTCCTAATGCCACGCGGCATTATCTATCGGCCAACCAGAGAGTAAACAGGGAGAAAAATAAACATACATACATAAATCACGCCTCTTTCCCGGAGGGGTAGGCAGAAACTACTTCCTTCCACTTACTACGATCCTGGCATACTTCTTTCGTCTCCTCCACATTCATCAATCTCTTCATGCATGCTCGTCGGTTTAGGGTACTCTTGACCTGACCTTTCTTTAGCACATCCCCGATTTGATCGAGGTACGTTCGTCGAGGTCTTCCCCTTCCGACGTTTCCATCCACACTTGCCAAATACACCTGTTTTGTTAATCTTCTTTCATTCATCCTCTCTACATGACCAAACCACCTAAGCATACCCTTTTTTACACCAGTCACTACGTCTTCTTTTATACCACAACGTTCCCTTATCACGCTATTCCTTATCCTGTCACTCAATTTTACGTCAATCATACTTCTTAACGCTCTCATTTGTACTGCATTTATTCTACTTTCATGCTGTTTCTGCCACACCCAACTTTCACTCCCATACATAAGTGTCGGAACTAACACCCCTCTATGCACAGCCAGACGGGCCTTATCAGAAACTTTCTGGCTGTTCATAAAGTGTGCAACGCTTCATTCACCATGTTGCCGGCATTCACCCTTCTTTCGATGTCATTTTCACACTTTCCATCTGATGTGAACAAGGAGCCCAAATACACAAACTCTTTCACTTGTTCCACCCTCTCTTCTTCTATCATAATTTTACACTCTGTCATATTTCCTCTTTCTCAAAAACCATTGCTTTCGTCTTACTTACATGCACTTTCATTCCTTTCTTTTTCAAAGCCTTATTCATAATATTTACCATCTCCTGCAACCCTTCAGCCGACGACGCAAGGATAACTTGGTCGTCAGCATAGAGAAGACATTTGACGAGTAAACCATTCATTCTTAGACCACATTCACTCTCTTTCAATCTTCCAAACAACTATCCATGAACAGATTGAACAGCCACGGTGACGCAACACAACAGTTGCATTTCAAAGTAAAAATGAAAACTACGTACTATTATGAAAGTACCTTTAAATACCTACCAATACATAAATATTGTTTATAAATATATCCTTACACAAACACTCATAACAAATTAAATAATATATAAACTTAGTTATATATACTTAAAGTAAATAGAAATAAAATTATAATTTAATTGAAAATCATACATCTAGCTCCATCTGTCTTCAAATGCATAAGATACAGCGCTATTCAGCATGTAAGGGACAGCCCTCCGAATACTGATAGGGTACATTCAGACCATGAAACTGAACAACTCTCCCTAAATAAATAAATATTTCAGGAAGCGTATTTTTTTCCATAGTAAATACAGTCACTGATTGTAATTTGTATGGGAGGTCGATTTTTCTTGTCGTTTCCTGACATATGTTTCTAGGGGAAAGTTGTTCGAAAATGAAAATGAAATTACTTTATTCAATGTAGGATAGTATTATCACTTATTGACGTCATGATCCGTCATTGTTAAAAAAAAGAAATTTGTACAACACAATTTTCTGTTTTTTATTACAATTTTGTATCTTCCTTATAGAAAACCGACTCGGGCGGTGTAAAAAAAATAATAATAAAAATATGCTGTTCAGTTTCATGATCTACATCCACATCTCAGTATTCGGAGGGCTGTCCCTTACGCACGCCGTATATAATTTATAAGCATCGCAAACACGCCGTGTGATGCCAGCTTAGAATGGCATCACCCCATTTCTTTTCCGTGGGTGTTGTAAAAGGCGACGAAGGGATTCGAGGGTGTGTATTGCAATTTTGGGCGATGGGTTGACAACCTGTCACTTTGGCGATACACAATTTTCCGAGTGACCCTCAAATGTTTGTCAGACGTGCCTACCCCGCAAGGGATGAAGGCGTGGTGTATGTATGTATGTATGCAAACACGCCTCTTATCTAGCTTGCGGATTTCGGTGTTATTTGTACCATCGTACCACCACCGTAGCATTCACATAATGCTACGAGTGATTATTATAAAAAAACCGACGAGACATCATGCTGTTCATTTCTATAACCTGTGGTTAAGACTTAAGTTAAGGCTCTAATTAATTAATCTGCTTCTAGCGGTGAATCTTATTTGTCTAGCGCTTCCTTGAAGAGCTGGCAAACATTGCGCGGATCTTACTCAAACTAAACATGATCTGTTTGATGCGCAGGCATGAGATTGCACTACCTTATATCATTATAATATAAACTATACAATGGCTTCAATTCGGGATACAAGTTGGCATAACTAACCTTAAATTAGTGCTTTCACTTTCCGTTAAAAAGGTTTAGAAAAGGATAGGAGATATCTGAGCCCTGTCATGTTTAAAAATGACAATGATTTCTTCGCAATTTCTAGTCAATTTAGTCGCCATTGTTTCATCGTTGCTATATTTTTACAGATAACACGTGTTTTGCGTCGAATTATAAGAAATTACATGACTTAAATATCTCCTAGTCTTTTTTCAACCTTTTTGCCGAAAAGTGACAGCACTAATTTATGATAACTTGAATTAGGGGTCGTCTTGCCTACGTCTTGACAATTCAATAAAATCCGCATATTTGGTAAGCAAATTCCATATTTATATAAATTATGCGTCTGAACTATACCCATATGTGCTTTGGCGCTTAAAATCACATTCCATAGAAACGTGTTTGATTCAGACATAGAATTACACAGATGGAATTTAGCCTTTAGTGCATCTGCATCGCCGTATCTGCAAGCTCGCTTTACGGAAATTGCTGAGTCGCACATTCTTGCCATAATTATGTATGCATGACGAGTTTTTGACGTGCATTGATAAGCTGCATATGGCGAGTGTAGCCGTGAACAACCTTGACAGTGGCACTTCACAAAAAAAGGTTTCTTTTTATACAAACCATCTATCAGATTGTCCGTTGCCCAAGTTTTTAGTAGAACCTGCAAACACAATGAAATATTCGCTGTTATTAAAGATACGCGCTGCCGCCAATACTTACTTTGTCTGTGATGGCAAAAAGTGCCTTAATACGGACACTTTTGATATTAATTCCCATAACTTTAATTACAGCAAATATTTCAATGCTCACTATAGTGATATACAGTTATCTGATTGACCCTCAAAATTTTATCAGACGTGGTGTTGATATCCGTTTTGCGGTCGTTGACGCTCTGCCTACCCCGTAAGGGATATATGCGTGATTTATGTATGTATGTATTTCAATGCTGAACTAATGAGTGGTGTTTTCCTTTTTCTCCACACTTGCCAGGCGATTATCACACAGCGTAACCGCGATAAATATTGTAATCAGCAGTAGTTCAGTAACTTTAAGGTCCTAATCCACCAACAGTTACGTCTTATCTAGATTCTCATTTTCCTGGGAACTGAAATTGGTTATCTTCAGTAATAATAGCCTGTATTATAAAAAATACACATATACATATATCACGTAAACGGTCGTAAAAAAGGACGTTTGTGCCACGCCTGACAAATATTTAAGCGTCATTTAGAAAATGTGTATCGCCATAGAGACAGATTGTTAGCCCATTGCCTAAAATTGCAATACACATGTAACCTTCAAGACTCTTAGTCGCCTTTTACGACACTTATGGGAAAAATGGGGTGATGCTATTCTAAGCCGACCTCACCAGACAAAATAAATAAAAGATATATTCTATAGTGGCATCTAGTTTCTTTTTTC
The DNA here is from genome assembly GCA_027580185.1 of Tuta absoluta. Taxonomy (NCBI): domain Eukaryota; kingdom Metazoa; phylum Arthropoda; class Insecta; order Lepidoptera; family Gelechiidae; genus Tuta; species Tuta absoluta. Next base: position 7,709,223 of record JAQAHW010000009.1, read on the forward strand.
GTTTCCTCAGAGACTAAAATTCTATCAGAATAAAACTGGATAACCCGTAGAAAACTTTATACGACAATTTCCTATTTGTTGATTGAAAGAATAGAGCTATTGAAGTTTTTGAAAAGGATTCCAAACAAAGATTGCTGGGGATGCTGGCTCAAGTTATATATTTGTGATAGGAACTTCACTAATGCTATTGATACAAGAAATCAAGTTTCCTCTCGAACCGAAAATATGGAAGACTGAGCTTTTTTAAACCATGGTGTCAGAGTGTTTCAACCGTCTACTACTAGTAGTAGGCCTCTGACATGGTTGTGAAACGACCGCCGTCTAATCATAGAATGCAACCGGTACCGACGGCTTAACGTGCCCTCCGAAGCGCGGAACCTTATTTATTTTCGGACAATCAGGTGGTTCAGCCTGCAATGTCCTAACCAGACTGGGAAAATATTCACAATGTGATAAACATCAACTATTGTGAGTGCCCCACCGAGAATCGAACCCGGAACCTTTACGTCGCAGGCAGTCGCACTACCACTACTCCACATTAGCCGTCAGAAAAATACTAACAGCTAACAAACAATCATCAAGCTTACAGGAAATTGAGATCATCATATTCGGATCATATCCTATTCTAACTAGGGGCTATGCTATTTCAGGAAATATATAAGCACAATGGATGCATAGAGTTGATACGGGTATCAAAGGATCTAGAAAATATATGCAAAGTTGAAAATTGAATAGAGGATTGTTAAGTGCATCCTTACTTCATTTGCATGCAATGTATCTGATAATTCAAAAATACATTGAGAGCGTACTAAACACGTTTGAGTATGTTACCTATATAGTGTGTACCTACAGCCGACGGCCTATGTGGCGCAGCGGTAGTGCGACTGCCTGTGACGCAAATGTTCCGGGTTCGATTCTCGGTGAGGCACTTACAAAGTTGATATTGAACACTTTGTGGATTGGTTCCCAGTCTGGTTAGGACATTGCAGGCTAAACCACCCGATTGTCCGAAAAGAAAGGTTCCGTGCTTTGAAGGGCACGTTAAGGCTCGGTTGCTGACTATAATATCTTAATGCCGGTCGTTGCTCAACCATGGCAGAGGCCTTCTACCAGGAGTAGGTGGCTGAAAAACTCTGACAACAGGGTTCATCGGGTCGTTGGACGACTCGGTGTCCCACACGAAAATAAGAAGGAGTGTGTACCTAAGTATTAATTAGGAGTGATCAAGGGAGAATCAGCTTATATGCTGGTAGGTAAAAAACTTACGTATTGAGTGTCACAAGATGAGATTTGCTCTTTAAATAGCTCTTTACTTTTGTTAGGTAAAATAACATTATATATATACATGACGGAGGCATGAAACCGCAAATTTTCTACAAAAATTACGCCAATATTTCTTGCGGGGTAGGCAGAGCGCAAACGGCCATTTTAAACATTTCAGGATCATTCAGAAAATTGTGTTTCACCATAGTGACATGTTGTCAGCCCATCGCCTTAAATTGCAATATACATGATCCATAACCATAACCCTCGAGACCCTTAGATAGTTTGCGACACCCACGAAAAAGAAATGCGGTGATGCGATTCTAAGCCGACATCACACGGTAGAGTTTCTAGACCCGGAATTTTAAATTTGTATTAATATTGAAATTATTGTTAAAAAAGGGTTGACACAATAGTGGCGAAAATCCTTTTCGTAACAAAACAATAATTTAGGCGGGTACGGTGCATTTACGGTGCAAATATCGGGGTACAAAGATTCGTAAATAGTGTGTCGTGATCCAGTATCGCACTCACCGTAACGTATGCATCTGTCATCTCGATTGGCTGACGCATCTGCAACGCACCGTAGCCGTATTTATTATAGAATAAGATCTGAATTCGCAATTTCCTTTCGTTTGACAGACTCGTGAGATACGACGGACGATTATTGAGGGAACCGCCTTAAGGTGAGTGTACTCGTGAACGACCTCGACAGTGGCGCCACTTCACAAAAAAATATTTACTCTTTATACAAACAATCTATCAGAAGCGATATCTCTTGCAAAGTATTAATTATTAATGTAAACAAGTGTAATATATAGGGACAAATAACAATTAATACTAAGCCAAACTAGACTAAAATTAAATAATGATCTATCAGGATGTCCGTTGCCCAAGTTTTTAGTAATAATGAATACCAGAAGTGGCCGTTTTAGGCACTTTTTGCCATAACTTTAATTGCAGCGAATATTTCATTGAGGTTGCAGGTTCTAATTTTACTTAAGGATAAGTCTAAAAACTTGGGCGACGGACATTCTCATAGATTGTAAGTACTAAGAGATATTTTTTTTTGTGAAGTCGCGCCACTGTCGAGGTCGTTCACGAGTACACTCGCCTTAAACAAATCCCTATGTAGCATAGTGGTACATTATATTGTAACCTCACGTACACAAACTTGTACAAAGGAAACACGTTGGTTGGCAAATTACTATAGTCGACCCGATTAGACGCTGTGTATTCTCTCAGATGCATCCGTGGCCGTATTTGTATGGGAGTAAGATCGGTTTTTGCAATGTCCTTTCGTCTGACAGACGCATGCGTTACTGTGTGTTAAAAATACAAGCGTAAGGCGACAAGTGGGAGAACCGCCTTAAGAGATCTATCACTATACTCACTTAGGCCTCGTATATACGAAGAACTTACAAATTGCCAGATTTATGCGTCAAAGACATGACATTAAAAAATTACTGCATAAATCATTTAACATAAATTAACAACCGCGACAATCTTAAAATATATATTGCGATTTGTTTTTCTTAAAGTTTATCTTACACACCGATGCATCAAAATTTACCATACCTATGCAATGTAAATAAAGTTTTAGTTCGAGCCAGTGTCTAAACTAGAGCAATATGTTACAACTTCCCCAGATCTAGTCAATATTGCAAAAGACAAAGACTTTAAAATAAATAAAATAGAAATAAAAATCCTAGACAATTCACACAGCGCCATCTATCATACATAGAAAACACCCAAAATAGACACAAATATTTGAAAATTGACTTATAAATAGTTGTATCTTGTGGGGATCAAACCCGCGACCCGCGGCGTAGCAGGCAGGGGTACTATCCGCTACGCCATCAGGACAGTCGTTTAAGTTGATCCTGTTTAAGTTAGAACTTTGACTTAGATATTGGTTTTATGGATGATTAATAAATAAATTCATTCATTCATTCAATAACCTTTATCACGAACGTACTCGGTCACAGACAGAAGAGAAAGAGCAATGAGTAAGATAAAAAAAACTAAGTTACACATACATTGCCTTGAGGTAGCTTAAAAAACTTCCACATACAAGTTGTTAGCAGTCGGAAGGATTTTTCCACTACTGGAAACATGCAATGAGGTTGTGACAACAACATGTTGACCGCTAGCATTGTCTGTCCGCTGTCAATTAATTCAAAAGACATCATCATCATCATCAGCCTATTGCAGTCCACTGCTGGACGTAAGCCTCCCCCAGGGCACGCCATAGGGCACGATTCTCCCGATTCAGATAGACGTTACATCACAATTGATTTTGTAGATTGAAGAATGTTGCGAAACGTTTGCAGCTATCCATTACCAACTGTTGGTATCATGTAGGAGGTCCTGTACTTTCAGGCAGAGAAATCAAACAATAGGTATGTTGCCAACAGAACCAATAAGTATTCAACGTCTCTTTGCATGTGAGCAAAAGAGAGTGCGGGTGCAAAACCTCTCATATACGGGCGCACTGCTCGAGGCAAGCAAACAATACATCAATCGCATCTGTTTTATTAAAAACAAGGGAATTTGTTATGTATTTCACAATTTTTTATTGTACTGAGAAGGAGTTCACCTGTTATATAAAAAAATCTTGTCTGGAACACACGACTCGTTAAATTTAATTTATATTTTAATTTGCCATATTCAATGTCGTACTTATTGGGCCCCTGAGCCACAGAAGTAAGTAATATCGTATGGCATTCGTAAAACTACCCAATAAACCCTGGTGCCACAGTTTTACTAGGTAGGAAGGTAACTAGTACGACTGACATCGGCATTTTACATTACACTAACCGAGAATGGCTAGTTTAGAAATTCGGCTTGTACTAAGTCCAGCAAGCAAACGGAAAATGTAGCACCTGGGCTAGAGTGGTCGCACTGCAACCCTTAATAGGATAGAGCATACCCAATTTTTGCATTGCCTTTGGAATCTGATTCGGGTACATATGGTCTCAAATCCAGTGGTATCTGGTGGGAAATTATTTTCCTATGTCTTTGTAAGGGTTAAGTCTGGAACCCTGAATTTCGCAAAGTACTACAATTTATATCTCGAGGTCAGAAGTTTTAATATTTGTAGAGAGAGTCAGACTGCATTGTATTCAGTCTGAATCTTTCACGGTAAATAAATACTACATACTATTGGTTATTCTGTGACGGTAACTTGCGCTCCACGACACATTTTGTCCGTAATTTCTCGCGTGTTGTTTATAAGTATTCAAACACTGGTTTTTTATTTAAACTGTTCTTCATAAAAAAATGCGCCTTTATTAAAAACCTAAGTATGTTTAGCAGGTTAGTTCGTAACGATATGTCAATAAATATTTGAAATGAATCCGTTACCTAGCTGAGTACCTTATTAAACTTGGGCGATAAATCCTTCACGTCTTTGGATTCGAATATTCGCTATATTGAACTTTCCGTAGGATTCCCTAAACTATTTAAATGAAGGCCAAGCGTGAGTTCAATAAAACTTTACAGATTACATTTCTTTAATCCCTGGAAAGTATACGCATTATGCAGTCCAACACTCCACCTGCTCATTTTTCTCCCGCAGCATCTATCTGGTGTAACAAAGCGAGGTCGTTAACACAGAGAGCCGATATCTAGGACGCTAGTTCAAATAAATGCCGGCTCGTTCTACTCTTGTTTGTGAACGCAATATGTTTGTGCATTGTGTTTCAATCGCGGCTACGCCCGCAGCGGAACCCTGGTTTGTATTACAGAGCTCCTTTAAACCAGGCAATGTAATAGATATTTCAGCTTTTAAGACTTCAGTCAATTTCTTAAAGAAAGGAATTCAATCATATGGTGGTTTATAGAGAGTAACTTGTGAAAACCTAACTGCATATAGTTGAGTGGTAGAATTTCGGAAACCCGAAATTCTGAGATTTTCCACTCAAGTTTAACTCAGTTATTTGTTGTCATATCTCATATAATTAAAAATACAGATTTCTCCTTGCGGGCTATTTTTCGTTCATGCTGCTTCTTTTCGTCGAGAAATAGAATTCGAAAGGCATTCGAAAATTCGAAAGGCAGCCTTTAAATGTTCCGACATTGCTTTTATGAAAGTTTATGGATTTTGTTGAAATGCCACGATCAATTTTTTATTTAATATATTTTTTATGTATAGTTTGATTTATTATTTGCTGATTTAGCCTAAAACTAAGTAGTTTAATATATTAACGTATAGGATCTGATGTGAGAGATGAAAAAATGCACCTGATTTAAAATAGACTCACAGTTTACTGTTATTAACACATCGCTTTAAGATAAATGAATGTAATTTAAAGCAAAACCAATGAATACGTACATAATCGTCAACATCTTATTGGTGTACGTACCGTCCATAAATTAAACTTAAGAGGTCAGCAAATAATCTTCTGATTAATAATACTACTCTAGAGGTCAGTGATAGACTTAGAAGTCCTCACCCAATCAAAGTGACTTTGTCTAAGTAATCTCGTGTTCGACCTCTGAATAGGCGACATTAACTAGAAACCATCCAATCCGGGTCCTGATTAGTGTTTCCAAAACATCGATAATTTTACCATCAATTCTTTTAAATATCGATATTATTAATTATGTATTGTTAAACTATCTCAGACATATGACATTTAATCGTGTTTTCGAAAATTTCGGTTACATAAAAAGTGTCTAAAAACGACCACTTTTGGTATTAATTGCCATAACTTTAAATTACTTAAGGATAATACTAAATACTAAATTTATTTATAAGGTATATGAACATAAAACTAACACAATTTAATTATTTACAGAAAAAATAACCTAAAACTAAACTATGAAAAGGTCCTCCAGTGCGCCCCCATCAGACATGGTCCCCAGTAAGCTGGCAACGTTTCCTCTTTGAATGGCCAAACTTAAACGTTGGCCAAAGAAGCTGCCAGCTCTCCGGTCCCCGGTAGTCTCATTGAGGCGCGCTGACACCTCGTAAATGACTTTCTTTGCGGAGGGGCCCCAAGTCCCCATCGTCTCAAAGCCCACGGGAGAGAAAATGAGGCTTCCGGAAATCTCCTCGTACTTCCGCGCCTTCGCGGCTTCGGCACCTGCGGCTGCGGCACCTGCGCGGGCGCATGTGGCGTGTATGTGTGAGGGCGCAAGTGTGTCTACGCACGTGATATCCCACACCATACATTTGCCTCTTTGCCATGGGATGAGCGTTACCCCATCGGGCCTCTTGCCGTCAGAACGAACGATACCGTTTGGTTCTAGTTTTGCCGGAACGTTCGCTGAGACATGGGCTCGACGTAGGATGTCATTAAGGGCTGCGTGGCGTGGAATGCGGCCGGCGCTCATGCGGCAGGTCAGCCCGTGGTGGCCATATTCAGTCACGGGCGCACCGCATCTGCATTGGTGAGGGTGAACTGTTTTAAGGCCTAACCGGAGGGCAACAGCGAGAGAGAGGGTGCAGCTGTCGAGTAATGTGCCGGTGTTTTCTGAGGGTACGGCATTTAGCCAGAGGCCGGACTCTCTCTCGAAGGCAGCCAGGAGACGGGCGCGCTGTACAGGGCATGAGCACGCATTCATGAGATCCACTTGGGTTTTCTGACAAAGAGGCTCATCCCACCGTCTCTGAAGGTGCATGTATGTATTTGATAAAACATGATGAGTTAAAAATAATCCGGAACGGCTGGCATTATTTAAGTGAAAAACTTTCAAAAATTCTGAAGTCGCTTATTTTTTTTAGATTGCGGTATTTGTGTCCTCAAAGTACGGAATACATTTTGTGTATTTTTTTACGCTTGCTTAAATTTCTGATTCATAGCATAGTAGCTCATTTATGAAATTGAATGTTTAAGTGCCTATAGTTGAATGAATATTTTAAAATTTACCAGTATTGTATGGGACAATTTACACAGTATAAAAACCCAGCTTGAGTAGATTTTATTCACTGCAATCGATACTATAATAGCGTCAAATAAAATTACACAAAATAATAAATTGGGTTTGGCCAATGCTCCAGAAAATATTAGCTAAAAATAAACAATTTTAAACATATAAAGGAGGGCAAGGAGAAGAGGGAGAATAGAAATAACGACGGCTACTCCAACGATAAGAGCAATGAGCTCTCAAATATAAAAAAGAGATTTTGAAACATGATAAGTTAGCAATACTGGGCTAAAAGCCATAATATGAATGTGATATATGCTTATCTAATAATCGAAGTGGAAATGTGTTGTAAGATCACCCGTTTAACGCTTAAATTGCTGACTTCAGGATTCGCTAGCGCGAATTACAATCCACCAAATCAACAACAGATATATGTATGCCTTGATCTTTAATTCACGATGACAACTTACTACCATGATAATTTTGGTTTTGACATAAGCGTTAACAGTCGTAAGATAACACAGGGAGTACCAAAAAAGGTGTAACAAGCCGAAAGGAGGTCAATATTATGTACTCCTGAAAAAAATAATCAACAAATTTCCCCATGTGGCAAAAATCTTAAAAATATATTGGACCATTCATATAAAATTGCCAATCATCTAGTTTATTTAATATGGGTGTCCATTTTAAAAGCTTTTATTAAAAGCTTTTATTTAACTTGCAGTGTATGTAAGTATGTAAGTAAGTAACAATGTTTGTTCGGTGCAAATCTTGCAAGTTTAATTTGAACCACTTCTCGGTATCCGATTGAGTTGAAATTTTGCATGTTGGTCCAGAACCGATGACAATGCATGTTAATCATAAATTTGACCTGATGCTGCTGCCAGGATCGGCTCCGTACGAGAGATCTCCTCAGCGGTTAATAGCTGGGACACAAAATTTTGTATACGAATTCGTTTATTATAGGCAAATGGTAGGCCCACCATGAATTAGATGCTACATCCAGGGTTGTCTTCGAACTATGGAACTCCTCAATATTCAACTGCTGGGACTTGCAATTTTGTATACGAATTCGTTTATTATAGGCAGTTGGTAGGCCCACCATGAATTAGACGCTACATCCAGGGTTGTCTTCGAACTATGGAACTCCTCAATATTCAACTGCTGGGACTTGCAATTTTGTATACGAATTCGTTTATTATAGGTAGTTGGTAGGCCCACCATGAATTAGACGCTACATCCAGGGTTGTCTTCGAACTATGGTACTCCTCAATATTCAACTGCTGGGACTTGCAATTTTGTATACGAATTCGTTTATTATAGGCAGTTGGTAGGCCTACCATGAATTAGACGCTACATCCAGGGTTGTCTTCGAACTATGGAACTCCTCAATATTCAACTGCTGGGACTTGAAATTTTGTATACGAATTCGTTTATTATAGGCAGTTGGTAGGCCTACCATGAATTAGACGCTACATCCAGGGTTGTCTTCGAACTATGGAACTCCTCAATATTCAACTGCTGGGACTTGCAATTTTGTATACGAATTCGTTTATTATAGGCAGTTGGTAGGTCCACCATAAATTAGACGCTACATCCAGGGTTGTCTTCGAACTATGGAACTCCTCAATATTCAACTGCTGGGACTTGCAATTTTGTATACGAATTCGTTCATGATTGGCAGTTGGTAGGCCCACCATGAATTAGGGTCACGTCAATAGAAGGACTCCTGATAGAAGAATTAGACTGTTCGAAATTAACTGGGACTCGGCCATGTAATAATGACGCCATCAATGAAATGAAAAGACTAAGACATATTACAAGCTAATTCTTCCATTAGGGATGCCGGAGGAGTAGGTACCAACCTACTTCTATATAATATAAAAGAGATAATTATACTTTATCCTAATGTTAGTTTTCCCCGTGCCTTAAGTTTTTCTATTGAAGGTCTCTCCGTTTTATAGAAAGACTTTCGTATTGATCAATAACTATCGTAACATAAACTAAAAAATATAAAATAAAATTATGTTAAAAAAAAAAAAACAAGCTTTTACTTAAGTGCTCTGAAAAGATGAAAATAAAATTTTGAATGAAATTAACCACATTCATTTATGACTTTACAGAAATGAAAATATAATAAAAGCTTGTCGCGAAACTTTCAATTTGTGATTGAAATTTTGTAATAGGGTACGCACCTAACTGTAATTAGGTAGTTTCTTCTAGGCATCGCGACATGCTTTTATTATATTTTCATTTCTGTAAAGTCATAAATGAATGTGGTTAATTTCATTCAAAATTTTATTTTCATCTTTTCAGAGCACTTAAATAAAAGCTTGTTTTAATTTTTTTTTTTTACATAATTTTATTTTTCATATTTTGATTTATATTCCATAGGGCAACTTGTTTAGTTTCATGACCTTTTTATTACTCTTTGTATATCGATACTGCCGGTCTATCGATAACAACCCTACAGTGCAGATTGGTGGCGTGGCTCTAGATGCTGGGGTCGCAGGGTCCCAGGGGTACTAAATCGCCTCCAATTAATTGTTAGGTCTCGACTGTCCTGAGGTCAATCTGCTTGTGACGCAACTCTGCTACGAGTGATAGGTTTGCGGTTGAAGACGGAATGGGATTCCGATAGATACTACGTAGGAAGGTTGGATATACCTGCTATTGGCCACGCTTACCTAAGTACCATCTTTGATATGTGTATTCTTCTTCTTTATGAGTAGGACACCGAGTCGTCCATCGACTTGATGAACCCCGGTGTCAGAGTTTTTCAACCGCCTTCTACAGTAGTAGGCCTCTGACATGTAACGCCCACCGTCCAAGTAATCATAGACAACAACCGGGACCCATGTCTTAACATGCCCTCCGAAGCATAGTCAATTAACCAGCTGTTCAGTAATTTTGTTTGGGAGGTTTTTTAAATTTAAATTATTGTGACCCATGTATGTATTGTTCTATCACTTATTATCAGTGAAACCTGTCATTTTCTTGGATGTATTTTTTTATACTCTAGAAGCATTTGATGACACCAGCGGGTACTGTGTGGGTAATGATTATTCTAATCTAACTTGGTATGTAGGTACGGTCGGATTCATAAGTGGAGTCATAGTTAGACCACTTGACAGATTGCAATACGGGTTATTATCCTCTGTACTTACTTTACTAACTTACGCACACACGTAAGATTATCGACTGTAAGTAGAAAAGTCCACCTTAAGGCGTAACATTAAAACTTAAACAGATTACCACCTATAAGCGACATCTATGTAATCTTAGAAATAATTACTCGGTGATAGCCTATTCGCCACCACATCACCACAAAGTATACATCACACTGGATTGTCTAAAACTGTATTATAGTTATCCTTATTCGTTCGCTTGTAGTAAAGCAATAGATTCCATATCTTTATTTCGTCGTATTGATCACAAGCTACCGTAGCTTAACGGTAATAGTTCTTACCTTCTAATCAGAACAGAACCGGGTTCCCATCCGATCTCTGTATGTTGAATAATGTTTTTTTTTATATGTTTTTACCATATTTTCTCCAGTAATAATTATTTTATATAATATTTTTCTATATATTCATCTATGTATTATATCTATAAATGTTTATTGTAAATTATGTATCAAAATATTATATCTAAAAACATAAACCTATAATATTGTAATAAAACAAAAAGTAAGGTAAGAAATTATTTTATTGGTAGGTATGGTATTACTTTATGTAAATAACATAATGACATGAATGAGAACTTTTGGTAACCATAAAATACGAGTATGTAAAACTACATAAAATACTTGCTGTCGTAATACTTAGTTTATAGTTTTGTTTGAATGATAAAACACAATATTATGTAAAATGATATTAAGTGTTCATTAGCTGAAACATCGATAGGTAATTATTTATAAGATCATAGGAATGATCCAAATCTTGGATTGAATCTTTCAATAAAGTTATTTAAGTAATAATTTCGTTAGTAATTATTTTATTGTTCTATGTTTAACGACGATGCACTTTCCTCGGAAGTAAAAGTAATTGTAATAATAATAAATCAGTTATTTGCCTACATCTCAAGGTTTAAGCTTAAGTACTCGTTTTCGTAATGAAAAGATATTGAAGCAAGGCCTTAAGATAACTGACTAATAATGATCAATCTTATATGAATATATATCGATGTTTTAGCATAATTTCGTTTCTAATGTAATGCTTCACAAATACCTACTGCAATAGTAGGCGGGTAAGCAGGTAAACAGAGGTTGAGTGACTATAGCAACGATTTATCGGGCCCGCTTCGGCATACATTTCTGATTATTTTGTGTATATTCATATATTGTAATGAAATACACAAGATAATCAGCAATTTATGCTAGATCGGATCTGATTGAAATCTCAAGTAAAAATCGCCGCTTACATAATTAGTATTTGGTGTTACCTCCACTGTTTTCAATAACACTTAATAAACGTCGCGGCATAGACTCGACCAAATTTGAGCATATATCTGTTCCTCTGGTACTCTCCCACACTTCCATGTAGTGAGCCTCTAAAGCCTCTGTCGTCCTTTCATTGCGCATGTCCCACCTTTGCACCATTAAACCCCATAAATTCTCTATGGGATTTAAGTCCGGAGATTTTGCTGGCCAACGAACAACTTGGATATCTGGGTGCTGGCTAAACCAATTATTCACCACGGCAGCTCGATGCACTGGACAATTATCCTGGACAAATGCGAAACTAGGAACTTCACTGGCAGGATAAACAGTTCGCACCGTCGGTAGCATGCTTTCCTGTAGCATATCAATATAATTAGCGGCAGTTGCACGCCCTGTTTCTTGTGCTACTAATTCACCTGGACCAGCGGCAGACATCCAGCCCCATAGATTTGTTGATATGCGACCGGATTCTGTGTTCGGTAGAACATTTTTTTCAACATACCTGGTACCATTTCGGCGCCATAAATGAACCCTACCGTGTTGCGACGATAAAAAGGTCTTTTCATCAGAAAATATCTCATTTTCCCAATTAAAGTCTAAAAAGTCTCTGGCAAACGATAATCTGTTACGTTTATGCTCCGCAGTTAGACTAGGCTTCTTGGCTGGCTTTCTATGGTGTACTCCTGCACCATGCAGGGCTCGACGAACGGTTAGTGCCGATGTTTCAAACATGTTCGCATAATGAGACGTCCGTATGAAACCATTTTCTTCATATTGCTGGACCATCATCCTCCGCTGTGTATCATTAATTAGACATGGGCGGCCGCTGCGCGGTCGAGTTTTTACGCTACCTTCCTCTTCAAAACGTGTAACCCAACGTTTAACAGTCTTCCACTAAAACAAAAAAGCATTATTAATATAAAAAGTTTATAATAATCGGTTTCCAGCTACCAACATACTATGAGTCACAGTTTTTAATATTTAAAATACAATTATAATGAAATAAAACTATACTTACGGCCAGACCAGTCTGATTAGCAATTTGAGCTAAATTAAATCCAATATCATGCAGCGCAACAATACGCTGCCTATCCTGCAAACTGATATTAGAATGCATTTCAAAGAAATAAACACTCAAGTTTAATAAATAAGCTTAGGTTAAAAAAAAACACTTAGCACACGCACTATCTCGCAAACGATCTAGCAACGACTAAGATCAAGTTCAAAATTTACTAAATTTTACTTCATTTGATAAAATAAAAATGAAAACGATGAAGTCGGGATTCGAACCATTGTCTACACAATTACGGCCAAGAATATGCTTGTCCGCGCTACCGACCAAGCTACCGAAGCTTATGCTTCATGCAGTGAAATAGTCAATACTACTCAGCCTATTATGCAATGGTAGTTCATCAACAATAGTATGTTATACGTCATTTGTGTCATTGTGTGAGTGTCGCCGGCGGGTGCGAGCGACTTGTTTTCTGAGGTTTGTGTTAACTATGACTCCACTTTTGAATGCGACCGTACATGCCACACCACAACATTTGTGTGTATTTAATTGGCTTTCTAAATTAGATGGAATTTGTCAACGTACTGTCTGATACAGGATTAGGTTAATGATATTGATTACCTACATACAGACAATACAAAGAGATTGCGGTTTGATGCCTACCGTATTGCGAATTGGTTTAAATAGGATATAAAAAATACGAATTTTGTACGAAACATTAGCATTAACTGAAAATTATAGAAATACTCGTAGTTCTAAAAATCCACTATTTAAAATTCCTCGTTATAATAACTTGTATGGAAAATTTCAATTAAACTATCTTATTCCTAAACTTATAAACTCACTACCTTTTAACGTAAAACAAGACATTAATGAAAAAAATATTAAAACTAAACTTAAAAACTATTATATTAGTAAATTAGATTAAAACTAGTATGTACTATTGATCATATTCTCTCACGTTCTTCCGTCTTGTGGACGAGACACGCTGTATGCGCGCGCTCGGCAACCGGTTTGTATAAGCGCTCGTGGTTGTACTTGCGATCTCAACGCTGGTACAAACAACTCTGTATACATGTCATGTACTTTATAATTTGTATCGTGAAGCGCCAACGTAGTGGCGATATCAGACCGCACGGATAAACCTTGACAGGTTTTTGTTGCGTTCTCTTGTAATTGTTGTTTATCTTTTTTGTAAATGTTTTAATTAATAAAAATAAAAAAACAACAATAACTAAACAGATAACAAAGCTTTGATTGTTTTCACACGTGCCGCACGGTAAAGCGGTATTTTGTAGAGTAAAAGGAATTCGATACATTCCCTGGAAGGGGTAAGATTTTCCAACATATTCTTCCTTAGAACTACCAGGTCGGAAAACACTTGAAATACTTTGTTAAAAAAATATATTTGATAGGCTAAGGCCTATCAAATATTAGACTATAGTCTATTAGACTATAGACTAAGGTCAGTTGTTTTGGTGGTGCACGGAGCTTTCGGCTTCAAAGTTAATTATTTTTATAAAATCTTGTTTATTAGTACATTTTTGTACCTTTTCATTTAGCTGATGGAACAGAAGTAATTTATATAGTTTGATAGCGTTTTCCAAAGTGATTTTATGCATGCATGCTGATTGCAAAAAATATTTTTTTTTAAATTTTCTAATTCGATACATTCTCTGAAAGGGTAAGAGGGTGATGTGAAAAATAAAATGGATCATAGACAGTATGATCCGTCTTCAGTCTTCATCATTCAAATTTCGCTTGGCTCTTGTCGGTGGAGTAATTGCAATTTTTTTTCTATCTTCTGCCAGCAACTTGACCTCTTGATATGACACGGCATTAATCTTCTCCTTTACTTGAGAGAAGAATGTGCGTCTAGGTCTTCCTTTTCCTCTCCTTCCTACGTTTTACCAAATCAAAAGTCCTAATAATTTGATATCTAATGGTTTCCGGTCTATAGTTCTATGGAAAAATATGTTGGAAAGTGTGTCGAATCTTCAGGGAATGTATCGATGCAGCTTTGCTGTGTGCTTCTGCATGCGTTTTTGTACAACTCCTTTCGTAAGTAAACTAAAGCGGAAAAATACCACAGGTCACGTCTGACAACAAACAATAAAACAACCATTATAATAAAAGCAACAAAAATTAACAGTAGTGTGGTGTGGAGTAAATAAGTAAGCTTTTCCTATAGCCTAGACATCAACCGAATTTTGCATTTAAAACCTTTCTATAAAAAATCTCTACCTTAAATAATATACAGATTGAAACCAATTGTTTACAAAATGGAGAGGCTTTTCAACATTTTTCCTGGATTTAAAACAATAGGGCTCCCTCTCTGAATACAGATTTTAGTCCGAAATGGTCAGTTTGGTATTAAATCGGACTTCGGCTGGTCTATGAAATTTGAAAGTGGCTTCCAGGCTACTAAAGTAAATACAAAGTTATTCGAAATGTATTCCGGTGTTCTTCATTATTCACATCACAATTCAGAACCTACCTTCTCACTCACACATAATCATAAAATTGAGATCTTAAAATTGGTATGATAAAGAAGGTGCTGTACATTTTTAGGCAACCACTGTAAGTGGCAAGATTGAAGATAGTTTATTGCATTAAATATGGTATACGAAGGTGTCAGCTGTTGCAAGAGATTGCTAAACTACTCTCTGCATAAAACCATTAATTTTTTTATTTTTTATTTATTTAACTTTATGCTATGAATTTACATAGGCGTACTTAATACCGAGGGCATTATCTACCAGTCTACCTTAGGGCATGTGGAAATGGGCGAGGCAGGTGTCGAATAAATGCAATAATAAACCTAAATCAATACACTAAATAGTATCACGAACACTAATATATGTAATTAATAATTATATGTATACATATAAATAATATAAAATATATAAGGTGTAAAAAAAATGCTGAGAATATTTTAAGGGGTGAACCAGTACGTGAAACTGAACAACTTTCCCCAAGGAACATAGGTGGAAATATGAAAAAATAATTTGACCCTCCCATATACTTACTGTGTTACCCGGCCGGGATAATTTGTATGGGAGGGGCAATTTTTTTTTCATATTTCGACCTATGTTCCTTGGGGAAAGTTGTTCAGTTTCACGTACTGGTTCACCCCTTTAAATATTCTCAGCTAATTTTTTTACACCATGTATACATAAATATTAGGTACATTTTATCACAGGGCACAATAATCGGGTCAATCGGGTAAATCAAAGTTTCAAAAGTAATTAAACAACACTGCTTTTACACTGTTTTCGTCAACTTGTTTCGTGCTCGCCAGCGGGGCTTTAGGCTGTTTTCTATATAAACTCTATCTATAAGCAAAAAAAAAAGATTTTACAAGTTTATAGGCCCACTGAAACGCTGCGCTTTACAGTTGATTCACATGCAGCGCGCGCGCCAGCCGAGCGCGGGCGGCCCGGGTAGGTGACATGGGGTTTATTGTATTTTCCACCAACATCGCGCCTTTACTCTTTCAAACAAGGTTTATATCAAAATTGCTACATATTGTCAGCTTGCATTTAAAAAAGTAAGGTGGATACTGGTGTCATTTCGCTTGCATTTCCAGTTTTGTAAATATGATACATGTAAATTGATTATTTATTTAATTAATTTTGCAATTTTTGCAACAATCGCAAGTATTAACTAGATTATTTATTTATTATCAATGATAAGTTGTAGGCTTCAAACTATTCAGCGTCGTTTTAAAGATCAAAAGCATGTTCGAATGAGAATCGAAGTAAAATTTATACCTATACCATACTAAATTCGTAGGTGCACTCTGCTGTTCCATAAAGTCTCCCATTCCAATATCACTGCATCGCTTAATTCGTTTCAATTCAATTTCAATGAAAATATTCGTATCCTCTCTGCAAATTTTGAAGACGACAAGATTTCTCTACTTTCAAATAGATATACGTGGACGATTTAATGGATTTGGCATTTAGATTTCTTTTATTCGTTTATTATATGTTAAGAAGAGGCAAATCGCGACCTAGACGAGCGTATATGGACCAAATCAAAGAAAAAATAGGTGTCATGTCGTATTAGGAAGTCTAAGAGAAGGCATAAAATAGAGCAGATTGGATATTACTCCACCGACAAGAGCGAAGCTCTTAAATTAATGATGATGATGATTATTATTGTACGTAAATTTAAAGAGAACTATCTTATTTCAGACTTAACAAATTAAGTTTAAATAAATGTATTCGATATTTGACTATTCTAATAGACAGACGTATACAAAGCCCTAGTAACTTGCTTGGAGGTTTTATTTTCTAAGAAATGATGCCATATTGTCATACCTGCTGACCTTTCAAGAATAATACAACTTCCAAAACAACGTCCAAAGATCAAACGACAACAAACTTTGAAAGCCGTGATGGGGCGATGGCGTAGCGGATAGTACCCCTGCCTGCTACGCCGAGGGTCGTGGGTTCGATCCCCACAAGACACAAATATTTTTGTTAAGTCATTTTCAGATATTTGTGTTTAGTCTGTGTGTTTCTATGTATATTATGTATTTATTTACAAAAAGAAGTATAAATTATGTATTAATAACAGCTATCTAGTTCCCATAGTACAAGCTTTGCTTTGTTTTAGTTTAGAATTGTTCAGGATATCATATCTATCTATCATGTGTTGTTTACTGGGAAAATATGTATCTGCCCGGCTTGGAAACGTAAGCCGAGCAAACGAGCGGTTGCCAAAGTGATATGCCTCTTCCCGCCACTAAGACATCCCAAATTCGTTCTTATAGCCTGCTCACACCGCAGCACCTACTTCTACGTACATACACACATTAACAGCTACAACAATCCTCTGCTGGACATAAGACACTCACTATTGGGGGGTATTGCGATGCTCACCATGCCAGGCGGATTGGCGAGCACAGTGCAATATGATGCATTTACAGTTAAGGCTGCTGCCCATTCCCTGGACGAATTTATCGCCTGATAATATTTGAGAGCCGTTGCAGAAAATTCATATATCACTTTAATGACAGGTTGTCGATCTATCGCCTAAAATTGTAATACACATGTAACTCTTGAGTCCCTTAGTCACCTCTAACAACACCCACGGGTAAGAAATAAGTTGATGCTATTCTAAGCCGACCTCACACGGAACGGATGTTATTTATTGTGTTTAATTTGTATTGTAATTGACTTTGTATTTCATTGACATGTAGATTTGTATTATGAAATTAATAACGTATTTTTTATTTATTTCGCTCTTAATCCACATCCACACTAATATTATAAATGCGAAAGTAACTCTGTCTGTCTGTCTGTCTGTCTGTCTGTCTGCTACGCTTTCACGGCCAAACCGCTGAACCGATCTTCATGAAACTTGGCACAGAGATTGCTAGCATACCGAGAACGGACATAGGCTACTTTTTATCACCATTCGAGGGTCTGGAGTACCTTATGTAGACCACCAGGTGTACCATCAGGAGCCCAGCTAAACTATTAGAGATACAGGCATGGTTCCAAAACAAAAGTTGTTCAGTATGATGGGCCGCTTCTTTTCACAAGGACATAGAGGATCTGGAGTACATTATGTAGACCACCAGGTGTACCATCAGGAGCCCAGCTAAACTATTAGAGATTCAGGCATGGTTCTGAAACAAAAGTAGTTCAGTATGATGGGCCGCTTTTCTTCACAAGGACATTGAGGATCTGGAGTACCTTATGTAGATCACCAAGTGTACCATCAGGAGCCCACCTAAACTATTAGAGATACATTAATGGTTCCAAAACAAAAGTTGTTCAGTATGATGGGCTGCTTCTTTTCACAAGGACAAAGAGTACCTTATGTAGACCACCAGGTGTACTATCTGGAGCCCAGCTAAACTATTAGAGATACAGGCATAGTTCTGAAACAAAAGTTGTTCAGTATGATGGGCCGCTTCTTTTCACAAGGACATTAGGGATCTGGAGTACCTTATGTAGACCACCAGGTGTACCATCAGGAGCCCACCGAAACTATTAGAGATAAAGAAATAGTTCCATAACAAAAGTTGGCCAGTATGATGGGCTGCTTCTTTTCACAAGGATATTGAGGATCTGGAGTACCTTATGTAGACCACCAGGTGTACGATCAGGAGCCCACCTAAACTATTAGAGATACAGAAATGGTTCCAAAACAAAAGTTGGCCAGTATGATGGGAATAAGTTGAGAAAGAACATTGGCAACTTTTTACCAAGGATTTTTTTGTTATCTACTGACTTTTGTATTCCATGGCTATAAATATTGATCTATCAGCGCAGTACACTGGATGCCAAATTTTGAATTGTCCCTTTAACAACAGAAGCAAGCAAGGCATCCTTAAACAGTAGAGATAAGAACTGTTCTAATATCACTGTCATACTTACTACGAATATACATATCAACTTTAGAACCTGTTTCTAAAAAAACTATCTAACGCGGACGAAGTCGCGGGTAAAAACTAGTTAATTATAAATTAGTAGAGGCTATTCAGGGTCAAACTGATGAACGGAATTAGTGTCAGTCCGGATACTCCGGATTAATGAAGTGGATTACATTGCTTAATTAATTTTTTTCAGTAAGTTTGTTAGGTTTGAAAAGCGATAAGTGACCTGTCAACATATTTTAATATAGCATTTGTGTTGTTACTAAAACCAAGTACTTATTTGGGTGCCCATAATTATCGTATTTACGAGAATTTGGCAAAACATTCTTAGTTATCAAATTTTAATGAAGCATAAAATGTTATGTAAAGTTAAGATTTAACATATTTTTACTCTGGTACAGTGTCAAAATGGTCGCAGTTAGGTGACATTACTATAAGTTGATGTGCACTGCAAACACGACAATGTCAGTGTTGATTAACCAAGCTACTTGACTATGCAAGTCTTATCGGACGAGTAAGTAGAACAACAGTTTTGTATAACTTCCAGCCAGAGGGATACAAGTTTTCTTCTTTTCGTGTGGGACACCGAGTCGACAAACGCCCGATGAACCCTTATTTGAAATTTTTTCCATCCACCTTCTACTAGGCCCTGACATGGTTGTGTAACGGCCACCGTCTAAGTAGGTACTTATAGACAACAACAGGATGCAAGTCAGTCAGTCAGTGTCTTGAAGGCAGTTAATATTATTTTCGTCCTCTACGTTAAGCCACTTATATCCAAGCAGGATCGCAATAGGCGTATTAAGGCGAGTGTAGCCGTCAATAACCTCGACAGTGGCGCCACTTAACAAAAATAGCTCTCTTTATACAAACAATCAATCAGAATATCCGTTGTCCTAGTTTTAAGTATTATACTAAAAGTTATGCTATACTTAAAGTTATGGCCATTAATACCAAAAGTGGCCGTTTTTGGCACTTTTTCCATAACTTTAATTGCAGTGAATATTTCATTGAGTTTGCAGCTCGAAGTGGCGCCACCGTCAAGGACGTTGACGGCTACACTCGCCTTAAACGTATGTTTCTTGGGTAATTCAAGCCTTTCTATAGTCAGTTTTTACTACGTTTAACGAAGTTAATGTAGCGCTTAAAGTAAAAGACGACTTCTCTGCAGCCCTATAATAAAATCAGCCATATTTGCAATGCAGATGGCCATTGGAGCAGACATTATTCTTGCTTTAAGCTGCAGACGCGGCTAATGATTTCTTTTAGCACTTATAATGTTTACTAGGGATGCGGTCGTATTTTTGACGCATCCGTCTGTCGGACAAATTAAATAAGTCTCAAATTTCCATACAAAAACGGATATCTTGGCACCCTGTTAAGCATGCGATTTGACCAAGGTGTTTGCCTGAGCATTTACCAGTTCTTCATAGTGTGGGATTCGCTTTTTTTTCTTATCGTGTGGGACACCGAGTCGTCTAACTATCCTAACCCTGGTGTCAGAGTTTTTCATGATATGGTCGTGTAACGACCGGCGTCTAAGTAATCATAGACAGCAACCGGGTCCGACGCTCCGAAGCATGGAACCATCTTTCTTTTCGGACAATAAGGAGTTTCAGCCTGCAATGTCCCAACCAGACTGGGAACAAATTCACAAAGTGATAAATATCAACGTTGTGAGTGCCCCACCGAGAACCGAACCCGGAACCTTTGCGTGGCAGGCACTCGCACTACCACTGCGCCACATCGTCAATCAGGATTCGCCTTGTAGGTAGGTATCAAATATTTAGGCGTTCCACAGGAGGTTTCACTAAAAGCTAAACTAGGAGACAATATAGGTATATCTGCATAAATAAATGTATATCTCTTTTTTAAACCCTTTTAACTTTTGTCTGCAAAGCTCGCATCACGAACCGTACCTATACAGGGTTATTTTTTATTCACCCCGGAAATTTTACAGGGTGAGTCTACTCATGATTCTGAACAACTTTTATAATTACCAGAGCAATCGCGAAAAAAAATCCAACTGTTCCATACATTTTGTTCGAGTAGGTATGAATTTTTCTATGGAGCAGCTAGTTTTTGTTTCGTGATTTCGCAGGTGACCCCATAACAAAAGTTGTTCAGAATCATGAGTAGAATCACCCTGTAAATTTTCCGGGGTGAATAAAAAATAACCGTGTATGTTTCTTGGCGTTTAACTTTCTACTTGTTCTTGCGAGTTTGTTTGAGCAGTATTGGCAAACCAAATTGAACAACCCAAGGATCTTGTTTCCTCTGATGAGGCGCGGCTTCATGTGGATAATTAGTTTCAGCTGAGGCAATTACTTATGTCGGCAAAGATTTCAAAAATCTTTATTAAATTGATTAATATAGTATGAAATGAAATTTGGCAGATGGACGGATAAACTCACCAAGAACCTTAGTTAATATTTTGTTGAAATTGATAAATATTCGTCTTTACATTTGAACTCTAAGGAGATTCTTATACGCATTGAACGATTATGCGGTATTTTGCTGGTCCGTTTGCACTGACGAAAAGATTTGTATGTAATAATATTATTATACCATGGCATAAGACGCCGTTTAGCTCTGGCTATCGAAAACTGAAATGTCGTGCAGCATGAAAGTACAAAGAAATAATTATTGTATTAAAAAGTAAATAATAAAATTTTAAATCATTTATTTTCTGACTGCATATGGACCTTGCTGAACCTTGCGGGGTAGGCAGAGTGTAATGATGTTTAATGGCCGTCCAAAAAACGGACATTTACACCACGTCTGACAAATATCTGAAAGGTCATTCGGAAAATTATGTTTCGCCATAGTGACAGGTTGTCCGCCCAACGCCTAAAATTGCAATACAAACCCTCAAGTCCCTTAGTCGCCTCTTGCGACTCCTACGGTAAAGAAATGGGGTGATGCTATTCTTAGCCGGCATCCACTTATTCCATACATTATGTTGTAATGTACAACTATAACGGGAACGCGTCAAAGTTTAAAGTACGTTTTCTAAAGTTCACAGGGTAAACGGAATACGTAACACAAATCTGTGGAAAGTTGGCGTTATAGAGTAAGCTGAAGGTAATGCTCCGACTCGGGAACTAGAGATGGGAATTAATTAAAAACAATAGCCTTTGCGTTGCTACTGCTGGATTGAGGAGTATAACTAGAAATTCGCTTTGAGTTAAACTGGAGTATCTCTACTTTGTAATTCTAGCGTTTTAATTAAAGCAGTAGTAGGTACATACTAACGTAGGTTATATTTTTATATTTATCTGACTTTTTGTGCCTCGTATATAGGGTGAAATTTTATTAGTGACCGATACTGAAAGCAGAGTACGGGCTGGTGATAAGGAACAATTTTGCATGAGAAACACAGCCGGAATAAGACAAAAATATTCTGAGTTTCCATAACTCATTCAAATCAGCTGATCGAAAATTTCGTATGGGAAATCCAATTTTTTACTTCATAATATGTAGACCTATGTTCCTTGAGGAAAGTTTATCCTTATCACCAGTCCGATGTGGGTTTTGCTATCGGTCACCATTAAAATTTAACCCTAGACAATTATAAGAGTCGGAATGCCGTGAACGGATTCCGTGCTCTACCTATGGTCAAGCGGCCATGTCTACATTTTTGTTGTTGAGCGTTTCTTATGTAAAGCCCATTCCACCAATTCGGACTAAGCACTTCCAGTCATCATTTATAATGCGCACTGCTAAAGAGTGGAACTCACTACCTTCGTCTGTGTTTTCAAACGCATACAACCCTAATCTCTTCAAAGTAAGAGTGAACATTGTGGCTTCTTCTGGGTGTGCTCGCTCCATCTTAGACCCTGTCTCTGTCCTATGACCTAGACTAGTATCAAGAGCAAACCCATCATTAATATAAAAAAGCTGTCATATAGCTGACATTTGGGGGCACGGATCCTTCCACAAAAAACATCGACGGCAACGTTGAAACTGGAACTCTGTTTTGCGAAGTAGATTACATATTATGTCCCTCATGTGACGTGTGAGATAGTATTGGATATGACAACTAAGGTAAAAAAATCTTTGATGTCATATTCAAACTAAACTTTTTTCTTTTCACTAAAATATTCGCAGATGTCTAAGAGAGGCAAAGAAAACCTATAAAAAGTAAATAAAAATTGCGAAAAGTGTTTTTATTTGGCTGTAAGAGAAATGATTATGTATTCAGAAAGTGCTTGTTTACTAAATGTCAACATGATACAACATGGGGCGTACTTGTACATCGTTTTTCTGACGAGGTGTCTTGAATAACAATTTTTGAGACGTCTATATTGCAGAGTTTACGAGGTGTCTTTATGCTACTAAGTAAACTTTGGGTACATGGAGAAGGAGCAAAGTGTCGGATTCCAGCTGCGTATTATTTAGTCGTGTTTTTTTTTTTCATATCACGTCACACCTAAATTCTTTATATAAACCTTACGTCAGTTCACATTCTATTTCCAATTTACTACTGTAAGTGGCACTTAACAAATGGATAAAGAATGCTTTTAGAAGAAAACACATCAAAAGAACCTAATATTGTGGTAATAATACTTTTTTATTAAATCATTATAACCTGTAAGATGACCACATGGCGTCATAAGATGTGTACCTATGTGCCATTATGGTTTTATGTTTATGCGGGTAATAAAAACTACAAAAGTAAAAAGAAAACCATGTCCGTTTATGTGTAAGAATAAGCTATTATGTTACCTTATACAAGGTTGCGTGACTATGAGATATAATATTTTAACACAAATCGCAGTGCTTGTTTCTACTTGTCTTTCGATACATCAAATCTGAGAATAATAATGTTAGTTCAGTTTGTCTATAAAGTCGTGAAACAAAATGATGGCGCTGCTAATAGACATGTAGCAACTCTTTATAGTCCGATCGAATTCAAGCAGTTCATTAACATTAACAGCGACAACAGTCCATTGCTGGACAAGGGTCTCCCATTATTAGATGGCATCAAAAATGAAAATGAAAAATGAAAATGAAAATATTTATTTGCAAGCACACACGGTAAAATTATATAGGTCAAAAAATTACATTACAGAACATACTTGGTGCATCAACAAATGGTATGCAAAATTAGAGTTATCAAATAATTGACATACCACGCTTGGCAGTTAGATTGGCGAGTACAGTGGAATGCGTTGCATTCACAGGATGCTTTCAAACGCTACTGCTCATTCCCTGGATGAATTTATCACTAAGTCGGATAGAATTGGGGTGATGATATTCTAAGCCGGCAGCATACGGCACTTGCAGTTAATTTGAGTAAACTGAGAAAATAAATAAGACGTCATATTACAGTGATTATTGTTTTTTATATTATTTACAGTGGGCACCTCGGCTTATGAACGTTTTACACACTGATTTACTAATATTTCAGACTGGAAAATTTCGACAAACGAATAGGCATGCAGCGAGCATGTAGGTGTAAGATAGAGTTGCTTCTATGTTTTTTTAAAAGTACCCAGGGCTTGAACAAAATCTGTCCCCAGATGGGACATCTTTTATCACTTTTCTCGCCTGAAAAAAACCCGATGTAGAATTATACATATGTGTAGTATTTGTATTCAAGAATAAGCGACAATTACACGCCTTAAATTGTAAAAAATGCACACTATTTAAATTGTGAAGTGATTTTGTTCAAAGCTGTTCCCTCTCCCTTACAAAGGGACAGATAGACACGGGAAGCGAATTTGTTTTATGCTATGTAGTTTATCACTAATATGCCTCAAGTGTCTTACTGCAGTCCAAAGGCCTCCCTCACTTCTCAAATATTTTTCTTGTTTTAATTGAGCCACCTCTAAGTATCAAAAATTGTTGTTGTACTATAAATGACCCATTGACAATGTAAATATAACCTAACAATGGGCAATGTAAACAATGCCTCTTTTGGCCTCCAAGACGTGGATTCAGTAAATTTTGAACGCAGATAGATTAAAAACAGAGAATCACACAATATCATACCCGGCATAGATGCTGTTCGCCCATAAACTTCATCCAAATCCCACAAAACTCGTCCCGCCTGGTACTGCGCGAAACATCGCCGGAAAACTTTAAAAATCACTTCCCGTTTACCACTCCGATTTACTTTACTCATTTTTGCATTCTTTTGGCCTAGTTTGGATTAAATTTGTTAGCAATTTAATGAAAAATTAAATACAAGGAAAACTGTTTAATAACTCTAAATCGATGACAGCTAACACACTTTATGTTTGGTGTTAACAAGCAAATGAAACTAATGTTAGTTTCACAAAATTATTTTCATGAACTTATAGACATACTGTAGTAATTCTACTAAATCTTTAACAATCAAGTAATAAACTCATATCAACCAATTGAGTAGCTGTTTTCAGAAATGAGGCTACTTATTTCTATAGATAATTGAAAGTAAGAATTAATGCCTTATGATCAAATTTTGATGAAACTTTTGGCAGTAGCCAGCTTTTCAACTAAGCCGCGCTGAACAGTATTATGTGGTAACCAATTTTCGGCGTAAATGCAGAAGCATGGAAATTGCGGAGTGCGTCGCATGTAAATTGTAGGTAGGGTCTAAGTAGATAAGTACGGACTATTTAACGTACCTACAATCATTAGGAGACTAGACAAGAACTAAATAGGTCAAGTTTTGAGTTGAATGGCTATGTGCAGAAACAACAGCGAACTACTGTGAAAATGACAGTTAATAATTTCCCGTCCACATTGACATACCTATTTCATCACAGTAAAAGGATTAAAGTTGTGTATTTTTGGATTTGACAATTCCTACAATATTATGTTAATCCAAAATAAACATAACTTAAATCAGTTTAAAATTGTTTTATTGTGATGAGTAATAGTTGTGCAAACTCAATAAAATATTATACCTATTTCATGCAAGTTTGAAACGTCACTGAGCATAGCACAGGAGATCTTCGACGTGCTTACTGATTCAGGATCTAGGTTTTGAATGTCCGTTTTCGTCCGGGTGACTGCAGGCAGTCTCACAGACGAACGCGTGAGTCTGAATAGTGCCTTCATCCTTTGCTTGGCTGGCCTCTTATCCCAATTTCCTAGGTATTTAATGTCCTTTACAGGACTCTGTATAAGCTACGTCTGACTGTGACTGCAGGCAGCTTCACAGACGAACGCGTGAGCCTCAATAGTGCCATTATCCTCCGCATGACTGCGCCACAGATCGGAGCGCAGATGAGAAATTCTGTACCTATCTCCTAATTGGAAGATATTAAGCTATTTAAAGAGAACTTTTGATTTCGGAACATGTAATAATTTCTGGATTTTATGATATTAAATCACATCGCACTCATTTGTTTTCCGTTTTTTCACCTACGAATAAAATAATAAGATTTTTCCATTATTTTGAAAATAGGGTTATGATACGTGCTTCGTTATTTGAATGAGGTAATAGCAGTTTGGGACCGACTTGTACCACAAATCCACCATACAATTAGGGAAAGTGGATACTATCTGTAGGGTACGGACGGATCGTTCGCCTATATGTCAATATGATAATTTATAGTAACATTTACGTATACAATGAACATGGTGTAGTGGCTTTGTGCCAGTCCAGCGCGCGCAATACGGCTTCGTAGCAAGCCGGACAACATGCTTGCGTTACTCGCTTGACTGAGCGACGTTAGCTATACATAACTTCAGAACTATAGGTACATACGTATGGCTACTGCATCATTTTGGCACCACGATTTAGATATATTCTGGTTGAAAGAACTTGTATCTAGACACAATGGATTTTCACAGGTTGAATCTCTGAAACAACCTTTGTTTACCAAAGAATATTAAAGGTATGTTATACTGAAAAAAATCAAGATTTATAAATGCTCAAAACTAAACAACTTTCCCAAGGTAACAGATATTGAGAGCCGCAAACAAAAATTGGAATTCCATAGCAAATTAGTCGGCCGGTCGAATAGTTTTTTCAATCGCAAGTCGCTCAAACCAAGCCTCAAACCTCAAAAGACTGCGACTCGGAGCGTGAATTTCACCTACCTATGTATTAAACTACACTCGAAATCAATGAATTAGGTCACACAAAATTCTAAAAATCACGCTAACTAAGAATGCTAGAGCTTAATGAAAAAAAATTGTTACTTAGACAACATATTCTTGAATCACTGTATTAAAATTCCATAGGACATATTTATTTATTTTTGAAAAAGAGACAAAGATATGTTTGGAGATAACTGGTAATAGAAAAAAATGCATTCGATTTTGCTTTTATTTCTTATCAGTAGTTAAGTGAGTAGGTATGTAAACCATGTTGATAGTATATTGTTATGTAAGCTGTAAGAATGAAACATACCCCTGAAAAATGCACCAGAATACTCCTAATGCCGGAAACCGGCAGGGGTCGGGGTGATACTGTCATTTATAGGGTGAAATTTTACTAGTAACCGATAAAAAAATCTCAATTCGGGCTGGTGACAAGTAACAACTTTCCCCGAAGGAACATACGAGGTTGGAACATGACAAAAATGTTTTGTATTTCAATACGAACTCAATTCAGCTAATTGGCAATTTTGTATGGGAAAACAAAATTTTTTCTGTATTTCGTACATATTCGCTGGGGAAAGTTGTTCCATCTTGAGTTATTGCTAGCGGTCACTAGTAAAATTTCACCCTATTCAGTGTGTATTGAATTGACTGGACATGAAACTGGACAAATTTTCTTAGTATCAATGTTTCGAAATATGAAATAAATATTCAGTCCCCCCATACATATTTTGATGCTTTGCGAGTGATTTTGTATGGAAGAAACAATTTGTTTTTTATATTTCGACAAATTGGTACCAAGAAACGTTGTTCAGTTTCACGTTTGGGGTGGTATGGGATCTACCTCCTAGCGGTCCACCCCGGGCAACGGCAACACAGGCTTGCCTGTGGATAAGTCCGGCTGAACGATCCCACTAAGCGGTGGAAGGCTCCGTAAGGGGCCGCCTGGCTCGCGACCACCATCCCACCGAAGTCTGGCGCCAAGTAGCTTGCTGCGTTCCGTCAGTGTGTGGGAGTGCCAGTGCCTTAACAGGCTTCTTCTAGGTAGCTCGCTCCATTTTAGACTCTGTCTCTGTCCTATGACCTAGACTAGAGTCAAGAGCAAACCCATCATTAATTTAAAAAAAAGTCTAGAACACGCCCTGGAAAGTTTGTCCAGTCTTCACTTAAACACTGTATAGACAAAGCAAGACACTATAATCCACATTCTATGTTGATATAGGACGTGGTGGTTAATGACAGTATACGTGGTTTCTGGTCTAGTGTATCTGAGACAGGCTCTTCGGCGCAAGCGGCTTGGAATAATTGCACCCCTCGCATGATCGAGCGACAATCATAGACTCTGATACCTTACTGCTCTATATTCTAGCAAGAAGATGAATATCTCACGCATCGGACGATATGACAGTTCGTGACAGCCACTATACAAAAGATAAGACAGGTCTCTCATTTGTCGTCCGTCGATGTGTTTTTTTATCGCACCGTATCGCATAAATCTGGCAAACGAAAAGAAAATGCTACTTCCGATCTTATTCCCAATACTATATACAAATACGGCTACGGTGCGTTTACGGTCAATCGACTTAACAGAGGCTTCCGTTACGAACCGTAACGCACCGTAGCTGTATATATGTTATAATAAAATTAAATATCGCAATTTCCTTCCGTCTGACAGACGCATGCGTTAGACGAGACCCGCCTTAGCTGTGACATGTGTAATGGTATATGGGTTTTGTAAGAGATTACGTTTTCTCTTTTTGTCAAAAATCTGGATCTAGCAAAATATCGAAACATCATGCGTTGCGTTAAAGAATTGCTAACCCAAGATTTAGCGGTATGAAAATGGTAGCAGCATTTGAACGACTCCCGATTTCATTCTGGAGAGGGTAAAGGCATTTACACAGACGATATACACAAGGCGAATACTATAAAAAAACGCATTAAAATCAGTTGTGTACTATTAAAGGTCTTAACAAACATATGGACACACAGACACGGGCGGCGACTTTGTTATGTGATAAAAGTACACTACTGATTTTAATGCGTTTTTTTAGCGATTGATAGATTGAAGAGGAAGGTTTGTGTACGAAAAATATGTCGTTTAAATTTCTAACTTCAACGGGAAAACGGAAAGTAGGCGGGGCCGCTTGTTTTATACAAAATTTAAAATTGACGATCGGACTTTTCGCCGTTTGGTGCCAATCCTAAAATTGTTTTTAACGGACACGAACCCAAATAGTTTTTGTTTATGAACCTCATAAAGTTAATAGCCGTCCCTGCAATCAGAATGTTTGTGCACAGTTCACGACTGCAGCAATTTGGTGAGCGCTTCGGCAAACAATCCGCCTGAACGCAGCCCTAGCTAATAGGCTTATTATTTAGTTAAACAACTGCTTTATTGGTATTTCATTGGAAATAAGCTTCATTATGTTTCAGTGAAACCGGTGTCGTACTCGTAAAAAACAAACAGCATGACGTTGTTCACCGCAGCATTCCCTGTGAATCAAGGATCGTGAGTATTATACGTAGCCAATTGCTACGGAATAGCTACGCCGTAGCGTTTAATGGTTAGCCACATTGTCATTTGCTTTATTCATCTAAATTAATAATCAGGGTCAGTTAATTTTAAATTCGAAATCATTTTTTCATTTTTATTATACCAAATTGTTGAAATATTTAAGCATTATTAATTTTCATTAGAGCGAAATAATTTTTTAAGGCAGACTCACAACTTTTCGGGAAATATATTTTTTCTAGGCCAATTTACACTTATTCTTACTCTCGTATTTTTTGTACAGTACATAGATTTTACAGTTTCGCCTGCTTACAGCAGTCTTCATCTGGATGTTGATTTAATAAATTAACAAGTGACTCTTGTTCCTTTCGTAATTTAATAGCTTAAGTATCATCATCCCAACTCTACTCCTGGGTATCGTAAAAAGCGACTGAAGGATAATTATTCAGGAAACGAGCTGCACCATTCCCTGTGAATGCAACATATGGGACTGCGCTCGCCAATCCATCTGCCAGACTTGATGAGTATGACAATTAGTATAACAACGCATACAAAACAGAACCCTATCGTTCCAGCAAACATTTACTTGGAGCAAATTATGCTTTAAATAAACTTATTTGTCCAATTTCCGTTGAGGCTAGGGCTGTGACTTTAGTATCGAAAACTTGACTTTCTATAACCCTTTCTTTCTAGTCAAGCAAAAATCTATTGAAAATGAACCGACTGCATTAAAAAAACGATAATCGATTAAAATATACAAATTTAGTTTTTTAAATATGATGAATAAAATAAACAATCAGACGGAGATACAAACAAATAGCTTTAGTGTACATATCATAGCAAAAGCCATAAAAGGCGCAATAAAATCAATTTAATGTGTGTCAAAAATTAAGAACACTATGATTTTTTTAATAATCTGTTCACTCTTGTACGATTCTTTGATAAATTACGCAAAATACACTGCACTGCACTGGAGTATAAAATACAATCTCATTATGAAATACCATGTATTCTAGCAAAAAAATCATTTTTATGGATTATTAATAAAATATAATTTAATAATCGATAATTTCTTACATCCCTAGTTGAGGGCGTAATCATTGCGCGGGTTGTTTGCTACGGATCCTGCGGATTCGTTACGAGCATGTGTTTTATGTTTGTTTGTTCATCACCAGCTTGCTACCTAGCGGTTATGCTAACTTAAGTTAAATTTTTAAGATAAACTGTCACCCGTGACTTTAGGCTCTACACAGAGCTTGAAACGTAATAAATAAATATAACTTAATAAATATCCTGAACAATTCACACAGCGCCATCTAGTCAAAAACTAAGCAAAGCTTGTGATATAGGAACTAGAGGTAGATAGCTGATATTAATACATATATACTTTTTTTTTTTGTAAAAACATACATAATATACATAGAAACACTCAGATTAAACACAAATATCTGAAAATGACATAACAAAATGTTTGTATCTTGTGGGGATCGAACCCACGACCCTCGGCGTAGCAGGCAGGGTTACTATTCGCTACGCCATCGGCCCAGTCAAATGAAAGAAATGTCAAATTCCAATTATCAAAACTTTTATCCGAAATACACTC
The DNA here is from genome assembly GCA_027580185.1 of Tuta absoluta. Classification (NCBI taxonomy): domain Eukaryota; kingdom Metazoa; phylum Arthropoda; class Insecta; order Lepidoptera; family Gelechiidae; genus Tuta; species Tuta absoluta. The sequence goes on from JAQAHW010000009.1 coordinate 7,740,365, forward strand.
TCAAATATTTGTCAGACGTGGCGTAAATGATCGTTTTTATGGCCTTTTTCCTTTTGGCTGCACGCGAGAAATATAGGCATGATATATGTATGTATGTATGTTTATCTGTAAAATATTTTTGTGCACAATCAAGAAAGTATTATAATTTGAGCAAATCTCTAGTCGCAAAATTAACGCACACTGTTGATTTCGTTCCCCTTCTTCAATACATGCAAACATGACATGCACATGCACTTGTTTTAATTTTAGTACATTTTACAGAACGCACCAAAAACCTTTGAGCTACGCAATAGATTCGATGTAGCATGTTTGTGACGTTTGTCTGTTTGATTCTCATCTGAGGCTCTCAAAGCATATTTCCAGTGGGAATTCAACCCATACGCCACACTACTGATTGGATGCCATCTGCCATGTGATACTTAGGTAAATGGCCTGAATATTCTATCTGTAAAGTCGTGTAATTTTGAGTAAGGTCTGCAGTAAAGAAATATGTAAGTCAAACGTTTCCTCTTGCTCCGAAATGTCTTATATTTAGTACACGAAATTTTTATATATTTTTATATACTATTAAGTATATTTTTTTTATTTCAGCTTTGTGACACCCTGTTTTAAATTACAAGTAATTAACAATAAAAACTTGTATATTTATTATGCAGCCGCCGTGTGATGCTGGCTTAGAATAGCATCACCCCATTTCTTACCCATGGGTGTCGTAAGAGGCGACTAAGGGACTGGATGGTTAGATGTGTATTGCTAATTTAGGTGATGGGCTAACAACCTGTCACTATTGTGATACACGGTTATCAGATTGACCCTCAAACTTTTGTCAGACGTGGCGTAAATGTCCGTTTTTGCGGCCGTTCACGCTCTGCCTACCCCGCAAGGGATAATAGGCGTGATATGTGTGTGTGTGTGTGTGTGTGTGTATATTTTTATGAAAAAAAAAACAATAATAGCATATTTCCAGCAATGGACTTTAAGAATTGCATGGGTATAATATGTTATCAGCTTGATTACTCGTAACAACAATAATCTTTCACGCATGTTGTGATATTTAATAATTAATATTTTTCAATTGCTACTGATCTACGAAAAAAGCTTTAAGAATTTCATGCGTATTATATGTTATTAGTTATTACATACAACAGCTTATTAAAGCGCGTTTCCCGTAGTTCAGTCGCAATTCGAGTCGAGTATTCAAGCAACCTTATAGCACTTACCTATCTCTGTAAATGTGTTATTGGCATTGAGTTTAAGCTCGATATTGAGCTTAAACGCATCACCGATCAGCGCGGATTCATCCTAACCGGTTCACACCGGTTTAGAGTCCGGTGCATTCGTGCAGCGGTGAATTGTACCGGTAACAAAGCAGTTTAAACCAGAATATTCTGGCAATAATATGGCCGTTTGATGCGGGCTTAGTATAGCATCACCAAATATTTTTCCGCGGATGTCGTAAGGCGCAACTTAGGGGCTCGAGGGTTTTATGTTTATAAAATTTTTAGGCAATGCAGTGACAACCTGTCATTACTAGTGATAAATACATAGTTTTGTCAGACGTGTTTTAAACTAGTCCACAAGGCGTGATCTGTGTTTGTATGTATCTTGAGATAGTTTTCTGATCAAACGTTTCATATAGATTTTACAGAACCATTGATCGCGCTTCTGGTGATCTCCAAATGTGACTTGTATGAAACTACTCGTAAAAGCACATGTTGTGTATCAAAAAGCCTACGCCACAAACTTCTGTTCAAATAAGTTTAGGTGGCATTCAATAAACAAACATGGATTTCTAAATTTGACACCACAAAGTTGTTACAAAGCTTTGCCTTTCATAAATGAAAATAAGAAATTGAAGAAATGTTAGAGCCCGCCGGAACTTGAACCCGGGACCGTGGGGTACCGTCCCATAATATAGCACTGTGAGTGCATAATAAACCAATACCAGTACATTTGCCATTCAGTTCCAAAATCATACCTGTACAAAGCACAAATAGTAAATCTCCCGATCTGATCGAAAAGGAATGTCTTCACGGGCCGTCAAGTGTCGCTTTGCCAAAGCCATGCCTGATGTTGGTATTACACTACCCTGCCAGCAAGGCCCATTTCGGCATACATATCTGGTTATCTTGAGTTTATTTTAAGGACTCTCATAAAATAACCAGCAATGTATCCTGAATCGAGTTCTTTTGGGCATGGAATTTCAAACGCGTCGTCTGACCTACTTCCATACGCATCCAATTGTTCGGAAGAAAATGTTTGTATACAAAGAACAACTTGTGCCGGCTAAATTGCAATTCTTTTACGAAGGCGGAATCTGAAGTTGGATAAATCGAATTTACGTTTGGTCGTTTGTCGTTCTACCTACTTGTTAGCAAGTGTTTTAGCGGATGAGGAACCAAATTCTATGTTTAAATTTCATACCTACGCATGAAAAAATATACGATTATACGATGTGTAGAAATTAATGTTTGTTTGAATCATTATGACATCACATCAGCATATAACAGTCAACTGTTAGACGTAGGCCTCTTCAACGTCCAAAAGCACGATCTCTGGTTTCCGCCATCCGTTCGATACCATAGCTGAAGTTTGTTTAAATAATAACGTTTAATTTTCAGGGAGTAGTATACCGTATGTAAAAATATATGCTTTCACAACTTTAAATTCAAATCTCTATGAAGTCGAAGACCACCAATTTAATATAGAGGGATGGTAGGTTTACAACTAAGTTGTAAAATAATGTGCACTCTTTGATGGTGGTAGGATTCTTTACGATCTTTCATTGTTTTTCACAACTATGTCACAGGGTTTAATTTGTCTAAAAGTGGTTTAAAAATTCTACGGGTTCATCGAGTCGTTTATCGGTTCGCTTCCACACGACAAGAACATTTTATGTTTTAGTCGTTAACAGTTTAACATATATACACTAACGGCCCGCCCAGCAGTTTCACCCACTGCTAACCGTTTTCCCGCGAGAAAAATACCTTATCCGGCATGACATACACACCTTTCTATTGAATAACTTTGTCTTAAGAAAACCGCATCTGCATCGTTGCGTACTTTGTAAGCATACATACAATACATCGGGACACGGGAAGTGACTTCATTTTATGCAATTTAGTGATTTACGAACTATAATATCACTCTAATGTGACGTTATGAAATTATGTTTGTAGGTATGTCTATTTATCACAAGTAATGAATACTAATTAGCAGTGCATCTGCAATACAGACACGTAGGAGTGAATATTGACGCAGCTTTGAGGCATAAATCACAATAATAGCCTGTTTGTCTCCGTTAAACAGCTTATTAGAAATTATCTAACCCCAAAATTTGAACCTATACAGGGTGTAATATAGAAAGAAATATTTCAGGTAACCGGCAGATTTTATTGGATCTCCCATAGTAAATGCAGTCAGCTGATCGTGATATTGTATGGGACGTCGAATATTTTTGTCGTTTCCTGACATATGTATAAGGCCACTATTTATCGAATTATGTATAGGTGTGCAATGCTACGGCAAAAAAACAAAACATACAATTTTTACAAATTTCCATTTTTAATATTACTACCTAGTACGGACTCACAAACAAATGAGATCGAGATATGTCCGAGCCGAGGTCACTTAAAATTGAACTGTACTAAACTAAATCCACATCAAAAGTGATCATACATAAATATAAAATATAAGTAATAATAAATTAAACTTCAACAGCAATATGTAAATTTGTGTTGTAAACAGATTTACTTAGACTCAAACCAATTTATTACAAAATAGTTAGATGCGCATAGTGGTGCTGTTTAAATATTTTTTCGATACGATTTGATGTTGTTAAACGACCGGATAAATCACGTTTTTCTTATGTCTTTTGTTTAGATTTATTTCTATAAGTAGTTTAATTTTTATTTAGATGTCCATTGGACAGGCAAAAGTTTTAAAACCATGCAGCCCCGTCTTCAGTTAGTACTCTTCTTTAGTCTTATCTTTAAACCTAAAACTACTCATGGCAACGCGATAGTGACGCTCGCGTTGTAATGCTCACAGAACTTTACACGGGAAAACCAAGACGAATCGATCAATTTTCTTTTATTTCTCACTTTCACCACATTTTTCTTCACTGCCGCCACATTATTAAGTTTAATATTTTCTTGAGTTTGCACAACTATTACTCATCACAATAAAACAATTTTAAACGGATTTAAGTTATCCATAAAGATGTCAGCCATCAAGGGGGATACTGGAGAGCCCATAGCCACGCCGTCGACTTGTATATAGAACTCATCATTCCACAATAGGTAACCAGATGTTAGGCACCATTCTAAAAGTTCTACATATTCTATTGCTATGTTATTTTCCCGAAGTTTTCGTTTTACTATTTCGATACAATCCTTGACTGGAATGGCAGTGAAAAGGGATTGGACGTCAAAACTAACCATTACTTCATTGCTGTTTATTTGCAAGTTTTTGAGTTTTCCGACAAACTGATATGAGTCCTTCACATGTGCACTTGTTTGGCCCCGAAGCTGAGATAGTACATTAGCTAGGTGCTTGGCCAGCTTGTAAGTTGGTGTGTCAATCTGGCTCACTATAGGACGAAGTGGAACATCAGTTTTGTGGATTTTAGGTAGACCATATATTTTTGGCGGTTTTGCACAGGTTGGTAATAATGATTTCACATCTAATTCTAGGTTTCAGCATTTTGTGTGGAACCAGGACGTTACGCTAGGCAATTAAGAAATAGATGGCGGTAGAACAACAAAAATAATTTCAATTCTAAATAATGACGTCTAACACCTTAGTCATCCGTGACCACGGGCTCTGTAAAGAGCTCGAAACGTAGGAATTGTAAAATCCAAAATAAACACAACTTAAATCCGTTTAAAATTGTTTTATTGTGATTATTAAGTTTATATCACCACACTTATTAACGCAATAATAACGGTGAAAAACCAATTTAGAAAATAAAAGTTACGTCTGAAACCTCTCGTTACCCGTGCAAAACCCTTATTTTATGTTATCCCAGTGTTCTTTATTTAAGGCGAGTGTAGCCGTCAACGACCTCGACGGTGGCGCCACTTGTACACTTGTTGCGCCGCCAATAAGTTTTTTCTTTATACAAACAATCTATCAGAATGTCCGATGCCCAAGTTTTTAAAAATTTGAAACTGCAAACTTAATGAAATATTAGCTGCAACTAAAGTTATGGAAAAAAGTGCCTGAAAACGGCCATTTTTGGTATTAATTGAAGAGTATATAATTAAAGAAAAAAGAGAATGGGTGGATAGATAATGAAGAATGATATTCATTTTAGTATTATATAGAGGGTGTAAGGGACGGTGTACTGAAAACTTTGCAGGCATAATCAGATTATAAAACTGAACAACTTTTAATATAGAGCCTGTGTTGGGAAACGAATTTTTTTTGTTCAAGTTTTCGTAAAAAGTCAGTCAGTTAATCGTTAATTTTCTATGGGAAGTCGAAAAACTTTTTACACTATCCCTTAAATCCCGTATATTAGGTGTCTTGTAGTCCATTCACGAACAGACAGTTCAACATTTGATAGGAATCTTAAATATTACGACTATGATTTTAATACGTAATCCATGTAATCTACTTTGAGCATTGTAGGTTATACTTCTGAGGCATTAAAATAGCTTTTGCTTCAGTTAATTGTTTTATAAATCACTTAATAGGCAGGCTATAGAAAAATAATAATTGGAAAATAAGAATTAGAGCTATTCACGAATTATGAAGGTTATTTAATATAATTTCTAAAACTCAAAAGATTTGTAAAATTTAAGTATATCAAGAGAAAAACTACATCTACTATGTATCTAACTATATCAGCCTATATCTCCACTGCAGAGTAAAGGCCTCTTCTATTTTACGCCAAATCCTTTGGTCCTGTGCCTCCCGCATCCACTGTTTTCCGGAAATGGCCACTATGTTGTCCGTCCACCTGGCTGGTGCCTACTGGAATTTTATTAGTTCTTGGCCGCCACTCATGTCGTTCGATCTCTTTAGTTTATGGTTGGCCATCTGCAATGTAAATAAAAATAAGCAAAAAACCAGCAATACAGGGTTAAAATAATACGTATTATCAGCATCTGTAGGGTAGGGTGGTGCAAAATTGCGCGGTCGATAAAATTGCGCACACGTCGTAACAGGACAACGGAGTGAAGTTTGCAGCAAACTTCAGTTGTATTTTGTTCTCGGTTGCAACAGGGATGTGCTCCCGTGCTTTTTACTATTTTGAATGTGTTACTGTACTAAAACCCGCAGTAATTTTGCTAATTCATCTTTGCTTTGTCGCGGCGGAATCATTCAGGTTAAATCCACATGGGAAGTTATTCAAATATTTTCTAAGAGATGGCAGTAGTAGTACAATGTTTGCAAAATTACCTTAATGTGTAAAATTGCGCACCTTCAGTAAATGCAAATAAACATAGTCGCGCAATCTTAACGATCTCAACGCGCAATTTTACACTATATGGTGTGTAAAATTACGTAATTTCTATTATGTGATTTTCACTTAATTCCTAAGGCGAATGTATATTATTTGCAATAATAAGTATGTTGATTTTATAAATTACGTGATTTATGCAAATAATATAGCTGCGCAATCTTATCGATCTCGACGCGCAATTTTACACACTAGGGTGTGCAAAATTGCGCAGTTCCCAATTTGTGAATTTTATTTAATTGTTAAAGCTACTTTATTTTTTTTGCAATAATGAGTATGTTGATTTGTTGCCATAAGAATAACTTTATATAAATAAATAATTGATCTCAGATATCGTTATTATTTTTTATGTTATGAGCCGTTGATTAAAAATTGCGCAATCTTACACCACCCTACCAAAACTAATGCACATGTAAATCCGTAGGTCTTTGAACTTCCGCCGATAGTACACGCTATTCGAAATGGAAGTGTGCATGACTTAATGTGCATCAGTCTGCACGTTAATGCAGAGCCCGTTTATAATTATACATAATATTTAGAGATGCACCGACTATGGTTTTGACTGACTACCGACTAATTGGGTTGAAATCTACCGACTAGTCACCTACTACAAAAATGGCCGACCATAACTAACAAAAATGAGCCAGCAATAAGTTTGGGGACGTATTGAAAAGAAATCGCATCTGTGGTTTCATTTCGAACATAATTATTACTGGTGCAAATAATTTATTATTTCAGCCCATTAATCATCTATCCAGCCAACTATAAAAATGGCTTTTCCGACTAGTCGGTCATCGTTGGTTGAGATCGTCAACATCCACAACAGTCCACTACTGGACATGGGCCTCGCCCTTTGGGGATGTTTTTTTTTTTTTTTTTTTTTAAGATTCTAGATTATTTATTTATTTATTAAAAACATAAACATGTTGCCATGCTCTCCACGCTTTGCACTGTGGTGGGTTGGCGACCGAGTTGTAAGAGTATATAGTGTTTTGTGAAGGTGTTGCATTTACAGTAAACAGCTGCCCATTCATTCCCTGGCTTCATTCCTTAGTCACCTTTTACCACACGCACGGGCAGAAATGGTATGCTTTTTTAAGTCTGGTGATGGGCTAGGCTCATGCATGGAACACTGAATTTTAATTAGTAATGCAGGGTTATAATTTTACTTTGCTTGCCGCTGGCAGTAGCGACAGACGTTCAAAAATCAAGTGATTATTCACTCACTCAAACAGCTAGTCACTATTCACTTCCTCATTTGTGGTATTTATATCTTTGACGTGAACCAAACGTTAGCGCGTTTTAGTTTACTGTCAGTGACATCTAGAATTTTTGTGAGCATAACTTTTGTGTGTATAAAAGTGTAGTTTTTTTGTCCTCATCGGCGAGGCTACATTAATTTGTATCTACTCTACCACAAAAAATAGTCTATCAAACAAATACCGGCACGTTGTCCAATGTTCTTTTAATTTTACCATTAGTAACTTTGTCAATAAAGTACCTCTAGTAAGACTTGTTTGTTTTTGTTTCTATGTATGTAATGAAAAATGTCTTTTAATACAGGACCCAATTTTAACACCGTTAGTTGGCTGAAATATCCTTGAGTAAAATATACCTCTTACCACAAGAAAAATTACTTTTCCTACGGCAAAACGGAAATCAATCAGCGGGTGAAACTGCTGGACAGACTACAAAAGTATCACTAATGCGATTTCTTGATTTTTAAGTACTGATTGAAAACTTTATTTTTATTTAAACTGTACATAAATCAAAATCAAATCATTTATTTCTATGTAGGAATTTACAAGGTTCTCTTTTAGAAAGCCAAATCTACTTAACATTTATACTGTTATACCTACTATTATTCCAATGACATAGAGAGGGATAGGCTTCGACGCTCGACAAGTAGATAGTAGGTTTTGTTCCGCGGTTTATTGAATGTTCGGCTCTTATTGGCTTGTCGGAGGCGGGACGGAGTTACAAACGCGGCAGCCGACGTGTCACATTGTGGAGTGGTGTGTTACACTGAGAGAAATGTTTCATTTGCCAAGCACAGAATACAGTCATTTTATAAAATACGCTTCACGGTATGCAAGTTTTGAAAACATGTCAGACGGCCATTTCGGCAGAATGTATCACGTCATAAAACTAGCCAAAAAAGCATCAACGTTTTAAATCACTTTGAACCTAAGTAAAACTTGTACTATGGGAACTAGAATGCTGTTATTAATACTTATAATTTTTTTTCTTATAAATACACATATTACATAGGAAACACCCAGACTAAACACAAATATCTGAAAATGACTTAACAAACATTTGTGCCTCGTGGGGTTCGAACCCACAACCCTCGGCGTAGCAGGCAGGGATACTATCCGCTATACCATCGGGTCAGTCCTGTATATGTAATATGTCACAGTTGAAAACATAAATCACTTGTTAGAAAACACCAACACAGTGACGGCCGACCGTACAAACACATACTTTTAAAATATGTAAGTATTTCGTTCTTGGTTGTATTCTGTAAATATGTGTCCCAAGCATAGATCAAATTATTCCAATGTGCACCTTTTGGAATAGATAGGTACCTATCCAATTAGTTATGAACTTATCAAAATTATCAGTTACCTATTGAACAAACATCAGACGTTCAAAGATGACTGATTGAATTGAATAAAGTAAAGTAAAGGGCAAGTACTTTGAAGAATTGGGTATGATGTTAATTTCCAATAAAATGTTCTTAGTGTTTGTTATTCATTAGTTTCTGTTTACCAGCTTGTGTATTTTATCTTATACATCAATTTAGTTTTCATACATTCGTGCAAGCAAGCTCATTAATTTTCTTTGTAGACCTTTATTGGAATTTGTAATTGTATGCGAATTTATTTTACTGATGAGTAGCTATTTGTTTACGAGGATGGGTCATAGTAATGTTTGCAAAAGTTTCTTTCCTTTGGTTTTTGACTTGTAAAATTGTAATATAGTTCTTTTATCAAACAAGTCATAAAATATTTGCGAGTAATTGGTTGATGATTAACTAAAACGTAAACAACACAAGTTTTCAGTTCCTTCTATTCACGTGATTAGCTGAGATGTTTGATGTTTTGTCTTACAAAAAGACAGAGAAAGAAAATTTGTCCAATTGTAAAATGCGGTCGTCTGCAGACATTTAAAACTTTGTGTCTTGATTTTGCAGTGATATTATTGAAATCAGTATTACTTTGACGTCTTTATCGAGCTTGTTTTAATTAGCAAGTTACAAATACAAGCTATTGTAACTTGCTAAATACAAGCTATTGCTATTGTTACAAGTACAAGCAGTTACAAATGGAAAAGTACAGGCTGTATGTATGGAAAAAGCTGGCTTCTTCTTCTAAGAAAAAATCCACAATTATTCAACTTTCTCTACTACGCGAACAACTTTTCAATCTTTTTAACCCAGAACCTAAAATACCTCAAGATATAAAGCGTTGATAATAAAATAATTACTAATCGCCTTAAAACTAAAATAAATGATTATTTTATTTAGGCTAAAAAAATATTAAGAAAATGGCCAGAGTATTTTACAAAGGTCGTAGAATTTTCTTTAACGCTGTTCGCTCTATTTCCTCCCCGAGGCCAAGTCTCAGTTTACACCCTAATAAACGGGACAACACGATCAAGTTTATTTAATTTTCTTGTTACAGTGGGGAGGCTGTATAATTAACTATCAAAATTCAGCTCGCAGAAAAAACACCTACAGTTACTGCAAAGCCGGGTAGTTGAGTGCTGTGAAGTGATGGGATTAAGTTACTAAGTACTTAGCCTAGTATCTTAGTATGTTCGTCTGAAGAAGTCTCCCGAGCAATATTTTATCAAAGTCCATACTCACACATATATCACGCCTCAATCCCTTGCGGGGTAGGCAAAGCTTTAACAGCCGTAAAATACGGTGGTTATCTTTAGGAAAATTTCGGGTTTCACATGCACCACATTATTTTCCGACGTTCGTTGTTTTGATGAAAGAAATTTACAAAATCCTACAAAAACCCAGATATCATACGTCGCCGCATCAAATTGCGGCTGTCCCAAGTTGTAAATGGTATGGTAACTGTTACGAACTGCAATATCATCTGGTGCATTTGCGTTTTTACTTTTGAGTACACAGATATATAGATTAATAAAATGCTTATTCCAATAATACCTTTTAACGAAGTAAATAACACACTAATCTTTTTTCTGAGATGCATTAAAGTCTGAAAATCTTCAATTTGTTTACCCGTACTATCTTTGTCCAAACTTGCTTAGTCGTCGACGTCGTCGTTGCACTATTTTTCAAATAATTTATTTTTTCATTTTAAATTGATTAGTTTATTTAGGATAACGACTGTAATGAATGTTAAATTGGTTATTATCTCGCTGCCGCACAAGCTTCATGTAATGCCAAGCCGCATCGCATGTATGTATGAGCAGCCTAATACCATTCATATTTGTCTTTATTGATTTTTTACAATTCGCCGCCAGAAGTTTTCTCCGTCACTACGTGAAACCTTTAGGATACTAGTATATTCACTGCTACTCGCGATGTGTAGCAACACTAAAGGACCGGTATAAGCGGAATGACTTTCCGGTCCCGGTGGGATCGTAAAAGTCAACGCATGCATTTAATTTCACGAGTTATTTTACAGCATGTACGTGAAACTACATGCGACACTAAATTTTTTGGGACTACCTAAATAAATGCAGGCTTTTTAATTGGCAATGAGGTTGGTAAAAGTTGCTGAAGCTGCTGTTCTAGATAGTTTACGGGCAGAACTACAAATACAGTTCAGACGTGCAATTTTATATTTTACGAGATATGACAACTTGCGCGGAAAATCTTTGATGTCATTTTAAACACACACACACACACACACACACATATCACGCCTATAATCCCTTGCGGGGTAGGCAGAGCATAAATGGCCGAATAAAACGGACCTTTACGCCAAGTCTGACAAACATTTGACCGGAAAATCGTGTATCGCCATAGTGACAGGTTGTCAGCCTATCGCCTAAAACTGCAATACACACCCTCGAGTCCCTTAGTCGCCTCTTACGACTCCCACGGGCAAGAAATGGGGTGATGCTATTCTAAGCCAGCATCACACGGCAATCTAAGCCGGCATCACACGGCAAATCATTTTAAAGCTATTAAAAATTCGCAAAGAAGGCGGTACTTCCACTTGTCGTCCGGTGCATTTACGGTGATAGACGCATGCGTCAAGAATATGCCTCGACGGACGACAAGTTGGAGAACCGCTGAAATTAGTTTATACAGGGTGTAAGGGACGGTGTACCGAAAACTTTGCAGGCATGATCAGACCATGAAACTGAACAACTTTTACTATGGAGCCTATGTTGGGAAACGAATTTTTTTTTCGAGTTTCCATAGAAAGTCAGTCAGCTGATCGGGAATTTTGTATGGGAGGTCGAAAGAAAAATCTCGTTTACTAACATAGCTTCCATAGAAAAAGTTGTTCAGTTTCAAGGTCTGATCATGCCTGCAAAGTTTTCGGTACACCGGCCCTTACACCCGGTATAGTTTTTTTTTAAATATAAAGTTATATAGGCTACTATGTGGCCATGAAAAAGATATAATTTAAATTTGGTTTAAAATATAGAATTTGAATAATTTTGTCGTGATGTGATACAGTTGCATTCATTAACATTTGTGTTAAAATACTTTTCTCAGGTCGTAGGTAAAACACATTCAATTTATTTGTCTATATTGGCAAACAACACCTGTTGTCTGAGAGCCCTGTGTATATATAATATGTCGCAGGTATATGGCAGAATTAGGATTTCAGGCAAATTCTAAGGAAATTAGCAAAAAGCCGGATTATGGCAAAATCTTGATTTCATTCTGCCAATGTACTATGATTTTATTATGTACGACGTGGCGCAGTGATAGTGCGACTGCCTGCGACGCAAAGGTTTCGGTTTCGATGCTCGGCGGGACACTCATAAAAGTTGATATTTATCACTCTGTGAATTTGTTCCCGGTCTGGTTAGGACATTGCAGGCTGAACCACCTGATTGTCCGAAAAGAGAGATCGTTCCGTGCTTCGGAGGGCACGTTAAGCCGTCGGTCCCGGTTGCTGTCTATGATTACTTAGACGGCGGTCGTAACACAACCACGTCAGATGCCTACTACTAGTAGTCGGCGGTTGAAAAACTCTGACACCAGGGTTCATCGGGTCGTTGAGGATTCGGTGTCCCACACGAAAAGAAAGAAAGAAAGAATTATGCACTCACAGTGCTATATCATGCTCAGTTGGCAAAGCAGTGGGACGGTACCCCACGGTCCCGGGTTCAAGCCCGGCGGGTGCTGACTTTTTTTCAATTTCCTATTTTCATTCATTTTGCCAACTTCCTTAACGGATTTAGAAAATTGTCTTTTACTGATTGTTTGCAAATTAAAAGACTTTTCAGTACTTATTGAAGTTTTTTAGAAATATGGCGAAATATCAGTTCTGAGCCATTCATCTGTTCGTAGAATATATCACAATATTTTTATCGCGATAGTTTTGAGGTAAATTTAAATGGATCTACCTGGATCCTGACGTTTTAGATGAGTTACACCAGATGTGGTTGCGGGTAGACTGAAATCTAGCGGGTAAACAAAGAAATGTGTAATAGTTGTCGTGAGTGCTTTAAAAGTTTTGTATCTCAACAATATTGAATTTGTGATAAATTTTCTACGTAAGTTTTTGTTTCTTTGTTAAAAAACTTTCTTTATCAAAAGTGATACTGCAGCGCAAATATTTCGGGTTCGAATTCCAGTGGTGCACTCACAGAGTTGATAATATCACTTTGTGAATTTGCATCTAATCTGGTTAGGACATTGCAGGCTGAACCCCCCTTAGTTTGATTGATTGAGCATAAAAAAGATGGTTCCGTGATTCGGAGGGCACGTTAAGCCATCGGTCCCGGTTGCTATCTATGATTACTTATACGGCGGTTGTTACACAGCCATGTCAGATGCCTACTAGTACCAGTAGGCGGTAAAAAAACTTTGACATCAGGATTCATCGGGTCGGTAGTCGAATCAGTGTCCCAAAAAAGTAAATAAATCCAAAGATGGTAGAATGAAGTCTACGATTATGCTATATTCCGGCTTTTGGCCAAATTTTAAAAATTTTGTCCGATTTCCTGATTTTGCCATATTACTGCGACATATACAACGTATTGTTTGAAGAAGGTTATGTTAACATTTACTTACCAGTTACCTGCTAGCTGCTTCCGTGAGTCTGCGAATTGGCGAGGTAATTTGTAAATCTTATGGTCGGAACAACCTGCAGATACTTGGATCGCGGAATGGAAGATTTACAGGTGTAAGTGATATATTTCTTAATAGAAAACAGAAAAGAGCACAAAAATTGTCAAATTCGTTTGTTCTCTGTCAGGTATAAATGATGACAAGCACGCGGATAAGTTTTATGTTTGAATATTACAAATCTGAAATGCGACATTCCAAGAATGAGCAGTATACCACCGCCGTACATAACTATTGCGAATACACGCATATGGCATCCGGCCTATAGGTTCTACTCATAGCCTCTTGATATTTTTAAATATCATTATTTGTCTGACTAACCTGACTTTTAAAGCAACAATATTTTAGGACACACGTTTTTGTTATTAGAAAGGTTCGGAATCCCTTCGTGAAAACGTAAATTTATCCACTTTTTTCCGCGACAAAATATATTTATAATGTCACTTTGCAATTAGTAATCACATTGGTTAATAGCATTTAAACAACCAAAAATTCACATAAGTATATTAACTCTCCAAATCAACAAAACGATGAAAATAAGCTAGTAATTGCATTATGTATATAAAAATATACGGTTAAATTGACAACCTTCTCTTTTTTTAAGAACGGTTCAAATTTAAAGATGTCATGCAATCTAAGCTGCACCACACCTCGGACACTGGCGCTCAAATGTATGAATCAAATGCGTTGCTACGCACACAGTCTAAGCTCGCGTAGGTGAACGCGGACCATGCTTGTGTGTGTGAGACAACATGTCAGGGTTGCCGCCATTTTGCGTTCGCGAATCGGGAATGCAATGTGCGGCAGTATAAAATGACCTTCGTCGTCGCGTCCTTGCTTAGCCGGTGTCTGAGCGTCCTCCGAGCGCGGGTGGGCAGCGCTTGTAGGGGGAGGCAGGGAGTGACCATACTGTACGCTAGTACTATTAATTATACTGTGGCTGCACACTACTAAGTTATGCATTTACCCGGTATGCATACTTAGTTAGGTAGATGCGGTGTGCAAACAAACAGAGTCTTGTATTGGCTTAAGGCTCTAGCGCAGGTGTTGTTTTCTGCCTCCCATCCTACCAGACGTTATTGGTTTAGCATATATGTTATTGAATGTTTAGGGCGGGGAATCTGGAGTTATTGACAGGTAACAATATACGCAGACGTTGAAGTACTCATCCAATTTTTCATAATAATGATGGATTCTAAAGAAGTTCCCCTTTCCCTTCTTTACTCAAACTGTTCCAGCGAATAAATATTATTCTAATAACTATCCCACTTTTTATATTTAAGACCTTTATGTATAACCTGTGTACAACGTATACGTATATATTATGTATAACGGCGGGCTTTTTATATTTAAGACCTTTATGTATAAACACAAATAAATAAATTGATTGATTGATTGACTTGTTACAGATCACTGAATCCTCAGAGATTTATTGTTTACATAGGCTACCTACCTACATTAGATTTTCTGCGAAACTCTTTACATGAGACTCAAAGAATTTCATTTTAACGTTTATTGAAGATGAAAACTTCGAAATGTAAAAAGTATCAACATTTCCTACAGATATCCAAAGTTCCCGCTTTGTGAAATGTTCAAGTTTCGTGTACAAAATGCATTGTACACTGAAGCATACTCCTTTAAAGTTTCGCGAAAAGACTCGAAGTTTCATAGGGAACGATAGAGCCAATTTTGTTGCACCGTGTAATCCAGGGAAAATATTATGACTAAGTAGTAAATCTTGTACAGGAAGTAAGAAATTTAGATAAAGGTAAAAATAACTAAGAACCAAATTACAAGTAGAGGTATATGAGTACAGTACAATAAAATTCTGGGTCGTGATAATCCAGTCAACGTTACATTACTAATTTTACCAATTTGTACGCTGTTGTGTTTTATGCGAAACACGTCCATAAATACGTAAATTGTTTATATAAACATGTGGTTATCGAGTTTAGAAATGAACCGATAAACCCTGATGTTAGGCAGTTCTCTCACTTGTCGTCGGAGGCGTCTGCCAAGTCGTTTGACACACGCGTCCGTTACGCAGCGTAACGCACCGTAAAATCCACCGTAACCGTATTTGTATGGGAATAAGATCTGAATTCGCAATTTCCTTTTGTCGACGCATGCGTTACGTTGCGTTAAAGAAACGGAACGACACGGCGAAAAGTGAGAGAACCGCCTTAATATCGCTATGAAAAATATTCAGTGCACGGAATTATTTTTTACTTGGAAGTAAATAGTTGAGTAAGATGGAAAATAATTTAAACTGATATAAAACAATGTTGCAATGTAAATTTGTTTCCCACTGTAAAACACTTGACTCAGATCAGACCACAACACAACAGAGGTAATATTTTCATTATGTAACTTCTATAAAGGATTATAAACCTAAATATTTACGACAATCCTATGCGCCTATTTTAATCTGGTGAACAAGTCGCGAGTACAAAAAAAATTGAGATTTACTCACATATGAATAAGGGATGCAACTTACTACGTAAATTAGCCAGCCTTTTTTGCGGACCTTTAAAATGTTGGTAAACCAGCAATATGCTGACCGTCCGACTAGATGAACTGTTGGCTTTACATAAACATGGAATCTAGCGGGGTATTTGGACACATGGAGCCATTAATTTCTTCATATAAACCAATAGGTTCTCCTACCGGTAGTGCTAATTAGTAGTGCCTACGGTACGAAAGGGTTTATACTTATATTTTACCAATTGAAAAGCATCGGTAGGCGGTTCTCACAATATGACGGACTGACGGACGTATTTCCGGATTCCCATACGGAAAACGGATACCACACTGACCAAGTTGTTTGACAACACCTTGTATTAAAAATCAAAAATTGGCTGTCAAAAAACATACATAATTTTGGTATAAGATTTTATTGTCTTCTAAAAAGGGAGGATGTTTCTTTAATGTTGGCAATAATCATGAATTATCCAGTCATAAGAAAACAATTATTTTTCTATCATATATACTTATTCGTCAGTTTAAGATTCTTACTCAAGATTGTAGACACTTACTCAGTCTCGTGTAGTGTAGGTACGTAAATACAATCCCTTGTACCGTGTTTATTTGTGACTCAGAGCGTGTGTTGAGTAAAATTGTATGAATTTGTCTGTAGCTCACCCACATCGTGTTTTCATTTCCATTGTCATCGAGAATAAACACTACACAGCTAAAACTCGGTTCATGTAATACGTTTCTACTAACTACACAACAACAAGGGCCTTTGTTGAGGAATTTCTAAGAATAATTTTCTTTGAATCGTCTATCAATGGGTAAGGTGGATGTAGACTGAATAAGAATGGAATGGAATAAAAATTGAGATGCTTCTAATTGATGTAGGTTCTTGTAGTACCGCACCACAAAATTATATAACAATGGTTGCCTAAAATAAATCTGGCGACCACACATCTACACTAATATTATAAAGAGGAAAGTTTTGACTGTTTGTTTGTTTGAATTGAATAGGCTCCGAAACTACTGGACCGATTTAAAGAACTCTTTTACCATTAGGTAGGATCCTACATTATCCGTGATAGACATACATACATATATCACTATATCCCTTGCAAGGTAGGCAGAGCGCAAACAGCCCCATAAACGGTCATCTACGAGACGTCTGACAAATATTTGAGGGTTATGCGGAAATTGTGATGATGATTGTTGTGATGGGCTTTATTAAAACGTCTTACTCCTGCAGGAAAACGGTTAGCAGTAGTTGATAGGCTGGCCGCTAGTTATGTATACAACAAATAATACGCAGGTATCCAAGATAAGGTGAAATTTTACACGTTACCGATACTGATAACTCAAGTAAAATTTTGCACCTCTCATACATTTTTACCAATTCAATTTGTATTGCAGGCCAAACTAATATTTTTATATTTCCACCTATGTTCCTTGGGAAAGATTTTTCCTTATCACCAGCCCGTCCTGAGTTATCGGTATCGGTCATTACTAAAATTTCAACCTATATAACAAAACACTACAGTAGTGGCTGTCCCTAAACATACCTTTTAGATAAAGTAGATTGACGACGTATTAATTCGTGAGTACCAAGGTCATATTATACACTAAAATATACCAATTTTACTATCGAAAACGAGGGCGTTGTGTTTATAATTTGTCAGCCGTAAGCAGTAGGTAGGTAATAATTTCAAGAGACTATTGTAAAGCACACTTTGATGAGATGTCACTTTCAATAGCGCGACCTTATTTTGAAATAATAAACGTTTCTTTAGAATCTTGGAGTAGGGTTGTAAACGACTTTGGAGTTGCCCCTTTTTGTATAAAACGGGAATCCTCCGGAGCGCCCATTGACCCTTAACAGGGCTTTGAAGTGAGAGTTAATTAAATTTCTCCTGCTTATATTACAAAGGGAGTTTACATTATGGACGCGCTCGAAAAACATAAAATGGCGGACGGTTTAAAAAAAATCGCGCTACTTTCGGTTCTTTATTCGTTGTAATTGCATGATTCATTCGGAGTCACGTACCGAGATTCGTAAACATATTTA
This sequence comes from Tuta absoluta, assembly GCA_027580185.1. Taxonomy (NCBI): domain Eukaryota; kingdom Metazoa; phylum Arthropoda; class Insecta; order Lepidoptera; family Gelechiidae; genus Tuta; species Tuta absoluta. Next base: position 7,758,665 of record JAQAHW010000009.1, read on the forward strand.
CGTAGACAGAAAATTATAATGAAATTACGTGACTACATGGAAAGTTCAGTCGTGTGTAGTTTCTCCTGACATCAGAGGACGTATTTTACGTTTGTACCATCTGTTTATGCCGCCTCTAATTAAGCCACCGTTTTTCCATGCTAATTAGTAGGTTCGTGTTGGTAATTTGCGCGCTGTATGCCACGTTCTGCGCTGGACATTATACCCGTATCACGTTTCTTTGTAACCGACCGAGCGCACGCACGGCCAGACTTAAAATGAAGTTAGATGAAATTCAGATAAACGAGTGAGTACTCGCTGTAGCGTTCCTGAGGCTCTTAAAATCTTTGTAAGGTGCGCAACACACCAACAAAAATTGGCAAAGGTTAAGGTTAAATATAATAATTGTTTTAGATTTGCTCTCTCTTCTTGATAAAAAAGAATAGGTCATGCTTTGGCTTTTTTATCTGACTGCTAAAAAAGCTGTTTATCATCGACTTGCAGTGAGACCACCAGCTGGGTTAATTTGTCTGGGGTAATTATGTCTGCGGCTCACTGCGCTATGGCACTTTTCTCACTTCGCTATGACAAGTTCTACATACTTGAGGCGACCAAATATGTCGTGGCACGAATGTTAGCCAGGCTGGTCACAAACTTATGGTACCTTCCGTGAGTATGAGTGAGTGTTTATTTTGAAAAATGTGTCCTTTTCCACCTAACATTTTTTGTTTACTTACATCGCTACCTCTACTAGACTACTCGATCAAAGTAGCACCGCAGAACGAATTAATTTCAACTCGGGAACAAACGTGGACTCGTTTGCCCTTAAAATTGTGCAACAACTCTCTGAAAACGGACTTCACAACCTAATACTGCTTAAGAATTAAAAAGTAGGATGTTTTAAAGCAATAATCTGATGTAATAAAATGGAGAATCAACTGTTTTTGAGTAGGTAAACAAAGCCGTTGTAAACAAGCTAATTTACGATCTGATCTGCCTTAAGATTAAAACTAACAATAATATTGCTACCTACTCATAGGTGTTCACGAAGGAACATTTTAGAAATTAAACATGTTTTAGGTCATAGAAATCGCGTTGTCTATGCCTTGTGCGGCCTATTTAGGTTCTCTGTATATTTAATCAACATGTTATCCAAATTGTCGTGACTCGCGTAAAATAATGATAAATCTTAAGTATTTTATGTACTTTGGTACCTACTTACCATGCATGGCACTGATTTTTGCTGCGAATACCGAAAAACTCAAAAATACTCTTGTTAACCACAAAACAGGTTCACAAAATACGCTCCCGGCTAGATTTACATAAAGCTGGGCGCTTGGCACCGCTCCCGCTGGATTACCATAAGCGCTTAATTATTTTGTTTATCTGACCACTAAACTGCTTTGACTCCTACAGAGGTAACAGACGGAACCGCCAGCTGCTAATTTACACCAAAAAATAATGTAAAGCTGATTTATGAAGTTAGACAAAAAGAAAGTTCCAACTCAAAAAAGAGGGCTTCAGGCTTAATTTTGCGTAGGGAACGGGTGTTTATATTATACCGTTCGTATCTAGAAAGTACATTGATACCATGATGGATAATTAAAGTATCCGCCGTCAAAGACCAGCGAATACTTTTTCTATGATTGACACATACATGGTAAAAAAACTCTTAAAGTGCAATTCCTTTATACCACCACCGGTTCTTCTCATAACTGCGAACAACTTTCCCCAAGTGAAATGGGTTGAAATGTATAAAATAATATCCGTCTCCCATACAAAATCGATAAGGAAGGAAGTAAGTACGTACACTTACAAACTTTATTGCACATTTAAAACAAAAATAAATAACAGGAAAACTTAAACTAAAAATAAGCAAAGGCTGCCTTATTACGGTGGAGGAGAAATCAAAGAAAAGAAGAGAATAGTGCATAAAAAAGGTAAGATTAGACAGTTAACATTAATAAATATACTTAATCATACCATACCATAATATTATAATATGCCACAATAGATAAAATTATAAATAAATACAGATTTTAATACATGTATATATAATATAAGGTGTAAAAAAATTAGCTAAGAATATTTTAAGGGGTGAACCAGTACGTGAAACTGAACAACTTTCCCCAAGGAACATAGGTCGAAATATGAAAAAATTATTTGACCCTCCCATACTTCGTGTGTTACCCGGGCGGGATAATTTGTATGGGAGGGCCAATTTTTTTTTTCATATTTCGACCTATGTTCCTTGGGGAAAGTTGTTCAGTTTCACGTACTGGTTCACCCCTTAAAATATTCTTAGCTAATTTTTTTACACCAATATAAAAAAAGTTTAAAGTAACGTTATTATGTCTTGTCTATGATAAACTTTTCTTTGTGCAAGAAAATAAAATTTAACACATTCAAGAAATTCTAAAGATACGTCCTCAAAACCTTAGCAAAATATAAAAAAATATTAATAAATCATATTTTTTATTTTTATTAATATGGACTACATGATAAAAAGAAACCACAATAAATTACCATACATAATCGTTAATTGGCATACCGAATGCCGATTAGCTGTTCAATTCACTATGAAATTATTTAACTAACAAAAATAAATTCTATTCATGTACTTTGAGGAAGGGCGTTCGTTCAGGTTTGACATACATCGACCGACAGAGCAAATATCGACATGATTCGATGATAAAAGTATCAGTAAAACTATCGATTCTATTTTTGTCCTTTTGAACCTAATTAGTATATAATATTGCCATATGGTCCTGGCCCGGTAGACCACACGCGTAAATCCGATGGAACTCGACGCGGGCCGTTAATTAAGTTTACCGAGGGTTCCCATGGCGTCCCTCGTTTTAGAATATTAATACCTAGCATATAGTGATGTGGTACTTGCTTCCTCTTTAATAAATCTATGAAAAGATCCCTGGTATGTTCGCCTGAACCTCGAGGTCACGGTATAGATGACTCGGCATCATTTCTTCGTCTTTCTACCTCTATTTATCTTGTTTCTAGTTTTGTTGGGACAAAGCAGACTTATATTAATGTCCATGTCCATTGCTTCGGTTACTACTAATAATTAAAGTGATTCTACAACAATAGATCTATATGCTTTGCATACATTTGTTACAGACGACTAAATCACCTTTTGTCAAATCCTGCATTACTTATCATTAAAGGGATCAAACTAACCAGAAGGTTATCTGGAGGATGTGGGCAACCAGCTGGAGCCTATATAGTTATTTTTCTATGTTTTGTATAAATCTCATTTTAACATCTTGTAAAAAATAAACAAGTCAACATCAATGCCATTGTAAGCCGGAGTTTTCTCATAGTTTTTAAAGTCCATTAGTTGGGCGTTTGTTATACCTCTACATTATCTACTTAAAAAACCAGTTTAAGTGGATGCCATAAATGAGTAGGTTTATGTGCTGCTATTTCGTTATTACGATTTAGTAAAACAACGATACATCACTATAAAAACATGTCGGTACTAATTCCCACCTACACAACTATTTCGATTTACCACGTCTAAAGGTATCTGCCCTCTTGTTATGCCCGTGTACCTGCGTAATCAGCTCACTATCTTACATTGTATGAACCTCGGAAGCCTAAAAGGTTTGAAATTACTTTAGTAATCTCACAAAGGCTAGATAAGTGAATCGTTTTAAGAAATTTGTATAACATTAGTCAGCTCAGCGAAATTTTGACTTTGGATGTAATAAGGGTAGCTTGTAGCCGACACTTATCCATTATCATAGGTAGATTTTATATGTTTTAAATTAAACATTACTAAAATGAAAAATTTTACCTTTTTATTGTAACTGTCACATACATACATAATTTATCACGACTATATCCCTCGCGGGGTAGGCAAAGCGTAAATGGCCGTAAAAAACGAACATTTATGCCACGTCTGACAAACATTTTGAGTGTTATTCAAAAAAATTGCAGCTGGCAAAAATATACAGTTGTAACGAAAATCACCTAAGACAAATCACATGGTGACCTCTTGCAGAGGTAAAAAAGTAATAGATACTAGGTAATTACAGGACACTTGAACCCTCAAGCAACTAGCCCTGATTACATTCAGAAACGGATTTAGTGAAGTTGTTTTACAGGACTTGACAATTTGACTGAGACAGTACACACACATCAGCATATAGCAGTCCACTGCTGGACGTAGGCCTCCCCAAGTGTACGCCAGAAGGCTCGAAGGATCAATCTTCAAGTGGCAATTTCAATTCAATTTATATATCAGTGGAACTTGTTTAGGAATAATCATTTACCTTAGTCAATAAATCTTTCTGACAAAACTTATTACTCGTATTTAAAGGTTTTGGAACTTTTACATGTAACCAAAATATAATTTATTATTTTCTGTTTTAAATTGGTTTTAAATATAATATAAAATAGAATAGAAATAAAAAAGATATTACTTGTTTTACAAAAGTGCATTACTTAAATCTTTCATCAAGGGGATTTTTTTCACAACATTATCTCTTTCCTGAAGACGTCTCTGTTGGTCTAGCATTAAAAGACGCTCTCGGGCAAGTTTATGGCTCTCCAGAGAGCTTTATCCTCAGTTAACGACTGTTTATGAATATTCATCTTGACACACACGCCACAGACTACACTGGGTATGCTTGGAAGTAGACTGGGCGATTTTGACTAGTCCGGTAGCTTAATCAGAATCTTTTATATGCCTGCTGTGTTGTGCTAGCTTTCCTGCATTCTGAGGACGGTACATGGGTTCTCTTTATAGAAACATCTTGTAGAGCTATGTGGTATGTAGTAGCTATGAGTGTTATCATATTGTTTGTGTGGAATGAGTGCTTTTACTTTTTACGGTTTGCGGGTTATCTGCTACTCTACGCAGTGTTTGTTTTATTATTCCTTATGTACGTGCTCAGCTAGCAATATGTGCGTGCTCAGCTAGCAATATGTGCGTGCTGAGCTAGCAAGCGCCTCCTCATTACAAATAATATTTGGTATCGTATATTATTTATACCTTAAAGCTACGTGACAATATATAATCTAACATTAACATTAAAACTACACTAGAAACTAAGAAACTAATCAATATCTCAATTAATGATATTTTTTTTATCGATGAGTGGTAATGTGCGTGCGGCGCGGAGGCGCTTGCTAGCTGAGCACGGACACGTTCTTAACACTGCGTAGAAATCATTTTTCATCTTTGAGGTGAATATTTCTATGTCTCACAATTCTTTTTTAATTTTATTAGGTTGCATGCAATACAGGCTCTTTGTAAAAAAAAATGCATGCAAGAAGCTAAAGGTTGCAATCTATAACTTATGTACAAGACAAAGCAGTTTAATGGTCAAATGAACAAAATAATTAAGCTATTATGGAAATGAGCGGCGTACTGGTGCTAAACGTCCATCTTTATGTAAATGCATTTAGGGGCGAATTTCGTAAACCTATTTTGTGGTGGACGACATAATGTTGGTCAGACACCACCATTGTACTGTGCATATAATAAAATATTTTTTTCTTGGTTTGTGTTTATGCACAAGAAAATAAATATTAAATTATTGCCTATAAAAACAGGAAGAGATAATGTTAAAGTAAGAAGGTGGCATAATGTAAAGTGGCACTTGTTCGATATACATTATATTGCCTCGGGTCCAAATTATGTGCGAAATTAAAAACGGTAAATGAAAAAATAAGTGACACTACCAAAAGAAAGTAATGTCACCAGCACAATGAGTTACCCTATGGTACCAACGTAATCTGGTTTATTATACAGGTACTAAAAAAACTAGTTAAAGTTGATCCTTTAAATGGATAGGTTGAGGTGGTGTTGAAAAAGTGAGCAGATCATTATACGAGTTTCGATATGTAAGCTTTACGTCATATATTTGCTATTGTTGAATCTGATACCGCTTAAACTGCAGGGTCGTAATACCACTTGAGCGACAGTTAGTCAATAACTCAGGCATTCACTTCCACTTTGCCTATACAGTACTCTGCTTGATACATGGAGTTATTTAGGTTATTTACTAATTATTGATAAACTTATTTTTAGACGGCGGTCGTTACACAATCGTGTCAGAGGCTTACTACTAGTAGCAGGCGTTTAAAAAACTCTCGACGCTAGGTTTCATCAAGCCGTTGGACGACTTGGAAAAGAAGAAGATCACTTAGTCATCTAGACATAGACCGCCCTCATGTGCCACAATGCATTGCGTTTTTGATCTTCTGGCGTTCAACACCACATAAAAGGCCTTCCCACACTACGCTTTCCGATGCATGGCTCCAGAACCTTCCAACCCCAATACTTACGTAGGTGCATACTTTATACCACTAGCATAATCTAGACTGAACAATCCACAACGAAAATTCCGTTGTGCGCCGCCGCTTCCTTCTACTATGGCAAACGCAACGAATTCAGCCGGCTTTAATACTATTTAAATTACAACACGAGTGGGCCTGAGTGTCGGAAATTATGAATTTCAGCTGCAAATCTCAAATGAGGCTGCTGGCAGCGATGCTCCCTCCGACGCTTTTTTAATGCTTAAATTAAAATGTTTCCTGCTATTTACAATTGCTATTCCGGAAATCTGCTTTGGTAATAGCTATCTCACAAACAAGGCCGCGCCAAGTTTAATTCGTATTTTTTTGTAACTTAATACCTAGTGGGTAGGCATTTTGTTGGACTAAATATTATTCATGATTATTCTTCTTTCAAGAGATGGCGTTTGAAATAAAATGTTTAATTAGGTTCTTATTACTACTATATAATTCATAGAGCTTTAATATTAAAGACGGAAAAATAGTCTACAAATTGGGTGACCCACTAGATGCGCCTTGCCCAATTTAATATTTAAGCAAAGTTTCGATAGGTCTACGCAAAAACTAAAGTATTTACTACTCCAAACACTCTTTTTTTTCGTGTGGTACACCGAGTGGACGAACGACCCGATGAACCCTGGTGTCAGAACTTTTTACAAGTAGGCCTATGACATGGTTGGGTTAGGTTAGGTTAGGTTAGAAATCAAAGACAGTAACCGGGACCGCCGGCTTAAGGTGCCTTTCGAAGCACGGAACCATTTTTCTTACGGACAATCAGATGGTTCATCCTGCAATGTCCTAAATAATATCCTGCAATGTCCAGACTGAAAACAAATTCACAAACTGATATATCAACTTTGTGAGTGCCCCACCGAGAATCGAACCCGGGACCTTTGCGTCGCAGGCAGTCGTACTACCGCTGCGCCACATCGGCCGTATACCCAAACACTCTGTATATCCGAAATTGCTAAGTCAGCACTCGTGTAGGGTTCCCGAGAGGCGCGACATTATGAAGATTGCCTTCTCGACGCAAATAGTTATTGTGCGGAGGTGTTTTCTTTATAAACAGTGGAAGGCGCAGTGCCTCTATTGTACGAGCCTATACAAACCGGGCCAGGGTAGAGTAAAAGCAGTAGTTTATTAGACACCACGATATCTTGGCCACAAGTAAAAGCAGTAGTATAATAAGATACCCCTATATCTCAGCGTTTTGCCTCTGTGGTCTGCGTTTTGGAGTTTTGACTAGTGATTGAACTGTGTGTTTCTATCCCCAAAAATCAAAGTAACGTGATTGTCTAAATAAATATTCCTTATCTAATTTCGCATGAAATAGCTCGTTCTATTCATCCATGACGATATTAACAGTTCTAAAAGTTGAGTTTTTGTTCGTCATGTTTTTGTGGACATTTTAAACACTGTGTCCTTTTATTCACCCTAAGAGCTAGTCAGAATAGAATTTTCCTGCCTACCAAGGAACTATGAATCGTCCGTGTACTGCACTTTGTTTTTTTTACTGTGGTTGGTACTCTACTCTGCTCTTTTCCCCATTCACATCGGCAGCTGCCAGCCAATCCTACTTTTGAATAACGATGTTTTGTTTTCCCACAGTTTTGAGGAATGTTAGTCTGATAAATTGAATTCTACCAATGAAGATTTTACGTTCCGTTCTATTTCTTTGAATGTGTTTTCAGAAATGGTTTATTTTATTGGTTTAAAATGGGAGTTAAGAAAACGTTGCTTGTAAAAACTATCAATATCAAACATCGTGCTGCTTGGGAGCGCGGTTTTGTATTTGTGCAGTATTTTATCTATTATTATTATTATCTATGAGCAGGCAGGCAGTCGATGTGCAACTTATAATGCATGTATCCAGTTACTTTATTACAAAGAATTTGAATTGCCAGTTGAATAACAAAACTAGTTCCTACTTAAAATTCATTTTTCACTAATGATTTTCATATTAGAGACCTTTTTTGTCGCCATGTCGAGCCCACTAACTATCCCACTTCTAAAAAAAAGGAAAGGTGACTAAAGGATTTTATAATTTCAATGAATGGGCTGCTGCGTTTTCTATAAAGTACAATCAATACCTACCTGCGGTCACCAAATCACTTGCCAAGCCAATTATTTGACTTCGTTAGTCGTGATTGATAGTAACTTGTAAGTTATCATAAATTATGTTTATTAACCATAATAACTTATGTTCTTTGAAAAGCACATTAAGCCGATTCACAAACAGATATTAACGCAAACGGCAACCCATCAGTCAGAATTCAAACCCGTATTGCAGATGATAGCATTTGAAGTTAATTGGAAAACTACTCCGGAATTAATCCCCTTTGAGGCGGTTCTCACACACACTGCATGATTTTCCGGTGTTTTTCTTAAAAGTTTACAAAATAACCTATACAAAAACAGGACGTCATGGACTTTTCGCTGCATCAAATAATGGCTGTCACAGCTATTTAGAGGTGACTGTGAAGAGCCGCAATATCTTCTGATGCGTGTAAGAATCACCTAAGAGCTTCGTCTCGACGTTGTTTATTTGTTTCAGCTCGACAAATACCGGAGCTGTTTTGATTGAAAGCCAATTTAGATATCGGGGGCGATAGTAGATGGGTCTCGGGTACAAATTAGACATGGACAAAGTGTTACATTTCGGCTGTTTTGAGAGGCAATAAGATTTTGTCTCTCTGTTTTGGGGTGGAAAATGTAATGAAAAGAAGCGTTGTGATGGAAGAAAAGTGATTTTTGCAAGTATTTCTAAGGGAAGACATCAATGAGGAAACAGCTCTTCTACAGCAAAGTAAACATAATCTCGCACTCGCACATTTTTCTATGGGTAATCAAATTTTGAGTGGCCAAGTAACTTGAACTGCATTTAAACGTAGCATCTTAGATTTGCCAACCAGACTAAAATGAATGCGTTTTCATTTAAAAATATACCTAACTGTGTTGTATAGCCGATCAGGAGTCTTCTGGATTGTTCGTTGCATCGCGACCGCCGATTTCATGCTGCCTGTGATTAGCATAAAGCTCGCGGACACCATTTTGGCGTCAGTTCAGTTTGTCCTCATTTCCATAACTGCTCAATTATTTTATGCGGAATAGTCACTTCACAGACGAACCTCGGTTTGTGCTCCGTTGCGCGATCTATTGGCAGACATCTTTAAAATTGCTTAGTCGTGAATTGTGGCAGCTTAGCTTGTGGGATCGATTGCTGGCCATGCTTTATTGGGTCGGATGCAATACCTAAGATAAAAATGCATTACTTATTTGTAGTGAAGAAATTCTATCTTATGTTACGGAATATTGCCTACGAGTAGTTGTTTATTATCCTGCCTACATTATGAAATTGTCGTAATTAGATTAAAAATATATCGTTGCTAGGCTATACAAAATAATTAGATGGGATACAAAAAAGCTTGTTTAAATGAAAATTTTCTTGATGACTGGAGTTGTGTAAAAGATAATTATTTCACGATATGCCGTCGGCTGCAAGTAGTTTTAGTTTGACAATATATTTTCGAAACTTATCTCGAATTGTCAACGACAGCCGTTAGACATAGTTGCTATGCCACGTAAGCTGATGTAAGGCCTAATTACACAGAAAGCGCGCTGTGTAAAGAGTTTTATACCAAGAAGGCTGCACACGCCATGAATGACATTTGTAATACAGTGTTAACGATAGTGCTCCATCTTACACTTAGCGCGCCACGCATACCGATTTTCTGTGATCAAGCCTTTAAAGTACCTTTTGGTGATCCAAAACTACAAGCCAGTTTCGTTCAAAATGTTAACTGTTAATATTTGAAAAGTGTTCTTAAATAAGCGCCTGATGTTCGGCAGCTGGCAAGCTGGAGACGTTGATAAACTTTCAAGTGTCATTTTGGATTTATAATCGATTGTGTTTCACCTTTATATTTTTCTTCTTAATATTTATATAAATATTTTTATTTATATTTAACATAAACTTAATTAATTACGTAAAAAAGTACCCACGTATAAGAATTTACAATTATATGTAAGTGCTGTGTTTATGGCTAATAAATTACTTGTAACATCTTACTGAGTTCATCTTATTTCGTAGCCACATGCTACACTATTTATTTATACTTTATTGCACATCGTACAAAAGGCGGGCCTAATGCCAGACGGAATTCTCTACCGGCCAACCAGAAGGTAAACAGAGAGAGAAAGAAGCGGGTGCACTAATGAGAAAATAACACTAAAAGAAAACGACATGTCAAAACTACTATCAAAATAAATACCTACTAATACATAGTTATTATTTATAAAAATATACTTACACAAATACTTATACCAATAAATAATACTTAAACTTACATAAATACTCAAATATAAACAGAAATAAATTCATACTATGAAAAACAAACCAACAACTACCTCCATCTGTCATTCTCATGCTCATCTGTAAGTTGCAGCGTCTTGACAACGGCGTTTCGGGTTGATTGGTATACAGATGGAAGCCGTAAACCAATTCCTACGCTCTTTTGACAGTGACAGCTCATGCAACCGAATCTAATGGAAGTATAGCTGGTTCCTTTGCCATTTTAAACAGTGAATCATAGACAAGAACATCTCATTCTCACTTCACCCTTTGCTTCACCCACATAAAAAGAGAAAAAGAACACTACGATTGCTACGCCGTAGCACACGCCAATGTAAGAACGTCTGATGAAAGTGGATTGGGAATGTTAACTTAACTACTTCGCTCAGGTCGAATCTGCAACAATAGATTTGTATTGTACTTCAAGCACACATGTGTGCTGTTACGAGCGGAGTAGTTAAGAGGTTAAATCAAAACTAAAAGCTGGTAAGTAGAAAATATTAATTCAAAATACTGAAACGGGGTTCTTACGCGATACAAAAATAGGTATGCCAGCGAAAGTTTAAAACAGTTTATTAGAAAATAGTAGTTCAATTACTAGGCACCTAATAGGTACCATTATTTTTTACACTTAACTTATGTGAATTAAGTAAGAGTTTCACAATAAAAACCTCAAATGATCCCATACAGGGTGTTGGAATCAAAGTTCCCAAATACTGCTGATTAATTGTTGTCAAAATTTTGAATCAACTGTTTGCAACATTTACAACATATCCTCATTGTCCATAACAATTTTAATTTAGACGTTTTAATTCTGTAATAATTATAAGTGTTAGTACTGTTATTAATTGAATTAAAATATCTGTGTAGTTGATTTCAAAACACGGCCATCTATTTTGTTAATGCCTGGATAAATGTAAATTTAATTACTTATTTGGCGTAAACAATTGTTTGCGGCACAAATAATATGAACCGCAATTCAATACTAATTGTATCAAACTGTTTTAAATTTGGATGAATTTTGTTGTAGTTACTCCAATTTTACTAGTTTCAATTTGAATTATTCAAACTAACGCACAAAATGAGTTTAAAATTTACTCTATCCGAGTAGCCTGTGAAATTAGTTATTATTCATTCAATTATGAAAACAATTGAAGTTCTTCTAAAACAATTAACCATTTGAGAGAATTACTGAAGTGCTGTTACGGTACTGTTAATTCAAATAATATAATTATTTAATCAAATAAGTATCAACGGTGTTTTATAAACTCGATTGCGAAAGCCAAATATTTTCAAAAATAACTTTTCTACTCTTTCTAAACTGAACAAGGTACTTTAATGACTTTAAAATTTAATTTTACAAAGCTATTATATGTACCTACATTGTGGTTCTACACAACTTTTGGTTACAAGTAAACTCCTTTTGCCTGTGCTTTAGCAAAAGAATGTGCCACCAAACAATCTCGCTTGAAACAATAAATTTGAGATTACTTTAATCAAAAATATGATAAATTGCCGTGTGAAACCGGCTTTGAATAGCATCCTCCAATGCCTTTCTCTTGGGTGTTTTAAGAGGCGACTAAGAGACTTAAGATTTACATGTGTATTGCAATTTTAGGCGAGTGACTTATAACTAGTCACTACGGCGAAACAAATGTTCTGAATGACCCTTAAATGTTTGTCAGGCGTGGCGTGAATGACCCTTTTTACGGCTTTTTACGCTCTGCCTACTCCGCAATGTATAGGCGTAATATATTCATGTATGTGTACGTATGTTCAACAACAATTAGCTAGAGAGTAAAAAAAAAACATTCCATTTGTCTTATCGTGGCGCAACAAAATTGTTACCAACACCTGCGTGCGAGAGCGCTTTCCCGATCGGGACTGGCATGCCTGAAATATGAAACGTCATTGGTTCCCATTTCCTGCTGCGAGCTAGGTGTGACGTCACAGTGACGTATTGCAAAACTGATGCACCTGCGATACCTCGCATATGGAACGCCAGGAACGTCAATGTGTCCTTTGAATTTTGGAGCAGACACGGAAATTGGTAAAGGTTTTCGACGGTGTTTTGTAAACTCAATTACCTAAAAACTGACTACTGAATTTGTGGAAAGTTTCTCTGTTAGCTGACAATCCACTTGGGCCTGAAGTCTGCTAAATAAAGATAGTTTCAGTTGTAAGTCAATCGCGTCTCAGTTGTTTGGTTTGAAGTATATAATATCACAATAGCAATAGAATGGCGGTTTAGTGTCGCTGACATTACAATAAAAAAATAAAAAAAACATGTTACACAGTCAACACCTTGATAGGCTATGCAGTTTTGAATTTGGATCGCCTTATTGCCATTTGCATAAGATTTAAATTTGCATTTGAGTGTCTAGCCTGTCATGATCTTGTACCACTGACGAAGATAAAGGCCAGTGTGTGTGTGTGTGATACACAATTTTTGGTACGCCGTCCCTTACACCCTGTATATTTCAACAAATAAAACAAAACACGGCTATAAAAAGCTGACAACCATTTTCACGTAGTTTTTCTCTAATATCTGCATGGCGAACGGCATGGCACAGGCAACCCTTGGCATATAAATTGCCATAATGTGTTATTCGTTATGATTTATACACACAACACCTAGCGTTCTGATATCTTATTTTGCACCTCACTGCTCAATATGAGCGAGCGTTGACAATTTATGATTTTTGAGATTTTTTTACCATCTACGTGGATAGGAAATATTAAATTATTATACATTTTTAGATGTTCAAAAAATGAAATGTGTCTATTGAAAGCTAAACACGAATTGCTACGTATTCAAATTGTAGGTAATATTATTTCAGCTGGATTTTCTGTTAGTAGGTCAGTATTTTATTCAATTTTGAACTACGCTTATCTGCTGGCCTGCCCAGCGTAAAGGCCTTCTTTTACTCAATAGACCAATTATGATTAGGTACATGCACTTGCCTACACCTATTTGAAGGCTTTGATATACTACCAGCGAATACCCTTTATTACAGAAAAAATCACTATAAACAATTTTAAACGGATTTAAGTTGTGTTTATTTTAGATTTTACAATTCCTACGTTTCAACTTAAATCCATTTGAAATTGTTTTATTTTGAAACCTATGAAAAAATTAGACATAAAATGTTGACAACAATAGGCAATTAATTATATAGATAGAAATATTTGAAAACGAAACCTTATTATTTTAAAGTAGATTCTATGCTTAGAATGTGAACAATATTTTCCATTTCAGAATATACCTGCCTGAAACTGCGTATACGATGATTTAGTACGGTTAGATTACTTTTGCACAAGACTAATAGTCTATACCGAGCGCAAATGGCTTTTATGAAGAACTTGAATGCTATCGGCGTAATAAATAGCTGTTTCGATAGTGTTGTGAGTACATGTTTACCTTTTTTTCTTTTTTTTGTTGAATCAATGGCAAAGATAATTTTTGAGCTCATTATAATCAAAAGGCGATTGTTTGTTGTATAATATAATAAGAATGTATTTCAAATTAGTATGAATTGTTTTGGCGTTTCAATGTCGTAAAATGTGAGAATTTTCTTTGATACTAAAACCGTGTTTTGAATATTTCAAAACGCCTACACATTTCTTCTCCGAACCCTTTAGCATTTAAACGATGTTAGGACGAATTCAGCAATACTTTAAACGGGCCAATGGAACCATTTAGCTGAGTAAAACAAATTGTTATTCTAAACGCGAGAACAATAAATTCATCTCGACGTGTCACACTTTACCAGCGAATATCTAGTTATCAAGAGAGCCGTATTTTAACGGGCAGTTTTTTGGTTCCTATCATTTTATATGTAAACCAAGCTAAGGCAGACCAATAATTTGTTTGTGATTCCAGTAGTACCTTCTCCACCCACCTTAATGTTTTCAGAAAGATTTCGTCATTGATTGTGTCTTCAGACCTGAATAATATTTGTATTCTTTCTTTATTACTATTGTATAATATTATTAGTGCCGTCTGATGCCGGCTTTGATTAGCAACACCCTATTTCTTTCCTGTAGGTGTCTCAAGTGGTGACAAAAAAAACTCGAAGGTTACAGTGTATTGCACTTTTAGGCGATGGGCAACTTCTACCTATGGAGAAACCAATTTTCTGAATAAAATGTTTTAAAATTGCAATACACACCCTCGAGTCCCTTAGTCGCCTCTTACGACTCCCACGGGAAAGATATGGGGTGATGCTATTCTAAGTCGGCATCACACGGCAAATTTTAGGCGATGGGCTGACAACCTGTCACTATAGCGATACACAATATTCCGAATAACCCCCAAACATTTGTCAGACGTGGTGTGAATGGCCGTTTTTTGCGGTGGTTTACGCTCTGCCTACCCCGCAAGGGATTATAGGCGTGATATATGTATGTATGTAATGTTTTAAAGATGTTAATTCACAAATGTTTGTCAGACGTGGCGTAAATATCAGTATTTTACGGGTGTTTTCGCTTTGCCTAGTATATAATATTCTATAATGTATGTTTGTTTAATTATAATTATTAAATTTTTAAGGATCCATGCGGGACGAATCCGGGATTTATCACGATGTAGGTTAGGAGTTCCGAACGTAGCCAAAGTATGTGTACCATAATTTATGTGCCACGAAAATATTTCATTTCATCTAAAATTATTTATTACGCCCACAAATTATACGAGACTTTCAGAGGTTTTTCCTGCCAGCTGTCCATTCCCAAATATATTATGATTCAATCAATATGAAGACAAATTTCTTCTCAAAATCGTATTTCCTTGGAACGGATGGCGCTCAGTTGAACTTGTGCCAATATTTTATTTAAATCGGCGAACTTTCCTCGCTTCGAAAACACAAAGACATTTTACGTGGGTAGTTATACCTGCTATTTTTATTGATTTACGAATATGTACCAAAGAAACCTCGATTTTTTATCAAGTCCAGCCTCAAAACTTGTGTTCAAGATTATTAAAATTAGACCTAGGTACTATTTACCAATGGTTTCTTCATGTACTTCCTTTGTTCAAATCAATTGAGAAATGCTTCTAAAACAAAAGCTACTCAGTTTCTTGGACTGAATAAATATACGAGAGATTTGGCGCTAGTTTTTGAACACATAATTATCAAAATCCTGTAGAAAAGGTCAGTAAATTAATATCTTGATAATAGTGTTGCTGGCGAAATTATCCATGTGGAAGCAAAAAGACCTGGGTTATACTTACAAGTGTTTCTGTTTATATTCTACTTACATAACAAAATGTCGGTCTTAACGACAGGCGACTAACAAGGTTAATCCTCACATTACTCTCAAACGGGACCAGTGTACAGAGTTGACGTATATCCTAACCGCATGTAAATTGAATGTCTAAAGCAAGTAACGGAACTACTGCATCACCGCATTGTGGTAGTTTAAATCGAATTTATGTCAACTCTAGTGAAAGCCGAATTTGTTGGAACACCACTCGGTTTGTTGTTAATGATGTGAACACAGCTTTACGGCTACCGATCTGGTTTTATACACGTTATACCTGAATAAACCAAATATTTCGTATTCGCTCAGAAAACATCAGATAATTATTATGACAATTTTTTTATGACAGACCATCTATGTAGTAGACAGTTATGTATTTAAATATGTAGGGCTTTATCAGTTGTTGCCACTGTAAAGGCTACTTCGTTGTTCTATTATTATTGTTCTGTCTTCAAAATAGGTGTATTGAATTTTTACTCATTTGACTGGCGGGTCAACCCGCGACCACAATACTTGAAACCGTATTGAAACGTCGGGACACAGGTAAATTACTAATATTTACCTAAATACTATCGCGATAGACCCGGTCTCATACTTAAAATGAGTGGAATTGATCGCGAGTGCTTAAAAAGTTATATTGAACTTTTGTTATAAATATAAGGTACTTGTTCAGACTCTATTCATTCATGCCATGTAGATCATCAAGTAATCAAACGACCATGAAATTTTCTGAAGAAATTTGACCCAAATACAATTGACTCTTTCTTTCACATGGAATGTGGATAGTGAGCAAACAGGAAGTACTAAATTTCCCTCGCTATTTGTTCTCGACTCGTCCACCGCTATTTCACACTACATCCGTTAATAATTACTACATAATTTAAAAGTGGAAAACCCCACAGCGTTTATGTTTCGCTAAATTTTCTGTAAGTTAATGTATTATTTAAAAGTTTTGGTATTTATGTAAGTATATTTTATGAATAATAACTATGTATTTATAGGTATTTATTTCCATAGTAGTACGATTAAATATTTCGTTTTGTATTTTTATTTTCACTTTCTCCCATTTCTTTTCTCTTTATTTCCCGCTGGTTGGCCGGTAGAGAATGCCGCGTGGTTAGGTCCGCTTTTGTAAGATGAACAATAATGCACCAAAAAATATTAATAACAAGTTTTTTTGAATGAAAATATCCTGCGTTTAAAAGAGTTTCTAACAAGTTATAACATTTGAAATAATAGTTATTCAGGAATGATAATTAAAGTTTTTATTTAATTAAAGAGTTTATAAACCATAACGGGAATCATTTCAGTTGTTTCCGATAGATAATGTCTTTAACCATAGACCTCATAAATACCAAGGTTTTAAAATATATAAATCATTCTCATAATAAAATTGTGTTAGTATACCTAGTAGATAAATGATTTAAATCCAATATCACTGATTTAAATAATGAATTATCGTGACACAATTTACATATTCGAAACTTCAATTTATTTTTACGTTGCCAATCACAGTAATTGCGTTTTTTATTAAAAAAAAACTCATTTAAAGAGTAACTGTTGGCAGTCTGATGCCCTCATAGAATTCCAGTTAATAAATATGAATTTCGGGGACAATTTAAAATCAAATTGAAATTTCAATCATCACGTAATCATCTCGGCACAAAAGCACAGATTAAAAATGTATCCTTATTATACCAAAAATTTTTAAGACATGGTTTAAACTGCTTGGCACCGTCAAATCGTATGGAAATATAATTTAAACAATGTATACATTAGTTATGACACCGTATATGTCAAAATAAATAAATAAATATCCTGGACAATTCACATAGCACCATCTAGCCCCAAACTAAGCAAAACATTCTAACATTTTATTTTGACACGTGGCAAGACTCATAGTTTGCCATAAAAGCAATCAATGGGGTTTTTTCTATTGACAGTTCTCTTGATAGTTCTGGAAGTCAAACCAGAGGGCGCTATGCTAAACTGAAATTTTGACGTTTCAATATGGCTGGCGTCAGCCATAGTTTTGTCACAGGTTCCGTTTCACGTTGTGTTCGTTTCAAATTAATTATGTTAGTTTGATTAACTACAAAATAAACTTATCGCCTTGCTATTATATTTAGTGTCATACGTGTAAATAAACAAATAACCAATAATAAATGTAGAACAATTCAATAAACACAAAATAAAGAATAATTTATAAAGTGGTACAGTTTAAGTGTAAAGAAACGTTATTTCAATTAAGCTGAGCGCCCTCTACATGACACTCGAGAATCCCCAGAAAATTTCCCATTTAAATAAATCGTCTGTTTTACTAAGTATACTCGTACAACTACATAGTAAGTAGCAAGGAACATGCTCAGTATGCGCATAAATTATACGATAAAACATTTATGTACATAACATAGTCTAAGGTAAAAATATTAACTAAATAGGCACGAATTAAATAAATGCAACATTTTACACTGCGCTCGCCTATCCGCCTGCCAAGCGTGTTGAGTATGGCAATACCCCCCCGATAGGGGGAGGCCCATATCTAGCAGTGGACCAGTTGTTGTGTCCATATTCAGCTTTGGCTGTAAATCTATGAAAATACTATATATCTAAATCTATAGTATAATATATTTTCGTCTATTCCATTTATACTGTCATCTATTTTTCCCTTCGGAGCATTTCGCATCATCCACGCTTCCATAGTATAGTTTAAGTATTAATTTATTATGTACTAGCAGCCAGCCCAGCGGTTTCACCCGCCGCCTAGTTATCATTCTGTGCCGCCGCTAACAATTTTCCCCCGGGAATAAGAAAGTTTAATATAGCCTATGTTCATCAGGGATAATGTAGGATTCTAAAAATCTTGACTTCAATTTGAAACAAATATCGTTTTCAAATGGTGGTGGCGTAAAGTTACATGCCGTGTGATTAACCTGGCCAGCCCCATGGCAGTGCCTATATTTTTATTTTTTTATCCCGCCCGAGCCGGTTTTCTATTACATGACGTAATAGAAAACCGGCTCGGTTTCGGTCGGCAAACAAAATTTTAATAAAAAAAAAGAAAATTGTGTGATACAAATTTCATTTTTTAGAATGACTGTTCATGACGTCAATAAGTGATAATACTATCCTACATTGAATCAAGAATTTTAATTTCAATTAACGAAAAAAGAATTTTTTAAATCGTTCCAGTAGTTTCGGAGCCTATTCAATTCAAACTAACAATAAAAAAAAAAACTGTTGCTAATATTAGTGTAGATTATTTAATTATTATTTTAGTGTGATGCCGGCTTAGAATAGCATCACCCGATTTCTTTCCCGTGGGAGTCGTAGGAGGCGACTAAGGGACTTGAGGGTGTGTATTGCAATTTTAGGCGATGGGCTGACAACCTGTCACTATGGCGATACACAATTTTCCGAATGACCCTCAAACATATGTCAGAAATGGCGTAAATGTCCGTTTTTGCGGCCGTTTACGCTCTGCCTCCCCCGCAAGGGATAATAAGCGTGATATATGTATGTTTGTATTATTTTAGACTAGATTTTTTAATGCATTATTTTATTGTTTTTTTCGTCTTTTTATACCGAGTAAGGGACAGCCCTTCGAATACTGATAGGGTACTAAATACTGAATACTGCTACTGGATTCTAATGGTGAAAGAATTTTTAAAATCGGGCCAGTAGTTTCGGAGCCTATTCGATGCAAACAAACAAACAAACAAACAAACAATCAAATCTTTCCTCTTTATAATATTATATTATTAGTGTAGATTAGTTTATCAATATTATACAGGTATCTTTTAAGTTTATTATATTGTCTATGTATGTATTAGAGTGTATTATAGTATAAGTAGTAGTATATGTAGGTGTTTGCACTATCCCGCTTATATGTTTGCACTTTCCATACCACCCAAAGGTTGCCTGGAAGAGAATGCTGCTTTAGCATTAAGGCCGCCTTATTGTACTGTGTTTTGTCTTTGTTTTGTTTTATTTTCTCGATGTTATTTTTGTGTGCAATAAAGTATATTATTATTACTATTATGTGTAGGTATGTATATATAAACAAGAATTACAAACTATCAGAAGCATAAACAAGAACTAAAACAATCTTAGCTAAAATGGGCATAATTTATAATAAACCCCACAAGACGCTTTTATCTTTTGTTTTCTATGCAACTAAATCTCTATTTATGAATGGATACCTTAGTTTTTTTAATGTAAGGTAAGCAAAGTCCAGCAAACAACGATTAATCTCCGATCTGCTCCGGCATCAAGTTGCTTAAACTTTGACTTGATGTACGACCTCTTACATTATGCTCTTTATGAAAGAACTTCCGTATCAGGTTTGAAAATCTTTTTGGATGCACTGGACTGGATGTAGCGGAAAGTTGGTGAATTGCGCCCATAGCTGGCGCCATAAGGTTAAAACGTTAGCTTGGAATAACATTGCCTCATTTTCCCGCGACTGGGTTTTAGGAGGAAATCAAAGGGTTTTTATGAATAGGTTTTATACCGATTATTACAATGAATAGATAATCTGTCCTGTCACTAAAATGAATGATATTTGACGATTTCGGAAAGGTCGTGAAAATGAATTGTAAGGCGTCTTACGGCCATCAACGGCTATTTCTATTTTGCAAGAGAAATTAAGTAATAGTCGGTAAGTTATTAATTAATTTATTTTACGTTTTAGTTCAGTTTAGTACCTGGTTTTACCTAAAGAGTTTTGTAAAGTAGCAGCTACGCTGTAGCGCAGTAGCGTTCGCGCACCGACCGAGTGAACATAATTGTGCTAGTGCGTCCGCGTTAAAAGCCTACAAGTATGGCTAAATCCACGCTAGATTCGCTAGAAAAGCTTCTTGTCAAGTTTCTCGCACCACTTGAAGCAAAAATAGATTCAATTGTGCGGAATATAAATAGCTTAGATGTTAAAATCAATAAAATCGAAACAAAATTGACCCACAAAGAAACATCGATCACCGAGTCGACATCAACGAAAACAGCTGCAGTCAAAACCGACCCGAAAGGACCAGCATACAAGCATGCAGATGGGCAAAAATCCAGTGTATCAGCGAACAGCAAACGGAACTCGTCATCGGGCAACCGAACGAGTATCGGAGCGAGTGCGCAGGCGCAGGGGCAGCGTACGGCAGCCAGCGAAGGCGCAGCGGTGGGGGGCGGCATAGCTGCGAACGGAGCGCCCGGCATTGCTGTGGGTATAGATAAACGAACCAATGCTCAAATACCGCCGGCGACACCCAACATCGAGGTGATAATACCTAATACTCAAACTGACTCTGCTAGCGACGACCTCTCAGGAGTAATCAACGGGAATGATGGAAACAACAATGGGGCTTGGCAGACGAAAATACCGAGGAAGAAAGTAAACCGTCAACGACGTGTCGCGGTAACAGGTACGGGCCCTAACGACGAGTACCTAGAGACTACAGAACGGTGCAAAAAATTACATGCTTGCTTTTTTAAAACAGGAACTACGCCCGAAGCAGTTCAAAACTATATGGAAAAGAGATCCCCGGGCAATTACAAAGTGGACAATCTGCAGCTGCGACATGACTATTACTCTTCGTTCATAATATCAGTTCCAGTCAGTAAATTTGACTACTTTATGGCGGGTGAAAATTGGCCACCAGGCGTCGAAATAAGTGTGTGGTTTCATAAGAGCACCGGGCGTGCGGTGCGCGCGCCCTCAGCAGCAGGAGCGGGGATCCCCCCCACCCGGCAGCGACAGCGCAGGGATAATATCATGTCGTCATGAACCATCTCCACCGGCGATACCGTTTATTGCGAAGCGCTACACACCGCCGATACGAGCCAATACGAACGACAAATTCGTTCGTACAATATGTCATCAGAACATTAATTGTATTAATAATAAGACTACACAATTAGAATTTCTGTTAAATAATGAACTTAAATGCGATGCGTTAGTTATAACTGAGCATGGTTTACCAGATGGTCAGTTACAGTCAGTAACCATAAATAACTTCGATCTCATTTCGTTCTATTGTAGACCAACTATTGTAAGGGGTGGTAGCTGTATATACGTGCGGAAGGGGATACAAGCCGTGCCCCGACAAGACTATTGCGATCTATCAATAGAGCAAATTTTCGACGTGTGCGCAGTTCAGCTTCTTGATGACGATATAATCATTGTAGGAATATACCACTCTAACAAGACAAGTCACAAAGATTATTTGCCACTATTTAGGCAATTACTAGATAAACTGGACACCGAAACGCAAACTGTCATAATTATGGGTGATATAAACATTGACCTGAACGTTAGTCAAGGTCTACAAAAAGAACTTTTAGACACGGTACGTACTTACGGTTTCGAACAACATATTAGAGAACCTACACGGGTAGACGGTGATAGCGCGACCTTAATTGATCACGCGTACACTAACATCCCGGACAACCGTGTGTCAGCCGCAGTTATAAGTACTCATCTTAGCGATCACCATGCGCAGAAACTAGTACTATCACGAGTCATGTCACGAGCGCATACACAAGCACCGCGCCGTGTTTTCTCTCAGTCGAAAATGCTAGACTTTATGAACGCGATAAATTCAGTCGATTGGCCAGAAGTCGTATCCAATTTTAATAATGACTGTAACGGCTTCGCTAGTCGACTTATTAATATTACAATAGGATTTTTAAATATCTATTTCCCTTTAAAAATACATCGCGAGCCCACGTATAACACGCCTTGGATTGACGAGGAGCTGTTGAATTTAAAGCGTTTCTTGTTTGATACAATAAAAATTAAAGACGCATTTCCTTCGAACGCCGGAATAAATGAAATTATAGATAACATGACTACTAGATATAATACATCGCTACGAAGCAAACGCACAAACTATTATTCGTCAGTAATAAACAACTCTTCGAATAAATGTAAAAGTATGTGGTGCTTTGTAAATTCGGAACTAGGCAGGAACAGTCGCGAAAGAGTAGACTTTACGGACCTTATAAAAAATAAAAACGGGATTCCGTTCAGTGATAAGAAGCAGTTGGTCGACACTCTAAATGTGGAATTCACTACTGCGGCGAGCGCGTGCGGCGCGCCACCGGCCGCCGCCGGTGACTCGCTGTGCGCGCTGGCCGCAGTAACCAGTCCTAGCGACGTCACAATGAGACTGATACCGCTCACACCAGTAGCTATTTTAGAAATAATCCGCCGTAACATTGCAGCGAAAACTAGCACGGATGTTTATGATATATCGGCCCACCTTATAGTGAGATCTGGCCCTTCACTATGTTACGCACTATCATGCCTGTACAATATGTGTATACGCACAGGTTTGTACCCTACCGCTCTAAAAAAGGTAAAAGTGTCACCTCTTTATAAGGGCAAGGGAAGTAAGTCAGAGATGAAGTCTTATAGGCCTATTTCACTAGTACCAGTGTTTAGCAAGGTGATTGAGGTTGGCATAAATCGTTGCCTGCTGTCGTTTTGGGCGTCGCGTAACGTGATGTCGGAGCGACAGTTTGCCTACCGTCCGGGACGATCCACCACAGACCTGGTACGAGAGGTGATACGTGGAGTGTTATCAGCTCGAGAGACAAAGCATTACGTAGCCATTATATGCTGCGACCTGTCGCGTGCCTTTGATACCGCCGACCACCACCTGATACAAAAGAAACTAGACCACTATGGCATACGAGGTCCCGCCCTTAGACTAATAATGTCATTTATGCAGGATCGTGCGCAGGTAGTAACGGGAGACAGAGGTCGCGTGGTATCCGATGAAATGGGTATACAAATGGGGGTACCGCAAGGATCGTGCTTGTCTAACACACTTTTTAGCATTTTACTAAATGACCTTCCCAAATGTATACCGGATGTTCAGGTGTACATGTATGCTGACGATGTAACAGCCATTGTAACAGCACCGACAGCCGCGCGACTCGAAAATAAATTGAACGAAACCATGACCCACCTTCACCGCTGGTTCCAAACAAACGGACTAGCGCTGAACAAAGATAAAACGTGCTACATGCGTATCAATTTAAACGGGCACAAAACAAAACCACTGTCGGTGCGCGTGGGGGATGCTATGTTGCAACAAGTAGCGGAAACGAAACTGTTAGGCTTTCAAATGGATAGTGCACTTGTCTGGGCGAGGCACATCGATGGGGTATGCGTGCGTTTAGGCCGCGCCTGCTTCGCATTGCGCAGACTCACGAAGACCGCAACGAAAGACGTTGTCAGAACATGCTACTTCGCAACTGTCCATTCTACCTTGTCCTACGGGACCGAAATATGGGCTCGAGCCAGCGACTGGCTGCGAGTCTTCAGGCTCCAGAAGAAAGCGATACGGGCAGTTGCTGGTATTGCTGGCTGCGCGTCTACGCGAGGCCATTTCAAGAGGCAGAATATAATGACGCTGCCTAGCATCCTTATTTACCAAGCGGGATGCTTCGCCTATTCAAATCTGCACTGTTTTGAACGGAAGACCGTTATCACTACACACTCACTACGCAGCAATGATCATTCTGACCGCTTGCGCGTAGAGCCACATAGACTGTCTAAGTCAGAAGGTAGTTTTTACTTGTATGGAGCCAGTGTGTACAACCGGATACCAAAGTCGGTTCGCGGTGCAGCTACCCCCCAAATCTTTAAACATAAATTTAAAAGTTGGTTAATAGAAAAGGAATTTTATGATTACGCCGACTTCGATAAAGTAGAACTGACATAGTTAACGGACATTCTTATTCAAATTTATTTTATTATTAGAAATAACTATTATTACTTAAACTATTTTAAATATGATTGTTTTCTGACAAATGTTGTAATTGATTATATTTATAGAATGGATACCTACTTTACCTATACCTACTCGTGTAACACTGAGTTACATTGTGTTTGGATTGACCTGTAACTAGATAAGTTATGAATAAATTTTTCATTTTCATTTTCATTTTTTACGCTTTAAAAGTACGAGACTAGAAAAAACTACGTGGATGTGAGGCAAATCTCATGCAAAACTGTATTTAGGATTTTATAACCCTCGACGCATTTCATATCGTAAACGAATCATCGAAATTGCCCTCCGTTTCGATATCATAAAATGAATTGCCAAATAATGGGGGATATATTCCGTTACTGAGCAGTAAAGTAGACACCCAAAGCGTGCCGTCAACAAACTTTAGGCGAAAACAAAAACAGACAGCTGAGAAACGAAACAAACAAAAATTTCAGATACAGTCGCCTTCTGTTGGTAGTTTCGTCTCCCCAATCACGTCCATTACAATACGAAACCACTTGCTAAAACAAGAAATGAAAAAAGTTGGGCTTTAATCAACGGCGCCTTTGTCCACTAGCGAGTAGATGAAACTTCTTATCTCCAGCTCAAAATTGCGTTACGAACTTTTGTTACGTACCCTAATCCAGGGATCATTATGACTGCAAATGAGTTTCAGCTCTTCAAATACTTGCTTCAGTTGCGCTGAGAAAGAGCGTTATTTTTTGTTGTTTTAGTTTTCGCAGTTTTTGGGATCAAGTTTCTTTCAAACATGTTTTGTTGTTATTTGAAATTCTGGATTTGGTGAACTTTTTTTCTTCAATGTTATAAAGTTATATATATATTGACGTCATGATCCGTCATTGTAAAAAAAGAAATTTGTATGACACAATTTTCTTTTTGTATAACAATATTGTAATGTCCTAATAGAAAACCAGATCTTCACACGTGCCGTATTTTTCCGGCACTGTTTAAATGAAAATAGTTGTGTGATACTGCTTGTAGTAGTACATAATTACACCGCACATTCGTGCAGCTGTTTTTGATAGACATGCCAAAATGATGCGACACGTTAGAAGATAACCATAGTATGATACAGTCAAGTTCAAAATGGCGTACCTAATCTCTTAGATGTTTACAAGAAATATCCCTGGACAGTCAAAAGAAAAGTTTATAAATAATTGAATTTTCCACATAATCGGATCTTGGGAAAAGAGAATCAATATCGCTTATACTTGGTAAGCACGACGGAATGGGTGTGCTCGAGGGTGATACCCTCCAACCTCTCGCCGGCCTCGAATACGAATCGTCATATTACGAGCCCTGAACAACACTTACTGCTAGTGGTGCTAAAGACTCTAACCTCCTAGGGCAAAAGACTCGAAGCTTATTCTTTAAGCTAGCCTCAAAAATAAAAAGGACTTGAGACTATATTTAAAGCTTTATTTGTCAATTTTGTAATGTCAATTTCGAAACGAATTCTTTTTTTAACAAACTGCTTCATGCAACCTTAAAAAAGGACCCATTAAGGATCTAAGTTTTTGCTGGTCTAAGAGGCATTTACTAGTTTGACTTTTAAGTAAAAAATTTAGCGAGGCCAAAAATAAGCCTCTTTTCTTTGAGATTACTGCTTCACTATACCCACGACCTCCGCCTTGCAAACCTTACTGTGAGTAAGGTTCGCAAAGTCACACCCCAAGCGATTATCACACTAAACCACAATCAATAAAGGCGACATCAGCCCGCACTCGCCGGATTATGAAAACGATACTTTCCCAAATCGCTGTTTGATATTCTGATAACATTTGTGAAATAATGGGAATGTTCTGGAGAGTGGAGACGCAGTACTGCCGGCAACAAATCAAAGTACACTTTAAGAGATCAATGCATGCTGGTTGTTGTTACAGTTGCTAAGTATATCCATCATTAATCGTTCTGTTAGATGGGTAGGTTGTTGTGATGCTGATTGTTCATCGTTTTATTGTTTGATGAAAATACCTACTTAGCGTTGAATGCCGTCGAGAGCCTTATAATTTTGAAATGCTCCTCACAGAACAAACAGTTGCTTTTATTGCTATATTTGGGATTTGCATGGACGGGGAAATGTCTTGATATCAAGGATCGTGATTGCAATTTTATGTAGCCCAACCTATTATTCTTCACTTGCTTCTAGCTGACTGGTTGCACGTACTACTTAGTAAAATCACTTAAAAATTATACACAATGTGATTAATGTAGCTCAATAAACGTATAATTACATTCGAAACGTCATTTTTTTTCAAAATACATCCTGATTTTATAAGTATAACCAGTATGAGCTTGTATGTTCGATCGATAAGGAAAAAAAATATAACTAAAGTGTCTAATTCCAAGCTAAACTCCCGCAGTGGAAGCGATTTACACAGGTAAATTTCTAGTAAAATACCAGGAGTTCAACTGAAGGCAGACAATGGCCGCGTTACGCAGCGCTAAATAGCATGTACGCTGCACAATATAGCAGCGCATACTATGAATTAAACGTGAACCTAAATCTATTTAACTTAATTAACTAAGTTGATTGAAATTGGCAAATGATGTGTTCCAACCCTTACATAACTCAAGTCGGTAGTAAATACCGTCTGCCGATCTGGCGTTACGTCACACGTATTAGCACTAGATTATAAGTAAGTACCTCCAAATTATATCACCCCACGAATTCCGCAATTCGTACTAAGGAGTCACAATGATAATGGTACAACAAATATGACTAAAGGGAACACACCATTAACACGAATAAACAGTTTTATACTAAACAACCAGGTTTAACACTTACAGTCAACGTGCCGGTCCAAATGCATAAAATACCCAACGGAGAAAGGAAGTACAGGGAATGGATCAAATAGGAATTCCGTGGGTACTTACAGGGCTGGGTGGAAAAGATATCGACACCCAGCATTCCACTACAGCCTTGGCGCGTTATTCACTTCAAACCACTCACAGCTTCTGTTCGTATTTCACTTTGATATTAGTCATTACGCGTGACCCAACACGAATTAGGGCCGTACAAAACGCGAGCCGATATGGCCACTTGATGCCTATTCAACGCGACGCTCACGTGGAAGACGTCGAGACATCCAACAATCACTAAGCCTGGTATTCTAGTATAACCCAGGAGAACCGCAATAATACGATGCATCAACACGCGCGATCTCAAATTGAATCGTCCATTACACGCGGCATCACAAAACGCGTGGCGGGAAATCCGCACAATACGCGATACCCTCCCGTCCGAACGGTTTTGAGTGACTGATAGTGCGGTGCAGAAATCACCGCCTGGCGCCTACCAGGCGGCCCGCGCGCACGCCGCCACCCTCGCCCCGCGAGCGAGAAAGGGACAACATATGCCCAGAGCGATGCGTGCGAAATCGCGGCGCATTCATAGACCGTCATTAATACCTAACTTACCCCAGCATAGCAACGCTAAATTAAACATTCACCCGCCCTAGGCCGAATCCCTTAGGCCTATTCACTACTGGGGAGACGAGATAGCGTTGCTATTGCTCGCTTAAGAACTGAATCCCCTACCTGAACTGTCGCGACTCGAGGAGTGCCATCACTACCTGGGAACAAGTTGAGAATGCGCCCTCTGCGCCATCGCAGTGGCGGCAGGTTGGCATCCTTAACCAGAACGAGATCTCCGATGCGAGGGGGTTCAGTTCTGTCCGTCCACTTAAGGCGTTGCTGCAGAATGTGCAAATACTCAAGCGACCATCGCTTCCAAAAATTCTGAGACATTTGCTGCAGCAACTCATAACGCGTCAAACGATTGCTACTGACCTCTGTGTAGGGGTATTCTGGCAAGGCGTTAAGTGGTCGGCCAATTAAGAAATGCCCTGGTGTCAGGGCCTCCAGATCATTCGGATCTGAGCTAAGCGGACACAAAGGACGTGAATTGAGAACGGCCTCAATTTTACAAAACACGGTCGCTAGCTCCTCAAAGGTTAATATCGTTAAACCTATAACGCGCATCAAATGCGTCTTAGCGGACTTTACAACCGCTTCAAATATACCACCCCAGTGGGGGCATCCTGGTGGATCGAACACCCAGTTAATGCCCTGACGGGAGAGGCTCGTGCCGATAGCTTCCTCGTTTTCCGATAAAAACGTTATAATTTCTTTCATACATCGATCAGCGCCCTTAAAGTTGGTACCACAGTCCGACCTGATCAGCGCTGGTCGCCCTCTTCGCGACACAAATCTATCTAAAGCTGCTAAGAAAGCCTCCGTAGTGAGGTCGGCCACGAGTTCCAAGTGGACGGCCTTGGTTGCTAGGCACACAAACACGCACAAATACGCCTTGATTGACTTCGCGTTGCGAAGGCGTGATGCCTTTACCATAAAAGGCCCCGCAAAGTCCGTTCCCACACCCGCAAACGTCCAGGCTTCCGTCACCCGGTCCGGTGGGAGGTCTCCCATCTGAGGTTGCATTGTGGCTGCCTTCAACCGATAGCAAGGCAAGCACCGAAACACAATGCTCCGTACCGTACGTCGTCCAGACAAGATCCAAAACTCGCGCTGCAGAATAGCCAAAAGTGCATTGCAGCCCGCATGCGAGTTTTTCTGGTGACGATCCCTAACTATAAGTTCTACCAAAGGTCCCTTCTTTGGGAGTAACAGCGGATGCCGTGCTGAAAAGGGCAGGTTAGCGTTCCGAAGTCTACCTCCAACCCGGAGCATTCCATGCTCGTCCACGAACGGGTTGAGGCGCACAAGACCTCCCTTCAGCTTTCCACGGCCATCCCTGAGCAGCCTGACCTCTTCCTCAAAATGTTCCGCCTGGACGACCCTAACCAATAAACTTAGAGCCGCATTCCGCTCCGCAGGCGAGAGGACAGGTGCCAAGTTCCGTTCTGCTTGAGGTTTTCTACAGTTGTTCACGAACCGTTTGATCCAACCTGTCACCCCTAGAAGTTTGTCGAGGGAGCTGTATCGTTCCAGCAAGAAAGCCGCACTAGGCTTAGGTACGATCTGCCCTACGTTCACTCGCAAACCTCGATCAGGTGGCCCAAGCGGCGACCCGCACTCATTGTATGGCCATCTCTCAGGTGACTCAGTCAGCCACTGAGGTCCCCACCACAGTGAGTGACCTACCAAATCAGGGGCCCTACATCCCCGTGAGGCGCAGTCCGCTGGGTTCTGTTCTCCCGGTACGTGTCTCCATACCAACGGAGTTTCCGATCCTTTAATCTGTGACACCCGATTTGCCACGAAAACCTCAAGAGTATGTACCGACGTCTGTAACCAGCACAGAACTATCCTACTGTCGGTCCATGCGTACACCGTTTCATCCAAAGTGATGGTACCGCGTAGATTACTAGCGACATAATGTAGCAAGCGCGTGAGAAGCGCTGCTCCCGCCAATTCCAACTTTGGAATGGTCCATCTTGTCCTAACCGGAGCCACCTTACTCTTGGCCATAACTAGACGCACGTCTACAGTTCCCGTTGAACTGACTGTCCGCAAATAGACAGCTGCCGCGTACCCTCGCTCCGAGGCATCACAAAACCCATGTAGGGTAGCCTTACATCCCACCGATGGGAGCAATTTGCGAGGTATGGCGATGCGTACGATCCCTGGTAAGGTGGTCACAAACTTGGTCCAATCATTCAACAGCTCTCCGGAGAGCTGGTCGTCCCAACCCAAGTTTGCTATCCACAACCTTTGCAAGAAGCACTTCGCCATGAACGTCACCGGTGCGATCCACCCGTTAGGATCGAAAGTTCTGGCGATCGTCGATAATACCGAACGCTTCGTCCAAGTCTTCTGCAAAAGGTCTGGCTCGATCTGATACGTAAAGACATCATGCGTTGGCCTATATTGCACCCCTAGGATGCTCAACGTATTTGGATTGTCCGGGTTCTCGAAAAGGTGCGGGTCCTGCTGGAACTCACCTGGCAACCCGGCCAGGAGCTCTGGACAGCTGGACAGCCATTTCCGCAACTCATAACCTCCTGATTCCATGATCGCGATCAGCTCGTCTCGTAGTAGCAGTGCTTGTTGCACGCTATCTGCACCCGTGCAGATGTCATCCACGTAGACGTCGCGATCCAGTACTGCTGCGGCTCGAGGGAATCTTACCCTTTCCTGTGCGGCCAACTCTCGCAGCGTGCGTACTGCCAAAAACGGACTTGGCTTCAGACCATACGTTACCGTGTTAAGCTCATAAGTGACCATCGGCTCGTCAGGGCTCTCACGCCACAAAATCAGCTGGTACCGACGGTCATCCGGGTGTATAATTGTTTGGCGAAACATCATTTTGACGTCTGCGACGAACGCTACTTGGTGCAACCGAAAATCTGTGAGGATGTCCACAATGTCCCGGTTCAACTTGGGACCCGCGTGCAGACACTGGTTCACAGACACACCATTCGATGTAGGAGCAGAACCGTCAAACACTACCCGTATCTTCGCCTCCGGTGACTTCAAAACAGCCAGGTGTGGTATATAGTAATGCTCGACACACCTCCAATCTATGCTGGACACCGACATGTGGCCTAACTCTAGGTACTCCCTCATGAATTCGATATACTTCTGCCGAAGTGCTGCATCTCGCTTCATCTTTCTCTCCATAGCCAGTAGTCTCCGTTCCGCGATCTGTCGCAAACTACCTAAGGAGGGGCGGTTTGGGAGAAATGGCAGCCTGGTAACAAACCTACCTGACGAACTTCGTGCAGTGTTGTACTGATAGAACAGCTCGCACTCGTCATCCTCTGGCTTCCGTCTATCCGCTGTGGGTCGCTCCTCAGACTCCCAAAACCTCTGCAGCACCTCCGACAACACACTACCATAGAGAACCGTATCGCCCTCTGGTAGGTCCTGAGGTCTCCAAACTGGGCCAAAAATAACATACCCCCCTGTGGTATCAACGGCCACTAAACCAGTTTGCTGAAGTACCCGTTTTCTGCCACACCAGAATCTCCCGAGGACGTCTGACCCGAGGAGAACGTCCACCGTACCAGGAGTATCAAATTCAGGATCAGCTAACTCTAAGCCTGTGGTTAACCCTCGTACCGTTGACGGTAACCGAACCTGAGGAAGTTTCCCTACCACTTCATCCAGCACCACTGCTGAGGCATGATAGCTGACCCCTGTACCTGTATTACCTAATGTGAACTCGAAGTTCACCTGACCCCGAACGTCAGGCACATCTACACCTCCAATACCTACAGCCCCATCCGTTGTGGGCCTTATATTTAAGCGTAGCCTACTCACCAGCTTACTAGACACAATACAACCCTGAGCCCCTGTATCTAACAAGGCTCTTACCTGTATGCTGCGGCCACCGTATCCCCATACCCAAATCATTGCCGTAGGCAACAATACCGTAATTGGCCGGGGGGCCGAAGCTGGCGTGTAGGCGGCGATTACCTAGCAGGAATCTAAGCGCGGAGTGTCCGCGTCCTGCGGGGGGGTCCCCACTCTCCGTACACCTTCGAGTGGGTCCCACTCCTGCTGATAGGGACCTCTGGTCCTGTACGCCATGGCTGGCAGCCTATAGTAACCCTGCGGCAGGCGCGCGTACCGTGGATGCGCCTGTAGCCGCGGGTGCTCAGCCAAGGGGAGAGGCATGCGTGGGTCATGGGAACTCACCATGTTGTTCAGACCCGCCGAGTACTGCATGTACTGGCCCTGGTGTTGGCACCCGCCCGTAGCAGCACGTACTTGTGATGGGTGCCCCTGACCTTGGACCTGTGACCACCTACCCTGTCCCGGCACCTGCTGCCGAGGTGGTGACTGTCTCGCGCGTGGTGAAGGGGGCATCACCTGCTGATGTCCCTGGCCTCGTCCCTGAAACCCTGGTGGAAGAGGACTCCTCCTTGGAGGGGGTGGGGAGCGTTGCTCCCGTCTAGGTAGGGCAGACTCCGTCCGCTGACCCGCGTCAGCTCTGCCTCCGTAATCTCCGCTGCGGTTCATGCATAGGAGCTGATGGTGGGCACCCTGGCAGTACCTGCAGTTGGTGCTCGATGGGCACTTTCGCACCTGATGCGGCCCCATACACCTAAAGCACCGACGCCGTTGCTGCACCACACCACGACGTTTCTGCACCCGCTGTGCAGCGAACTCCTCACACGCAGTCACCTGATGCCCCGCCTCTCTGCAGTAGGCACACCTCGATTCCAAATTAGCGACATTGTATCGCCTGGGTGGCCTACTCTTACCGTCTCGCGCCTGTGCACCCGGCCGTTCCGGGCGGCGAGCGGCCGCAGACTCCGCGTGAGGCGACTCTCCAAATTGGGCATCTACCCGCCTGCACTCGGCCTCGAGGAAGGACTTGAGCTCCTCGAAGGTCGGGAGGTAATCAGATGTCTTACCTCCGTGTGACTGTTCAAAACGAGCGGCCATGTCGCTCGGCAGGCGGCGCAACAACGTGTGGACCAGGATATAATCATAGCCTGACACCGGCATCCCCTGTCTCTCAAGAGCGTTCACTGCAACGCAGACAGGGTTGAGGACCTTGGCCCTGAGGTCCGTCCCTCGTGTGATGGTCGGCACGGTGAGCCACTGTTCCAGGAGTTGGTCAATCATGAGACGTTTGTTGCTGTATCTCTCGATCAGCAAACCGCGAGCCGTCTCGTAACTTGCATCATCGACTGGTAGATGCTTTACCAGCTCATGGGGCTCACCTTGCAGCTTGGCCATCAATTGTGCCATTTTATATGCCGGCTGCAAGTCAGTGCGGTTATGAATCACACTGTCAAACAGATCCTGGAATCGGGTCCAATCCGTGTAGTCCCCGTGGAAGACCGGAATCGCCACAGCCGGCAGGGGCACTTGCACCCCCGGTCCCCGCGGACCATGGGGTGGGTCCGGCTCCCCAGCTCTACGCCTGGTGATCACAGCAGCCGCCTGCTGGATCTCCTGCCCCATCTCCATGCACTGGGTCACATTCGTCCGGACCGTAAGTTTGACCTCCTCATCAGGCGTCCCATCAAATAACTCCTCGCATCCAGTGAGGCAATCCAACACCTCCGCGACCCGTTCGTCAATCCGTTGCGCACAAGCGATGAGTGCGTCCTCTCGGTCCCGCGACCGACCATCGCCTGCTTAGTCGCGAACCAAATTAGGTGCGTTCTAATTTTTGCCTGAAGCTGTGTAATTGTGGGAGCCATGGTACCAACTCAAATTAACACCGAACCTTACAATAAAAAAAAATAGACAATCGGCCCTGATCCTACCGTTAGGATATCCGCACAGGGTAAACACAACGATAATAACAAGCAATTCACTAATTGATTGGCCCTGATCCTACCGATAGGATATTCTACACAGGGCACACACTACAATCACAATAAATATATTTTTTTTATGTAGGTAGATTAGAAATCTTATACTAAAATAATCTTAAATCTAGTGGTTTTCTGAACCACGCTCTGCTACCAAAAATTGTCTAATTCCAAGCTAAACTCCCGCAGTGGAAGCGATTTACACAGGTAAATTTCTAGTAAAATACCAGGAGTTCAACTGAAGGCAGACAATGGCCGCGTTACGCAGCGCTAAATAGCATGTACGCTGCACAATATAGCAGCGCATACTATGAATTAAACGTGAACCTAAATCTATTTAACTTAATTAACTAAGTTGATTGAAATTGGCAAATGATGTGTTCCAACCCTTACATAACTCAAGTCGGTAGTAAATACCGTCTGCCGATCTGGCGTTACGTCACACGTATTAGCACTAGATTATAAGTAAGTACCTCCAAATTATATCACCCCACGAATTCCGCAATTCGTACTAAGGAGTCACAATGATAATGGTACAACAAATATGACTAAAGGGAACACACCATTAACACGAATAAACAGTTTTATACTAAACAACCAGGTTTAACACTTACAGTCAACGTGCCGGTCCAAATGCATAAAATACCCAACGGAGAAAGGAAGTACAGGGAATGGATCAAATAGGAATTCCGTGGGTACTTACAGGGCTGGGTGGAAAAGATATCGACACCCAGCATTCCACTACAGCCTTGGCGCGTTATTCACTTCAAACCACTCACAGCTTCTGTTCGTATTTCACTTTGATATTAGTCATTACGCGTGACCCAACACGAATTAGGGCCGTACAAAACGCGAGCCGATATGGCCACTTGATGCCTATTCAACGCGACGCTCACGTGGAAGACGTCGAGACATCCAACAATCACTAAGCCTGGTATTCTAGTATAACCCAGGAGAACCGCAATAATACGATGCATCAACACGCGCGATCTCAAATTGAATCGTCCATTACACGCGGCATCACAAAACGCGTGGCGGGAAATCCGCACAATACGCGATACCCTCCCGTCCGAACGGTTTTGAGTGACTGATAGTGCGGTGCAGAAATCACCGCCTGGCGCCTACCAGGCGGCCCGCGCGCACGCCGCCACCCTCGCCCCGCGAGCGAGAAAGGGACAACATATCGTCGGTCGAATCATGAAAGGGCGTAACCAACAAAATGGCGATTTTTAGTTTTATACACCACGGCATTGAAAAATATGCATATTTTAATGTCACGAGAGGACTTATCTGAATTCCTGTCCTAGAAGACTGCACGAACAATCACGAAGAGACTTAACTACTGTTTCATACTTAAATTATTTTTCACGAATAGGCGACTGCAGTTACGACTCTTCGTGATATCATTTTTACACGCCAAATGCGAGTTTGAATTCAGTTACGCCAATTAAGATACGATAAGATAAGAAAGCTTTTTATTTCCTTACTAAATAACTTTAACAGTTTGTGTAGTTTTGTTAGATTAATTTCAAAATCTTAGTCTATGTTAGTTTTAGCATTAATAACTAGTATATCTTTTTATTCATTTACTAGATTTCCGCCCAGCGGGGTCACCCGCTGCCTCTCATTTTCCCGTGGTAATAGTTGTTTACTCGCTGTAAAAAGTAGCCTATGGTTATACTTTACCTGTGTTCCAAATTTAATCTAAATCGGTCAAGCCGTTTGAGCTTGAAGAGGTAACAAATATACATACACACACAAACTCTCAGATTTATAATATTAGTACGGATTTTATTTGTAAGGTCCGCTTTTAACGGTGAAAGCCTCCTCCAAATTCTTCAACTCTTCTCTATTTTGTGCACTCTTGACCACAGGTTTCCTACAACGTAAACAATGTCGTCACACCATCTTTTGTTCGGCCTACCTCTTCTTCGGGACTTGTCATTTCAAGTTGTTACAACTTTGTACCATCTATGATCATGCACTCTTTGGGTGTGACCTGTCCATCTCCATTTCATCTGAAGTACAAGCTTGCCAACAGCCTTGGCTTTAGTTTTTTTCCTTATAAGGTGATGTCTTACTCTATCTTTTAGTCTGATATTCATATAGCTTCCTTCTACCTCTTTGACACACTCTTATTTGGTTCAACGTTGTTTGTGTTAATGGCCAGGTTTGGCAAGCGTAATTGAGGTGAAGCAAGGTGTTAAACAAATTTCCATGGCTTGTTTTTAGCTCTACAGGAAGTAGTAACTATAACTCATAACTACCTCGAATGGTGTAACTGTCACATCGGTTCCAGAGATTCTCGCTGAAATTGAGGACTTCTACGGAAATCTGTATGCCTCGCATGCGCAGAAACCTCCACCTGACGCGACCACAGACCCCAGAGCTCCACTCTCTCGCCACTTTACAGACGATCTCGGGCGTGAATGTAGACGAAATCGGGGCGGCTCTTATACAGCTTAAGAATAGGAAGGCTCCCGATGAAGACGGAGTAGCCTCTGAGTTACTTAAGGCTGGTGGAAAACCTGTCCTTGAGGAGCTAAAAAGGCTATTCAACTCTGTTATAGCCAATGGGACAACCCCGAAGGCGTGAAGCAGAGTTGTTGTGGCATTGTTTTGCAAGAAAGGAGACAAAACGCTCCTCAAAAACTACAGGGCAATCACACTTCTGAGCGACGTCTATAAGCTGTTCTCAAGAGTCATTACAAATCGTTTGGAATTAAGATTTGACGCCTTCCAGCCACCGGAACATGCCGGGTTTCGTAAAGGCTTCAGCGCTGTGGACCAAATCCATACTGTACGGCAGGTAATACAGAAGTTAGAAGAGTATAACCAACCACTGTGTATGGCCTTTGAGGACTACAAAAAAGCCTTCGACTCCATCGAAACCTGGGCTGTTTTGGAGTCCTTGCAGCGGTGCCAAGTGGATTGGCGATAAGTGGAGGTGCTAAGAAGTCTCTATCAAATGGCAACAATGTCCGTCCAAGTACAAAACCATAAAACAGGATCCATCAAACTACTCCGTGTAAGACAGGGTGACGTTATATCCTTGAAACTCTTTACCAATTCGCTGGAGGATATCTTTAAAACTTTGCAGTGGGATTGAGGAGACATCAACGTCAACGGCAAATATCTCACACATCTCCGCTTTGCCGACGATATAGTAATAATGGCTGAATCGCTGCAGGATCTGCAAAAAATGCTGACCAGTCTCAACGTCGCCTCGAGACGTGTTGGACTCGGGATGAACTTGGACAAGAAGAAAGTCATGTTCAATCAACACATCATCCCCGAGCCGGTCTCCGTCAAAGGTATAGCCATTGAAGTTGTCCAGAAGTATGTGTACCTTGGGCAAACTTTGCAGCTGGGTAGATATAACTTTGAGGCTGAAATCACCAGAAGAGTGCAGCTGGGCTAGGCAGCATTTGCGAAGTTGCGTCATATTTTGGAATCACCCTTTCCACAATGCCTCACGACCAAGGTGTTCGATCAGTGCGTCCTGCCAATCATGATCTCTGGAGCCGAGACGTGGAACCTGACATTAAAACTGGCCCACCGGTTACATGTCACTCAGAGAGCTATGGAAAGGTCTATACTCGGTATCTCTATAATGGACAAAATTTGAAATGAGACTATCCGCAAAAAGATCAAAGTTACGGACAAAGTCTGGAAGTGTAGCAAACTGAAGTGGCAGTGGGCTGGGACACATTTTTCGTGAAACTGACGGACGGTGGAGTAAATGGGTTCTCGAGTGGAGGCCACGCCTCAGCAAGCGTAGTGTTGGACGACATCCGGCCAGATGGACCGAGGCCTTAAAAATGGGGGCTGGTAGCAACTGGATGGCGAAAACGGGAGATCCTGCCCTATGGAGTACCCTGGGGGAGGCCTACGTCCAGCAGTGGACTGTAATAGGCTGATGTATGTAGGTAATAAAGAATATATGCATATCTCTTTGAGAGATGTTCAGACTGATTTATTTGATTATAAGTGTCTAACTGTATGTTAAAATATATAATAATCCATACATTTTATTTTTATGTTTTTTTTAGACTGATTCATTTGATTATAACTGTATGCATATCTCTTTGAGAGATGTTCAGACTGATTCATTTGATTATAAGTGTCTAATTGTATATTCAAATATATAATATTTCATACATTATGTTCAAATTTACTTTAATATAAATGGACACAAGTGATAATTATAACAAAATGTTA
Source organism: Tuta absoluta (assembly GCA_027580185.1). NCBI lineage: Eukaryota > Metazoa > Arthropoda > Insecta > Lepidoptera > Gelechiidae > Tuta > Tuta absoluta. Next base: position 7,796,830 of record JAQAHW010000009.1, read on the forward strand.
CATCACGAATAGGCGTAAGTGGATCTTCAGTGAAAAAAAGTAAAATATCTCATTAATTTATAAAGTTATCGGAAATCTATTAATAACTGGCTATAAAGGATTAAATATGCTATGAAATTATTTAATTACCTTCTAAATAAATATTAAGATAACTTTTGTATGACCGTCAAACTGGTCGCTGATTTCTTTAATTTGCTCTCCTGAAAAGTTATAAAAAAACAGTTACGCCCTTTTATGATTCAACCGACTATATGCCCAGAGCGATGCGTGCGAAATCGCGGCGCATTCATAGACCGTCATTAATACCTAACTTACCCCAGCATAGCAACGCTAAATTAAACATAAAGGGTCAAGCACATACCTAAAATTTTAATTAAATGGAACAATTTATGTTTAAAATGAGTAATTTGAAGTGAAATAAAATCCTGTGAGTCTTTATCTGTTATGTTTTATTGTTTATTATAATATTATATAGCAAAGTGGAAGGCGTTGAAATTACTACACCGACAAGAATGTAACTCTTAAGTTAGAAGAAAAAGCGAGGTAGGGTAACTATAACTGTAGGTGCTATAAATTTAAAAATAATATACCTATTACCTACCAACAAACAAAATGTTCGCAGTAGCCCGATGGGGCCAGATGTGGCTGGAAATTGTTAGCGAAACTACAGGGTGTTACAAAAACGTGATGTTGAACATCATGCCGCACGTGGTGTGGCCTTAACAGCCGCCGCGCCTTAATTAAATTTACCTACCCACTTGCGCCTTAAGTGAGTAACTTGTGTAGTTGAGACGAGTGTTTTCCACGATGGACTCAACTTGCATGAAAGTTTGTACAGTTTCTTTTTACGAGTAATACGGCCAGATGTTTATAAAACTGACTATGTGTAGAAGTTTAACAGTATTTTATTTTTCAAATTGCGCTGCCAATCTTCTACGCAACCTTCACAATAATGCGCCATAAGAAGTAAAATAGAAGTTCTTGGTGCAGCTTAAGAAGTTAATAAGGTCATCTTCATTGCACCAAGGATAAAAGCCATAAAACATCCAAGCCGCATTGGCTTGGCGATGTTCCTACAAGGATTTTACGTTGTAAAACTGCAAATTTGAGCGTGCGCCCGTATTACCCATGCATGGGTTGTTAGCGCCATGCAATCGATGGCTCTCACGGATTCAGAGTGCACCTCGCCTCTTATTCTTATTCAGCCGCAGCGCATGAATATTTACCGCTGTGCTCACGAAGGAACATGATTTTTGGATAAAAGTTTTATTATATTCTGAACACCAGTAAGCTACATAGACTAGTATAACTTTTTAAGCACTCGCGATCACTTTCACTCATTTTAAGTATTATCGCGATAGATAGACTAGTACCCAGTATACCCACCCTGACTATATGCCGTGATTGTACTATTCCCCTAACTTCTTTTATCATATGGCACACTACTTTGAGGCAACTCGAAGTTATCATAATTATTCTATTTAACGTTTAAAGTAGCGGTCATTTTGTACATACGAGTAACTTGTCTTCAAAATAACGCGATTATATAGGTAACCTATTCATTACCACCTAACTAATTATTTACTTTGAATGAAATAATGAAATCATAACTTGTCTTGCCTATATCGTATGTAAAAAAATAAACTTACATAACTTCTCCGCAAATGCAATCAAATACTCGCTACTCCCTACCCTCATATTTCACTGCAAAACTATTTCAATTTCTGACCTAAACAGACAAAAACATATATTTTGTTGCGCACACTAGGGAACTGCCGGTTGTACAACACGACAGAATTGCGAGACTCAGAATGTTTGGAGCGAAAACTACAATGCTTTATGTAGGCACTTACAGTTACGATGTTTCATACTGAGTGTTAGGATAATTGTGTTCTGAAAATATGTAGGTACTGGATGTTATGATGTGTAACATTGGTAAGACGGTTTAGGATAAATTTTAAGTAACCATTCCTAAGCGTTTCACCTATTTTGAAATGGTAGCAAAAGGTAGTGCGGATACTTACTATGATTATCTAGATGGTGGCCGTTACACAACTAGGTCGGAGGCCTGCCACATCCGAGAACATCGAATGACAAGAATAAGAAGAAGTGTAGACAAAAACAAATTATAATGTTATTTACCGTAACCTCATGATTTTAAGCATTCTATGACCAAACATACATTACGTACAATGGAAATTTATACGAGTAGGTGTCAGTAATTTTGGATATTGTATGAATATAAAAAGTCGCTACAAGCGTTATAATTGCGTTTTCTACTATTCTCTACCGGATTGTAGCCGAAGGGGTCAGCGTGCAAAATCTGTTGTATTAGTAAAGCAATTTGTCGGGTGCTGGCGCGAACTTTTCTAATCTAAACTGGAGGGAGGCCAGTCGCGTCCAATCTTTGTGGAACTCGCTCCGGCCGACACCCGACGGTACAGAAGTAAAAAAGCCCGTTTGCTGCATCGATTTGCACGCTTCGGCTTGCACTTTCAACGTTCGTTGATAGTTAGGTTTGATGTGTGAACTACCAGTTAGGATTTCGAGCAGCAATGGATGCCGAGCAGAAGGTACTTTTTGGTGAACCAGTGGAAAGACATCCGTTGCACTAACTATCGCTCGCTGGAATTTTACGACACCCCTGCCAGTAGAACGAAGTGGGAACCGATATTTTGTGTTAGGTGTTTAGAAGTTTTGTGGTGTTTAGTGTGCTAAATTGAAAGGTATAGTGTGCTATAGGATCTTGGGGTTGATTTTATGACGTGTAATATTTAAATGCCAAAACTTAATTTAATTTGATGCCGGCTTAGAATAGCATCACTCCATTTCTTACCCGTGGGAGTCGTAAGAGGCAACGAAGGGACTCGAGGGTGTGTATAGCAATGTTAGGCGATGGGCTGACAACCTGTCACTATGGCGATACACAATTTTCCCAACGACTCTCAAACGTTTGTCAGGCGTGGCGTAAGTGGCCGTTTACGCTCTGCCTACCCCGCAAGGGATAAAGGCGTGATATATGTATGTATGTATGTATGTAATTTAATTTGGTTCAAATACTTTGTTCACTATAGTTTGTTGTATTACGTGCTCCAAAAGGCTGTTTATTGTTTCATCTCATCTGTGTCAAAAAAGAATAAACAGCAAACCTTTCTTCGAAATTTAGTTGGGAGACTTGACTCTATCAGTAGGTGTGTCTGTTTGTATTTGCGGTGGCGATTTTCCCGCTCATTCGTATCGGTGCCGTCCGCCGCACGAATCTGTTGAAAGCTATTGTGCCACTTTCCCAGCTTCCCCTATTTCTTTGCGAGAGATCTGGCGGTTCTTTAAGATAGTTGAAAACATTTTGGATGTTAAGCAGAACCGATCCACAAAATCTTTTCATTGCTTGAATTGTTTTTAAATATAACTTGAAGGGTACTCAGGGTGTGTTCTTACAGTACCTTGTGGTGCAAAAGCATCAAACAGCATGATTTAACGTAGAGAACTTGAAGCAACTCCTAGTTAAAGTAAGTATTTATAAGCTTTTTTAAATTTATTATTAAATGTGCACTAACAAATAATTTGTCAAATTATTCACATCCCCCTCTGCCGACCTTCTTGGCATAGCATTGTTCGGAATTTATCATTCCGTAGTTCAATCCATTACTTAATTTTTCTTAAATCCCCAGTTGTTCGCGTACCAAATGTCGACGCAAAACGGACATTTACGCCACGTCTGACAAATATTTGAGGGTTATTCAGAAAATTGTGTTTCGCCATAGTGACAGGTTGTCAGCCCATCGCCTTAAATTGCAATGCACACCCTCAAGAGGAAAGAAATGGAGTGATGCTATTCTGAGCCGGCATCACACGGTTTCACACACATGAAGATTAACAACAAGTTATAAGGTAAAAATGTATGATTTCTTTGTAGGCGTGACTTATTATATTTGCAAGTTTAAAGGACCTTGTCTTTGCTGATTAATATGTAAAATTAGTTATTTGTATTCAGGTTTACGTCAAAACTTTTCTCACAAAGCTAACATTTAAGATATTATTTAAATCTGACAACCCTAATGCCTGTCGTTGAGCCAAAAACTTACATAATTATTTTGGATTAGGTTAGTAAAATTTTCAATTATAATATTTTTAATTTTGTTGTGATGTTTTTAAGAAACACAATTTTATGGTTTTGTGTGATGTTAGTTTAAAGTTTGTTAAATTACGTTTTAGTTTTAACGCTGAGGAAAAACATCTCTCTTTATTTAATCGGACTATTCAGTTAATATTTTACTCAATTTATCTATTAAAGACTTAGTGAGATTTCAGGGAGTTTCAGGAGCTGGCGACAATGATAAGACCAAATCAGCGATATAACTGTTTTTATTATGCTACCCACAGTAAAGTAATACAATACTACCTGCAGTGTCCAACAGACTTAAATCTATTATATTGAGTTGGAATACCTTGCATTGTGCTCGCTAATCCGTCTTCCAAGAATTGTAAGTATGGCCATATCCCTTAATAGGCCCATGTCTAGCTACAGTGGACTGTTATAGCTGTTTATATATGTATATTTTGACTGTAAATATACCTAGCAAGTCCTCGAACCGTCTCTTTCCCAAACCCACTAGCGTTTGAAAGCAAAGTTTACAAAAGCTTTGTAAATAACTCAGCAGCCTGTCGTCCACGTAGACGTAGTGCTACGGTTTTACGAGCTAGTATAGTACTATCAGCGACACATCAAGTTACTAACGGACCAGCATATTCTAGTTCTTTACCCTGTTATCAAGAATAGCCAGTCTAGGTTGATCCCTCACATGAGTAAGTTAAGGTGCTAATGGTTGTACTAGCTATCTCACAACTCTTGCCCGTATACGTCATAGAGACCCATAAACCCAGATTCAGACCCAGTTTTGATATATATTTAAATTTCTAAGGACAGATTTGTAATTTTCAAGACCTGCCTACATATTTTACTAACAATTAGATGGAATTCGCACTTAATTCAAGTAGCTACGCGACTGAATTTTTATTCGTATCAAATTTGACAGCCTGGATAAAAAGTTTTTGATGTCACTTTTATACACATTATTATGTTTCGGAACTACAACAGCAAAAAGAAATATAAAACAATACAAATCCTTTATCATTATGAAATAGACTCACAAATATAATTCTGAATAACAGGCTTTGCTTTGCTTTTTTTAACGATCTCTCTTCTCTTTTCGTGTGGGACACCGAGTCGTCCAACGACCCGATGAACCCTGCTGTCAGAGTTTTTCAACCGCCTACTGCCACTAGTAGGCCTCTGACATGGTTGTGTTACGACCGCCATCTAAATAATCATAGACAGTAACCGGGACCGACGGCTTAACGTGCCCTCCGAAGCACGGAACCATTTCTTTTCGAACAATCAGTTGGTTCACCCTGCAATGTCCTAACCAGACTGGGAACAAATTCACAAAGTGATAAATATCAACTTTGTGAGTGTCTCACCGAGAATCGAACCCGAAACCTTTGCGTAGCAGGCAGTCGCACTACCACTGCGCCACATCGGTCATCATCGGCATGTCGTTTTTAACGATGATGACGAAAGACACGACTACGTACTGCTGTGTACAAAGCGCGGAAAGTATTAAGTAAATATAATTGTTATACAATTTAAGATTTAGTCGTGAAATTTTTGGTATAATTCAGTGTAACACTATTATAATACTCGTATATGTATCCCACATCGTGTATACGTTTATGCTGAATTTAATGTTTGTCTAGCTATCACTAGAGGTATGGTAGAGTGATAGATAGACAAACATTGCGTTGTACGATGTTTGATTTGCTCAACAAACGAGCTGGTTTTGCATCCGAAATTTGTTCGTTTCCATTTTCAAATAAAAAAAAATCATAAAAAAAATAGTACAATAGCTTCGATTCTAACACGATACCTATTTTATTTGTTATCAAGCAAAAGAAATAGGGCATGAAGCACTCATATCCTTAGTTCTCTAAAGTGACGTTTGATTTTTGATTTAGATTTTATTTTAAGTACCTTTCTGAGAAGGTGACAGCAGTAAAGATTATTTATTTCAAGATTGAGATTATAGTATTTTCCTGAATTAAAACACAAAACATATTTGTTTAAAAGTTATCCAGAAAAAAATACTATTTAATATTATACAAAATATACACAACTAAAAATTATAATATTTTCTTGGGTTTGCACAACTATTACTCATCACAATAAAACAATTTTAAACGGATTTAAGTTGTGTTTATTTTGGATTTTACAATTCCTACGTTTCGAGGGATTACTTTACAGGGCCCGTGGTCACGTTAAAATTAATATTTTGACTCCATTTTTTGCAGGTACAGACAGCATTTTGATGTTATAGGTATACGCTTTTTATATAAGTACGTAATATCGTTTTAAACGCACATTTGAACAGTAAGGAAATACCTTATTACCTAAGGCAATCGTCGCGTAGAATCAAGAGCGATGTCCCAGACGTTGGCATACCGCTACCGTCTTCACTAGAAGACTAAGTCCCAGTTTGCCACAGTACTAGTTCTTCATAAAATATTTAATCCATACAATGATGGTGTGATGCAAGATATTGCTTTTGCCGTATAATGTCGGCTTAGAATAGCATCATCCCAATACAACCCATGGGTATAGTAAAAAGCGACTGAGGTATAAGTTTTTCCAGTCAGTGTCCGTTATGATAATAATTTATAAATGTATTTGTATGTCCCGGTTCGTCGCATCGTTATTATTTGTTTAGATATTTATCTGACTGTTCTTAAGAAGCTTTAGGTGGTGTAAACTGAGACTAATATTAAATTAAAAATAATGCCAATGGGAAATTTTTTGCCAATCTATAGGTACAATTATACGTAGATGGCGCTTAGTTAAGCAGAAAAGTTTATTTTTTAAGGAAATATAAGTGAATAGGTAAAATGTATTTGTGACTTAAATGTCAAAATTCCTGCTTAAGATAGCGGCAATTGGATTAAAATTATAAGAAGGTCGAGAATTGTCAAGTAAAAAGTCCCCAATGATGAATCGGGACCCGATTTTTATGTGTGTCGAACTGGGACTGTGGCAAACTGGGCCCAACTCTTCCCTAGAGCTTTAACAAGCAGATCACATGTCGTGGGATGAGTAGATAACTCCGCGTGCATTTTATTTACTTACAACAAACCTCATTATTGTTGCCGCTCACTTCCTGAATAAAGGAAGAAAGGCGGAGAAAATATCTTGAGAAATATATATATTTTTTTATTAATGATGGGTTTGCTCTTGACTCTAGTCTAGGTCATAAGATATTTGAATAAAACAAAACATTACGTAAATGGTAGTATGATATTATAGCTGTACATATACTAGGGAAACAAATTGTTTTTTTTAAAGGGAGTCTCAATACATTCCTTTCGAGTCACACTGTGCTTCACTACATTTGTGGGGCCACCAAGACCAGACCATTTACGTCTCATCAACGACTTTTTAATTTTATCTGTGTTGTTTGAAATCTACGCCTACGCCAGTCGGCTTGGTGGGGAGCGAAGGCTGATCTTAACAACTCTTCGACGTCAACGTCTTTTGAATTTTAGTATTGTATAAATTTTATTAGTTTGTTCGTTATTTCAATAGGTGCATTAAATAAAAAAGGATTTTATTCCTTACGTAATTGATCGCAGGATTGAGAACGCCTGGAAAAGCTTCTGGTCACTGAAGCAATTTATGAAGGGTGATCTTCCCCTCTCTTTAAAGCGAAAACTCATCGACATGTGTATCTTGCCTGTCCTAACCTTCGGCGCCCAAACTTAGTCTCTAACAGAGAGTCAAAAGTCCAAGCTCAAGGTCTGGCAGAGAGCGATGGAGCGCAGCATTCTTGGTGTCAAACGTACAGACAGAGTGCGGAACACCACCATCCGAGCTAAAACAGGTATCGCTGATGCAGGATACAAGATCGCCAAGCTAAAGTGGAAGTGGGCCGGACACGTTTGTCGGATGCACCCGGATCGTTGGGCAAAGATCGTCACCGAACAATGGGTTCCTCAAAACGGATCCCGACGTAGAGGTAGACCCCGAAAACGTTGGCGTGACGATCTTGACGCCCATTTACAGGTGTGTATGACGGTGGCATTAGACCGCAAAGAATGTAAGATTGCGGGGGAGGCCTTAGCCCAGCAGTGGGATCAAGCAGGCTAATTATAAATAAAAATTCCTTACGTACACCACACACACACACACACATCACGGTTAACACTGCTGTCGGTAGGGCCACGTCTATCAAATATTTAAGGGCCGTATCTGATAAATTATGTATCTTTAGTGACAGGTTGTCATCTTGTCTCATTGTATAGACATACACATACACATGAAACCTTCGTATCCTAATGACCAATTAATGTAATATAATAATTTATTTTATTTTATAAGGTAAATACAACAGTCATTAATTATAAATTCACGGCGTAAAAGAACAAAGTACTTCCATTAATAGCCTGTTTTCTAAATGAACAAGTAACGTATTAAAGGTCGGCGCACACCGCACGAGGGGAGGAAGATTGTTCAACTACTTATGATGTACGGTTACTGTGCTTGTTACTTTGACGTAACAACCCTTAATTCTACCGCACAAATGATCCCATAGGGATGACGCAAGCCTCATGTTTTGTTGTTAAATTGGCTGCTATGTTTTGTTCCTCGTTTAAATTAAATTTACTGCTTGATATTTTCGTATTTTCTATCTTGGTTTGACATCATTATTTGTAGATTTTGATTCTTGTTAAAATGTCTCAGTTTTTCGGTTCTGGTATTTCTTTACTTGATTTAGTTATTTGACATACAAACATACATACATCACGCCTATATCCCTTACGGGGTAGGCAGAGCGTTAACGGCCGTAAAACGGATATTAACACCACGTCTGACAAAAGTTTGAGGGTCAATCAGATAACTGTGTATCACTATAGTGACAGGTTGTCAGCCCATCGCCTAAAATTGCAATACACATCCAACCCTCGAGTCCCTTAGTCGCCTCTTACGACACCCATGGGTAAGAAATGGGGTGATGCTATTCTAAGCCGGCATCACACGGCATTTAGTTTTTTGATGCATCGATTAACAAAACGTTACTAAAAATAATTCGTATAGGTTTAAATAAGTAATCAGTCAGGTAGACTAACATTCTAACACGGATGAAAACTTAAACTATTGTTGTCTTTTATACACGTCATAAATTCAAATATTAAGAAGACCACCTTGTTTGTAAGCGATTGTTCAGAAGTAGCAAAATTCTTGTTTATACTTTCCATTAGCAGTAATGTTCAACGTAATAATTATTTTATGCATACAGCCATACAACCCTTTCTAAAATACAACCCTCCTATATTTCCTCAGTTTAATAGCGTAACAGGTGCTTCCAATGACCCACAAGACTCGAAATCCATTAGCATTGTCTCTTTCCCACAAAAATATTTCCATTGAATTTGGTCACTGCAGTGATGACGGCGATGACAGATAGAATTGGGACAAGGGCAAGGAGATGATGATGTTAGTCACATCTAGGCGATTGGCTGACAACCTGTCACTATGGCGATACACAACTTTCTGATTGACCCTCAAATATATGTCAGACGTGGCGTAAGTGTTCATTTTTTGCGGCCGTTTACGCTCTGCATACCCCTCAAGGAATTAAAGACGTGATGTAAATATATAGATACTCTATCATAAATTGACATCACTGAGAATGGAACTAAACTACTTTTTGTAACTTTTTCTTGTTTGGTACAATGAAGTTATTACATACAAAATCTAAATCATAAGCCACTTTCGCGATCAAACAAAACCTTTAAAAGTTTATAACTACGAATTCTTGACCGGCTTTATCTCTTCTTCTGTAGAGAATACATCAAAAACAGACAACCCTTCTTCTCGTAAGTCTTCGCACCCATACACGGTTTAATAGTGGCGCAGGTGTGTGCAATGCCCCCACACGAACAGAAGCCGTCAATTTCACACAAATTCAGCGTTTTTATGAGGTCACAGATATTTTTCCCTCACCACAAAGGCATTGCGAGAAATACTATCATTATAAGAAAGCAGATCTATGGTACTGTACGGTAATCTTGTCTTTAATAAAGAAACTAAAAATGACTTTCCCGAGCAATCAAAAGAGTGCAATGTTATTAAAATACCTACCTACATTTCTGTCAACCTTCTTCTGATATTCCAGTTACAAACAGAATAAATACGATAAGCAGACAACCCTTTTCTCCTCCATACACAGTTTAATAGCGTCGCAGGTGCGTACAATGTCCCACACGAGCACACGAGTAGACGCCTCACGCCGCTAAACGTCTCTTGTTTATGCAAATAAATTGATGTTGACTAAGTTCCGTCATTGCGCCTTCGACAACGTGCCTTAAACTGTTTCGCGATTGTTTGAGACTTGTTGGAAGCCAAATGAGACACTTACTGATTTGACTTTGATAGTTATGTTTTTAATGACTTTTTCTACATTTTAAAGGGTTTGCAGTGGAAAGTAGAGCTTAGGAAGAAATTTTAAAGCAACCTTATCATTTCTGTTCCTTCAATCATAGTAGGTTCTCAGACCTACCGGAGGTTTTTAACATTTTGTAGAGATAATAAGTACCTAACCGTAAAAGAGAACAACTTCTAGTTGTTGTACAACTTTCGTGATAATGCGTTTTTTTTTTCACAGAAAGTGATCATCGGCTCGGGCCACTTTTTATGTAAAACCATTTTTTCACAGTTTCCTATCAGTAGATATTTGGTAGAATTGATATTACCCACCCTGCCTCAACCCATGAGAGGTATGCTCTATTTTCCTAACACTCTTTAGATCTATTGTTTTAAATTGTTTAATTTAGTTTATGGTCTTAGTGTTCATCTATATAAGCCTACCTATGTGTTATTTTTTGTATACGCTAATGTACCGTGTATACTCCAATACTTAAATAAAATAAATAAAAAATTTCTTGATCAACATTGAGTGAGCAAAAATGTGTGAAATAGTAGAAAATTTCTTTTTTTTCTTACCCCGTGTTGCTTTGTCAAGCGTAAACACTTTCCAGGCTTTTCCACGCAGCCTCGCGCAAACAACGCTTAAAGCTAACGGCATCTAAAGTGTTATTGTACAGCCTTGTGATGATTTAAGGCTGTAATTTGAACGTGTAATTTGCGAATAGTTTGGCGACATACTTGTTGCTGTTGTTCTGTATCTTAGTATAATGTTGCTATGCATAGAACTTTTGTAATTATTAAGCCACGATGTAATTATTTTGGTTTGTAATTTGGCAATGAATATCAAGCCATATACCTGAATGTTCTACTCGATACGCTTTAATATTAAATAATATTTAAGTGAGATTTAGTCTCGTCAAAATTACCTGCGTTTTAACGACATTTTTTGATAAAAATCGTGGAAACATAGCCTGGAGGAACTATGCATGAACTGCTATACTAACTTTATGTTATTCTATATAAGATCCTGATTACGTCCAGTCTTTTAGACGTAAAGTATTTTGTTATAGTAGTTTTTCAAAAATAATCAGTTCTCTCAATGCTCGCCTAGCAATTTTCACTGTAAATAGTTTGCATTATAATTTGAGTAAAGGAATACTCGAAAACATAGAGCGGGAGGCGCTACCGGCTTGCTGACTGAAGCGCCGAGTAACGAAGCTAGTTAGCGCACTTTTGTTGAGAAGCTGCAGTTTACGGAGACAGTTGCAGGCACGGCGCATCTCCTGTAAATAGGAACAGATAATCATTTGCACATGTTAGCTAAGAGTGGGCTTCATAATAAACAGGGGTATGGCAAAATCCTTCGTGAACAAATAAAGACACAGGTAGAGAGAAAAGGTAAAAGCCGTTACATATTGACTTAAATGTTGATGAAAACGTAGGTATATTTCTAATTTAATACAAATACTTACAACAGTTATACCGATGATCTAGACCAAAATTAGGTGCGGCGCGCGCGAGTGAAATTGAAAGCATGTTAAAGCACCGTTATTTGAAAACAAAAAAACTAAAATGCACGTAAAATTACTGAAAGCAATAGGTCAAACATTAATATAATTAACAAACCACTGTTGTCACAATGTTGTCAAAATAAACCTTGTCATATTATTTTTTTGTGGGAAGACTGTAACTGGCGAATGTTGTCGCAAAGGCTTCCTAGTTCCCTTTCAAATAGGAGTAATCCTCGCCTGCAAACTTTGTAAAGGCTTGTTAGGGCTAAAGTGTTAGCTTGATGTTATGACGATCTACGTTCTAGATGACATAATGAGTCGACCCATGACTAGGAAGCTTGATAACTACTTTAAGAATTATTCTGCAAATGGGAGAAAAAATCTACTCAATTTATTAATTTGTGGAACATTTGTACAAATAAAGTAAATTCGAAACCTATTAAAAATGTGACTAGGTGGTACACTAGCGGTTAAACCTACATTAAAAATTCACATTAAAAAATATAATTTAAATTGTATCAGTCAAAAATACATATTAACTGCGTTAAAATACAACGTCGCTATCGAATAGGAGAATTTGCAGTGAAAGATAGTTATAATTTAATGTAGCAGGCATTTTAAAAATATATCTATGAAAAAAGGGCAATTTTAATACTGTGGAAGCAATTTTTCAATTAAATATCAAATTTTTATAACACTTCCCGTGTTATTTATAAAATGTTAGAAAACTTGCAAAACTTGGATGAGCCGCGGTGAACCAGATGGAAGAGGCGTCGCTGCTAGGGATATCAAAAGTCGCAAGTTCAAATCCTGCCCGTGGTAGAAAAAAAATTGCTACGAAAATATTTTTTTATACTATATTTGTGAAATAAGTCAGACATTCAAAAACTGGAGTGCGATACTGGATCACGCCACACAATTCACAAATCTTTGTACCCCATATAGAGTTGCTATCAAAAACCCAAACCATGACAAAATCAGTCAGTGGTAGGACTATGTTGTTTTTGGTAACTAGGTTACTAGAAGAAAGCCAAGAACTCTTCTTTTTTCATAAATTTTATTTCCGCACCAGTGTTTTTCAATTGAGTTGCTAAGAATGGGAGTAAGACAATATAATTATAATTAGTACATTGAGTGGCTCATCGGCCTAATCAATATATGAAAGAAAAGCATTTTCTACTGTTTAGCTGGGTTCTCTAACTTAGTATTGTTAGGATGGGAATTGCTTCCCATGTAAAATTTGGTGGGGATTTTACAGTGGGTCGGAATTTCCTATTTTAATTTTATAAATTTCTAGCTTCCACCCTCTTGGCACAAAAGAAAAGCAAATGTACGAAATCCTGGGAAAGATAGTTGGAGAGCTATTTTCCACAAATGGTAGTAATGAGTTGTCTGTTGTTGTGAGTGGTGGCGCTGCCGCAAACTTCTTGAAGAAAGCTGTTGGGTTTATTGTTAGAAAAGATTTCGGTGCTGATTTTACAAAATGGTCGGATTTCTTGTTTTAATTAATTTCAACAACTTTGCTGAGCAATTAACTTTAACAAGGCTTTTAGTTCATTTTGATACAAAAATTAAAAAACAATAGTTGTTATTATTTTATTTTTTAGTATATTACATATTTTCACGCTAGGTTGTAAATAAGTATGAGATATCGTCTATAATATGTTTGACCAAATCAATACACTTAATCAAGAAATTTGTACAATAGAACCGAGCAAACAAAGATTGAGTGAGTATACATAACTCAAAACTACTAAACGAGTCTCAATAGAGCTTATTATTTCTGAGTGGAGTTTGATCAATCGCTAAATTTGTACATGTACTTATGTTAAACAAAGTATTATTTCGAGCTTTAATAAAACATATTTACGATCCAAGTAAAAGGGATTTAATTAGACTAATTATTTAGTAGACAATAAAGAATATTATGTTGCAGTCGCCGATTGTTTGTTGCACATTATTACTATGCACTATACGTTTTGTATAATATTAATTGCAAGAAAACTATTATATTATATTTTCATAAATGAGTGTATTAAACCGGTTTTTTTATCATGGAGTAAATAAAGTAATTTTTAGTATAGTATGTATTGTTGAAATATAATATAACGGTTGGTCTTGATTTTTATTTAGTTCATTCTTATTCTTCGGCGGTTTTGCGGTGATGAATCATCAAACGACTTCACAGTCGCATCCGTCAGGCACCGTAAATCACCGTAAACGCACCGTAGTCGTATTTCTTTGCTCTTAAGATTGGACATCGCAACTTCCTTTCGTCTGACAGACGCGTGGGAGAACCACCTTCCGTGAAATATAATTGTCACACTATGGGTAAATTTGTTGACTGGCATTCTTAAAAAATATTTTGTAATCAATTACTAGTTACTAGTTAAGTCAAGTTAATAGACACTATTAAACGTATTCCTCAAAGGATGGCATTACATTATCAGGAATCTGCGAATTGTCATATGATAAATTTGATGTATCACGTTTTTTATGAAGTGCAGTTGGTCCCGGGTAAGGATTTTCAGTTTTAGTGGACGTTGACATTGTTTTGTCTCGTTTACTTTTAGTCTTTTTAACGGAAGCCAACAATGAAGCTCCTTCTGGTGATTGACAAGTATAATACTTCGTCACACTATAAACATTGCAGGTTGATTGTGTCTCATCAAGTGGTGTCTCTTTCACTTTCAAAACATTAACTTTTCCATCTCGATTATATTTAGTAACTGCAACTGTTTTTGATTTCTTTTGTTTTTTCCCTTTGTGTTCTTTAAGTTTCGTATTGCGCTTTTCTCTGATTTTATTTTCACCATCATTTGAGATAATAGCATTGTTGACCTCTACTGAATTGTGTTTAGATTCGGTTTTGAGTGTTGCAATGCGAGCTTCTCTTGCTTTAACCATGCATGTGATACAGTTTTTGCAATTCTTCTCATTATAAATTGTATCAAGTTCGTTGGGTTTGTTTGGACGGGGACTATAAAAGTTGATATGAGACGTGTATTTGTTTAATGTCGGTAGGGTGCGATTTATTTTTATTTCTCTTCTTCTGATGACCTGTTTACCTGAAACTGAAGATTTTCATTCAATATAGTCAAGAGATTAGTTTGGTCTAATCAGAGCTTATTTCAGAATGCTCGCGTCTTATATTGTTTTTTTTTAAATGGTTTGGAGCATGTTATTCAAGGTAATATCACGATGTAACAAATTAACCAAAAAAAAAACAGAGCCTTACCAATGGATGATGTGACAGACAAAGCAAACACTATTGATAAAAATTGAAAATGCATTACGCTGAATTCAACTGAAATGAAAAAGTAATATGATTTTTGATATTTCAATATAATATCAGCATAATTTTCCGAATCATCGCTTTCTGAAAAAAAAGCAGACTAACTTTAAAGTATTCTTGTGAATCGTTTTCCTTAATTTTTAGATTTGGAAATTATATAAAATATATTTTTGTTTTACTTACGTATTTGGATAGCTCACCTGCTACGGAAAGTTCAGTCACGGAAAGTCTAATCGCATTAATATGAATCAAAGATTTGTCACGCAGGTTGTCATATTTCATACAAATTGAAATATAATCTAACAGCAATTAAAACTTTAGATTCAACAAGCACTTTTGATGCTGCAGTGAGACTGGTCAAGTTTCTGCACGGGCACTGCTTATAACGGCAGGTATACTAATATACCTAGGGTACTACTACTGGCTTTATTTGTTTATACATTCCCTGTCTTTTGGATGGACGATAATAACTGAGCGTTGCTAGAATTTTGTAACCATAAATTATACGTTGTCTCTGTAGTATGTTCTTTGGATAAAGTTTCTGCTACTTTTTGACTTTTATGTTTATGGGCAAGTTTATTTTATTCCTGATGTGTTAATAAAAATCTAGTTATTAAAAAGTTTAATTGTTTTCAAAGTTATTATTATATTATCCAAACATCAAAAATAAAAATGATGAAATAATATACAAAACAATCGGTTTTATAATAATTATGAAACAATGAATCATACAGTATAACGTGGTTTTAAAACCAACCCATTCTTTGGGCGGTTTTCTCACTTGTCGTTCTCATTTGTCATTAAGACGGTTCACTCACTTGTCATCAGTCGTTCCGTATTTTTTAAAGCAACGTAACGCAGGCGTCTGTCAGACGAAAGGCGATTGCAAATTCAAACGGAACGCGTTTAAAAAAATAGTAACGACGGTCGACACGTAAGTAAACCACCTTAGTGACAAATAAAGAATATATTAAAACGTAAAACCAGGTGCGGTTCAGAAAAGTTTTCATAAAAAGAAACTTGTATAAAACTTGAACAACGCCAAGTTGTCCGCAAAATATTTGCTTTACCTCAGTTTTGCTGTTCTATTGTCCTCAAGTTGTTTACTTCCAGTCCCGCAAGACGCTCACACAGAGGGTTTACAATAACAACGCATCATAGTTGAGGCAAATCCTTCTGCAACTTAGCGTTTGGCTTAAGAAACATGTGGCTTGTTTCTGTACTATTTAAAGAATCAGCCAAGTGCGAGTTGGACTCTCGCCCACAATGGGTAAAGTACCATTATACACATACATACACACATACACATATCACGCCTATAATCCCTTGCAGGGTAGGCAGAGCGTAAACAGCCGCAAAAAACGGCAATTTACACCACGTCTGACAAATGTTTGAGAGTCATTCGGAAAATTGTGTATCGCTCTAGTACCATTATGTATTGAGTGCGAGTCAGACTCGCCCACCAAGGGTTCCGTGACATTTTATTTATCTTATTCTTATTACAAACTGAAGTCTACAGCTATAGTATATAAAATATATTACAATAACAAAAATATTATCGAATGCACATCAAGCCTTTACATACCCCACTAGAACTACTCGTCTTAATTTTAAAATTTTGTTTTTTCCTGGCCTCCCAAAATCCATAACATTATCCATACATAAGAAAAAAAATCCTACTCTCTTATTATTACTATTAATGCGAGAAAGATAGTCTCCAACCATCGAAAATCAAGCAAAAAAATCTAAGTCCCCCTTAATTTCATTTTAAAAGACAGAAATACGGCATCTGTGAACATTTCAACTATTTAACTAGCATGGTTTATATATATACAGCCTGATGACAGACGGACAGAAAGCAAAGTCTCTGTAATAACGTCCCATTTTTAACTTGTGGGTACGGACCTCTAAAAGTGAGACTGGATTTACTTGATTTTATTTTTCCATTGTTAAAGACAACCTACGCATAGGAAAGGTTTAACTAAATTTAGCTTAATGTGTAAATCCAAATAAAAGTAATATCATAAAAATAAATAATAACACTACTGTGACAATACTGAAGAATTACTTAGGTCACATTATGAGAATCTAGGCAAGACTTATGAATGAGTTATATACAAAAAAAAACGTTTCATTCACTGTAATAAGTACTAAGCAGATAAAAGAGATTAATACTGTATTACGCATTAAAGATAATGATTAGAAAAATAATTAACTTATGACAGGGTTATGACTTAGTTTTTATAAGTCCATAAAAATATGCGGAAAATACGCACATGGCAATTGATTTCAATGTCGGTTAGCTATAAAAACTTCTCACACAGACAATTGTGTACTACACGCCGTGTAGCAAAAGAATGATGATGATTCTTCCGAACGATTTCGGCCATGGCGACCGCATCAATGCGATACTGAATCAATGAATAGGATTTTGTTTTTTTTTTTGTTTTTTTTTTGTTTATTTTGAGTTTTTCTGATAGCGGTCTTTTTCTTAGTCGTTTTCTTCATTACTGAAGTTGATGTTATAGTTCTCCATTTGTCTCTGTTCTCGGCTTTTCTTAGGGCATCAGTTACAGGGGCTCCGACAAGTTGTTTCACTCGGTCTAGCCATCTCGATGGAGATCGACCACGTGTGCGTTTTCCTTTCACTTTTTCACATATGACCATTTTTTTCTAGGTTATCCGATTATCGCTTCTGATAGTCCTAATTAATAGTAAAAAGCGTACCAGAATCTCGCACACTATCAAATGTTCGAGTGGCCTATGCGTTAAAACAGTGACGTGGATATTGAGGTGTCGATTGTTTGCCTAAGTAACAAAATATACAAATTGGTAAAATTACAAAGAACTTTTTTGCAATAGTTTGAGTAGATCTTAATTTAACATATTGGTACGAACGTCAGCTTGTTCATCTCGGACGTACATAATTTAATACATACATACATATATAAATATCACGTCTCTATCCCATGCGGGGTAGGCAGAGCGTAAACGACCGAAAAAACGGCCACTTACGCCACGTCTGACAAACGTTTGAGGGTCATTCGGAAAATTGTGTATCGCCATAGTGACAGGTTGTCAGCCCATCGCCTAAAATTGCTATACACACCCTCGAGTCCCTTCGTCGCCTCTTACGACTCCCACGGGTAAGAAATGGAGTGATGCTATTCTAAGCCGGCATCACACATATCACATCACATTTAATAAAATATTAAAATATTCAAAATTTAATAAAATATTCAAATTTAAATTTTAAGCACAGGTCAATACTTCAAGTACGACTCACATGTTATACTTAAGAATTTTTATTTAAACTAAAGTGCACTGAAGACCAAAATGTATTTTTTTAGATTATCCACCTTAGCCTTTTGACACCACCTTAAACTGATAAACGCAATAGAACTACGAACAACTTGAAAATAAAACTGTTTATCTGTTACTTTGCATATCTGTCTCTTTGTATGTTTGTGTACGCTTATCTCAGAAACTAAAAGACGGATTTGAATGGAACTTCTTGTTGTTCTTCTTGCAACTTTTTTCTTCTTTCGTGTGGGATACCGAGTCGTCCAACTACTAGATGTACCCGGTGTCAGAGTTTTAACCGACTACTACAAGTAGCAGGCCTCTGATATGGTTGTGTTACGACCGCCGTCTAAGTAAATAATCATAGAAAACACCCATATCCTCTGAAGTACAGAACTATCTTTCTTATTAGACAATCAGGTGATTCAGCTTGCAATGTCCTAACTAGACTGGAAACAAATTGAACTTTATTAACTAGACTGGAAACAAATTGAACTTTATGAGTGTCCCAACGAGAATCAAACCCGAAACCATGCGTCGCAGGCAGTCATACTACCTCTGCCACATCAGCCGTCATTTTCTTACTAATTAGCCAACTTAAAATATACGGTACTTTTCAAGGTAAAATCGCTCATGGCTTATAATTTCTTTATCAAAAACTGTTATAGTTTAGCTAAGCTCATATAAACTAAAATTTTCGTTTTGTATTTTCCGTAGTAGTCATCATGCAAACGATTTTAAAAGTGCGTTAATTCCGCTAGTCTCTAAGGACCTACCAACTCAATAAAATCTGCTCATAGCCAGATCAGGAGCGAATTGAGGTATCAGGGTATTCATATTACTTTTCCTCGATTTAGCATTATAATCAAGAAAATTAGTAATTAAAGTGTAGCATATACGTACACATACATCAGCCTATTGCAGTCCACCGCTGGACGTAGGCCTCCCCCAGGGTACGCTTTAAGCCACGCCATCTCTCGTTTTCGCTATCCAGTCGCTACCAGCCGCCCTTTTAAGTCATCGGTCCAACTGGCTGGAGGTCGTCCAATGCTACGCTTGCCTAGGCATGTCCTCCACTTGAGAACCCGCTTACTCCACCGTCGGTTCTATGACAGATGTTCCCGATTACAGTGCAGTATAACAACAATATAAAAACTGCCAAGCAAAGTTAGAGAGCGCCGCTTACTGTTGTCATAAAAACAAAAGTGAATCTTTTTACTGTGCCAGCAATGGGCTATGTTAAAGTGTAGCCAGGCAAGAAAGCGGGACCAACTTCTTCCAACCAACTTGCCTCGTTACTCACAAAGATGTGACTTTTATGACGGAATCAGACTTTTAGGATATTTGTACGCAATTTACCCAGAATTTGCTCAGGGGCAAAGTGAAGTAAATAGCCAAAGTTTATTTTTATTATCCCCATGACTCATAAGCGCTCGTAATTCGCGTCTCTATTAAAGTTCTGAATAATCGGTAGTATTTAGCTTGATTATTTTTATACTGAATAATAAAAATTTTAAACACTTCCCGTGTAAAGTAAGGTATGAAATTTTTGAAAACTAGCAAAATTTTCAAGCGCGGGCAGGATTTGAACCTGCGACTTTCGTCATTTACCAGTGACGACGCCTCTTCCATCTGGGCTACCCCAGCTCGTTCCTTGTCTGCCAATTTTGCAAGTGTATTTCATGCCAGTAACGCGTGGCACGGCTTCCTCTACCGGGTTAGTTTTAGTTTTTCCAGTAAATAAAATAATAATCTTATACTGGACTAGCGGCCCGCCCAGCGGTTTCACCCGCTGCTAACTGATTTTCCACGGGAAACAGACCTTCTCCCGTCATACATCATACATAAAAACCTTCCTCTTGAATCACTCTATCTTTTAGAAAAACTTCATCCAGATCCGTTAAGTGGTTTTGAAGATTTAAGCATACAAACAAACAGACAGACAGGGACAGACGTGGGAAGCGACTTTACTTTAAATTCCGGTTTTTTAATCCCCCAAGGGATGAAAAGGGGGTTAAAAGTTTGTATGAAAGTTCGTTGTCTTAAGTGTGATCCGTTTCAAAATTTGTGATTAGACTTATGACTTAAAATAATTAAACACGTGTTTCAACATATTTGAAATTTTAACCCTTAATAGGGTCAAACGGGGGTTCAAAGTTTGTATGAAAGTTCGTTTTTTTTAATGAATGTGATCTGTTTCAAAATTTGTGATTAGACTAATTACTTAAAATAATTAAACACGTGTTTCAGCATTTTTGAAATTTTACCCCTTAAATGGGTGAAAAGGGGGTTAAAAGTTTGTATGAAAGTTTTTTATCTTAAATGTAAACTGTTTAAAAATTTCTGAATAGACTCATAGCTTAAAATAATTAAATACGTGTTTCAGCATTTTTGAAATTTTAATCCTTAAAGGTGTCAAAAGGGGGTCAAAAGTTTACTACCAGTTGGGCTACCTGTTTTCCCATGGGAATGTGACAATTTCCCGGAATAAATTATACTTATAAACCTTCCCCTCAAGTTACTCTATCTAATAAAAAAAACCGCATCAAAATCCGTTGGGTGATTCTAAAGATATAAGGAGACACCAAACTGGAAGCGACTTTATTTTATACTATGTAGTGATATAAAATATGATAAATAAGTTTTAAAACTAAAATTATAATGCAACTATATAGAGTGCATTAAAGCAAAGTAGTAAAGTTAAAAAAGACTTGATTCATCGTATATTTATTATGATGAAGCCTCTTCTTTAGATCACTTTCCATAGGACTTGATTCAATCAGCTCGCATCGAAAGTGAAAAGAAACGATCGATCTTCATCCTTCTTGTAACCCTTGCCCTCGGTAAAGTAGAAGGAAATATATCATAATATTCCCTGAGTTGGTAGTTTTGTTTGACCGAATATAAGGTAAAGTATTTATGTTTGTTATACTCTTAATAAAGAGCAAAACATTTATGTATGCAATTTCGGTAGGTTGATCAGTGATTCAGTTATGAGATTTGGAATCTCATTTATTATATTTTCTTCAAAGACAAATAATTTATTTAAACTAATATTATAAAGAGGAAAGATTTGATTTTTTGTTTAAATTTAATAGACGGGTTGACTTTACTAATATCCTACTAAAGTACAAAGTCTAACATTCTATTTTACTTTCTATTTTGAGATACATATTTGCAGTATTTATAGTAGTTGGTCTGATTCGGATTTTAAATTGTCTTTATAAGTACGTCACAACATTGCACCAAGTCCTTCAGGTGTCAGACAACTGTTTGATAAATCTCGGACGATCTTCAAATCATTTAGCTCATAGCATCTTCTTTAGAAAAGTTCAAATATTTATAGTGGTTTTGGAAGTCTGAAGCATTCAGCGCCAGACGTTGCATGACTCCTTATAAAACACTAAAATATTGATCTGAGAATCTCTGTCACAAAGCAGCTCAGAATATCTTCTATGACAACATAAAGGGATAGGCGGATGTGTGTAGCGGCGCATGGCATGGCATAAAATTAAATGAATCCCTCGCACTGCCCCCGGCGGATTCAACTCATTTCGCTTATCAGCCTCTGCTGCGCTCTGGTACATATACATACTCTCTTATTTATGTAGCTATACGCAGATACAAACCGCATAGTGAAATTTTATGGTAATCCGCATTAAAGCGCTTAGAAATAGAATTTCACGGTGTGGTTTGACAACACGTAGGCGCAATTCCGTAGGACGACCAGGTTTATAAGCAGTTTTGAATATTTACCCATTGTTTTGCATGAATTAGGGTCGGATTTCCCCTACGTACCTATATTTCAGTCACAGAATTTATAATTGTTTGCATACGACACCAAATATATTCCGTGTGCGTTTATACGATTGTCAATTCTGCGACTAAACTTTACCCAGTTCCAAACCTTACTTTTTAAATTAATATTCAGTCATGCTGTAATATAAACAAATGTAAAAAACGGAATTCAAAAATACGTTCAATACCATATTCGTTTCCAATTTCGCAGTTTTATTACTCAGAACTATTAGTTTTCTGTATAAAGTCCTAAATTAGCGCTTCATTTATGCGTCTATTCAGAGTTTGCAGCATTTTGATTGGTTTGGGAATCAAAATGTGCATACAGACAAGAAAAACAAAATTGTTGTTTTAAAAATTGAGTTTTTGGTATAAATTGCACACATTTTTTTTGTAGAATTAAAATGCAAGTACACATAAAGTAGGTAGATAGGCACTTTATTTTTAAAACGTTCATTGGTTGTTCACCCTGCAGTGACCTATAAGAACCGTCTTACACATCTACCAGCTACGGTAATCACACTAAGTACACCATAAAATAACTTGAATGGGTGCATTAAAATTTTAATTCCGTTTAAAGCCGTTTTACTAGCGGCTTAAGAGTTGTTGTAATGGTCAACTGATGCTAATTCAATAGCCATTCTCGAGTCTAACTTCGCGCTGCCATTCAACAGAAATATCGAATTTTGGCAAACAGTTTGCTGACGAAAAGGAAGTATCTTATAAAGGTTCGTGCTGCTGACACAGATTGGCTAAAAGTTATGATTTCACATTGACTTTTATCACTACACGTGTCCATGTGGATGTTTAGTTCTTTAGTACTACGCAACGGATTTTTAGAAACTTGCAAAATTTCTACCGCGGGCAAGATTTGAACCTGCGTCTTTTACCATCACTAGCAGCAACGCTCTTTCCATGTGGGCTTCCGCGGCTCGTCCCTTGCTCGCAAAGCAACGGATTCTGATGTTTTATTTACATATAAATCAAATATTTCAAGGCCATGGTCTATATTTGCTGGGAAAAAGTCTTATTCTCGCGGGAAAATGGCTAGCAGCGAGTGAACCACTGGGGGGCCCGCCCGGTTCACTCGTTAAGTCGTTAGTAATAAAATATTTGTTTGATTGTTTTTTCTGAGTAATATTATAACACCTATAAATACTTTGCTAACACTCTTGAAAGCTAAAAATTTTAACTTGTGTGGGTAGGGGTAGGTTGGGGTAGTCAGCAACAATTAATAGGTATAACTAATAAATATCATCAATCCATCAACATTTTATTTTAAAATATACAAGATACAAGTCAGTGCCATTTCAAGGCAAACTGGAAATAATTATGAGGGTGAGAAAGAGTGTCATTGTGTCCATCTATCATAAACATGAGCCTTCGGCGATTCACTCACTTGTCGTCCGTCGTTGCGTTTTTTTAACGCAACGTAACGCATGCGTTTGTCAGAAGAAAGAAAATTGCTAATTACACTCTTATACCATACGAAGTTAATTCGTTTGACTCATGCGTCCGTTACGCACCGTAAATCCACCGTAGCCGTATTTTTATGGATTATCGCAATTTCCTTTCGTCTGACAGATGCATGCGTTACGTTGCGTTAAAAAACTTAACGACGGACGACAAGTAAGTGAACCGCCTTCTTCTTGCCGATAAAAAAACTACCTAAACCTTGTTTTTAAAACACCCTATTACCTGGACTGGAAACCTGTTGTCAAATAAACGCTTCATGCTTTATCGAACAGATTATTATGCAGCCTTGAGATATTCCCTTGTAACACCAGGCCATAACACGGGAAGCGCTGTGGCGAACCACCCTTAGCGGAAACGATCGTAGATCTTATCGATATTGGTCGTATTTCCGGCAGTTTATCGACGCAGAGATAACAAAGTCTACCGACACAGATTATTATGCTAAGGATGTTTCAATAAAGACTGTAAAATGCAGTTAGGAACTTCCTACGTGCCTCAGGTAAAGAAGTTAACGCCGTAGCAGTAGATTGATGTATAGACAGGACCATAGTAAAAAGAACGAGACGTTGCCGTGTGATGCTGGCTTAGAATAGCTTCACCCAATTTCTTTATCGTGGGTGTCGTAAGATTCGATTAAAGGATTAGCTGGTTACATGTGTATTGCAATTTCAGGCGATGGTCTGACAACTTGTCACTGCGATACACAATTATCTGAATGACACTCAATTGTCTGTCAGACAAGGCGTAGATGTCCGTTTTACGGTAGTTTACGCCCTGCTTACCCTGCAAGGAATATAGACGTGGTGTATGTATGTATATATTATAATAGGAGTGAATAAATACACAATTAGAATGTTACACGTTAACAAAATTGAGTTTTTATTTATAAAAAAGGACATCGGCTGGTTGGTTACTTTTTTACAGATTTTTTATTTCACATTCCTGAAGGTGCTGATTGATATCTAAAAGATTTCACATAAATTTCAATCCAATTTGGCATGGAGTCCCTCTTGGTATAAGGATATAGTTCTGTTTCAATCTTTATGCACCAAAATCTATCCTTATTTCGTAGTAACTCAACGTCAGACTGCAGATTTAGTACCAGCATTTAAACCTAAGCTTGAGTAATGAATCGTGCACTAAAGACGTAGTTGTTCAACTTAATTACACCTACTAACCTCTAGGGATATTCAACATCCGATCCAATAATGTTATACTAGAAGCCAGTGGTTCTCAATCTTGTATTCCAGCTGTGTAAGGTGGGTCTCACGAAATAAGAAAGGTGACTTAATACCGTATGGCAATGATGCATTTGGTTCAGCTGATTTGGCGTTAACCGCGAAAGGATTTGCATAAAACCGTAAAGCCGTGTGGTAAACACGAGCTGTCAATTGCTGGCTGCATGTCAAATATCGTAACATCATGCGGCAAATAAGAAGACCATGTAATAATAAATTTTGGTAAAATAAATAATTAATATCAAAACTTTATGGCTCCAAATTCCTGTGGTGAGAGTTAAATTGCCGCGGTAAAAATATCATGTTACTGGAAAGTTTTCATTGCAACATATTTTGTCAGTATGAGTAATATTTTTTTTATTTCTGGTTAGGCTACGAGTATGTTTACTTTATTATTGCACATTAGGCTTAACGCTCCGTTAAGCGGGCGGCACGCGCGGGCCGCCAGCGCGTCGAGCCGATGTGTGTTGACATTACTATCCGTCCGAATTTAAAAGGCGTATCGTGCCTTAGTTAGTGTCGTCGTGTTCGGACGGGTTGTACTGACACGCCCGCGTCGCATGTTGGCGGATCTGTGGCGCGGTCTGGGCGACCCGCGTTACGCAGCGCTTCTCTAGTAGTTTTCCGAATGTAGCCCGCTCCCGGCCGGACCGCGCGTGCAGACCGCTCGACGCAGCATGCCAGTAATAATACTTATAGCAAGCTATGTTTTGCAAGTATTTATGAAACTAAACAGCCCCTTGGTGAACAATGATTTTACTTAGAGAATCCTTGATCTAAACACGCCACATAATACTAGAGTACGTGGCTAGGTCTGTAACTATATGAACGCCGGCACGTATAATGTGCAATAATAAAGCATTGTTGCAAGTGATAATACAGTATTTGGAGTATATACTCTTCATTGATGTACTACGCACAATACAATTATTTGTCACACTGCTACATTGTTGTATTGGATTTGCAACTGAGATGTTTATATGAAAAAGGAGAAAAATGATGTAATACTTTTAAAGTAGATTGCATACAACTAAACTGTTTATGGCTGTTTACCAGCTATAACATTAATAGTAAATTTATATAAAATTGAATATTTGGCGGTTCTGCCACTTGTCTGTCGCTGCGTATATTTAACGCACCGTAACGCAAGGAATTGCGATTTCCGATCTTATTCCTATACAAATACGAAAGCGGTGCGATACGGTACGTAACAGATTCGTCTGTCAAGTCGTTTGACAAACGCATCAGTAGACGCACTGAAGCCCTATTTGTATGCGAATAAGATCTGAATTTGCCATTTTCTATCGTCTGACAGACTGTATTCTGCGTTGCGAGAACCGCCTATGTGGCACAGTTTACTACACGATCTTACTGTACCTAGTATAAGTCTTGCTTGTGTAAGCGATGTCTCAACCCTCAAAGAATAATTCTATCAAACTGTAGCGTTCTTTTTCCGTCCGTCCTGTAGATAAAGTCGCCTTTGTAACAAGCTAGCTCGACGTCCTGTAAGACTTGCTAACTTCATAACCGGTGAAGCAGGATCTTTCTGTTACCGTTTTAATAAACTGCTGCCTTGAGGGTAGTATTAAATAAATAAATGGCGGTGTCTCGTATGGCATGACGATGCATTATAAAATGCAGTTTAAAATGTGGCGCTATGAAGGAGTAGCGTACCGCGATACCTATCATAAAACGTATTTTATGACTTCTTGACAAACATATTATTGCCTTGTGATAAGATGCCGTGGAATGGGTTAGAATAGCATCATCCTATTATTTCCCTACTAGCAGCCCGCCCAGCGGTTTTACCCGCTGCTAACAATTTCCCCCGGGAATAAGACAGTTTAATATAGCCTATGTTCATCAGGGATAATGTAGGATTCTAAAAATTTTGACTTCAGTTTGAAACAAATATCGTTTTCAGATGGTGGTGGCGTAGAGTTACATACCGTGTGATTAACCTGGCCAGCCCCATGGCAGTGCTTTGATTTTTATTTTTTTTATCCCGCCCGAGCCGGTTTTCTATTAGGTCATAACAAAATTGTAATAAAAAAAAAGAAAATTGTGCGATAAAAATTTTGTTTTTTAGAATGACGGTTCATGACGTCAATAAGTGATAATACTATCCTACATTGAATAAAAAATTTCAATTTCAATTAACGGTAAAAGAATTTTTTAAATCGGTCTAGTAGTTTCGGAGCCTATTCAATTCAAACAAACAATAAATAAGATCATGTTTCTAATATTAGTGTAGATTATATAATTATGTGCCGTGTGATGCCGGCTTAGAATAGCATCACCCGATTTCTTTCCCGTGGGAGTCGTAGGAGGCGACTAAGGGACTTGAGGGTGTCTATTGCAATTTTAGGCGATGGGCTGACAACCTGTCACTATGGCGATACACAAATTTCCGAATGACCCTCATACATATGTCAGACGTGGCGTAAATGTCCGTTTTTGCGGCCGTTTACGCTCTGCCTACCCCGCAAGGGATACCTAATATGCGTGATATGTGTATGTATGTATTATTTTAGTGTAGATTTTTTTAATGCATTATTTAATGTTTTTGTCGTCTTTTTTTATACCGAGTAACGGACAGCCCTTCGAATACTGATAGGGTGCATGAAACATAAAACTGGACAACTTTCCCCTAGAAACATATGTCAGGAAACGCCAAAAAAATGACCTTCCATACAAAATCACAATCAGCTGACTGCATTCACTATGGGAAGTCAGTTTTTTTACGTTTCCTGAAAATATGTTCCTAGGGGAAAGTTGTTCAGTTTCATGGTCTGCATGTACCCTATCAGTACTCGGAGGGCTATCCCTTACACCCTATAATACAGTAATGATTAAATGTAATCATTACGCTGGTACGAATAATGTGGCGTAGTTTGTACATTTTTAAATGAAAAAGTAGTTATTGTGGCATAACTGTAATAGTTAGACATATGGTATCGCGGACATTATTAAAGATATTGATGTCTTCTATAAAACTGTAGTACATCACTTTGCTCTATTGTCAATAATTTCCACAGCGTACGCGATATAAGATATTTTTTTGGTACATTTTTCACACGTTGGGTTACATTATCGAAATTTTCACGCGGATTCCTATTTTTTTCTCGTATAAAATATAGCCTATGTTCATCAGGAATAATGTAGGATTGTAATGGTAAAAGAATTTTTAAAATCGGGCCAGTAGTTTCGGAGCCTATTCGATGCAAACAAACAAACAAACAAACAATCAAATCCTTCCTCTTTATAATATTAGTGTAGATGTAGACTAGTGTTTCCGTAGTTTCATGCGTAGTATTTTTTGTAACGCGTAGTATGATTTTAGACGATCGGCCGACAACCTGTCACAATGCCCTCAATTCGGGATGTAAATTCTCTTTACTTGCCCTAAATTAGTGCTGTCACTTTCCGTCAAATACATTTAGAAAAGGATAGGAGATATGACTGACTGAGCCAATGGCGTGGCGGATAATACCCCTGCCTGCTACGCCGAGGGTCGTGGGTTCGATCCCCACAAGACACAAATATTTGTTAAAACATTATCAGATATTTGTGTTTAGTCTGGGTGTTTCTATGTATAATATGTATTTATTTACCAAAAAAAAGTATATAAGTATTAATATCAGCTACTAGTTTCCATAGTACAAGCTTTGCTTAGTTTGGGTCTGGATGGCGCTGTGTGAATTGTCTAGGATATTTATTTATTATTTAATTTAAGCTAAGATAAGAGAATTTACATCCCAAATTGAGGCCAAATACCTATTGACACAATTTCTAACGCAATGACACGTTATTAATTTTCGCGATCACACACAATGACTCAAAACACTAAAACAAGGAGTCAAAATCTCGGACATTTCAAGAAAATCAAGTATCGCGGTAAGAATCCGTCCGTTTTAGTGCTTTGAGGCAATAACGACGGCTTTTAAGAGCTGGTTTCGTTTTGCATACCCAGAAGGCGTGACGTATTTATGTAAATCACGATGGATGGATCTTAAATTTGTGAACGATAAAACACACAAAATAAATTTTTGTTGGCCAACATTTTTCTCATCGAAAAACATACAGATTTTTGCTGATTGGTTTTACCAGAAGGTCATCAAGATACGTAACGTGCGGAATCCGCTGGAGATTAATAACATGACAGGATGAAGTTTGGCCGCGGTCATCGGGTGCGGACGGCAAATTACAGGCATTCATCACGCGGCCAGTGATGGGGCACATCAGTGTAATTAAATATTCGGTAGCAGAGATTATTGTTCGATATATCGAGGGCAATCTGGGAGGGCATTAAGGGGGGTCGCTTTATGGATAACCGAGTGACTATGGAAGTACACAAGTTCCACTTATGACTGACTATGGAAGTACATAAGATCCACTTATCTTATAAAAAAAAAGAAAGAAAGAAAAATAATTTAAATACAATAAATAAAATAAAATAAAAAATAAATAAAAATAATTCTTTCTTTCTTTCTTTATACATACATCAACAGCTACAATAGTCTACTGCTGGACATTGGCTTCCCCCTATTGGGCCCACTTATTTTCTATCATGTATAAACGTCTTATGACTTGTATCCAGTCATAGTCTCATCCAAATATTCAGTAGCAGCAAGAAGGAAATTAAGATTTATTAAATTGTTATATCAAAAATGGAGGATACCAGATTTTAAAACACTTTCCGTGTTAGATACATAATTTTTGAAAACTTGCAAAAATGATTTCCTCCCGTGCTTAAAATATTGGAAGTTTTCAAAAATTGAGGATACATTCGTTTATTGGTTAATGTAAGCATAATTTATTTAATTAGCTTTATACATAATGTACCCTTAATAAATAATGTGGCCTTAGGCATTATCTACCAATCTACCTTAGGACATTTTATTATATTTCTTCATTATTCGATGTTTTATTTATTAAATGACAAATTGAGTATTTGAAACGGTTCTGTTCTAGTCAACTATTGTCATATTCATATTTTCTTGAGTTTGTACAACTATTACTCAACGCAATAAAACAATTTTAAACGCCACATTTCTGCTAATAGGTAACTTGTGTCATAATTAGAATTTTATGTAAGTACATAGGTTCCAAAATTAAAATATAATCGGATTATTACAAAAGAAGTGACATGGTTTAAGCTATTTGACAATGTCAAATCGTATGGAAAAATAAATTGCACACTGTCTAAACGCGCATCTAACCGTGTAAGTACCGTAATTTGACACGCTATTAGGCGGTGTTTATAATATTTTTCTACACAATTTGACGCTGCCAAAAACTTAAACCACGGCTAACATAAATGTTAAAATAGGATCTTATTTTTTTGTCATAACACCGTAATCGAAGAAGTTTATGTGATACTTAGTGACAAATTAAAAGTTTGTAATTTTCCACTTCATAATTTCTATACCTAAGTACTAGAATTACTTAGAAGTTGTTACACATCACTATTTACATTCGTATCCTAAATCAGCAGCAGTGCGACGTGACAACTATAAATCACTGTTTAATATGAATAACAGATGAGGGACGTACATTATATAAACAAACAACACTGAAATCAGTGTCTTCATACAGATGACCTCTATGTTTGGAGAAGAGTCGGAACATCTGATTCTTATCTTACTGAACCATCGGGACCCCACTGCTGGGCAAAGGAATCCCTTTCCTTCTGCCACTGATCTCGATCCTGTGCCGCCGCATGCCAATCTTTGTAGAATCCGTCTAGTTCATCTCGCCATCTGGGTCTACAGCGACGACGTTTTTCCACATTTGGTTTTCAATTAGTATTAGTCTTGGCCCATAGATCGTTAGGCATGCGCAGACATGTCCAGCCGAATCCCACTTTAATTTTGCGGCTGTATAGGCTACATCGGTAATTTAAGTCGGAACAAAGCTGCGAAAATATCAATTGGGAAAATCCCATTTTACATGAACTGAAGATATTTTACTTGTAAACAATCTGAAATTCCGCAACAAAATTAAATACTACGGTGGCTCTCCCACTAATCGTCCGTCGAAAGAAAATCAAACAAAATATGTAGCCATTTTTGGTCTATACTTATTTTTTTACTTCCAAAATTAGCTAGGGTAGTTTAGGGCTAGTAAGGTTGTTAATTTAGGGTAGGAGCACTTCTGAGCAGTTTTTTGGGGTCCTGTTCAGGAGGTCCGGTTAATTATACGCATGTTAACTACACGCTTTAAAAATCTTGACTTAAATTTGTAACAAATATCGATTTCAGATGGTGGTGGCGTAAAGTTACATGCCGTGTGATTAACCTGGCCAGCCCCATGGCAGTGCCTTTATTTTTATTTTTTTATCACGCCCGAGCCGGTTTTCTATTAGGACATTACAAAATTGTTATAAAAAAAAGAAAATTGTGTGATACAAATTTCTTTTTTTTACAATGACGGTTCATAACGTCAATAAGTAATATGAAAATACTATCCCGGCTCCGGCGCGTTTACAGTGGGTCACGGATAAGTCTGTCAAGTCATTTGACAGACGCATGCGATGCGGATTGACGACAAGTTCGAGAACCATCTAGGTAAAGATTAAAACTTGTGGGTGTGTTGCTCATAAACACACGTCGTCATTTAATATGTATGCGTGGATTGTATTTAATCTGTAATTAAAAGTATTCAGAGAAACATATAGTACATATGAGCTAGTGAACCAATGAAAAAAATAGTATCAGTCACCCCAAAGGAGAAAAAAAACAGATTATATTTTGCATCCTAAACATACGCTCATTTCCAATAAACTTATTAATAATCCGATTTTGCTGACACAGCTGCTAAAATAACAATATTCCCTTCAGACATCGCTTCAACATTTCAAAAATTAAACTGAAGCATCGCTCTTTATAGCCGTTCGATGGATTCAATTCCAAGTGTCCCTTTCTAAAAATAAAATAAATCTGTATGTGGAATGTCTCTCTTAGTTTATTATTTATATTGAAAATTATAGAAGAATATGGTTGTTTGACCATACCAAAAATCCGTTCTTACATTTTTACGAAGTTCAGTTCTATCTAAGTGTATCTGTGTACACATAATCATAAGTTTAAGTAACGTCAGCTCTTAAATGTTTAGTGAAAAAACACAGTTATCCTTACACTTTTTTCTACTTCTTACTCGTGTAATTAATATAGAGGGTGTAAGGGATAGCCCTCTGAATACTTATATTCTGCGCATCCAGACTACGGAACTGAATAACTACTTCCAATAGTAATTGCAGTCAGCTGATCGTGATTTTGTATGGGGGGTGAATTTTTTGTCGTTTCCTGACATATGTTCCTTAGGGAAAGTTGTTCAGTTTCATGGTCTGCATGCATCCTATCAGTATTCGGAGGGCTGTCCCTTTCACCTTAATACTTTAGATGTTAGCTTAAGAAAGTGGCATCCAGAATCGCACCCAATAGAAGATGCTGACGTCACGCGCGCAATGGAACGAACACTCAGTGATTTCTCGAGTAATAGCGTCGAACGCTATTGCACGAGCCAACGAGATAAGTGACAATAAACATGAAAATGTCTGCGTCGGACTCGAACGTTCTTTGTTTTCACAAAAAAGTGCAACTTTTTCGTAGCGCCTTTTTTAAATTCACTTTTGTTGCTATAAAAGATCGATGATTTTAAGACAGTGGCCAGAACTCGTTCCCAGTTAGTAAAAATGCACGCAGAAGCAGCTGATGACACCCAATGATAATGCTGTGAGAGTGGCAAAATACTGGTCGAACGAAATTTGAGGCGATCGTCTTTCCATCGACACGATAGAAGAAGAAGAAGTAAAAATGTGAAACACAATTTCACAATCCAAGGAATAAATTCTCAATGAATCCTCCAGTAATAGCACCAGACGGCGCTGGACTCGAGTATGTTTTGTTTGCAGTTTCAAAAAGTGAAAAAAGCGTGGTAAGACATTGAATTTCGTCGCTTGGTGACGAGTATCAAGAGATCGATAGTTTCAGTAGCTCAATCAGCAAAGCGGTAGAGCAGCACTAAATTAACGTTAATACTGAATAGACATCAATTTTTTGAAACACTTCCGGTGTTAGGTATACAATTTTTCAATATAATTTTTTGTATTAATTGCAAAACTACGGCCGATGTGGGGCAGTGGTAGTGCGACTGCCTGCGACGCAAAGGTTCCGGGTTCGATTTTCGGCGGGACACTCATGAAGTTGATGCTTTTCACTTTGTGCCACCTGATTGTCCGAAAAGAAAGATGGTTCCGTGCTTCGGATGGTACGTCGGTCCCGGTTGCTGTCTATGATAGATAACTTAGACGGTGGTGGTTACACAACCATGTCAGAGGCCTACTACTTGTATTTGAAAAACGGCGGTTGAAAAACTCTGACAGCAGGGTTCATCGGGTCGTTGGATGATTCGGTGTCCCACACGAAGAGAGAGAAGAGAGTTGCAAAACTAACCCGGTAGATGCCACGCGTTATTGACATCAAGATACACTTGCAAATTTCGCGGGCAATAGATGAGCTGTGTTAGCCCAGATGAAAAGGCGTCGTTACTAGTAAAAAATAGTTAGTGCATAACCCAAAGAAAACAGCCCCTTCCCCCTGTATACTGGATTATTATTATCATTCACGACACGAAGTAAATTGCTTACAACTTTGTGCACCTTTCTTCAAAGTTCACAAATGAAACAAAAACTCGACTTCAAACAAATCTCGTTGGAAAAGGGACGAGTGCTATCAAACATCTTATTTTAAGGATATGATGGATGCACGGTCGGCCGGCGAGACGCCTAGATTGCGGCTATTCATCAAGGTATAAGCCCCCCTCTTTACATCGACCCCTCCTTCTCCCCCCATAATTCCCCTCGGTTGTATCGGCCGGTGATTGCGGGGGAAATATCAAATTAACTTTTTTATCGCGCTCCGGCTGAGTGTAACGCATTGTGCGACTTTTTTACGAGTACCGCGTTTATTGACACAGCTTTCGCTGTTTGATGTATGAAATAGATGGAAATATTGACAGGGTATTTTTTTGGGTTGCTAGCTTATTTATGGGGAAGACAAATTCATGTTTTATGATATATGCAGAAAAGCCAATATGAAGTCAATTCTATCTTACAATATGACAAAGCAATTCGTGCTTGCAGAGTTGGTTGTAAAATATGACAATAGGTACCAACCTACTACCTAACAATACTAATATCTATATCATCATACTTACCTATCTAATCGTATTGTTCCACAATATATTATATTTTTCAAAGATTATTTTGAAACAGTTATGTTATATCAGAAGGTTTGCTTAGAATTTAATCTCATAGAGAATTTGCATAATTTAGTTAGGTTACCAACTTACTTTATAACTTAACTAGTATTTTTATGAAGGCCGCTGTGGCATTCATAAACTGTTCTAAGCGCAGAATAATTATTTAAAAAGTCCTATCTAAGGTTTAAAAGTCTTAAACTGTCCCAGGCAGGAAGATGGCAATTTTCTTTACATCTAGTTGATTTATTTGGCTCATAATGAACCTTCTTTAGCTAGCACCTAGCTCATGGGTAGTTGAAACCAGCCAAGATGGGCGCCTGGACTGGATAATAGTCTATACAAGATCTTATTTATTTCGGAACCCCGGACGGGTGAGACACACTTGCCCGTATTTTTTTAATTCACTTAAAATTAGGAGGTAGCTTTCAGAGGCCCCGTCCACCTATTGTTAGAAAGCACTTGCAAAACTCTGACATCAGAAATCACTGGGTCATTTCTCGACTCCCACACGAGAAGCAACTATGTTTGTTGGCTTCAATTTGCGCCTTCACATGTTGTGTCTACACTGTCTTGTTGTCTAAGATTGTGAGCTTTAAAGGCTGCGAGAGCCCCAGCGAGATAATGCGCTGCAGTGGCATTAAGATGGATTCCCTCTGCTTCCTCTGTTGCTGCTTGATTTATTTCACTCCAAATATACCTAGCTCTTTTTTGGTAAGAGAAATTATAGCTATTTGTTTTGAGATAGTTTGAAACACAGACAAATTTTGAAATGACAGGTTACACAGAAAATAAGTTTACCGCCCTTTACGTACGTGCAAGTTTCTGAGCTTCTGTAATATTATTTCATGCAACTTCCATTAGTAAGTAAGGTACATATAGTAATTATTTAAAAAACATAAGTGCGTGTCGGACTCGCCCACCGAGGGTTCTGTAACATGCACATCAAGCCCTTTACTAGGATATCCCACTTGAACTACTAGCCACGATTTTTTTTTTCTTTTTTTGCCCCCTGAATTTGTACTTCATACAAAGCTACTTACCTTATTTCATAGTTCTAGGTCCATGGAAAGTACTTTATGCATTTTGATTCTCTCGAGAGGGTCAAAAACACGCGTTTTTTACAGCATTAACTGCCTGCCGTACCTTTTTTGACGTTAAGTTAGGTAAGGTTAGGTTAGGAGTTTTATTATTTAGCAACTTCAGGCGGCCGTGGATTTGAATGAAGAGGGTGTAAGGGACAGCCCTCCGAATACTGATAGGGTGCATTCAGACCATGAAACTGAATAACTTCCCATAAATATATTTCAGGAAATGTAATTTTTTACTTCCCATAGTAAATGCAGTCAGCTGATTGTGATTTTGTATGGGAGGTCGATTATTTTGTCGTTTCCTGACATATGTTTCTAGGGGAAAGTTGTTTAGTTTCATGGTCTGAATACACCCTATCAGTATTCGGGTGGCTGTCCTTTACACCCCGTATAGTTTTAATTGTAACACGATATCTTAACACGTTCCCGAGATAAAGAGTCTCGACAGACAGTCGGATGGGTGAACGGATTACAAACTGATCCTATAAGCCTTATAGTATACGGGTTCCGTTTTTTCTTTCTGAATTACGGAACCATGGAAACAGAAAAATCAACTTCCTGCGGATATTATAATTTTTGAACTTATAACACTATTATAATTGAACTATAAGTTCAATCAGAATTATAACTACTTTTAAAGCGTACAAAATCAGAGCTGCATCTAAAATAGCTTTACCTACAGCATTTTATTCCTAAAAGACTGCGAAATCGAAAACATAGACGCAACTCAGTGCCATTGGGGAGTCGTGATTGCTACAAAATATTGCGGACAGGCGGACTGAAACTGAATTTAAAGTGTAACTTTATTCATGTGCCACTCCACCAAACTTGTGGAGGCGTAAATCGAATCAGCGTCAAATGCGCCGAGCTTGGCTGGTTGCTCGCCAGACTGGACACTGGGCACTCGTAGCCACTGGATACTATGACTAGACTACGACGTTTTCAACTTGTGGTAATTTATTTTGTTGATACGTAGGCTAAATTCGTAGTTCCGGAGTGAACACAATATAATTGTCATACACACCTGCATTGCATAAGTTGAATTGCGGAAGCAGCGACTTTTTTCATTGTTTTCAAATGTATTTTATGTAACTTATCACATGTCACATACCCTTGCATTCCGGACACGACTGAACAATAAATAAATGTGATTAAATCGTTGCTCGTAATCCTAAAACTGAATACGCTTAGGTTATTCATTTTGTCTTATTTTCCATCAAATTTAAATAATATTTAAAATGACTGGTTCGCATTTGTGAGTAGGTACTATAAAGATCCCCGTGATCTGGATTTCCGGTTAGTACTCGTACTGTCTCAATCACGTTGTTGAATGCCCTAGCTGTTACCGGGCACAGCAATGGTGTGGCAATGGTCTATGTCGGTCAGTGGTCGGGTGACGTCATGTGGCAAAGCTGGGACTTTGTTAGGGTGCACTATTCGCACCAGTACATTTGTTTGAAAGGAAACTAGGATCTTAATGCACTGAGGCATAAAATGAAGAAAAAATAAAGTAAAGGATTTAGATATCTTAAAACGATGAAGCAGAATTTAGGGATATTATTGGACTCCTATGTTAGATAATTCCTAATACAATTGATAAAGAAACATCGAAATCAATTGTAGTTTAATACACTATCATACCAAACATAATAACCAAAATCTTAACTTCTTATTTTAATTTATAAAAATAATACAGTACTTTGAGTGCAACTTAAACATACGAGTAGTTCCATAATCTAAACCCCAAAAAAAAAACTAAAAAAAAAATCTGAAATTTATGTTCCTGCTCAGAAGCCAAGATATCAAACAATTTTCGAAACGTTTTCTTCTTCTTCTTTATCTTCGCCTTATCCTGTTCACAGGGTTGGCTTTTCTGATGTTGAGGTGCCATTTTTTCGCTGGTTAGCATCGTCTTCAGATAGGGCATTTGTTTTGATGTCCTTTTGAACATTTGTCAGCCATGACGTTTGGGGTCTTCCACTGCCTCGTTTTTGGTTGCAATGGAAAGCACTTATTCATAACATAATTCTAAGGTCTTTGGATCACGTGACCGTACAATCTCAATCTAGTTTCATTAATTGATGCAACTTTAAAACTACCTCTGATGTGCTCGTTGGTCCCTCATTTGCTCCCCACTTTGGGAATTACCGGCACGTGCCGGGTAGATTCAGTCCAATACGTTCTTCCCAGAACAACTCGTAAGCCCAA
Source organism: Tuta absoluta (assembly GCA_027580185.1). Classification (NCBI taxonomy): domain Eukaryota; kingdom Metazoa; phylum Arthropoda; class Insecta; order Lepidoptera; family Gelechiidae; genus Tuta; species Tuta absoluta. The sequence continues at coordinate 7,834,485 of JAQAHW010000009.1, forward strand.
TCGCGCCCCAAGGGCGCGATTGAGCTGGTTGTTTGAACAACCACAAGCTTTTCCGGGTGAGCTCCTGCTCCCCACCATACAGTCAGGTGTAGATTAAAAGCCCCGGGGCTAAAAATCGTAGGGTCCACAAAAAAAAAAAAAAAAATCGTTACGAACACTATCCTTAATAGCACGTTCACACTATGCACATGCTCTTGCTCCTATTGCGAATATTGCTCGATATACTTTCCTTCAGGCGTTCATTCCACAGGCGTTCGTGCTGCCGTTCTTTGACTTGCGCACGAAAAGCCGACATTCGAGGGAGCACGAGAAGTGGCAGCGGCAGGCATGACGAGTAGCAGCGCGAGTAACCTGTTCACACACTCGCACTGGCCACTTCTCTTACTATTTCCCTGCCCATATTGACATGAACTTGCTATTTTATAGCTGCTGAGATGATCGGGAGAGTCACTCACAGCATGCGCATTTCAGTAGTGTCGATCTTCTGCTCATGAATCATTTTTGACGCCAATAACTCCACTACCTTAGAGCAATGTGGGTCTCACAGCAGTTTGTACACTTTGCCTTTTATTCAAATCGGTATTTTACATCGCACAGCACACCAGTAAGTGTACGCCACTTATTATGTTCTAAGGTACGCCATTTGTTCCACGCTGCGGTAGTTCTGTTTACTAAATTGTTGATATTGTGCTATCTGCAGAGACCACAGATTCGAACTCGATTCGAATTTGAACTTTCATAAGACTGTCAAATAGAAAACTTCATATTTGTCATGGAAAAACTAAAATGATTTGTACAAAAGCGAAAGCTTCTTAATACAATATTTGGTCAATCTCAAAGAGGGACTCAAGGGAGCCCTCTCATTGATTTCACGGTTGATGAAAGCTCTCTTTTTAATTTCGTTTGTTTGAACATAATAAGGTAGATTAGACGGTCGCTTGATAACTATTTTCATAAAAAATGTTTATAATTTCATTCATGTAATTAGAAAGAAAAATCTAATATTTTTTCTGTTTCTTATTTTATCCTATAGCTAATCTATTCAGCATGTTTTGTCGATCGTCGCATTTTGCTACAATTGTTTACGACGCAATATCGTAGTAGATTAACCTAAACGTATTCGGTTATTATAAGCTATTGCTAAATATTGTATTATTTTCATAGTATAAATTCAATTCAGAACAGAAGCGAATAATAATTTAATACATGCTTATTAAAGTGCAATTTGTGTCATATACGTGCAAGTTTATGACACAAATTGCACTTTAATAAGCATATCGCAGAAATCAAATTAAATAATTACCATAATATAATGGTGGCAATCTCTATCTCAAAAAGTCCGTCTATGTACTATCAGCAGCACATGACAGCTTAGAATAGCATCACCCCATTTCTGCCCCGTGGGTATCGTAAGAGGCGACTAAGGGTCATGAAGGTTACACGTATATTGCAAATTTAGGCGATGGGCGGACAACCTGTCACTATAGCGATACACAATTTAAAAATGACTATCATATTTTTGTAAAACGTGGCGTAAATGTTCGTTTTTACGCTCTGCCTACCCCGCAAAAGATATAGGCGTAATACATGTATGTACAATGTCATCTTCAATAGGTTTTTTCAAATAGTTACTAAGAGTTACCAGTATTAGTTGGCCCCTTAAATGGGTAGGTTGATATGCTGATGTTCGTATATTAATTAGGTGAAGTCAGTGTGGTTAGACAATGAAACTGCCAATGCGTCTTACGCGCGCGGCATAAGAACGGTTCAAAGTCCAAACTGTCCAACCCAGCCTGATCTTGACTGTACGTAATTTGAATTGCCATAAAAAGTCCCACCTTAAAACATCGTAATTGAATAAAATCTCCTGAAAAACACTGTCACCTCATATTGAGCAGCGAGGTGCAAAATCAGATAGCGCGAGGCGCCAGGAGCGCGACGTGTTTGTATGTATAAATCATGCCAAATAACACATTAGGCCAATTTATACGGCAGGGTTCGCTTGCGAGAACGCCATGCCGTTTTCCGAGCTGATATTAAATGAAAAACTACGTGAAAACGTTTATGAGAAATTCTTTCGAGTTTCGTATTGAATTTATGCCGAGTGATTAGAAAATGTTGGGAATGAGAAAAAATATTTTGGAGTTTTGTGCATAACTTCTATATTTTTCAGTTAACAGATGTAGCGCGAGCAGGATTTTTGAACCAGATTTATTTAGACAATTACAGGCATAAAATTCTGAATAAATATATGTTATTATCGAGGATCTAACAAATAACATAAATCTATCAGACACACAAGTGGACAAACTTTACTTGATAGAAAAAAATATCCAAAATAACCTTTATTTAAATAATTTTTTCAATATTATGTCTACAGTTTTAGTTATTACAAAAAATATGCTATAATTTAGATACCTATTCTAGTACGAATACCAAAATTCAACATTCTAACGGTATTTCTTTAGTTTCTTTGTCAGAAAACTTGTACAATCGCGAAAATTTAAGCGCATAATGAGTGTCTGTTTCTTTCTGGCGCAGTGCAAATGAAAGGGACAAACTTTTCAGGTAAATAAGAGCCTTAAGCGCCGGCCTCAAATTATAACCGCGCGGCTGAATTTCAGATTGATACTGTAATTTATTTTTTTGTATTAGTTTATCAATAGTATATTAGGTACCTATCTATTAAGTTTATTATATTGTCTATGTATGTATTAGAGTGTATTGTTTTTTATTGTTAGAGTTTAAGTGGTATTCGTAGGTGTTTACACTATCCCGCTTATATGTTTGCACTCTCCATATCAACCAAAGGTTGCCTGGAAGAGAATGTTGCTGCAGCATTAAGGCCGCCTTATTTTACTCTGTTTTGTCTTTTTTTTCTATATTTTTTTATTTAGAACACATCGACGCTCTCACGCGCGCAAGCTCAAGTACAATTAAGGCCACGCCTAACCGTAAAAAAAACCCAAAGGACTTTTGTCAGATGTCCAAAATTTAAAAGGCTCTTGAACAGCGCGGTCATGTTATCTCAAAAGGGTGAAAAATTATATCTACACTAATATTATAAAGAGGAAAGATTTGATTGTTTGTTTGTTTGTTTGTTTGTTTGCATCGAATAGGCTCCGAAACTACTGGACCGATTTTAAAAATTCTTTCACTATTAGAATCCTACATTATTCCTGATGAACATAGGCTATATTTTATACGAGAAAAAAATAGGGATCCGCGTGAAATTTTCGATAATGTAACCCAACGTGTGAAAAATGTACCAAAAAATATCTTATATCGCGTACGCTGTGGAAATTATTGACAATAGAGCAAAGTAATGTACTACAGTTTTATAGAGGACATCAATATCTACAATAATGTCCGCGATACCATATGTCTAACTATTACAGTTATGCCACAATAACTACTTTTTCATTTAAAAATGTACCAACAACGCCACATTATTCGTACCAGTGTAATAATTACATTTAATCATTACTGTATTAAAGGGTGTCAGGGATAGCCCTCAGAATACTAAAAGGGTACATGCAGACCATGAAACTGAACAACTTTCCCCTAGGAACATATTTCAGGAAACGTAAAAAAAACTGACTTCTCATAGTGAATGCGGTCAGCTGATTGTGATTTTGTATGGAAGGTCATTTTTTTGGCGATTCCTGACATATGTTTCTAGGGGAAAGTTGTCCAGTTTTATGTTTCAAGCACCATATCAGTATTCGAAGGGCTGTCCCTTACTCGGTATAAAAAGCCGACAAAAAACATTAAGACAAAAAACAAAAGCATTTAAAAAATCTACACTAAAGTAATACATACATACACATATCACGCCTATTATCCCTTGCGGGGTAGGCAGAGCGTAAACGGCCGCAAAACGGAAATTTACGCCACGTCTGACATATTATGTGTGAGGGTAATTCGGAAAATTGTGCATCGCCATAGTGACAGGTTGTCAGCCCATCGCCTAAAATTGCAATACACACCCTCAAGTCCCTTAGTCGCCTCCTACGACTCCCACGGGAAAGAAATTGGGTGATGTTATTCTAAGCCGGCATCACACTAAAATAAATTATATAATCTTCACTAATATTAGAAACAGGATTTTATTTATTGTTTGTTTGAATTGAATATGCTCCGAAACTACTGGACCGATTTAAAAAATTCTTTTACCTTTAATTGAAATTGAAATTCTTTATTCAATGAAGGATAGTATTATCACCTATTGACGTCATGAACCGTCATTCTAAAAAAAGAAATTTGTTTCACACAATTTTCTTTTTTTTTTATTACAATTTTGTTATGACCTAATAGAAAACCAGATCGGGCGGGATAAAAAAAATATATAGGCACTGCCATAGGGCTGGCCAGGTTAATCACACGGCATGTAACTTTACGTCACCACCATCTGAAAACGATATTTGTTTCAAATTGAAGTCAAGATTTTTAGAATCCCACATTATCCCTGATAAACATAGGCTATATTAAACTGTCTTATTCCCGGGGGGAAATTTTTAGCAGCGGGTGAAACCGCTGGGCGGGCTGCTAGTCAGGTATAATTTTATATAATTTTACAAATGTAAAAGTTGTTGCCACACCCGAAGCCGCCATTTTGTTTTTTGAAAATGTCGGAATTTTTCTCTACTCACCAGAATAAACCAAAAACTCTCCCATACATCAAAAACTATACTCCTTCAACACAAACAATCATGTCAATGAGTGAATCAGTGAGTGGTCGTTGTGTAGCTTTATATAAGTGTTGGGACTAGTGAACGAAAGCGAAAACTCAAGACGGGCTGGTCATAAGGAACAACTTTCCCCAAGACCATACAAAATTGCCGATCAGCTGATTTGAGTTACTATGGAAACTCAAAAAAAATTTACATATTTTAACTGATGTTTCTTGGCGATTTTGTTATCGGTCACTTGTTGAATTTCAAAAGCTGATGTTTGATCTTATTAGTTTAGAGGGTTTGTGCGGAGTATGTGGTGTGATTCCGGCTTAGAATAGCATCACCCCATTTCTTTCCCGTGGGTGTCGTATGAGGCGACTAAGGGACTCGAGGGGAGGGTTACATGTGTTTTACAATTGTAGGCGAAGGGCTGACAACCTCTCTAGTGATACATAATTATCTGAATGACCTTCAAATGTTTTTTTAGCGTGGGATGGGATATAGGCGTGATATATGTATGAGAGGTAAGCAGTGCAATATATGTATTTCAATTCGGCTGATCCCGCTAGCACGTGGACGCATCAATGGCGTAAATATTTCACACGTGTCAGATTTGTGGTAGAAGAGTTTTGTAGCTGTTTTAAAGTAATTTGCAATAACATTATTTACTGCAACCAAATGTCTAATTTTAGATTTCTATACGACTTTTATCAACTGCCGTGTGATGCCGGCTTAGAATTACATCACCCCATTTCTTTCCCTTGGGAGTCGTAATTGAGGGTGTGTATTGCAATTTAGGCGATGGGCTGACAATCTGTCACTATGGCGATACACATTCTTCCGAATGACCCTCAAATATTTCCTTCTAATGACCCTCAGACTTGGAGTAAATGGTAGTTTTTTCTCTCTGCCTACCCCGCAAGGGATTAAAGGCGTGATATGTGTATGTTTTATCAACTACTTACCTACATCAGATTCTGTCTAGTATCTATAGAACATATCTAAACAAAATAACTTTAAAATTATGTTCTTTTTAGATAGAAGTGTGATTCCAGATTATAATAGCATCACCCCATTCCTTTTCCGTGGGAGTCATAAGAGGCAACTAAGGGACTCGAGGATGTGTATAACAATTTTAGGCGATGGGCTGACAACCTGTCACTATAGCGTTACACCATTTTAAGAATAACCCTCAAATATTTGTCAGAAGTGGCGTAGATGTCTGTTTGCAGCTGTGTTCGCTCTGCCTACCCCGCAAGGGATTTTATGCGTGATACCTATGTGTGTGTATTATTTTTAAATAGCACTATCGGGATGAATGTGTTTTTAAAGCTTGTTTTTTAATGTAGCTTTAAATTATTTTCAAAGGCTGTTACCTACGCCACAAATGGTGGTTAATTTTTGGAATTTATTTTATCAACATTAATAAAGAATTCAATAAATAAACCTGTTATACTGGGCACATGGGAATTGTGAGTGTATTTAATTAATTAAATATGATAGTTCATTATGATTGTTTCACCTATTGACGACGAAAATTCGATTATATTTTGATTTAACAAAGTTTCACAAAATGACATTCTACAAATCAAACCGACAACAAAAATTGGCACGTTTTTCGGAATGTATTTTGATTAGGTATGTATGCTTTAAATTTTGCTAACAGTATTGCCTATAGGAATATAGTACATACATACACATATCACGCCTATAATCCCTTGCGGGGTAGGCAGAACGTAAACGGCCGCAAAAAACGATCATTTTGACAAATTATTGAGGGTCATTAGGAAAATTGTGTATCGGTAATATAGTACATACTATTGGTTATTCTGTGTTATAGGTAAGAAACATTTAGGTACATATATACAATGTATATTGTACATGTACGTGTTACTCAGCTCAAAGCTTATCATTCACTGAAATGGATAAAAGCCTAGAACTTGGTTAACTAATTCTAAGATGCCTTGCTATGTTCTCACGCTTGCTGAGCATTCGTCAAATGAAGCCTATCGATCATTGAATGAATATAATTGGATAACTATCTAAATGTATAAGTAAAGGTAACAGGTTCCAATGAATACAAATTAATAAGAGGTCTGGACAGAGAATACTGTCTAGGTTGGTAGGTATTAAATGTGTGATTGCGGTCGACTTAAAGAGACGTCTGCTCAATAAAAGCTTAGAAATAATTATAACTAAAATACTAAATAATTGGTACCGTTACCATACACTTTATCTTGTTAGATACATAATTATTTGTAGTATAGGTTGCACAAGTACCTCTACAACGCAAAAGAAAACGTAAGTAATTAATAACAGTACAGCACAGAAGGAAAAATAAAACAGAATATAGAAAATATGAAACTTAAGCACACAGGTGACCTTATTGTTAAGAGCAATCTCTTACAGACAACCTTTAAAGTAAAAGGGTAAAGAAAATAAATGTTCTAATTCTAAATATATATCTCTACACAATACAATCTTCTTCAATTTGAGAGTGACAAAGGTATAACTTCAAAGGAAGAACTATAGAAAGAAACATAACACTTTTGTTTTTGAAAACCGTAAATAATGTATGGAAGAAAAAACAGGCGTGCTGATTGCTAAATACAAAAATAGGCAGGTAAATAGCCAGCATGGCCTCTCAAAAGTCACAAACTCGCTGGTCATCATCATCATCATAATCTCTTCTCCATTGCGCTAATTTTCACGGTCCTGTGCTAAGCTCATCCATAAAGATCCAGTCTACTTGGTCATATCATCGGACCTCGATGGTATTGACTAAAAATTTAGCCAAACTGGTTTTATTTTTACATGAACAGCACGAATCTTCGAGATTGCGATTTTAAAAAATGTATCCCACGGTCGCTTCTATCACACATAATATTATCACTATTAACGACGAATCAATTTTAAAGACGCCCACCAATCAAGTGTGCAACGAGGCTTAGACCGAGGTTCGTCTGTGAAGTGACTATTGCGCACAAAATAATTGAGCAGTTATGGTAATGAGGACAAGCTGAACTGACGCCAAAATGGTGTTCGCGAGCTTTATGCTAATCACCTGCGGCACGAGACTGGCGGTCGCGATGCAGCGGGCATCTTTATTTGACTAGCTTTCACAGAAGACTTAAAGAACAGCTTATGTTACGTTTTTGCACGTAAATAACACGGTTTTAATGCTTTGCAATGGATGCTTGATGTTCGTGCGGTAAGCTTTGCGTAGCAACGTCATTAAATACACACGATCTTCGTTTTGCGTCGTTATAATTCCATATTTTGTAATGCAGGGCTTTGATTTAAATGCAAACGTCTGCTTTGATATCCTTATTAGCCTTTCTACTGATCGCAGTTGTTGAAACAAGACCAAGGAAAGTCGATACTTTCCTTGGTCCTGTTTCAACAGGCTTATACCGTTCAAAAGAGTCACTGCGCCATCCTCTGTTTATGATGAAAACACCTACGTGCAATGTCCATTCAACTCAAGGAGCAATCTTCATAACATCGCGCCTCTTGGATACCCTACTTGACTGCTGAATTGACTGATCTCAAATATGGTTTACGTGCTCCATGCTTCAACTTTTTGTGAAAACTCCGATGAGATATCCAAAACGGTTGGACAGCGCAATAAGCTAAAGATGATTGCCGTGTAATAAATATTGCGCCTTTTCTATAAACTATCTACTGCACTGCACTGCACTACCCTATAGTGCCATTTTTAATTACTAGTTGTAAAACAAACCTGTTTTAAAAACTGTTTCCATTACACAAAAGCGGTTAAACAGCACTGACCTCATACACCACGAAACTGTTTCCACAGAACGCCCCTAGCGAAATGCTTTTACATAAAGCTGGGCGCTTGGCACCGCTCCCGCCGGATTACCATAAGCGCTTAATTATTTTGTTTATCTGACCACTAAACTGCTTCGACTCCTACAGAGGTAACAGACGGTACCGCCATCTCGAAGTCTATAGGTGCTAAGGATGTAGCGCAAAGTCTGTAGTTGAATTTCCTCTGAATACAAATGAAATACGTTTCTTCTAATCATCGATACCTGCCATGCCACAAAGCCGTTAAGGCATAAATCTTCAATCACTGGGAGCTATGGAGTTGGCTGTAGGTTCAACTGAAGTATAGAACGTATCTCTAACAGACACTTACTTTATTATACATTAATGTCCGTGTTTCAGGAAAAGTCTTCGACTTAATAATGACTGAACTACAGTAAAAGTGCACTACACTGCGCGCAGCCGCCAATACTTACTTTGTGACTACACTGGATGTTTTTAAATGCTTCGAAAAATTTGTGTAATTTATAAGCACCTTAAACTGCGAAATGACACCCTAACAGCTGCTAATATACAGCAAAACACAGTTTTATAGCGAAGTTAGAACTGTGGCGAAGTAAAAAGGCAAATTAATGGCTACGTTTTGTAATGAGGCAATGGTAAAGGCATTTACTAAGTGAGAACCACTTTTCCAGAAGTTTTATGACCTGCAGCGCAAAAACTGGTCTTAAGTTAACTCCAAAAAGAAAACCAGCATTGCATCAGCTTTATCCATCCAGAAAACCAAGCCTGTAAAATTAATTTAAGTATTCTACTATAAAAATAAAATATTTTACAATCTGTAACAGCAAATAACGGTATTTAATTAATTTGTTTTCGATTTGTTTTCTTATCGGTTTACTAATTATGATTGGACTAAAAGAATAAATATAACTATCGTAGGTAAGTAAGGTACCTATATTCAATTATACTGAACTAATAAAGCAATAGTAAATCTTTCTCAATCTGGGTAGTTAACCCTAATAACATTATTTCATATTAGAAATTCTGATAACATAATAGAAATAGAAAAAATATATAAAATATAAAAATATTTGAAAAGGGTTTTCTCTTGAACGGCTTTTCATTTTGAGCCACAGTAAATCTAGTAGACTTTTATAGCTAAGTTTTTATGATTATTAGAGTTAGTCGAAAGCTGCCTTAAATAAAATATTATTTTTGTTATTATTTTTGCGCAAGTCTGAGTCAGAAGAAGTGTTTTTTCCATTGATAAAAAATTCCGTTGGTATATTTTTTTCGAACAGGCAAGACGTGATGTACTACAAAAAGTGCCACAAAGTTATGAAAGTAACCGTAAGAATTAATAATGCTTGTAAATTACGGAACGAAACGTCGAAATTTTTAAATTATATAATATCGTTACCAAATATGTTTACTGTCGTGTTGTAAACGTTAGGTTTGAAACTCATCTGCGTGTTGTTCATTCACGGTTCTAGATTGTAGGAGATTAATGCCATATTTAAACTATCCGAAAATCCTCAACCTAATCAATAAATACACTATTGCTAGATTAAATTAGGTAATTGTCGAGTAGTCTATGGCTATTTTATTATTAAATAAAGAAGTATCACTGACGATGTAGTTTTACGCGACTTACTTGTTAATAATTTGGTGGAGAGTTTAGCTACGTTTTGGCTGGCTTCTTCACGGAGGTTAACAGATCACATACGTCCGCCTGTCAGATCTGTCGACTTTCGTGAAGAAGGCTGTCGTAAGTGTCGTAACCAGCCGAAATGTAGAGGGCTAAACTTTCTACCAAATCATTAACAAGTAAGTCTCGTAAACCTACATCAGTCTATGGATTGTTTGACTGTATGCAATCGTCTATGCTGACATCCGTACTAATATTATGAATCTTAAACGGTTTGACCAATTGGGATGAAATTAGGAACACAGGTAAAGTATAACTTGGAATAACACATAGGCCACTCTTTATCGCAGGAAAACAACTATTACCACGGGAAAATTAGTGGCAGCGGGTGAAACCGCTGGGCGGAAATCTAGTATACAATAAATGTGAATGGCAAAGGGGTTGTCTGTCTTTTATTTACAAAATTGGTTAAGACAACCTTCTTCACGGCAGTCGACAGTTGAGCCCGCCCGTCAGCTGTGATTGCCGAACGCTCTAATCTGACACACACAAAAAATATGAATGCATAAAAATAGTAAAGTGAGAAAAATATAAACGTATCTATGTGCATACTTTCGCATTACGGTTCACACCTACACAAAATTCACCTAGCTAGTCAGTTTAAACTATTAGCGGTGTAGCCGCAGTTACAAGCAAAGAAATGTGATTCGTTTGTAATTGTAATGTTTAGTGCAGCGCATCGCACATGCGGTGTATACTACCACCAGTACCCGATATTATCAAACTACAGGTTACAATTTTACGGGTGAAATTTGATGTTCATTGTGAAGTCGGTTAGCCATTATGATACCAGGAATATGAACCGGCTACGCAATGTACTAAGAATTTCACCTGTAGACTTGTAGCCTGTAGTTTCATAACATAGGTACCAGGGAACTCATCGGTATTAAAAAACGCCGGCTTATAGAAGCGGTAAACCAGAAACGTTGAATCGCTAGTACCGAAATTGCTAGTAGTCGTGAACGGCCTCAATAGTATGCCACTTCACAAAACAATATTTCTTTTTATAAAACAAATCTTTCAGAATATCCGTTGCTAAAATTTTTAGAGTTATGCTTAGGTAAAATTAGAACATACAACCTCAATGAAATATTCGCTGTGATTCAAATTATGGCAATTAATATCAAAAGAGGCCGTTTTTAGGCTCTTTTTGTCATAACTTTAATTAGAGCGAATATTTCATTTAACTTGCAGGTTCTTATTTTAAACGAATCTGGTTTTTGGACGAGAGGAATTTCGGAAATGCTATGAAATTGCGGCTGTCTTAGAATGTCATTTGTATGGCGGCTGTCACAAATTGAAATATCGTCCAGTGTGTGTGCGAATCACCTTATATTTATGTACTGAACAGCGGGTGTACTACGGCCAAGAGTTTATCTAGCGGGACGGTCAGCATATTCTGGTTTCACAAGCAATTTATGTTAATCACGGGTGTAGGGTTCACAAAAAAGGCTGGAGTATCGTTCATCGTCCGTTGCGACTCCTATTCGTATGCAAATTTGCATGAAGCCCGTTTTTTTGTTGAATAGCCACTACTTGCGATTTAGGTTGAAAGCTGGCTGGTCCATAGAGGACGGTATAATTTGGGTGCCGTAAAAGGCGGCTAAGGGATAAATTCATCTAGGGAATGAGACTGAGACCGGGAGTGCAAAATCTAGAAATGCGCTCGCCAATCCTTTGCCAAGCGTGGTAAGTAAGGCAATACCCCCCAAAAGAAAGAAACCGGAGGCCCATGTCTAGCACAGTAGGTACTGTTACGTCTTATTAAGCACAAGCGTAGTGAAGCGTAAATATCTATTTTCCTATGAGGATAAGACTTTTTTCCTGCGATATAAAGTATCTAGTGCTAAAAAATTCATTATAGCTTTCTAAGTGGGAATGATTTTTGGAATCGGCCTTTAAGTTTTGGAGATTAGCGATACGGCAAATTATCATTCACACGGGATAACCGGATCATTCTTGTAGTAGGATAATATTAGCTTTATGTAACAATAATAAACGACCTATTATGATGTAACTTACGTAAAGAATGGTCTCGCTAACAAAAGGCAAAAACGTCATCTAAACATGCATGTGCCAGTCTCAAATTCCACCTTCACTTGTAGAGCGTGCGGAAAACTATGCCGCTCCCGTAACGGCTTATACAGCGTTGAAAAGTCTTGCCTCAGACACTGATTAAATCGTCTGTCACAGACGTGTGAGGCCAATGATGATGACGAAAAGAAGCATAAAAATGGCACTTGGCCAAATAAATTCCACAAAAAATGAAGAAATATATAAAGTGACTTACAATATTAAGTTTGTGCTAGCTAAAGAAGCTATTTGTGAAAAAACAATGTATTAGGAGAAATTTGGATATTATTTATTGTAATTTTGTTGGACCCCATGCATCTTAAAAACTACGATGTTGTAAACAATGAAAGAAGAGATAAAGATAGATATAGGACAATATTTTGTATTATATAATAATATATTTAATAAAGTACAAATATTTTAGGGGTGAGATTGAACGCTTGTGAAACTGAACCAGTTTAGTGTTTTTTTTAACGAATGTAAATTAAAATTGGACTATCCATACAAAAAGATGCAAGAATTATGTCACTTTGTATGGAAGGCAAATTTTTCATATTTACGTAAATTATTCTAAATATAGTTGAGTTTCACGACTAAAACTCACCCTTATAATATTTGTATTTACCTCTATTTAAATGTAAACTTACATTAAGACTAACACCCAAAACAGTCCACTGCTGGACATGGATCTCCTCCTATCGAGCGATTTGCCTACTCACCACGTTGTCAAGCGGATTAGCTAGTGCAGTGCAAGTCATTCCCTGGATGAATGTATGCCTCAGTTGCTTTTCACGGGTTTTATTGGGCTGTTGAAAAGCATTTCAATGTTTTCAGGTAGAAAATAGCAATGTCAAAGTCTTGTGTCTTGACAGATGATAACAATGGCGAATGACTACAGAAAACATGTACAGAAAAAGAAATAAAAATATAATTAGCTTGTTATTTCTGATTTTCACTCCATACAAACCTAGCCTAAATATTTAAAACTGGCATCACACGACACAAGTACGGAAAATGTGACTATATAATAATTTAAATTTCTGAAAACACAGATACAAATTATTTAAATATCTGAGTACTTACATAATAATTGGAACCCTACAGTAACATCAATGTTTCGAGTCTACACGAGCGTGAATTGTGTCACACAAAGCGAATAAAATAATACCTGGAGCACACTGAAATTTATTAATAAAACAGTTTATTTGTTAAATGTAACATCCTTTTTAAATATTCTCCATTAAATTTTAAACACTCTTTCATTCGTTTGAACCATATTTGAGAACATAAAGACCATTGGTACCTTTCAACAGTGGAACAGGCTGTTCCGCCATTTTAGGATATCTGTGATGCCGCCCCACGGCAAGCCCCCAGACAGGCATTTCAGACGCGTATGATTACTTTAAAAAGGATTTTCCCGAATTATAATAGGATTCATGTATGTTTATGATTAAAATAATAGTAATAATTACCTACTTTTTATATTTGGCGTATTTTTAACGTGCTCGTTGAGGCTAACAAGGCCTATTCTGACTCCATAAATGTCACCCCTCTCTTCAAATCTTCGATTGTGTGGGGGATGTGTCACAAGCTCTGCCTTTTCAGAGTCCAAAAATGACTTTGTTCCCTATGCAGTGTGTGCTGAAGCATTGTTTTGATGCAGCAGGATGCGACTTTAAGGTCGGTTTCCCTAACTTTTTGAAACACACTGGGCAAAAAATTGTGGTGTCATCACATAACAAAAACTCTACAATGAAGTTGAAAACTTATCTTTTTTAAATTGACGTGACCTAATAACGTCTATTTAAAGCAGAGGCTACACAATAATAAGTTATAAGAGATCTCTTTAAAACGGAGGTACAACCAAACATAATATAAATGCCGGTTTAACTAGGGCGTAGCTGAAGTACAGATTGGACAAGATAATTGTGTCAAATTGCGCTAAAAACCTTTGATGACTTACCTACCCTATGAAGCATTAAACGAAAATTAAAAAATAAAAAAGCACTGAAGGCAAATGTACTCGTGAACGGCCTCGATATTGGCACCACTTCACAAAAACACTGATTTCTCTTTATACAAACAATCTATCAGATGTCCGTTGCTCAGGTTTTTTGGTATTATCATCGTCATCATGGGGTGGCATCTTCAAATTGAAGTTCGGAGGTCAGCATGTAAAAACCCTCGCGGTCTTGCGGCGCCCTTTTCAACTGATAGTAGGTATTAACTTGAATAACATTAGAAACTACAAACTCAATAAAATATTCGCTGTAATGAAAGTTACGGAAAAGTGCCTAAAAACGGCCACTTCTGGTATTAATTGCCATATCTAACTTAAATTTCAGCAAATATATTTTTTTCAATAAGGTTCTCATTATCAATTTTTATATTTAAATTAGGTGCACACACACACACCCGTCCTTATATAAAAAGCTCTTTCAAAGACACTATTGGTTAATTACAACAAAGAACTCGAACCGACCGCTGACCACTGTAAGCAAAATGACACTATAGCCCTGCTAAGGCTTAAGTTTCCTTGATAGTACATTACCCCAATCAATTCTACAGTTCACTGTTGGGCATCATGGGTCTAACTTTTTCTGTTGAGGTTATATTTTATAGGAAACGTTCCCGCGCATTCCCCAAATATATCACTTACTCTCTTTTTACGAAACTCACATATCATTTAATTCGTGATGCTTCTGTAAGCTAGCAACGCACTTTGATAATATACCTAAACACGTTGCAACTAGAACTAGTACGAGCTGAAAACCTTGTTTGCTACAAGTAAGACAAATCATCGCAAGAAACAAACACCACCTGGAGTCCTTGAGTCAATATGAGACGGCATCTTCAGACATGCAGATTCTAAACACGCTTACAAAATATCCAGATACATTGCTGGTTGTATGACATAAAATACCAGTCCTATGTAGTCTATCTGGGCACTAGCTTCTACGAAAGGCACACACAGAACTGACCTATTGTCATTTTACGAATGTGTTTGATTAAACATTAGACCCAGTTTCGTAAGTCACGCAAAATGAAGCGTTGCTCCAAAATTGGTTGTTGTCTATGATTGTTTTGCTAAAACAGGCCAATTCGTTTCACGGCCGTTTCTATACATTTGGAATAAATGTATCAACAGATTTTTGAAGCCAATTTTAAAAAAGGAATTTAGAAATGTAATGTATCAAGCACGATGCAAGAGAGAACCACATGAGTGAGAATACGGCTTGTTTGTGAAGCTGCCTGATCCAGATGTCTCAGCGGAAACACTGGGTATAAGATTGGTGCAGCTTTACTCAAATTGATTAAGGTGCCTTCAGTGTAATCACTCTTTGACGAACTACTTCTATTAATATTATTTTGTGAAATATACAATTAGGCGGTTCACTTACTTGTCGTCCGTCGTTCAGTTTTTTTAACGCAACGAAACGGATCGTAAACCAACCGTAGCCGTTATTGTATGGGAATCAGATTGGTATTCGCATTTTCCTTTTTTATGTATGTATGTATGTTTGTACTTTATTGTACTACCAGACACATTTATAAGAACAGTTACAGAAATTAATTTAAAAACAAGAGGCACAAGGCGGACCTATCCCATTAAGGGATCTCTTCCAGTCAACCTTTGAGAGACTCAGAGGATATGTTGTTTGCAGGTACATTACGCAGTACTTCAGCATGGTAAAAATAAGCTTACTCTATCTGCTCACACAGCTAGAGCATTCACAGCTGATCATTTTGCGCAAAGATCGCAAAATGATCAGCTTTTTCTCTCTGGCGCAGCGCGAATGAAAGGGACCAACTTTTCAGAAGAACATGGGCTTAAAGGTTAAAACGTTAATTTATCATCGGTTAATCAAAATGTGCAATCGCACAAAATTCGTTGAAACACGTTAGTAGTTAACAGTATACTACGTAAAAGTTGGATGAAGATATGAGAATTTATTTCAATATTTTACCGGTCGCTTACAAGGAATTCAGTTTCCGGTTCGAATATAAGTAATATCTGTTCAGAAAGTACGCTATCTGCGGTTTGAAAGATATTCAAAGGCGCTCTGTAAAACGGTTAAGTTTCATGCACAAAATACATTGTACACTGAAGAACCCACTTAAAGTTTTCCGACGCGACTTGTAGTTTCTCATGAAACTGTATTTAAATTTTAAAAGCATTTAGTATCTTTTTTTTAACTTTAAGAATAAAACGTGTAGGATAAGTAATTATCCAACCAAAACTGCTCCTCACAGGCTAATTTAATTTTGAGAACGCAGGTTACCAAGTTAATAGCTTTAAAACGGCTGATTTCGCTACATCTGAATATACTGAGAGTCATTCCTAGCTGAGCTACCTATACCGAAATATGTAATAATCAAATTAACCCCCAAAAAATATTATTATTATTCTGAGTTATGAAAAAAGTAATTACTTTTACATAAAACAGAAAAAGTTTCAATGGGCAACTGAATAATAAATACCACAATATTTTACATTTTAATTACTTTTTTGATAAACGTTCACCTCGAGAATAATTTAAGGAAAGTTTAAGGAAAGATTTCAAATAAAATCTGTTTTAGAAACTTTAATAGAGTTTCTAATTCATAAAACCATTAAAAGTTTAACTCATTTTAATAGGTTTAAGATATTTAATTTATTTTTGAATATTTATTTTACTAAATCTGATTTCTGACATGTGTGAATACTGTTAAAAAACAGAATATAGCAAAACCATACAAACAAGAAAAATAACAAACACAAATACACGAGTATATATAAATAAGCGAGTGCGGGTGATAGGTGTGGCGGAAGAGGACGGCAAATTAGAGTATTGGCATAGATAAAATAAGTATTGGCACAGGAAAATTCGATTCATTTCTCAATTTTATCGTAAGGCAAAAATCATGAAAAAAATCCTTATTTGTTAATGATTCAGCTTTGGAGAAGGAAAGTAATTTCTATTGGGAGAATCAACTGTTTTGTAATTTTTAATCCGAACATTATCAGTCAAGTGCAGACAAACCCAGTTTTGTCACCGGTATTTTAGCTGTATCGTAAAATCCACTAAACGACATTACAGTTAGAAGTGCATCGGCCGTTTTCGAATTCTTTATCGGAGAAAATTTATCTCTTTCTCTTCTTTTATGTGCTCAACACATAATGTTGGGAAAATTCTAAAACTGCGGTTAACACGTCAGAATAGTGGTCTAAAGCTATACATGCTGTAAACTAGTAGAGAGTAAAACCAAAAGGCGTTTTTAATTATGTAGCTACCAACGCAAGTACCAAAAAGATTGGACGCGATTGGCCTTCCTCCAGTTTAGATTAGAAAAGTTCGCGCCAACACCCGAAAAATTACTTTACTTATAAAACAGATTTCGGACACTGATCTTTGTTGCTATCTGCTACTTGTAATTACAGAATAACGTAATAATTTTAATTATTTCTTGATCGGTTGCCCAAACACGAACGTTGTAATACTGACAAAATCACTACATAGTATAAAATAAAGTCGCTTCCCGTTTGGTGTCTCCTTATATCTTTAGAATTACCCAACGGATTTTGATGCGGTTTCTTTTATTAGATAGAGTAACTTGAGAGGAAGGTTTATAAGTATAATTTATTCCGGGAAATCGTCACATTCCCATGGGAAAACGGGTAGCCCACCTGGTAGTAAACTTTTGACCCCCTTTTGACACCTTTAAGGATTAAAATTTCAAAAATGCTGAAACACGTATTTAATTATTTTAAGTTATGAGTCTAATCAGAAATTTTGAAACAGATCACATTTAAGATAAAAAACTTTCATACAAACTTTGACCCCCTTTTCACCCATTTAAAGGTTAAAATTTTAAAAATGCTGAAACATGTGTTTAATTATTTTAAGTTATTAGTCTAATCACAAATTTTTAATTAGATCACATTCATTAAAAAAAAACGAACTTTCATACAAACTTTAAACCCCCGTTTGACCCTATTAAGGGTTAAAATTTCAAATATGCTGAAACACGTGTTTGATTATTTTAAGTCATAAGTCTAATCACTAATTTTGAAACGGATCACGCTTAAGACTACGAACTTTCATACAAACTTTTAACCCCCTTTTCAGCCCTTGGGGGATTAAAAAAAACCGGAATTTAAAGTAAAGTCGCTTCCTGTCTGTTTGTTTGTATGCTTATATCTTCAAAACCACTTAACGGATCTGGATGAAGTTTTTTAAAAGAAAGAGTGATTTAAGAGGAAGGTTTATATGTATGATTTATGTCGGGAGAAGGTCTGTTTCCCGTGGAAAATCAGTTAGCAGCGGGTGAAACCGCTGGGCGGGCCGCTAGTTCTATCTAAATTACAATCTAGAGTATTAACCATTGCAGCTTAAGTTGATAAACTTAGTTTTTTAATGGACTGCATAACAAAGTAATACATGAAACTAAGCTTATAGAGACAGCTCACTGGCAAGTACAAATAAAATGCACTTAATTCTTTAATTTAGCAGGATAACTCAATTTTCTTAGCTGGAGTTTCTTACATTCCACAACATAACCGTATTAAAGCCACAAAGGAATTAGATTGCCCCGGCTCTTCTCAAAGAAAAGCTTCACAAGTCCATGTTAGAAAATATTGAGAAAATCTTAAGAAGTTGTTGTATAATAAGCAAGTTGTATGTGAGTCTCACTGGTAAAATGATATGCGATAGAGACATAGCTGTAATCTCAATAAATACGAGCAGGTAAACGAGCAGGTGACGTTACAAATTAGTAATCAGTAATAAACTTGTTATATGTATGGTGAATTGCACACGCACTAGACGACATTGTGATTTGTGACAGCTGCAATACATATCAAGCTGTGACAGCCGCAATTGAAGCGGCAGTGATCGACATATATAATAAGGGATCTGTGGCAGCGATTTTGTATGGAATTTCAAAAACTCCTTATAAAACTGAATCCGTAAAAACACACAAAATTCGTGGGTATCACCTATACCTATTTGGTTCATTGGTTCCACATGACATTGTGAAAAAAGGTCGGTATCTACTATTTGTACGTACAGTCAAGCTCAAACTAAAAGTACTGCCGTTTCAATAAGTCGTATTTGACAGCTTTTACATTCGTGATAATGCTTGGCAGAAGGTCCATTTTCTTTTGTTTACATCTATTTTAGTAATGAGATGACAGCGGTCAAATAAATGTTATTCGGATGGCCTTACTTTCGGTAAGATAGTTTAGATTTTGGACCGTTTTCATGCCGCGCGCATAATTCTTACATTTGCGGTTCGAGTGTTTGACCGGACGCGAGCTTGACTGCACCTTACAGAACTATGACTAAAGCTACATTGTGCTGCGCTGCACCTACTACTTCAGTAAAGATACGCAATGTCAGTAAGCAGTCAGCTTACAAGTCTACGTCTACGCAGTCTCGAAATACAAGCGGACTGTAAGGCAAATGAAAAATACTAATCGGGTAATTGCTTCATACGTAAATTAGGAACTCTTCTTGAAATTCCATAGAGCATAATTGCGCGGCTCAACTGAGCTCGCCTCATCTCAAAGCTTTGTACGCTGACTAGTAATATCCCCGAGGTTTGCCTGTAACTAGGATTCTCGTTCAAACGGCTTACGGGCAGTGTTGCCAACTTCACTTATGCAGGGATTGTGCTGATGGGAAAAGAACGTATTTTGGTCAGATTTTTTAAGAATAATCGATCATTTTAATAAAATAATGTATTACTACGTTTTAAAATCAGCAGGGGAATAGTTTATTAAGTAAACAATGATTGTAACCCTGGACCTATAAAACAAACACCAGACTAGTTAGTGGGGATTGGAATAGAGAGCATGGGTCCATGCATGGTCCTGGCGCGCGGTCTTTCCTAAAAACCATTTCAGTTCGCTTCATTGAAAAACGTCGTAGCAGAAAGCAGGTTACTTCTTTGCACAGCGTATTAGTCTGGCTGTGAGAGGGAATGTGGCTAGCCTGCTGGGGTTGTTGCCTCGGTTCGAATCACTTGAGGATATTCTTATTTGTAAATAGTTTGTAGTTTTTATTTTGTGTTTTTAATTTTCAAGTTGTTTTTGTACAATTACATTTTTAATGATAAGACTTCACTCGCGATGTTGATCGTTTCGTACATAATAATAAGCTGTAAAAAATATTTAAATACGGTTGCAATCGTTTGGTTGGCAACACTACTTTCGGGCGATAATCTCGGGCGCAATATCAGCCGCTTCCTGTGTTCGCATTATGCAAATTTAGCCGATAAGGACGATGTTCGGTTTCCCTCTATCAGGGTATGAAATTAAAATATGCAGGTTTTCATGCCAGCACGGTATAGCGTCAATCCGCAATACATAGCATTAGAACAGATAGACATTAATGGTATCTGCCGTGGTGGTGTGCAGTCAAATCCTAAACCTAAACGTCAGTCCGATCCATTCTTCTCAGAACAACTCCTAAGTCGCGCCACATGAGCTGGTTGTTTGAAGAACCACATAACTTCTCCGGATGAGCTCCTATTTCAAAACCCCGGGGCAAAAATTGTAGAGTCCAATAAAAAAAAACGTGGTGTATGCAGGCCGCTCCGACAGTACCTGTATCGACCCAGTATTTTTTTTTACAAGTAGTTGTCTTGCGCTATTTTTAGAATACATCATTAGACTTTTTTTACAGTCAAATATAGCGAAGTCAATATGAAAAGTTGGACATCACTAGGGTTAACTTTTCGTGTTATCGGACCACCAATATATTTTTCACGTAATGTATCAGTATTTTTCCATACAGTTACAAAGAATATCCCGTAAAGATTGATCCCTTAAATTGAATATCTTTCGAGATTGCTGATTACAATGACCGGTTCGTCATTCAGTCAAAGTCACTATTAGATCTATAACCGGCGTATTACCACCCAATTACTGCCTCCGACGCCGCCGGGACCACAAAATTGATACAAACTTGTTATGCTCAGTTTTCCCAACTTAGATTAGCCTGTCGACACCTTTAACTTAGATAACATGGCGGAAACTTTATTAATGCTCTAGGGAGATAATAATTTCCCTAATAGTTCGCGTAATCTCTGGCTACGTAGTTGAAAAATAATACATTTTAGAATATTCTAGGCTTTTAGAGACAGATATTTGTAGATTGTAATTTGTAACTTAATTATTAGGTACTATTCATGATATAAAATTACATATTTTGTGCTGTGAACACGTCATATACCCACGAATAGCAATATGACACATGTTCTTCTTTTTCGTGTGGGACACCGCGTCGTCCAACGACACGATGAACCCTGGTGTCAGAGTTTTTCAACCGCCTACTACTAGTAGTAGGCCTCTGATATGGTTGTGTAACGACCGCCGTCTAAGTAATCACAGAAAACAACCGGGGCCGACGACGGCTAAACGTGTCCTCCGAAGCACGGAATAACACATGTAATTTGTATAAAAATCTACTATAACTACGACGACATATTGCCTAGAATGGTTAGCTTATGATGTTTCAAAAATAATACGGTGTTATTACAAAAAAGTTAGACGCGCATTATAACAGTATTAAAATTATTTTTATACGATTTTACGTTGTCAAACAGTTAAAATACTGGCAAATAATTTTTGTAATAACAAAGTTAAAGTAGTTAATTTTAGGCTTATAGTTTCTAGACCATTGGCCAAACCCAATTTATTATTTTGTGTCATTTTAGGTATATGCTAACGTACTTTCGGTTTCAGTAGATTAGAATTACTCATTCTAGGTTTTTGCACTGTGTTAACTATCACACTGACAAAACAGGTGTATTTAATACTATTAATTTAATTAAAAACATTTAAAAAGTTAATTTTATAAATTAGGCACCATACATTAAATCTAAAATTAACGCAAGTGTAAAAAATTACACAAAAAGTTATATGTCATTTGCATAACGCAATCATACAAAATGTGATGTGATTCACATAACGCAATCATACATAATGTGATGTGATTCACATAACGCAATCATAAAAAAGTAAGCGTCTTAAGAATTTTCGTAAGTTATGCCTCAAATAATGACAGCCATATCGGACTTATATCCGCTTGTTTCAGCCTAAACTACAGTATATACGCTATTGATCGATACAATAACCGAGGATAAGCTGGTTTCTAAGGCTCCTACGAAACAAGTAAGAAAAACAATTGACCTCTTATAGTAAGTTACTCAAATTAACCTATCAGAAATTTAGCAAAATTGAGTTTTTATTAAGTTGTTTGTTGTAAAACTTCGCCCAACATGTTCATTCTGAAACTAGTGTTAATACTTTCATTGCATTGGTGACTTTTTTACATAGTAAATTCATGCGTTATTAAGTTCAAAACCTCTCTGAATCCCAGCATCTTCGTAAGTAAACGTATGTAAACATATCTTATGCAGACACCGAGCAAAGCTCATGAAGAATTGCGTTCCATATATCATACGTACGATTCTCGTCCATGCGTTTGCGATTGAATAATTTCCCTATGGATAAACTACGTTTTATTTCTTTGTTATTATTTTATACAATTACAAAATCTCCGTGCCGTGTGATGCCGGCTTAGAATAGCGTCACCCCATTTCTTACCCATGGGTGTCGTAAGAGGCGACTAAGGGACTCGAGGGTGTGTATTGCAATTTTAGGCTACGGGCTGACAACCTGTCACTATAGTGATACACAGTTATCTAAATGACCCTCAAACTTTTGTCAGACGTGGTGTTAATATCCGTTTTACGGCCGTTAACGCTCTGCCTACCCCGTAAGGGATAAATGCGTGATTTATGTATGTATGTATGTATGTACAAAATCTCCTGTCCTTTTCTTCGTCTACAGCCACATAAGGCCGCTGCTGCTAAATGAATATGACGACCTTCCGGGCTATTTTAATTATGAACCGATACGTCGACCGAATAGTCTTGATGGAACAGCCAGCGAACTTTGGTAGGTTGTCATTGGAGTAGAAAAGTAGTTGGATAAAACTTTTATTATTAATGATATGACTTCTTACAGTGTAATAACTTCGCGACTGACATGCGAGTGTTTTTTTTACGGTAATATCATCTACTTACTGATTTTTCTACAGGCTACAGACCACGACATATCTCTTTCTTTTGAATCTATGTGCTAGCGATTAAATTCGCGCCATTAGTGCTCCACCCGCCCGCTGCATTTTACTACGTCGTCATAGAGATTTATAATAAGCCCCGAAAAAGTAAGAATTTTGTTTGCTTTGTGTACTTTAAGTTTTAAATCAATAAATGTTTCGTGTCTCACCTGTCTACCAGGTAACATTAAGCAGCTTCCAAATGCTAAGTTATTTAGTCCCGTATTCTTAATGAAATTTTTAAATTGGTTCCTTGTTCCAAAACAGTCCAAATCATGCTAATGTCAGTTTCCAATAATACTCTATCGTAAAATTAAATCACTTCCAATAGTCTTTGTTTCTCGCAATTTCAAAGACACGATCGTCTTTGTTTTTTATTAATTCAACAAAATACAAGTACAAATCTCATATAAGAGCGACACGTTTTAACAAGCAGAAATTTTGAGAATTTCGAAACATTTTATATTTGTCATGTTGCAAGCAAAATGTTACAGGACTCTGTTATTATTTTCCTTAAAATCCTGCTCAAATAAAATTTTTACTCTCCTTTTTTATTGAGCTCGTGTATGACAAATCTTTGTATCGTTACAGCAAATTTGAGTTTGTAATTTTTGGTGCTCCACATTTTTTCTATATGTAGCAATCTTTACTGTATCGTGCAATTTAATATCCATTTGATTTATCGATAACGATCACGATGGCAATTAGAAAAAAAATACAAAAAAGATTTTCCTACATCCACTGCACTTATCTATCTTTTGCAATGCACTATCATAGAAGCTGCAAGTGCTTAACTACAGGCAGCTTGTTTCAAATAACTTCCAACACGAGGGAGTTTAGACTCTGTACTTTACAATCCCCAGCTACATAGCGTTGGAAAAGCTAACTCTATTAGACACAACAGACC
The DNA here is from genome assembly GCA_027580185.1 of Tuta absoluta. Taxonomy (NCBI): domain Eukaryota; kingdom Metazoa; phylum Arthropoda; class Insecta; order Lepidoptera; family Gelechiidae; genus Tuta; species Tuta absoluta. The sequence goes on from JAQAHW010000009.1 coordinate 7,858,752, forward strand.
CTGGCCTCTTACAAGAGGTAGATGATACACTTTAGGACAAGAATAAAGGGAGAGAAAAATAAAATGAAAATTCTTCCACATTGTTGACACATATTTTCGGTCCAGAAATAATAGATTTACTAATATTACACTTTGTGGAACTTTATCTCGTAATGTAACTCCATTGTAATTCATTGATGATTCACTTTTTACTAGTCCACAAACTATGTATATTTGTTAAATTTTATATGAAACTAAATGCAACCAATTTCGAACATCATCATCGGGCATTTATTTAAATCTTAGTTATTTAAAAAATATATATTTTAAACTAGCTATTATCCGCGGCGTTTCCCGCATAAGTGGTGATAAAACTACCCTATGTGTTAATCCATGTTACCTTCTTTGTGTGCCAAATTTCAGTGAAATCGGTTCATTAGTTTTTGCGTGAAGAAGTATCAAACAAACAAACATACAAACTTTCGCATTTATAATATTAGTAGGATAATTGCCTAAATGTTGCCTATACAAATAGATATAGTGAGTGTAACTACTGAAAAAGTTCTTAATTAATAAATTAAGATAATTACAATACGTTTAAAAAACTATCATTCCGAAATAAAACATTTTGGTGAAAGAATTTCAGTACCTGGGTCATCTCAATTAACAGAAATTCTGAAAATACAAGTAGACCGTTTTGAAAAAGGGAACATTTTCGAAAAAGTTACACCGATCGAGAGCAAAAATAGTACACATAGATATCACCGTTTTTCCTGCCTGTAAATGTATAATAGCATAAAATGCTTCAGCCCGATAGTGGGTCCAGGTTTCTTTATAGGCGTCATTACTCAGTGAGCAAGCGAAAACACCTGAGCGCCGCGCCGCGCAATCTTTCCTGCATTGCAGTATAAAACACCTTCCACCTGCTATATATGCATAACGCTATTTAAAGTGAAAGATAAGCCGACTCCGTTATTTTGTCATGCAAAGGGTGGACAGCGTGCGTTTGGATGTTCAAGCGACTTTTGGACATAAATATAACTTGGAACAAAAAAGGAACTTACTTTCTTTCTTACCTACGTAATTCGTTACGTATTGAAATTGATAAAAACCAGCCCAGTGCGAGTGGGGCTTGCCCAACGAGAGTTCCGTAACATGCATATCAAGCCCTTTCATACGACACTCCCAAGTTGAACTACTAACCTCAATTTAAAGTGTTTGTTCTAATTAAGCCACAAAAAAAATCTACTATTAAATAAAATAAATATATGTTTTTCTTCTTAATTTATACTTTGAAACAAAGGTTCTTGCAAAATTTTAGTTCTAGGTCTACGAAAAGTATACTGTGAATTTTTATTCCTTTGAGATGTTCAAAAACTCGCGTTGTTTTTACAGTACCGCCGCACCCGCCGCGTCTTTTTTACATTGAGTTAGGAAATTATTTCATACAACAATACAAGCGGCCGTAATCCGAAGACCTGGCGGACGGACGGATGGATGGACAACAAAGCGATCCTACAAGGGCGCCAATTTTCGGAACCCTAAACATGTGCAAAATTTCTAATTGATATTTTAAACACAGGTCAAAGAAATGTTAATAATGAAGTTCAAAGGTACCTGTTTGATTTAAAAAAAAAATTTTCTAACTAACACAATAGGTACCTTTATTATTTTATATTCAGGTATTTGAATTATAAGACTTTTTCTCATAACTATAAAATCCGTTTTTTTTACTTTAACAAATTTCATGGAATAGTATATTTTTTATATTAGTCAGCCGAGTGAGTGCTATCAAAAATAATAAATTGCCGACAACATTTAATTGGAACCATTTCGTAGTAAGTGGGCGTCGGCAATCAACTTTGTTTATTCGGCAAATATACACAATTTTCGAAAACATATTTGTGAATGTTAAAACAAACAAACCATTAATGAGGCGGAGTAAACTATGCAAATAAATCAAACTAAATAAAAATTGATTTTGACAAATTTCCCACGTCTGTGTAAGTCGGAGGATAGCATTATACGGGGTGTAAGGGACAGCCCTCCGAATACTGATAGGGTGCATGCAGACTTTATAAAACCTACATGTCCTTAATACATACACAATTACAAACCAACAAAATTAAAATTTAAATATTCATTTATACTAAAGAACATCCCCTAGTAACACGATAAAGCTATTTTAAGTTTGTTAAGATGAAGTTATTTTATATTTTTTGTTGTAAATATGTACTGACAATTAACTACTGCAGAAAACTGCTATTTTAAATCCAACAGACTTTGAACGCTATCATGGTATAGACGAAATCTATGTTCAATTCTCTTGGAATATCTTGAAGGGTACAGATCAATCGTAGACCTATACGAGTGACTGTTCTTCTCAACAAATACAAGACAAGGGAAAGGCAGAATTCTCAACTTGTATAAATAAAGGCTTGCAAGAGTCAGTCGGTGCTGCTCACATTTTTATTCAGTAATAAATACTTTCTGAATATTTGTGAAGAGAAGAAAAAAGAGGAAACTAAAGTTATAATTTAAACAGGTTCTTACCGAGAAATTGCCGATATTTCGACGTCATGTGTCAGTGTGTGTTTTGGGGATGTCATAATGACAATCTTTCATGTCTGTCTGTCTGTTCGTTCGTCAGCCAGTATCTTACCCTCGCCACCCAGCATCATTTTCCAAAAATGTCGTAACACAGGTTTTCAATAATTTTGCCTTTATTTTTATTGTTTTTAACAAGATCTGTGTAGTGCTGAATTAGAATAGCAACGCCCATTTTCTTTTCCATGAGTGTCAAGTATTGTAAGACGTAAGTAATCAGAGGGTAAGGAACGTATATAAATGTTTCATTTGTAGAGGTATATGGGCTGTCAATCTGTCACATCAGAACTGCAATACTGTATTCACAAATTAACTATATGTGGACTGTATTCTCGTCAAATGATCGTCAACTATTTGAAAAACGTAAATAAATGTAATTTTTTACGGCTGTTGTCACTCCGCTTACCCTGCAAGGAATCAAGGCATAACTGAGTATCTATATTTTAAATAATTAAAAAAAAAAACTTTATTTCAGATCATAACCATATACAGTGAAAATATTATCTGTCTCGCACTTCTATAGTGGACTCAATATTTCTATTAACCCAAATTATCTAGACCGCAAAGTAGGTCCCGCGGACCGCTCTTATTATCTATACATTTTCCTGTCATAGCTGCTTCTATTTTTTTACCTTATTTAATTGCAGAAGATAGATTCATACGGGCTTCATTATAAGCGGCCCATTGTGTACGTGGCAGGCAATCAGAGTGATCACATGCTGGGGAAAATTGATCCATCACGCATTTTTCCAAGTTAAGTGAAATTGCGTGTGCTATGGCGAGCTTTCGGATAAACGAATATGAATATACCTAAAACTGTTGTAATATTAATTGTAATGCTAGCTAGAAATCTAAAATAACACAAAGAAAATGAAATTTTTATTTTTATGTCTTATTTTGTTTTTATTTGACTTTTATTTGATACCATGTGATGCCGGCTTAGAATAGCAACACCTTATTTCGGCTGGCGGAGTATTTATCGAAACTTACTTAATATTAAAGTAAGCCCATCGATCGACACGCAAAAAAAAACCCCTTTTCTTTCCCGTGGGAGTCGTAAGGGGCGACTAAGGGACTTGAGGGTGTGTATTGCAATTTTAGGCGATGGGCTGACAACCCTCATTATGGCGAAACACAATTTTCCGAATGACTCTCAAACGTTTGCGCTCTGCCTACCCTGCAATAGATTTTTGGCGTGATATGTGTGTGTATTTGACTAACATTGTCTGAAACAAATCATAAATGGCAATGGTTTTGTGTTGGGTTTTTCCATCGTGAAATTTAGTCGCGATGTTTTTGGTTATACACAACTTAGGTATTATTACAAAATGATACAATTCTCACTTTAAATGTGAAACAATTATTGCCTTAAGCACTTAAAAACCTTAATATTGATATACCCTATCAGTATTCGGAGGGCTAGGGTGCATTCAGACCATGAAACTGAACAACTTCCCCCATATACATTTTTCAGGACGTAAATTTTTATTTTGACTTGCCATAGTAAATGCAGTTAGCTGATAGTGATTTTGTATGAGAAGTATTTTTTTTTGTCTTTTCCTGACATATGTTGTTCAGTTTCATGGTCTGCATGCACCCTATTAGTAATCGGAGGGCTGTCTCTTACACCCCGTATATATATTGTTAGGATCTTTGTGGCGTCATCCACCTTACGTCACTACCGGTATAGGTTAGGGTCTGTCAGAAAAAAAAAGAAAGAGGGTTCGGCCTCGTTGCAACGGCATTCTGCTCGAGGCACTCGGACTGTGACATCGTGTCGACGAGACTTGTTGGTTCGTCTTTGCACATTTTTGATCATTAATTGGTGTTTTGTTTAATTAGTAAATTCTGTGGATTGATTTTGTGATTTTATTAAGAATAAAAGCTATTTTGGTAACTGCATTATTTTTTTAAATCGAATTTCACTACTAATCTCTAAAATCAGTCGCGGGATGACTCAAGCTCATCAGGCCTTATTCATAGCTTAGCCGTTACTTTTTTATTTGTTAGTACAAAACACCAATTGAATGTTTCGCCATTTTTATTTGGTTTTTCTCATGTGGTGATTTTTTAAAGAGTGTGATTTTAATGTGTGTCAAAAATGACGGGTAGACAAAGAAAATCGCGCAGCAAGACGCGTCGACACGATCGCGTGCGTACGTCCTGTACTCGCAGTAGATCGCGAGTAAGGGACGACGGTAATAGGTCGGGTTCGCGCCGCCGCCGCCGGTCACGCCTGCGCGACCGTTCATGCGCTCGTACGCCGGACTTGCCATGCGATAGCAGTTCCATGCAACAAACGTTAAATTTGATTTTGACTCGATTAAATGCACTTGAAAATAATAGTTCTCTGTCTAGTAATAAATCGGATAACAATGTTCAGTCGTCGTCTTCTCAATCAGTTCATAGAACTCGGTCTGTTTTTTCAAATCCTACCGTTACAAACGCTAACATGTCTATCGATGACTCAGAGCGCCGGGCTGTGCCGAATGAATTGCATTTCACTGATGTGCCAAATGTGTGTGTTTCGGAGTGCACGGAGCAAGGTATACAAAAACCAAGTAAGAACGTTTCTTCGGCACAGTCTGATTGCGATCGGGCGAATGTAAGTGATACTCGATTGTTGGCTGATGCGATAAAATCGATGTGTTCTACTCGTAGCCAAAATTATTTTGTGTCAAACTTTGACCCCGCTATCCACGATATTGACGCGTGGTGTGAGGAGGTTGAACGCGCTAAGGTCGCAAACAACTGGCAGGACTCGGAATGTTTATCTCGCGTATCTAGTTGCCTGAAAGGTGATGCACGCACTTGGCTAAACGAGTGGGTGACAAATGATAGGACTTGGTCGAATTTTGTTCGCGAATTCAAACCCCTTTGTCCCCGGGAGCTTGATTACGCGGGAATTCTTTACGAGGTCATGAATACTACGTCCGACAAGTACAATTCGTATTCCGAATACGCACGTAGGACTCTGCTACGGCTACGTATAGTAAAGGGTCTTAGTGAGAATTTAATGGTGTTGATAGCTATTAGGGGTATAGTTGAGCCTCAAGTTCGTGCGGCAGCCTCGAATGCCAATTTGACCAGCGAAAACTTAGTGTCCTTTTTGTCTATTTATTCGAAACCTGGCCGCAACAAAATCGATTCCCCAGCCACTGTTAATAGAAAGCGTTTAATATCTAATAGACTCGGTCCTGTTATCTGCTTTAATTGCGGCCAAGGCGGTCATAAAAAAAGTGCATGTACAAAGAAGTCTAAAACTGATCAAAATATTTTTAAATCGACCCAAAATAACCAAACCGCGCAACCAAATGCTTCTAACAACACAGGCAACGTTTGTAATTTTTGCAAAAAAACCTGGTCACAGCGAATCTACTTGTTTTGCAAAAGATAAATCACTGCAACGTAACAAGAAAAACGTAAACCTTTGTTCACACCTTTCAGCTTATGACTCGGAAAATAATGACTTGGTGACAGCTGTCATTCAGGGAATTCCTGTGGATGCACTAATCGATAGTGGAGCCATGGGGGTTTCCTTAATCTCAGCTAACGTTTTAAAGCATTTTGCATACGAGAAAAAGCCGACACGGGTTACGTTGAAGGGATTAAGCGAAAACCCAGTAGAAGCAGATTCGTTTGTGACGTTGACTATCGAGTTAGAACAGATTTCAATTGAGGGTGATTTCGTTATTGTGCCGGGTTCATGTATGGAAGTTCCAATCATTATAGGCACCGATATTCTTAATCGTGACGGAATAACATTAATACGAACTAAAGATAAACAGATAATTACTCATAAAGATAAAATTACGCACGTTAATACCGTTGCGGCTGAGAAACCGGTTATGATCAATACACCCCTTATGGGTAAAGAACGTGAATCCCTAATGGAAGTAGTTAAGAATTTTAACGATTTCTTGATATCGGGCACAGCTGCGACCACAGTTAAAACGGGAAAAATGCGTATAGACGTTACGGATAAAACTCCCATCGCTTATCGACCATATAAGCTTTCGCATCAAGAAAAACTTAAGGTCCGTGATATAGTGCACGATCTCAAGGAAAAGGGTATAATACGGGAATCAAATTCGGAATATGCAAGTCCTGTCATCCTTGTGAAAAAGAAGGATGGCAGCGACCGTATGTGTGTCGATTATCGTGCGCTGAACCGTTTGACGGTTAGAGATCGGTACCCCTTACCATTAATTGACGATCACATCGATCGGTTGGGTAACTTTAAATATTTCTCAAGTCTTGACATGGCTACGGGTTTCCACCAGATTCCAATTGATGAGACGTCAATCCACAAAACGGCCTTTGTCACTCCAGAGGGCCACTTCGAATATCTACGAATGCCCTATGGTTTGACAAACGCACCTATTGTTTATCAGCGCATTATAAACGATACACTTCGCAAGCATATTGAGGCAGGTAACGTGTTAGTTTATGTTGATGACGTTTTGTTGATGAGTAACAGCGTTGAGGAGGGTATAGAACTTCTTCGTGAGGTTTTAACTACATTGACAGGTGCAGGTTTCTCGATCAACCTTAATAAATGCTCTTTTCTAGCCACGGAAGTAGAGTACTTAGGGCGAGTTGTTAGTCAAGGTCAGGTAAAGCCGAGCCCTAGTAAAGTCGAAGCTTTAGTTCAAGCTCCAATCCCAAGCAACGTCAAGCAAGTCAGGCAATTCTTAGGCTTGGCAGGCTATTTCAGACGGTATATCAAAAGCTATGCGAGCAAAACTGCTTGCATTGCACAATTGACAAAGAAAGACGTTAAATTCAGCTGGGGATTGGAACAAGAAAAAGCACGTCAAGAGATAATTACTTGTCTGACTAATGAGCCTATTCTCTCGGTTTTTGATCCAACTCTTGCAACGGAATTGCATACGGACGCCAGTAGTGCCGGATATGGCGCCATTCTGATGCAAACTAGGGTGGACGGTAAAAAGCACGTGGTAGGTTATTTTAGTAAATCCACCAAGGGCGCTGAAAGCAGATACCATTCGTATGAGTTAGAGACTCTTGCGGTCGTGAGGGCATTGGAACACTTTCGACATTATTTGATTGGTTTGAAATTTAAAATTGTTACTGATTGCAATGCCCTCAAAGCCACGGAAAAAAAGAAGGATCTGCTTCCACGCGTCGCAAGGTGGTGGATTTACCTACAGGATTTTACGTTCGACATCGAATATAGAAAAGGTCTTATGATGTCGCATGCTGACTATTTGAGTCGCAACTTGTCCACACGAGTTCATCTGATCACCAGACCACGCAATTGGGCTCAAATTGCTCAGTCTGCAGATGATGAGACGCAAGATCTATTGCAAAAGTTACGGGATGGCGAATTAGATTCTCATCGATATGTTTGCCAAAATGATTTGCTTTATTATCGCTATCAACCGGTAGGTGAGAAACCAAGACTGCTTTGTTATGTTCCGAAAGGACACCGGTTGAGTTTATTAAGAATTTTCCACGATGAACATGAGCACATTGGTGCTGAAAAAACTATGGATTTGATACTAAAGCATTTTTGGTTTCCCGGCCTACGTCAATTTGTTACCAAGTATATCGCACACTGCCTTGTGTGCATTTCCAAAAAACGTGTACCTCGGGCTCCTAGACAGCCTATTACTTCATGGGAAAAACCCGATATCCCTTTTGATACTTTGCATTTAGATGCTTTAGGCCCTTTACCTGAATCAAATGGGTATAAGTTTGTCCTTTTAATTGTAGATGCCTTCACAAAATTTTGTCTACTTTACCCGATATACAGGCAAGATGTCACTGAGCTCAAGCGCACGATTACCGATGCAATTTCTCTTTTTGGTGTTCCAAGACTATTAGTCACGGATCGTGGACGAATGTTTGAATCGGCTGAATTCACTCGATTAATTTCTGATCTGGGTTGCAACATTCACTACATTACACCCGAGATGCATCACTCTAACGGACAAGTCGAGCGGTATGTTCGAACAGTGCTAAATATGATTAGAATTGAAGCAAATCACAAGGGTGCATCTTGGTCAGAGCAAATATGGCGGCTTCAGCTGGTCCTCAACATGAGCAAACAGAAAACCACTCAGGTATCTGCCCTTAACTTACTTGTGGGAATAGACGCCACAACTCCAGTTCTACGGAGGTTAATTCGTGACGTTGCGGTTGACAACTCTCACCCCAACAGGGAAGCTTGGCGTGAGATATGCCGAACTCGAGCCGCCGATTTGATGAGAAGGAATCAGTCTCAACAGGATGCTTCTGTCAATCAGCAGCGCAAGCCACCACGAAAATTTAGTAATGGTGATTTGGTTTTCGTAATTAAATATTCCCAGTCAACAGGCAAATTAGATCCAGGGATGCGTGGACCATACCGTGTGATCAAGATCCTGCCGAGCGACCGCTACGAACTGAAGTTACTGGCTGGGTCTTATGGCAAAACATCACAGGCGGCAGCTCAGTACATGGTTCCATGGCGTGGGGAATGGTGCCCTGACACATGTGCAGCTTTCTTTGAAAGTGAGTTGAATTTATGTTTGTATAGAGTAGTAGTTGTTTGTCGTGCATATTTAGAAAATAAAAAGACCCCTTAGTTCCATTTCTTATTTAGTAACTTGTTTGTTTTTTTTTACTTACTTGACTGACTGACATGGTAGTTTTTGCTTCTTTTTCTTTCACTATGCCCCTTTTTATATTTTCAGCTGGCATGACAAACTAAACTACTTACCCTATATGTTGTTGCTTTGAGATGAGTGGGTTCTCTGGTTGGATGTAGCCTACTAGACAGATGTGCGATTCAGTGATGCCTCCATCTGGGGTCAGATGTGCGATTCAGTGATGCCTCCATCTGGGGTCAGACGTGCGATTCAGTGATGCCTCCGTCTGACTGAGATACAGACAATTGGGACGCCTTTTGTCTGTCGATTTTTACAGGTTGTGATGCCAGACGACGAGTTACTACGTATGACGTTAAGATTTAATGGTTGAATGACTGATGCTCTTTGAATGGTTGAATGTTTAATTTACATGCGGCTTGCAGTGCTTATGAACAATAGCTGAATGACTGATTGCTTTATGAACGGCTGAATGTTTAATTCACAGGTGAATTGCAGTGTTTATGAACATTGCTAAAAACTGGTTTGTTTGCATTTTTAGGTGATGGCTCTGATGAAGACGCAGCCCAGTTGCAAAGAGACGCATCTGGACCATCGCAGTCACCGGCACCGGGACCATCACAGTCACCGGCACCGGGACCATCGCAGCTCCCAGCAGGCATCGTCGAGGACGACTCCAGTCAGGAGAGGCCGTGTTAGGATCTTTGTGGCGTCATCCACCTTACGTCACTACCGGTATAGGTTAGGATCTGTCAGAAAAAAAAAGAAAGAGGGTTCGGCCTCGTTGCAACGGCATTCTGCTCGAGGCACTCGGACTGTGACATCGTGTCGACGAGACTTGTTGGTTCGTCTTTGCACATTTTTGATCATTAATTGGTGTTTTGTTTAATTAGTAAATTCTGTGGATTGATTTTGTGATTTTATTAAGAATAAAAGCTATTTTGGTAACTGCATTATTTTTTTAAATCGAATTTCACTACTAATCTCTAAAAATATTATAATTATATATGTTTACAATTTCATTCTCAAAAATCTTCCTCGACAAAAAGATTTGAGGGCATGTTGTTGTCACAAACAGATTTTTAAATGGCTTCCAATTTGTGTGACATGTTTCAACACTCTGTAATTGCCATAATCACACTTTTGACGACACAACTTGATTTAAAATTCTATTTGATTTTAATTTTAAACGATTTAGGGCTGACATATCTTCTTTTGTTTTTTGTATGACCGATCCTAATATCGATGGATAAACCAGATCGATTAAAAAAGAACATTAAATCTAGGTAAATAGATAAGCAAGTGTCTTTACCTAAACATGTTTATAGGTATGGGAAATTGTTTCGCTACGCATATCATGTATATATATTGATAATAAACGCTGACCTCTTGTTATAACTGGACAACCCTGATTTAAACAAAAACCAAAGTGACAAAATTCATAAATAAAATAGGAAGTTAACAAGCAATTTTCCTAACGAGAACATTTATACTGATGTTCTTCACATTTTCACTTTGTTCTTCAAACTCCAAAATACGGGGCATTGTAAATTAGACGCCATCATTTACACAAAACAAAATGGAAATTCCAGAATTCGATGATATATTTAAACAAATAAATTTTAACTTAAAAATCTGCGGTGTTACGGCAGGTCCGTTGGGATTTAACTTCTATGTCCTAAATTTTGCAATACTATTAATGATCATCGAGGAATTAAGTTTCTTCTTTTCGAAAATATCTGCAGAAAATTTTCTTGAGTTAACTGCTTTGGCTCCTTGCATTGGAATTGGAATACTGTCTGCTGCGAAAATAAATATGATTGCTTTAAATAGGGGCAAGATGTTTGAGTTGATAGAACAGCTAAAAAACCTTTATGAGGAAATATTTCGAGACTCACACAAGAGCAATCTCGTCAGAAAAGAAATAGTTATTGTAAAGAGTCTCACAAAATATTACTTTCTTTTAAACGCTGTGCTAATATCAGTGTATAACTTTTCAACTTTATTGGTTATATTGGCCGATTATATAAAAAAGGGAAGTGTTATTTTTTCTTTACCTTATGCAGTCATCGTACCTTTTCCAACTGATACTTGGATGAATTGGTCAGTAGTCTACTTGCATTCGATAATGGCTGGTAAGTTAACATAATATTTAGATCCATCATCACCACTTTATTTATTTATAATTTTTGGGTCTAACATATGCACTACTGTCTATCTATAATGGAATTGATTAATAATTTGACATAATAACCATAAGCGTCCCGCTTAGCGGTTTCGCCCACTGCTAACCATATTCCCGTGGGAATAAGACCTTTTCCCGGCATGTATTATACATATAAACATTTGTATTGAAACACTATTTTTGTAGTAGAAAAGCGCAATAAAATTTGTTGCGTGATTTAAAAGGAGTTGTCCGTGAGAGACAAAAAGAGAAACGCAAAATATATAGCGATTATATTTTATACTATGTATTGATGATTTCATGGAACGTTTTTCTTTGCAGGTTTTATATGCGTTCTATACTACACAACCGTAGACGCATTATACTGCAACTTGACATCACAAGTGTGCGGGCATTTCACCATTATCAGTAACGAGATAGAGCATCTCACGCCTGACAATGCACACACCATAAAAGATATCGTGAAGCGGCATCAGTATGTGCTGGAGTAAGTCATTCCCGTATTACTGTACTGTGTGGCCTACTCGACGTGTTTGTTTACTCTAGTATAGGTCGAATAGTTGTGGTGATTGTTTGATTCTAATGTAGGTCGACGACAATGAAGCAAGCTCACCCAGAAGATGATTAAATTGAATTGAATTAAATGATTGTATACTCTTACTTAGTTTAGATACTCTCAACATTATGCGAGGGTTGCGGGTGAAATTTCCCGCAAAAAGCCATACAAAATCAATATTATCTATATGTGGAAGCTTGTAATTGGCATTTGTTTATATATTAAGTTATGTATGTTTTGTAAGGCTGTAAGCTCCCCAAATAAAATAAAATAAAATAAAATAAAATAAAATAAAATAAAATAAAATAAAATAAAATAAAATAAAATAAAATAAAATAAAATAAAATAAAATAAAATAAAATAAAATAAAATTATCAAATTGATCACTCCAGTTAAGTAACTATCTAACTTATATAGAAGTAACGTTTAAATGTTATTTTCATAGACTTGCAGACAAATTGGAAGAAATTTTTACAGCCATAAATTTATACAATGTCCTAGTCGGATCTGTTGAAATATGTGCCCTTGGATTCAATCTTATGGTTGGTTTCTTTTTTAATATTTTTAATTTTACAATAACACCACTTATGATAATTATATTTATTTTCCGAATTCTTCTTCTTTCAGACTGGAGACTGGACAAAAATTCCAGGATATGTTTTATTCCTTCTATCTGAACTATTGCAAATACTTGTTCTTAGTGTTTTTGGAGAAAACATTATAAGAGAAGTAAGTTTGTATTAATATATTTTATTATTATGTGCCGTGTGATGCCAGTCTAGAATAGCATCACCCCATTTCTTACCTATACGTGTCGTAAGAGGCAACTACGGGACTTAATACAATTTTTTTGTTATTATTATTATTACTTAAGATTAAATAAAGACTCGCGTTGTGAAAAACATAATTAATATTATTAACTAAATAACTTTATTTTATATATACTTACTTAATATTTAAATTGCATTTTATTGTTACTGGTGTTAAGTTTTTTGTATTATAATCATCATCATCATCCTCAACCCAAATCCACCCACTGCAGGGTATAGGCCTCTTCTCATGGCAAATGCCCCCAGTAGGCGGAGGCCCATGTCCAGCAAAGGACTGTTGGGGCTTTTGTAGTACTTGTAGTATAATTATTTGCAGAGTCAAAGAGTTGGAGAAGCGGCACTTCTGAGCGAATGGTACAATATGGCACAAAAATATAAAAAGATGATCCTTATTATTATCATAAGGTAATGGAAAGGCATATTCCTTAGTAATTGTGAATATTTTTGTAACTGTATGAGGTGTTGAGTTAAATTTTGTTTTAGATCGCAAAAACCACAAAGGCTTACAGCATACAACTTCTCTACAATTTCTTACGGGAGTTTCACAAAGGTATGTGATAGCGTAGTACCAAAATTTACGATAATACAAGTATATATGAGGATACTTTATTACCTATCTGAAATTTTTCTTTTTTTGTCATATAAAAAAATACGATATTTTTTTGAATTGAACCGAAATTGCGTAGATTTAAATCGTAAACAAAAACTAACCATTCTTTCGTATTTTCAGATAATTAGTACGTCTTGGTCATATTTTACAATTCTGAGGACGGTTTACTCGCCAGCCGATCAACATCATGACGAATTATAAATATTTTATGCTAGTTCAGAGTCTGGTAAAGAAGAAAACACACACACCTTTATCCCTTACTAGGTAGGCAGAGTGTTAGCGGCCGTAACACACTATAAAAATCACTTTCGTTATCTGTTTACATCACATTAAACATTTGCTTCATATATTTCTGTCAAAAATTATTGAAATGCATTGTACATTTTTCCGTTGGACGCTGCATTGCCTTTATGTGTAAGCAGTCCAAATAATCTTATCTTGCTTATAAAAAAATATCAACCAGAAAGTAAAACAACAACTTATTTTCGACGCATCCGCCTGTCACACGAAAGGAAATTCAAAATTATTAAAGAAAAATGGATAGCATGGTACATTTTAATGAATATGCGATTTGACCAAACAGCCGCATCCGTCAGATCGTCATAGTGTGGGATTCTAAGTGTTGCTAGAGTTGCAGCCATTTATTTATTTATTTTATTATACATTTTGTGTCTAGTCTAGTCGAAATTAAGTAATACAATCATTAAAAATGTTCACAGAATACCTGTTGTGTTTTATTAGAGTTGGGAACAAAGTTTACTTGTTATGCGGAAACAAAGAACAATTTAGCCGATATTAGGCTCACCTGCTTCGAGCGGCTGTGAATTATTGCTTTAGGACAACAATTAGCTTTGCCACAACTGTGCTTGGTTTATGAAACTTGTTTAGTCGCGTATTGTTATGAATCTCGGGATTCTTTTTCTTTCCTTATGATATTGTACGAATATACGTACAGTTGCGTTGTGTTTGGTACTGTTGTGAAGTTTTATATTTAAATAAGAAATGAGAAATTCACTGCGCTACCAATGTTAAACATCTAGTGTAAAACTATACACAGGTGATTGCCAAATCCAAGGTGTCTTTTTTAATATTTGAATTGACACTCGATTAATTAAAACAACTTATTTCATTCAAACGTATGGACTAATGCTTGTTGTATTGTACACAAGAAAATACAAAACATGGATTATTTTTTGCAGATATTTGTCAGCTTTATTTATTTATTGTATATAAAAATAGTTATTTATTCATAAAAAGTAAGATGTCGGCGGTCAATACAATAGAAAATAAAAATTAGGTACCTTACCTTAACTTAGGTCTAATTTTTGCAGATTCTGCAGCTATCCAACCAATATGACGATATCGTCAGCAAAGTTGAGATGTGTGAGATATTCACCGTTGACGTTGATGCCTAGTCCATCTCACTGCAGAGCCTTGAAGATATCCTCCAGCGAATTTGTGAAGAGTTTCGGGGATGTACCGTTACCCTGTCTTGGGAGTAGTTAGATGGATCCTGTTTTTTTTATTTGTACTTGCATGGAAAGCATTGCTATTTGATATAGGCTTCTCAGCACTTCCATATATTGCCAGTCTACTTGGCACCGCTGCAAGAACTTCAAAACAGACCAGGTTTCGATGGAGTCGAAGGCTTTTTCGTAGTCCACAAATGTCACACACAGCGATTGGTTATACTCTTCTGACTTCTATGTAACATGACGTAGAGTATGGATGTGGTGCTGAAGACTTTACGTAACTGGGCTTGTTTCGGTGGCTGGAAGGAGTTAAATCTAAATGCCAAACGATTTGTAACGACTATCGCAGAGCAGCATATAGACGTGCCTCAGAATTGTGATGGGCTTATAGTTTTTCAGGAGTGTTTTGTCTCTTTTCTTGAAAAATAATGTCACAACACCCTCTACTCTACGCTTTTCCCAGTTTCCCAGATTGTACCAGTGGCTATTACGGCGTTGAATAGCTTTTTTAGCTTCTCCAGGACAGGTTTTTCACCAGCTTTAGGTGGCTCAAAGGCCACTCCGTCTTCATTGGAAACCTTCCAAGCCTTGCCTGCATTACATGATTTCTTATGCTGTCCAAGAGCCGCCCCGATTTCGTCCATATCTACATCCGGGAGGTCGTATGTAAAGTAGAGAGAGAGTGAAGCTATGGGGCTTGGGGTTACGTCAGGTAGAGGTTTTTACATTCGAGGCATACAGATTTCCATAGAAGTCTTCACTTTCAACGAGAATCTCTGATTTGGATATGATAGTTACACCAATCTAGGTAGCTTTGCTAGATGACTCCTTTCCAGTGTCTTGGTAAAGTGTTGCCTCCTTTATGATGCGAGTGTTTCAGCTACGGAGTTTGCATCGGCGGTCGAAATACGCAAAAATAATTCAGACCTCCCATACAAATCAGCCGATTTGAGTAAATATGGAAACTCAAAATATGTTTGTCATATTTTAACGATGATTCTTGGGGAAAGTTGATTCTTGTCGCGAGTCCATCTTGAGATTTCGCTATCGGTCACTAGTTATGTTTAACCAGTCAAAACACCAGGGTTCATCGGGTCGTTGGACGACTCGGTGTCCCACACGAAAAAAGAGAGAGAGACCAGTCAAAACTAGTCATTACCGGTTGAAGTGGAAAAATTACACTTTCGTCTTGACGAAAGGTTTGATCCTGTATGCGCAAACGAAGGAAGAATTGAATTGTATAATGATTTTTACAAGATAGATAGCAACAGTACAATTAAATTTATCTTTTTCTAAAATAGTACTAAACAAAACAACATAGCGATGACTATAGTAATGGCGAAAGTCGCTGGTTCAAATCCTGCCCGCGCTTGAAAATTTTGCATGTTTTCAAACTACATACTTGATTAAAGTATAAATCAGAATAAAAATCTTTGAATTACCTTTATCGTGTAATTTAAAGATTATGTTTATATCTGGCCCCCAATAACCATTACATCTTTTTAATCACCTCATAATCACGTTAGTAGGTTTTTTTCCACCTACATCAATTAAGCTGATTATTAGCTTTATCTTTGAGCAAAAAATATAGAAACGGAAGTCTAAAATCATTCGCATACGTGCCGCACAAATAGTGCGGTATTTGACAGCCTGTGACAGCTGCACTGCATATTGCAAGGTTTTTGGACTTTCATCAAAATATGAAAAGAAATAAATATCCTGGACAATTCACACAGCGCCACCTAGCTCCTAAATAGCTTATATTAATACTTACATATTTTTTTTGTAAATAATAACATATTATTATATATAGAAACACCCAGACTGAACACATAATATATATCAGAAAATAACTTAACAAATATTTGTGGTTTTTGGGAATCGAACCCCAAACCCTCGGCATAGCAGGCCGGGGTACTATCCGCTACGCCATCGGGTCAGCGCTTAAAAAATCATACATCATTTAATCTTATTGCTTTAACTGTAGTTGTAGCATTGGTTATGTTTGTGGAATGTGGTTTTGGAAGATATTGATTTGTAGGTATTCCCTCTAAAAAAAACTTTTTTTAACGATTTTTGTCATACAAGGTCACATTAGGATATCATATCATATATTAAATAATAAGCAGCGATAAAAAATAAAAACAAGGTTCGTGAAACGCGAGAAACAAAATATACCTACTCACAAAGGATTGGTTCCATCTGTGCATGTCCATTCAGTATATTTTCCTTTGCATGCGTTTTTGTGTCTGTCTTGCTTCTAGACTTACAAAGAAATCAGATTTAGGTACCTACTGAAGTTGAGGTTGTGAATTTTATGACAATCAATATAATTGATTAGTTTCTGAGTGATTGATTTGATTGGTCCCACTGGTTAATTTAAATGATATAATCCAGATATTGATATATTTTTTTAAGTGAGAATTGTTCTGATTGTATCAGGTCAGAACATTGTTTTCGATGTAGATCTCCCCAACAATTGTAGATTCGCATTTTAATGTGAATAATTAGTTTGTCACACGGGAATTTTACGTTTATTCAGTTTTAGGTATTTAAAGGAATATTTTAAATATGGTAAGGAACTAGCAGTATAAGAAACTAGATACACTACGAAACATTTAATTTATTTTATGTACAAATAAGAAGAGTAGTTTGGAGGTAAAGCAAATTGAAGACGTATCCTGGGGGAGCCCGACGTCCGGCAGTGGACTGCAACAGGCTGATATGAAATGGTATGATGAATTAAGAGATAGTTTTTTTTAGTACGGGTATCTGCGTGCTGTATTTACTCGATACATTCCAGACCTAAAAAACAAAAATATTGATATTATTAAAAAATCAGATTAATATCCATCAATGAAGCAGATAGATAGATTTTTTAAAACACCTACCCTCTTTTATTCAGATCACTGTTTCCCATTTTTAGTGCAGGCCCTCGGCAAGTGTTCAAAGTAACCTGAAGGTTGCTGTTACACCGCAAGCCAACGAGGTGGTCGTATGTGACAGAGGCTGCGAAGAACTCCCAAGCACGATTGTGGTTGCAGATGTTGGTGAGACATCCCGGTTGAGAAACGCCACCTGTTTAAGATCAACATCCGTACTAATATTATAAATCTGAGAGTTTGAGTGTGTGTGTATGTATGTATGTTTGTTACCTCTTCACGCTTAAACGGCTTGACCTATTTGGATAGAATTTGAAAAACAGGTAGAGTTCAACCTGGAATAACACATAGGCCACTTTTTACCGCAGGAAAACCATTATTACCACGGTAAAATGAGTGGCAGCGGGTGAAACTGCTGTCCGGAAATCTAGTAATAACATAATTCTTCATCATCATTAACAAGATTAAAACACGGTTGAGACATACCATTTGGGAAGAAATCCGCGTCTCCAATAGGTTTACCGATGCCAAGACCGCCAATAGTGTACCCTCCGTCGGTGTGAATCCCCTCGACGTATTGGGCATCGTCAGGGTTGATTCGTTTTGAGTTGGTGTTCCATAGAGGGCCAGCTGGGTCCAGAGCTGATATGATTAAATAAGTTCGTATTATATCTATGACATTGCAGAAATTATAATATTGGTATTCAACGAACAAGGCTTACCAGTGATTCGTCCAACGCGGCCTCCAGTTTCCCTTCCAGCGTTTCCAACCAAATGCGAGCCCAAGCTGAACCCAATCAGGTGCATATTTTCATAAGGAGCACCAGTGACTTTGTGAAGGAATTTGAGGAACTTTCCAAGACCTTTACCGACAGCGGGAACCCCTCGCACAGCTGTGATGTAATTAGACATAGCAAGGCGACGCCATTCAATAATGATGACGTTGGCGTCCATACGATCTAAATATGCTGTAACAGAAAAAATTAACTAACTTTCAAATATTGCAATAGGCTGGTTGCTGATTTTGATATACTTCCAAATAAGGTGGACTAGCTAGAATATTAGGAAAGTAGAATAGGCTAGAATATTAGGGAATAATAGGAAACTTAGAAACAGAAGATGGCGTTATATTAGAAAAATAACAGTTTTTCATTTTTACAATTTTGATCATTGTTTCAGACCACGTTTTTTACAGAGAGTGAAATTCACCAAATTTAAGTATCATCAACAACAAACAACCACTTGATAGCAAGGTGAATGATTTGAAAGTTCTCGAACCACAAGAAAAAGATTTTAGAAATACATTTTTTAAGCCCGTCGGATGAAAGTCATGTCGTTGAATGATCCCAGCAATCAGACGCTGATCAGCGTCATCTGGTAATCAAGTTGCTTTCAAAGCTCCCGAACGGAAAGAGAAAGATTTAAAACTACCATCTCTGATAACAGGGTTGAGTGAGCTCTTCTGGTTGCTGAGCCAGCCGTGTGCGACGACGATGATGGGCCAGTCGGGGTTGAAGTTTGAGAAAACGATCGAGTAAACATCGTCCATATGTAATGTCTGTGGTGAAAGATTATGCCTGTAAGTAGAAGGTTATAATGCTGAAGTATTTGTTAAAACCTAAAGAATGATCATCAGAATATTAGTTCAGTAATTTTTAGCAGTAACCATTTGAAAGACGGCTACGATACTTAAATGAAATCTCCGGGACGTAAAATTAATTTTATTTGTATGAGACTGTCACTGGTCGCTAATTACCATTATTAGTATTACCATGGAAAAATTACCAATACTAGATTTTGTGATAGAATCCATCATTAAAATAAATACTGTGATTGTCTGTAATGCTTCAGTTGCATCCCTGTTTTTAAATAAGCATTTTATTGCAAGCAATGTTTTTATAGCTCCACATAAACAAAAGTTTGATCACAATTAAGATTGCGTTTGCTAAAATAATAAATTTCTAAAATATTACCTAGTATACAACAAATAATTGTTATTGGCTGGATTCCTCGTGATCTCGTCAAGCAATTCATGATCTGGTTCTTCATTAAGGTCTATCTGGTGAGGATTTCCATCTCCGTCAGGCACCTCGATGAACCGAGGGTACATTTTAAGTTCCTCTGATGAGAAATCGGCTGCTGGTATAGCTAAGCCAGCTGTAAATAATGTATTTATTGAAAAACAATATAAACTTAAATTCAAATCGTAATTCATTTTATTGAAATTCAATGGTTCGCTCGCCGCTGATGGATAAAGTCCGGAGTGAGATTTTTCGCCTTAAAACTAAAGTAGACATTGTCTGGAAGTGTAGAAAATTGAATAATTGATGGACGATAAAATAAGCGGGTTTTCGAGTGAAGGCCTCAATGTCCTCAATGAGATGCCTTCTTAGTGGCGTTTTGAGACGGGCCTATTATGGCATGTTGGTGCTATTCCAAAAGTCGAGCCTGATAACTGACAACCGCACTCTGCCTCTCTCTTAGTTCCCCTTAAACCAAGAGAGAGCCTAGCTAGAGAAAAATGCGTCAGATTCCCATACACTAAGCGTACATAGAACTGTGCTCGGGGACGGTTACTCCGGAAGGGGTGGTGCGGTGTCTCCCACATTTTAGTGTCATCTAACCTCAAAAATATAAAATTGCGTGTAGTTCCTGATTGCACCGCTTACCGCTTATGAATCAGTGTCCCCTTCCATGGGTATCTGCTGGGAGTGGCTTGGCACTAACAGCAGCCTATCACTAATGTTTTCTCTAAAACAAAACATCCTCAGGAAATTCCTGTGTGAAGTAGACGGGCTGATTATGAGAAAAAAATCTTCTCTTTATTCTTTCTACTTGCCTCTCGACAACGTTGATGAAAGCTTCCAATGTTGCCAATGGCAACGCCACATCACACTGGACAGATGGACCGATGATTTCAAGAAAGAAACAAATACTAGTAGAAATTGGCTAGTGAAAACTTGAGTTCGTGCCTTATGACCTACCCAACGTCGTAAAGTAAACCATAAATATGGAGGGTACCTACTCACCTGCTATACTAATTATAAACAAAATAAGGACTTTCATCTTTGTGAAAACGATACACTTTCTTCGTAATTTTTTGAAACTGCATAAACAAATTTGTGTGGTTTTTATAATATTCATTCGGCTTATCTTACTATTCTTTTATCCTTGTATTTATTTATGCAATCCTTATATCTAAATTTACAATCTTAGATAAACACCTCCTTTATTTACGTACATGTAAGTACTTAGGCGACTCTTATACACCAATCGCATGTTATTCCGGTGTTTAGTCAGATAAATAGAAATTAAAAAATACAAAAAAGTTAAACCATCACTCGTCATCGTAGCTGCATCAAAAAAGCAGCTCTCAAACCGCAAAGTTCGGTAATTTTTATTTGATTCAAAAAAGTTAAGTTTTTAACATTTATAATATTGCTTGGATATAACATTATTAGTTATTACCTACCATACTAATATTTTAAGTTATGTGTCTTCACAACAAAAAAGGGACTCGTGGATGAAACGACAGACGGTGTGTAAGTGTAAGGATGAAATGTGTGCATTCCTGCTTGTGCCTGTATGCATGCATTTGCTTGCCTGCTTATGTGAATACGCGTATTTTTACTACTATATTTATAAACATAACTCAAAAAAATATATCTCTCACTCGAAAAGAATAGGTGCTTTCGTATTTCCACCAGTATTATGCATAACACTATTATTTAGTCTAATAACAATTGTGACAAGATAAGTACCTCTATAGTCAAGGTCACGTGCGGTTAGACAATCAAACTGCTAAACAATCAAAAGAACGGTCTTAAGTCCAAAATATCTAACCCAGCCTGATCTTGACTATACCTACAAGTACACGGTACCGTACCACTACTCACGCTACGCGAATATTTTGCTATTAACTGGTAAATTATAAATATAGCTATGATTTTAGAAAGAATATATTTTTGTGTTCTATAATTAAGTAGATAAATTGATGATAATTATGAATACCCCCTACTGTTTAGATGATAAATCGAAGTAGATACAAGATTAATTTGGCAATGCAATGTGTTGTATTATATGTCTGTGTTACGATCACCTTCATTTAATCGTGACAATTATTATCACTAAGCTGGCTTATTGGCCATGCATTTAAGACATTGAACTTTGTCTAGTTTAATAACGGTTATTGTTTATATTTTCATTTAAGGTTTTTCACATGGTTTGTCATATTTATGAAATCAAATCAAGTGACACGGAAGTCAGAACTCAGAACAAGTTTCACCAAAATCTATTACAAGCCACCAAGCTTAACTTATTATGTGTACTGTAAAGTAGCTTAGAAGATATGCTAATTATCACGCATTGTAGGAGATTTCAAATACTGTTTCTCAAAATCTGTAGTAGTTTTAAACTTTTCTTTAAATAACATCCTGAATAAAATATTATAGATACCTAATCAAATTGGTAACAGACGACAATTTTGACTTTCGAATTCATAGAAAAAAGAAGCTAAATCCTTTGTTGATATCATACAAATCGCTGATCTAGTATGATATCAGCCGACTGACCTTGTTGTTAAGTAGCAGAGGTTTATCAATCCTCTACTTTACCTTTTGGTGCAGTGAGTGCACTGTCTTCAGGAGGCCGGCAGGTCACACGCGCCCGCTTGGGTTGCAACTGCCTCCGGGCAATGCACGTCTCGCCCGCTGCGCCCGCGCATCACCGACATCGGTGGTGCATTTACTTTACCGACGCGTAGAGTATCGACAAGCCTATGCCACTAAACAACAAAGGCAGTCGTTTGATAACATACAAGATGTGTTATCTTTGTGCGTTTAATATTATCGTTCAATTTAGGTATTAACGAATACGCGGTACGATAAAATTATGGTACTTACTTCTAGAAAGATTTAATTGTCGTTGTTTTGGCATTTAAATAGTACCATTGCAATCATATAAAATTAGGCAAAGAGATAAACGAATAAATATTTTAAATACTATTAACGCACTAAATTGTTCCTCCGGTGGCACGTTTCCTTAGCTAATTACCTACTCCTAATTATTACGTACCTTGTCATGTCTCTTTTTTGAAATTGAAAGTTCACGCTTACAAAATATGAAATCGTATGAATATGTCAATAAGACTTTCCACCCAAGTTGTAACTTGAAAATGTAATAATAGACATTTGTAAATGTATGACAACTGGGGCGACATTTCCATTTGTACTACTATATTTTCCATCGTAAATACAAGTTACTTCTTTCTAACCAAACATTATACATACCTAGATATACTATAATAACGGGTTAAGACTATCTGTATATCTTTTTTCTAAATTAATAACACTCTCACAAAAATTGCCATATATATGGCCACGAAAATGGTTTTCATCGAATACGTTGAAATTAACTTGAATGGATTCGAGATTTCCAAGTTTTTGCAGCAAGCGTTATTGAATCCTTTGCGACCGAACTGAACCTATCAGATCTAACTAGATTTGAAAATAATATTCATTGAGCTGATAATAGATTTTCATGGCAAAATAGGCTGCTTACAGACAAACGGCACTGTGTCGATAGCTGCTGTTGACACCTGTCGGCGGCGGCCGTTAAAGAGTCGATGCCAGCCGCAAATATCTTTCCTTGGCGGCTGCCAACGGGTAACAGATGTCAACGGAACTGTAGTTGTGTCGCTGGCAACCGCCGACGCTTCAACTATTGCCAACAACACGTTCTCGGCAGCAGTTTTGGTGTGCCGCGTGGTTTGTGGTCGGTTTGCATAAAATTTTAAGTCATATTAATATTACGCATAATTTTATCATAAAATTGTCATATAAAACAACACGCATAACCCTTGTAGCATAAATTATCAAGTCATAATGTCTATAAGCTGCATGTTCGCGACTTAGGGTGGCCCAAGGGCCACCATACCCTATTACTTTTTTTTATCCAATTTGCGTTCAAAACTAGTATACCATAAATCAAGTCATAATAATAGTAAGACTTTCAATGCAGTATGACATATAAACATTATGCCAAACAAATAATATGACAAAGAATTTTATGCACACCGATGTATGGCAAAGTATATTAGGAACTTCAACGATATGCAACGACAGTATCTTATGCTGCGTCTGTAAGCGCCGCCACTATTCCCCGGCAGCCGTCGATACTGATGACCGTTGTTGAATCGTTGACGGCTGCCGCTGTGTTGACGGCCATCGACACAGTCCCGTTCGTTTGAAAGCAGCATTATTGTTTTGTCAGGAATCTAAGCAGAATCCAATTTTGGCTAGAACTTTATCATTAACCTAAAGAAGTTCAGGTTTTTGATCAAAAACTTGGATTGATGTAGGTTTATGATTAAACTAAGTTCAGATTTTTTCATCTACCGGTGTTAGATCAAAAACTGATTTTATTAAAAAGCTATAAATAACAGATGAAATAAATCTTTCCAATTATCTGATACCATTTTAATTTCGTTTCAAATGTAATCGATTTTAAATATAAATTACCTTTTGAGAATAGATCGTTATGAATTAAAAACAAGCAAATACAGAACTCAGTTTCCATACCAAGCTAAATATTACCCAATTTAAAGCATCTGCCACCAATAACAAGCAAATTACAATGCGAAATTGAACAAAAAACAGAATATTGGGCTCAATTTGCCCTGATATTATCGTGTTTTAAAAACAAAGCCCTGGTAACGTTAAATATCGCTAATAACGACGCAATAACGTTAGAATGGATCGTTACATTGAATGACAATTACGAACATAACTTTTTATGCCTACAAAATTAAAAAAGATTTTGAATTGTTTTATTTGAATATTGCCAAAGGATTGCTCATACAGCGTAAACAATATAAAAAAAAATTATACTTACTTCAAAAGTGTACTTATCTACCTTTACTAACTACCCAAAAAGCGGAAAAAAGCGAAAGAAAAAAAATATTACAGATCTAGCTAGAAAAGTATATTTTATCATGTAATTAAGAAGGATTACTCATTTTTCTTGGTTATAAAAAATTAACCTATGGAAACTAGTCACCAGAATAATTATGTATTCTAAACTCAATTACATACAATATAGTTCGAGACTTGCGCCTGTAAAGAGCCCAACGCATATAAATTCATCCCGAGTAAATTAAATTTTGCACCCATCAAACTAGTACTAACTGGATAATACTGGATCGTAAAACTGCTATATGTAGGAATCATGGGGAATTTGTTGAGATAAATTGCCGACGCGTTTGGAATAGAGAACGCTATTATTCAGCGCAAATGGTTCAATTGGCAACCGCGAACGGTTAAACTCAGCTAGATTTGTTCCCACCTGCCGTAAAAGTGTTAGAGGATTTGTGTGTGAGCTCCCACGACCGGTCGGGCTGTAAAAACTGAAGTAGGAATTAAGGTGAAAGTCTCTTGAAATGTTTATAAAGCCGCACAGCTGTTTGTCTAAGGACTTTTAGAGATTTTAACAACTGATATGTAGTAGTTTAAACTTGCATTGTCTGCGCATGGTAAAACTATCACGGCTTTTGAAAAACCAAAATCTGGTCGTTGCTGCCGCTGTTGTCATGTTTATTCAAAATAAATATAAACACAAAATTAAAAAGCAGTTTTTAGTATTTACATTAGGAAACCCAAACTTCTGACCATGATTTCGTGTATTATATTTTATTGCTTACATAATTATAACTTACTGTGTATCGGGTGAAATTAACAACTTTCCCCAAGGAACATAGTTTGTAATATGAAAAAATGAAAATGAAAATGAAATAACTTTATTCAATGTAGGATAGCATTATCACTTATTGACGTCATGATCGGTCATTGTAAAAAAAAGAAATTTGCATAACGCAATTTTCTTCTTTTTATAACAATTTTGTATTGTCCTAATAGAAAACCGGCTCAGGCGGGATAAAAAAATAAATAAAAAATAAAGGCACTGCCTCGGGGCTGGCCAGGTTAATTACACAGCACGTAACTTTACGCCACCACCATTTGTAAACGACATTTGTTTCAAATTTTAGTCAAGATTTCCAAAGCGTGTCATTTACATGCGTATAATTAACCGGACCCCCTGAACAGGAAAAACCCCCCAAAAAACCTGCCCAGAAGTGCTCCTACTCTAAATTAACAATCTTTCTAGGCCCTAATATTTCAACCTTCCATAGTAACTAAAATCTGCATGTCGGCAATTTTGTATAAAAGGTTCAAATATTTCTTTCATGTTTCGATGTATTTTTACTGGGGAAAGTTGTTCCTTATCACCAGCTCGTCTTGAAATTTTGCTATCGGTCACTAGTAAAATTTCAGCCTATATAATATCAAAACAGCAGCTCAAAATAGGTAAATATAAGGGAGCAAATTTAAATGGTATTTCGTACAGTTTCTATAAGTACAAGTCTTGTGTTGTTGCTGCCGGTCACTAGTAAAATTTCCCCCTATATTATTTAGTATTTTCAGTGGGTATATATATAATATTACCCGCATAACTAAAATTCATAAGTTATTAGAATATTTTTTTTCTACTAATGATACCTAGTCAACAAAAAATTAAACTCAGCTATTTTATTTCACGGCAAAATCAATTAAAATAATAACCCTCCGTTTATACCCGAAATATTACACAATTTTCTCGTATAAAATTACCAGCTGTAATATTCGCTTGTACAAATTATTACCACTAGAATGCTCAAAGGAAAACTTTTTCAGACTTTTTCCTATGTTATAGAGAAATACTATTCCTAATTATAATATTTAATTAATAAATTTATTCTTTAACATACAAAGCCCATGGTAGTTAAAAATAAATTAATCAATAAAAATTATTTGGGTGATCTTACATACACAAAAAAATTGTGCACATATTTTAAGGGTTTGTTCTACCCGTGAAACTGAACAACATTTTTTGTAAAGTTTTTCCATATTTCGATTTTTTTACTAATAAATTATGTTCAGTTTCACGAGTTGAACACATCCTATAAATAATTGAACTGAATTCAAAATAATTTTTGTAAGTATAAAAATTCCCGGCAAAATACTGCGTCATTAGGTTTAGGTGAAAACGTCGACCTTTTCAAGAAATTGTGAATTGTAGGTAATTAGTTGTCATTTGTATGGTTTCTGTCACGAGCCGCATTATCCGGTGAGCCGGTTTAAGGCTACATAAATATGATTGTGCTAGTAATACCAAAAAAAATAAAAAAAATGTGTCAGAATGCAACGGTGCGGTGGTGGAGATAAGTGTTCCGTCGCGGAACATCAAAGTACATCAAATTATTCAGATACTAGCGCTAAGCCCAGCGGTTTCATCCGTTTCATCGCGGGAAAAACATATTTTCCCGTGGCTAAAAGTAGCCTATGTTACACAGGAATGTTGTAACATTTTATTAGATGATACATTTTTGAAATCGGTACTGTAATTTCGAAATTTGTCTATTTCACACAAAAAAACAAATATTGCCTCTTTAAAGGGCCTCATCTACTCCGGTACAGCATTTGTACCAGTAATTTTGAACTTTACTACCCTAAAGACCAATGTAAAAACTTAATAACAGTGGGTACACAAGGGATAATATTAGTATGGATGACATCAAAGATTTTCTGTGCCGTACAATATACGATTATGCGAGTAAATTTATTCAGGTGTTAGTGTGAAAATTAGGCAAAGCGTATAGCTACTTGCAGAATATTGAATAATTACCATTATTGACTTTGTAGAAATACTTGCTATCAACTTGCCACATTAAGTAATAAAATAACCAATCAAAAAAAGTTAATGTGAATGTGGCGTGATGTATGTGTGTGTGTGTGTGTGTGTGTAATATTTTGTTATTTGCACTCCTATTATCACAATATAGATTTAATAGATTATCTTTGTAAAATAAAGGAATGATACCATCATAACAATTAATAATTTTTATCTTATTAAATCAGTTTCATCCCTAAAATCTAACGACGTAAATGAATTACACACCTAATTTTGGTGTAATAAGGCAATGCTTAAATTTTTCTGTTCGTTTATTACATTATTCCATTCATTCCCATATTTCAGCCATATTTGACAGCAAGTATCAAGAATCAAAAAAGTTTATTTGCAAGAACATAGTTCAAAAGATTAATAAAAAATACAAAGGTCCCTAATATACATACTCGGCAGTTAAGTAGTGGTAGTATACTTATTTTATTGGTTTACAATTAGCATCATATTTTGCATTGCAAATCGCCCGGTTACACTTTTACTGAACCTTAAAAGCTATATCTACATCCACTGAGTTTCCCCATAGTATTAGACCTTCAGATCCATACTAAAAGAGATGTCATAAAGGTAAATGGTCCCTGCCATAGCTTTAGTATGAATCTAATAGCTATCAAGTAGGACTTATATGTTAATTCGTTTGATACACGTGTCCGCTACGCACCGTAAACTCACCGTAGCCGTGTATTTGTATGGTAATAAGATTGGAATTCGCAGTTTCCTTTCGTCTGACAGACGCGTTAAATTGCGTTAAAAAAACGGAACGACAGACGACAAGTGCTCTCACTTTTGGATTTTCGACAAAGCAATCAAATAAATGCCCGAATGAAAATGGTTTTCATGGCTCTTTCTTCACACGTGCTTTCGTATGATGGCAAGAGTGGCTGTACTTTTGGACAAAATTTTCATTTGCTCTTCGAGATTTATATTATCTCACACAAAGAAGAGAGTATTTTCTTATAGGTAATTCTTCTATTAGCTTCAGTTCACAACTTTGCAGAAAGGGCGAAGTTTCTTAAGGACCCCAAAAGTATCTACAGAAAAAAAGGTTAGCCTAGTCTCATCTGGCGCAAAATTGCTGCCGAAACTACAGGATGTTCAAATTACGTGACGTTGAGCCGGCTGCACGTGCTGTAGCCTTAACTGGCCCCGAGCCTTAATTAAATTTACCTAGCCATTTGCTAGCCACAGCGAAAAAAACTTTGTTTATTTAAGGTTCGGAACTCGCTGGCAGAATTTCAGTCGTGGTATTATTTGTTATGTATGACAAAGCGCGCGGTATAATTACCTATATAATCGAACGATCCGCAATCGCGTGACAGAGGCACAACTGAAATATTGGATTCAAACCGACACTTATTCCCAATAACAAGGCAAAGTTTTCATAAAAGTACTATTACAATTTTGTATAAATAAGTCAAAAAGGTACCTTTTGTAAAAGGTAAACAACATAAAGGTACGTAACGCAATTTACATTACAATTACTGAGTTAGTATTTTATTACTGGATAAATTGTATAGTTAGTGGAGCTTTTTACATAGCACAAAGTAGGAGTATATTGTAATTTGTATCTCCGTCCTTGAATAGTTAGACTGGTTGAGAATCTTATAAGATTTTTACTTTATTTATATGTACCGTAGGGACTTATGTACGTTTTTCTTCGGGTCTTTCCCAAAATAGGCACTAGAAAAGTTGATCAATTTTAGGGTATGATTTTGCCTGCAAAGTTTCCAGTACACCGTCCCTTATACCCTGTGTTACCCATGCATGGCTGTTAGCGCTACACAATCGATGGCTCTCATGGATTCAGCCTGCATCTCGCCCCCGCCTCTTATTCGGCCGCAGTGCCGTTCCAAAACTGCATGGATATTTCCATGAATATTTACCGTCGTGCACCGACAGAATATGATTTTAAAGAAAAGTTTTACTGCATTTTGCACGGCGTGTTCATGGAAAATACGATATGGTATCTTCATCTTGTGTTTATCTAGTCGATAGAATGTGAAATAAAAAGTAATGTCACTAACCAACAACAGGACATAGAGTTATAGTGTTAGTAACCTATTACGGCAGCGATAAATTTAACAAACAATTAGATTCTATTGTAAATATCAAGCTAAAAGTACAACCAATAAAAACTGACGCGCTGACATAAATTCCATGGGCGCCCGATTGCAAAGTTGCCCTCATAACTCCGGAGCACAATTTCAATTTCTGAACTGAACAGAGGACACAAAAAGTGTTTTGTAGCGCAGCGGGGAGAATCCGGCTGGTTTCTGTTTTATATTGCGACGAAATTGCCAGTGTTGCAAAATACAACGTTGTTGGGACACGAACTCGCTCATTACATTGAAACGTTAAAATAGTAGCAGAGCAGATAAGGCTTCTACCACTTGTCGTCCATCGCTGCGTATTTTTAACGCACCGTAATGCATGCGTCTGTCAGACGATAGGGATTTTAGAATTTTAATCTTATTTCCATACAAATACGGCTAAATGGTGCGTTTACGGTGCGTAACGGTAAAAGCACCATACGACAGGCGACAAATGTTGTTGAAATTGAAAATTTATGTTGGTAATTTGCGGCGTGATTGTTAGGTGTTGTTAATACAAACTTGTTGTTTATTATCAAAGCAGTTCAATAGTGACAAGTTATCAGCCCTTTCGTGGTAAAAGTTTCGTGGCTAGCGACCGATAACATGCGACTAATAATAGGTACTTATAGGGTAGTTTACGACGACAAGTGGAGCCGGCAGGACGGGCAACAGAGAAAGAGGAAGACCTAGACATACAAAACCAGAATCTGAAGAAAATGATTTTGCAGGATAAAAATAACTAGCAAAACTACGAGAAAAACTAACCAGGTTAAAAAAAAAATACATTGAAGAAAGGTTGCTCTTTGAAATCAGATATCGTACGATTACACCTACTTAGTGAAACAAAAGTATCGCGGTCGACCATTTTGATCGCTCATCTCAGAAACATTCTTAATTATTTTTTGACATTATTTTATTTGGTAGTTGCATGCGTAGTTCATAAAAGGCAAAAATGATAGTTTAAAATTATTGTCTAAATATATTACTATTCATTCTATGTTATCCAAAATATGCACAAGTAGAATTATTAAAATGAAAAATATATTGACGTCATAGTTTTCAATAATAGTTTTAAAAAGTAGTTCATGCAAGTAGCGATTGTTACTCTAATTTACTATCGCAATGGTTGCTAGGGTAGTTTAAAACATTTACCTTTAAAGGATGCGATGCGAAGTTGATACAGGTACATAGTTTTTGTTTCATAATTATACCCCTAATTACTTTGGAAACTAAAATAACTAGGAGTGCTAGGGACGCTTAAAGAAAATGAAACACGAATATCAATTTTTGCTTACTTTTAATTTTATTCATTAATGATATAGGCTTAATAAAGGGTAATGCGGAAGAAGGAGTGGGAAGCCTTTGCCCAGCACTGGGACACTTCAGGCTAATTATTAAATAATGATCTACAATTTCTAAAGCAGTAGGCTCCATAATGTAGATACTACATCACAAATTGCGGTGATTAAATTAGATTAAACTAAGCTTACTGAAAACGTTCTACAATCTCTATATTCTGCGAAAGCTAAGTAATAAACATTTATCATGACATATAGGAGCCCAGGTGGGTCATTGAGAATGGGTTAGAGGGTAAGTTATGGGTCAAATATAATTTGGCTCGTATCGTATGAGCACTTAGATACTGGTGACAAAATGGAAGTTTGGTAGTTCGGAAACCACCTTTAAGTTCAATTGCGGAATTTTCGTTTTTATCAGATAATGATAACTTGCGCAGTATATCATAGATATCATATTTAATTTATATATAGTAAAATAGGCCCGCATTTGTCTGCTATCTCACCTGATGGTATATGACAATTCAGACGATGATAGTACATGCTTGCCTAGATAATGACTATAATGTTCTGGAAACAGATCCAACGGCAAGGCATTCCATTCCTTAGCTGCTCGCATGATGAAGGTACTCAGATAAAACGAAGTTACGAGTATTAACAAATATTATCATAGTACTATTAGTCTGTGCTAATATGCAAGTGTAAGTATTAAAATTCTTAAATGTAAAGTGCCTAATAAGTTGGGCCTTACTTGCAAAATTTAAAGATATTTTATTTATTTTAGGTCAATTTCGTAGAATATCTCACTCGCGACGTTGCTTTCCACAAATATGACCAACGACGTAGTCATGAATTTTTATTTAAGAGTTTTACGAAGAAAATCGCTCCAAATGACAATAAATACAAGATCAATCAAAATTCTAAAACTTAGTTACCGAACTCACGTTTTGTCCAACTTATATAAAACAATAATCTCTCTACCAAACTTGCAAAGTGTCTGCGGTAACATTTGCTTCAACAAAGAAGGCTTGTGTGGGTATTTGTGAGTATTTTTAAAAATTCCAAAGCCCAACTACAACGTGTAAGCTTTACGAGACAACCGAGTCGTTCTGAATAATGTATGGCACCTTGGATTTTTACATGAATTTCGTTGTTGCTGACAATATGCCGTATAATACAGAGCTCATCTCGACTGAGCTTGTGTATTTTCGTGGATACAATTTCATTTTTCGGTGAACTTTTGTGATAAAGTTTGAAGTCTGACATTGTGTATTTTGATTGGTTTATCTTTCTGTTTGCAGGATAATACCGAACAAGGCAATTTATAAGGGCAATTGTCTATAAGTTCTCAAGTCAATAGTCAAAAGTACTTTATATCGCTACACAAGACAAGCATCAAGGTGCTGCTTATTTCATAAAACTATAGTGTAATGTATGTAAATATGGCTTAGCTAGTGTAGAGCGGTAGAACGGTTTCCTAAATGCAGTGTTCAAATCCCAGCTGCAGTCGAAATCCTATTTTTGTTTATAGAAATAATAGACAGATAGAAAAAAATTATTCCAAAAACAGTGCAAGCAAACAGTTACAAAACGTAAAAATAAACAGTAGATAACAAAATATACATAAGTAAAAGTTAACGTACACTGGTCAGGGAAAAGGTACTGACTCAGCATGCTGTTGCAAAAAGCAGGCAACCCTTAGCAACACTGGTATTCTGTTAATACCAGAGTTACGATCACTTTTATATATGTATTCAACTAACGTTGCTAATAAAATACAATATGTGTCAAAACTGTGATTTTTTTTATAATGAGGTAGGTAAAGAAAGAAAAGAAGAAAATAAAATGTATTGTTTCAAGGTTTTTGATAA
Organism: Tuta absoluta; assembly: GCA_027580185.1. Classification (NCBI taxonomy): domain Eukaryota; kingdom Metazoa; phylum Arthropoda; class Insecta; order Lepidoptera; family Gelechiidae; genus Tuta; species Tuta absoluta. The sequence continues at coordinate 7,891,520 of JAQAHW010000009.1, forward strand.
TACTCCTTTATAAATAAATAGTGCCAAGTACATTACATACTAAACAAAATAGATAAATAAATAAAATTCTAATAAAAAAATATGTCAGATGAATATATTTATAAAATTATTATTATTTTATTCAGCCTATCAGATATGATAATATACATATCGTAGATAAATGATTGGTTTGTCCGAGCGATAGCTTAAATTCATCTAAGGTTAAAACTTATTCCTTAGTATAAAGGAGACTCTTTATATAGTTGTATAAAATACAATTTATTAAAAAGATTCCGTATGGCATATTATAAAGCAGTTTGACAATATGCCGTATAATACAGAGCTCATCTCGACTGAGCTTGTGTATTTTCGTGGATACAATTTCATTTTTCGGTGAACTTTTGTAATAAAGTTTTGCAGTCTGACATTGTGTATTTTGATTGGTTTATCTTTCTGTTTGCAGGATAATACCTAACAAGGCAATTTATTAGAGCAATCATCAAGACAAGCATCTAGGCGCTGCTTATTTTATAAAAATGTAGTGTAATGCATGTAAATGTGGCCAAGCTAGTGTAGAGCGGTAGAACGGTTTCCTAAATGCAGTGTTGAAATTCCGGCTGTAGTCCAAATTTTATTTCTGTTTATAGAAATAACCGACAAATAGAAAACATTTATTCCAAAAACAGTGCAAGCAAACAATTACAAAACATAAAAAGAAACAGTAGATAACAAAATATACATAAGTAAAAGTTAACGTACACTGGTCAGGGAAAAGGTACTGACTCAGCATGCTGTTGCAAAAAGCAGGCAACCCTTAGCAACACTGGTATTCTGTTAATACCAGAGTTACGATCACTTTTATATTTATGTATTCAACTAACGTTGCTAATAAAATACAATATGTGTCAAAACTGTGATTTTTTTTTATAATGAGGTAGGTAAAGAAAGAAAAGAAGAAAATAAAATGTATTGTTTCAAGGTTTTTGATAATACTCCTTTATAAATAAATAGTGCCAAGTACATTACATACTAAACAAAATAGATAAATAAATAAAATTCTAATAAAAAAATATGTCAGATGAATATATTTATAAAATTATTATTATTTTATTAAGCCTATCAGATATGATAATATACATATCGTAGATAAATGATTGCTTCGTCCGAGCGATAGCTTAAATTCATCTAAGGTTAAAACTTATTCCTTAGTATAAAGGAGACTCTTTATATAGTTGTATAAAATACAATTTATTAAAAAGATTCCGTATGGCATATTATAAAGCAGTTTGAGTGCCAAAATTCTAATAAGTAATTTCAATAAATTTTATTATTAACGCTTGAGCGGCTTAGGCATTGTAAGACTCTTAGAGCACCTGCTCTAAGTATAGTACCTAGTGTGTATATTATAGAGAAGGTATGCTTGTTTCGAATGAAAGATGATAGGAGATCTCTGAAGTTGAACTGACACTAGTTTCTACTAACTGTAATACGAATGCTATATCTAATAAATATACTTATGACAGGTAGATTATAAAATGCTATACGAATTATACGTCGAATTCTTCCTATCTTTTCTGTTTCATCATTAGCATAATAAAAAACTAAAAATGTACCGATTATGCTGAAGAATGTCACCTTACCATTAGCACCAAAAGCATTCGAAAAGGGGTCTAGATGACAATGTAATCATGTATTTCTTATTAACTGTTGATAAAATCTTCGTCAGATATTCCGTTGAATGTGTATCTCACCGGCTCAATAGCTGTAGAAAATACCTACAAAGTCATAGAGGCAACTATATATTGTGACGTCACACACTAGTGGCCTGAAGTCACGACGACTTGCTTTCCCGGAGGGGCCATTTTATCTTAACTTAGTAACGAAAACAGCTTCCTCGCAACCACTTTGTTTTAATAGCAGAAGCTCTTTTGTCGCATACTTGTTTCTGTCGGCCGATAGTAGTTTGCACGAGGTATTGGAGGCGTTTTTATTTTTGTTACTCGGCGGTACGACACTTTCGATAGTGTTTCTTTGATCACACAGAATAGTGTTTAGACTCGCTTATGAAATCTTCTTCATGTTCTGATTGAGGCTTTAACTACATTGGAACAGAATGTGTACTAGGCTTTGAAACTTACATCCCTCACGTATAGTTCAAAACCTAACCTAACCTAAAAATAACAATAGTGGGTTACACAAGGGTTAATCAATTAAATTATATCTGGCTTTGTTTTTTTTTCATACAATCGCTACTATAAAGGAAGATAAATACCAATTCATGTAGAACTAAGCCGCGCACCCCAGCAGGACCATGTCTGGTATTTGTAATTTTTCAGTGGTACAAAAAATTTACAGATAATGTACATAATTTATAATACCTTGAAAACATTTCTCATGTGTAAATTTAGAAATATACCAAAATAACATTAAGACCCGTGTGCCGTATGATGCCGGCTTAGAATAGCATCACCCCATTTCTTGCCCGTGGGAGTCGTAAGAAGCGTCTAAGGGACTCGAGGGTGTGTATTGCAATTTTAGGCGATGGGCTGACAACCTGTCACTATGGCGATACACAATTTTCCTGATGACCCTCAAATGTTTGTCAGACGTGGCGTAAATGTCCGTTCTATGCGACCGTTTACGCTTTGCCTATCCCGCAGGGGATTATAGGCGTGATATGTGTATGTATGTATGTAACATTAAGACAAACATTATATATGATGCACGTATTTGTACTAAACGTATTGAAAGAGTACTTTAAAATAACATCTTAAAAACTACGCAAAACAACAAATGCATCGTAACGTTGCTACAAAGTTGGGAGTAGAAAATGAACGAACTGTCCCTTCAACTGTCACACACAGCACGGCACCCACTCACAACTTTATTTAATGTAAAGTTTCGTGAAGTGATTAACTTATTTCTATGATAACTAGTTCCTGGGAAGTGGAACTAACATTATTAAAGTTCTAGCGAATATTTTAGAGAGTATTCGCCGGAGTTAGTCGTATAGTGCTACGAGCGTAGAAGTTTGCTACGAGCCGTCAAGCTGCGCAGCTTATTTCTACTAGCCGCGGGACTGTTTCTAATATGGTTAGACTCCAAAATGGACATGATATTTGTCCAAACTTCTTAAGTATAATGAGACTGGTGATACGATTAAACGTGTTAGTTAGAGGTTTGAGGCAGGAGCAGTTAAGTAACTTGTGATTGCTATCTCTGATATCAGCTTAGGTATTTAATCAAAATGTTTTTATAATGCAAGTGAATAAATTAAGTGATTTATTGTAGTATTTTTTGAAAAAAATATGCTTTTAAATAGGCTTTCTCTCACGATCTGTCACGTGAAATAAGGTATTTTTATAAAATTAATAAAATAAAAACGCCGTGCATCCTTTTATGAATAAAAATCGCCAATTAATATTTATTCGCGCATATCGGAGTGTAATATCGGAAATTTCGAAAATAGCGTTATTAAGGATCCGCGTAAAACGGGAACGCGCAAAGCGGGAGGTCCCCGTACCTATACATATTTGACGTATAGCGTTTAGTCTCTTTTTCTTGTAATTTTTCTTTCTTTCACCGAGTCGCGAAACGACAGTCGAATGACATTGAAATGGTTCCTAGTTAATAGAGCAGCCGCCAATACTTACTTTGTGTCCTAGCTATGATCTTATTATGTTACTTGCTTACACCCTTTAAGAACAATGCTTTGACGACACTTGCAGGAAGAGATACGGCTATGCTGTTTTAACCCAGCACCACACGATTTCAATTAAAAGGTAAAACTTACGTAGATGTTTAACAAAGTACAGACCGAAGTACAAAAAAGTTAAAAAGTAAGTGAATGAAATGGTGCAACAAACATGCGACAAGAGCATTTTTGCACTGAAACTGAACATACATATACTAAAGACCTGCAGAAACTTTGTCTAGTGTAAAGAACAGAGACAGATGAAGAGACTGAACTATACGTATCTTTTATTTTTGTAACATATATAAAAAGATGAATACTTGCGTTAAACCGTCCCTCTGGTTGCTATTTATGATTAAGGTTGCCACAAACGTAGCTATAAATCACGTAGTGTTGTAGTACTTTTTTAATTTACTCGATAGTCAAAAATCTCTTCAGCAACAACGATTTTAAACTATAGAGGTAGAACAGCAACAACACTACGTCATTTATTTAAAGGTACGTATGTGACTATTTTTAATTAGATGGGGTATATTACGCAATCATATGTCACACGTAATGCCATCAAAAAGGTGACTTTCATAGAGGTAGAAATCGTATTAACTGGCCTTAGGCAGACTAGAGGTGTAACAAACTATTTGATTCTGTTCAAGTATGAAATTTTTTTTCCAGGCTGTAAGAAACGCTGTACTTCATTGTGCTCTTTAACTAATTAGATACTGGGTTACAAAGGTTAATGTAGTACAGTCAGTTGTAGCACATAAGGTACTCCAAAAGAACTGAATTATTTTTGTCCGCAGCAATATATTTTTCTTGACATAAATATGTTTAAGTACAAAATGACTTATTTTATGAGAATCAGTTAAAAATGGTATTATATAATAACTGGGGATAAAAAATAAATCCGTTCATTTGGAGTAGCGCTGGTACCTTATGTGCTACAACCGAATGTACATTATATTTCCTTCCGGGTGAGCTCCTTCTCCTCACCATACAATCCGGTGTACATTTAAAAAGCCCCGGGGTTAAAATCATAGAGTCCAGAACTATAAAATAATAAATAAACATTATGTTTCCATTTATTCCTTTTGACACTACTGCGTGGCCTCCTCTGTGCAACACAAGGGATTATTCGCCCGCCTAAAGGGAAAAAGAGTAAGAAAAGTTTAATTAAACAACTTTGGTGTGAATTGAGCTCGAGACTTTTGTAAACGGATAATCGAAGAGGAAATCACCTGAGAACCGGCGGGAACTCGAACCCAGTTCCGACCTGGCATCTGGACAATAGTGACTTGGAGTTATGTGCTTGCGATATGGGGGTTTGGCGAAGGATAACAGAGACTGGCCGGAAGGCGTAGCAGATAGTACCCCTGCCTGCTACGCCGAGGGGCGTGGGTTCAAGCCGCACACGACACAAAATATTTAAGATAACTATCTGTTTAGTCTGGGTGTTTTTCTATGTATAATATGTATTTATTTACAAAAAATGATGAAAATATTAATATTAGCAATTTAGTTTCCATACCACGAGCTTTGCTTAGTTTGGGCCTAGTTGGCGCTATGTGAATTGTCCTGGATATTTTTTATTTGGAGCTGTAAAAATAAATTTTTTTAGATTAGTACTTACATATCTAATTTAACTAAACCGAACTGAACCCCATATCTTCCCGTGGGTGCCGTAATAGGTGACTAGGGGTGGTCCAGGCGACTAAGAGAATGGTCAGCGGCGTTTTCTGTGAATTGACGTTGTCCAATTACAAACACATACACACATCACGCCTATATCCCTTGCGGGGTAGGCAGAGCGCAAACGGCCGCAAAACGGACATTTACGCCACGTCTGACAAATATTTGAGGGTCATTCGGAAAATTGTGCATCGCCATAGTGATAGGTTGTCAGCCCATCGCCTAAAATTGCAATACACACCCTCGAGTCCCTCAGTCGCTTCCTACGACACCCACGGGAAAGAAAGGGGGTGATGCTATTCTAAGCCGGTATTACACGGTCATCATGTAATTTCAATGATTAAAGAAACTTATACATACATACATACATATATCACGCCTATAATCCCTTGCGGGGTAGGCAGAGCGTAAACTGCCGCATAAAACGGACATTTACGCCACGTCTGACAAATATTTGAGGGTCATTCGGAAAATTGTGTATCGTTATAGTGACAGGTTGTCAGCCCATCGCCTAAAACTGCAATACACACCCTCAAATCCCTAAGTCGCCTTCCACGACTCCCACGGGCAAGAAATGGGGTGATGTTATTCTTAGCCGGCAACACACGGCAAAAAGAAACTTATAATGTTTTTATATGTTTAAAAAGCTACATTTTTCAACCGTTTAACTATAAATTGTAGTGCTGCTAAAACGATACTGTGATCAATTCAGCAGCTAGCGTAAACCAACCAAGCTTAGCGAGTTTGGAAAAAAGTGTGCTAATTAATAGCAGTAAATAAATAATATGTTGTAACATGGTGTATTGAATGTAATTTAATGTGTTAATACGGTAATTCATTTAGCTTAAACACTGAAATGTGTGGCAAAATAGAAATAAATTATTTAATAGGTTAACTATGAACTTTAGTTATCTGTAGTTTCCATGTATCAGTTATATGATAATACAATAAGCTTACAGAACAAACCACCAAACTGTATTAATACGTAATCCTATCAGAAAGGCTTAATACCTACCAAGGGCATAAAAGGCAGTGCAAATCTAGTTTTATAAAATGTAAAAGTGAAATATGCTGACGACACGATTTTGGTACCAAAGTAACATGCTCCCAAAAAAAAGAGATTCACTCACAACGGAACACGGTTTTTCGCTTGTCGCGAAAAGTAAAAAATCCACGTGACAGAATAAATATTGCGTTTGGTTCTTTTGGTACCTACATCGCCACACCACGCCGTCAAATTCAGATGCTGATTTCCTGAGAGATTCAATGACTGTAGTCTTTGTTATAGTATATGTATGGTGTAGGTAGACACACTTAAAAAAACAGCTGTAATACTGAAACATAGTGCTATATATTCAAATATATAGTACTACGTTTCAGTATTACGGCGAAAAACATCAGTATGTTGTCTTTCTGAGTGAGTACATTTGTCACATATTCTGTATGAACATTATTTTATTTTATTTCATTTACACATCCATTATATTGGAATAGTAACGAACGAATCCCAAGAGTTGATAAATATTTAATTTACACAAAAGTATATAAGTATAAAGCAGTATAAAGGGACAAATAACAATTAATACTAAGCTAAACTAGACTAAAATTAAATAAAGATCCTAGTAATTGACCTAAATTTAAGCTAAAAAAAAACGTCTAGTGCGCCTCCATTAGAAATGGTACCCAGTACGCTAGCAGCGTTCCCTCTTTGGATGGCCAAACTTAGCCGTTGGCCGAGAAAACTGCCAGCTCTTCGGTCACCAGTGGACTCATTGAGGCGCGCTGATACCTCGTTTACGAGTTTTTTGGCAATGGGCCCCAGGAACCCATTAACTTCGCCCCGCAAAATATTAGCCCCTGTTGTGGGCCACACATAGTACGAACAAGTACGCGTAAAACACATACATACACGCGGCATGTATATTTCTCTCCAAGCCAAAAATGAAATATGACGAACACTTTTTGACATCATGACACCCGACGGTGTACCGCCATTGAAGTTTGGAACCTGCCCCTGAAGGGTTAATAGAATTTTTATAAACTTCTGAACTTACTCAGCTCAAACATCACGAGTTGAGAACTTGGGATTGGTTTTGTTTAATACTTTTGGGAATCCAAAGTAAAGTAATATACATAGTTGTTCCTGAATTTGACGGGTTTTGGCGCTCAGGAATAAATTGAATATGGTAATTCAGGTAACTTTAATTTTGACAAGAGGTGACAAGTTAGAATATTGTTTTCTTTGCATCGCCATCAAAATAACCTGAATATTGGGTATATGCTTAAAGTTCATAAGGTACACAGGTAGGTACTTGTTTTGGTAAACAAACCAAGGCAAGTGTTTTATTATCCAAGATTCCACTCGCTACAGAGTTTTATATATTTTAATAAAACTGATTAACTTCTAGTCAACAAATTATACAAATATAGAAGAAGTTGCTATATAACTTTTTAAGCACTCGCGATCACTTTCACTCGTTTTAAGTATTAGTCCGGGTCTATCGCGATAGTATTTAAAATTATAAAGACAAATGTGGGTAGCAAAACATCTCGTCACCCGCCGCCTGGATGACAACTCGCTGGGACGTCAGTCAACCCGCGACCACAATTAAATACATGACACTGTGTTGAAACGTCGGGACACAGGTAAATTACTAATATTTACCTAAATACTATCGCGATAGACCCGATCTAATACTTAAAATGAGAAGAAGTTGCTGTTTGATGCCGTGTAATGTTATTAAAACAAATTAAATTAAGTAAAATACTTTTTGCATTAAAACTAAATCAGTGTACTATAAAATACTTGCTCGGGCCAGTATTACGCGGCTAAACTAGAAAGGTCAGTAACACTAACTGTATCATTCATCTATACATTTATATTTGGTCGTATAACTAATCTTTCAAATTTAACAAGATAAATACCTAATATTACCTAGTAGTAGAATGTATGAATTTTTATAATCATGTTATTTATGTATAGCTTTTAATTCTTTAATACTCATGCACTGCTCTGTTTTCTTTACCGCTTTCCTCCACCCAAAAGTTGTCTGATTTTAGTGATAAGACCACCTCCGGACTTTAGATTAAGATTGTCTGTTTTTAAATTATGATGTATTCGTGTGTAATAAAAAGTTTTTACTTACTTACCTATCCTTATTAACTAAAAAATAATTTTCTTACCTTGCTAACCTAATATTATCAGTGACTGATTTCTTACGATCGGGGGATCCTGCCAGGGAAGGCAATGATTTTCTACTTCACTAATTCCCCATGGAACCTGATTTATATCACATCCAGTAAGATCATTTGACAATGAAGTCGGTACTATCAAGGTAGATAAATATATAGATAAACACTTTATACCTTACAACAGAAACAAAACAATACAGAAAACTAAAAACTAAAAGTAAGCCAAGCTTCATTTTCTCTATCGTATATACTCGTATTGTAAATTGATTTGCGTGCTTAGCAGAAGTGAGGCTGTTTTTACGCATTAATCATGGGCTTGCGGTTTTCGCCGCCGATGTAATTTTCGTAAGTTACTCTATAAAACCCTTCACATTATTTGCAGTGGCATACGGCAAGCTTAGTGTTCGCAATGTTATACATAAATGACATCAGCGGCGTGTGTCACTTGGACAGACAGACAGACACCAAAATCCGTAGAGCAGCTTTATTTTTAGTCCGGTGCACATACACGTATCACACCTATAATCCCTTGCGGGGTAGCGCGCCTGATAAGGTCAGGGCTGTACTTTATATTTAAAATAAAATAAAATATTAGTCGTCAAAACAATATTCAAAAAACCAATGCGAGAAAATAGTTAGACATAAATAAAAAAGTCTAAATAGTAGCATGCCACAATAAATATTAAGATAAAAAATATTTATGACAAAGAAATAATAGGGGAAAATAATTGAGCCAAAAATGTTATGCCGAAGCATATTATTAAAATCAAAATTATGTCAGCGGAAGGTATACCTATAATAAATTGGGTTCGACAATAGGTTCAGAAACTATGAGCCAGAAATAAATGACTATAATTTTGAAAGATTGAAAGTTAGCCATACTGGGCTATTTGTATTATTTAGGAAACAGATACAAAAACGTAAACATAGCTATTTTAGAAAACACTACGTGAGTGTTTTCGTTTCATTTTCGAGTCAACCAGGGCAACTCAAAACAGTTATGAATAATTCACAAAGTACGTTTGACGAGCACGCAAAGTTGTTGAGCATTTTATGATTTTGTAAACATTTTTCGTGTGAAATGGTGATTGAACACTTCAGACTTGCGGGAAGTTATGACTTTATTTGAAAAGAACTGTTTACATTGCTCTCACTGTACGAAAGTGATGATAAAACACATACATGTATTTTGAGGGCATTTGTAGTGTATTTAGTGTAAAAATATATTTTTGTATTACCTAGTTAATGCGCTTGCACGAAATGAGCTGTTTAATCAAAATGTTTAGAGCATATATACCAACTAAAAGCTTCATATTTTACCTTTATGTTTGCCAGATATGCAATACTTCTTAATTATTATCAAAATTGATAGTTGCCTACTACATCTAATAAGTGAAACGTAAATAAATTATACATGGGTATAGTGTAATACATACTCTTAACTCCAAAAGGAATTAATTACAAAATTTCTATCGCTAATATTGATTACTATCTCACAATACCACAAAAACGACAAATGTTTGTTTTGGTACAAAAAAAAGCTAAATATGGCGCCTGAAGTGTTTACGACGTAACAAAGATATTACAGCCAAACGTGATGACAGGTTCATGCTTATTTTAAAGTGTGAACAGAGTTGTTATTAGTTAATAGGTAGATACAGGAAGTCAGAAGGATACAGAGTCTTTTCTTCATCGAGTTGAGTCGAGTGGTAAAATAAGTTTATTATTAAGCCACTTACTATAAGGCCACGGCAGTCACCAACTAGTCGGGTGTAGCTTTCAAAGCCCCGGGGCTAAACTTGCAGAGTCCAGTCTATAAAAGAGAAATGTGGCCCCGGCGAAGACTGTTGGGTCAGAGTCAGAGTTTTTTAAAATGTAACTTAACCGTTACATTAATTGTAATAATCAAATTGCTATTTACAGTGTGTTTTTTCAATGTTTTCTCTTAGTGTGCAGGGTTGCCTGGAAGAGATCGCTTAAATCGATAAGGCCGCATTTGCTTATATTGTGTTGTTTGTTTTTGTTCTTGTAAAAGTTATATTTATTAATGTGTGCAATAAAGTGTTTCTGTCCGTCTGTATTTCTAAGATTATTCTGACATAAGTAAGTCAAACTATCTGCAAACAACTGACAGCTTTTAGTATAGAAATACATGAATTGACTTTAATGTATAAAAATTAAAATTAAGTCTTTTGATATAATTTACGATCTATATAATAAATTATACATATAATATTACTTTTAAAATCATTTAAAAAATTTAAACCAAAATTACATCAAATCAAGATGCAAATTATAATTAAGAATATAATTATTCGCGGAAATAAAATGTCAAAATACCCTTTGTTTTATGGCGAAAGTGACGATTAGTTTATCGTAGGATACATAAAACTTGTCGTTAATTTGGTGTTAAACTTTAAATAGGTATTAAGATTTATAAAATTATCAATTTATTCTTTCGGCTGATAGTTTTTCACAGTTTACAGTTCTTTTCGGAGGCAGTGAAGAAAGCCATTTATATTCTCTATACTTTACGATCGAACGGGTAATTTTGTGTTTATTTATTTTGCATAGCTTTTATTTTGGTAGTGCTAATTTGATATATCTATCGGGTGAAATTTTACTATTGACCGATACTGAAAACAGAGGACTGGTGAGAAGGAACAACTTTCCCAGAGGAAAATAGGTTGAAATATGACAAAAAGATTTTGAGCTTCCATTGCAGCCCAAATCTGCTGATCGGCAATTATGTATGGAGTTTCAAATTATTTTCATCATTCTACCTGTTCCTTGGGGAATATTGTTCCTTATCACCAGCCGGTCTTGAGTTTGGCTATCGGTCAATAGTAAAATTTCACCCTATATATTGCAATCCACAACATTTCATTTTACGTTAGATACAAAAGATACATATATCGTTTAAGAGTGTTTGGGATGCTTATTAAGATACACATATTTTCATAATTTTTAATGCAAACGTTTCTGAAATATTTTGAAAAGTTGTAAAAACTTCCAAAGTTAGGATTACCATAAAAAAATCTTTTGCTTATAGTAGAAAAAAAAAACTGGAGAAAACTTCATTCATTCATTCATATGTCAATGTCATTCAGTTTTTTTTTAAATAAAGGTAGGCAAACGAATTTTGTTTTCAGCAGCCTAGTTGTTGGAACTAAACTATCACTTTTTAAAATTTAAAATCTCTGATTGTGAAACAAAATAAAATAAAAAGAACTTGCCCTTTATTTAATGTTGCAATAAACTATCTATTAAAAATATAATAGAGTCTTGTAAGAAATTTGAAATGTTGTGGAGGCTAGAGTGTCAAAACATTCGTTTCTTTCTTACATTCTGATTTTCAGCTTACGAACGCCACGTATCAATTTTGTATTAATATTTGAGATATGACAACTCGCGCGGAAAATATTAATGTGATGTCATATTTTACAATCTCCGTAATTGTGCGACTGTAATAATAATAATACGCAAATGTGTGTCGACATAACCTTTTATCAATTTTATTTATTAATTCATTTTGACATCAAATATAGATAGTATTCAGTAGAAATAGGTCAGGAAATTGTTTAAATCCAACGTTAATGAGAAGCTTACATAAATTTAAATGAAGCTTAATAAAATTTAACAACCCATTTGGGACAAACCTAGTGTACTTTTTAAAGTTGCTATTTACTACATTTAATATTTCGTTGCTATTGTAGAAAAGTGTTGTATTCAAACCGTTAATGAAATGAAACTTCTTCGCACCACTGATCAAAGAAAATTTTGCTTTTAGCAAGCTAAGTAATTAATGAGTAGCTAGGTATTCTATGAAAATTGCCTAAATAATTTTCGTACAGCATTTTGTAGCATAATGTAGATGTTTCTTGTGTAAGTAAACCCTGATAAAAAGATCGCCTTTAAATATTTTTATCTACACTCGTCTCATAATGTTCGAATTATGAATTCGAAAACAGATGCATAATGACCTACTTTATGCATTCTGCCTATAAAAACTAAGGTTTACTTTAAATTACAGAAGCGTAATGACTTAATGAGAAAACGCTTAATACGATAAAGTTGAGAAATGAAACGAAGTTTTTTTTTCCAATATTCAAATCGCTATCTTCCCCCGCACCTGACAGTTGTTGTTGTACGGTAATTTTTCGGATGTTATTCAGTTGTTTTAATAGGTTTTTGTTCTGTTGTTGTTGAGATGTTGTTCAGATGTTGTTCAGATGTTGTTCAGATGTTGTTCAGTTGTTGTTCAGTTGTTGTTCAGATATTGTTCAGTTGTTTTTCAGATGTTGTTCCGATGTTGTTCAGATGTTGTTCAGTTGTTGTTCAGATGTTGTTCAGTTGTTGTTCAGTTGTTTAGGTAAGTCACTCCACATCTAAACAACTGCTAAATTACAGAATCTTCAAAAATTCATATCAAGCCATATTACGTTCTCGTATTGAATTTGTCCTTGTATCGGGCCTTGCAATGGCCGGTGCGTACGTTTAGAAAAGTGTTTCTAAGTTTTTTTTGGAGAGTGTAGATAAAATAGTGTATGCAACTGCTATAATTAGGCATTAGAATGCTCGTGTCAAACTATTATCACACTCGGCTGCGCCTCGTGTGATAAACAGACACTCGCATTCTAATGACCCCCATTATACGACAGTTGCATAAACTACTATTATAGAATAGAGGCTCTCCCGCGGTTGTACCCTTATTGCTTCTTTAAGGCGAGTGTACCCGTGAACGATCTCAACAGCGGCGCCAATAAAAAAAACATATACAAACAATCATATATATTTTTTTGTATTATCCATAAGTAAAATTAGAACTTTCAAACTCAATTAAATATTCGCTGTAGTTTAAGTTAAGGCTATTTATACTAAAAGTGGCTGTTTTAGGCACTTTTTGCCATAACTTTAATTACAGTGAATATTATATATTAATTGTGTGCCTTAGAACGGCCACTTTTAGTATTAATTGCCATAACTTAAATTGCAGTGAATATTTCATTGAGTTGAATAAAGAATTATTGAATTGAATAAAGAATTATCTTCTAATTTTACTTACCTAAGGCTAATACTAAAAACTTGGGCAACGGACATTCTGATAGATTGTTTGTATATATATATGTTTAAAGTGTCGCCACCGTTGAGGTCATTCACGATAACATTCGCCATAAAAATTGTTTTCATTTGTAACCGTAAAAAAACTTCGAAATCACTAGTCCAGTACTTTTGAAAGTGTCTGATCAAAAAATCTATTTTCTTTTGATTGTTTGTAAGCAAAGACAGAAGTGACAACATAGCCTGTTCCTTTAAATGACTTCCATAATTTTCCGAACCGACCTGTGTCATAATTATATCGTATTCTACAATTTATTACGATTCGGCAACATCCCCATGTCGTGTCGAATTGTTATTCAATTTGCAAATCATATGCGCGTTGGTGTTTGCCGAATCGTGCCACGCAATCACGATACCTCACAACAAACATTGAATCAATACAGGCACAATGAAATTCATGGCTTTATTAATGAAAGGCTACAGTATCAACCAACCTCAGCATCCAATGCGCCTGTTGCACTACAAATATCAGTATTTGTGGAACTAAATACGCCATGGATGGCAAACTGATTTATGTTTAACTAATTATGCAAGTTCAATGACTCTATTTACAAGTAGGCTAATGTCCGGCGCTCGTTGAATTGGCTTGCCTAAAATGGACCTAACAAAGTGTAAATTAAGGTGGAAATTCAGGATAATTTATTGCAAATTTTGTTGGTTCAGGTTTATAAATGAGGTCTCTGTTAGAATATTTAGGGCAGAAGTTCGTAAATTAGTGAATCGTAGTTAGGAATATTTTTGAAAATACTTATGTGGCCAATTTCATAGAACTGTAAATCAAGAATGCATTGAATCAATAAAATTAAAATAACTCACTTTAATGAGTAAAGTCAAGAAAAATGCGTTATGCTATACAAAAAAAATGCATTATTCACAAAAGCTATTTATTACCGAAAAGCAGACTGCTTACAAATTACCGTCCGAAAGGCAAATATGAGGCGAGCACAATACAAAGCATCTGATTACCATATTTTTCATACACTGTCAACGGCAAATAGTAGGCAGCGGCAGCCGAGGTATTAATCACGCCGGCTCGTAAACTAGTGGTTATCATCGGGGCAACAATAGCCACCACTATCATTTATTTTTTTGGTGCCAGTCTTTCATGCTCGGTTTTTAAATTTTGATTTTTGTTCAAACACATTTATGAGATATAGCAAAACGGTTTACCAACACAGTTCATTTAAAAGGCTTGAGTAACAACTAGAAAGAAATGTTACACTTTGTGTTGTTGGTTCTTGATGGAACTCCATGTTAATTGACTAATAAAAAACTTTTTTACTAGTTCCACTAAATTTGTTTAATTTAACTTTCGAACATCATCATCGGACAGTTATTTAAAATCGAAACAAAACACAACAATTAGAAAGAAAAGGGATTAAGTTTTTTATGAAAACTGGACACATTTTACAAGGAAGATAGGTCGAAAAGAAACTTTTATTTAAAATTGGCATCTATTACTAATCTACTAAAATTATTTGTTACAAAAAGTTTTAGCAGATATAATAAAAAATTACAATAGCAGTGAACAACAGAGATTTCCATATTTATCACAGGGAACAATAAACTACGCGTATCAGCCGTAGATACCAGTTTGGTTATTTGAATTGTGTAACAATAGTTCCAAAAACATAGCCTGGTCTCTAAAGCTTTTAAGTGTTAACGGTGACAGAGGAATAGAAAGGATGGAATAATAATTTATAAGGTCCTGTAATCCATTATATATTTGCCCCTGTTCATTATGGGGAAAATTTGCCTAAACATCACATCCTAATTTATTATTATGATTGTTTGTGAACTGGCAACGTCAAAGTAAGAACTATTTGACCAGAAATGAAATCTGTGGGCTGATGATGAATGAATGAGTAAAATGTAACTATGTAGATAATTACAGATAAGATTAAAGAAAACGGTGCTAGGTAGACTTCAGGTCACTTAGTACAACAGGACATTACTTAAATGTAAATATCATAAAGTTAAGTCAAAACAGAATTATGAAATTTTTACTTAGTTACATATTAGTCCCAGCTGATAGGGTGCATGAAACTAAATTAAACTGAAACTTAAACTAAACAACTTCATATAAAATATGTTTCAGGAAACGTAAAAAAAAATTGAATTCCCATAGTAAATGCAGTCAGCTGATCGTAACTTTGTATGGAATGGGTCGAATATTTTTTGTCGTTTCCTGCCATATGTTCCTAGGTTAAAGTTCTTCAGTTTCATGGTCTGCATGCATCCTATCAGTATTCGGAGGGCTGTCTCATACAACCCATATAAAATTAATTACATACCAACTTGTTTGCTAATAGAAGAGCAGTGTTAGATGATAAGATAGCTCCTTCTGGTGCCAGGTAACAGTAAAATTTGTAGTTTATCTTTTAAACGTCGCTTTACTTTAAGTGTAAGGGTTCTGGCCAAATATTTTTGTGTAGTCTGGAAGTCTAGCCAACTAAAATGGCAGTGGGCTAGGCACATCTGTCGTAGAACCGTGAAACGGTGGAGTAAGCGGGTTCTCGGGTGGAAGCCACGCCTCGGCAAGCGTAGCGTTGGATGACCTCCGACCAGATGGACCGATGAAAAAGGCGGCTGGTAGCGACCGGAGATCGTACCCTGGAAGGGGCAAACGTCCTGCCGTGGACTACAATAGGCTACTACTTTTGTTGCGTTCTCTTGTAATTGTTGTTTATCTTTTTTGTAAATGTTTTAATAAAAAAAAAAAAATAGGTATGTAAATGTTTGTTGCTTGAGTTTGGTCATTGTGGACTTACCCAATATTCGTATGGTTTATTTACCACCTTCATATAAAGGACCATATTAATCACAGTGGACCGTAAACCGGCTGTTATCAGCAAACCAACAATGGTAGAGTCGGAAAGGTACTATGATATACTAAGCTGCAACTGTCTTTCATGATCCGTGCGGTTGCCAACTTAAGATTAATGTAGAAAGAATGTAAATATTAAAAAAAAATCTTTCGTACCGTAAGCACTACCGGTAGTGTCATGGAAGCTTTTTCTTCATGAACGCAATGTGACAAAGAAATAAAAAAAAACAAAGATGCGAAACAAATAAACGATAGATATCTTTTTTGATATTTAATAATCTAGTTCTAAATATTTTTTGCACAAACAAATGTCGTAATTGGTATCATCATACACAACATTTTCATACATTTATTGCATTTATGCTAAATTGACCTATTTTCATTACTTGTATTCCATCACTCATTTTAAGTATTAGACCGGGTCTATCGCGATAGTATTTAGGTAAATATTAGTAATTTACCTGTGTCCCGACGTTTTAACACAGTTTCATGTATTGTGGTCGCGGGTTGACCACTAATACTTAAAATGAGTGAAAGTGATCGCGAGTGCTTAAAAAGTTACATTCCATCTGTATCTTTCTGTCTGTTCTGGCCAATAAATTAATATCACTTTCTAATAACAATTTGTTGATATTTTGCGCTTATGACATTTCCCTTCCCTGTAGTTTGCGTCTCTTACCATTTGCAACTCTGACATTTGAATTTATTATATATTTATGACCCTTTCTTCACCTATTCATAGTTTGTGTGGGATTATAAACAGAGCGGACAGTAAAACTGCTGTTATCAGTACAACAATAGGGACTCTTACACTGTATCCACTGTCTTTCAGGACCTGTGCGGGGCTGCCAGCATAAAAAAGTGCCTTGAGGTGTCAAAATCATATGATTCTTCCGGGTGAACTGTCTCCATGGTTATATTATAACAACGTCTGGGACACAATCTTGATTGCGATTCGGTCAAGAAACAATTTATTTAAAATACAATACAAAACAATCCTACATGAGGTGTCCCCTGGCCAATATTGGTAGCAGGATTTGAAATCGCAGAATTAAATGTTCATATAAAACAGATAACTGTCAAAGGTTCTCACATTCCGAAAAATAATTTAAATTAAATTAATACAAAAAGTTTATAAAAGCTGAAAAACATATAATTTCAGCTAACTTTACACATTGATTGTATAAACGGTATAGCTATGAAAATCCGCTAGTATTTACCATCTCATAGCTGTGAAACAGTAAATCAAACACAACTAATTTCCCTGACATTATCCCGGCGCTTCCTGGTGGGTATATGGCAACACTGTTCGCACAGTGTCGGGCCAAACAACGAAAGTTACATGTGTGAAGCGCGCGACGCATGCGCTCAGCATCTGTCGGTCCCTTCCCAGCGATACCGCAAAAACAAAATGGCGTAAACGACAAGATGATACGGGGTAAAACGTAATTCTTATTGCAGGGTAAGTAAGTCGAGTTCTGTGTATTGGAGGGTTATTCTGAACAGTATTCTCGACGTTTCACACTGGCAATAAGCTTCCAGGACCAAATTTTTTTAGATGTTCGCAGATCGCGCGCCGTTCGGGACGTATCTCCGCGTCGGTTTCTTGGTGATTTGTTTCGCGTAAGCTGAAACTCTCGGCCGTCTTCGAATTTCAGTGATGACAAAAATATCCTAATTAGAAAGTGGTGTTCTGTGGGTTGGTGACAGATCTTCTATTTTGTGATATTTGAGTGGCCCTCGGATTTAAATTGGAATTTGAGTAAGTTTAGATTTTGTTTTTCTTACTTCTAGTTGACGATGCGCTAAGTTTTAAAGCAAGAATTTGATTTTTGGTTGAACATAAAAAGGTTTTGTTGGTATATTATATGTGATGGTGATTACTAGGCCTATTTACCTATCTTAGTCGTTTCGTTAGCAAGTAATTAATTACCTACTAACATTGGATAGACCTATGTCTATGGCCTATGATCTGAGCAAAATGATGATAAATATTCTACTCTTTTGGATGGACCAGGTGCTTAATAAGTAGGTTAAGTTTTTTAATTACTGCATGAATGTAAATAAAAAAGAAAGTAACATAATAAACCTGCGGCTATAGTCTTGTAAGTTTGGGTACTTATCTTTTAGTAAACAAATAAAAGCAATTGTTTCATTTTTAAGTTTCTACATACTTTAATATTTTCGAACAAAACGCTACACTAATATCTGGTTGTATAACTGTTCTGTCAAATTTGATAAGGTACCAACACGTACAGATTAAAGAAGTGCATCAGGCTTTACCTCGTAGAACACGCTATAATCCACTTAACATTATAGCCGGAGAGCCAACTCCGTAAACAAACGTAGGACTTGAACAGTAATTAAATTACTGTAGACTGTACCAACGTAGTTAGTTATGTTATACGTATATAAACGGACACAGTATGAACTGGCTGCTAGGTGCATGGTATGAGTATGGGCAAGTTAAAAAGTCCGAAGGTGCTAAAGATGCTCTCAGAATTATAGAGCTCTAAGTTGTATGACGTAATGTTGATGTTGTTTGAAGATTTTTATGATTGTATGAGATGACACCTCTGTATCATCATAACACTCATCATTTGACGGCGTATTCCTTATAGCTTTTTTAAAAAAGTTTTAGGGTTACTATACCCCAAATACTCACATAAAATCTGAACGAAATAAATAATATACCGCATATACTCACAAAAAGTCTAAACAAAATAAACTCCCATGCCAAAGAATATGCTTTGAGAGAGCAAAAAAAGTTTTTTCAGTATGCGAGTAAAGCCTTCAATGTAGCAAGGGTTCATAAGCTAAGCGCCCAGACCACCATTCCAACTTCAATTATAATAATTAAAAAGTATTATTTTGTAGTAAATATATCCCAATAATGAGCAGAATATAGCCGTTTAAATCGTACACATTTTACGTTGCTAGCTCTCTGGCTATTTGTCCAGGTTTTTGTTCCATTGATCTTTATGAAATTAGTAGCGAAACTTTGTGGATAGATCAGTCGTATTTATAATTAATAGAATATGAAATCAAAGATTACGACAAATAATATCTCGATAAAAATAAAACTTTCACACCATGCGTTTATAGTATGCAACGATTGTCTTTGGCCATGTCATGCCTGCTTAGAATAGCATCACCCCATTTCTTACCCGTGGGTGTCGTAAGAAGCGACTAAGGGACTCGAGGGTGTGTATTGCAAATTTAGGCGATGGGCTGACAACCTGTCACTATATTGATACATTATTATATTAAATGATTTATCAAATGAATGTCCGCTTTTTACAGCCGTTTACGCTCTGCCTACTCCGTTAGGAATTATAGGCGTGATATATGTTGTTTTTTAATCCGACAATAAAGAAAAAAAATGCCAAGTGCAAATCACGCTGAAATTTAAAGATTTCTGTACGTCCGCGTCGTATTTGTATTACTACTCCCGTATTTTTTTTAAGGGAGGGTCATAGGTTACCGTTACACTTTTTAGACTCCATTAGGCACACGTACCTGCCTTGGGACCTGTAGGCTTGGAGCTTGGCGTAACGAAACTTTAGTTTTATAGTTCATTACAAGCCAAAACATACAAAAATAAATTATGACCAAAATACTGTTCAGTGAAGGGCTGAAAGAAAGATTGTGTACAGAAACAATGAAACTAAACAACTTATTATCAATGGAGCTGGGAGCACATTATGTTGAAAAACCAGACTATTTTTCGACACCATACAAAGTTTTCAAATTCAGTTAACTGACCTATTGTGGTAGGTACTTAAAAAACTGTATTATTATGATCCGAAAAAAATATTCAGTTTCACCTGAAAATTATTCAGTAAACCGTCCTGTCAACCGGTGTACCATTTTCAATATTAAATAATACTTTTAGAGGAAGTACCTACTTTAAAAGAATAACCGTTTAATAACATGGCTCCCTATGTAGGTAATTATAAGTTAATGAGCATGATTTTCGTTGAATCCTTTCGTCTCCCAGGCTGATTAATTTTCTGTTCCACTGACTTCAATTTTCGTGTCGACGAATCTACTCAATCTTTTAGAAATTGCCTTAAATGCTAATTGTCAATAAAATTGTGGAATTGAATAGGCACAGGGTTGAAAATATGCGTTTTTCGCTTTCTTTATTACTTTGCATTAAAAAGTGTGATTAGTATGTGTTTAAACAGCGCCTTGTATGTCCGTTGCGTTGCTGCCATCTCAAACTTGTTATGTTACTCTCACTGCAATGTTTTTTTTTACAAAATAGGTATCAAATGACAATGAGACGATGGAGACACAACATACCATCTGATCACACCCTTAGGATTGAAACTCTCCTGTGGCAAGTTCTATTGCGGGAGCCTGTATGAAATATAATATGAGAGCTTGCCGAAGTGAGATATTGTATGAAAAGCTGATGTTGAGACGTCACTATATTTAATATGGCGTCTAAACAGAAACCTTTAAATTGTTTCTCAGTTTAATAAATCTTATATTGCATATTTTGCAAAACAATGAATGAGACCTATTCTACTTTTGGACACTGATTTTAAACATCCAAGACACAACCCTACTCATCCAGGGAGTGGGCGTTCCCTATGAAAGTAATATCTTGTACTGCACTTGCCGATCCACTTGCCAAGCGTGGTGAGTATTGCGATACCCAGTAGGGGGAGGCCTATGTCCAGCAGAAGCCTAATTGTGCCTTTTATATTTTAATGAAGGTTTGCGATTAGCTTTGGTTTCAAACAATCTGAAATTCCGAAACACATGAGGAGAAATCCAGTAAAATTCAACCCAGAAATGTTGAAAACTAAAATAAAACAGAAATAAATCGTCATAAGAATTCGAAAATAAAAGCTAAAAATAAATAAACTTAACAACGTTTAATGTGACCAACCACAGAATTTATTTTGTTTACTTTATTTCACACAATGGTATTAATTGGCGGATTGAGTTT
The DNA here is from genome assembly GCA_027580185.1 of Tuta absoluta. NCBI lineage: Eukaryota > Metazoa > Arthropoda > Insecta > Lepidoptera > Gelechiidae > Tuta > Tuta absoluta. The sequence goes on from JAQAHW010000009.1 coordinate 7,912,982, forward strand.
TAAACCAATTAAACTATAAGGCGGGGATCACAGTTGATGCAGCTCCGTTGCTTGCTGCGTAATTTTAGCGCCGCATCCGTCATACGAAAGGCAATTGCGATTTCCCATTTTAATCCTATACAAATACGGCAACAGTGCGTTGACAGATGCGTCTGTCAAACGAAGCAAATGACGCATCTGTCAACGCAAAGTAAACGCAGACGAATGCGTTACGGATGCGCTAAAAATACGCAGCAACGGACGTCAAGTGGAAGAACCGCCTTAAGGTTTGAGTAAACTATTCTAGGGAAAGATGTCCACAACCCTATGGAATCTGTTTGTGTTCATCTTTATGACAGCGCTTTCTTGGCCATAAAGTTTGCGTAATAACGGATGCCATAAAACTGTCGTAAATAAAATAAAACGTCAATTTCTAACGAACGTTGCTTAACACAAAGTGAAGCAATAAAAATAAATGTTAATATCAAGTTACTTTCCCTTCATCAAATGTAGTGCCTTGCCGTGTGCCATATATGCCGTGTGATACCGGCTTAGAATAGCATCACCCCATTTCTTTACCGTGGGTGTCGTAAGAGGCGACTAAGGGACTCGAGGGTGTGTATTGCAATGTAGGCGTTGGACTGACAACCTGTCACTATGGCGATACACAGTTTTCCGAATGACCCTCAAATGTTTGTCAGGCGTGGCGTAAATTACTGTTTTTTGTAGCCGTTTACGCCCTGCCTACCCCTAAAAGGGATTTTAGGCGTGATATGTGTATGTATTTTAATAATAGGTTAGTTTCTTTCCTTTTATTAAAATGTAGTAAAAATAATAATATCCTAACACCAGACTACATTTTTATTAATGTTAACGTAATAACGACATCGTTTTTTAAATATTTACTCACTTAATTTCAAAAGACGGTAAACAAGTTTTCTTGATTAATTTTCTTGTTCTTTGATTTTAAAAGACTGTTGCTGATTATGACAGGTTATAATTGTATTTTCTTGAAAGTACACGTGGGTAGACTTAATAAATTTTTCTTACATAAATAATTTTAACTCACAAATAGAAATTGCTTATCGACAAGCTTGTCGCAACGAGTATCTTATATCCATAATAATACTAGTGAGACATATTTCCTTTCATAAAAAATCAAGTTTTTATTAAAACCTACTAAAACGATACACAAAACCCAGCTTTCACATTTCGAAGAAAACTGTTTAGATTTAGACCTCAATATTCCACGAACATGAGATTAGAAACCCATGTAGGTGCCTTCATAAACAACAGCTCCACAGCTCAATCAATGAACCCTTTTCAATATCACTAATTGAATGTAAATATTTTATAAGGCTTATATACGTAAATACATAGGTACATATATCCCTTGCAGGGTAGTTAGAACGGCCCCGAAAAAAGTACGTTTACGCCACGTCTAACAAAGATTTGACGGTCAATCAGAAAATTGTGTATCGTCATAATGACAGTTTGTCAGTCCATCATCGCATAAAACTGCAATACACATGTTACCCTTGAGTCCCTCAGTCGCGTCTCGCGACACCCACGGAAATAATAGGGTGATGCTATTGTAAGCCGACATCACGCGGCATTCATCCAAATATTTTTCATGCTAAATCAGGAAGTCAAAACCGTTGACTCTTGTAATCAAAATCAAAAAACTACAACCAGCGGGCCTACTTTTATCACAACACGAGGTTGGCAAGCGCCTGCAAAGTGTTGTATTTAACAGGTTTTCTAAAAGAAATCCCTAGATTCTCATGATCAGATCTTGACATTACGACTAGAAAGTAGACCACCTGAAAGAAAAAAAATCTCGATCGGATCAGGCGCAATGATTATAACGAATTGAGAATCTATTCTAAAGTAGAAGAGACCTTTTATTGTTCGACGGCCGATGTGGCGCAGTGGTAGTGCGACTGCCTGCGACGCAAAGGTTCCGGGTTCGATTCTCGGTAGGACACTCACAAAGTTGATATTTATCACTTTGTGAATTTGATCCTGTTAGGTTAGGATAATGCAGGGTGAACCATCTGATTGTCCGAAGAGAAAAAGAAGGTTCCGTGCTTCGGAGGGCACTTTAAGCGGTCGGTCCTGGTTGCTGTCTATGATTACTTAGACAGCGGTCGTTACACAACCATGTAGGCGGTTGAAAAACTCTGACACCAGGGTGCATCGGGTCATTGGACGACTCTTTGTCCCACACGAAAAGAGAGAGAGATTGTTCACAGCATTATTGGTTGGTTTTCCAAAATAAATAAAATAAAATAAAATTATTTTATTCTTAGAATATGACATCAAAATTTTTCTTCACTTAACTAAACAAGCTGTTACAAAAAGGGTATTACAAGCCAAAAGAAGGTCAAGGTACTCATGACACTAAACAACTTTACCCATGGTACATATGGGGCCAATCGCGGTAATTTATAACGTAAATACCAAAACAAAACCAAACCAAAAACGCTACGTTACGCACTTTTCGTATCGCGGTAACCGCATGAACGGAAACGTTTCGACTTTTGTTTGGAAGTTACGCTGGAGCGGCGAACGTTCGATCTTTCAGTACGCGTTTGGTATCGCGGTAATTTTTTGACAGCGTTTTAAACCACTAACGTTACGTTGGAAAGGTCTCAGACGCTGTCAAATGAACGTTTTTGTTGTAGTTCGTCGAGAGCAACTTTTGCTGAGACGTTGGCCGTTTTAAATACGTTTTTGATAAAAAAAAAATGCTTGAGCTCTATCTCCACACCCTCGATAGGGCCCATGAGGTGGACGTGGCTGAATAAAGAGCCTAGAGCCGCAGGAAGAATACCACAAGTGCCTTAATCACACGCAGCGAGTGTAGTGGACAGAGTGGCAAGTCAGTGCTCTTGGCTGTGTTTGTTTGTATGATTCCCTTGACCACATGTAGCGAGTACATTGGACAATAGAGGAAAAGTCAGTGCGCTCGCCTCCTACTCACCAAAAGCCTTGATCACACATAGCGAGTGCAGTGGACAGAGAGTGGCAAGTCAGTGCTCTTGGCTGTGTTTGTTTGTATGATTGCCTTGACCACATGTAGCGAGTACATTGGACAATAGAGGAAAAGTCAGTGCGCTCGCCTCCTACTCACCAAAAGCCTTGATCACACATAGCGAGTGCAGGGGACAGAGAGTGGCAAGTCAGTGCTCTTGGCTGTGTTTGTTTGTATGATTGCCTTGACCACATGTAGCAAGTACATTGGACAATAGAGGAAAAGTCAGTGCGCTCGCCTCCTACTCACCAAAAGCCTTGATCACACATAGCGAGTGCAGTGGACAGAGAGTGGCAAGTCAGTGCTCTTGGCTGTGTTTGTTTGTATGATTGCCTTGACCACATGTAGCAAGTACATTGGACAATAGAGGAAAAGTCAGTGCGCTCGCCTCCTACTCACCAAAAGCCTTGATCACACATAGCGAGTGCAGTGGACAGAGAGTGGCAAGTCAGTGCTCTTGGCTGTGTTTGTTTGTATGATTGCCTTGACCACATGTAGCAAGTACATTGGACAATAGAGGAAAAGTCAGTGCGATCGCCTCCTACTCACCAAAAGCCTTGATCACACATAGCGAGTGAAGTGGACAGTGAGTGGGGAGACAGAGAAATATTTTTAGTCTAGCTGAGGGAGTGAGCGATGGTGGAATAAATTTGTAAATCTTCTTCTTCTTAGCGTGTCGATGGCAGACACTACACCGTCGCGGCCCAGAACTTGGCTACGTTGACAGCGCTGACAGACGCTGTCATAAGATCGTCCTGCGTGCAGGTGCTAGGGCACGCAGGACACGATGTTAGGTGGTTCATTGTTTGAACTGCACCACACAAACAACCTACATCGGAACCCTCCAAGAAGCCCCACTTGGTCATGTTTTCCTTACTCCGGCCGGTCTGAGTCCGAAGTCTATTTAAAGATTTCCAAACCGACCATGGCAAATTATGGCCAGGCGGCAAGCTCTCAGCAATCGGGACGAAAGGATCTGGTAGGGTCACCCCCTCCTGCCAAAGGTTGCATCTCGCTTGTTCGGGGTCTGTGCAAAGAGGAGTGACGCACTTAACAAAGCCATTACGGCTTTTCAGCCGTTGTGTCACTGGGATGTGGTCGTGCAAAGAATGCCGTGCATCTGACTCCATCTTTGTTCTTTCAAAGGAGCTAGCCACAGATCTACGAACAACTGGAGGCGCTATTCCGGCTAGTGGGTACAGTTGGCTAACCGGGGTCGGTTTCAGGCAACCAGTTATGATCCGGCAAGTCTCATTTAAGGCTGTATCCACCAGCTTTGCATGAGCTGAACGGCTCCATACAGGACATGCATACTCGCCTGCAGAAAAGGATAACGCCAGCCCAGTAGTCCGCAGAACATGAGGTGTTGCTCCCCATCCAGTAGAAGTAAGGCGCTTTAATAGATTGTTCCGAGTGTGCACCTTCTTTTTTATGTTTTGGCAATTCTTACTAAATACTAATTTGTAAATAAAAGAAATATATATTATAATATACTTTGTTTATTTTATTTTTCTTTAGCTAGTTTACATCCATGTTGTGGCTGTTTAATTCGTTGGGGATCGCCTGCATCAGACGATGGTAGCTGTAACAATATAATAATAGTGTAAATAGCTACCCCATGTCCCATGCAAATGGGATGTTTTCCTGCTGTCAAAAGAAGCAACTTTTATTATTATTGATATCTATATATTATTTCTATCTTCCCCGAGACTACATACATACAGTTATGACCCTTTATCTCAATTCTTTATTTCTGCTTACATCAAGAAGATCTTAAAATTTAATTGGACACTAACATCCACCTTGCTAGGGTATTGCAGTTTAGATAAAAAACTTAAATAAACTAGCAAATTTTAAATTAAAAATTATGTTTTACATATATTACCTGCCGGGTAGGCAGAAAGAAAACAGCTGCAAAAATACAGTTGCTATGGCGCTATGGCCATGTCTGATAAATAAGTGTGGGCTGTATAAGAAAAATCTATATAGTGATAGGTTCTCAGTCTGTGGCCTAACGTGGTAAATTGGTAATACACATAACACCTTCAACTCCCTTAGTCACCTCTGACAAACTACATACATGGGAAAGAAATGAATTGATGCTATTCTAAGCAGTCATCACATGACAAAAATAAATAAATTATGTAATTTTAAATTCAAATGTATATGTACCTGTAGGAATGGATCTTCAACAACACTTGGCCTTGACATCTTGTCCTATTATATTTGCCACACTCAATTCCATTGAAAAGGGTGACATTTACTGGAGTTCCACGTCTGGTGCCATGTTGAGACTGGATGAAGCTAGATAATTTAGACCTCATCCTGTCTTACGTTGTTCCAAACCTGAAAAATAGTACATCATTGAGACAAATTTAACAAGACATTGCGGTTGGGAAGAGACAACTTTGAGGCTGAAATCACCCGACAGCTAAATTGAATCATAAAACCATTGAATCATACGTTCTTTATTTAAGTAATATATTATGTACTTACTGAAAGACCAATAAATACACGGCGGCAATCCAATTTCTTACTTTCTTATGTATTTCATCTTATTTTCATACTTCACATTTAAAAATAGTACTGTACATTACGCGACATTATGGGGTTTAGAAATCCCATGGATCTTTAAATAAAATTAGATGGCTATCTAATACACTTGTTTTTTTAGTGATAGCTAAATAAAACATAGAAATCAACAAAACATGGAAAACCACAGATCACTTGTACAGTTAATATTCTTAAATCTAAGAAAAGGCCTAGAGCCTGAGGTCATTATTGCTATACAGCCGTTTTACACTCATAATCGATCATCGATTATGAAAGTAACACCTAGTATTTTGGAATACTCATTGCAATCTCTTAACGTTTCAAGTTTGGTTTTACATTGGCAACGTTAACGATTAATACGTTCAGAAAAAATACCGCGATAGCGTTTTTGACATTAACCATTGCCAAACCATTTCCGAACCGCTAACGTTACGTTGAAATGGTAAAACCTTTGACAAATACCGCGATTGGCCTCTTGGTATGTCACTCAACAAGAAGATAAAGTGAAGTTTGATCTGTCCAAACAAGTTGCATATTATTCTGGCTGAGAGTAGGTTGCCACCTACTGCCGGGTTGGCGAATATGAAGGTTGTCCCAATAATAATTTCCATCATAATCGAGCTTGATCGTTCCCACCAAAAATGCTATCATGAAAAACCACCTATGTTTCCCCTTTGAGATGTTACCAGAAAAACACCAATATTAAGGAAACAGGTGTCTTGAGTCCATTACGGGTAGAACGAGACAGAGCGAAGGGAAAATTGAATTTTCCCCTATATGAACATCATGAAGTATCTACCTAGTGAATAAAATAATAAAGGATGTTTGTACGGGTCGAGTGGACAAATATTTGTTTAGTCTATTAATTGAAAGTTTGGTTGATTTTCGTGTTATTCTTAGGGATACCGAGTAATTTATCAAAGCGATAAGAAAAATAATTGTTAAGTATTTGGGTCGGAACTCTCCTGTGTTATATTCAAGATTATAATATGAAGATATGGATATGGTAAAATACTATTAGAGATCGATCTATATAGGGAGTAAGAAAAAGACAAGGACAAATATATTATAATATGAAAGGAAGGAAGTCAAGTTACTCAAGAAACTGAAGATTTGCTCTGTATGGTCGCGTTCTAAAGTGGAGTCATAGTTAACACAAACCTCAGAAAACAAGTCGCTCGCACCCGCGGCGACACTCACACAATGACACAAATGACGTATAACATACTATAATTTGACGAACTACCATTGTATAATAGGCTGAGTAGTATTGACTATTTCACTACATGAGTCATTAGCTTTGATAGCTTGGTCAGTAGCGCGGTCAAGCTAATTCTTGACCGTTATTGTGGAGACAATGGTTCGAATCCCGACATCTTCGTTGTAGTTTTTATTTTATCAAATGAAGCAAAATTTAGTAAATTTTGAATTACATTTTAGTTGTTGCTAGATCGTTTGCGAGATAGTGCGTGTGCTAAGTTATTTTTTTTAACCTAAGTTTATTTATTAAACTTCAGTGTTTATTTCTTCGAAATGCATACTAATATCAGTTTGCAGGATAGGCAGAGTATTGTTGCGCTGCAATTATCTGTGGCGCTGCATGATATTGGATTTAATTTAACTCAAATTGCTTATCAGACTGGTCTGGCCGTAAGTATAGTTTTATTTCATTACAATTGTATTTTAAATATTAAAAACTTTGACTCATAGTATGTTGGTAGCTGTGAACCGATTAGTATAAACTTTTTTATTAATAATGCTACTTTGTTTTAGTGGAAGACTGTTAAACGTTGGGTTACACGTTTTGAAGAGGAAGGTAGCGTAAAAACTCGACTCGTCTTATTAATGATTCACAGCGGAGGATGATGGTGTAACAATATGAATAAAATGGTTCTGCCGCTGGTCCAGGCGAATTAGTAGCACAAGAAACAGGGCGTGCAACTGCCGCTAATTATGTTGATATGCTACAGGAAAGCATGCTACCGACGACGGTGCGAAATGTTTAACTGTTTATCCTGATAGTGAAGTTCCTCGTTTTGCATTTGTCCAGGATAAATTGTCCAGTGCATCGAGCTGCCGTGGTGTATATTGGTTTAGCTAGCACCCAGATATCCAAGTTATTCGTTGTCCAGCAAAATCTCCGGACTTAAATCCCATAGAGAATTTATGGGGTTTAATGGTGCAAAGGTGGGACATGCGCAATGAAAGAACTACAGAAGCTTTAGAGGCTCACTGCCTGGGAGTGTGGGAGAGTACCAGAGGAACAGATATATGCACTTATTTGATCGAGTCTATTAAGTGTTTATTAAGTGTTGTTGAAAACAGCGGAGGTAACACCAAATACTAATTATGTAAGCGGCGATTTTTACTTAAGATTCCAATCAGACCCGATCTAGCATACATTGCTGATTATCTTGTGTATTTCATTATAATATATGAATATACACAAAATAATCAGCAATGTATGCCGAAGCGGGCCTGATAAATCGTTGCTCACTCAACCTCTGTTTACCTGCTTACCCGCCTACTATTGCAGTAGGTATTTGTGGAGCATTACATTAGCAATTAAATTATGCTAAAACATCGATTTATATTTATATAAGATTGATAATTATTAGTCAGTTATCTTAAGGCCTTGCTTCAATATCTTTTCATTACGAAAACGAGTACTTAAGCTTAAACCTTGAGATGTAGGCAAATAACTGATTTATTATTATTACAATTACTTTTACTTCCGAGGAAAGTGCATCATCGTTAAACATAGAACAATAAAATAATTACTAACGAAATTATTACTTAAATAACTTTATTGAAAGATTCAATCCAAGATTTGGATCATTCCTATGATCTTATAAATAATTACCTATCGATGTTTCAGCTAATGAACACTTAATATCATTTTACATAATATTGTGTTTTATCATTCAAACAAAACTATTAACTATGTATTACGACAGCAAGTATTTTATGTAGTTTTACATACTCGTATCTTATGGTTACCAAAAGTTCTCATTCATGTCATTATGTTATTTACATAAAGTGATACCATACCTACCAATAAAATAATTTCTTACCTTACTTTTTGTTTTATTACAATATTATAGGTTTATGTTTTTAGATATAATATTTTGATACATAATTTACAATAAACATTTATAGATATAATACATAGATGAATATATAGAACAATTTTATATAAAATAATTATTACTGGAGAAAATATGGTAAAAACATTTAAAAAAACATTATTCAACATACAGAGATCGGATGGGAACCCGGTTCCGTTCTGATTAGAAGGTAAGAACTATTACCGCTAAGCTACGGTAGCTTGTGATCAATACGACGAAATAAAGATATGTAATCTATTGCTTTACTACAAGTGAACGAATAAGGATAACTATAATACGGTTTTAGACAAACCAGTGTGATGTATACTTTGTGGTGATGTGGTGGCGAATAGGCTATCACCGAGTAATTATTTCAAAGATTACATAGATGTCGCTTATAGGTGGTAATCTGTTTAAGTTTTAATGCTACGCCTTAAGGTGGACTTTTCTACTTACAGTCGATAATCTTACGTGTGTGCGTAAGTTAGTAAAGTAAGTACAGAGGATAATAACCCGTATTGCAATCTGTGAAGTGGTCTAACTATGACTCCACTTATGAATCCGACCGTACAGGAGGCCAATCGCGGTATTTGTCAAAGGTTTTACCATTTCAACGTAACGTTAGCGGTTCGGAAATGGTTTGGCAATGGTTAATGTCAAAAACGCTATCGCGGTATTTTTTCTGAACGTATTAATCGTTAACGTTGCCAATGTAAAACCAAACTTGAAACGTTAAGAGATTGCAATGAGTATTCCAAAATACTAGGTGTTACTTTCATAATCGATGATCGATTATGAGTGTAAAACGGCTGTATAGCAATAATGACCTCAGGCTCTAGGCCTTTTCTTAGATTTAAGAATATTAACTGTACAAGTGATCTGTGGTTTTCCATGTTTTGTTGATTTCTATGTTTTATTTAGCTATCACTAAAAAAACAAGTGTATTAGATAGCCATCTAATTTTATTTAAAGATCCATGGGATTTCTAAACCCCATAATGTCGCGTAATGTACAGTACTATTTTTAAATGTGAAGTATGAAAATAAGATGAAATACATAAGAAAGTAAGAAATTGGATTGCCGCCGTGTATTTATTGGTCTTTCAGTAAGTACATAATATATTACTTAAATAAAGAACGTATGATTCAATGGTTTTATGATTCAATTTAGCTGTCGGGTGATTTCAGCCTCAAAGTTGTCTCTTCCCAACCGCAATGTCTTGTTAAATTTGTCTCAATGATGTACTATTTTTCAGGTTTGGAACAACGTAAGACAGGATGAGGTCTAAATTATCTAGCTTCATCCAGTCTCAACATGGCACCAGACGTGGAACTCCAGTAAATGTCACCCTTTTCAATGGAATTGAGTGTGGCAAATATAATAGGACAAGATGTCAAGGCCAAGTGTTGTTGAAGATCCATTCCTACAGGTACATATACATTTGAATTTAAAATTACATAATTTATTTATTTTTGTCATGTGATGACTGCTTAGAATAGCATCAATTCATTTCTTTCCCATGTATGTAGTTTGTCAGAGGTGACTAAGGGAGTTGAAGGTGTTATGTGTATTACCAATTTACCACGTTAGGCCACAGACTGAGAACCTATCACTATATAGATTTTTCTTATACAGCCCACACTTATTTATCAGACATGGCCATAGCGCCATAGCAACTGTATTTTTGCAGCTGTTTTCTTTCTGCCTACCCGGCAGGTAATATATGTAAAACATAATTTTTAATTTAAAATTTGCTAGTTTATTTAAGTTTTTTATCTAAACTGCAATACCCTAGCAAGGTGGATGTTAGTGTCCAATTAAATTTTAAGATCTTCTTGATGTAAGCAGAAATAAAGAATTGAGATAAAGGGTCATAACTGTATGTATGTAGTCTCGGGGAAGATAGAAATAATATATAGATATCAATAATAATAAAAGTTGCTTCTTTTGACAGCAGGAAAACATCCCATTTGCATGGGACATGGGGTAGCTATTTACACTATTATTATATTGTTACAGCTACCATCGTCTGATGCAGGCGATCCCCAACGAATTAAACAGCCACAACATGGATGTAAACTAGCTAAAGAAAAATAAAATAAACAAAGTATATTATAATATATATTTCTTTTATTTACAAATTAGTATTTAGTAAGAATTGCCAAAACATAAAAAAGAAGGTGCACACTCGGAACAATCTATTAAAGCGCCTTACTTCTACTGGATGGGGAGCAACACCTCATGTTCTGCGGACTACTGGGCTGGCGTTATCCTTTTCTGCAGGCGAGTATGCATGTCCTGTATGGAGCCGTTCAGCTCATGCAAAGCTGGTGGATACAGCCTTAAATGAGACTTGCCGGATCATAACTGGTTGCCTGAAACCGACCCCGGTTAGCCAACTGTACCCACTAGCCGGAATAGCGCCTCCAGTTGTTCGTAGATCTGTGGCTAGCTCCTTTGAAAGAACAAAGATGGAGTCAGATGCACGGCATCCTTTGCACGACCACATCCCAGTGACACAACGGCTGAAAAGCCGTAATGGCTTTGTTAAGTGCGTCACTCCTCTTTGCACAGACCCCGAACAAGCGAGATGCAACCTTTGGCAGGAGGGGGTGACCCTACCAGATCCTTTCGTCCCGATTGCTGAGAGCTTGCCGCCTGGCCATAATTTGCCATGGTCGGTTTGGAAATCTTTAAATAGACTTCGGACTCAGACCGGCCGGAGTAAGGAAAACATGACCAAGTGGGGCTTCTTGGAGGGTTCCGATGTAGGTTGTTTGTGTGGTGCAGTTCAAACAATGAACCACCTAACATCGTGTCCTGCGTGCCCTAGCACCTGCACGCAGGACGATCTTATGACAGCGTCTGTCAGCGCTGTCAACGTAGCCAAGTTCTGGGCCGCGACGGTGTAGTGTCTGCCATCGACACGCTAAGAAGAAGAAGATTTACAAATTTATTCCACCATCGCTCACTCCCTCAGCTAGACTAAAAATATTTCTCTGTCTCCCCACTCACTGTCCACTTCACTCGCTATGTGTGATCAAGGCTTTTGGTGAGTAGGAGGCGATCGCACTGACTTTTCCTCTATTGTCCAATGTACTTGCTACATGTGGTCAAGGCAATCATACAAACAAACACAGCCAAGAGCACTGACTTGCCACTCTCTGTCCACTGCACTCGCTATGTGTGATCAAGGCTTTTGGTGAGTAGGAGGCGAGCGCACTGACTTTTCCTCTATTGTCCAATGTACTTGCTACATGTGGTCAAGGCAATCATACAAACAAACACAGCCAAGAGCACTGACTTGCCACTCTCTGTCCACTGCACTCGCTATGTGTGATCAAGGCTTTTGGTGAGTAGGAGGCGAGCGCACTGACTTTTCCTCTATTGTCCAATGTACTTGCTACATGTGGTCAAGGCAATCATACAAACAAACACAGCCAAGAGCACTGACTTGCCACTCTCTGTCCCCTGCACTCGCTATGTGTGATCAAGGCTTTTGGTGAGTAGGAGGCGAGCGCACTGACTTTTCCTCTATTGTCCAATGTACTCGCTACATGTGGTCAAGGCAATCATACAAACAAACACAGCCAAGAGCACTGACTTGCCACTCTCTGTCCACTGCACTCGCTATGTGTGATCAAGGCTTTTGGTGAGTAGGAGGCGAGCGCACTGACTTTTCCTCTATTGTCCAATGTACTCGCTACATGTGGTCAAGGGAATCATACAAACAAACACAGCCAAGAGCACTGACTTGCCACTCTGTCCACTACACTCGCTGCGTGTGATTAAGGCACTTGTGGTATTCTTCCTGCGGCTCTAGGCTCTTTATTCAGCCACGTCCACCTCATGGGCCCTATCGAGGGTGTGGAGATAGAGCTCAAGCATTTTTTTTTTATCAAAAACGTATTTAAAACGGCCAACGTCTCAGCAAAAGTTGCTCTCGACGAACTACAACAAAAACGTTCATTTGACAGCGTCTGAGACCTTTCCAACGTAACGTTAGTGGTTTAAAACGCTGTCAAAAAATTACCGCGATACCAAACGCGTACTGAAAGATCGAACGTTCGCCGCTCCAGCGTAACTTCCAAACAAAAGTCGAAACGTTTCCGTTCATGCGGTTACCGCGATACGAAAAGTGCGTAACGTAGCGTTTTTGGTTTGGTTTTGTTTTGGTATTTACGTTATAAATTACCGCGATTGGCCCCCAGGTTTGAATGATCGTCAAACTAAAGTACCCTGATCTACATGACCACTAAGTGAAGAACCAAATATAAGTGTTTGCTGAACCCAAAAACTCTGGGCGTGATGATCCATAAACCGCAATAGCAGTCAACGTAAGCCGCAGATGCTTTGTCCAAATATTTTATATTGAACAAGATATAACAATGTGCATGGTAAATATTTTGACGTCACATCCAAACTTTTGCTATTGAAATACACATGTATACAGGTCTATGAAACACAGATTAAAAATCGTCCCTAACAAGCCCATGAGAACGCTGTAATATAGGACCTAAATACTAGAATAAAAGTTTTTATATACTTTTTTATTTTTGCCGATAGGTACGTACTTGATCTTTATTTGTAACACAGCTATTGGAATTGGATAAAGGAAACCTCCATCGAAATCGTACAAAATAAAAAAACAGTTTTATGCCAATACCGCTAAGTGCTGTTTATTTGATAGACGTAAACAAAGCAGGGAAAAATATATTCCCAGAAAGATTTATCAAAGCTGTGAGCAAATTTTGGAAGATTGTTTAGTTATAAATAAATCTGTTTATGCCAGAGTATTTACGTGAAACTTTTTGTGACAGATAGTAAAAAATTATATTCGGATACTTACGATAAGCACCTATAGGTTGTAATTTGTAATGGAAAATATCTCAGTTTATTTAATGTGCCATGAATAAAAGATAATAATATAATAGAAGGATACTTACGATAAACACCTATAGGTCATAGAGGAAAATATTTATTTATTTAATATGCCATGAATAAAATATAATAATTAAGGTAGAAAATACGATTATATCAAATGAATCAAGCATACCAAATTAGCCAATCATTTTAAAATCTCTAAGAGGTTTACTAGCGGAGGTCCAGACGCGGAACTTTATATTTGAACTGAAAAGCTTTAAAGCGATATTCAAACAATTTACTGGTTTAGCTTTTGGCAGGCCCGACACTGGCCTTTTCGATAAACCAGTTTGTTTAAGGCCTTGTTTTCCTGAAAAGTTGGTCCCTTTCATTAGCGCTGCGCTAGAGATAAACAGACAATCATTATGCGCTCAAATTTTCGCGAGATATTACGGGTTTTTTCGACATACAAACTAGAGAAATACCATTAAAATGTCTGATTCAGCCATTTTACTAGAATAGGTATGTATCTAAATTATAGCATACATTTATTAATAACTTTAATCTTTCAAATAGAGATGGCTTCGGTTTTCCTTTCTCTATCAAGTTAAGTTGGTAAAATTGTGTAACGGATTGTATTTATTATCTATTAGATCTTTGACAATAACGTATATTTTCCGAATTTTATGTATATAAAAACGTCTTCAAAATCTTGCCCGCGCGCTTTCCTTGCCTTAAACTCCTCATGAGGTATTCCCATATTGTAACTTCTTGGCAATAACTTAGTACTTTACTATGTAATTTAACTTGAACATGATATGAACACCAGTGTGAAACTGCCAACTTAGTCGGTTGAGTTATTGTTGGTGAGGCCATTTTTATCCAAGTTTAAAAAGCAGAAAAAGAAAATGATAAAAGTTAGTTAGATAAAATTTACGTAGACGTTTTCTCTATTTATCATGAACAATAAGTTGTACTAGTGGCTCGTACAATCCAGATTGTTTTTAAAGTCATGTATTATAGTTTAAGAGCAACCAACTTTTTTGAAAATTAGATACAAAATTTTCCGTACCTCAATCCATGGTAAATGTAAAAAACAAGAATTTCATCAATTTTAATATCAACCAGCATTTTAAGTTACAAAATCATCTAATAAAAAAAATTACAAACATCATAGTAAACTAGCTATTAATAACTTGAACCCATTTGTTCTCAAAACCACAAGGAAATTCTGAGCGGAAGGTATAACAGGTATACCTACCCAAGTTAGGGAACTTGACATGAGCAATCAAGTGGAACTATTATAAACTTAGTTAGAATGGGTACCTAACTTGAGTCACTAATATATTTTGAAAGTTTAAATTGATAGGAAGTGTATAATTAGTGATTTAGCAATATCTACAGTCAAATTTGTGCGTCCTTATTTTAAAATTTCTAAAAACAATGATAAAACATATCGATGTAGGTTTCGAGATGGGTAGGCGAGTTTATATTTCTTAAATAGTTCAGACGCCTTCATAAGAGACGTAGACGTCAAAATATTTAAGAAATCTTAGAATCTTACGAATTTCAACATTCTCCTTGAAGTTGGTTTAAATAGTTACAGTATCATTTTAGGTTGAAGACAAATGATTTAAATGCAATTTAAGATTAGGTTGAAGACAAATGATTTAAAAGCAAATGCACGTTTCCCCATTGTTCTTCGGCCCGCAAAGAAACCCCTGTATGTCACGAGTTCAAGTTGGTAACTTGACGTTACCGATGGAGCGTTACCAAAGTTGGCATCTCAAGTAACGATTCGTTCCCGATTTGCCACAGCCCCGGTTCGTCACACTCAATAATGATAACATTATAGATTTTTTACAGCGGCCCGCATAGCGCATAGCGGTTTCAGCCGCTGCTACGCATTTTCCCGTAGAAATGTGATCTTTTGTCGGCATAAAATGTTACATACAAACTTTCCTCTTGAATCACTCTATTTTAAACAAACCTCATCAAAGGGACACCACCGGGACACTGATATAGTAATAGTGATGATTTTGAAGTCTCTGATGATCATAGCTTTATCGTTTGCTTCGAAGTTTATTAATGGGTTGATAAATATCAGGTTTATTACATAATATTACAATAATCACATACATTCAACCAAAATAGTAAAAGGCAAAATCAATTTTGGCATAAAAATTTTGTCCCTAATTGAACGCACATGTGTGCTGCTGTGATGCAAAAGGCCAAGGCTGAGTGCAAAATATTCCCAAAAAAGGGCAGCACCGGTTTTCAGCCATCACCCCAAAATTACTGGATTTTAAAAGCCCGGAAGATAGTGCCTAACAGGGAATAGGATTTTGGTAAAATAATAGCTCTTTATCGTCAAAAGACTGGCAACTGTTTACAATTACTGTTTGGCGAATGATATTCCATTTGGGTTTGCCTATGAAGAATATTGGGGCTCTTGGGACGCAGCGGGACTAGTGGCGAACCGGGCCTTACTCCAGGTAACAGATAAAGCGAGCATTCAGAATGGGCGGCTTGTATAAATTGATTTGAAATTTTGAAGTGGAAGTAGAGAAGTGTGAAGATAATTGGAGCGAATATTGTTTGGAACGACAGCTCAGTGACCTGATTCTTCGTCCACCAGAGCACAAAGTTTCGATCTTGATCTCGAAAGACTCGATGATGGGTATTAGAATAAGGTCATAAACAGTCGGGTAGGTAAAAACAAAGGTGCTTGCAGATGACGCACGGCCCGACTGTGCCTAAACGCACCAAGCAGTGATTTTTTTACCATTCTTGAACACAAGAAAGTAGCACAGTTGATAGTGGCGCCATTAAGATTAATACGGCGCTTTCGTTTCACCTTTATCATTTTAAATCAGTACATATTCAATCTCTTAAAATTATTCAATTACTAATTATGTAATTCCTTAAAAGTCGCTTCCTAGGAACAACCTGACGTCAATCTACCTACATGACTTTCTAAGAAATTCAACTTGAACTCGTAACTCTCCATACAAAGTTCTTCGTAATAAATATTCGAGCATGTTATATGCGAACATAATTGAAAAACTTCTGACAAGGGTTAACTGGTCTCGCCCTTTTGCTTGTATATCCAAATATTACAGTCCTACAACTAGGATTTCTATACATTTAAAAGCTTTAGAATATTATTTCTAAAATAAATAGATGAGTAAAGCAAATTAACGACTAGGTAGGTATATAATATATCCAGTACTTGCACAGTTACCAAAAAAGTTTAGTTCAATTTAAAAAAAGAATCGAAGAGTACGTCTCCTTTAGCTGGAGGAAAAAGACCCAAAATTCTATATTCTCAAAACATCTCAACAAAAATAACCATTTAATTAATGTAAAAACACTATATACCTACAAATAGTCAGCAAAGGACTCAAAATGAACACGCTGGAAGCCATTGGAATAAACAGACACAAATCCTAATACAATATTTTAAATAACCAGAAATATTTGTCTGCATCACCAATACTTAATTATTTTATTAAATTTTAACGTCCTGATAGTACAATTAATTTTATAAAGATAAATTCAACAGTAAATTTATAAGTTTTAAATTCATTTTAATATCTTCATTACATTTTTTTTTATTTGCGTGAAACTTGGCATTGTAAATCTTAACTAACTTTTTTCCAAACTGCAACATAGAATTTATGTACTTTCATAATACTATTATTGTATTGATTTTTAAATATTACTTCCTGATGATGCTGTAACGAAACCGGTCAAATTATTGTTTAATAAAAAAAATATTTGTGCAACACCAGTGTAAAGTATTTAATTATCTTTCTATTTTTGAAAGTGTAATGTCTTTTTTCTTTAAAAAATCTTTGTTCTTAACAATTCATAAACAAAAAACCACATTAAAAAAACTCAAGAATGACCAAGTAATATAAAAATAAAATACCTCTGTATAAAAATATTAACTGAACTAGATATGACCTCATCGACTGTACGAAATTACAAACTTTTAATACTCTGTGGAACGTCAGGCGTGAAATAATTGTGAGTCAAATATGTCGCGGTTATTAAGGGCTTAACTCCATAAAGGTGTTTTCAGGATTGTCACAAACTTTATTCCCTGTATGACATTGTTATTATAACTTTACCTTAAATTAATTTCGTTGATCTTGATCGCATTAATTATTGAGATTTTGAAGATATTTATGATTATTATTAAGTAAAATATCAAGGAAATACGTTATCACTCACATCACTTTGCCGTGTGATGCCGGCTTAGAATAGCATCACCCCATTTCTTACCCATGGGTGTCGTAAGAGGCGACTAAGGGACTCGAGGGTGTGTATTGCAATTTTAGGCGACGGGCTGACAACCTGTCACTATAGTGATACACAGTTATCTGATTGACCCTCAAACTTTTGTCAGACGTGGTGTTAATATCCGTTTTACGGCCGTTAACGCTCTGCCTACCCCGTAAGGGATATGGGCGTGATTTATGTATGTATGTATGTATGGAAATACGTTACGCCGTGTGATGCCGGCTTAGAATAGCATCACACCATTTCTTACCCATGGATGTCGTCAGAGCCGACTAAGGGGCTCTAGGGTATTGCAATTTTAGGCGATGGGCTCACAACCTCCCACTATAGTGATACACAGTTATCTGATTGACCCTCAAGCGTTGTTCAGACGTTATGTTAATATCATTTGTAAGGCCGATAACGCTCTGCCTACCCCGTAAGAGATAAAGGCGTGATTTATGTATGTATGTAAGGAAATACGTAGGTAATATGGTAAGATCTTTTTTGACTTAAATCTCATAGCTATAAATAAAAATATACTTTTTTTTGTATTTTAGAATCTTTTTATTGTATGTTTAGTTAAACTTTCAACCTATTAACAAAAAAAACAATATAATTATATTAAGAGACAGATTACTTTTAACGATTTAGAGTATTTATGTATTTTAATCCAAAGATTCGTTTATGATTTATCGTTTACCTTATACTGAATTAAGAATAAGATATTAGGATTAGGTACGTGTTATAAAACGAACGAGTCTCAAGGCTCGAAGTAACTAGTTAAATTAATTTTGACAAAAACACTTGTACTCGTTTCACAGTTTTATTGCGGGGTAACCCTACCGGTTTCGCTCACATGAGCATTTTCAAGGATTTTTTATTCACCAAACATTGTTTAAGAAAGAACATCATATCCACTAAATTAACTAGTTAAACCGTAATTAAGTATTTCGTTGTTTTTTACCACTTGTAAAACGTTTAATTTTAAGTCATTGTAAGTATTTATTGAAAATAAACCACATGACGTGCTACTTTCCGCGCTTATGTGGATGATATGCAACATTCATCAGGCTGGGGAAAAGGTCCACTTTCCTAATTACTTAATGGCGTTTTTTGTACTCACCCGGCTTAAATTCAATTCGGGAAATGAACCCGCGATGGATTAGAGAGATACTTATTTATTTAACGAAAGCCCCGTAATGGATTGCAAACAAGCGTGTGTGAATCGTTGGAGTGGAACAATCTTTTGATAGGTAACAATTTACTTTGAAATTTTGCGTTTCATAATTATTATGTTTCCGAAAACATTTCCGTGCAAATAGTGACAATGAGTAAGGGAGTCTTTGCTCATAATTTTGAAACTTAGTTACAATAAAGCTCTCTCTATATTTGAACTTGCAACTATCTGCGAGAAAACGACGTTAAAGCTTCAACTAGCACTATACAGCTTCAACATTGTATGACTTTATGGGGCTGAATTATATTCCACTGACGGCCGATGTGGCGCAGTGGTAGTGCGACTGCCTGCGACGCATAGATTCCAGGTTTGATTCCCGGAGGGGCAGTCACAAAGTTGATATTATCACTTTGTGAATTTATTTCCAGTCTGTCTGGTTGGGATGGTTCCGTGCTTCGGAAGGCACGTCAAGCCGTTGGTCCTGGTTGGTATCTATGATTACTTAGACGGCGGTCGTTATACACCGACCGTCGTTACTTGACCATGACCATGTCAGAGGCCTAATACTACTAGTAGTAGGCGGTTGAAAAACTCTGTTACCAGGGTTCATCGGGTCGTTGGACGACTTTTTGTACCACGCGCAAAAAAAAGAATACTTTATGGAGCTGAATTATATTTCACTGTTTCACAAAACAAGGACCGTGATGTTGCAGACAACTGGCAAGACAGAGACAACCGAAAAACAAACGAAAAGAAAAATGGTTTACAAAACAGCTGAAAAGAAGTGCTTTTATATGATTTCTGTGGCGTTACTTCGCCCCCATTCTTCTAGTTGCAATGTTTTTGTTGGTTATGAGCCTCCAACGCTGATCTGGCATCGTTATCTTTAAGTTGACCCGCAGTAAAGCTACTGAAACTGTGGACAATTTAAACAAGAATTTTTAAAAATGAGGCGTTTTAAGGGTTTGCACGAGTTTATTCTCAAAAGTAAGGTGCATTGGGTTGATTCGGAAAACAGGTATATTCCGAACCTTAATTTTGAATAATATTTTATAAATAATATATGAATAAACATTAAAATTAATAAAATAAAATTAAATAGCCTAACAAAATGTTGGAGATTATTATATATATTAGTAAAAAAATATTGTAATAGGTGAAGAATTATGAAAGTAAATAAATATCCCTAGATAAAAAAATTATCCCTGGACGCAACACATAGCGCCATCTAGGCGCAAACTAAGCAAAGCTTGTACTAAGAGGACTAGATGACTGTTATTAATAGTTAAACAATTTTTTGTAAAAGATACATAATATGCAAAGCAAACAACCGGTTTCTACACAAGGACATGAAAAATAACCCTCAAATACCTGTGTTGTATGGGAAACCGACGACCCTCAACGTAGCAGGCAGTGGCACTATCCACTACGCCATTGAACTAGTCTTAAATATTAAATAACTTCAAATAATTATCGGAAAGAATTACGTCAACGTAAGCGCCTCGTAGCTGTTTCTTATGGGAATAAGATCGTAATTCGCAATTCCCTATCGTCTGACAGTCGCATGCGTTACGGTCCGTTAAAAATGCGACAAGTAGGACAACCAACTACATGTACCGTGCTCATGGTGTAATTTTTTTTAGATCATTCAAATAAATTCGCAAAACATTTTAAACCACAAAACATCAAAGCTGAAGGGATTTATTTACGCATAACGCGTAAAACACAATATCCGCAGTTCTCCCAGATCATTGGGCAAATGAGATTTCATCTTCCTTCATTCAGATCCAAATCCGGGGATAATTTCATTCAGTGAACACGTTAAAGGCATCATGCGACCGCTGAAAAATTGCTTGGTCCCGTTCTGTGATTGGGACTCTCCCTTTGTCTACTTCTAGCGTGACATTATCTGTGCCCTAGCTTTTGTTGACTTACTTTCGCCTTTTGGGGATTAAAACATTGTAGATACTTCGGATCACTCTGATATATTCGGCTTTGTTTTGGCAGAAGGAGATACCAGGCTGTCATACATTATAATTTAGATGTAGCGAGTGTAAGAAACGATACAACGATAACATAGATACGCCTATAATCCCTTGCGGGGTAGGCAGAGCGGAAACGACCGTAAAAGCGGACATTTATCTACGCTACTTCTGACAAACATTTGAGAGTCATTCGGAAAATTGTGTTCGCCATAGTGCCAGGTTGTTAGCCCATCGCCTAAAACTGCAATACACATGTAACTATTCTAAGTCGACATCACACGGCAAATATAACGATATATAATATCTGAATAATAACAGCCAGTACTTTTGTTCTTCATAATAGGACAAACTTAAAGTCCTGAATGAGAGAGAGAGAGAGAGAGAGAAAGGAATATAAAATTTTGATAAATAAAAGGTAACAAAGACACCATAACAAGTGACGTTCAAAGACTCGACAATAAAGCCATCATTATTATTCTCACGGAGCTGGCCATCTACTCCACAACGGGTTAGTGATGGGGTTAATTTATTCTTGCAAAATGTTATTTTAAACTGCGATAAAATGCTAAAGAGCAGCACCATTTCTCCGCAGCTAAACTGTAGCCATGAGATGTAATATATTGTTCTAGCTGTTTTATGGATGATATGGATGTAAAATACGTCCAACTTAAACCAAATAATTTATGGTTGTTTTATCGCTCGATGGCGAAAACGAGAGATCGTGCCCTATGGCATATCCTGGGGGAGGCCTACGTCCAACAGTGGACTGGAATAGGCTGATGTGTGTATGTATGTATATCGCTGTTAAGTACTACAATTTTCATTTAATCAAATAGTCAAGCTTTTAACTAATTATATGACTGATATTACTTAGGACTTCACTACACCAATATTGTTTTAAATAAAATGATACGTTAAGTTCTCATAAGTAATTCATTGTCATGGGAATACATATGTAAAATATTTTGGGGTGGTATGGGATCTACCTCCTAGCGGTCCACCCCGGGCAACGGCAACACAGGCTTGCCTGTGGATAAGTCCGGCTGAACGATCCCACTAAGCGGTGGAAGGCTCCGTAAGGGGCCACCTGGCTCGCGACCACCATCCCACCGAAGTCTGGCGCCAAGTAGCTTGCTGCGTTCCGTCAGTGTGTGGGAGTGCCAGTGCCTTAACAGGCTTCTTCTGGGTGAGCTCGCTCTATCTTAGACTCTGTCTCTGTCCTATGACCCAGACTAGAGTCAAGAGCAAACCCATCATTAATAAAAAAAAATAAAAAAAAAGATTCAGGTTAGCATAATTTACAAATTGTATTCATATCACATCTGGAGACATGACAGTCAAATAACATTATTTTTCACCCCAGTTGTCATATGTCGTGATAGAAAATTCTTCGACTAAATTTTTTGCTTGTGAACCCCAACCCTTAGGATTGCAAACAACTGGCGTATAATTCAGTTGCAAAATTTTAAATTGTAGAATGAGTTATGACAACTTGCGTGGAAAATTTCCTAGTAATCCTGAATTGAGTTGATATCTGAGCAAAATTAAATATCAACAGCATCAGCCCATATCCTTCAACCTCAACAGCCATAACAGTCCACTGCTGGACTTTGCCGTACTTACTAGTTCAGATGGATTGGCGAGCGCAGTGCAAGGCGTTGTATTCACATGAAACGCAGATATTAATTTATGTAAATAATACCATGAACTAATCCCGTAGTCGCCGTAAACGACGTACGACGAGTAGAAATGGGGTGAAGAAAATGAAAATGAAAATGAAATTACTTTATTTAATGTACAATTGTATATCACTTATTGACGTCATGATCCGTCATTGTAAAAAAAGAAAATTGTATTACACAATTTTTTTTTGTTACAATTTTGTATTGTCCTAATATAAAACCGGCTCTATTAGCTATTCTAAGCTGGCATCACACGGCAACACATCCATCTACTATCAATATAAAATAAAATTATACTTAGGTGATTTCCATACTTAGTCCATCACTAGCCGTTGCAGATTCAACGCGTTTTCCTAAAAGCTCGCTGTAATAAATCGTCCACCTTATTTTTAAGTATCAGACCTAATAAAATTGCTCATACATTATTCACGTCGGGCCCATGGGAGGGATGTCAATAAAGTGATGATAAAGTGTCGTTAAATTGGTAGAAATTGCCAGCCATCCCTCGGGCCTTTGAGAAAGTAGGTAATAATTAAATTTATAATCCACTTCTGTGAATTACGCCATTATTCGTTTAATGTTCAGTAAAATCTGTGCTAGTAAATTTCATTTGTTTTTTTCTGAATTTTGTTCTCAAAGTTCTAAAATTTATTCGAAGTCTTGCCTTCTAAATTGAAAAATAAATTACTGGGTATGAGTTTTGATATGTAGATTTGCATTGAACGTATAATGTAGCTTAGGTAGGTAGGTACCTAGTCTGTTCGTCAGGGCCCGAAGTCTGCTAAATAAAAATCGTTTCATCATCATCATCACCATTGACACACAACTGATATTGATTATGATGATTTTCACCGGTATGTTCGTACCTATGTAAATTGTTACGGCCATTGTTATGATAAGATTTGATAAAACAAGATGTGCAAAATTCAAATCACTTTTCTCCATCTAGTGGATAAAAGTGAGTTTTGCCTTCTAAGTTTACGCGGCTAATCTGTTTTCTTGAAGCTATTAAGATGAATTTTAAGCTGCATTTTTTCTTGCAGAAAAAAGTAATATAATAACTAGAAAACAGTACTTAGTCAGCCATCCATCTAATCAGCTGTTCCTTTATTTCCTCCTTCACACAAAAAGTAAACAGATGTCTGTCTGTAGTAATAAAGAGTTAATTATCTGTCTAAGAATATAACATCGCGAGAAATAGCTCCCCAGGGAACTATCCGTGTTCCTTTTATTTTCGTTGTTTCAGGATCGTGACGTGATGTATGTGACGTTGTAACACGAGGCGCCATGATGAGAGATTTAAGGAAACTCTTTTGCTTTGACAATGTTGTTGTACTTAATGTTGTAACAACTAAATACGTGTATCTGAAGGTCCGCAGAACGTTTTCACGTTGACCGTTAATTTCAATGCTGACACTGTTTTAAAGTATTTTTATGAATTTAATATTCTTTCAATAGCTTGTTTTCCGTTAAAAAATTTCATTACAGGGCGCACGATACTTCATTTGTGATTAAATGCCAATGTGAAAACGTTTTCTGTCCGCGAAGCGCTGTAAAGTGAAAAAAAAAGCACATACGCCGAAAAAGGCAAAAAGCCGATGACACATAGAATTTGCCGTGATCACTTGCCATTATGTTATATGACATCTCGTGGACGCAGAGAGTTATTATACTCCACGACAATGTTTTGCACAGTATAATGATAGCCGACACAGTTATGTACAACCCAAGCATGCACGACAGTGGTAATGGAATCAAAACAATATCGCCAGAACACCCTTGTATCAACAGGGAACTCCCCGCGAATGCACGACAAATTCACATCGACATCACGTGACCATTCTCAAATCTACTAGAAGTAATGAGATATTTAATCAATATTATACATATATTGTATAACTAAATCCATATTATAACTTTTTAAGCACTCGCGATCACTTTCACGCATTTTAAGTAGTAGACCGGGTCTATCGCGATAGTATTTAGGTAAATATTAGTAATTTACCTGTGTCCCGACGTTTCAACACAGTTTCATGTATTGTGGTCGCGGGTTGACTGACGTCCCAGCGAGTTGTCATCTAGGCGGCGGGTGACGAGATGTCACCCGCCGGTAGATTTCTGCTACCCACATTTGTCTTTATAATTTTAATAATTATTGATTGTTTGTAAACATTGCACTAGGCTGCCGGCACACAACACTCACAGTATCCGACGATTGTTCCGATGATAAATCGCGCGGTTTCAACTTATCAATGACTGGACTCCATGCGGATGACAATTTAAACCCGTCCTCCCGGTTGAAATTATTAGGGTTCTTCTTAATTTCAATAGCCTCGCGAACGATCCTTGGGTAATAGTGGCGTTCCACAGAGAGGATTTTCGGGGCATGAAGTTCAATCCAATGATTCGGACCGGATGATAGAAGGTGTTCTGCTATTGCCGATTTATGCATCTGTCGGTTTTTTACAGCTGCGATATGTTCTTTGACCCGTTCGCTGACACTTCGCTTTGTTTGGCCAATATAAGATTTACCGCAGCTGCATTGTACTTTATACACTCCTGCATTCTGAAATGGAATGACATCCTTCGGCGTGCGAAAACAGTGTGATACTTTCGACAATGGACTGAAAACAGTCTGTATTGAATTTTTACTCAACACTGTCCCAATCTTATCTGTTACTCCTTTCACATAGGGTAAATACGCTGGCTGTCTGTTCACCTCCGGATGTTTTTCTTTCCTGGTTTTCATGCGACGCTGAGCTCCTGAGTAGCCATTTTGAACCAGCACTTTTTGTACATAGTTTAACTCGTCGTTTCGATGTTCTGAGTCACACAAGTCGTATGCCCTCTTTGTCAGCGTCGACACTACAGACTGCAGGTGGCGCGGATGGTGATGGGAGGTCGCGTGTAAGTATCGATCTGTGTGTGTTGGTTTTCTGTATACAGAATGTGCAAGAGACCCATCAGGTCTCACCATTACCTTGACATCCAGGAAGGCCAAAGTTCTATCATCTTCTATCTCACATGTGAATTTGACTTTTGGATGGATAGAGTTTAGGTATTCTACATACTGCTTCACTGTGTCAGTGTTTCCTTTGATGACACTGAAAACGTCGTCAACATATCTCTTCCAGAGCGTAATAGTTGAAGGACCGGCACCCAATGCCAACTCTTCAAAGTATTCCATCCAGATGTTGGCAATAACCGGTGCCACGGGGCTACCCATTGCCACTCCATCGATCTGTAGGTAATACTGCTCACGGTAAAGGAAATAGTTTCCCTCCAGACATTGCTCCAGTAAAGTGATGTATCTTTTAGGAATATTTTTCTCTCTTATCCTGCCTTCGATAACCTTCAGACATTCTCTTATAGGAACATTGGTGAAGAGTGATTCAACGTCAAAGCTCACTAAGATCTTTGATCTTTTTTAGACACAGGTAAATTACTAATATTTACCTAAATACTATCGCGATAGACCCGGTCTAATACTTAAAATGAGTAAATCCATATTGTATAAAACAAGAACATTTTGTATTCTTTATTTCGGCTTGGTCGCAGAACAAAGGCCCAAGACTAAGCCCACTAGACTGCTCAACACATCAACTATTTCCAGAACACTTTGGTGCTCGTTTCCTTTAATGTTGTATCAGCTCATTACGTACACAGTTGGTAACTAATGAGTATGAAAACTTCCACGTTAAACTAATTGGAAGACGTAAACAAGTAGGTATAAATAGGTACCATCAGAAGCACCTCAAGCTATGCCTATTTAAAAGATCATCTTTTGCTTGTTAACATAATCTATAAGAGAGAGTAACTGATTGACATTTGTGTTCACATAGGCTTAAACAAAAAATTAAAATAAAGGTGACGAATTCAATAAAAATATCAAACTTAAAATTGTGGGGACTTGAACCTGGTACTGCAGAAATTCGACCCTTTGCTCTGCCAAATTAACCACTGCGTCCGTGGCCGACTGTCGAAATTTTACGACCTTGTTGCTAATAGCGCGCGATCTCTTCTTCTCTTATATTAATCGGTCGATTTCTAAGATAATTTTTATTAGTTATAGGCTCAAGTCAACTAAACTCGTCACAGGTTAAATTTGCGCCTAAATAAGTTGCATTTAATATTAATCGCTACACTCTTATAAACATTTATATTGCTGCACCAAGGGACTCCATAAATCATTCCCTCTCTGACAAATTAATTACTTTTATTGTAACAGTGTGCCTCTTGAGCCCAAACAAGGAATATAATACTTAAAGGGCGGGCGCAACCCTTTCCCTTTCTTTTCAATACTTTTTGTATGAACATTGAACACGTGTTCCAAAGTGTGAGCTGAAAGGTTTGAGGGCTAATGACGTCTATAATTTTCACTGTTTTGTTCCTATTTCTGTCGTTACTCGACTCATTAAATCTCTAATTTCACATCCTCTATCTATATGATGGATGATAGTATTGATTCTAGCTGTGTAAACTACTGCTCCTGGCACATACACATAATAATACCAGAAATGGTTTCAAATACTAAGACGGTGTTCTTACCACGATACTCGATTTTGTAGAATGGGGGTTTTTCTATTGACAGTTCTCTTGATGGTTCTGGAAATCAAACTAGAGGGCGCTCAAATTTTGACGTTTCAATATGGCTGGCGTCAGCCATAGTTTTTGTCACAGGTTCCGTTTCACGTTGTTTTCGTTACAAATTAATTATGTTGGTTTGATTTACTACAAAATAAACTTATCGCCTTGCTATTATATTGAGTGTCATACGTGTAAGTAAACAAATAACCAATAATAAATTTAGAACAATTCAATAAACACAAAATAAAGAATAATTTATAAAGTGGTACAGTTTTTGTGTAAAGAAACGTTATTTCAATTAAGCTTAGCGCCCTCTACATGACACTCGAGAATCCCTAGAAAATTTCCCATTGTCCACTCGCAAAACATAAGTTTTTCCGTAATCATGGCCCGTGCAACTGAGCCTAAATATCGGACATTTCAATAAAATCGAGTATCACGGTAGGGCTTCGTTTTAGTATTTGAGTCATTATGATTGACCGCGAAAGTTTAAAATAGTTAATTTTATTTTATTTGGCACTAAGCTGTTTTTGCATGTAATGTGACGCACTACCTTCTCAAGAAAGACCTGAAAAGAGTTACGTTGTCACTTTTGGTATTAAAATATATCTGCAGTGGATAACTAGTATGGTTAATAAATTTAGTACAATAGGTCTAAACATGGGTAAGCTAAACTTGTTGTCAGTAGCTAATGTAATTAGTTGTCTTCTCTTGTTCTTCTTTCTCAATCTTTCAAGAATAATCTTTGCGTGTCGTGACGAATTAAATTGTTGTTTATCACGCCTATATTTCTGGCGTATGAGGCATAGCGTAAACGACCGTAAAAACGGACATTTACGCCACGTCTGACAAACATTTGAGGGTCATTCAGCCTCTCACGTCGCCTAAAATTGCATTACAAATTTAACCCTCGGGATCCTTAGTCGCCTCTGACGACGACATCCACGTGAAAGAATTGGGGCCATGCCATAATAAACCGGCATCATATATAATTGTCATTTGAATGCCTAGGAGGCTTTAAATAGTGGCATAAAGTAGTCCATCAGGACGTCTTTTACGTATACTCGTGACTTGTCTATCTTTTATATTCCAATATTATTTTATCAAATAGTGTGAGTATGTACCTAATACCATAACTATACTACTGACGGCTGCAGTGGCGCAATGGTAGTACGACTGCCTGTGACGCAAAAGTTCCGGGTTCGATTCTCAGTGGGGTACTCACAAAGTTGATGACATCTCTTTGTGAATTCGTTCCCAGTCTGGGTAGGATCAGGTCTAACCACCCGATTGTCCGAAAAGAAAGATGGTTCCGTGCTTCGAAGGGCACGTTAAGCCGTCGGTCTCTGTTGCTGTCTATGATTACTAACACTTCGATCGTCACACCACAATTGCAGAGGTCTACTTCGTGTAATAGTAGAAGCGTGTGAAAAAACTCGGACACCAGGGTTCATCGGGTCGTTTGTCGAATCGGTGTCCTACACAAAAAATAGAAGAAGACTATACTATGAGTATAAGTATTATAACAGCCACAACAAAAATAAGAGTAGCATTTTCGTGTTTGTTTCCAACAGTTACTCTTCTTAATGTTTTTAATATTTTCACAGTATAAAATCCTTGTAAGTACAAAATAATGATTTCTGTTTTTTATTTCCTTGCACGTTCCTGTGTTTGCACCTTACCTTGTATTTAAGTATAAGCTTTTTTTAAGTTTGGCGAAATTTTAAAGCGAAATTGTAATGTGTAATTAAGAATTTGAGTTTGGGAACACAATTTTGACGGCTATCCCTTTTAAGTACCTACCTTCCTTCAAGGCTATTTTAGAACGTTCCTTGAATTTCAATTTGACGACGACGACGTTTATTTTTTTTAAACCTAGCTTGAAAATACTATAATGAAAATTTAAACATTTTACGGCGATGATTTTTCAAAAAATGATTATAGTTTTTCAATCAAATTACCTTTAAGCTTAAGTAATTGAGTAAGTATATCTAAAAATTAAAATTATAAACTAATACCAACGCTTGCTTTGAATTCAAATTTGTACTGTTCAAAGTGTCTTTCTACACAATCAGTCATTTCTATGAAAAAATAACTGGGCCCGGATTGTCTTATTTTTACACATACACACATATCACGCCTTTAATCCCTTGGGGTAGGCAGAGCGTAAACGGCCGTATAGAACGGACATTTACGCCAAGTCTGACAAACATTTGAGGGTCATCCAGAAAATTGTGTATCGCCATAGTGACAGGTTGTCAACCCATCGCCTAAAATTGCAATACACACCCTCGAGTCCCTTAGACGCCTCTTACGACTCCCACGGGCAAGAAATGGGATGATGCTATTCTAAGCCGGCATCACACGGCATTTTTACCCTTATTTTTACTTATTACTTACTTATTTTTACCCTTGCAATGCCAGCGACACTCCACTGTCATTACAATACCGCGATTTTTCATATGTACTTCAAACTGTTAGGAGAATACGAAATGACCAAAACTGTCACACTGACAGACCATTGACTGAAACGATTCTTATTAAGCAGACTTCGGGCCCAGGTCCTTGTGTTCTTCTAAGTCCGGCCCATAACAATCTCAGCTCTTCCAAGTCCGTCCCCGGAAGTGATCCCATTATAGTAACGGCGGCGTGACTGCGTGAGCAATTTTATTTTATGACACCCGTGACCCCCCACCGTCTTATTTTTATTGCCGCTTGCTGTTTAGGCACAACCTGAGAAATTAGCCAAGCAATTACTCTAAAGAGTCAGCATTTTAGTAATTTATTATGTTGTAAACCTAGAGGGTTATTCGTGGTGTTTTTACACAAGCTGTTGTTGGTAGAATAATTACTACGCGCCAAAGTGCTGCTGTTTATTATAATGATACATTTACAATGTAGATTTATCAAGCGCAGGAAATAGAATGAATAAAGTTCTATTTAAACTGAAGACATGACTAGAAAGAAACTGTCTACAACACTACGCTTCGCCAAAAACCGACCTGTCAATGACTTTTTATACGAATTTAAATCAATGGCATAGTTTATTTTATTAGTAAAAAACGTTGTCAAAAATAGATATTCTCAAAAAACCATTGCTAAGCAAATCCTTTCAACCAGCGCTAGACTTCTTATTTTACCGAATTCTTCATTTTCTCTTAGCTCTGAAAATCGCTCGGGTAGACGGAAAAATCGCTCGGCATCCTGAGATGGCATCTCGATCCGTGAAGCGAGCTGCTTCATCAATTCCACACATCCTGGAGCCGTATTCCGCTATACAAGCAGTATAGTATTTCATTTCGTGTGGGACACCTAGTCTTCCAATGACCTGATGAACCCTGGTGTAAAAAATTTACAACCGCCGTCTAATATTAGAAAAGCGTCGCAGTTGCGTTCTATTGAATAGTGTCAGTTGCAAGGTTTTGGCTGTTTCGTATTCCGATACCAGTTTGAAGAATAGAAAATCACAGTAGCAATAGAAAGATAGTTGAGTGTCGATGGCATTGCAATGGGTGAAAAATAAGAGAATCGAGGCCCTGGATGTAAAATGCTGTAGATGATGATCGGGTCGTTCATTGACTTGGTGTCCCATAAGGCAGAAGAAGTTGCAAGCGTATTCAAAGTTTTAGCTGACCTTAAATCGTAAATTATATCTTTTTGGTAGTTACGTTCTTTTTCGACGGTCAACGGTTTTGTGCGAGGAAGGTACTTCAAGTCTCACATTTCTAATGCTCTTCAATTCCACATCCTTTACACGCTCGCGAGCTGCCGAAGTGTACTTCGCAAAAAGACCTCTCGACTTGAAGATTTTTAAAGCGCTGTCAATGCCAAATGCACTATTAAAAAGTTCTTACCCTGGTTAGATACAGTTTTATGATTTGAGAATATTTCCAGGTAAAAAGAAAAGTTTATGATTCAGGTGCAGAATTTCGAATTGTCCGGATATGATATCAATAACATTTTATGACTTGTGAAGTGAGTCTTTCCAAGTAGATAGGCAGGAAGTGTGTTTTTCAGGTGCAAATTTCAGGTTGTCCAATGTCCATATATGACATCAAAAACAATTTTATGACTTTGTGAAGTGATTTTATTCCAAGAAAGTAGATAATTTAAATGCAGAATTTCATAATATCCGAATATGACATAATTTTTTTCACATGGGTCATAATTTAATCTAATCTAATCAAATTTATTCTTTTTTTAGACTTTGACACGATGAAGAACTTCAATTTTGAATTCTACCCATGACTCTATACAGAGTTTTGAATCCACGCCTAATATTGTTTTCTTCAGTTTTCAACTTTCTGGCGCGTAACACCATTAATCTTGATTACTTCGATGTTTTTTCTGATAACATATGTTTTGTTACAGGTACTTCCGCCTACACGATGCGAAAACATAACCTCGTGCAAATAACCGCATAAATCCCATTTTATTGCCGAATGTAGTAGTAAAATGCTGCCGTGGCGGTTTGCCGCCATAACAATCACATAACATTACGCGCGTCGCGTCTAGACTTCTTTATTTGTGACTTGGAAATGGAAACTAGGTTTTTGAGTTTGGGAGACTAGTAAATTGAGCCGGGTGTTTTGTGATGTGGTCAGTTGTGTTCTGTGGCAGTGCCGAGCGGAGGAAAGATAGAGATGGGCCGTAAAGAGCTGATGATGAGCAAAATGCTTCTGACATTGTACGCTGCATTGCTGCTCTGGAGGTTCGACTGTGTCGTCGAGAGCACCAAAGGTGAGTTTATTTTTATAGCATCTTTTATTAAAACTTTCATAAAACACTACTTTTACAAAGAGAGAGGTTTCTAAAGTATTTTGTTATAATAAAATGTCATTGTAGTTTCGTTTTTGGTTTATTCTTTATTGTACACAGAAATGTTGTTAACACAAAAAACACGCACAAAGGCATAAGCTTAAATAAAAACACCTTGATTTGTCTTATCCAGCTGACTATGATTTAAACGAGGGAACTTTGATTTGAATTCGCGGATAGGAGTGTACCGAATTCCAATAAATAAATTTCCCTAGCAATAAACATACATATTCCTACTTAGAAAACAATAAATACACAAGTATATTGTGTGTGTGTTTCTTTATACAGGGTGTAAGAGACGGCCCTCCGAATACTGATAATGTGCATTCAGACTATGAAACTTAAAGATATAGATATTTTATTCACAAGCATACACCGTACACAAAGTTCTTATAAGTGAGTAATAACAGAAATTACATTAGCCCACGCGTGTTGCGCCAGTCTTTGGCTTGCAAAATTAATTATGTTGGAAAATTATAATCACCAGGATAGGTACTGGCCGTGTATATAGCCGTGTGATGCCGGCTTAGAATAGCATCACCCCATTTCTTTCCCTTGGGAGTCGTAAGAGGCGACTGAGGGACTCGAGGGTGTGTATTGCAACCTTAGGCAATGGGCTGACAACCTGTCAC
Organism: Tuta absoluta; assembly: GCA_027580185.1. NCBI lineage: Eukaryota > Metazoa > Arthropoda > Insecta > Lepidoptera > Gelechiidae > Tuta > Tuta absoluta. The sequence continues at coordinate 7,945,692 of JAQAHW010000009.1, forward strand.
TATAGCGATACACAATTTTCCGAATGACCCTCAAATATATGTCAGACGTGGTGTAAATGGCCGTTTTGTGTGACTGTTTATGCTCTGCCTACCCCGCAAGGGATTATAGGCGTGATATGTGTATGTATGTATGTGTAGGATAGGTACATTCATTATCAATACCTATGCCTTTCAATAAAAATGTCGCAAGAACCTTATTATAATATTTATGTCAAAAAATAATAATCAAACAATTTCATGTAAGTTTCTATCATTCACAAATTCATTTAAGTCATAATGACATTTCTGGATAAGTCATATCATATCGTTTAATTTTAGACAAAAAAAAACCTATTCGGGAGTTCTTTGATCTGCCGTGGTAACTTGTTATAAATTTTGATTGACATAATAAAACCACTTTTTCTGTATAAAGCGGTCCTACAGAGTGGCATTTTTTAGAACATCCCGTTAAAAAAGTATTCAGAAAAGGTCAATATTTTTGACTTCGTAAATGCAGTCAGCTGATTGCATTTACGAAGTAATTTTTTTTTATTGGAGGTCGAATTATTTTTTTGTCGTTTCATGACGTATGGTTCTAGGGAAAGTTGATCAGTTTCATGGTTTGTTTGCACCCTATCAGTACTCGGAGGGCTGTCCCTTACACACCATATCATATAATATGACTCATAACTCATAAGTGTACTTATCAAATTTATGTGATAGTTATCACAAAATAGAGAATATTCGGCGCGCAGCCGCCAATACTTACTTTGTGTAGTTATCTTCTTAGACCAAAAATAGATAATTGTCCTAGTATTATAAGCAGCACACCAACTTACCCCTTTATGGGATCAGCTTAAACAGATTTTTCATATAGTTAATACGAAAAACCAGTATTATAATGTGTCCCTTAAAAAGGTAAGTTGACGTGCTGCTGATAATACCTACAGTAAGTTAAAAAATATTAATAAGGATACTTATAAATAAAATAAACATACATACATATATAAATCACGCCTATATCCCTTACGGGTTAGGCAGAGCGTTAACGGCCGTAAAACGGATATTAACACCACGTCTGACGAGAGTTTGAGGGTCAATCAGATAACTGTGTATCACTATAGTGACAGGTTGTCAGCCCGTCGCCTAAAATTGCAATACACACCCTCGTGTCCCTTAGTCGCCTCTTACGACACCAATGGGTAAGAAATGGGGTGATGCTATTCTAAGCCGGCATTACACGGCAAAGCCGGCATCACACGGCAACAAAGCCGGCATCACACGGCAAAATAAAATAAAAGTTCCATTAAATATAAACCCTAAATATTATCAAAGATAAACCTATTTCTTAGTAATATTTTTCTCTATCCGAAGATATCTAGCTCGCACGCACGCACGTAAATAGTAAGAAAATATGATTTCTTACCATCGCATTATTTAAATCAGATCCAAAGTCGATATGATACGGGTGAACTTTTTCGCCGATTTTCCTCCCGCATTTTCCCTATTTCCCTTCCCGTCCTAGAAACGTGATAAATTTTGCAAGAAACTCTTCGATTCTGGATTCTAAAGCTACATCTGTACATAGTAGAAGCAGAATTTAGCTGGAGCATTGTTAAGTCATGCATGAGCTTTAATGAAAGGCTGGAAGAATCTAATATAAAAACGTGACTAAATAATCTTTACTCCAAATTTTAAAACACTTCCCGTGTTAGGTATACAATTGAAAACTTGCAAACAAACCCGGTAGATGGAGCCGTGCCACGCGTTATTGGCAATAAGAAACACTTGCAAAATTCGCAGGCAAAGAGTTGCGGTGGCCAGATGGAAGAGGCGTAGCCACTAGTAATGGCGAAAGTCGCAGGTTCAAATACTGTCCGAGCTTGAAAAAAAAAATATTAAAAAAAAGTATATATATTTACCGCAGTCAATTAATCCACAATACTGCCAGTTTGGCTTTTGCGAAAACTATGAAAAGAATGTCGCATGAATCCAATATGTCCTGAAATATTGCACGGGTTATCCCAACGGGCTGTCCTAACCCGGAACACCCGAAGTCTCCTTACACATGCTTGATTAGATTTAATTTGCTCTGAAATTACTTGATTCGAAATTGATTTGGTAGTGGTGCAATCATGTGTGTATCACGGAAATCTTCTATCATTTGAAGGCACCTAGTGTTATTTCAAGCTGTTGCTTACATTTACTGTGGTTTGTAGCTAGGTCGCTCCCAGGCGGGTTATCTATTTACGCTTCACCCGCTTTCATAATGTAGCACATTTTTTTATTTATTCGGCAATATTCCAGGGAATGCTCCTGGGTTTTGCTGCGCTGCATTATGGTAGCACTAGATCTGATACGTCGCACATAATCCTAGCTACGCGACTAGGAGACCTATAAGGTTGCGACCCCTCAGGATTTTAGATGTCAGATAGGATTTCTCGTATACCGCAGTATTCATATTTTAAGCTTAACAGATGTTGCTGCGTCTTGAATATTTTGATTATACTTTTAGAGCAAGTGTGTCACTCTGTATTAGTTCGATACCTAGCTATGTAATTATGTTTTCTAGTATATATTTCAATTGAATTTGTTCTGTGTCTCAATTACAGTTTGGTAATGAAAAATTCATTTTTTTATTCGAAATTAGAATACATACATACATACATAAATCACGCCTATATCCCTTACGGGGTAGGCAGAGTGTTAACGGCCGTTCAACGGATATTAACACCACGTCTGACAAAAGTTTGAGGGTCAATCAGATAACTGTGTATCACTATAGTGACAGGTTGTCAGCCCGTCGCCTAAAATTGCAATACACACCCTCGAGTCCCTTAGTCGCCTCTTACGACACCCATGGGTAAGATATGGGGTGACGCTATTCTAAGCCGGCATCACACGGCAGAAATTAGAATATGTTGTTCAAATAAGAAGACTGCTCACCTACCTAGGCCAACTCTCTCTCTTCTCTTTTCGTGTGGGACACCGAGTCGTCCAACGACCCGATGAACCCTGGTGTCATAGTTTTTCAACCGCCTACTACCACTAGTAGGCCTCTGACATGGTTGTGTTACGACCGCCGTCTAAGTAATCATAGACAGCAACCGGGACCGACGGCTTAACGTGCCCTCCGAAGCACGGAACCATTTCTTTTCGGACAATCAGTTGGTTCACCCTGCAATGTCCTAACCAGACTGGGGACAAATGCAAAAAGAGATAAATATCAACTTTTGTGAGTGTCCCACCGAGAATCGAACATTTGCGTCGCAGGCAGTCGCACTACCACTGCGCCACATCGGCCGTCAATAATCACGCAAATCTAATAAAATACGCAAATTGCAAAATCATCCTGTATTATGAAATATAAGTGCATTATTATTACTTTCATTTAAGTTGATTCAGATTTTAGGTTTTTAATTAGTTTATAATTCAGCCACCGGTTCAGTAAGCAATTTTAATCTTACTTCAAAGAATTTCCGCAACACGCTGACAAAAAATACCCAGGTCTTAACAGTTCACACCGCCCGCCGTTTCACTTTCTCCAAAACACGAGCTAGTTACGAACATGTCCTAGACGAAACAGTACAAACCCGGGCCCCTGCAAAAAGGACACAAAAACACCTCATGCCTTGTTATTCTGCAGCGTCAAAGTATTCATGAAATCATGACTATGGCATGTCGTCTGCCACAACAAAGAATTCTGCAAGCAAGAACACGGGTGAGGAGGTGCCTCATTTCGCAAATGTCTTGTGTTGTGACGAAGAAACTTTTCTTTATTCTGTGGGGCTGCATTTCTAGGAAGAGGCGTATTTTTGAATGAGTAAGTAGTTTGCAAGCGCCAGTCTGCGACGAGTAGTGTAAATACTCGCTTTTCATTGTCTGCTACACGGATCCATTAAAAATCATCATCAGTAACCACAATAGTCTACTGCTAGACCTGGGCCTCCCCCTATTAGGGGTTATTTGCTATACTCACCACGCTACACAAGCAGATTGGCGAGCACAGTACAAGATGTTGGTTGGGTATTGATTCCTTAGTCACATTTGACGACACCTTCGGGCAGAATTACAGTTGTGCTATTCTGATCACACCGCCACACGGCAAAAATACCCTTAACATGAGCTGATAGTATTAGAAGGTGTGATATATACAAATGGTACAATCTCGTCTTCATCTGGCTCATGCGAAATAGGATTTTAACTTATACCTAACTAGCGGCCCGCCCAGCGGTTTCACCCGCTACTAACTGATTTCCCACGGGAAACAGACCTTCTCCCGACATAAATCATACATAAAAACATTCCTCTTGAATCACTCTATCTTTCAAAAAAACTTCATCCAGATCCGTTAAATGGTTTTGAAGATTTAAGCATACAAACAAACAAACAGACAGGGACAGACGACGTGGGAAGCGACTTTACATTAAATTCCGTTTTTTTTAATCCTCCAAGTGATGAAAAGGGGGTTAAAAATTTAAATGAAAGTTCGTTGTCTTAAGTGTGATCCGTTTCAAAATTAGTGATTAGACTTATGGCTTAAAATAATTAAACACGTGTTTCAGCATATTTAAAATTTTAACCCTTAATAGGGTCAAACGGAGGTTTAAAGTTTGTACGAAAGTTCGTTTTTTTAAATGAATGTGATCTGTTTCAAAATTTGTGATAAGACTAATAACTTATAATAATTAAACACGTGTTTCTGCGTTTTTGAAATTTTAACCTTTAAATGGGTGAAAAGGGGGTTAAAAGTTTGTATGAAAGTTTTTTATCTTAAATGTGATCTGCTTCAAAATTTCTGATTAGACTCATAACCTAAAATAATTAAATACGTGTTTCAGCATTTTTGAAATTTTAATCCTTAAAAGTGTCAAAAGGAGGTCAAAAGTTTACTACCAGTTGGGCAACCCGTTTTCCCATGGGAATGTGACAATTTCCCGGAATAAATTATACTTATAAACCTTCCTCTCAAGTAACTCTATCTAATAAAAAAAACCGCATCAAAATCCATTGGGTAATTCAAAAGATATAAGGAGACACCAAACGGGAAGCGACTTTATTTTATACTATGTAGTGATGATATTCCGGGGATAGATATGATTTTTATTGACGTTTGGATACTTGAAGGTATTAAGTGATATAGTTTTTATGCTTTTGGGTTTTGACGAAAAGATTGTTTATTTGCGAAAAAGTTAATGCTTATTAATATTTTATCAAGTTAAATAATTATATTTCACAATTTAGTTGGTCCGTGTCTATAATTGGGTTCAAGTAGAAATTCTTAATTAAATAAATGAAGGAAACGTTTAGTTAAGAGTGGGCGGTACTAAATTAATTCATTGAATTTGAAATAATTAATTTAACGGGTCTAATAATCCACCAAATGTTTTCCGGAAAGATCGAAAACAATTGCACCGAGTAATATTATTTTGATTGAGTATTGATCTATAATAATCTAGTTTCTAGAAGCTGGTTCCTACCCAAGAATTTGCTCGTTCTAAAATATTTTATTATACCTGGCTTTCCGTCCAGCGGTTCTAGTAAAACTATCAGAGGGGTCAAATTTCCACACAAACTTTCAAGCCTTATGTTTTCGTATTACGTTTCTTTTGGAACCCACTCTGTTTAACCCACGGTTAACCTGTGATTCGACCAATGAAAGTTTCGCAATAAAACTGACAGTGTCTAAAACGCCACAACAATGTTAAGGGCGTTTCTTCAATCCGCGTTTAGAACACATGTCATCTTTTATTTATACCTCACACGATGCTCGTCAAAAAACAAAGAGCTCTTATGACAGATGTGAAGTATGATTAGGGTGGAAATCCTTTGGAATTTATATGTCAAGCGACAAGCGAGTTTGTTGTTAAAAATGAATAGAATTGAAGATTTGTTTTTGTTTTGATGTATTTCGAGTTCTTTAAAAGTATTTGTTTTTTATGTTTTTGTTTGTGGATGACCTTTTTTAACTAACAACAATTTTTCATCATATTTGCTAAAGTATTTTTTATATTGAATGATACACATTTCTCTTCTAGGCCAATTATGTGTAAAATAAATAAGATGCAAAAAATTCAGTTGAAGCATGCCAGGAAGCATACATATTCAAATTGTTATCAACTGTAACGACACAAGAGTGACTCGTAGACCTTGAACCCGGTACACGAAAACAATAAACAGGCTGTTTTATAGCCCAAGGTGGGTTAACAGCGGCAGTGAACTCCCAGAGTAGTGGATACAAATCAGGATTGTGACGTAAGCATAAAACATTCATGTAGTAGGGCCACTATACGCCGCGCGAGGAGGTACGCCCCGGGGAGCGACAAAACGTAACGAACCGCGCTCCAACATCCTTTATGTCCCAGATACATTTTTCCGCGTAACAGAGACGCGGCGACTTGCCCCAGAACAGATTATTTATTTGTCTCTCAGCGCCTTTTTCGACCGGAAATATGCTGATTGTAGTGCCCAACAAAAAAGGCGAAACAAAACCGCACCCGACGAAAAACCAAATACAATTTATCAAATCTCTCGGGGCGCAAGAAAACTCTCTTAAAATGTTTCCTTTACCGTATACAAAAGACCATTAAATCAATCACGTTTTCAATGAAAATGGTATTAGAGAGAAATCCAAAGAGTCGGTTGCTTACCTCCGACAAAAAAGTCGGTTTGCGGGCAAGGCTTTTCACTAATTCTGAATTTAAATGCATGAGATCGAATAGGTTCACGCAGTGAGTGGATCCCACGCCGAGTTTTCCGATTGCCAGTGCTTATGTATTTAGGAGAAAAATGGGACGGATCGTACTCGAACGAGTACAAAAGAAGGCTATCAAAAGAATCTTTTGAAGAGATTTACGAGTGTAGAGACACCCACTTTGCGGGATTGTGCGATAAATTTTTCATCTATGTTCTTGGTCATCACATCACCCTTTGATTTTGGTGTGAGAATAGCAGATGTCTAGTGCAGGCGCGTGTTCGGTTGTACTTTGGCGGGAGCTGTCGTCGGCATGAAGGGCCATTGTGGGGCGTTGTAGAGCCCAGAGGCGCTTGTGCAAGGGTATAAAAAGAGCTCTCTCTAATTGTTTGCACATTTCGCGTCTCCAGGCCCACAAGCCCGGCGCCGCGAGATAGTGAGGGGAGATTCCAGTGTACCGTCGGCACACTCAACGTCTTTATCTTCTGATAATTGTTTTTCGAGGCGTTAAACCGGTAAATGATAAAATCAGGAAGAACGAATCGCTTTTTGATTGCACAAACATATTCTTTTACCCGTTTTCTTTTCATGTATTCGTTGAATAAGCTATAAAGGTTTTATCTCTGAAAACCATAAAATCAAAAGTTTATGGCTTGTAGAGTTTACAACTTGCTGTAAAACTTTTCTATAAGTACCGACGTTTTATATCTATGTGCGAATAGTGCAATATCCACATGCGCTCATCAGACCATCAACTCCCCTCGCGGGTATAAATATCCTCATTGTTTCCCGAAGTGGCTATTTCAGGATCATTTTTTCCGAAGCCCCTACAACTTCCCCTACCCAATACAGATTGTATTGCCGAGATATACACACAATATAGTTTGTATCTATCTATTCGTATACGGGTAAACATAGACGCGTCAACATTGACAAAAAATATCACGTCTTTATATTTGATCGAACAGTGGCCTCAATTCGGGAAATAAATTCTCTTAACTTAACTTTAAACTAGCGCTGTTATTTTTAATCAAATAGGTTTAGGAAATAATAGGTAATATTCGATATTATGTCACGTGACGTTATGTCCTGTCTTACAATTTGACACAAAATACGCGTTATCTGTTTAAATAAGGCGTCAATGAAAACAATGGCGTCTTAATTTAATAGAAATGGCGAAACATCCATTCACATTTTTATACAAGACAAGACTTATATATTGACATTTTTAATCATGACTTAGATATTTCCCATCTTTTTCCAAATCTATCTGACGAAATGTGACAGCACCAATCAAAGGGAAAATAAGAGAATTTATTTTCCGAATTGAGGCCAATGTGTTAGTATTAGGGAAGAAGAGATGTATGTTAGTATCAAAATAAGGAACGCCCGAGTAGTCGCGGTGGTAAAACACTGAGCGAAAATAAAATAAACTTTCTATCAACTCAAAGTTGCAACTTTTACGATTTGTTAAATTTTGTAGAATAACAATTTTTTTTCCTTGTTGTGTTCTATTTGTATCTAGGTACTTCAAGTGGAAGACAGGTTTTTATAAGTACTTGTTAAGCAAGAAATTTTAAAACGTATTTATCCACGATGACATATGTTTTCAGTGAACATAATTGGATATTATTATTCATATTCTCATAAAGGAATAAATGAAATAGTCTGTCTTTACCTAAGTTATAATTTTGAAAATTAAAGTAAGTATTAATACTCAACAGAAAATGGATGCAGACTACCGTAATACCAAAAAATAATGTTATAAAATAATATGAGAAATAGTTTCTAATTCACCAGAGCAAATTCGAGACAAAACAGGGCCAACGTCTCACTCAATTGTTAAGGTGGACCCCCCGTTTACCACCCTTCGTATCGACCCCTCGAATCGCCCCAAGGTTCTAATTCTCCATTAGTATTGATACAGCGAATCTGCAGTCGGTGTGCAATCCGTTTAAGGTGTTATAAATCACCGTGACCCACCCCTGTTGTATGGCAATGACGTAATAGGGTGGTGTCGATGGTCCTAGACGAAGGTTACATGGGGCAAAGTTGGGGCGCAAGAGTGTCAATGCGTGTGAAATGAACTGTCGATTGGTATTTCCCGTTTGGAGAATAGGATAGGAAAATAAAAAGGGATAAAATAATTTATGACAAGGTAAACTACTGCTCGTGTAAAAAATTACATTTCATCGAGTTACGAACAATCCGTTGGTCAATTATTTTGATTCCGTTGCCATCTACGTTAGCAAAATAATAAAAAAACAATCTGCTAAACGTATTTCTATCACACTTTAAGTATCTTAACTACGATAATGTATCTGCTAAAAATTTATAGGCAAACTTGAGTGCAACTATACTATTAAAAAGGCAATTTTCACCATAGTACAATAATAATAATTCATAGAATTGTGAAATAATTTATGATTCCAGAAATGTTGCCATACCGGCTGCAATAAAGCAAATAGACAAACCGATAACCCATTATCAATACAGACAAAGACCTTTCAATCTCCGCAAAACGCACCCATCGGTATCAAATTACGGCCGCGCTGTTTGGAAAGATGAGATTCTGGGGACACAAAAAACAGTTCGTTCCAAGCGCAAAAAGAGACGGGCGCAGTATCGAACCCATTATCAGGAGCATTCGTGCGCGTGATGTCAGAACAGAGGGGCGACGGCACAGATGTGCAGGGGCGCAATTTGATTATGTCATTACTAAACCCCTCCCTGTCGCCTTTCGCGCTTTCATCGATAGTGTTAATGAAGCACGTCACAATATTATTTATTGCTCGGCGATTTTTTATACTCATAGTCATAAATTTGTCTTATGCAAAGTGTAGGGCCCTTTGTTACAGTGACAGGTCGGGTCATAATTCACCGCCCTTGCCCAGTGCAAAATTTTTGGAGGATTAGTGGTTATGCGTTTCGGTGGTCTTACGTTATTCATCATATTATTTTGGATGGTTTCTGGGCCTTAATGCACACCTACCCAAGCTCCGAAATATTCAAACAAATTTTCTTCAAAACTATTTGTGGGTTGGCGTTAGTTTATTTAAAAGCTATTAAGTAGCTATACTGATTGTATAAGTGCATTAAAATCAAAGAAAACATTTATCTTGGGGGACGTCTTTAAAATGTCTTTAGCAAACCAAGGCGAGGGACAAAAACATAATTCCCTAGACTTGGCATAGTTTCCCGTCTTGAAACGTCTCCACAACTGTTGAAAATGAACAAATGATGGGGCTTATTTGCAAGGCGTGTTTTTGGCCGGCGCCAGGAGCTACTTAAAACGGCTTCCGATTCGACAAAGCGGCAACCAAGCAGCCGTACAGTACAGTTTTAATCGTACATTACTTGTATACCTAATTACACAAAATGCTCTCAAAGCTGTGTAAGAAGAGGACTTAATTATCCCCCAGCATTCATCCGAAGGCAGATAATTGGTATACAAATAAAAGGGAAATTAAAGTTAATTTTAGCGAAATGCTGTACAATTTTGGCGATGCCACGGTTTCGCCGTGGGCGGATGTTTTCATGAAAAGGTTAAGTAGCTAAATCCTTTTTGGGTACGGTACCGATAAGCTAATTTATTCGATAAATTACTTTTGATCTACTGAATGGGCCAAATTGGCTAAATGGGATTACACTTGTCATTGTAAAGCAAAAGCGAATTTATAATTTATTCAATTTTGTAGTTGTAGGTAAGGGGTAGAAACATGTAAAGTAGGATCGCCACAAAATGGCGATTCTCTCGATTGTCGTCCGTCGTTCCGTTTTTTAACGTTACGTATCGCATGCGTCTGTCAGACGAAAGGTGATTGCGAATTACAAATACAGCTACGGTGGGTTTATGCATAACGGAGGCGTCTGTCAAGTCGTTTGACGCACACATCCGTTCCTCGCCGTAGCTGTATTTGTATGGAAATAATATTGGAATTCGCAATTTCCTTTCGTCTGACATACGCATGCGTTAAGTTGCGTTTAATAAACGGAATGACGGATGACAAGTGAGAGTACCGTCTTCTACGATTTCTCTTTTTTTATTTTAACGATGGCTTTAATTACGCTTTCATTCTACTCTAAATTTGAATTTCTGGTGCTTTAATTGTAATAATTTATACAAAGTATTATGTGATTATTCGTACTGACATCAGCCTGAATTTTTGTTTTTATTCAAAATATCCTGTTTGGTTGTTAGGTTTTTTCAGTTACTTTTTATTGTTTATTATTGCAATGTGACCTGTATTTTTAAAGATACCAATAGATATGAATATTTAAATGCTTGCTCATGCTGGCTATTTAGAATCACGTCATTACAAACGCAATGTATTTATTACTCAACAAAGACAAACTACACCACACATGCCTACAGACACGTCACATTTCTATCTTGTATAGATCTACCCAATTATACAACATAAATGTCTGCATTTTTTTTAAAGTTTATTTTTATGTAGTACGAATATCATTCAATCAAAAATACAAGGTGTTAGTCAAGAAGATAGCCCCAAACCTATCGTAGATTTGCTCAACCTATGAAACAATGAAAGCAACTTTTGTTGTTGTTCCTAGAATTATAAAATCAGTGCGAATATCTTTAAGGTGAGTTCTAATCGTAAAACTTAACCGAAAAACCATAGATAGGTCAAAATATGGAAAAAATTGATCAATCATACAAAAATGATCAAAAAATGTGTCACTTTGTATTAGAGGTACTGTTTTTTTTACCATAATATTTTATTGGAAAAGTTGTTCAGTTTTACGAGAAAACTCGCCGCAAAAAATATAATATTATATGTAAGACCAACAGAAATAAGTAATTCAAAAAAAAATTACACCCGCCGGGGCTTGAATCGTACCAAACCGTACGTGAACGAGCTCGGTCGGGGCAACGGTAGCTCAGTTGGTAGAGCAGTGAGACGGTACTCCTCGGTCCTGGGTTCAAGCCCCGGCGGATAAAATTTTTTTCAATGTCTTATTTTCATTCATAAAATAATATAGTATATCGAGTGCCTAATAAACCATAGAATATTATATTATTCTAAAGCAAAAATAAGGCACCGTCATACCCACGAGGGTAGTAAGTTCAGCCTGGCTCCTCCGGAATGGGCTGTTGATAGTTTCCGCTTACAACCGGCGGCGATATACAACACTCTGGAGTGCAATAAACACGATACAAACCACTGTTTATAAAATAATAGGCCTGTTCTAGCGCTTACATAATTTAGAAGCTAAATTTTGTAGGCTGTGTGATGCCGGCTTAGAATAGCATTACCCCCTTTCTTCCCCGTGGGTGTCGTAAGAGGCGACTAAGGGAATCGAGGGTTACATGTGCATTGAAATTTTAGGTGATGGGCTGACAACTGTCACTTTCGTTTTGTGTGGCCGTTTGCGCTCTGCCTAGGGATATAGGCGTGACATATATATATATATATGTCGAAATAGAAGAAAAGAGAAGAAGAGAAAGGAAGAGGACACAATGTAAAGAGAGAGGCCTGGACACATACAAGCAAACGCGCCGTGAATATCAGGATGCCGCTAAATCAGGATGACATAATCACATCTAACCAATCTAATGTCAGGATACAAAACAACACGTCGTGGGCGTATATTCGTTAAACCCTGTAGAATACTGCATCACCAAATGCTATCGCTAGCCACTGAAATGATTAACCACAACGTCGATATCATTACGCAGTCAATTCCCACGGTGAGGCTGTTTCGACCTGGCAGGTCATCGTCAGGCACGGTGTAACCGTACTACAACCGACCTAGCTACCAAACCAATCTAAGAACCTTAGACACACGCTGATCTACGTCAACGTGTCTTCACAACACCAAAGATACCGATTGACACTGACCTTCTACACCGAAAACCATTGGATAGAATCCACTGCCTGCAGACTAAAAAGAGACCACAGCAGGAACTGTCACCAACCTCAGCTACAACCTCGGGGAAATACGACAATAACCAACACACACTTCATGATCTCCACAAATATTCCACGAGCAATACGAATCTAGGGCTCCGCCGACGCTAGACGACCACAGTATCTCCAAACGCTCCAGGATTCCAAAGATTAGACCAGATTCTAAACCTAACTTCGAAACGACCACACCGAACGACAGACCAACCGGAACTGTCAAAGTTGTTTACTCTAAAGCCCACCTGAGCTCCGTTTCTCCATCACGAACGCAGCTAACAATGAATTGTGAGAACGCACTACAACGCCTCTAATGTCACTCCAGTCTAACTTACAGCCGATAGCTAACTGCGCGCAAACAAAGCGCATCGCCATTTGAGTGTTGCCAGAAGAGAATATTAACTATACGCGAACTGTCAAATGATTTCAGCCGATACCCACCAGAGTGTGATCAATCTCCGACATATATATATTGTGTAGATAAGGTGGTTCTCTCACTTGTAACGCATACGTCTGTCAGATGTAAGGAAATTCCGAATAGTAATTACCATACAGCTACGGCTACGGTGCGTATACGAATGCGTCTGTTAAATAAATTAAATGAGAGAACCGTTCTTGTTTCGAAATATACCTGTTTAAAGTTCAATTCAGTTTTCAGCGGAATTTCACTTTGACAATTCTAATTAGAATGCAGGTGAATTTGCGGCGCGAAGGTTCCGGGTTTGATTCCCGATGGGGCACTCACACTTTGTGAATTTGGTTTTAGTCTGGTTAGGACATTGCAAGCTGAACCACCTGATTGTCCGTTAGAAAGTTGGTTCGGTGTTCTGCAGGGCACGTTAAGCCGTTGGTCCCGGTTGCTATCTATGATTACTTAGACGGCGGTCTTTACACAACCAAGTCAGAGGCCTAGTTGTAGTAGGCTGTTAAAAAACTCTGACACCAGGGTTTAGCGGGTCGTGCAAACGAAAAAGAAATCCCAAATGTTTGTCCAACTATCATGTTTTTCTTTCGTCGAAACCTATTCCTACTGAACTAAAACTCACAACACGAGAGATATTGGGAGAAATGCTTTTACAGTGTCCGCAGCTACAAGCCCAAACTCTAAAAGCTTGTTCAGTCTACGGCCCCCGGCTCAGTCCGGTCCGCGGCAAATGTAGAGCCCGTCATTGTTGCACACTAACATTGGCCCATTTCGGTAACGACGCGATATGCGATGTGCCGAATTTATCCCGTACCGACATCACGCTCTTTTGTTCTCGTATTGTTGCCACGTCCGGTTGATGTACGTGTGTAAATAAGGGTCATTATTGCGTGCAATTATCTGCGTCATTAAGTAGTTGAAGGCATATCTAAAATAAACAGTTCTATGGAAAATGCTGTGTTATAAGTTATCAATACTTAAATTATCTTATAGTTTATTTTTTACTTGCAAAATTGGCGGGCAAGGAACGAGCTGTGGTAGCCCAAATGGAAGAAAGTCGCGAAAATCGCAGGTTCAAATCCTGCCCGCGCTTGAAAATTTAGCAAGTTTAAAAAAATTTAATACTTACCTAATACGGCAAGTGTTTTAAAATTTGGTATTCTATCTTATAGACATTATTGAATACCAAAGATTTTCAAATTTCATAGTGGGGTTGATAGATTTCCGCATACTTCCTCTGGCTCTTAATTATTTGAAAAACAAACAATCTTTAATATTACAGGCCCATTCCGTAACGTCGGCTTACGATAACATTTCTGTATATTGTTAAGTATAATCTAAGAGCTTAAATCATTTTAAGGGGATATTACTTATTAAGGTTTCCGAGTAATGTGCGATTTGCGCTTTGACCTGGAACAAGTAATTGTCTTCGGATGAGGATTAAAAGATAACTGAACAGCTTTCCCGTTATAGAAGATTTAGCTTTCGTAAATCATTAAACAATTTTTGGGCTACTTTTTTAATATATTTTATGGGCAGTTGTTTAGTGTTATGGTCTGAAAGCACACTATCAGTATTTGGAGGGCTGTCCCTTACAAACAATATAAATATATGAGATACGTAAATAAACAAGTTAGAACATTGAGCACATACTCACAGAAAGAAAATAGGATAAACGCCATCTAACAAAAAAACTCAGAACGAGACAGGGCAGCCATTTATGGCAACTATGTTACGATATTCAATGTCCATTACGGATCTTGTCCATTGCGTGTGCTATTTACTATTCCACAAAATACCATTGAAACCGTGGGGCGGAAGGCGGTTGAAAGTAGAATATACAGGGTGTACGGGACAGCTTTAATAATACTGATAGGTTGCTTTCAGACAATAAAACTAAACAATTGCCCATAAAATGTATTTCAGAAAACGTCAAAAAAATAAAACATTTAATGTAAATGCAGTCAGCTGATTGTGATTTTGTATGGGAAAGTTGGTTTCTAGCGGAAAGTTATTCAGTTTCATGGTCTGTATGCACCCTATTAGTATTCGTAGGGCTGTCCCTTACACCCTGTATAGTAACCCCTTCAAACTCTTAGTAGTTTCAGGAAACACTGACTATTGTGGGGCCCTCCAATTTACTGTGGATTTATGGTGGTCATTGTCATTTATGAACTAGGGATAGAGATGTTCCTTTGATCCCAAAAAAACATTTAATTTCACCGTGAAACATCTATTAATAAGCAAACAAAAAACTGCAGAAAAGCCTTGGTACAACCATTATTTAAATAAAAAAAAATAAGAGAGCAAAGGTTATTTTTGCTTCGACTGCTAATTTTAAATCCTGAGTTAGCGAAGGATACTAAAATTGGATTCAGTGATTTAAAAGTAGTAGCTCGAGCTCAGTGAGGGATTCAAAAACTCAACATTTCACCACTACCCGTGTGAAAAATCTGCTTATATCAACTTTAGGATTTTTTTTGGACATTTCGGTTGCTTCAATCAAAATTAAAATTCCTACCAAATATTTTTTTTGAAGGTGCGAACTGATAATAATGTATTTATTTGATTTAATAATATAAGTTATGTATAATAATTGGTTGACATACTTTAATAATAATAATTTGATGATTTGTTTTATACATTTTAAACCAAACGCTTGGGCTGATTTTAATGTTAAAATAATTGCATGCTAATCATAAGTATTGGCTAAACATGTTAGAACTTTCTGTCTTATTATAATTGTAACACCTTTAACCCACCATGTTTTAAGCAATAAAGAATTATGAATTATGCGTTTAGAACCATCATTTAAGTCACAATATGCAGAAATTTCAAATATTTAATAGAACAAAACGCCGTCCAGCCAGTGACTGAAAACGAATTTGGCCCATTAGATTTTCGCGGCTTATTCTAATTAATTGGATAAAAGCAAGACAACAGCAATAAATGACTTAATACTCGTATTATCACTTCTTTGCGAATAGGACAATGTCCAATGACCTGAAAATTATCACTGAGCTATAAAATAGTACATAATTTGAACTGACAATGGTCCGTCCCGGCAAAGAATATAGTGAATACCAAATTTTAAAACACTTCCCGTGTTAGGTATACAATAATTTTGAAAATTTGCAATATTTTTTACCGCGGGCAGGATTTGATAATATTTATTCGTTACGTGATGGCGAAAGGCGCAGTTTCAAATCCTGTCCGGGGTAGAAAATTTTGCAAGTTTTATGTGGTACCGTGTCTGGAGTGACCCGGCCACAATGTTGCCGCTACTTTAAGATATTGTTGTATATTTGTCCCACTCGCCAACTATCACATCTCTATCATGAACTGTCAGTGGTTCGTTCCGGTAACGGCCCGATGTGGCACCGCGTCCGGTCCGGAGTGACCCGGCCGCAAGGTTGCCGCTACTTTGAGATGTTGTTGTAATTGTCCCACTACTGACCCACTGCCACTGGTATTAGTATTGAACTAATTTGGTAAGTCATAATCTGCCCACGCATAATTACGACGAGACGTCGCATCGCACTCTGAAGTCAAAAATCTCATAAATTAAAAAAAAAAACATTTGAAATGTTTGACATAGAGATGCAATGCGCAACGAATCGCATTTATGTGTGGGCAACCTAATAGGTACTTAAAACCTATCTTTCCGACAAACTGTAGGTAATATCATACATTTTTTTTATTATGTTGGTATATTTGCGATTTGCGTCACTCCAATATGCCAATTTTGCCAAACCCATATAGGTACTACAAAATACTATATAGATAACAAATAAAATTTACGTTATATCAGCATAATTTTGACGGCTGCTTTCATTTGTAGATTGAACAGCACAAAATTTAATAACAGTGCTTGCTTTTAACAGCAATTGGCTATGCCTTCAAATCATAACGCACAACCGATTTCTTTTATTTATTAATCCAATTTATAACCTACTATTCCTTCAAATCATAAAGCACAACCGATTTCGTTTATTAATCCAATTTATAACCTATTTCAGTGTATTTGCAGTTCCGTGCCAATTTTATGCGTTTATTGCCTATACACGCACTTCAGGCAATTGGAGCGCCACATAATGCGACCCTAATGAGGTCCGCTGTATTAGCAACAGTCACACCAGCCAATTCGTACAAATTCTAGCCATTGTGGTATACTCGCTAGGTACAGGTTGTATCGCAGGCTCATGGTAAAAGACATTATTGGCTTCCTTTCCGGCTATCTAAACTAATTGATCACACGGTGGTAAGGCTCCACACCAAAAACTTTGTCCTAAAAAGTAATAAAAATAAATATCCTGGATATTTCACACAGCGGCATCTAGCCACAAACTTAGCAACTTCAATACTTTTTTAAAGTAAATATATACAATATAGAATCAACACAAATATTAAAAAAAAACCTTGTAAATATTTGTACTCAGTGGGGATCAAACCCACGACCCTTGGCGTAGCAGGCAGGAGTACTATCCGCCATCGGGCCAGTCGGTCAGCCAGTACATATTTTATCTATTGTGGTATCACTGCACATAGGATGTATCTTCAAAGGTGAATGTGTTCACATGATAAACGACAACGTCACTATACTACAAGCACGCCTGTGGATGAGTCCAGCTGAACACTGTCGCCTAGCTTGCGACTACACAGAGTCTGGCACGAAACAGCTTTCTGTTTTCCGGTCTATCGATTCGTGCAAATGCCTTTGCTTTATAGGGATTTTGGGTGGGCTAAGCTTTATCGGACTAAAACTAGAAATTACTCGTAGTGAACGTTTAGTTACTAAAAAGGACATCTTGGTCGAGTATTTATGAGAAAATCTTATTTTTTCTTTTTGTTTATTACGAAAGTACTGACTCGATTTTGTAAAACCTTTTGCTAGCTAAGTACTAACAAAAGCGATGACGAAATGTAATTTTGATTTTTTTTGTATTTGTTGGCGTCAAAGAAGATTCACAACTTTGCCCATCGAGCCAAGAAGCTGAAAATCAGCATAAAGTACTTCTTGACCTACTGATCAAAACTGAGGGTGGTAGCAAGTGAAGGTAAGTGATTCCCGCTTGGCACCACCCCATTTTTGATCAATGCATAAAAAAGCATACTCATGCCGATTTCCAGCTTTCTAACTCGATTAGCAAAGTTGAGAATGCAACTAACAACCCCGTTAACAGCAGTGCCTTTATTTGCTAGATAAGTGCATATCTATATTCCTAAAAAAAGTTCATTCTAGATACTCATGTCAGTGTTGTGACCTTTTTGCAAATACATACACCCTGTATAACGGGCTTCGTCCCAAATACGTACAAATTACGCTGCCGTACCAAATTCGGCAGATTTTCACATCTAATCCGAAAACGAGCCGCTAGCTTCGATGAATATTATTCATTATAAGTGGGCAATAAATTTCACCTCAAAGTTCGCTAGTATCGAGCTTTATGGATTTGCAGGTATTAAAGGTTGAGGTCAAAAGCATGACCTTAATCAAATCGTAATTTGTAACTAATCGCAGTTAATCTTGTAAATAAAATCATATCAAATATATATATATATGCTAACGTAGTATATGGGTATACCTTCATAATTCGAATAAATGCGTAGTGTAAGGGACGGTGTACCAAAACTTTGCAGGCATGATCAGACCATGAAACTGAACAACTTTTTCTATGGAGGCTATATTGGTAAACGATCAATAATATTCGACCTCCCAAACAAAATTGCCAATCTGCTGACTTTCTATGGAAGCTCGAAAAAGTTTTCATTTTAAAAGTTGTTCAGTTTCATAGTCTGATCATGCGCAGGTAAACATCCTGTATAGATAATCCACATTTTAAAAATGTATTGAAATCTGGGATATATATAGATAATCCACATTTTAAAAATGTATTGAAATCTGGGATATATAGGGTGAAATTTTACTAGTGACCGATAGCGATAAAAGCAAATTGTTCCTTATTACCAGTCCATCTTGAGTTTTCACTATCGGTCACTAGTTAATTTCACCCTAGGGATTTAACGGACAGATTTTATATCAGCAAGATTTGATTGTGAATATGTGACTTTCCGGCACACGGTTTTTGCTTCTTTGTAATAGTTTTCACCTTTCTGCTTTACACTCCAGCGCTAGCATACAGTGTACACCTCTCCAGTTAGTATATATAGCCGACAACGTTTTATAGTCATGAAGCTACGACCTACTGGAAAATAATCTGCTAAATAACTTTTCATGTAAAAATAGAATCTTACTCAGATCTTGATGGAAAAAATCCGAAATTTTTGCTGTAATTCCGGGACCAAGTAAATTTCCAGCTACGGCCGGAAAACTCATTAGGTTAATGCGGCAAGTGTTTTTTTTTTTTTCAAGTTGCCGGGCAAAGAGATATCTTTACCCATAGAGTACAATTCCTTAGTCTGACCAGAGCCAATAATTCAACTGAAAAGTAACTTTCACTGTAAAAACGTGCTTGTGCCTAAAATGTCTGTTTTGAATATAATTTTATTCAATTAGTCAAAATAAGTATTAGACCGGGTCTATCGCGATATTATTTAGATAAATATTAGTAATTTACCTGTGTCCCGACGTTTCAATACAGTTTCATGTATTGTGGTCGCGGGTTGACTAAAAAGTTATAGGTAGTCAAAATAATTTGATCTTATATGTTGCTATAAGTCGCAGAGCTAATGGCCTAATCATGGCGATGCAGATTTAATATAACTTTTTAAGCTCTCGCGATCACTTTCACTCATTTTAAGTATTAGACCGGGTCTATCGCGATAGTATCCCGACGTTTCAATACAGTTTCATGTATTGTGGTCGCGGGTTGAGATTTAATTTGGTTTCATAGACAGACAAAATTTCGCGTTGCGTATCGGTAGATTATCCTAAAAAAAGAGAATGTATAATATCGTATCTAAATACAGTGTACCACCAGTCGCCTGTTATTGGTGCAAGCTCTTTGTGAGTAAGCAAAGGTGACATTGATAGCTTTGTGTTCATCGTATCATGAACATGGTGGGTACGATAAAGGCAATTTTTTGGGGTAAAGGCAAAAGAATTGGCCGGCGAGTTAGACCGAAGGGTAGCCAGTAAGGGTTGCATTACATAGACCCGCAACGGACTTCCGTATAACTTGCCTTTTCCTTTCCTTTCAATTCTTTGTGTCGACGTCAACTCACATTTTCCGCCGTCGTGCATGACGGAAACCGGAACCGGAACTGAAGGGTTACATAATTTTTCCATTTGATGAGTCTAGGCGGTCTGGGTAGTCCTAATCTGCCCGTTGTTTTGAATTTTGTTTGCAAGAATCCTAACTCCGCCAAAGGTACAGAGTTGCTATGATCAATCGAATATCGATTTAGTACTTAGTAGGATTACAAATACAAATACAAATACAAATATCTTTATTACTCTCATTCTTCACATAACACATAACAACACAACATAGAAATACACAACAGCATTGAGCAGTAAATGAAAAAAAAAATGTTGCCTATAAAACAAAAAAAAATAATAATTTCTGAGAGCAAACGGTGAGGAACTCAGGTTGCTTGCTACTATGTTGCTCTAGTCAACATAGGTAGCCCTGATTTTCAGCCCTTACCTATTCATATTAATTGACACAAATTAGCAGAGGGTACATATAGTTTATAAAAAAAACAAAAACATTCTTTTAAGTGCATATAAAGGTAATTTACAAACAAAAAATAAGTTCTATCAAATAGCTGAACTACACAAGAAACAAGATATGTATGAGTGTGTAAGTGTGTGTGTGTGTGTGTGTGTAAATGCAAACTGGAAAGAAATGATTTTACAGGAAACAGGAGCTACCTTGCATACAATTGCGCTGATTAGCAAGTAACATGATTTTCAACTTCTTTTTAAAAGTGATAGTAGACATTTTCCCTCTTAAGGGAGGTGGAAGGGTATTCCACACACGCGCTGTTTTGTATTTAAAGCTACCCCTGAATCCAGCCGTCCGATGTTGAGGAGCCTTCAATAAATTTTGATGATTAGATCTCAAACAATGACTAGTATTTAGGTCTTTCTTTTCAATTTTTGCAAATAAATATGCAGGAGTTTTATTCCAAATAACCCTATGTGTCATGCACATGAAATGTAACTCTCTTCTGGCCTTCATGTTTAATATTCCTCTTTCATTTAAGAACGGAGTAATATGTGCTCTTTTAGGAACCTTGTAGCAGAAACGTGCACAAGCATTTTGTACCCTTTGTATGGCTTTTTCGACTTTTGTCCAAACACGAGGACCGTAAACAGAATCGCAATAATTAAGAGGAGACAAAACCAAAGAGTCGACAAGCAATTCCCTAATGTCAACACTCAAATACTTCCTAATCCTATAAAGTACCTTTAGTTTAAAAAATGCGTGTCGAATTTTAGCATTCACATGGGATACATATCTAAGTTCACTGTCCATTGTGAGTCCCAGATTCTTAGCTTCATCTGCTCTTGGAATATTTCTGCCATTTACCGTAATTGCAATATTTTCCCCAATTTTATCGCATTGGCCTTTAGAACCCATTACTAAAAACTTTGATTTAAGCGGGTTTAATACTAGGGAATTTTTATCTGCCCAGTCAAATATATTTTGCAGATCAGAATTAATCATTTTAATTTCTTCCTCTGCATTTTTCGGGTCAAAAGAATGATATACTTGGGTATCATCAGCGTACAAATGATACCTACACGTTAATATTTGTCTAGGCAGATCTGCAGTGTATAGAGAAAAAAGAATTGGGCTAAGTATCGAGCCCTGAGGCACTCCTCGTGATAACTGACCTATATTAGAAAACACACATTCACCACTCGGTCCATCAACTCTGACTACCTGCCTTCTGCCAGTAAGAAAAGAGCGGAACCACTCACAAGCTGAAACCGAGAAACCATAATATTTAAGCTTAGCAATCAGGAGGTTTTGATTGAGGCAATCAAACGCACGTGAAAAATCTAGCAGCACCAATATACTACCTTGACCTTGATCCGAAGCTGTAAGTATATCGTCAGATACTTGAAGCAATGCTGTTTCTGTACTATGTCCTTTTCTGAAACCTGATTGGTATCTTGGAATAACATTAGACTTCTCCAGGAAACTATTGACCTGCCGCTCGACCACCCTTTCGAGAACCTTTGACACCACAGGAAGAAGACTTATGGGTCTCAAATCTTTTACCTATAACCAGTTTAGTTAGCAATATTGCAGGCTAAGTCTTGTAGGGCAGATTATTAGTATTAAAATTTGTCTTATAAACTTTCGTGCACCAGCAACATTTTAAGAACATTTAATTTTTAATTTCTAAAAAACAATACGCAACATGTAATAAACATAATATACAAATCGTTTTCATTATCTGCTTGTCAATTTACTAAAATATTATGAATATAAAGGAAAATAATAAACCATAGTACCTTATGAATAATCCATCCCCTGTGTTCATAATCGAATTCATTTCATACCTGAATAAAATGAACTTTAATGAAATATCCCTGTACCAAATAGTATGTTCTACATTTTACATCATCTCACTGAAGAGAACAATCCTTTTTCAGGACGATCATATTTCATTCAATTCTATGTGCATTTATTAAAACTATTTTAGAATCTCGTACTAAAACGTAGTACAAAAGTGCAGTGGCAATATCCGTTGCAGTTTTGCTACGATTTTATTCACAGGCTTCATATTGGTCGTTTGTCGTTATTTGACTGAAAGCGAGCAATATTCGCTTAATATTTCGACTACCTCTCTAGTGTGTTCCCTCGGTTGAAATCTCTGCAGAAGTTCTGAGTTTCGTGAGTACGTGAAATCACATTACCTAAACTTAAACTACATACGTACATACACCATCAGCCTATTTCAGTCCACTCAAACTAATGTTAGGGCCATCTAAGGCGGTTGTTCGCGCGCATATACGCATACATCTGTCAGACGAAAGGAAATTTCGAATCCCCATACAAAAAACGGATACCATGGACCACGTCGGTCGTTGTGTGGGATTCGCCTAAAATTCAGCTGGATCTTATCCCGATGATAGACTAATATGAGCGATAGCAGCAATGTCGTCACTCAAAACGTAGCGATAGCAACTTTGACGTGTGTACTATTATAAGCTAATAAGATACGTGCACTTAAATAATTACGACGTCTACATTGACATACAGCATTTTAGTTAATAATAATTATTAGTAGGTACTTTACAATGCATGATGCTAGGCAGGTTTGTATGCAAATTCTCAACAATGAAGATAGAAAATTAGAAACTACACCATTTGTGCACCGCCGACACCACTACATTTGGTCTGTACAGTATCGAGTCCAGCGCCCGTCCATTAGACCTGGAGCACTTGACAAATGACCTGTTCATCGAGAATAATGGCCCATTCCCAACTTTAGATATTATTTACCTCGTTCATTATCACACAGCGCGGGAATTAGAAGGAATTTCCCGGGAATTCGCCGGAACAGGGCAATAACATTCTCGGTTTTGATGGAGGTGCCAGTTTTGAAGTTGTTAGTGCCACTTGGATAGTGTTTGTGTATAGAAAACTAGGGGAATTCGGTGTTTTCCTTGTTAATGAGGGTTTTGACTCGATATCGTAAAGTTTTATTGGGTATTAATTTTGTAGGGGAGCCGGGTAGGATGATTTTAGCAGTAAGCTACTTCGGTACAGTAAGACATGGAGATATAAATGTTGGATCAATCACGCCATGGACTAGACATCTTATTACGCTAAGGCCTTTCACTACACCAGCAAGTTATTTTACCAGCAATATAAGAGTTATCTGGAGTTCATCCAATATTGCTAATAATAGATAACAAAAGCACTTATGTGATCTCGATGATGTGTGATCTCAAAAATCCAATAAGTTCCTCCGGCACTCGAGCTGCAAGAATGGAGACGAGAACGTGCTCATTTTCGATTACACACACATATCACGCCTATAATCCCTTGTGGGGTAGGCAGAGCGTAAACGGCCGCAAAAAACGGACAATTTGATTTGCCGATTACAACTTTTCGATTAAAAGTAAAGTAATATGGTTTATTTTGTATTCACGGTGCTATATCATATTAATAAATGAAAAAAAAAATGCGTAGGCCGGGAATTAAACCCGGGACCTGTGGAGTACCGTCCCACTGCTCTGCCATTGAGCTTTCAGCGCCCTGACTGACCTATCCAAATTTTCAACCTCTTGATACTCGTCTTGAATCGACGTTTAAGCGACATCTAGTAATGAATACATTTTTTTTTCAATTGTTATTTTCATTAACAAGTAAAGTGATTTTGAAACGTAGATCACTGTACGATACAGGAAAATCATAAAAAATACAAAAACTTTTGAACCAGACTTGCAAAAGGGTTTTACCTACGCGTAAAAAGTATTAACATTTGTAACTTTTGTTAATCACAATATATAATAGTACTTGGGTTGTAAAAGCCTTATTTCACGTGCAATAATTTTATTTAAAGTTAAAATCTTTTTGTACCGTATGCAACAGAGGGATTGACTTTTACATATTTAATTCGATTAAAATTATTTTGAGTTATTGTGGAGCTTACATAAAAAAACGACAGTTAAAATCTTCCCTCTTTAAAAATCGGTTTAAAAATAATACGGGGTGTAAGGGACATCCAAATTCTGATAGGGTGCATACCGACCATAAAACTGAACAGCATTCCCCAAAAAACATATGTCAGGAAACCACAAAAATAATCGACTACAAAATCACAATCAACTGACTGCATTTACCATGGTATGACAAAAAAATAGGTTTCCTGAAATATTTTTATGGAAAGTTGTTCAGTTTCGTGTTCTAAATGTACCCAACTAGTTTTCGGAGGGCTGTCCCTTACACCCTGTATACGTTATAACTTATAGTGTTGAAGTCTTACACTGATTGCGTTTTCCTAAGAGGTCAGTATTAATAATTCACGAGAACACTCCCGAAAATTTATAAACCTCTCAAGAGCTTTGTGTAAAAGTTTAGATTTAGCATTGTTTGTGAAACCGGGATGAGGTGAACTGCACACGCACCGGACGATAATGCGGTTTGTAACAACTACAACACAAATTACAACCTGTGACAGCCGCAATTTGATGCGGCGACGTGTGTATCCAGTTATTGCCTGGCCCAATGGCGTAACAGATAGTACTCCTTAGGGTCTATACAGGTGAAGCGGCCGCGCAGCAGCGACCCGGCAGCAAATTTTGGCGGCCGCGACCGGGCCGCAGAACGATTTATGTGGAGCGCCCGCGCCGCCGTCCGCCGCACGCGCGTTCTCCACAGTTTCGGGACAAGTTCAGGACAAATGTGGGACTACATATGAGATGTTAGATAAATAAAATACATGTATTTTGCTATTGATAATTTGCTTGTTTTTATTGTTTATACAAATTACGACCGATTTTGATACCATTTTAAACATTTTGTTGTAATTTTCTAAGTTAATTAGGTAGGTATATTATAAATATTATAATAAAAGGATTTCGTTAATCTAAAATAAAATTCCACTTCAAACAAATAAATTACAAGTAAATTAATACTTATGTATGTATGTATGTACAGATGTAGGTACTATACTTTCATTCATTCTCTCTTCGATTAAACTAATGAAGAGTTCGGTATCGAACATATTGTCACACTATTCCGCGCAGCGACGCGTCCGCTCCACATGAACCGTTGCTACTGAGTGCATAGAAACTTGCAATGGCGGCGAGGCGCGGCGACCGAGTCGACAGTCGGCAGCGCGCGCGCGTCGCCGCACATGAATCGTTGCATACAGTTTCATAGAAACTGGCGAAAAGCGGCTGAGTCGAGGTTGCGCGGTCGCTCTACCTGTATCGAGCCTTACTGCATTACGCCAAGGGTCGTGGGTTCAATCCCCACAAGGCACAAATATTTGTTAAGTAAATTTTCAGATATTTATTTTTAGTCTGTGTGTTTTATACAGGGTTATTTTTTATTCACCCCGGAAATTTTACAGGGCGATTCTACTCATGATTCGGAACAACTTTTATCATGGGGTCACCTGCAAAATCGCAAAAAAAACAGCTGTTCCATAGAAAAAATTATACCTACTCGAACAAAATGTATGAAACAGCTGTTTTTTTTTTCGCGATTTCTCAGGTGGCCCCATAATAAAAGTTGTTCAGAATTATGAGTTGAATCGCCCTGTAAAATTTCCGGGGTGAATTAAAAAAAAACCCTGTACCTATGGATTAATTTTCAAAAAGTTAATAAGTGTTATTTTCAGCTTTTAGTTCCCATAGTAAAAGTTATGCTTAGTTTGGGGCTACGCTGTATAAGACATTTATTTATTTTTGAATGGAATTTTCTAAACTCCTTTGGTCAAAAATCTGGATCCGGCAAATCATCGTACAATCTTGAGGTGCGTGTGTAAGCCGCCTTGCGAGGATTACCAGTTATTGTTGTTGTGGTGGTATTATTATACTACAGTGGACGTATTGTTCCACAAAGGAATTAGGACGTCTCCAGTTTCCTCCTCCAACCGACGGAAATAATAATGTAGAAAGCGATTTGGTTGGTTGAGAATATAAATATTCAGCGTATTAAATCAGCCGCACATAATAAGAGGATAAAACAATGAGTAAAAGATTTGATGTGGCATTTATTTTATGATTTGTCGGATAATGATGATGAATTGAATAAAATTGATAGTTTGACGTCAAATATTACTGAAATCCCTAAAGATTTAGAAGTCGGTGTTATAACGTGTATTTTTATAGAGGTAATTTGTAAGAGGCTGCTAGTAGTTGAAAACGGTTGAAAAACTGTGACAACAAAGTTCATCGGGTCGTCATTCGACTCGGTGTGTCACACGATAAGAAGAAGGGGTTCAACTTGTAAAATATTCTGTAGTACTAGTGCATGGCGTTAAAAACATTATACACTTTCTGCCGATACCATAGAGTAGAAATCACAGTATTATTATCTATTCTTATGCCGATACTTTGACAATTTATACCTCTTTGCAACTTATGAAATATAAAATATCTGTCTTATTTGGTACTAGTATGGCTATCTATCAATGACATCGACAAACGGCGTGCATAAAGAAGTATACAAAGAGACACATCAATCGTTGAGGATACGCTTTTAACAGTCACTATAGAATATAGAGATACATATTTTTTTCATCAATATGAATAACACTCAGCCTGAGTAAAAATAAGTATAATAATATTCAAAACTGAAATCGAATTCGGAATGACTTTTCAATACGTAGAAACGTGACTGAAATGAAATATTTATTTTTGAATTCATCAGGCTTCATAGTCAGCATAACAGATTAACTGCAGATAGGTAGAGCTTGGTATATTCATAAATTCTAATTCGAGTTGTGTATGTTTGGCTAGTCAAAAGGGTTTATTTTCATTTTTGCATTCGCTTTTGGGAAAATATTTTCGTTTTCATATCACCAGACCATTCTGAGTTCGTAGTGGTTAGAAACACTAGCCTTTACAATGAAAAGTACACATTAAGGCGCAGCCAATACCGCATAACTAGGGCGCTTTAAATTTTGCAAAAGATATTTTGTTGCATAGTGTTAACGATAGACTCTTTGGTGGCGAATTCAGCCAGGGGCAACCAGTCTGTCAATAACCACCTGTCTCTTGGTTGTCAGTGCAAGTCGGAATCGCACACGAAGGGTTCCATTTAATTTATTTATAAATAAGGCAAAAAGAAACATGTTCGATGTATATTTATTTTACTAGTTTTTTGTATTTGTTGTTATAGCGACAACATAACATGTGGAAATTTCAGCTTCTTAACTATCACGGTTTATGAGATACAGCCTGGTTAGAGACAGACAGACAGCCGAGTCTACTGAATAGCGTCCCGTTTTGAGCCTTTGGGTGCGGAACCCCAAAACACTTACTTCTTTGATAATGAAATCACTGGCTGGGTGGAAAACTGGCGTAGTAAGTACCTAAAGAACATTTTCACCTCTCTAGCTTGAAAATAACAGTTTTGCCGCGTAAATTCAAAATAGTCAATGATCTCTCTGATAGAAAAATGACCTTTGCTCTCTTGTTGTACAAATAACTATTTTAAACTCATGAACCCTCATTCGTTTATTACTTAACCATTTATCTTTCTACCTCATATTCCAAATACCTTTGAATCTTTTAACAAAAAATAGAAAAGAGTGAAACCGGCTTTCCTTTTTTAAATTGTTGACCCTTTCTTTATCGACATTAGGCAACGTTTCGGCTGGAGCTTGGTGGGCGTGTCTATTCACAGAAACCAAAAATAGATAATAGTACTAGTAGAACTATATAAGTATACAAAGACTGTGTTCTAAAAATAGATACTTCTAATTAACAAAAAAAAAACAGAATACATCACCTAGTTTTGAAAGATGCCACAAAAGAAAATATATATAAACACGTCGAAAATACAGTAGCCAAATATTCTGTCGTCTTCAAAACACGGTTTGAGGTGTTGATTGGATCGAACTAAGCTGTAAAAATTATCAACTTTGGATGTATTTTATATGACTGACATTTTCTATCATGTGAAGATATGAATAGTAGTGTATCAAATTGATACACTACTATTCATATCTTCACATCCATCCATCCATCCATCCTTGAACACATCTATTGATACTATCAATAGATATGTTCAAGGATGGAGCACGTTTTATACGTTCACAAGCTACTATTCGGTTTAGTTTAATTACTTAATTTTTTATACTTTTAGTACCTTTATTATTTTTGTACTATTTAAACTGGTTTGACATTCACTGTGATTTTTCATTTCCTTAATGTTTTTGCCATTTTACTTTTGTAATTTTATTGTATCTACTTTTAATCTACTTTTGTGGATCGTTGACATTGTTATTTTTCTATTTAATATTTTTGACGATCACATTATCCTCTGACATTTTATTTAGTTTTAGTGCTGTAATTATAAATTTGATAATGTGAAATAAATAAATCTAATCTAATTTAATCTAAGTTAAATTCAATTTTAAACGGCACAATTTTCTGCAAGACATGGGCTCAAATTCCACTCTTTGAGTGTGACATTTTTGGTTTCTATACGTTGTATCGTAAAGAAGAAATAAGTCCTTGCTAGAGAACACAACAATTTCGGTTCCCTTTTCTAATCTCACCTCTGATTGCTGGACGTTTCTCTCAATTTTTACGAGGCCATTCTCGACCCTTACGGCCTAGTGCGTTAAATTGTGGCCGCCTGAAAGCCAGCCATTACTGCGCCGGTAGTTGTTGAACATTGTGAGACAAAAACCCAGTTTGGTGATATATCTGCCACTTCTCCGCGAAATTAAAGGCTAAGTAGGCCCTTTTTGTTGGGTAGGTAGTTCTTTTGTAGGTATGCTGTGCGTTGAATTGAATTTATTACTGTAATGCATTAGATTAATTCAAAGAAAACAAAATGCTTAACGCACATGTAAATATCAAATCATTCAAATTCCGACATTAATTTTGCGTATAAAGTTGGCTTCTCAAATAATCAATTTTTGTAATACAAATACAGACAGGTTAAATAACCTTTGCAAAAGTGAAACTGGGGGAATCGGGTCAAAAATATCTTGTCACAAAGTAGGTAATTAATATTTTGTAGCTTAATGTAAAATTATTATTATATTGACAATTTAAATACAAAAACAGACAAATATTATGGATCATTTACTTAAAACTTTTCCTTCTTTTGCACTGTTTATTTCGGTTGTTGGTTCAAATATTATTTTTAATAAACTTGCCAAATTTTCTACCGCGGACATGATTAGAACCTTTGCCAGCACTAGTTGCGAGGCAACCTACCATCTGGATTACTGACTGTGCCGCGTCATCCATCGCCCGCGAAATGAAGCAAGTTTTCTAAAAATGTATACCTAACACGGGAGGCGTTTTAAAACCTTGGTATTCACGTAATATGTTAGATAATATATTCTATTGTGTTCTTTTCACCTAAAAATTTACGTCAATGCTTTAGTCGGAGGCACGTCAAACTCGAACACACTCTGCCCTCAAGACATGACTTACATTTGGTTATGTATGTAAATTTATCCGAGGTTGGGGAATACATTCCGGCGAGTATTTTATCATGTTTACGAGTAAAACTTGTTTCAGAATGTTTCTCGTGTTTGATGTTCAGTTTGTGTGGTTTGATGGAAACTTCGCTGACGTGCTTCGTTTTGTGAAGCTACGAATCTTGTGTGTTGCTTTTAGGCAAGTACCTACCTAGTAACTATTCGGGTCACCTCTCGAAACTTTCATTCATTTTTGCTAAAACTTAACAGTACCATTTTATTTTTCGTTCGTACGAGAAAATTTATCATTGCCTAGGTTTTTTTTTTAATAAACAAAAGAAATGTTTAATAATACCAATAAGCCTAATTGCCTAGGTAGTATTTACATTTACAAGTTATTACAGCAGATAAGCATTAGTTGTAAATCCGGTTGCATTTCGGTATTAGTTTGGCAGACTTGTTGACTTTGTTTTTATAAAGTAGGTACCTATATAACTTTTAACATATATCAAACCACTTGTAAAATTCCTATGAAACACATAACTATAAAATCTATAACTTAATATACCACGACCGAAATCATTGAGAAGTTTTGTTCTTTTAGAAATGGTTCCTTCCATGAATGCAATGATTATACGCTCCTGCAATCTGCAAATATAATTTGAGACTCAAAGTTCGAGACTTGGCTAAATCTTCTTCACAGACCCTGAAAACTAAATTTCCATGGAAATCCCCAACTGCAAACTCAATTTGTGTAAATATTCAATTTTATTGGAAACTTCCATCGTAAAATATTTTTTATGAATTTGATCTTGTTATGAAAACAGTTATTATCATAAACGAATTTGGCTTCTCCGATGGCTTCTCCGACTTTTTAACTTTATAAATACAAACAAAATATGGACCCATACAGCGTTCTTGAAAAAACTCTGACACCAGGGTTCATCGGGTCGTTGGAAGACTCCTTGTTCCACACGAAAAGAGAGAGAGAGCGTCTTATACAGGAGGTCGTAAAAGCAAGCAATTTGACATTACGAAAAGCCCGTCTTGCATTCGTTTTGAATGGGAATGTCAAGGCTTATATTAGGTCCTTACATATGAAATTGGCGTTTTGTATGGGAGGAACAAAAAGTCGATTTTTTTTAATATAGTATATTTATTTAATCAAAGTATGAGCCATTGTAATCTATGCACTTTTGCCATCTCATAGGTAGTTCATTGATCCCTTTACTAAAAAAACCATTCGGACGGGAATCAATAAAATCTTTGAAGGCGATTTGGACTGCCCCATCTGAGTTGAATTTTTTCCCTTGCAAGAAGTTATCCAAATTTCGAAAAAAATGGTAATCTGTTGGAGCAAGGTCCGGGGAGTACGGTGGATGCCTTAGACATTCCAATTGAAGCTCTTCTAATTTGCTAGCCGTCTGTTGTGCAGTGTGTGGTCTAGCGTTGTCGTGAAGCAACAGTGGCGTAGAGCGATTGACCAACCTCGGTTGTTTAGCAGCTAGCTTTTCCATCATGGTTTGCAATTGCTGACAGTAGACATCTGCCGTAATCGTCTGGCCAGATTTGAGAAAACTGTAATGAACGACACCGGCGCTAGTCCACCAAACGCTTACAAGTAACTTTTTAGTCAATTTTCGCTTGGAGCAGGCTTTGGCTGGCTTGCCAGGGTCCAGCCATTGCGATGAGCGCTTCCGATTATCGTAGAGAATCCACTTTTCATCACAGGTAATGATTCGATTTAAAATCCCTTCGTTATTGTGCCGGTCAAGTAATGTAACGCAGCAGTTGACGCGCGTTTGCCGGTTTGCTTCACTCAATTCGTGAGGAACCCACCTTTCATGTTTTTTAATCTTTCCAATTTGCTTCAAGTGGATTAAAACAGTTTTATCACTAACACCGAAGCCTGCAGCTAATTCGGACGTGGTTTGCGATGGATCCGCTTCCACAATAGCCTTCAATTCTTCATTATCAACTTGGGTCTCCGGCCGTCCACGGGGCTTGTTTTGCAGGTCGAAATTTCCAGAACGAAAACGTTGGAACCAAAAAATTAAAAAAAAAAATTAAAAATTGTTTATTTCATTTGCTTACAATCATAAACTATATTCTGAGGCCGGAACCTCCCAGTAAGTATGTAATATACCTGTGGCAGGAGATCCCGCTCTCCCATTACAGTAACTTACATTAAACATAATGTGTAAAGTGAAAACAATTTCTGATTTAAACAATATAAAAGAAAAATTTATAAAAGGGGAAAAACTAAGAAAAAACTAAGAAAAAAAGGAAAAACTAAGAAAAACGCACTGTGTTTTCTTTTGCGACACAACCGCCATACACATAATTAACCCTTCGAGCCGTTTCCGCAGCACTGGTGCCACGGTGGAACTCGTACTCGTAAATAACGCGATATTTCCAATTTTCCATTTTGTAAATTGAGCGATGCAAACAGAAAAAAGATAAGTATAAAAACAAATGAATGACGGTTTACGAAACACAACTACATGTGGAAATAGCTGTATAAATTTGAATTTCGAATTCCTAACCAAATAGGAGAAATTTGTGATCAAAGTGGCCAGTACGACAAAACGACAATTTCATATGTAAGGACCTAATATTTATCCGCCGCGGTCTAACGAAATGTATATTAGAGATTTTTCAATAGAAATCTCCTCATGGCATCATTTTTTGTCCCATTTTATTTACTCTTTGTCTATTCTGTATCAAGCTTTGACAACTGTTTCCGTCATTTTGCTCAACCATGACTAGTGGACCTGTCTCAAATATCGGCGCCCCAGGATCGGTAGATTATCTAAAAAAAAACGGAATAAAGTTAAAGCCGTTAAAGGTGAAAGATTGTTGACGTTACCTATTTTGGTAGGTAGTTAAAATGGTAAGTCCAATTGAAGTTAGAACTATGCTTAAGCCCTTTCGTGCCGTTCTAAATCACACATTAACTACGTAGGTTTTTATTTTTAGTTGACTTTTTTTGTGAAAATGACATTTGGACCTACGTACTGGAGCAAGTCCAAAATAATTAGTAATTACTCTTTGATATAAAATCATGCAGAGATCTGTTTGACGTTGGAGCTTATTTCAATTAACGTTTAACCAAAGAAACCGTATCGCAAAATGCTGCCAACATTTCCTTTATTATCAGAAAATCTTGTTATCATACCAGCCAGAAAGGGTCACGTCCATCATAATATCAGGCTGATTCTTATATGAACATGAATAGTTTATATTATATATATTTCTCCGCTTGACTTCCCTTTTTTCCGGTCAAGTACAACTTATCTTGTGCTAAATCGTGCGTCTGAAATCATATTTGGGTATGAAATACCTACACTGACAGACAAATCCAAATGGTTGATTTTGAGAGCGTCTTCATTTTTTTTCCTTGTTCATTGCTGGCCATTATATTATTATGTAGTACACATATTTAATCTAAAGTCAAGTGTTTACCTGAGATAGTAATAGATGTAAGGTTAGGTGGCAATCCTTCAGATTCCATTTTTATGTTCTCTGTTATTTACCTTTTGGCAATACGGTGTTTCCCTAGCTACATATCCAATACACAGATTCGTAACTCAAAAGCAGTCAAACTAGTTCAACAGTTATAATTAGATATCTGCAAACCCAATTCCATTCATAATAATTAGTTAGCTTGTGGCTTTGACAGTTAGTTCTGCGTTGTCGTTACCATCCACAATCTAGACGTCCCTTGTGAACACTAAAGTTATCCTGAGCTAATCTAAGGATTAGACAGAACACTAATAGTGTTACACAGAGTATGCTGCTGCACAAGGTTGGATCACTTGCGTGTAGGTCAGTCGCTGAGTTTTTGGAATAAATATGACATGAAAGTTTTCCCCGTGATCAATTTATGCAATTCAAGAAACGTGACTGAACTTTTTCTACGCATAAAAAGTAAAACCTAGCTGAAAATTAGTTATATTATTATTTTTCAAATCTGGCAAAGCCACTGGCTTCACATCTCGTGAAAGATTAAGTTTTTACGATATGTTTATTTACTTGAATGCCAAATTATTTGAACACTTCCCATGTTAGGTATACAATTTTATAAAATTTGCGAAATTTGCTACCGTAGGCTAGATTTAACTCTACGACTTTTGCTATCACTAGGTAGCGACGCCTCTTCATCTAGACTACCTAGATTTGTTTTCTTTCAGTATTCTAAATCCTAGATCATGTAAGTATTATTTTTTATAAATGATAAGAATAAAATATTTGAGCGACTGTGTAGATAATTCGATTACTTTCATTCTAACTGATGAATTACGTAGTTATGCCAACTGCACAGACGAGACTGACTGAAGAGTTTGGGAGTGTAGTGGGCTTGAAATTAATGGCAGAAAGTCTTTTTATTACAAGTAGCACTTGATAAAGTATTCTCTTGACCGTCCCTGATTTACTTTTAATTCTAGTTTAAGCGCAATGTAATCCAAATTATTTGCTCATCACCATCCACGCATCCGAAGATGGACCCTAACTCTGGAACCATATATCGCCCGGCTAATTTGAATAGGGTCGGGCCCTCTCGGGTCGGCACTGTCGCATAAATTACTACTTTATGTGTCCGGTTAGTATCTCTCGAAAGGGGGTAAAAGTGTGAGATTTGTAAGTGATATTTGAGATTGCGGGGCGCGTTATACGAATGTAATGTAGGTATTCAATTGAATTCGAGTGGTACAAAGAAAGTTTATTTTTGACCAGTTTACGCAGACAAAATGAAGTGCTTATAACTCTCTTCCAAAAACCCTACGTGATATTGATAGTTTGGCAGGCTTCAATCGCCATTTGCATCGGTTTTTGGTGGAGAAAGCATTCTATTCAGTAAAAGAACTTTTACATATAATAAGTTAACAATATAAGCCGACTTGTCGCTGCATTGTAATAGTGACATATTCATATTATTAATGTAATTTATTTAGTATTGTATCTTTTACCACAATATAATTTTAATAATATGACAATTTGCCTAACTTATTATTATTTAATTTAATTTTCAATCAAAAAAATAATAATACACTTATAATCTTAAGACTCATTTTGTAATATTTATGTTTGCATGAATATTCATATGCCTTGTACGGTACATCACAGCGTTCTACCCCTTATGTTCCAACAACTTGTTTTTTTACCTGTGTTAATTAATAAATGATTTGATTTGAAGTGCAGATTCTTCCTGCGTGTAGTTAGTTCAGTCGCGGAATTTTCAGTTAAGTATGAAATATGGCATGTGTGTTTATGCACGGTAAAACAATTCGGTACGTACTAGTAATACGATTTTAAAGTGTCAATACAAACAAGATGGACAAAAAGGCTGGGTGCATTTTGTAAGGGCTTGTATTACAAAACAATACTTTACTTAACACACGTACTACACGTGCCGTGTGATGCCGGCTTAGAATAGCATCACCCCATTTCTTTCCCGTGGGAGTCGTAAGAGGCGACTAAGGGACTCGGGGGTGTGTATTGCAGTTTTAGGCGATCGGCTGACAACCTATCACTATGGCGATACACAATTTTCCAAATGACCCTCAAATATTTGTCAGTGGTGGCGTAAATGTCCGTCTTTTGCGGCCGTTTACGCTCTGCCTACCCCGCAAGGGATTATAGGCGTTATATGTGTATGTATACTTATTTAATAATTTTGTTTATTGCGTATGATTCTTGATGAAATTGAAATTTAATCATCACAAAAAACATTGTCTAGATATCATGAACGAGCAATAATTTAGACGAAAAATTTAAATTCATTGGTGCACTCAATTTTTTTCTCCACCCTGTGTAGATAAATCTCGGAGTTTCGAGGAAGTAGTATAAATATGACATCGTATATTTTCACCTATTCAGGTTAGAATTTGTGCAACTTGCAAAGTGCACCGCAGGCAGGGTTCGAATTTGCGACTGTTGGTATAAGTACCACTGACGTCTGAACCGACTGGGCTACCGCGGCTCACCTGCCAATAACGTGTGGCATGGTCAGATAAAATTCGATCTTTCAAGCCTAACTTAACGTAATGTACGTTTTATGATCCTGTTTAGCTTGGTATACCTATAATTGTAAAAAGTAAAACACTAAATTAAAGATAATCTTCATTGAAAAGCATGCAAGACATCATTACCTACCATGGTAACATTCATTCGACTCGGAAACGTTTCCACGAAAATTGATCTTTCAAGCCAACGTAACCAACGTTTTAAGATCCTGTTTAGCTTGGTATACCTATAATTGTAAAAAGTAAAACACTAAATTAAAGATAATCTTAATTGAAAAGCATGCAAGACATTACCTATCCTGTAAACATTTATTCGACTCGGAAACGTTTCCACAAACTACTCACTCAAAGAGATTGACAAACTCCTTTCTAATTCAATCATTGATCGTAGGTAGGTATTCAAAGGTAGCGCTGGAGCAGATTAAAGCCAATCTAACTAATATGCCTAATTTGTGCTGCCAAATTGGATGTCTTCATCGAAATTACATTTTCAATAAGATAAGTATTCTATGCAGTGTGTATGGCCGACGAATGTCTAAACTTTCGGGCGTGTTGACGTGAAACTGAATAACTTTTATTGCTACTTTAATTGAAAATGAAAATAAATTTGGTCCTCCAATACAATTTATGTTGCTGCTAAATTCAAATTGTACCGGACGTCGTACATTTTAGATTTTCCAATAATAGTTACTAAGAAAATTTGTTCAGTTTTACGTGTAGAACACGCCTATAGAGATAGTACTGTCGACGAATAAAGACACTGTTGAATATACTTCTTATTCTTTTTTGCATGGTCGTCCTACGACCCGATGAACCCTGGTGTCAGAGTTGAATATGCTGTCAACTTATGTATCAAAAGCAAAAATGGCTACTATTAGATTCAATATCTAATGTACAAGCTAGACTGAAGACTGCTAATTGGTTTGGCGTACTGGTGCAAATTAGAGTCGTAAAGGATACGACCCACGACAATTACGTAAGTGAGGTGCAGCTCTTTTGATATGTAGCGTTCTAATAGTTAGCTCTTACCGTTGCCAACATAATCTTTGATGCTGACAGGATATGAAATTATATTAATTTATTTAAGTTGTAGAAATGTTCCTACCTGAAACGTTGAACTTTAAACTGCCTGATGATATCGTAACGAAACCGGTCGCATTATAGTTTAATTTAAAAATATATTATTAGAACTAGTGTGAATTAGAAACGTTAACGTACGAAGATAGAGGTGTCGAAATAGCTAAATCATTTTTATATGTTCTGCTAGTATTGCTGCTAGTATATTAAGAATTGTAGGTTACTACTAGTACTAGGCGGTTGAAAAACTCTGAAACCTGAGTATATCGTATCGTTGGACGACCCGGTGTCCCACACGAAACAGAGATGTAGGTATTCTTTATAGATGTATTTTCTTTACACATATTCAAAATAACAGTAAGAGTAACTTCAAAACCTTCAATTAACCCGGCCTTCCGTACGGGTCGGAACGAGACGGAAGGCCGCGTTGCTCGGAGTTCAAAACCATAGACTTTAATCAAAATACAACAAAAACATTATGACTAGATGGTGCATACATAAAATTTTAAGATCCTTTCTATCTTTTCAGTGGTGAAGAGCAGCTTGCGGCATCAAACGACATCGCCTCTCAGCCGGGTCGGCCCAACGGCGACTTTGAGGGACGCTGAACCCGACTTCGCTGGGCCTATAGAGAACGTCACTGTGGCTTTAGGAAGGGAAGCCATCTTAACTTGCTCTGTCACTGACCTTGGTGATTATAAGGTAAGAAAAATCCTTTACATTTGCTTCCAGCGGTAGTATGGACCTAAAAGTGTATTTCTAATACCCCGAGCTTGAGTTGAGCCCAGAGAAAACGTCTCTAGAAAGAAACGAAACAAATTCTGAACAGCTTTGTCACCTTCCTTAGTGATTAAGAGTAAGATGTATACTTTTTATTAAAGTACTTCTAACGGTTTCATCTCTCCGGACACAGCACCTGCGAATATTGTTGGCACATCTTTAGAGCCCCATAATGTAGACTACCTGAAAATGCTACAAATGAATGTTCTTAATAAACTCAGCTTAAAGCAGTTTTTTTCTATTGTAACCTATCGAAGCTCATTAAAACGAGCATTATATCTAGTGCCTACCAGCATTTACTTTATTCAGACGAGCTCAGCGCGAGAGAATAAAAGCGCTCTGAATCAACTTAGCAAAGTGCCGAGATATCAGTTTAGGGAATTACGGGTTGCCCCCGTTCACCCGACAGGTGGAGAGGAAGCTTTTTCGCTGTGTCATGAGCTGAAATCGATCTGAGCAAGCTTCTGTTCATGTTGCAAGCTCACAAGTAATAATGGAATCAGTGTAGGTACATTAAAGCTCAAACCAACTGACGTGAACCGACAATGTAGATAAGTCTCATGCGAGAACCAACGATGGAAAGTCCAAACTGTCTTATCCAGCCTGAGCTTGACTTTACATATACATCACGCTATACATACATCAACAGTCCACTGCTAGACATAGGCCTCCCAAGGGCCTCCCTATTGAAAGGTGGTTGTCACAGTCGCCAATCTTCGCAGGCATATTTACGAGCGTAGTGCAAGCTGCCGAATTGACAGCAACTAATGATTATTACCTGGATGAATTTATCCATTTTAACAATAACCATAGTGTAAGGGACTTTATTTACTTAATATTCCGTTCTAAACTAAGTAATATCTATCCACAGAAACAAATACATCGTACCAACTCAGGCATAGAAATCAATACATTAATTAATCAGAAGAATCTTATTTTATCACCACGTTGTTGCCGTGGCAAAATTATCTTTTAATGAATCGTTGCTATTGTCAATAGGAACAATTCCTCGAACGAGATACAGACTTCGAACCAATAAGGAAAATAAAGGAATATCAAGAGCAGGACGTAACCAGTAACATCAGTTTCAGTTTTCCACTTTGTAAACACGAAAGGGTCTTAGAGCAAATAAAAAATATAGACGGTCCTACTAACAAGAACAGTGAGGCCTAAAATCTAGTATAAGTACTTCAAGTTATACACGCGCTTCAAAACTGATAATAGCAGTATTGTGTAAGCAACAAATCTAAAGGATTATATTAAGAAAGTACAATTTTACTCTTCTTAAAAAACTGTAAAACTTTATTTTAGTTGTACAAAATTGTTAATACTTATTTTATTTTATGTGTCTTTAAGGTGACTCTGTGTGTCAAAATTATTATAAAAGGGGGTACTTTTCAGATATGGTAATGCTTGTTCTACTATATTATAGCTCTTGAAACACGAGAGGGGAAATCCAATACAATACGGTTGTGTTTCATTATAGAAAAGCACCTATTTGTTGGACTCAAAAGATCGCCAGGAGCGCAATCTTCTTGCAACAATATACGAACACGGAACTTCAACAAAATGTCGATACAAATTATTTTCTTGTTGGAAATTCGTTGGTATAAACTAAACATGACGCAAACAATTTCAGTGCATCAGATGCACTCAGCTACTTTTGCATTGTCAACTTTGTATTATTATATTTTTTTAAATCCTGTATAACACATCTATATAAAGATTGAAGATTAAAAGATTAAAGATTATTTATTTGCTAGAATACACATTACAGGATGTTAATTAAAATGGTATGTCGTAGTATTCAACCGTAGCCAGGCATGCAAATAATAATTAAGGTACAATTTTTAAAGTATTACAAAATATGGATAGAATATATCAAATGAATTTACATTATATTACAATTTTTTAAGAATAACGATAAGTAGAATGTCATTTTTTATATCATGTCAAATGGTTGTTTATATAATGTCAAGATTTATGATTATGAGCTAGAAATTCACTTACACTATAAAAACAATTCTCCCATAACCAAGCCGTTAGTTTTCTCTTAAAAATGATTGCATCCAATGCTTTGAGATCTGCAGGAAGACTGTTATATGTCTCAATACACATATTAAATACATTTTTACTATACATAAAAGTTTTACAACAGAGGTATAATGTCAAATTGGCTGTATGGGTTTGATCAATTAGCCTCTTCCGCATCGAAATTCTGAACGTAAAAGGTAACTGTCGAGATTGTCAGGATTCGCGGTAAACAGTCTGTATTTGAGGCACAAATTAACTATATGATTTGAGGTAATGTTCAGTGTGAGTGCGTTGTGATTAAGTGTGATGATGACCAGATTTGATGATGTGCTGCATCTTCCACGAACGATGGCCGGAAGTTATAAGAAACCGTGTGTGGTCAAGAATCAGTGCGGGTCATCTGAGGACAGCGGTAAAACGATGTCGATGTACCGGCGAGCAAGTGTCCTTGAAAAATGGTTGCAAAGGCCAATGGTGAGATCTTACCATGTTGCTAGAACATCTATCGTCTGATATTTACTAAGTAATGTGTTTTGCTTGCAGCTGGTAAACTATCACAAACTGAGAAGGCGTAAGTTTCATGGATGTATTTACAACGTTTGTGTTTGTGTGTACCTAACGACGAGATTAACGCTCATGATGCACTTCCTATGTGTTTTTTACAGCTTCATTAGATGTTTGAAATAAAACAAGCAGAAGGTAAATAGGTTGTTCTCAAGTGAAAAAACCAGTGGTTAGGTTGATTATAGTAGTTTGAAAGTGTGATGCGAAATGTGATGATCATGATAAGGTTTCATGGAGACAGTAAAATCGTGATTGATGATGTTATGACTTAAAGTAGACAATGCTAAGAACGAACTGTGTGACTTTAGATGGATTAAATGTAGCGAATCGTTATAGCTCACGTGACGAGACGATACACGCCCATGATGCACGTAGAGTTGTATGTCTTACTAGACATAAGGTGTTACATACCCAAGTAGCACATAGTACTGTTATCCTCACGCAAGTTAATGTTATGATTGATAGTCGGCCAATGATGACAAGCATCTCGATTCTGATGTCGGCTTGGGTCCCTCTGCACCCTCCTCAGTAGTGTGTGCATTTCTCTCCGCTTCTCATATCTTCTCTCCTACCTCTTTCGGCATATATCTTATTAAGTAGCTACTAAACGAAGAAAATATGTTTAGTTTTACCTTTTCCAATAGATAGAGCCAAGCTGCGCGCTATAGGAATTGATATGTCAACTTGCTTAAGCCGCGGTGGCCCAGATTGAAGAGGCGTCGATAGCAAGCGTGCTGATAGCGAGAGTCACAAGTTCAAATCCTGCAGAAGATAGAATAGATAGAAGATTTTGCAAATTTCTTAAAATGTATCTGTTGGGTTCACAAGAATTATTTTTAAATTTGGTATTTAATAGGAAAAATATTTTGTACCACGTGGTGAGTTTTTGTTACAATAAAGTTCGTTATTCTCTGGAGTTGTTTGGTAATATCAAATTGCACAAATAAAACCATCTTTTTATGTTAAAGCTAACAACTACCTACAATAAAATAATTGCGTAAAAAATATCTCTCTTCCAGCTTTTACAGTTTGTTTAATTATGCCTATTTAATCCAACGCATTAATCTCATATTTCAAGGAGCTTAGCAAACTTTAGAGCTATCATCCTTCACTACCCAACGTCAACTGGAGTTCCACCGATTATAAATAGAGTTTGGTTTTAATCGGTTTAACTTCCCACCGCTGAAATATGTTCGGTTTAAATTCTGTCCAACTTGCGAACAAGCGGTTTGTCATCTGAACCTGAACTTAATGGGAGTTAATAGAAAATGTGTTAAGCACACTTTGACTTCGGGTGTACTTTATCATAGTGATAGGAAAGTTTAGGGAAATAGTTTTATAGCGCACACGTTTGTTTATTGATCACTTTAAAGCGCTGCCGATTTCTTTCAATTTTACACATACACATATCACGCCTATAAAAAACGGAAATTTACGCCTTGTCTGACATATATATTTAAGGGTCATTCAGAAAATTGTTTTATTTGATTTATCCGGGTCTATCCTCGAATGCCGAATGTTTAGTGCTGGCTTAAGTATAGTGTTTACAAACAATTACTATCACAAAGATATACCTACTACATTTACAATTTTGATTTTACAATTGTGAATATTAAACCCACCACTAAAATCTCACTGGGATGAGTTTAGTACATTTAGATCCACCAGGGCCCCAATTAGCTTATTTTTTGTCATTGTAATGCCATCAAATGATAATTGCCATTATAAAGCCGTTGTGATTTTCTATACTTCAAACTGTTAGCAGAATACGAAATCACACATGACAGGCATTTGACACACAACTTAAACGATCTTCATTTAGCAGACTTCAGGCCTGGTATCTATTTATTGCAATACTTCCGATATGCTTCGCGATAGTCTACGAATCATAAATAAAATGATTGTATATTAGTGATTGACAGGTAAAATAATTTATAAGTACCCACTACTCGAATGTATTTCGAATATATATTTATTCCCGGAATAAAACAATTTCCACGGATTTGATTTCTGTTTATTATTGGAATTTTCATTTCTCGTAGTCATTCATGACAACTTTTTTTTTTTTTTTTATTTATGATGGGTTTGCTCTTGACTCTAGTCTAGGTCATAGGACAGAGACAGAGTCTAAGATGGAGCGAGCTCACCCAGAAGAAGCCTGTTCACTCTTACTTTGAAGAGATTAGGGTTGTATGCTTTTGGAAACACAGACGCAGGAAGTGAGTTCCACTCTTTAGCAGTGCGCATTACAAATGATGACTGGAAGCGCTTAGTCCGAATTGGTGGAATGGCTACCAGGTACGGATGGTATCCGGCGGTGCGTCTGGAAGTCCGATGGTAGAAGGGAGCTGGTGGAACAAGGTCGTGAAGCTCTTGAGCACACTCTCCGAAGTACAATCTATAAAATACCGACAAGCAGGCAACCTTGCGGCGATGTGCCAGGCTATGTAGCTTGGTGTCCACCAGTTTTATGTCGCCTATGAGCCTCTTGGCCCTGCGTTCCACCGAGTCAAGAGCGGCAAGTTGGTATTTGGCTGAGCCATCCCAAAGGTGACTGCAATACTCCATGCAGGATCGGACTTGTGCTTTGTAAAGAGTTAAAAGCTGTCCAGGCGTAAAGTATCGCTTCACTCTATTCAGGACGCCCAGCTTTTTAGCCGCCGTCTGAGCCTTGTACTCGATGGTCGCGCCGAAGTTTATATTTGATGTCAACTCCATGCCTAGAAGCTCAAGCCTGTCAGTGACTGGGACAGATGTACCCCGAACGTTTTATTTTGATAATTATTTCAAATTGTGCAAAATCCAGAAAACGTATATTCTAATTTTAAGACTATTAGCGGCCTGCCTAGCGGTTTCACCCGCTGCTAACTGTTTTCCCGCAGGAAAATGACCTTTTCCCGGCATTACTTATTCATAAAAACTTTTTTCATGAATCACTCTATCTACTGCAAAAAATCGCATCAAAATCCGTTGCCTACTTTAAAAGATCTAAGCATACATGGGGACATGTCAAGCAACTTAATTTAATACTATCTATTTAGTTATTTAGTATTTGTCTGAACGCGAATCAATATTTATTTTTACAAAAGCAGACTAATTTGAATAAACCCCGCCATTTGCGAAAGAAACTGGCGCACAGCACCAACAACTCCGCACCGAAAGCTTCCGAAAGACGCGAAATTAATGATCTTCCAAACCGAAGCCCGAAACATTTATCTGTCGGATTTACTCTTTTCATGTGTTTTTTGCCGAACGAGAGTGGTCTGTAAATAACCCCGTTTATAGAGGGATCCATTTGGCGTCCTCCAATGACAAACGAGCAACGCTCCTTTACCAGACGATCGATCAACTGCCTAAAGACATTTAAACAGTGTCATCGGCTATGATCGTTGTGACATGCCAAACAACCTACCGCGGTGTTAAGGGCTGTTTTTGGTTAAATGTCTGTTGGGACCTGTAGGTATTATGGTGATGGTTGAATACCAAATTTTAAAACACTTCCCGTGTTAGGTATACAATTATTTGAAAACTTGCAATGTTTTAAAGCGCGGGCAGGATTTGAACCGCCTCCACCATCTGGGCTACTGCAGCTCGTTCCTTGCCCGCCAATTTTGCAAGGGTATTTTAATGTCAGTAACGCGTGGCATGGCTCCATATACCGGGTTAGTTTTTGCAACTAATACCCGGTGACTAATTCTATCTTTACAGATTTAATGTAGTCTAAGCGACGAAAACCCGCGATAAATTAAATACGAAATTTTAATACATTTTCCGTGTTAGGCATACAATTATTTGAATAGTTGCAATATTTTCAAGCGCGGGCAGGATTTGAACCTGCGACTTACGCATTACTAGTGGCGATGCCTCTTTCATTTGGGCTACAAAAGGAATATATATGCGCAGTGATGACACTTTGCACAATATGTAAATTAAAGGTGCTTTGCCCTTTTTGACTTCAAACGAACATACGGATTTATATAGACACACACACACACACTACACGTTCATCCCTTGCAGGATAGGCAGAGCGTTAACGGTCTATCGCCACGTCTGACAAATATTTGAGGGCCGTTTCAGAAAAACGCGTATCATTATAGATGTTGTCAGCCCGTTGCCTAAAATAAAAATACACATCAACCCTCGAGTCCCCCGCCCACCCGCAGGAAAAAGATGAGGTACTACCTAGGCATATGTAGTACTTGCACATCTTATTGTCAAAATTTATTACTGAAAACATTTATGGACAAACAACACGATATTATCTACTACTTACTAGGAA
Organism: Tuta absoluta; assembly: GCA_027580185.1. Taxonomy (NCBI): domain Eukaryota; kingdom Metazoa; phylum Arthropoda; class Insecta; order Lepidoptera; family Gelechiidae; genus Tuta; species Tuta absoluta. The sequence goes on from JAQAHW010000009.1 coordinate 7,990,522, forward strand.
TATTCAAAATTCCAATGCTGTGTACAATTTTAACTGGAACTCAGATTCTAAATGATATTGTAAATGTACTTATATTGTAAAATGCTGCCAGTCTGATTTTTGAAATTGTGCCTACTTAAATAAAATAAATAAAAATAAAGCATACAATTTCAGTTTCTATCGTTCATCCTATCATACCGCCTACTGCATAGTTCACTATAAAAGCACACACACACATGACAGACTCAATTGAGTTCCGAGCCTACTTTGTGCTAGGCACTTCTAAAGATACATTATACTGGCTATAACGGAAATAATAATATTAGACTAAGGAACTTGCTACTTCGGAGATGCTAAATGATTATTATGAGTCGTTTATAAACAAAGACAGACATGTTCTATGTTTGTAAGACACAAAGCAGATTTATTCCCTACACGATCGTAGAAATGAAACAACAAAGAAAATATTGTAAGTGTGTAAAAATATGCTGTGAAAGTAGTACATTTTTCCCATGGAAAAATGACTATAAGCATGGATGTTGACATAATAACCTTATTACCAATTTTCATGTTTCAATTCATATTTTGGTTATCTACATTATACTTGTGTAGTGCTGGGTTAGAATAGAATCACACAATGTCTTCCCTAACGGAATCCTTATCCATGGAATGAGAGGCAGTGTCTCCTGTATGAATACAACGTCTTGTTTCCGCCAGCAGAACTAGTGGAAGGCACAAGTCCTGTAGTAAATTATTCTTCGTTCAGTGGCTGATACATTTTAGTACCTAAATTATTTTATCTATACTAGTCTCATAATGTTCGGATTACAAATTCGAAAACAGGTGTAAACCTGCTTAATGCATTTTGCCTATGGCAATTACAGTTTCTTGTCAAACGCTGTAACATAAGGTCTTATGGAGAAGGTAGCCTTTCGATAATATGGAGAAATGAAACGAAGTGTTCCGTGACAATATTTACTTCATCTGTGCGAATACTCAAATTTGCCGTTATTTTGCCGCCACTCCTGTCATCCGTGCCTTGTTATGTTGTGTAGTTAGCTTTGTTTGTTTTTGTCAGGATTTTATTATTTATTTTTATTTGTTTATTAGTTATAAACATTTAAAGTAATGAGTGAATTTCTGCGCAACCTGACATCTTGAACGTGGCGTTGGATCGCTGGTGCTAAAGTTTGAAAAGTGTACGAAGTGGAGTTTTTTTTAGTGTAGATAAAATAGTCTATGAAACGGAATATAATTAGGCTTAATATGACAGTTGCATAAGTAACTATTAGAATGCCTTCAATTTGGAAAAATATTTATTTTATGCCTTTTTGACCAAATATAAGCTGACAACTTAAAAGCTGAGCTTTCGCCAAAAAATTATAAAAAACGAACTCGTGTTTTCCCGTTTTTACATTTAAATTGTTTCTATATTTATTTTTCATTTTTGAAACAACAAGAAGATTACTCAGATAATGCAAATGAAAAATGAGGGAGATATTTTCCGTGTAACAGCGCGTTTACAAAATAAATTATTTCATGAACAATTTACTTGCACCACGTAGATCTTGATCTAAACCGATTTTTCATTGTGATGCAATTTATTTTACCCTAAATGTTGGAGGATCTGGAAAAGTTGGAACAAAGGTCTATTCCCGCGTTGCGAGTCGATATAGTCATCTCAAGTATGTAACGTAGTTAAACTATTTTAACAACATCACAGCCGGAAGGAAAAACGAAAACTAGAAAAGTTGTTCCCGCCCGCCCTACGAATTTCTTTTTGTTCGCGTTTACTAGTTTCACCGTACTCCTAGGGGCTTTGTTGGGTTGCCAGACATCGGATTAAAATAAATATAAGTAATCATTCAATGTATTTTTGTTGGAGGTTTATACATATTTGGTGTTTATTTGCTTGCACACGACAACATTTTTACTTTTCGTTATGATAGAATAGCATATATTTTAATTTCACACACAAAGAGCGAAGCCAAGTAATGACATTCAAGTTGTTACCATTACAAGTATTGTATTTACGCTTTACGTCAACCGGCCGGTTTTGAAAGCACAACTAAAGTAAAACATATTATTATCTTAACAAAATCGTTTTATTTAAAACTAGCAGCCTGCCCAGCGGTTCCACCCGCTGCTAACCGTTTTCCCGCGGGAATAAGACATTTTAATGTAGCCTATGTTCACCAGGGATAATTTAGGATTCTAATGGTAAAAGATTTTTGTAAATCGGTCCAGTAGTTTCGGAGCCTATTAAATAAAAAAACAATCAATCAAATCTTTCCTCTTTATAATATTAGTGTAGATATAGATGTGGATATTTTCTTGTCAATATCTGGCACCACCAAAGCTTTGTCTGAAGGTCGGTCCCCTCTAACATATGACAAACTGAAAATAGGCGAAGTAACAAGAAACAGAGTCATTTTGTTGCCGACGTTGACAAATGTTGCTATGCTGAGTGCTGAGTGGGGCTGAGCTGAGGCTCTCCCGTCGTCGATACTGAGCGTCGGAGAATATGAAGATGGTTTATGATAAGTTTCTTGAGGCCTTGCTTACTTGTTTTTGTTTTTGTACTGCCGCACTGACCTACCATTGAAAGGGATCAACTGAAACATGTTCTAATAACTGTATTAAATGTTGTGCACTGTAATGCAATACAATGTAATGTAATGCAATACAATAAATTACAATACAATACTTTTTACTTCATTGCACAGAAAGCACAAGTTATTACAATGTCCCGTGTGATGCCGGCTTAGAATAGCATCACCCCATTTCTTGCCCATGGGTGTCGTAAGAAGCGACTAAGACAATTTAGACGATGGGCTGACAACCTGTCACTACAGTGGTATACAGTTATCAGATTGACCCTCGAACTTATGTCAGACGTGGCGTAAATTACCGTTTTTCACGGCCATTTATGCTCTGCCTACCCCGCAAGGGACTATAGGCGTGATATATGTATGTATGTATTACAATGAAATGAAAAAATAAAAATTGAACACTTGGCGTCCATAATGTATGAAATATTAATTTCAATAAGTCCCATATTAAGGTAATTCAATGCGCTGCTGGTGCTACAAATTCATGTTTGATTGTTTATTGGCTTAAATATAGCTTTTATCCTATATAATAGCTATGCGTCGTCGACACGTTTTCGGTAACAAGTTATGAACATACTGATTTACAATTTGCTGAGTAAAAGGTCTGTTTGTTACAATGTTTACACATGAGAGCGCAGGAATAATGAATTCAGTATCAGAGGATTTATCAGTGTCCATACAAACGGACTTCATATTAACTTTAACTTAATTGCAACTTCCAGTTCAAATGAAACAGTATTCTGTGTAAGTAGTTGGTGTCGCGTACTAACATACCCAGTTACCTGTGAAACTTTCTGCGGTGAAATTGTTGTAATATTACTCTCTCGCAGGATTTTTTTTTCTAATATAGTGTCTGGGCAAGCCTAGAGTCAAAAGCAAACCATTGACAAATAAGTGCATAAAAGGGATGATGAATACAAGCAACAATGCAATATGACATCATCCAGTCACAACATTCAGACATGGGCCACCGCATATCCGAGAGTATTGCCATACTCACCACGATTAGCAGTCGGATCGGCGACTGCAGTGCAAGATGTTGCATTATCCTTTAGTCGCTTTTTTAGATACCCACGGGTAGATTTAGAGTGATGCTATTCTAAACCAGTATCAAACAGCAAATTTAAATTAACAATAAAATAATTAGGTAACTGGTTTGTAATTTTTAAATTATTTTCATGTTTGTTATTCAAATTATCCATGAAGTACCTACTTATGGACTGCAATAAGCAGTTTAATTGCAGTTGGTCTACTCCCTACAGATAAATCTCGTTGATTGGAGCCATTGGAGGGTTTTTGATAGTTTCGGTTCCTTTTGTTCTCACTAATTGCTTTTCAGTTTTATCTGTAAGAACAATGGTTTCAAAAATACTGAATATATTTCGGGTTACTAAAATAATTGCTATCAAGATACTGATATATAGTGGGAGTTATTGAATTCAATTTTATAATTATATGTTTTGAAAGTGATATATTAAGGTTCTGCGGTATTTTTCCGGTGTGGTGTTAACGACGAAAGGAGATTTAATGTATAAAATCGCATGTAAGAATCGCACCACCGTTCAGCTGTCATTTGTCAAATATTTCATATAAGCTGCGAAATACCGCAACATAAAAAGTAGGGATTGCAATCTGAACTGTCTCTCAACCCGCCAGGATTTTACCGGAGTTATATTAATCCGGCCGGACCGGACCGGATTGGCACTAAAGTAAAAAAACGCGCAAGTATTGTTATCAAGAATTGCTTAATTTGAGTACCCAATAACTAAATAGAAGTTTATGTTAGTTAATAATGTTAGTAAATTAACCTGCTGAGTTTTTGTTAATTAAAGTTACCGGAGTCAAATCGTAATATACGATACGGCTAACAAAATCGGGTCTTTTACATAACATATTTTATTTATTTTTCGGTTTTGTTTGTTTGAGTTTTGCATTACAAACCAACAAAAATAGCACCCGGATCCGGAGACAAACAGGCTCCGGACCGGATTGCGATCCCCAATCGGGTGACACGACCACGACCACCAAAACACAAGTTTAAAATGCCTAAACAGCTAGTAGGTGAATACTGTCAGAAATAGGTGAATAGAGCATACCTGCATCCTGTCACTAGCGTGAAAGGGTCATTAATCCCAATTCATGACGTATTTCTAAATGAGCGTGCAATTTCGGACGCTTGGACCAATTTGTTGGAGAAAATTAGTCAATCCTTAAAATCACAGACTTCTGTGACTTCATATTGAGAAGAACTTTTAGTAAACAAGGTTTAACCTAAGATATATTATTAATAATTATGAATCAATATTATTCGTATTATTATAAAAATGAAGTCATTTTGGAAGCAAAGATTAATTTTGAGTCACTAAGCCAGTGGCGTTAATAACTCGAATACATTTAATTTTATTATTTTTATTTCAATTTCTTTAGCCCGAGTACCTGTTTCATCAAAACATTTCCTGCTACCTTGTTTCTTACAGCCGTGAACGTCCGTGGCCATCCACCCGTCAAATTCATTTGCATTACCCCTCATCTTATTAGAATTTGCTGATTTGTGACGTCATCTACTCCCGGAGATTTGAGAAATGTCACTAGGTGATGATTTGAATGTGCCGAGATAGGCAAACGTGTTTAAATGTATCGGTTCTTACCTGTTTATTTTCATGTAAAATAAATGCCTTACATTTTGGACTAGAACTACAAAAGTTTCAAAGAAATACAGTTTTATTATGTTCAAAACTGATTGTCAATAGCCACAAAAATTCTTTAATTGACGTGGGCACTCCGTTATTGAGGGGCATAAGCCATACTCAACACGCTTCGGAATTTAAAACTCAAAACATTTATCCCTAACTAGTCATTTATACACAATCAACATAAAATGATACATTAAAAAAGAATGGTAAATTTTCAGTAATTTAAAGAGAATACAGTTCAAAGTTTGAATGTACGCCACTGCTGTCCATATTTTCTTCCTTGGGCGTTTCAACCAACATCCACGGATAGATGGCATCACCCCCCCATCAGGTGTTGGGTGATGCTACTCTAAGTCGGAACCACACGACCAACGCACAAATACACTGTCAACATAACAGAACACTATAATACTTAATTGGTTTATTAAACAAAATGCCAAAACATATAAATATCTAAAACTTGAGATGTCATAACATTATACCTCAAATTAATAGTAAATTTACAGTACGAGTAATGTAAAGAAAATACAATTAAAAAGTTTGAGTGTACGCCACTGCTGCCCATATTTACTTCAGATGTGGGGTCATGCTACTCTTAGTCGGCATCACACGACTAACGCACTGAGAAATAATTATAATAATACCAATTTCAGTAGGTTTCTATAAATTTTTAAGCACTCGCAAATGATTTCACTCATTATGATTTTTTGATTGCGAAGATTTTAGGTAAAAATTCAATAGGTTTGTTTGTGTACGATCAAACAGCCTGCTCAAGGGGGGGAGGGGAGCGTTGTCCCTAATTATATGTGATGTAAGAATCAGCGAACCGTTAAATACATTTACATTATGGATGTTACGCAAACAATTAATGTCAGCCCGGTGGAATTGTGTCGTGATCAAACATGTTATAATTTACTGTATGTGAAGTGTAGTACTAGTACAGGCTCAATCTTATAGGTCTCAGTTAAATGAATGAGAGTGGCTTGCTGCAAGTCTGGAGACTCGGCTTCGGGAACTCGGTATGGTTTGGAGTAGACTTAATAATACACTTTGCTATCAGTATACTGAATTGATTTATTAGATAAAACTAAGTGCTTATATACTACTTAACTACGTGACTCTAATTAGGAGAGAACAACCTATCTAAGCCTCTTATCGAGGGCGTGATGTTACGCATCTTAGCATATCACACAAGACTAGCTTTCTTTGACCATATACGAATGAGCCTTATGCGCAGCCAATAATGTGCACTGCTATAATGTGCAACAAAACAATCGTCGCCCTAATCTATTAAAAAAGTGGGACAGGAAAAGGTGGGACACCAGGGCATTTCAGGTCGTAGGTCGACAGAGGGACACAAAGGAGAAGCGAAAGATACATTAGCACATCATAATGTATGGTGGTCGACGATGATTTTTTGATAAAAGTATATTTATATAAAGATATATCTATATATTTCGACACACTAGATATAATTTGCAAATTGGGATTGGGTTTAAGCTTTATTTATTTTTTATGGAATATTTAGTGCTTAATTACATTTTCCCTCGCGCTTCAGTTCATAACTGAACATCCGACTTTATTTTTACTTTCTAGGAATCATTATTACATAATAACTTTATAATTAGCACAAGCTTGCTTTATAAAGTTGCAAAGTTAAAGCCCTAAGAGGATTGAAAACTAACGCCTGTGTCGGCAAGAATGTAAAGTTTAGACATTGTTACAAAAGGTATAAAGAAAATGTCGAACGTTACCGCGGTCCAGTAGTGCCACCAGGGATCATAGCATCTCGTCGTTGGCTCATTGTCTCAAAAGATACGAAGAAATGTGACCCACATATATTTCAGTAGTTTTTAGGCGCCTGCCACACTCATGGCATCGACTTTCGCTACGTATTTGCAACTTTGTTCTTTTTTCTATTTGGCGCCACTGTGCTATGGCATAGTTCACCTTGAAAGCACACAGATATATTTTAAGTTTATTTTTATCATAATATCTGGCACATTAGCAGTAAACAATTTTCTTACAAATATTTACCGCGTCACGGTGCGGAAAATAATTTACCTTAACATAATGCAACCTTTATTAAACTTGCATTTTGACGCAAACGATACATTCACCAACGCACCGTAACCGCAACGTCGCCATATTTGTATGGGAATGAGATGGTGCAGGTTCCGTTCGTCTAACGGACGCATGCGTTACGGATGCGCCAAAAATACGCTTCAACGGACGTCAAATGGGAGAATCGCCTAAACTATTATTATAATTTAGTCAAACTACGCACCCATCAACGCATCGTGAATGCATCGTTTCGCCGTATTTGTATGGGAATAAGATGGATGCGCTTAAAATGCGCAACAACGGACATCAAGTATGATCCCCGCCTTAAAATCAGGCTAGAGCATATTATTTTTATGTCAGCTCTTCAAGATAATTAATAAGTAGACATCAAGTAATTATAAAAGACAGAAACAGCAGTATTACGACACAGAATAAAGAAAATTGGAGAACATTTCGCTTTATAGTCACTCAAAACAAAATACATTGTGTCGCTCATCAAAAGACGTGGAACAATAGGTCGAAAGGGGCCAAATTATTACCTTTCCTGAAATAATGACAAAAGAGGGATGATGAAAAACACGTGTAAGTACATAAAGGCGAATTGAAAAGAAAACATAGAGGTTGTTTTTGTAAACAATACCAATTTATACAAATAAGACTTTACATTAAGAGTTTAAACGAAACTCACTTGCGGAAAGTTGCACCACTGAATTACGAATTGTTTAAAATATCCTGCCTAGTTGTTATATTTCATATTCTTCTTTCGTTTCGGGTTACTTGATTAACGCCTCGATGCACCTTGGTGTCACAGTTTTATTTTATATATCATTCAATATTCTACGGCATACTACATAACAAAATCATATAATTCATAAAAATCACTACCTAACTTTGTAATATAATAACGTATGTATAACAATAGCGTGAGAATGGTAAATACTCTCTCAATAAATTATATATGAAGTGCCGAGGCGGTAATGCAATTACCTATTCTCTTTATTTCCCTGCCAGGAAGGCCCTGCGTTTGTCGAAATCAAAGTAATGTAATTTGGGCTGATCCGGGACTAGGGTTGCCAGGTGTCGGACAATAAAAAGCTTTTGAACTTCATGCCCGGCCAAGGTAGACAAAAGCTTGAGGTAGGTAAGTTTCCGTTATTTTATGGTTCGGCTCTGGTCCAGACAATTTCAGCTTTTCTAAAAGCCGATATGGCGTAGACATACCTAAAACACGGTCAGCACACATTATCATATGATGTGTTAAAACAGTAAGGTTAGACAGGTTGCTTAGTTCCTATTTTTTCTTAGAGTCGCATCAATCAAGTTCGTTCTTTTGAACTTTACTTTACAGACAAACCTGAATTTGTCAAAATGTAGAAATATTTTTTAACATCTAGATATAATATTATATGTTTAGGATGTACAGTGTGCTATATGCAGCAGCATAAAAACTTACATTTAAAACTTTGGATAAGCTAAATGATGAGTACGGCTTGATTTTCAAATCCTGGCATCCCTACCTAAGAGATGGCTAATAAAAGAATTACCACGTCTTTCGCCTTCATTAGATACAGATTTTCACGGTGATTTGCGAATTCCTATAAGGTTTTTTTATCAAGGCATATATTTGCAAGCACAAATTTGTAACCTAATCAGATTTTATTTAATCATTTAAGTTAGTGTCTTTCAATCAAAAGAAGTAAAAAAATCTATTACTTTTTTTAACAGTCTCACCCATTCTAGCAGTTGCATGCACTCTGTTTTTTACGACAACTAGGATTCCCACATAAAAATTAAAAGTAAAAATACAACGAAATTGTTACATAAACAGACGTTTTGGCAAAGAAATGGCTTCAGTAAAATAATACTTACCGAATCATAAAGTTCAAGATTTTTCCGCTCCGATGATAAAGATACCGTGTTTTGAGGGCAGTAAACCACAAGTATTTTTTTTATTAGCTCTTTACGGGTCCCGTAAAAAGGTTTTATGAAAAAAGTAGCAAAAATCTGTGCTTACAAATTACTATATGCTTTACTGTTTTCTCTACTTTGGTGGTGGTAAAATTTCTACCACCACCAAAGTAGAGAACCTCAATCATTTTGTAACAAAAATTAAAAATGTATAGGAATTAAATTGAGTCCATTTTTAAACCAGCCTCTGAAATTTGGGTTCTGAAATATTCATCAATTTGTGAATAATTTATGGTATTCATGTAAGCACTATCGGTTCATTACTCCAGAATTGATGTTTAAATTGTAGTTTCAGCTAATAGCATATTAACGTTTTCTGCATTCATCGTTGGTCAAAAAATATTTAAGTAAAACCAATTTACTTGTTTGGCGGTTCTCTCACTTGTCATCCGTTGTTCCGTCGTTGCGTCTGTCAAGACACACGCGTCCGTTACGCACCGTGAACCAACGGACGAAAAGTGAGTGAACCGCCTTAACTATTTAATCTGCTTACTTGTAAATATTTGCAGAGGACTGGATGTTTACAAAATATACACTTTCCCTTTTATTTATCTTACAATTTTTTATCGTCCACAGGTGGCGTGGATCCGTGCAGACGATCAGACTATCCTGACCCTCCACACGCGTTTGGTCACCCACAGCTCCAGATACGCGGTCACCAACGACTCGCCAAGGTCCTGGCAGCTCCACATCAGACCCCTGAAAGTGGAGGACCGGGGATGTTATATGTGCCAGATCAATACAAGCACTATGAAGAAGCAGATCGGCTGTGTTGATGTTTTAGGTATGTCACAAAAAATTACAAATCACGCATAATATAATTCAGTCGCGGAATATCGATTTTCCGCGGGCGACTAATATGACATGACAAGACAAATCGGTGAGTTCTGACCGACTCGTAGCATTTGACTACGGCGTAGTAAAAGGCTACAACCTCGGGCTACAACTTTGTTAGTACAACGTGATTTTATCCACGCTACGTTTCATACAAAGTGACTAGTGATCCTGTGTTGTGAAAGAAAAAAATATTTCAAATATAAAACCTCTAACTTACACGAGCTGGCTTATTCGTCTTATCGTGTACGACACGGCGTCGAAAAAAAATCCTTGAGAAACTGGCTAAAAATTAGCTATTAAAATAACAAATGTATCCTAATAAAATAATTCTATACCCCTCACAAGTAAATTTAACATTAAACAATATTTTAATAATTTAAAATGGTAACTTAGCAAAACCTTTCATAGTATTTAAAGCGTTAATTTAAGCTAATATGTTAAAATCTCGGTTAACGCAAAGTACTATAATTTGGGCACACGCACTGTTAATGAAGTCTTTGAATAAACTCAAATTCTAAACATTACTTAAGTAACAAAAGATAATTAACATTATAAAATTCTTTGTGCGTAATTTCTGTTCTTTGTCCCTTAGTTCAAAGCTTTCAAAATATCTGCGTTTCGCGATAAAGTAAAACAGAATAAGTATTTATTTATCCCAAAGGCGCTATCATTAATTATTTAACTGGAAGTTTCCTGGCACTGGTTTTGAAATGTCGTCTGTTTTGTGAAATAATAACAATCTCTCAACTAAATGTACCTTCCGCTGTAAGTGTGTTTATATTTTTGATCGGTCCCACCAAACTGAGATCCTAAAATTATACGTGAAGAAATAAAGTAATAAACTGAAAAATAACAGGCCCAATGCGAGTCGGACTGGGAGTACCGTTTCTTTTGAATCATGACCTCCATTATCATATCAAAATTTTAAAATTTGGTTCGTTTTCGGCGCCCTAAAAAAATATCATTTAAATAATCATTTTTTTTATTTATCTTCTGTTAAGTGAACCTACTTGCTAATCAAGCATAGTTCTATGTCCACGGAAATAACCTATTGAATCTAGATTCCCTTGAGGGGGTCAAAAACACTCATTTTTACATCATAAATAGCTTCCAAAGACTTGAAAATATGGTTTTAATTTCAACTCGATATCTTTACGCGTTTCCGAGTCGAGACAGACGGACGGACAACAAAGTAATCCTATAAGAGTTCCGATTTCAACCTTTCAAAGTACGAAATCCTAAAGTCACAAACTCTAACCTTAGTGTATCGTGGTTCTAGTATAGGTGGGATACGCTTTTAGTATTTTACCACAATATTGACACGTACTGCTGTCTTCGCCAACTGTATGTAACGTTACGCTTAAAAAAAATACGTGTCATGTACAAAAATACTCAAAATAAATAATGGCTATTACTTATTGTTAGCAGCAGCAATATTGTACTTGTTGTATAAAATGATTTCGTAGTGGTAAACTGTGAGTAAAATAAAAACATGAAAATGAATAAGTCACCGCTTTTCCGCTCATAAAATTTTGACAAAAGCGAGGCTTCTCATTGCACTTCTTGTTAAAGAGCCACTTTTGTGTGAAACATAACACTTTACGACCTCCGGCGGTTATTTTTGTTGAAATATGCGTTATGAAAACTCTTTTAGTAAAATATTTTACATTCGCAACAATAGGGATTGATAATAAAAATGAAACATCAAACCAAGTTAGCAGCATATTTTTATATTGAAAGTTAAAATATTTTTGGAGCTGACTTGAACTGTCAGCTAGGTATATGAAAAGTTCTCTCGATTTAGCTACGATCCTGGTCGTCAAGTGCACTTCTTGGAAAATACGAGTATACTATTCCAAATATATAATTTTTTTTTTCTTTTTAGGCATGTTAAAGTGATTGGTTAAAACATACACAATAAATTTATAAATAGTTTTCTCTAGTTCTTTTAAGCCTTTTCTTTCAACTATAACACATGACTTTTACGAGTCGAAAATATTAAATATCTGTTCAATATGCGAAAGTAAAGAGGAATATAGAAGTCCCTGTGTTGAAGTATTGGTATTGAGTTTGAATTGGTGTTGTCTACAACAGTCCCCGATGAATTAAGAAACTATACCACGGTTTATTCTTTATTCTAAGCCTATACCTAGTACTATTATTTATTCTGTGCCTATACTATTTTTTAAGTGGGTTTAAAAGGCTTTAACTTCGTTAGAGAGAGATTATTTAAAGGTTGTAGATCTAAGGTTAGAATTTTCCCGTACGTGCTACAACAAGTATTTTTAAAATTTTAAAACAAAATATCGTTTTTCGATTTGATCACGTGTCAAGAAGTTTTAAATTCCTTTAAACTCCGACCAGAAACTTGGCTCGAACTGAACGTGGTGAGAAAACTTTCAAATGTGGATGTGGAAAGAATTTTATAGATCCAGCAGTAAAGTGCATTGGAGTCATTCCTTATTTATTAAATTTTTAGGAGATGACTATATGTACATGTTGCGGTTAATTATTCAAAGTTATTATTAATTAACTGACATTATTATTTTTACCTTTATCACAGAATAATAACTAGTAACTAGCGTTACAGAAGCTTTACTTCGCAATGGTTTTCAAAGAAATATGTACTCAATCTGATAGACAATATGATTTAATTTAGCTCGCGTTCCAGTCAACCACGTGTTCATTTGCATACCTGCCAAATATTTTTTTGAGGGAATATGAGCCGCGGTCTAGGGTTGCTTACTTCGAGTAACTACTTACGTCATCTAGCGCACAACACGAGCGTTTACTCCTACTTTTGGCGGGCACGCAGCAGGCAGCGACGAGTACGTTCATGTAGTCTAAGACCTAGCAGCATAATTGTATATGCTATACGATTATTGCCGAAGATTTAATTCAATGAAGTAATAAACCTGCAATAGTCCTTGCATCAGGCGGGTGCTGGCTCTGGGTGTACGAGTACTTCTATAGTGCAGCTTTGGCCCCACACATGCCTCAAAGGACCGGGTCCCTGTGGGCCCGAGATCCGAAAAGAATACCAACATAATAATAATAAAATGTATACTAATAATAATAATATTATAATGTATACAAATTTTTTTCCCGTGGGTGTCGTAAAAGGCGACGACGAACAATTTTAGGCGATGGGCTGACAACCTGTCTTTATGGCGATTCACAATTTTCTGAATGACCCTAAAATGTTTGTCAGACGTGGCGTAAATGTCCGTTTTTAGCGGTCGTTTACGCTCTGCCTACCCCGCAAGGGATTATAGGCGTGATATATGTATGTATGTATGTTTTCGTCTGTCCATCTTGCAAAAAATTGTCGAGAAAGTTGAACAAATAGCGCACGCGTGTGACTTCTTTCGCTTGCGGCAGCCCGTTAGATTAGCCCTTTCGCAGTGGCCGGCGCCTGGAGGTATGTTTTCAATACCTACACGCGGAGTGACACAGGCCTGCCTTTATGTACATAATGAAATTATGTACTACGAATATATAGGGTGAAATTTCACTAAGTGACCAATAGCGAAAACTCAGGATAGGCTGAGGATAAGAAACATCTTTCCCCAAGGAACATAGGTCATAATATAAAAAAATATTTGGAACTCGCATACAAAATAACCGATCAGCTGATTTGGGTGACTATAGAAGTTCAAAATATTTTTGACATATTTTGACCTATATTTCTTGCAGTTTCGACGTGCTGTTGGGGTTAAAAAAAATAAAAAAATGTCACAAATGGAAACTGTCGCTATGCACGTGTTGTTGATAATACTCATTACAACTGACACGAACAGTAAGATCAAGATGGCGGCTAGATTAATGTTGCCACGAACAAAATACCGTTCAGGTGGGTACATATTTTTTAATTTCAAAATATACCCGCTTTGGGACTTTTTTGACATACTGTTTTGTAAATACTACCTTTTTACTGTAGATTAATATGGTTTGGTCACAAGTGGGAGATGGTGCGTGGGGTTTCGTAATCTACAACAAACAGTTATCATTCCGTCAGCTCTGTCTGTCTGGCCGTCTGTATGTCCAGCCTTAATTTAATGACTTCAATAGTTTTCAACCCAGTGACATGAAATTTGGTTTGAGGACTGATTGTTTTGACGCAAACTTAGGACTGTTGGCAAAAAGTATATGTTTTATGGATAAATAAAAGGAGACCAAAAAATATATTTTCACGTGGAGATCCCGATGTCTTCCCCATTTTGGGAACTAACGACATGTATCGGGTAGAGTCAATTCAATCATTTCTTACCAGAACAACTCCTAATCCAGTCGCAACCCACGGGTGTGATTGGTCTGGTTGTTTAAACCATCAAAATTTATCTGGGTAATCCCTAGCTCCCCACCAAATACCTAGTTAGTTGTAGGTTTCAAAGACCCGTGACTTAAATCGTAAAGTCCAAACAAATTTTTTTCAAGCAACCATTACCATGAAAATGTATTTCTGTGTTCTGGTGACTTAGTTCTACTTTGCTTTTCGTACATTAACCCCAAGTTATTTTATGCAAACCCAAATACCTTAACGAACTGCCGATAATTATGTTAGTAAACAAAATGATTGTGTTGAAATTTTTGCTTACTCTGTACAAACAAGGCTATTTGTAGTTGTAACTACAAATAACCTATCTACAAGATGAGTTAGGTTTTTGTGAAATAGTTATTTTACCGCGGTAAATAGAGGATTATGTGTTATTCCGGGTTATACTCTACCTGTATTCCAAATATCATCCAGATCGATCAAGCCATTTGAGCGTGAAGAGGTCAATCATACATTCATACACACACACACAAACTCTTTGATTTATAATATTATAGTGCGGATTTATACCTACTCATATCTAGTCACAGTAATCGGTTAAGCAGAGTAACCCACCTAATGAGCGGTAGTTTCGGTGGAGAAAGAAAACCGTACTGCTTATTAATACTTTTTTTCATACGATTCACAAAACAAGCGTCCCAAATAAATACTTAAATACTTGAACCACCCCGTGAATTTTGTGTTATGGTCGTCACAACAATCAGTAATAATCATATCTATTGACGCCATGCGTCAGTTCGCACGTAAAATTGTTATGCAAACATGGAGACTACTACGCCGAAAGTGTATCAGTCTGATATTTGTTTGTGGACTCGCTATTTGCTGTACACGTCTTTACATAATGGTAAAAAATATAAGATACTACTATGTGTTTAACGAGGGCTGCAAAATCCCTTTCATGGAAATTTCCGATGAAGAATTGGAAAGATTTGACTACAATCCATACAGTTTTGTCGAGACGTGTTCAAATTTTTCATTGCTACACAACAACCACACGCACATTTGGATAACTATTGATCCGAATTTTTTTGTCGTCCCAGACACTGTTTTCTGTTGTTATCAATCTTTTGAACGTTCCAATACCGTCGAAAACATATCGGCACCTGAAAAGGACAAAAAAGTTAATTACAAACCGTGTAAATATTTCAGTAATTACGTAGAAGTAACCAGTGAATTTTCGAAAGTTTCATGTGATTATAAACTTCTAAATGGTACGCCCCAAAATCATATTCAATATTTTATATTTACTCCTGTTGAAGATAAAATAACTAATCCAGAAAACAATCAGAACTTTTCGTCAAAATCAAAGCCGGAGTATAACGTTATCATACTAGGATTTAACGGCATGTCCAGAATGAACTTCTATAGAACTATGGGACAAACTTTTGACTATTTGACTTATAAAGAATCTAAGGAAATGCAAGGCTATCACAGAGTGGGTGGAAACAGTTTTGCCAATATGATGCCCATGTTACTTGGACTAGAGGAAACTGAAATGACACGTACTTGTTGGCCTCACTTAGAAGCGCACTATGACAACTGTCCGTTCATCTGGACTTTATACCAAAAAGCATCATATTTGACTGCACTTGGAGATGACTGTAGTCGCTTAAGTTTGTTCAATTTTAACCGACATGGATTTATTAGAACTCCAACAGATTACTACCTTTATCCATTTATGCGTGAGGCTCTGCTGACTCAGGGTGATGGAGTCAAATGCAACGAATGTATGGGAAATCAATTCACATTCCAAGTATTTTTGCATTATATTGGAAATCTAACTCAAACAATAAGACACTCGAAATTATTTGGGTTTTTTTGGGAGACTTGTATGAGTCATGATATTCACACGGTTCCAACATTAATGGACAATGGATATTTTAACCTGTTGAAAAATATGGACATTTCTGGCTACCTTAATGATACAATCCTTATAATAACGAGTAATTCTGGTATGCGGTGGGGTAGAATACGTTTTACTAAGAGAGGTAGATACGAGGAACGATTGCCTGTTATGCAGATATTAGTACCACCAACGTTTCGTAAAAGATACAAACTGGCTTACAAAAATCTCGTTGAAAACATGTATAAACTTACTTCCCCATTTGATGTACATGAGACTTTGAAAGATTTAGTCAATTTGAATACTATCGAAGACAAAAACATCCAAATTCGATCCAACTCCTCTTTTGGCCAGAGCAGAGGCATCAGTTTATTCCTACCAATACCAGGTAACAGGACTTGTGCAGATTTGGGTATAGCAGCTCATCAATGCGTGTGTGATAGAATTGGGAAAAATCTCAAACCGAACAGTACACTAGCTTTAGACGCAGCTAAGTATCTTGTTGAATATGTAAACAATCTGGTTCAAGAATATGAATATTGCGCAACGTTGCAGCTTCAAAGTGTTTTGCAAATGACAAAATTTGTGACGAGCACATCTGAAGATTTTTTGTTAGTGGCGGTATTCTCACCCGATAACATACAGCAATCGCTTATAAATAACAACATTGAGTTAGAAGCCGCATTGCAATACAATGGAAGTTGGATTTTAGTTGAAGTTCATCGCACTAATGCATTAGGGTATGAAAGTCGCTGTCTACCACGGAGTCATAATTATCGTGATTTTTGTTACTGTTATCCTCAAAAGTTGTTTCATATCTGAGATGCTATGACCACCTTCCAGCTCCATCATCATATCAGTTTTTTGACATCATAATATTGCATTGTCACCCAATTTACATCTCTATGCAAAATTTTAGATCAATCGGAAGTCGTTAAGTGGCGCAAATTTTTCTTCCAAGATTTGACCCGTACAAACTAACAAACGAACACGGCAAGTCAAATAAAAGCTTGTAAAAAGACTCGAGTCCATGTTTGGTATCGTCTTCTGCGGACATACGTCATATTTTTTATTAATTATTCAAACGCTTTGATGGACAATAACTTTATTGGTCATACTGGTGATAAAGTAGTTTGATTGATTCAACATTTTTATTTCCTTAGTTTAGTATACGCAAGAAATGGGCGAAACAGCGAAGAGATCATTCAAAATGTTTGATATGACCATCAACTATCCTTTTGTAAGCAACGAAGTCAGACATTTCAGTCAGTAAAGTAAAATCAAATCTATTTCCATTTTCGTATTTGTTTAACTGTTTACGGATATTGGCACACGAACCGTTGAGTACTTATATTATTCATTCATCACAGACATTTAAAATTAAATGTAATCCTATTTGAATCTGCGTAACCATTATTTACGCCAGAAACCTTTACGCGGGCATTAAAATTGGGCTTAACAACGAAGGTTCGTTTTCTACGCTCGTTATAAAACATTGAAACGTACTGCGGTAGGTCCAGTTTCTAACATTATCAACCACAGACCTACTAACAATAAGTTAAAATTGAGTCATTTACAAATCTTCCAATAAACACCAAAATTTCATTGACGGATATAAACAAATATGTGTAAAGTATTTTTTTTTATATTTGTGTTAAGTCTGGGTGTTTTCAAAGTATAATATAATTTTTTTTACAAAAAAAGTATAAAAGTAATAATATCAGCTATATAGTCCCATAGTACAAGCTATGCTTAGTTTGGGGCTAGATGGCGCTGCGTGAAATGTCCAGGATATTATTATAATTTTTTGTGTTTTTGTGATTGCGTGAGTTAAGGTCAGAACAACAAGTAGTTGTACCCATAAACACTTTTTAACTGACTTCAAAAACAGGAAGAGATTCTCATTTGCACACAAAAATAAATGTTTTTTAGCTGAATTGACGCGCAATACTCTATTGATGCCTTACAAAAACTTCTACCAAAAGAAAAATCGAACATCCATCTTGTCTATCTATGTCCATCTAAGTCAACCCCTGATATCCGGTTTGTGTTTCTAACACAAAGAGCACCGTACGTGAGTAAATTTGTAATTAGAAAGGGCGACCTCACTTATTTCACTTTGTTTGTGGGTCCCGTGTAATTACTGGACAATTTCCCTAATTCGCTGTCGGATATGTTTTTGAAGTTTCACCGTTTCTCCGAATAGTTGCTCTTGTTTGCGTCCTAGTTAGGAGTTTATTTTGATTGTTTCCAGATATATCGTAACACAAACAATACGTCGCGGTGTTCTTTTTAGTTTTTATTTATTTATTTTTATTGGTTTATTAACATCTTACATATTACATTTCATTAACAGTATATATAATTCAAGTACATTCAATACTAGGTTAATTATACGCATGTAAATAACACGCTTTGAAAATCTTTACTTTAATTTGAAACAAATGTCGTTTACAGATGGTGGCGGCGTAAAGTTACATGCCGTGTAATTAACCTGGCCAGCTCCAAGGCAGTGCCTTTACTTTTATTTTTTCTATTTCGCCCGAGCCGGTTTTCTATTAGGACAATACAAAATTGTTGTAAAAAAAGAAAATTATGATAAACAAATTTTTTTTTACGTGAGGGATCATTACGCCAATCAGTGATAATACTATCCTACATTGAGTAATGTAATTTAATTTAAATTTTCACCAAACATTTAACTTATTTATGTATTAAATACCTTAGAGTGAAGTTTATCCAATTTATCCGATGCACCCCCACATTTATGTACCACGCTTATTGTAGAGGTAGTTTCCGAGTTTCTCAACTATTAAAATAGTGTCAAATAAATCGACAAGCAGGCGTCTTTCTTTTTTTACAGAAAGCTAAAACCATGAATATTATGCTTCAAAAAATAATAACCCTGCTTCGGAAGTAAAAAAAGGAATAACACCTTCTAGACGATTTTTCCCATACAACTTTAAAAGTTGAATTACTAGGAAACTGCAAAAGTGGCGGAACAAACATGAGGTCGATTAAAATACCCCGTCAATAATTATATTCAAATTGTCTTTGGACGTCTCTATTTGGTCAATCTGCATTATTTGGAATAACGATAAAACCTTTTAACCGACTTTAATTATGCTGTACCCGCTGTACCCGTAAAATTTAAACAGTTCTTTTGAGTTCTCTAGGATCCTATTATCAAATCCTGAACCTGATGACTCTCGTACAATCCGGGAGATATACGCTGAAAAAAAAAACAAAAACAAAATCGGTCCAGGCATCCTTGAGGAATCATTGAAAATACATTAATATCCTCCATAACATACATATAGAACCTACTCCTTTTTTAAGTTAGTTCAAAATAAGAAAAGACTTATTCTGAGTTCTGTGCAGGTAGCTACATTAAATATTCTTTCGTTCTGCTTGCTATTCTTAGAAAGCAACGTGCTTTTTATACAAAACTGCAAAGTCTTTGTCTAGTTTTAAAATTAAATTAATAATAGTATTCTGAGGTCAAGAAAAGTCGGGTGTGATTTGACTAAGATGTATAAACCTTTTTGAACTTGCAAAGTTTTATAGCGCGGTTGGGATTTGTACCTGTGTCGCTATCACTAGTGGCGAAGTCTTTTCCATCGAGGCTACCGGGGCTCATCCATTGCCGCGGGCAACAGATAAGCCGTGTTCGCAAGTGTATCTTGATGCCAATAACGCTTGACACGACACATGTATTAACCTCAATACAGACATACATGATGTCCAAGATACAGTCCTAACGACCAAGTTTAGACACCACTCTCACAGCACATCACACTTAGTTATGGGAAAGTTTTGGCTTTTTAATTAATATACTTAAATCTTTAGCATATTTTAATAAATTTATTTTGTTGATATAGTTAATTGTTGTTACTTACTGTTATGTATGAAGAGCGGGACCTCTTGCCATAGGTATATGTATGCTTATTAGGTAGACCACGGCCTTTGTGCAAGGATAAAACTGAATGTTAACGAAATAAACAATTTTTATTTTATTTTTATTTATTTATTATTTGGTCACCATCAGTTCTTTGTAAACATTGCGCGTACAACTAAATATAACATGTATATGTCGCAGTATTATGGCAGAATTAGGATTTCGGCCGAAATCCTAGGATTTCGGACAAAAGCCGGATTATGGCAAAATTGTAGACTACATTCGACCATCGTCCTAAGCAGATCCAGGATTTCGGTCATAATCCTAGGATTTTGGTCGAAATCCTGGATCTGCTTAGTATTATGGCATTAATCGCAATTCGGGGGAATCTATGAGCGGGGAGGGAACAATAATATGTTATTTTTTGTTTATGGGAAATTATTTTTCTTTCCAAAAATACTGATTTATTTTAAAAAAAGAAAAGTGTTTATTTCTATCATTTATAATCTTTATTTAGATACTAGGTGATGCAAATGATAACAGGAGGTTCTGTTTGCCTTGTTATATTTTGTAAAATAGAAGACACCCAAATGTTTATTTTATTACTTATCTAATAATATTATAAACAGTTACTTATGTGATTATCTAAAAAATATTGTTTTTACTACTTGAAAAATCTTTAATGAAAGAAATGAATCTATATGTCGCAGTATTATGGCCGAATAAGGATTTCGTCCACAATTTTTCGAATGACCCTCAAATATTTGTCAGACGTGGCGTAAATGTCCGTTTTGCGGTCTTTTGCGCTCTGCCTACCCCGCAAGGGATATAGGCGTGATGTATGTATGTATGTATGTATGTTCTGAAGCCTTCGTTTTACCATA
The DNA here is from genome assembly GCA_027580185.1 of Tuta absoluta. Lineage (NCBI taxonomy): Eukaryota > Metazoa > Arthropoda > Insecta > Lepidoptera > Gelechiidae > Tuta > Tuta absoluta. The sequence continues at coordinate 8,011,636 of JAQAHW010000009.1, forward strand.
TTACTACGTAGATCCAGGATTTCGGTCAAAATCCTAGGATTTTGGCCAAAAGCCGGATTATGGTAAAATCGTAGACTTCATTCGACCATCGTCCTAAGTAGATCTAGGATTTCGGCGATAATCCTAGGATTTTGACCGAAATCCTGGATCTACGTAGTAATATGGTAAAACGAAGGCTTCAGAACATACATACATACATACATACATCACGCCTATATCCCTTGCGGGGTAGGCAGAGCGCAAAAGACCGCAAAACGGACATTTACGCCACGTCTGACAAATATTTGAGGGTCATTCGAAAAATTGTGCAGAGCCATAGTGATAGGTTGTCAGCCCATCGCCTAAAATTGCAATACACACCCTCGAGTCCCTTAGTCGCCTCTTACGACTCCCGAGGGTAAGAAATGGGGTGATGCTATTCTAAGCCGGCATCACACGGGAACGCATCTTCAGAACACTTTTTATAAATTTTGTAGTGACTATACAGATACATACATAAATACTTGCGGAGTATGCAGAGTTTTAATGGCCATAAACAATTTTGAGGGCTATTTTAGATAAAACGTGAATGACTTTAGAAAAATAAAATGGTAATACACATGAAAACTTCCATCCGTTAGTCGCTTCTGGGTGTCGTACCCGCGGGAAAGAATAGGGGTGATGCTATTTTAAGCCGTCATTACACGGAATAGTGACTATCGCCATGCATTACTATTTGTCTTTACTTTAATTTGTATTCTTATTATGCTTTTGGAGAGAAAAATAAGAACTTAAGAAAATTTGATGTAACAAAATAATATAATAATCAAATCAGTCTTTTATTTTTATTGATTCCAGATAGAATGTACTAAGCACTATTATTATTAGGTATGTAGTCACGATATAAAAATTAACCATTTTTCATAAACATTTAAGTGCTAACCTCTTCTAACTATGATTAATATAACCAACATTAAATAATTCGTTTTTCTGTCATTAACATAAACTTTTGAGTATCATTTCTTTCATCATTTCTTTCATTAAAGATTTTTCAAGTAGTAAAAACAATATTTTTTAGATAATCACATAAGTAACTGTTTATAATATTATTAGATAAGTAATAAAATAAACATTTGGGTGTCTTCTATTTTACAAAATATAACAAGGCAAACAGAACCTCCTGTTATCATTTGCATCACCTAGTATCTAAATAAAGATTATAAATGATAGAAATAAACACTTTTCTTTTTTTAAAATAAATCAGTATTTTTGGAAAGAAAAATAATTTCCCATAAACAAAAAATAACATATTATTGTTCCCTCCCCGCTCATAGATTCCCCCGAATTGCGATTAATGCCATAATACTAAGCAGATCCAGGATTTCGGTCATAATCCTAGGATTTTGGTCGAAATCCTGGATCTGCTTAGTATTATGGCATTAATCGCAATTCGGGGGAATCTATGAGCGGGGAGGGAACAATAATATGTTATTTTTTGTTTATGGGAAATTATTTTTCTTTCCAAAAATACTGATTTATTTTAAAAAAAGAAAAGTGTTTATTTCTATCATTTATAATCTTTATTTAGATACTAGGTGATGCAAATGATAACAGGAGGTTCTGTTTGCCTTGTTATATTTTGTAAAATAGAAGAAGCTAACCTCTTCTAACTATGATTAATATAACCAACATTAAATAATTCGTTTTTCTGTCATTAACATAAACTTTTGAGTATCATTTCTTTCATCATTTCTTTCATTAAAGATTTTTCAAGTAGTAAAAACAATATTTTTTAGATAATCACATAAGTAACTGTTTATAATATTATTAGATAAGTAATAAAATAAACATTTGGGTGTCTTCTATTTTACAAAATATAACAAGGCAAACAGAACCTCCTGTTATCATTTGCATCACCTAGTATCTAAATAAAGATTATAAATGATAGAAATAAACACTTTTCTTTTTTTAAAATAAATCAGTATTTTTGGAAAGAAAAATAATTTCCCATAAACAAAAAATAACATATTATTGTTCCCTCCCCGCTCATAGATTCCCCCGAATTGCGATTAATGCCATAATACTAAGCAGATCCAGGATTTCGGTCATAATCCTAGGATTTTGGTCGAAATCCTGGATCTGCTTAGTATTATGGCATTAATCGCAATTCGGGGGAATCTATGAGCGGGGAGGGAACAATAATATGTTATTTTTTGTTTATGGGAAATTATTTTTCTTTCCAAAAATACTGATTTATTTTAAAAAAAGAAAAGTGTTTATTTCTATCATTTATAATCTTTATTTAGATACTAGGTGATGCAAATGATAACAGGAGGTTCTGTTTGCCTTGTTATATTTTGTAAAATAGAAGACACCCAAATGTTTATTTTATTACTTATCTAATAATATTATAAACAGTTACTTATGTGATTATCTAAAAAATATTGTTTTTACTACTTGAAAAATCTTTAATGAAAGAAATGATGAAAGAAATGATACTCAAAAGTTTATGTTAATGACAGAAAAACGAATTATTTAATGTTGGTTATATTAATCATAGTTAGAAGAGGTTAGCACTTAAATGTTTATGAAAAATGGTTAATTTTTATATCGTGACTACATACCTAATAATAATAGTGCTTAGTACATTCTATCTGGAATCAATAAAAATAAAAGACTGATTTGATTATTATATTATTTTGTTACATCAAATTTTCTTAAGTTCTTATTTTTCTCTCCAAAAGCATAATAAGAATACAAATTAAAGTAAAGACAAATAGTAATGCATGGCGATAGTCACTATTCCGTGTAATGACGGCTTAAAATAGCATCACCCCTATTCTTTCCCGCGGGTACGACACCCAGAAGCGACTAACGGATGGAAGTTTTCATGTGTATTACCATTTTATTTTTCTAAAGTCATTCACGTTTTATCTAAAATAGCCCTCAAAATTGTTTATGGCCATTAAAACTCTGCATACTCCGCAAGTATTTATGTATGTATCTGTATAGTCACTACAAAATTTATAAAAAGTGTTCTGAAGATGCGTTCCCGTGTGATGCCGGCTTAGAATAGCATCACCCCATTTCTTACCCTCGGGAGTCGTAAGAGGCGACTAAGGGACTCGAGGGTGTGTATTGCAATTTTAGGCGATGGGCTGACAACCTATCACTATGGCTCTGCACAATTTTTCGAATGACCCTCAAATATTTGTCAGACGTGGCGTAAATGTCCGTTTTGCGGTCTTTTGCGCTCTGCCTACCCCGCAAGGGATATAGGCGTGATGTATGTATGTATGTATGTATGTTCTGAAGCCTTCGTTTTACCATATTACTACGTAGATCCAGGATTTCGGTCAAAATCCTAGGATTATCGCCGAAATCCTAGATCTACTTAGGACGATGGTCGAATGAAGTCTACGATTTTACCATAATCCGGCTTTTGGCCAAAATCCTAGGATTTTGACCGAAATCCTGGATCTACGTAGTAATATGGTAAAACGAAGGCTTCAGAACATACATACATACATACATACATCACGCCTATATCCCTTGCGGGGTAGGCAGAGCGCAAAAGACCGCAAAACGGACATTTACGCCACGTCTGACAAATATTTGAGGGTCATTCGAAAAATTGTGGACGAAATCCTTATTCGGCCATAATACTGCGACATATACATACACCTAGCAAAATTTTATCGTTCTGTTTTACTTGTTATGTTTTATGTTGTACAGTTACATAATAAACACTTCTATTATCATACAGTGTGTAAGTGAAACGACTGGACAAGCTTTCAGGATGTGTTTTAGACGTGAAACTGAACAACTTTTCTTCGTACCAACTTGTCAAAATATGAAATTGTGTCTTCCATACAAAATCACTCGAAAAGCATCAACATTTGTATGGGAGGACCCAACATTTATTTCATATTTCAAAAAATAGGACTTCAAAAAGTTGTTCAGTTTTTCGTCTAGAACATGCCCTAAAAGTTTGTTCAGTCAATTTACTTACACACTGTACCTACCTATATTTTATTTTTATTATTAACATACAACTAGCTACATATATGCCTTTTACAGACGAACAATCATCCTTCATTCTGTTTCATTGTACTGACATAGTATTGGGTACCTACTTTATTTTCGTGTGGGACACCGATTCAATGATCAACCCGATGAACCCTTGTGTCAGAGATTTTCAACCGCCTACTATTCCTAGTAGGCTTTTGTCATGGTTGTGTATCGACACCGCCGTCTAAATAATCATAGACACTGAGTACCTACTCAGTTGGTGGTCACAGTCACCTCAAAAAAGGATATGCTGCTCTAATCCAGCATCAAAAAGCAATAAGATCTCATTCAAATTTTCACACTACAACTCGACGTACTGGGAATAAACTTGCACAAAGTTAGGAATAATAATGCCAACCGTACGATACGATACGCCAAAACGGCTTTCGCAAGTATTATTAACAACTTTCAAGAACTAAGCTGAAATCCCCTGACAAATCAGAACTGTTACTAGTGCGAAACTAATGTTGTAAGCGGAGAGGGTTCAGTCTTATAGCAGTTCCTCTATCTTAATCTGCATGAATTAATATTTCTACACGGGAAGTAATCAAAAGTGAAATCCTATTAGGATTGTTGTTCATCCCGTGATTTATCCAAGAAATACAAGTATTTAGCAAGTGACAGACAGACGCATAAGTTACGTTGTGTTAAAAAACGGAACGACGGGCGACAAGTGAGTGAACCGCCTTAAGCTAATTACTTGTGTTTTTTGGATCAATCACGAGATAAACTATCATTCCAATGTCATTATCATCTCAAACAAAGGATTTTCACCTTTAATTATACTATGGGAACTAAAAAGCTGATGTAAATACTTTTATACATAATAGCAAATAAAAGACCCCACGAGACATCAAATCAAGGATTGACCCGATGAACCCTGTTTTAATGTTGAACCTACTTTAAAAAGAGTTTAGAGGTTAATTCGACCTGCATGTTTGGAATTCTAAACTAAAATTCTACAAACTGTAAGAACGTGTTCAGTAATAAATTTTAAATATATTCGAACCTTTTATTTTAAATATCCTTTATGTTCAGACTTTGATCCTCCTCAGCTTTATAATATGAGTAGGTGGAATTATTGTATGGATAAAGTTTCAGTGTGACGGGGCAAAGGGTTCGAAATCATATCAGCAATTCAATTATTTAAAATAAAACGAACCGTAGCATTCTGAAAACCAGCTCGCACTTTAAAACAAAAATAAAATTATTGCTTTCTCAACACTGCACTAGTAGAAATTGAAAATTCTTGCCACTAGCTAAACCAGCTGCAATAAGAAAATAACACCGAAGCAGTGCGCCAATAAAAACGTGTTTCTAAAAATTTCTGCCGAATCTAATAATTACGATATATATGATATACCTAGGTTACGAAATATGCGACATCCAGAAAGTTTATGAAAAAATTTGACACCTATTCTTTTTGCGATGAAATTAGAGAATTGTTTGTGGTGGTGAGCCATTTTGTTAGTCTCCATAATAGTTTAGTATTCGAACGTTAGGCTTTCAGGGCGAAGGTAAATCATAGTAGGTTAAATTCACACACAACGGTTGTCGCTTTGAGAATCTTCCCCAGTGCGGTCCCTTTTCCTTGAAATATGATCAAAATCACGTTTATTTTTCACTTTCTTGGACGTTTTTGTAAGGCTTTTTGTAAATACTATAGTTTTGGGATTAGGATATCTGAGTGACCTGACAAGAAAGATAAAATAAAGTTTCCTATTCCGAAAACATACTTGTCGACCGATCAGAACAATCCAGTAACATACTACAGCACATTCATTGTAAACTAATACCAAGATCGTGTACTAAATCACAACTGGAACCATCTTAAGCTGCCCAGTCCAGGAGACATTTTCTTGCCAGACATTCGAGATCCCTTGGGCTAGGCCGTCCAAGTGCGGTTTCGCACAGATCAAGGCAAAATAGGGGTCGGGATCTTTGACATTGGAAACGAAGGACAGACCACGGGTGAGAACCATATTTTGAGATTGAAATAGCTCACTAACCCTTCCGCTCAGTGGGGCCAAAAATTAGTCAAGCGACAGTTTTTAATTTAGGAGGATAAGATTATGCATTCGAAAATATGATAGAGAACTATTACAAATAGAACAGAATAGAATCGTGCTGGTTTGGTGCTTTTACAGGCTTTTTAATTACTTAAAAACTATTTGTTACTCCACTGAGCGGAAAAGTTGATTAAAATTAAAAGTAGGTGGGCCAAAAGCCATATATTTGCTGCTTGGATTTAATTCTGCATGTATCTGCCGTTTGTGTTGAAGCTGAAATGAATAAAGATATGTTAGGACACGTAAAAAATACAGTGAACTCTGGAAAATAATTCAATCGAGAAAATTAAATCCAATCATATTTCCAAAAAGCCCAGAGCTAGTAAATAAGTACGATAAAAATGTGTGATTTGAAGGTACAAAAAAGAGTATTTGAGAAAATGTTATAAGAAGTTCTATGTGTTGTTGCCCTCTCAAAAAAATCCCAGTACTTTTCCCAATACTCTTATGTTGTATACCTACTCATAGTACAACCGGGCAATATTACTTGTTTGCTACCTTTTGTTTACCCGACGGAAGCTAGGTATTTTCCATCCGCCAATAATATCTAGGTCTTACACCTGCCAAGTCTAATACCAACTATTTTAGCATTCAGTCCGAACCGACATACATAATGCATTTTACAAAAAATTGAGATCGGTCTGAACAAATAATGGCTAGATCCAAATGCTTTTACACAAATGGAAAAAATATTTTGGTTGAATTTGATACTCTGAATTTAATATAATATAAAGGTTTTTTGCAACAATAAAACTGATTGAAGTGGTTTGGAAATATATTTATTTTTATTTTTTTGTGTCATCCAATTATGTCTCCAGAGTTACGAATCAACAGTGCCTGAAGGCCTCATCTACCTCAGTACAGTATGTTGACCAGTGATTTTGAAACTTACTTCCCTTATTTTAAGTTCAAAACATACAAATAGTACACTACGGGTTAACTTATAGATTTCAGAAATCAAACTATACTATTTATGATAACCGAAAAGATCCAGAATGAGTTGGTACATTTTACTCGAGGTAGAGCTAATATTTCTAGTAGGTAGAAGTCTAGACTCATCGTAGAAACTAAATTCATGCCACAATTAAAATTAGAATAATAAGACCTTGTGATTCATAATACAAAATCAAAATTTTTGTCTAGAATTATCTACTTAACAGATAAAAATTCATTTTTGTTTAACTGGAGTAAGCAACAGCTTCATCTCTTTTTTTAATGCTATTAATAAACTTTTTTGCGCTAACAAGGCAGTTGCCACGCCACTGCGGTCGCCATTTTGGCCAAAAAGATTAATTTATAATTTTAATGTAGAGTGGGTATTACGCTTGTACCTGAGGATGGAATGTGACTACTTTCTTGTTTACTTACGATTTATTCATACAATTGTGGCGCAGAGGTTAAATAATGAAGACCAATGTGGCTACTAGGTAAAGTTTCCGGGTGTGATTCCATATGTGAAACAATTTTTAAAATGTGTTTTAACACGTTTCTGAGTGTTCTTCGTGCGTGTTTTTATGTATTTGTATATAGTAAGTACCTCGCTTCAGTCAATCATAATGGAATATGATGGTTGTGATCGTGTTTGTTTGTTTAAGGAATCAGCATGTAGTTTTTCGAACAGTTTTGTGATGGACCACCAACCAGTGTCAATCTCAAAAAAGATTATTAAAAGATCGCACTTAAATGTAACTCAAACTGCGGCTTATAGTATATCAAACACAAAAATACTCTTTTAAACAAGATAGTCCCAAAGGTGACTCCAACTTTAACGCAATCCCTAAGAAGCACGTACTGTAATAGGCCTGCACTCAGACGTAATTCTTTAAATTGTTGCTCAATTCACACCCTTCTTTCTATGCAGATAAAGTTTAATTTTGCAAAAACCGTATCTGGAGCAGATTTGTGGTGTCTTCCAGAGGGTCCCGTGGGAGGTCTCGAAGTGAACAATTTGATGCTAACCCAAAATGGGCACGTACCGTAATATATTTGCTTTCAGACGCAATCCGTACTGTTGAGTCATTATTAATAGTCGGCATTTATATTTTAACTTTGAAACTAATTAATTCCTACATTAAGGTACTTTTATTCATTAAGGTACCTTTATCACGCTATTATGTACATACCTATTTTACTACACAATGTATTGGCCACGGAACATTTGAGTAAAACCACAAATGCATTGTTTCAAAACTTTATTCAACGGCTTTTATTATACGAGATAACGAGTAAATTATAAATAAAATGTAGTTATTTTATATTCATGCGCCAATAATTTTCTTTTCGTAAATTTCACCTGGCACTGGCACGTTTTGTAATAAAAATATATTTTACTTCCGAAATTCCCTTGAGAGACTTTACGTGATCCCAAATGGGTTCTTTCCATAAAGGCCCGCCATTTTGCTAACAGTCGTAGCGCAGTATACTTACGCATAGTGATTTATTACCAGCAAAGGTACTTGACTACATCGCAGACGGGGCCAGCTTTTCAAAAAACGTTACTGGGTCGGTAATTATTGTTGCCTTACACTTATATTAACAGTGAACCAGATATATTTATACATATTTACATTTATTTAAATACACCGCAACGGATAAAGGTAAGCTGAAATTAATTAAAAACATCCTTTTTCGAATCGTGATATTTAACAGGATAGTATAATTTGGTCGAAAATTATGAACTGTATAGTTTAAATTAAAATTGAAAGTTTTCCGCACAAATTCCATCATAATTCGAGAGGGTGTGTGTGTTTGTGTGGATCAAATTTGGTACAGAAATAAAGTATAACCAGGAATAACACATAGGCTACTCTTTAACGCGGGAAAACATGCCGTTCCCACGAGAAAATCGAAAAACAGCTAGGTGAAAGGGTGAAACTGGAGGGTGAAAATCTAGTGATTCATTTAAGCATCAAGAGCGTTTCAGACGCAAAGATTCAGATAGGACATGACGTCACATAAAAGTCTCTGATGTCATTATTCACCTTAACTTTTTGATTATACAGGTTAAGTTAAAAAAAGATACCCAAAGTTTAAAATGCAGCCCAAAACCATATTTTATTTATTTAGATGTTAACGAATTTTCATATACTTTTTCATTCCAATTAGTGGAAATGCAAAAAATTAATGTTCATTATGAGATTCGAGCAAATGAAATCCGCGTGGGCTTTAAATAAATTTCATTCGCTCAGTGAACGTTAATTAATTTAAATCTTTGCATAAATATTTATAAAAAGATACATATCGCAAGATTTATGTAAAAAATTCACCGGAAAAAATGCGAAATGAGGTGGGATAACGCTGAGAGTGGTCGTTTAGGAAAAATCGAATGAATAAAATGTTGTGGGTTCAGAAAGTTTTTTGAATTATATTTAACTGGTCTTTACTTATTTTTTTCATTTATGAAAATATTGTGAGCACTGTAAGTGCAAAATAGCATTAAGTTTATATTTTATAACTAGCATTTATAATAGGGAAGTGTTTCTCAATATCAATCCGAAATGGAAAGACAAAAGATTTGAGATCGGCAAAACGAAGCTGACCTCGCAGACGACAGTATACCTATCGTTTTTTTTTTTCAACTGCTTCTGGCCTATAATAAATGCTCGAAGACCTCGCATGCATTGAGGCTGTACTGAAGAAGAATTTGTCGCCCAGATTAATGACAAACCGATTTTAGCATAAGGTAGAATTGAATTAGGAGCGAATCGTATATGTCAATGAGTACATCTACTTACTACAGTTTATTACAGGCAAGACAAGACGGATTGACATTCCCTGAAAGATCTATAAGTCCATGATAGGGTTTATAATGGATGACCTTCCATTGATTCTGAAGATTAAAACTCATGGACATGTGCATCATTCCCATTTTTACCTACGAAGCTATAATTTGGTATTTGACTAACCTTCAGAAGTCTAAACTGAAGATGTGCCAGCGTAATATTGAGCGCAGCATTCTCGGAGTCAGGTTGATTGGCTGAGTCAGAAACACAACACTGAGAGATCACACGCAAGTTGTCGACGTAGATTAGAAGTAAGCATGCTTGAAGTGCGATTAGGCTGGACGTATTGCCAGAATACATAGCACACTATGTGCTAAAACTACATGTACTTGTGTCCCTCCTGAAGTGATACGGGCTCGTGGTAGGCCACGAAAACATTGGAACGCAACGACGTGTCAGGCGCCCACATTAAGGATTGGATAGATGTGGCTGAAGACACGTAAATTTGGAAGAAGGGGGTGTAGGCTTATGCCCAGCAGTGTGAAACTTCAGGCTCATAATACTATAATAATAAATAAGGTTAAGTTTGTCTCTTATAGTTTATCTTGCCTTTTGTTAGTGACAATCCGGAATGTACTACAATTCTATCATACCATGTAGTAACTTATTTCTTGGACAGATATTAACAAAATATATGCTTAGTTATAATAAACGTATCTTACCCACTAATATCTTTCTTACTCGTTTTATTTATTGTCTTGAAGATCGACCAAACAATTTGCTACCTACCCACAATAGAAATTCAAAGTTCAAGGTAACATAAAATATGTTATTTCAGTTTAGAAAATAAATGACCCCTTCCTTCCTACCTCTCGGTTAATTATGAATAAATCTTCAGTTTGTATAACAATATTGTCAATTTCAATTCCAATTATAGAGAAGAAAGACAAGCTAAGCGAGCTCGGAAACGTATCCCAATAATTTTGCTCTAAAATTTATTCCTTTGGCTGCGGAATCCCTCAGTGCATAAATTACTACGGGTCACTTCCTGTTATTCTTACGGAATCCAACTTCCATTTAGAGATTAAGAGTTGCTTATCTATTTACTTTTTTGTTTTTATTTAAGCTCTAGTTGACAAGATGGAGTTACTGTTATTTGCATTTTAGCGCTTAGCAGCGTTATAAAGTTATATTTCATTTTCTGAGCTGGTTTTATTTATCTTTAGTTTTAAATAAGTTAATTTATTGCAGATACAAACACGTATCACTCCTTTATCAATTGCAGGGCAGGTTGCGTGCTAGCCGCCGTAAAATACGGTCGCTATTGCCACGTCTGACAAGTAGTAAAGGCTTGCGTCAAAAAAAACGTGTATCACTAAAAAGTGACAAATTGTCAGCCTGTCGCCTAAAATTCTAATACACATGAAACCCTCGGGTCCGTAGTCGCCTCTTACTTCACCCGCGGGATAAAATAGGGTGATGCTATACTAAAACGGCATCAGACGACAGTCTGAGCCGGCATCACACGGCACTTTAGTTCATTAATAATTATTTTAAATTATATTCTGTAATATATTATATTTATTATATTAAATCGATTGCTTTTGTAAGACTCATATTTTTTGGACTGCCTATTGTCTTCTTCTTTTTTAGAGCCGTCGGACTCCCGCTGTTGTAATCTCATAAAATCAATGAATCTGCCATAAATTCTACTAGACTTTTAACTGTTACAGGAGTATATCTACTCCTGTAACAGTTACTTTCTCGAGATAGTTAGGTACCCACGCTTTGATGAGCAGTGAGCTTTCTACTGCATAGTTTTCTGTTTTTCACTACCTACATAGTTGATGGACACGTTAAAAGGCAGATTTGAACAACGTTCTGCGGTTTTTTGTCATACTCAGCCGGGAAAACCCAAAATTAAAAAAAAAGTTTAAAGAAGTACCTGCAACAATAGTGAAATGCGATGTTCTTTATAGCATTAATTTTATCAAAAAAATAACGTCGTTTAGAAACATGAAACAGATGATGAATAATTGAATTAGATGAACAACTTGGAAAACTATATATTTTGAATCAAATCGTTTCTGACCAAACTGAAGCATGAAAACCCAAAACTATCAAACTTTTTACCTGTTTTAACATATTTAATTTGCTTACAATTACCACAGATTTTGAATAATAACTAAATAAAAAAATATGAAAATTGAATTACTTTATTCAATGTAGGATAGTATTATAACTTATTGACGTCGTGATCCACCATTAAAAAATTGTATAACACAATTTTCTTTTTTATAACCACCTTGTATGTCCTAATAGAAAACCGGCTCGGGCGGGTTAAAAAATAAAGGCACTGCCCCGGGGCTGGCCAGGTTAATCTCACCGCATGTAACTTTACGCTTTGGAAGTACTGCATTTCTATCAAAGAGTGAAATAGCCCTGTAACATAGGCCGTAAAATTTTTCTTTCTTTTCAACAGTGCCTCCAAATATTGTCGACGAGGGTACGTCAGGTGACCTGGTGGCCAGGGAAGGGCAGGAAGTGAGCATATCTTGCAAAGCGGAAGGCCGGCCTCTCCCGCGCATCCTTTGGAGAAGAGAAGATGGCTCCAATATACTGCTGAGGAACGAAGCGGGGGAACTGAAAAAAGGTAAGAAAAATATAAAAGATATGATTTTTCTGAATGTGCGCAGAATGAAGCAAATAATATAGGTAAAGACGTGAGTATATCTGGTAAAGTCTGGCCATTGTCGCAAATTCTGAGGAAAGCGTGAAAAATAACTGGGCCCTATTAAAAAAAAATTACAAATTGTAATTTACAATTACAGGTGTCAATTTAAGAAAATTCTGTTTGATAAAAAATACAAGTAAAAAATTGGGAAACTGAAAGGCAATGTTTGATATTCGGTTATTGTACAGGATTTCTTTATCTAATTTCGTCAAACCTGGACCCAACAAAATACTGGAAAACCATGCATTGCAACTACTATAGGTTAATCTAAGAGTATGTGTTTGTATCTACAGCCATTAAGCCAAGCCTGTAATAATTGAAACAATTAACACATTCGCTTTTGAATCCATCTCGGTAGAACCTGACTTGAATTAAAATATATTTCATCTAAGTAAATACTAATTTTTCTGCACATTTATACTTGATTTGAGTATATCAAACAGAAATAAAAACAAGTTTCATTAAAGTTTCGTATCCTTTTACGAAATGCTGCAAGTTCACGAGAGTTCAAAAATATTGTTTGCGTTGAGTAAATGTTTCAGGGTGAGATCGTTTTTCAGCAGTTAAATATAATATTAAGCATCACCCAATGCCTTGCAATTATTTTGGCCAATTATGAAACATTTTCCATTTAGTAGTCCTATTTAATTTTAAAATGAAAATATGTTTCATTAGTAGCTCCTCAAGTTTCTCATTTGAGGGATCCACTCATAATGTTTACACACATAAATCACGCCTATATGTTTATCTATACATACGTACACATACATTATATCACGCGTATAATCCCTTGCGGGTAAGGCAGAGCGTACACGGCCGCAAAAAATGGACATTTACGCCACGTCTGACAATTATGAGGGTCATTCGGCAAATTGTGTATCGCCATAGTGACAGGTTGTCAGCCCATCGCCTAAAATTGCAATACACACCCTCGAGTCCCTTTGTCGCCTCTTACGACTCCTACGGGAAGGAAATGGGATGATGCTATTCTATGCCGGCGTCACACGGGTTTATCTATACAGATATAAAAAATAAACAATTTAGGTCCCTAATATGAGTATTTAGTACAACAAACTTATGTAAGTAAAATAACATATTAAACAAAACTCTTTGCGAAACCATTTCAGAACCCATTCATTACCTAAAATTTACCAAATAGAAAGGAGATTGTGAGCGTGTCACTGCCGTCCCACTTGAGGTCAAAAACTTTCGTATTGTTCCGAGCCTAAAACTTCATGATCCTATCAAAAGCATGAACTTTAGACAAACGTAGGGCGAAGTTTGCGCTTTGTGTTATTTTTGTTCCAAACTTTAACTTATTATTCTTACACTTGAACACCATTCGCGGTTTTGCCATTTTTTTTATTTCAAGAATCAAATAATTCCGTAATTTGTAAGTAGGTACTTCGAAAACTATCTTTCTGTAGTTTTTATCTCATAGGGGCGCACTAGATAATGTTTTTAAACGTTTTCCCTTTGGATATAGAATGTTAACTTAGAGTTAGATTATTGATGGAAAAATAACTGAATGTCCAAATCATGGTTTTCCACAAAATGTTAATACTTAATTTGTGCCCTGACTAACAATTAATTTATAAATATTCATTGGTCGGGAATTCAGTTAAACGAAATCCGGAAGCGGGGATACCTCGTGTAATGAACTTTTTAAATTATTTATCAGGGCATTGATTTATGTATTGGGAGCTTAAATTGAATTATTTATCTTATTTGCTGGTTCAACATCAGAAAACAAATCATCCGCTTGAATTTTGTAAATTATAACTAAATTATGATCTCTCCCTGATAAAATATTCACTATTTTGAGGCTGTATGTATATACAACTTTTGGACTGGATTCCTAATAAAAATATATATTATTCATATTATTAGAAATCCAGTTGCCGTGTGATGCCGGCTTAGATTTCTGTGTAATGCCGGCTTAGATTGCCGTGTGATGTCGGCTTAGAATAGCATCACCCCATTTCTTTCCCGTGAGAGTCGTTAGAGGCGACTAAGGGACTTGAGGGTGTGTATTGAAATTTGAGGCGATGGGCTGACAACCTGTCACTATGGCGATACACAATTTTCCAAATGACATATATGTCAGACGTAAATATCCGTTTTTGCGGCTGTTTACGCTTTGCCTACCCCACAAGGGAAAATAGGCGTGATATGTGTGTGTGTGTTAGAAATCCAGTCCAAAAATTGAAAAAGTGAAAAAAACTGTTTCAACTTATATTAATGTCAAAAAAATATGTATTTGTTTTTTAGTTGGGTATGTACCTTTCCATTTTAACTACTTTCATATGGTTCAGTCACGGAATTAATTTGATGTATGTACGCTCGCGCTAAAATCTTTGATATAATTTACAACAACCTGAATTCCTGCGACTAAAATTAGAAATATTAAAGAAAAAAAAGTAACATTAACATATTTCTCCCTAGTGGACATGTTCATGGGGCCGAACCTGAACCTGTCGAAGGTGGAGCGAAGGCAGATGGGCGCCTACCTCTGCATAGCGTCCAACGACGTGCCGCCTTCCGTCAGCAAGCGAATCATGCTCAGTGTCAACTGTAAGTCTCTTTATAGTACAGTCGGTTATAGCACATAAAGGTCCTCCCGGACCTAAGTCGGCGACTGTATCCGACATTTAGATACATCCGAACTTGTCGTCGGTTGTCGTCGGATGTCGTCGGTTATATACGGTTGTCGTCGGATGTCGTCGGTTGTTGTCGGTTGTCGTCGGTTCTTGAAAAACACGTGTTGCCAGCACAGAAGCAAGAAAGGGAAGAAATCATTTTGACTATTCGACACTAAATACCATTAAAATAACTTCTAACCACATACTCTACAATCTTCACTATCGACTCACAAATACAAAAAAATATTCTTTAAACGTATCAACTTTTTCAGTAAAGCTTATATTTTTTGCTTTCTTTGACAATAATACACAATGAGCATTTACTCATTTATGATTTTAATGTTGACTTTATAAATAAATTATTTCAATAGTGTTTAAAACCAATTCTTTTTGCTGCTATCTTTGATAAAATTTGTAAACAATCCTTTATAAATATATATAGTATCAGACAGATTCAATTGTGCTGATAACACTACGTTTGACGGTACGTTGATGACGTGTACATAGTGATGTGTATTATAAGAAAAGATAAAATATAACAGATACTATAACACTGGCCAGCAAGATAAATGTATCAATTTGAAAGCTTAAATTTAAAGACCGACTCACACTGGATGCGTGTGCAACAGTGTACATTGCAGTAGAGGAAGTATCTACTATGTTGTACTGAAAGTGTGATTGATAAATGTATTTGCACATGTATTTATATATATTTATCTCTTTATCAATGTGAAGTCCTTCCGTAACCAAACATTTAGCCCCTCTGACGTCCCGCACAATTTTGTGGTTATATTTCTGGTCCAAAATTACTGATGACAATAGTTAAATGCAACCGCACTACACACCGCATCGCTGTGCCGTAATCATATGTCATATATGACACATCACGCATCACATCAGCTTAATAGCAGTCCACTGCTGAACGTAAGTGCCATACGGATATGCCATAAGGCACGATCTCCCGTTTCCGCCATCAAGTCGGAAGTTTTTAAGTCTTCGGTATATTTGCTTGGAGAACGTCCCGCCGCGCCGCTACGCTTGCTGAGGCATTGGATCCACCCAAAAACCGGCTTACTCTACCATACATCGGCATCGACAGATGTGACCAGACCACTGCCGCACTACCAGATCAAATATGTTTGCCATATTAACTGTCCAATACCGCAACATCGTGTGGTACGCGTGAAGCCAATCGTGTCATCTTTCCCATGCCCTTAAAACCACTGTTTACATACTAAACATATTTTTTTGCAACATTTCATTCAATCGAAGATTTTATTTCGCGAAATGTTAAAGTCTGCAAGTTTGCATTGTTGCAAATTATATTCTCTATCATTTACATATCAAATGTTTAACTTAAACTTGATAAAGAGTATAGGTCAGGGAAAAGTAATTTATTTCTATCGACTGATAACGCCTCGCCGTATATTGTGTGAGGGCGAGTGTGCGACTGATAATTTTTAACATAAATGTTATTGCGCAATCCTGATGCAGTGCTGTATGTTATTTTTTTGCTGCAACGTATAATCGCACGCACGCGTTTTGCTCGTACAATTGGTCTGCTTCAGTCTTTAAACAAACTAACTGACTGATGGATACAAAAACTGCATAGAAATCTTCATGGAAATAGTTCCATCATGGATCATTGTCTAGTTCTCTATGGGATCATAGTTGTACTTTTTAACAAAAAACTAAACCACCATCAAGAATAAAATCACCAATAAGAAAAATCATAAAATACTGAAAATGAATTTTCATGGGATATCTATCCCAATTTTTTTTTCTAGTTACCTAAAAACTTTATTATTTATTTATTCATTAAATTAACTATTTAACTACATTATATTATCCACACTTCCACACTAATATTATAAATGCGAAAGTAACTCTGTCTGTCTGTCTGTCTGTCTGCTACGCTTTCACAGCCAAACCGCTGAACCGATCTTCATGAAACTTGGCACAGAGATTGCTAGCATAGCAAGAACGGACATGGGCTACTTTTTATTACCATTTGAGAGTCTGGAGTATATATCCAGGTGTACCACCAGGAGCCCAGCTAAACTATTAGAGATACAGGCATGGTTCCAAAACAAAAGTTGTTCAGTATGATGGGCCGCTTCTTTTCACAAGGACATTAGGGTTCTAGAGTACCTTATGTAGACCACCAGGTGTACCATCAGGAGCCCAGCTAAACTATTGGAGATACAGAAATGGTTCTAAAACAAAAGTTGTTTAGTATGATGGGCCGCTTCTTTTCACAAGGACATTGAGGAGCTAGAGTTTCTTATGTAGACCACCAGGTGTACCATCAGGAGCCCATGTAAACTATTAGAGATACAGAAATGGTTCCAAAACAAAAGTTGTTCAGTGTGAGGGCCGCTTTATTTACACAAGGACATTGGGGATCTGGAGTGTCTTATGTAGACCACCAGGTCTATCAGCAGGAGCCCACCTAAACTATTGGAGATACAGAAATAGTTCCAGAACAAAAGATGTTCAGTTTGATGGGAATAAGTTGAAAAGGGACATTGCCTTCTTTACCGAGGACAGAAAAACAAAAAATGTGGTACGGAAGTATAAAAATGTATTACAGTAACTTAAATTACCTTCTTATCTGTTTTATCTACTTATGTTGACCATTTTAGTGTGCTCAAATCGGCACCTTTTGGAGTAAGTACTCTGTTATCTACTGACTTTTTTATTCAATGGTTATAAATATTGATCTCTCAGTCCGGATAGCAAATTTTGAATTATCCCTTTAACAACAGAAGCAAGCAAGTCATTTTTAAACAGTAGAGATAAGAACTGTTCTAATATCACTGTCACACTTACTATGAATACACATACCTACTTTAGAACTTCTGCCTAAAAAAACTATCTAACGCGGACGAAGTCGCGGGTAAAAGCTAGTTATAAATAAAATTAGCCTAGAATGATGCACCTCTGAGGAGGGTTCAGGAGGGCAAGCGAAGACTTCATATTAACTTATTTAAATATAAACAATTTAAAATATAAACAATTTAAAACTTGATTCATTGAAATGGACTCAGTAGCTAAGCTGAACGTTATGGCCTTTATTCGGGATAACAATTTTCTTTACTTGCCTTATATTAGCGCTGTCACTTTTCGTCAAATACTTAGGTTTAGGAACGGATTGGAGATATGTAAGTCTTGTCATGAAATGCGCGTAATCTGTCAAAATGAGGCGACGATATAACAATGGTGGCAAAATTTACTAGAAATGGCGTAGAAGCTATTGAAGTTTTTAAACATGATAGGACTTAGATATCTCATATCCTTCTCCATACCTATTTGACCGAAAGAGGCAGCGCTAATATAAGGTAAGTAAGGAGGATACCTACACTCAGCATTAGGTGGCAACGGGTTAAAAGAGAAGAAGAAGATGAATAGAATTGTTATTCTGATTTTAGACTTACCCACATTACAACAAAATATATAATCTACCTCTATAATTGATTAGATTGAGAGAACATTGGATCACGAACGTTACCTCCCCTTTTTAACGCTCTTGACAAAAAATTACGTCTTTTCTCGTAGAAGGAAGAAAACCAAAGAAAATCTTATTTATGTACTTCTACTTCTTTCGCAGTACATTCTCTATGGTATTTCAGGGCAAGAGAAGATTTCAGAGAGAACCCTAGAAGCAAGTAAAATGAAGCCATGAAATACTCATTGCAATCAAAGGCATGCGTTAAAATAAAACAAAAACAAATGCTTAAAGACACAAAATACTACTTATTTAATCAAGCTTATGAGAGTATGTTTAATTTTTACACAGAATATACGCACCATATTTTTAATAGGTATAGGTATTTTTGGTAGTTAACACGTTATGACACTATGAATTTCGTCTGACTGGATTTTTTTTTCTAGCCAAAACAGGCAAATGATAGTGTGATAAACCCCGCTTCTGCCACTCCACACATGACATGTAACATAATGTTGCTTATTTACATGTTTAATGTAACTGGTGGTTTTGATAATTATTACACTCATGATTAAATACAACTATTACTCAGGCACGAATAATGTTGCGTAGTTTGTACCGGCGCGATGTTGCTATTGCACATTTTGAGATGAAAAAGTAGTTATTGTGGCATAACTGTAATAGATAGACACATAGTATTGCGGCTTTTTTTTAGATATTGATCTCTTTTATAAAACTGTAGTACATCATTTGGCTCTATTGTCAATAATTTCCACAGCGTACGCGATATAAGATTTTTTTTACTTTTTTCACACGTTGGGTTACAATATCGAAATTTTCACGCGGATCCCTATTTTTTCTCGTACCAAATAATATAGAATTCTAATGGTATTTTTTTATTGGTTTAGTAGTTTCGAAGCCTATTCAATTCATACAAACAAACAACCAAATCTTTCCTCTTTATAATATTAGTGTAGACAAGCCAAGTCTAATTGCGGTGAGATGAGTTTTTCATAGCTTCAAGTATATTATACTTGAAGCTATGAAAAACTCATAGGTAGGTTTCACTTTTACTTGCTCTGAGTCTGACATGATATTGACCTGTATGTTGACATAACTCTCTGGATCACTGATATTGACTTATAGGCTGTCAAAGTAGGCTGACTGCGTGCTGACTTTTGGAACCATAAATGCACGACATTGATTATGCACAATACGATTACGCCCGACAATGTTTTGTACTAAATGACTATGTACGACTAGCAATGTGCCGTTCCCGGTAACAATGGGAATATTCCCCGGAAACCCGGGTACCCCTGCCTGCTACGCCAAGGGTCGTTTTATAATTAGTGTGGATTACGTCGACAAGTAAATGAACTCATATACTATAGTGTTGGCTATAATCGACTTCTTGATTAATTATTGGAATATTACATATAAGGCCGTGGAGGAGGGGTGAAACGAAGCCCCCCGCATTAAAATTTTCTGACACAAATCCGACCCAGTAGGTAAGGTCTGGTACGAGTTGTGACCCACTGGAGCGAACGAAGTGAGCGAGTCGTAAAAAATATATAAGAAAAAAACAATATCGATTAAGTTATACAAGAATGTAAAACTATCGATTAGGTTACATCACTACTAGCAGATTTTCAAAATGGTCACGTGATGTCTTTGATGATCGTGTCGTGCATGCGCGGGGTAATATAACTACTTGTTACTACAAGGGTATTTTTGACGAAACTGTTTTGATTTCATTGCCATTGTCGTGCATGCTTGGGTTGTGCATAGCTCTGACGTTCATGATTATGCTGTGCAAAACACTGTCATACATTGTTTGGACTCTGACTGTTTATGTTTACAATTTTACAATTTATTGTTTTTATTTACATTAATTTCAATCCTATATTTTATTTATTTTTGGAATAATTTGTGTCATCACGACAAATATTATGCAGGTGTTTTATGTAGCCGTGTTTGTGTTATATTTAACCTATCTGTAATAACAAAACTATACTGTAACAACACTTACCTACCTACTTGTTTTATTTATTTTATAGAATAAATTATTCTATCTATCAGTAACGGCTATGTAACTCAACCGTAATACAAGTAAAATACATATTTGTTATAAGTACTTTATTTAGAAAGAGATACATGCATAATAATCGGGTATTTCGTTGACTTAGTACATTTTGTACCTATTACGTAGACAGAAAGAATTTAGACGACAAAATGGGTATAAGGTGTTAATTTCATGTCGTCAAATTGTCGTCAGCTGCTGGTTTTAGATTGGGTTTTACTGTTATATTGGTCCACCGACATAAGCATCGCTCTTATTGAAGAACAAGATCGACATTAATTTGGAAAGATGGTCGCAGTTCTCCCTGCAGGCAGGACCGTCCACCAGTTCCAAAACCAGATAGAAGCTTGATAAGCTGTCCGTTGTTTATTATCCTCCGAACTTCGAAATCTTGCTGAGATTCTGCTTCGCAAAAGATCCAATATCATCCAGTTCTGAAGTTACCGAGTATTCAAGTAAACCGAGATGATCAGAAATTGAAAAACTAACCTCTATATTTATTTATAGCACCGAAACACCGTATTTAAGTATTACTATCAGAATGATGAATGATATCCATAAAATACACAAATTATTATGAATTCATAAACAAATTTGTTACAATAGGTAACTATGCGATGTAAATCGAAATTATGAGAGTTTTAGAGTTCCGTAGTCAACTTCCTGCAGGCTGCAAAAACGCTCATAATTTACCTAAACGCTATGCTGGTCTAGTCCAGTGGCGCATACAGCTTCTGATCATGGGGGGTCACACATACCATAGCAAGACTACCGTCGGGTGAAAGAAAATATTCATCACAAGAAAAGCGACTAGACACATCACATTTAAAAAGACAAGGTATGCACACTGCACCACATTACCACTACATGTATTGCGAGTGAATCTAGCTCTACATTTACGTTCTAAAAGTTGCTTGCGAAGCAAGCTTGAAAATTTTAAAGCCAAGAGAGTTTCGCCTTACAGCAACAATAAACATATTGCGAGCAAAACGAGCTTGACATTTGACTTTAAAAAAGCAAAGCGAGGACCTACACCACGCTCCACGAATATAACTTATAATATAGAGCAAAGCAAGCTCTAAATTTCATATTAGAAAGGCAACAGAGGAGCCTGTTGTCTTTTTACTTTGCGCCACAGCAACACTAAACTTAACATGTCCCCCCCTCTTTCAAAAAATATCCTCCAAATTTTTCATTTTCGTTCTTAGAAAAGTAAAAAAAGTTTTTCAGTTTCACGTCCAGGAAACGCTCTGAAAGTTTGCATTCATTTCTAAGACACACTGAATATAGGGTGGCCTGTTAAGTGACGTCCAAAGATGAAATTCAAATGCCTTATACTGATGGGTAACCAAATCAATAACATGTATGTTTCACAATTTATTGTAGTTTCCGAGTTATTCAACATTTCTGGCAGGCTTCCTTCCTTCTGTTCTTTAGTTCCATAAAAGGGCTTTTTGAGTTGTTGTTTTTGTAGCATTTTTATTTATCGCGTACAAAAAAAGAAATAAAAGCCTGCCAGTCATGTTTTTCTCATACAACTTCAAAAGTTGAATAACTTGGCAATTACCAAAAGTCGCAGAACATACATGGGGGTGATATAAATAGCCCTCAGTATAACGCATATAAATGTTGTCTTTGGTTTTACTCTACCTACTTAAGTTTTACGCATGCGACACAGGCCAGCAAAGCCAAAAAATTGTAATATAAAGGATATCCTAAAATATGGTTACAGTAGCTGCAAATGTAGAATCATCTCGAGGCTTTCACGGTTTTTCATCATTTTTTTATATTTTTTATAATAAGATTCGACGTATTTGATTACAAAAACCCAAGATTTAGGTGTGACTGACACGCTCTTAGCAGGTTTTTATGCCACGTAAGAACAAGTATTGAAGTTTAACAGGTATCCCATCCCTTTTTAATCAAATGAATTAATCGAATAGCTGTGACGTCATATGTATAGAAATGTAGAGAAAAGTCGGAGAATGTAGGAAAATGTCGGCGGCCGACATACCGGCATCGCTCCCACACTGGATGTATGGAACAGTCGCCGACTGTAGGGAACAGTCGCCGACTTAGGTTCGGGAGCACCTTAAGGTACCAGGATAACTCGAAAGGAACTTATTTATTTTTATACTTAGCAATATTTTTTTCTTGATATGAATATGTTTTAGTAGAAAATTACTTCTTTTATGAGAATAAGTTAAATTTTTTATTTTTTATTAACTGGGGATAAAAATAATTCAGTTCTTTTCGAGTACCCCTGGTAGGTAAGTACCTCATGTGCTACAACTGACTACATACAACATGACCACGCGTTTCACGTATCGGGAATCGTAACTTGAGATGGCCTCCTAGGTCGGTAACGATGTAGACTGACAATCTTGAAGCGTTGAGGGCAGCCGTTGGATACCGTTGCGTGTGGTGCACCGAATTGATGAACATCCCAATGAACCATGATGTCAGTTTTTTTTCAACCACCTACTACTACTTGTAGGTCTCTGACATGATTGAGTAAAGGGCAACGTCTAAGTAATCGACGACAGCAACCGAGACCGACGGCTTAACGCGCCCTCCAAAGCGCGGAATCTGTTTTCTTACGGACATTCAGGTGGTTCAGCCTGCAATATTGTATCCAGACTGGGATCATATTCACAAAGATATATTATCAACTTTGTGAGTGCCCTACCGAGAATCAAATCATTACCACTGTGCCACATCGGGCACTTTAAATTGCAGTCTATGAAAGTACTTGGAGAAAGCTCACATTAAAAAATAACGGCAAATAATCATTTAGCTATAGCATTTTTCTCTACATTTCTAGTTATCGACTTGTATCATTCCGTCTCTTTTTTACCACAGTCGGGCCTTCAGTAACAGTGGCTACAAAGGTGATAGGTGTGCCGACCGGCTCCCACACCAGGCTGGAGTGCACTGTAGAAGCATACCCTCTGGCCATCAACTACTGGCTCAAGAGTGGGGAGGAGATGATCCTCTCTGGGTAAGTATTGATGATTACAAAACTATAGCGTGAAATTTTACTAGTGGCTAATAGCGAAGTCTCAAGACGGGCTAGTGATAAGGATCAACTTTCCCCAAGGAACATAGGTTGAAATATGACAAAAATATTTTGGGTTTCCATAGTAACTCAAACCAGCTGGTGGTCAATTCTGTTTGTGAGGTCCATATTTTTTGTATCATTTGTTCATTAAAGAATGTTGTTCCTTATCACAAATACGTCTTGAGGTTTTGCTATATCGGTTACTTGTAAAATTTCACCCCACATATTCATTCATACAGGTGTATTTTTACAAAGAGATATTAATATCAAGCAAAACTTATCTAAAGTTGGAGTTACAGTGAAAAGCAAGTATGAAATTAGTAGGTAATTTCATTGCAAAAGATTGCTCAACACGTTTGGTATGGTGATTCAGTCGTTATTATGCAAAGGAGGCGTACAATCTTGTGCACGATAATTTTAATTTACGACGCCTTCACGCACCACCGCTTTTTTATAGCATTCAACATGATGGAAATCGTATGTAAGAGGGAATCATTGAGATGTGAATTTACAGCCATACAGGCAGATCTCGTTTTATGGTCATTCGTACAGAATTTGTACATTATTATATTTGTTTATTGGCATCAAAAACCGCGCGTTTGTCTGTTGTAAAACAATCGTATATGGCTCTCATAAAAATGTATTTTTTACTGACGGGCTATGTTCCTTGTGTAATAATGTTCCTTTCTACCACCGTATCCTGAGTCTTAACTTTTGGTTAGATCACTAATAAACACACCCCTTTTCCCCTTTCATTCACTCATTCATTCTAAGCCTATTATAGTCACCAGCACTATTTACCAATTTCATTATCTTTCAGAGACAAATTCGAGATATCAGAAGAGCGTGTGTCCTCCTA
Source organism: Tuta absoluta (assembly GCA_027580185.1). Taxonomy (NCBI): domain Eukaryota; kingdom Metazoa; phylum Arthropoda; class Insecta; order Lepidoptera; family Gelechiidae; genus Tuta; species Tuta absoluta. The sequence goes on from JAQAHW010000009.1 coordinate 8,036,301, forward strand.
CCGACTAAGGATGATGCTTACCGTGTCCAAGTTCAGTACTGATGACACAGGCACCTACACCTGTGTGTCCAGTAACACCATGGGCAAAGCTGAAGGAACGATCAGATTATATGGTGGGTAATTTAGATCTATTGTAACCGATGACAAAAAGCTCTGCGATTTTGGACACCATCATTGGTTATTTATCACATGGTCGTTGTTTAATGATAGTTGAAAATTTGCATGTGGCAAAGATCTGAAACTAACTTTTTTTAGCATGTCCTCCTTCCTCTCCAGAAGTTATGAGAAACTTTACGAACAGCGCGTTTTTAAATATAACAGTTTTAAACTCCCCCAACTTGTCCATCATTCCTAATGCCAGCATTCTGGTCTTAGAAAAACAACGTAAGTTTGTAGCAAGATTTGGTCCTAGTTATATGTTCTATTGTTATATGAGGTGTAAGGGAAAGCCCACCAAATACTGATAGGTTGCATACAGACCCTGAAACTGAACAACTTTTCCCTAGAAACAACATATGTCACGAAACAAAATAAAAACGTCCTCCCATACAAAATCACGATTAGCTGACTGCATTTACTACGGAAAGTAAAAATATTTTGACGTTTCCTGAAATGTTTTCTTAAGGGAAGATGTTTAGTAACATGTTCTCATTGCACTCTATCAGTGTACGGAGGGCTGCCCTTTACACCCAAAATACTGTCCTTTATATAAGAAGGATACAATGGTAAATGTTGTTACAGAGATAAAAATCACGACAACGACGACGACTACCACAACCACCACCACTACCACCACCACGACAACTACAACTCCGTCTACAACGACTACGGAGTACACGCCACCGCCTAGTAAGTACCTACATGGAAAAACTATATCATATACAGAGAAGTATCGAAACTCAAATAAGGAACACGAAAAAAAAACGTATTAGAAAAATATAGAAACTCAATAGATTTCTTTCAAGAAAACGATAGCTTAGTGGCAACTACGCCGGCATCCGCGAGGCCTGCCGTGTGATGCCGGTATAGAATAGCATCACTCCATTTCTTTCCCGTGGGTGTCGTAAGAGGCGACAAAGGAACTCGAAGATAAGCATTGTAATTTTAGGCGAAGGGGCTGACAACCTGTCACTATGGAAATACGCAATTTTCCGACCCTGAAAATGTTTGTCAGTCGTGGCGTAAATTTTCGTTTTTGTGGCCGTTTACGCTCTGCCTACCCCGCTTGGGATACAGGCGTGATTTAAATTATGTATGTAGCGGCCTGTCCGCTGCCTTCTATCTTCCCGTGGGAGTAATACATTTAATATAGCCAATTTTCACCAGGGGTTATGAAAGATTCTAATGGTAAAATATTTTTAAAGTGGTCCGGTAGTTTCGGAGCCTATTCAATTCAAACAAACAAACAATCAAATTTTTATCTTTATACAATTATCTTAGTGTAGATAATTATAGTCCACGTTCAAAAATTCCGAATAGCATTACATGTTTTCTAATAACCTATGACTATTACTATAACATCAAATTACAAAATAGTTTAAAAATATGTTTATCATAATTCATAAATCTATTATTTGCCAAAATATAGTTACATACAGATGTCATGGTTACAGAAAAATATCCGGTGTCATCTCTCACTCATCCTGCAAACATGAACATTCGCAGGCACATTACGCAAACACTTTTTACATCTAACCTTGCCCGAAATCACCTTATTTCTATCGTTTCAATTATGATGAATCTTTCTTTTTCTCTTTAGGATACGTGGTGCCATTACCTCCAGCAGAGCAAAAGTTCTACACGCCAGACGTGACTACATATGGTGAGATATAAAATCACCTCTTGCGATATATTTCGCTTGAAAATATGAACCACTCATTTCAATTACGATAGTTTATTTTCGATTAGCAGCTGAAACGTGCCAAGTCACTATCTAAAGAAATAAAATAAAATATACAAAAAAATCAAATAGTCGCCGAACAAACTTAAGCTACGACATGTGCACCAGCGATTTTTAACCTTACTTCCCTACTTAGGCTCGATACAGGTAGAGCGACCGCGCAACCTCGACTCAGCCGCTTTTCGCCAGTTTCTATGAAACTGTATGCAACGATTCATGTGCGGCGACGCGCGCACGCTGCCGACTGTCGACTCGGTCGCCGCGCCTCGCCGCCATTGCAAGTTTCTATGCACTCAGTAGCAACGGTTCATGTGGAGCGGACGCGTCGCTGCGCGGAATAGTGTGACAATATGTTCGATACCGAACTCTTCATTAGTTTAATCGAAGAGAGAATGAATGAAAGTATAGTACCTACATCTGTACATACATACCTACATAAGTATCAATTTACTTGTAATTTATTTGTTTGAAGTGGAATTTTATTTTAGATTAACGAAATCCTTTTATTATAATATTTATAATATACCTACCTAATTAACTTAGAAAATTACAACAAAATGTTTAAAATGGTATCAAAATCGGTCGTAATTTGTATAAACAATAAAAACAAACAAATTATCAATAGCAAAATACATGTATTTTATTTATCTAACATCTCATATGTAGTCCCACATTTGTCCTGAACTTGTCCCGAAACTGTGGAGAACGCGCGTGCGGCGGACGGCGGCGCGGGCGCTCCACATAAATCGTTCTGCGGCCCGGTCGCGGCCGCCAAAATTTGCTGCCGGGTCGCTGCTGCGCGGCCGCTTCACCTGTATAGACCCTTAATGTTGAAAACAAATCATAATGATATTTGGGTATTATCTTCTAGGGGAACGATTGTTGTCATTTGTTCCTTTTACTTGCCTACACACGATCTTTTACATGTGTATTGTCAGCAACACATGAACCTACCCGTATAAGGGAACAAATTAAACTGTGATTCTTAGAAATAACTGCATGAAAGACTGAGTTGATTCCTTAAATAGGTAGGTTGATATGCTGCTGATAGTACGTATGAGTAACTACTAGTGCGCTGGTGATTAATGTTTTTTCTTCCTTCTAGACACAATGCAAAACGTGATCGAGCAATCAGTGTTGGACAACAACTGGTTGCCAACTGCCGAGTCGACGGGATCCAGTGCACATAAACCCGTACCTACCCTCGCAGCCATTGCAGTGTTGCCACACGTAATAAACATAATTATAAGTAGTTTTTACGCATGCCTAACAGCACTATCTAGAAATAAATTCGTTATAAAATATTTAATACAGGACTCAAGGTGATAAGCTAGAAAATGATTTGTGAAAAAGCGTCAATTTATAATAGGTAATCAACAACAACAAATTTCTAAGGCTATCAATAGTAGAAAACAGACATCAGAAAATGTACAGTTGGTGATAGGTAGAAATTTTCAGTAAAAAAATTTATGAATTGTGATAGAATAAGCCAGATTTCAACAATCTGAGGTCATTTTCGTTCAAGGTGTTGTAAAGTTACCGACAATTTGAAAAAAACAACTATATTTGAGAGGTGTTGTTTGGGTTGTATGTATGTTTACAATATTGAAAAATATTTGATAAACTTTTAAAATAGTTGTACTTACTTACCTAATCATATAAAAGCATATCAGTAACCTTGATTGTACATTATCCTGTAAATATTAGAATACTAATTTAATCATTAGCTTTAAGAACATTATAATTTGAATTATTTTTAAACAAACATAGTTAAGAAATGTACAGACGACTGAATTGCTCTGAACATAGAAAACTGGTCTAGTTGGAAATCAAACTGTTTTGAAGCAATGATGTAGCAAGCTTGGGGAATTAATGGCGGTACTCTCGACTGTGCCTTTTTCTGGGATTGGTCGAAAATGTGGTAATATCAAAGTTCAGTTACTTCTTATTGGTGCGTTTAGGCACTGTCGCGCCTGCTGCCATCTGCAATCAGCTTTGAGTTTTCCTCTAAAATATGAGTTCACTCGATGAGGAAACTCAGCGAGTTGCTTTTATCCTCTTCGCTCGGGTCGAATTTCGCACCCATGAGATTTGTATGAGACTTAGAGGACATATATTTGACGAGCGGAAGGGTGGATAAGTCTTGATTCAACACATTGGATACCAAATACATAACCTTTCTGTGCATCACCATAAAATATAAGATCCTATTAAATTCAGTGCAAATATTTTTTAAATAATAATATGAAAAAAGAATTCGAACTCCAATACAAATAATTTAAAAAAGTCGCTTTGAACGGGAGGTCCAATTTTCTCATATTTCATCCTAAGTACTTTGAGAAAAGTTATTCAGTTTCACGAGTTGAACTCACCGAAAAATATTTGCACTGAATTGAATTGGATCTTATATAGGGTGATATTTTACAAGAAACCGATTGCGAAATCTCATGAAGGGCTGGTGGTAAGGATCAACTTTCCCTAAAGAATATAGGTTCAAATATGTCAAAAATATTTTGAGTTTCTATAGTAACTCAAATCAGCTGATCGGCAATTCTGTATGGGAAGTCTAAATTGGATTTTTCGTATTTCGACCTATGTTCCTGAGGGAAAATTATTCCTTATCACCAGCCCGTCTTGAGTTTTTAGTCACTAGTAAATTTTTATCCTATATAACTTACTTCTACGTCTTGTTTACGCGTTAGATGAATTGCACACGCGCCGGACGTTATTGCGGTGCGTAACAACCTCCATACAAATGACAGCATTTGACAGCCGCTGGTTGATGCGGCAACGTGTGCCAAGATATATTGTAACATTATTTATTATTTATGATTTATGATGCTTGATTAAGTACATATTGCAAATCTCATCCATCACAAATTCATGAATGATATATTTATAACTTGAGTGCCAACTAAAATAAGAAATAAGCAATCATGAAGAATAAAATACCTACTATCTATTGTCATGAATAACTTCACAGAAACCGAACCAAACTTAAGAAAAGCATTTTTTTCTTTATTACCGACGCTTTCAAACTTTTTATGTGGGTAAGTAATAATGCTTTCATTACGTAAAAGGAACTTTTAGTTTACTAACCAAGGTTTCTTTGTTATAAGCGTTATTTAGTTTTAGGAAATGTTTTGTAAATATTGCTGAAAAATATGCGTAAGACCCTTACTGGTGTAATTTAAGATACTGAAACAATTGAATAAGTACGTACCGATCGTCTTATTGATGAAATTGTAATTGTAAATAACAAGGATTATTAATAAACCAACAATTTATAAAAGAGTTTGTGTTTTATTCATACTTGACAACTAGTTAAATTCGTAGTCGTAACTGCCACGAACGTGCTTGCGAGATGACCACGAGCAATGTGAAAATCGCAACTTGCACACGTGCCAGTTTTAGACAAATGCGTGGTGTCTACTGAAAAACCCTTACACGACGGTTCATCGGGTCGTTAGACGACGAGGTGCTTGTTATACAGTAAATGAATTTCTTAAATAGTAATGTTATTAATGTAAATGTATTTAAATATATTGACATTAAGTATTTTTATTACGAAAGTTTAACACGAAAAGAAAGAAGACTAACTCCAAGACATACTTCCGATTTAATTTTCGAAATATAGCCACTTCGCTCAGGTCAAATTTTGCAACAATAGATTTGTATTGTACTTCAAGCACACATGTCGTCGGTCGAATCACAAAAGGGCGTAACCAACAAAATGGCGATTATTAGTTTTATACACCACGGCTTTGAAAAATATGCATATTTTAATGTCACGAGAGGACTTATCTGAATTCCTGTCCTAGAAGACTGCACGAACAATCACGAAGAGACTTAACTACTGTTTCATACTTCAATAATTTTTCACGAATAGGCGACTGCAGTTCATGCACTCTTTGGGTGTGACCTGTCCATCTCCATTTCATCTGAAGTACATGCTTGCCAACATTCTTGGCTAGCTTCCTTCTATACCTCTTTGACACACTCTTATTTGGTTCAACGTTATTTGTGTTAATGGCCATAGTTGGCAAGCGTAAGTGAGGCAAGGTGTTAAACAAATTTCCATGTCTTTTGTTTTTAGCTCTACAGGTAGTAGTAACTACAACTCATAACTACCTCGAATGGTGTAACTGATCCATCCACATCACATTCTCGCTGAAATTGAGGACTTCTACGGAAATCTGTATGCCTCGCATGCGCAGCAACCGCCACCTGACGCGACCACAGACCCCAGAGCTCCACTCTCTCGCCACTTTACAGACGATCTCCCTGACGTGGATGTAGACGAAATCGGGGCAGTGCTTAAACAGCTTAAGAATGGGAAGGCTCCCGGTGAAGACGGAGTGACCTCTAAGCTGCTTAAAGCTGGTGGAAAACCTGTTCTGGAGGAGCTGAAAAGGCTATTCTGTTAACTCTGGCATCTTTGTTATAGCCAATGAGACAACCCCGAAGGCGTGAAGCAGAATTGTTGTGGCATTGTTTTTCAAGAATGGAGACAAAACGCTTCTCAAAAACTACAGTCCGATCACACTTCTGAGCCACGTCTATACGTCGCTGTTCACGAGAGTCGTTACGAATCGTTTGACTCCATCGAAGCCTGGGCTGTTTTGGAGTCCTTGCAGCGGTGCCATTAAGATTTGACGCCTTCCAGCCACCGGAACAGGCCGGGTTTCGTAAAGGCTTCAGCGCCGTGGACCACATCCATACTGTACGGCAGGTTATACAGAAGTCAGAAGAGTATAACCAACCGCTGTGTATGGCCTTTGTGGACTAAAAAAAGGCTTTGACTCCATCGAAACCGAAAATAAATCGGGCTGTTTTGGAGTCCTTGCAGCGGTGTCAGGTAGATTGGCGATATGTGGAGGGGCTAAGAACCCTCTATCAAATGGCAACAATGTCCGTCCAAGTACAAAAAACAAAACAGGATCCTTCAAACTACTCTGAGGTGTAAGACAGGGTGAAGTTATATCCCCGAAACATTTCATCAATTCGCTGGAGGATATCTTTAAAACTTTGCAGTGGGATGGACTAGGCATCAACGTCAACGGCAAATATCTCGCACATCTCCGCTTTGCCGACGATATAATAATAATGGCCGAATCGCTGCAGGATCTGCAAAAAATGCTGACCAGTCTGAACGTCGCCTCGAGACGTGTTGGACTCGGGATGAACTTGGACAAGACGAAAGTCATGTTCAATCAACACATCATCCCCGAGCCGGTCTCCGTTAAAGGTATAGCCCTTGAAGTTGTCCAGAAGTATGTGTACCTTGGGCAAACTTTGCAGCTGGGTAGATAACTTTGAGGCTGAAATCACCAGAAGAGTGCAGCTGGGCTGGGCAGCATTTGGGAAGTTGCGTCATATTTTGGAATCACCCTTGCCATTGCCACAATGCCTCAAGACCAAGGTGTTCGATCAGTGCGTCCTGCCAGTCATGATCTATGGAGCCGAGACGTGGAACCTGACATTAAAACTGGCCTACCGGTTACATGTCACTCAGAGAGCTATGGATAGGTCTATGCTCGGTATCTCTATAATGGATAAAATGAGATTCGAAATTAGACTATCCGCAAAAAGATCAAAGTTACGGACATAGTCTGGAGATGTAGCAAACTGAAGTGGCAGTGGGCTGGGGCACATTTGTCGTAGAACCAACGGACGGTGGAGTAAACGGGTTCTCCAGTGGAGGCCACGCCTCAGCAAGCGTAGTGTTGGATGACATCCGGCCAGATGGACCGAGGACTTAAAAATGGGGCTGGTAGCGACTGGAAGGCGAAAACGGGAGATCGTGCCCTATGGCGTACCCTGGGGGAGGCCTACGTCCAGCAGTGGATTGTAATAGGCTGATGTATGTATGTAATAAAGAATATATGCATATCTCTTTAGAGATATTCAGACTGATTAATTTGATTTTAAGTGTCTAACCTGTATGTTAAAATATAAAATAATTCATACATTCTATTTTTCTGATTTTTTTGGACAGATTTATTTGATTATAACTGTATGCATATCTCTTTGAGAGATGTTCAGACTGATTCATTTGATTATAAGTGTCTAATTTTATATTCAAAAATATATTATTCCATACATTTTGTTTTAATTTACTTTAATATAAATGGACACAAGTGATAATTATAACAAAATGTTACATCACAAATAGGCGTAAGTGGATCTTCAGTGAAAAAAAGTAAAATATCTCATAAATTTATAAAGTTATCGGAAATCTATTAATAACTGGCTATAAAGGATTAAATTTGCTATGAAATTATTTAATTACCTTCTAAATAAATATTATGATAAATTTTGTATGACCGTTACACTGGTCGATGATTTCTTTAATTTGCTCTCCTGTAAAGTTATAAAAAAACAGTTACGCCCTTTTGTGATTCGACCGACGATGTGTGCTGTTACGAGCGGAGTAGATAGATGCCGTATAATGTTGGCTTATAAAAGCATCACCCCATTTCATTCCCGTGGGTGCCGTAAGAGGTGCCCAAGGGACTCGAGGGTTACATTCATGTTGCAATTATAGGCGATGGGCGACAACCTATCACTATGGCGATACACAATTTTCTAAATAACCCAATTCCATTTCCAATGTTTATCAAACGTTGTGTTCGTTTCATAGTTTACACTACCTCAAGGGATAAGGGATAAAATGTAATAATGCAGGTTTTAATTGTCTCACTGTTACGATTACTATTTGATGGTGTAATGTTACTTCAAGGTTCAACGTTTTAGCGTATTAAAGGTATATTTATAGGGAACACAGAACAAAAATTTAAACAGGTAGGTATATCCGTGGCTATTTACCGTTATTTAAAACTCAAAAACACTCACCCACGAAAAATATTCGTTCACGAGGTCAGATAAACAGAAAACGACCCTATTTTATGCTGTGATAAATAAATTAACATTTAAATTGTTTTGTCCTTAGATTTGCATTACAAAAAGAGCCGCAATGGCGCCCTGGGACTGACAGCAAGATAAATAAGCCAAAAGTCTTGCGTCAAAATTCTTGGCAAGAAAATCAATACAAATGTCTAACACTTCCCATAAATTCAAAAATATCATGTAAAACACAAAGAAAAGTGTTTAATATACTCGCCAGAGGTCTGTGCCTTGGGCTTCCGTAAAAGGTACACCAGCAGCACATCAATCTACCCCTTAAAGAGAGCAACTTATTCTGGTTCTTCATCCTGTGCTTAATAAAAGCAGTTTAAATTGATTCCTTAAATAGGTACGGTGCTACAATCCACGACATTTCGTAGTTAGTTTCTTTTTTCTAGCTAGCCCTACGCTGGTCATAGCTCTATCTAATCAGGGGATTACCAGCAAGCCAACCCACGAGTGAACAAATTCATATTTTTATCATAAACTCGTTTGTGGGCTTTTATAGACTAAAACCCTTGATAGGGTCGTGTCTTGAATTATTAATAAAATACGAAATTCCGAGATTTAAAATCACTCTCCAAAATGACAACAGTTCTTATCCAATGTTTTGAAAAATATGCAAAATAAGATTAATTTAATTGAAAAACTTACTAACTAATTTAAAAGTTTATATTTTGAGGCCATCCTCGTTAGTCTGTTGCCGTATAATGCCGGCTCAGAATATCATCACCCCATTTCTTTCCCGTGGGTGTAGTAAGAGACGACCAAGGGACTCCAGAGTGACAAATGTGTTACAATTTAAAGGCATATATAGATACATACTTTTCGAAATGACCTTTAAATGTTCTTCAATGTGTCCGTTTTTAGCGCCGTTTGCGCTTTGCCTGCGCAGGGTGTATTATTTATGCTAAGTTGTGTACTAGAATCAGTTTTTCATACAAAATAGCGAGTTAAATAGTAGCTTGTTTGACTAGGGACTCGAGGGTTGGATGTGTATTGCAATTTTAGGCGATGGGCTGACAACCTGTTACTATAGTGATACACAGTTATCTGATTGACCCTCAAACTTTTGTCGGACGTGGTGTTAATATCCGTTTTACGGCCGTTAACGCTCTGCCTACCCCGTAAGGGATATAGGCGTGATTTATATATGTATGTTGTTTGACTAGTAGGACACAAACCTATTGTATCTAATCGTGTATTCGTTTACTCAATCAGAATCAGAAATATTTATTGCTAGACCTTTGAAAAAGAGCTAAGATTGAGCTTGATAGCATAGAGTATAGAAATACTTATATAATTAGGAATATAAAATATTTTCCTATCGAAGTGCACGTACAAATCGGATCAAGAGCCAGCTTAGAGTCATAGGTTACTGGATTATTGGCGGAATATCCGTATTGCCTTTCCGATTTAACTTAAAAGAGGTACTTAACTGACTAGAAGGCCTTTTTGCCCTACCAATTTTCTAAATTCAATTCAAAGCTCTTACTCTATTAAGCCCAGATGGTAAGGTTTTTTAATGAAGTTTTCGACGAAGCTACGAAGTTTGCACCAGAAAATAAGTGGTCATCGTAGCACTGCTACGGCGTAGCTGGCCGTAGCAATTACTGTTGCTATTATAGTTGTAGTATGACAGGAATAGCGTAAGCGATAATATCTAATTTTAACACAAAAATATTCTTAAAACGTTACGTACTCGTAGTACATCGTAAAGTACAAATACACCTTAAAAAGACATGACACAAAAGGATTAAACATTAATTTACCTATTCTCAATTGCAACAAAAAAAAACCAACAATGTTTATAAATTTCCATAAAATTTGTCAATTGTAAATACAATGCTCTGCATTTTAAAAAAACTGAAAATCTTTTGTAGAATTTTATTACGGAAATTGATTTATGAAAAAAATCCATACAAAGCAATTAGGTTATTTGTCGAGAAACACAATAACAAAGATCGGGCGGAATCAGGAATAATTAAAAATATGAAAAAGCAATTTTCATCAGCGAGCAGGCATTATTAATTGCTATAGACTTTTTTTGGAGACTCAATTTGATTAATTTCAAACAAAGCTAACGAAACTCAAAAGCCATCTGCGTAATTGTTTATTATTTCCTTTCATAACTTTTTCATGATAAATAACTAAGAGATTTTCAACTTTCATGATTAGCCGGAAAGATTTATCGTAACAATGAAATTAGTTTGCTAGAGACCATTTATTATTTTAATTTCTTTAATTAAGATTCAATCTTAAAATCTCATCTTTGGGTGGGTACCTACATTTCATACACCCAACCTAACCTAACCTACCGTTGGCAAAGAAACTACCGAATTTCAGATTTTTTATTCCACTTATAATAACTCACCTACATTTGATTGAATCGGAATTTTAGACTATTGATTTATGACAACTTGTGCTGTAAATCACTGATGTTGTACTACATCTACATACATACATCAGCCTATTGCAGTCCACTGCTGGACGTAGTCCTCCCCCAGGGTACGCCATAGGGCACGATCTCCCGTTTTCGCCATCCAGTCGCTACAAGCCGCCTTTTTAAAGTCATCGGTCCATCTGACCGGAGGTCGTCCAACACTACGCTTGCCGAGGCGTGGCCTACACTCGAGAACCCGATGTCATACATACCTATTTAAACATTTTGAAATTCCGGTAAACTACCTCTACGTGTCTGCGTATTTCATATAAATAGATATAATTTAGTTGTAAGTTTTCGGGCCCAAATCTAAGTACTTATGTAAATTTTCCGCACAACCGCTATAAATTTAATATTCATATTTTTACATAATACACATGTACCGGTCCTTTGTCATGACAAAACTGATTGTCTACCGTTTCCGTTATGAACATGTATGCATATTAATAGATCAATCCTACCATGCCTACTACACTAATATTATACATGGGACAGTATTGTGTCAGTTTATCCATTATTATTTACTAGATTATCGCCGAGCGGTTTCACCCGCTGCCACTCATTTTTCCGTGGTAATAGTTGTTTTCCCGCGGTAAAAAGTGGCCTATGTGTTAATCCGGGTTATACTCTACATGTGTTCCAAATTTTATTTAAATCGGTCAAGCCGTTTGAGCGTGAAATGAAATGAAATGAAATGAAATGAAATGAAATGAAATGAAATAAGTTTATTGCATTGAATAGGGTTAAAATCTAGGTGTAAAAATCAATAATGTCCGCACTATTCAGCCAATTTAAATTAGCATGCAAGTCTTGTTTTTGAATTTAAATACAATTAGAATACATTAATTAATTACGTGTCATTAAATATAGTTATACATTCCAAATAATAATAATAAAAAAGTATTTTGACATAAAGTTAAATTTTTAAAATTATTGCTATAGTCATAAACAAAGTAGGTACCTAAGTCATATCATAACAGGAATTCTTTTAGGCTATAAAAGTTTTTCTCCATAAGCCAAATATACAGTTTTTTGCAGAAAACTTTTTGAGGTAACATTTTTAATTTGGTAGGCAATTTATTATATACTTTCACACACATTGCATAGCTACTATTAAGATACAACGTTGTTTTAGGACAATGGTTATAGACTAAGCGATCCGGTAACCTTGTTGCACGAGTGTTTATATCAATAGCTCTTTTAAATATTTGACTGTTTTGCCTGACAAACTTACATGCCTCTAGGATATACATACTTGGTAGAGTCAATATATTCAGTTTTTTGAACAACTGTTTACATGAGTATGTTGGGCCGACACCGCAAATGGCACGCAAACATTTCTTTTGAGTGATAAAGGCTTGTTGTATACCAATTCCATTACCCCAGATCAGAAGGCAGTATCTTAAAACAGAGGACACATACCCGTGATAAGCCATTAGTGAAAGTTTGTATGAGGCAATCCGTCTCATTCTTCTTAGGACAAAAACAAACCTGCTGATTCTAGTGCAAATCTTTTCAATGTGAGCAGCAAAATTTAGGCTTTTGTCCAGCAAGACACCTAGGAAAACAGTAGTATCAATTTTATTGAGATTAATACCATCATTACTTATATTTAAATTTAGTTTCTGACGGCCTTTTACACAGAACTGCATATAATTTGTTTTGGATAGGTTTACACTTAAATTATTTGTTTCTAACCATTGTATGATATTCGCTAAAGTATTATTTATATCTTTTTCATAACTGTTAAAATCATTGGAATTATTCGGGATTACAATTGATATGTCGTCAGCAAACATCACACAATGGTGGTTAGTCACTCTTTGTAGGTCATTTATGTAAAGAATAAATAATAAAGGCCCCAGCACGCTGCCCTGCGGTACACCATATCTAGTCACTATATAGTCCGATTGATATGTTGTAACTGTTGAACATTCATTCAAAAAATTCAGCTGTGTACATTGTTTTCGTCCACTCAGATAAGATTGTAACCAAGCTAAAGTTTTACCTCTACAGCCATACCGTTCCATTTTTTGTAATAATATGTCATGATCCACAAAATCGAAGGCCTTCGACATATCAATGAATAAGACAGTAACATACTTCTTGAGGTCAAGATTGTCGACAACTGACTTTAGAAGGTCGAAAATGGCAGCTGTTGTTGATTTGCCTTTCTGAAAGCCGTACTGATTCCGTATGATAATGTCATATTTCACACAGAAGTTCATAAGTCTTACATACATACACTTTTCAAAGACCTTGGCAAAAACGGATATCAGCGTTATTGGTCGGTAGTTAGACATTATTGATTTGTCTCCCTTCTTAAACAAAGGTCTTACTAGGGATAGCTTCAATTCTTCCGGATAGATTCCACTTTCAAGGGACAGGTTGATTAGGTAGGTTAGAACATGTACTATGTGGTCTAGGCTTTTTTTCAGAATGGTAGTTGAGATTTCGTCGAAACCACAAGAATTAGTATTATTCAGAGATTTTACTATTTCCGCCACTTCTGATTCACTAAATGGCATAATAAAGAATGAGTTGACCATTTGGCTTATTGCTTCAACTCTATTTGTCCTCGGGACTTTGATATTGACTGAAGTTTTCTTAGTGAGGTTATAGTAATAGTCGTTAAAGCCATCTGCCATAATAGAAGGGTCAGTGGTTTCAGTATTTGCGACTTTCAAAAAGGGAATACTATGAACAGGAGGTCCACGAGTATAATTTTCACCTATAATTGACCAGGAGGTTTTAGCAATATTTTTACTATTTTTTATAGCAGCATTGGCTCTATTTCGCTGTGCTCGACATATACATTTTTTTAATATTTTGGAGTAATTCAAATAACTGGATTTGTTAGTTTTAGACCTTTGCTGGTAATACTGAAAACGTAATTTCCTCTTAGTCCTGCTACAGCGTCTCAAACCCTTACTAATCCATTTCGGTCCTGTGAGTTTGTTAACCATCTTAATCCGGTACTTAGGGAAACATTGATCATAAAGAAAGCAAAACATACGATGAAAGTTATTAAAGGCCTTGTTAAGGTTTTTTTCTAATAGAGTGTCTTGAAAAGTAAGGCTTTGTAAGTACGATAAGAATTTATTTAAATTTTCGGAGGAGAAGTCTCTTTTAGTTAAATACCACCATTCTATTACTTCTTGCTTCTTTAGAACAGGGAACCGAACTATCTGAGCTGTGTTGTGGTCTGAGAGGTGTAAGTGCTCAACATTGCCCTTAGCATCTTTAATGTTACTCAAAATAAGATCTAAGCATGCTTTATCCCTTGTAGGTACCATTATATGTGATAAAACCCTATTTGCATCCAGAATATGCTTGAAATACTTAGCCGCCGGCGATTCCAATAATATGTCTATATTAAAATCACCAGCAATCAGAAACTTTGTCCTCTTGTATTTATTTGTAATGTCATGCAGAAGTCCCTCCAATCTATCTAGAAACTTAAAAGCAAATTTTTTGTGACTATTGTATATGCAAACAATTATTAGGTTATAAGAAGGAATTTCCACTGCACAGCACTCAAATATATTTTTCTCTAAATATTTGTCGGCAATGTTTATATTTTGAAATCCTATCCCCTTCTTAATCAATATACAAGAGCCTCCACGTTTTATGTGTATCCTAGAATAAATTGCTGCAAGGTCATAGTTATACATTTTAACATTTTTTTCATCGTGTTTTATCACAAAAGTTTCAGTAAGACAAATTGCATCGGGATGAATATTTTGTTTTTGAGACAGTTCTTGTAGTACTATTTCCAACTCCTCCCTTTTAGATAAGAAACTATGAATGTTTTGGTGTAGGATAGTAAATTCTATTGGATTCCTATTTTTAGAGTTTAGTTGTGACTTTGTTTTTTCTCCCCCACTACATAAACCAGTATCGACTACAGAATTGTTGATCCCGAAAAAACAAAGGTTCCGGTTTGTCAGATACTACTTTGTTAACCATTGATACCCTGTTTGGGCTTTCAGTTTGGGTGCCCGCATCTTTTAACATTTTAGTATGAGTACAGGTATTATTGTTGCGTCTATTTATGTATTTTATGTAATTGTTATGATATGACAGTCGAAGTATTTCTCTTAAAATTAGTTTGGAGGAATAGGAAGCAAAAATATTTTTCCTTGGGACATAAGTACTAAAATTCATGTCCAGATAACTAACATTTTTGAATAATCCGCAAATTGTCCTAGTTTGTTTATTGAGCAAAATTTCGCGTGAAGAGGTAACAAACATACATACACACACACAAACTCTCATCATTATAATATTAGTACGGATTAACTCCAAGGGATAATCCTTTCCGTAGATCAAAACCGATGAAATATCATGCGAAATTTTTGGCGAAGAGCTTTCTATCCAATAGGACATTTTGTTGACGTTGAAATTTCTCATCTAAACTTTTCCATTAAATACTACCCAGAGTTCGAACTCATCTTTAAAAACAAACTCATTAGCAGAATTTTTCAGTACCAGATAGGACTTCATAGGAGATAAATTGTTATGTCATACCTACATTTATCACGCCTATAACCCCTTACGGGGTAGGCAGAGCGTAAACGGCTGTAAAAACGGACATTTACGCTACGTCTGACAAACATTTGAGGGTCATTTAAAATATTGTGTATCACCATAGTGACAGGTCGTCAGCCCATTGCCTTAATTTGCAATACACACCCTCAAGTCATATGCAAACATAAAATCCATGACTCGTTGGTGGTATTAAACAAGGACTACTTACCGCACATTACCTGCAGGTGAAACCATGAGGCAAAAATGTAGTGTAACAATAGGTAAAATGGAATAATTCCCGGGGATAACGCAGTCGAAGCACGATCCGGGAACATTTATCCAACTCGAGAATACACGAACGGACAGGGACAAAGCTGAGATTTTATCTCGCTGAGGTATGTGGTTACGGCTACCTTATAGCCTCATGTTAATGCGATGCCTAAGGGCCGATGCACATTTAGCGGTGTTTTCAGTGAAAAATTGAAATTGAACTTCATTGTTATTGAACTATTATTTTTCATTAGTATGGGACACCGAGACGTCCAACGTGCCAATGAACCTGTTTGTCAGAGTGTTTCACCTGCCTACCACTTGTAGTAGGCGTCTGACATGGTTGTGTAACAATCGCCGTCTAAGTCATGATAGACAGCAGCCGTGACCGAAAGTCCGTGATAGAAAGCTTAACGTGCGCTCCAAAGCACAGATCTAACTTTCTTTTCGGACATTCAGGTGATTCAGTCTGCAATCCTTTAACCAAACTGGAAACGAATCCACAAACTGAGAAATATCAACTTTGTTAATTTCCTTCGAAAAAAGAACCGGAAACCTTTTGCGATGCATGTAGTAGCACTACCACTGAGTCACTGAAGAGGCGCAGGAAAGCAGGAGAAATTGAAAATCCGAAATTATGTGAAAATGCGTTCTATTCAATCCACAAGTACAAGGGTAAGTGAGTGGGGCGGCGGGGCCCACATGTGTGTTTTAAAACGAGCGCCTGATACAAACTTAATGATGTGTCGACATGTAAAATAACATTGTCTTCAAGAATGAGTAGGCGTTCCTGGTCTTCAACATGCCCCCCGGCGTTGAAAGTCTTCCTACTTTCAACCAGAATCTGAAGCCACATTAACAGGCAACGGGCATATCTTGCTAAAAGACCGTCGAACGGTTCCAGTTGCAGTCCTTACATCAGCGACTCGATTGATACCGTCAGCGCCAGGAACAACAGCGACAATACGGCCCAACTTCCATTTTAATGGTGGAAGACCATCTTCTTTTATCAAGACGAGAGTGTCCACTTTCAACGGTTCGTTTTGAGACGTCCACTTAGTTCTGCGCTGCAGCTCAGTCACATATTCAGTGCTCCATCTAGACCAAAATTGCTGACGAAGTTGTTCGATTCGTTGATATCGATTCAAACTGTGAGTCGTTTGGTTTCTGATGTCACGAACAGGAAGTGAAGTGATTGGTCTGCCGATGAGGAAATGGCCGGGTGTAAGAGGTGAGAAGTCATCAGGTTCAGAAGAGAGGGGCGTGAGTGGTCTAGAATTTAACACCGCTTCTATCTGTACTATCGTAGTATTAAGCTCTTCATACGTAAGATGACAATTGCCCAACACTCTTCGTAAATGCGATTTGGTTGATTTCACACCAGCCTCCCAGAGACCGCCGAAATGGGGAGAGTAAGCTGGAATAAAGTGAAAACTGATGCTTTCGTTAGCAGCAGCCTCAGACAAAGAACTGCAATTAGCCTTTAAGAAATTTGATAAATCGTTGTATGCTCCAACAAATGAAGTGCCATTATCAGAATATATGTCATTAGGAATTCCTCTACGCGATGTGAATCTGTGCAATGCAAGCATGTAAGTATTGCTCGATAAATCACCGACTAACTCGAGGTGAACAGCTTTAGTCGTAAAGCATATGAATATGGCGATATACACCTTAACTATTCGACTTCCGCGACCTTGGCGGCTAACGCATGACATGGGACCGGCGTAATCCACACCTACTGCTTTTTCAAACGGATAACCACCTGGAACGAGCCGCTGCTGAGGTAAGTCTCCCATTAATGGTGCTACTATTTTACCCTTCACGCGAGAACATCGTACACATTGTCGGTAGCAAGCCTTTGCTAAATTCCTTCCGCCAATGGGCCAGCAGTTTTCTCGAATACTTGAAAGCAATAATTGTGGTCCGGCATGCAACATTTTAATGTGCTTATAATGAAAAAGTAATTTAGTAAAACGATTAGTGGACTGTAACAATATAGGATACTTTTTGTCGTATGAAAATTCTGAATTTGAAAGTCGTCCTCCGACGCGCATAATCATATCATCGTCAAGAAAAACGTTAAATTTTATTAACTGACTCTTTTTAGGTAAATGACGCTTTTCGATTAAAAGTTGATACTCAGGAAATGATTGACGCTGAGACGTTCTTATAATCAGTTTTAAGGCTGCACTAAGATCACTCTCAGTGAGGTACTTAGCAGCGACTGGTTGTTTTTTACAAATACCAATGAAACGTAACATGTACGCCACAGACCGAACAACGCGTAGGTATTTTGAAAAACGGTCAAAATCGATTAAACTGACATTATCAGTATTTAGCGTTTGATTAGTGTGCAGTGCAACTTCTTTTCTAGTTTCTGGTAATGACGACGCTAACATTGGACTTGAAGGCCAAGTAGATTCGTCGTGTTTAAGAAAGGTTGGTCCATTCCAATATAAGTCCAGAGATTTCATCACATCAACGGATTTACCGCGGGATACATAATCTGCTGGGTTTTCAGCTGTAGGCACGTATCTCCAAACGCAGTCACCAGTTGTCTCCAATATTTCTCCCACTCGATTTCGCACAAAAGGTTGCAACCGATTAGGTAGCATTTTAAGCCAACCTAATACAATAGTTGAGTCACACCAAAAGGTTGTGCTTCTTATTGGAATGCGGAGTGAACGAGTGACCTTGCTATACAAACGAGCACCTGCAAGAGCACCACATAGCTCGAGCCTTGGAATGGTAGTAGGCTTCAGAGGAGCTACCCGACTTTTAGCTGTTAATAATCGAACTAACACATCACCACTCACATTGCCACTGCGCACATATACGCAAGTTCCGTAAGCACGTTCAGATGCGTCAACGAAAACATGAAGATCTAGGCAACTGTAGGAATTGCAAAGTACAAATCTGGGAATTCGTAAATCCGATAAGTTCGGTAAGTTTGAAATGACTTCAGCCCATTCCTGACTGACGTCAGAAGGCAATTCTTCGTCCCAAGACAATTTGAGAAGCCACAATCTTTGTAAAAGCATTTTCATGCGAATTATGTAAGGAGATAAAAGACCCAAAGGATCGAAGATCTGTGATATAACTGACAGCATGTTACGTTTAGTATTTTTTGATGATGTGTCAGTATTAATTGGGAAAGTAATTTCATCGGAATTTGGATCCCAGCCCAGACCTAATACTTTGCTTGGCTTGCTACTGCCAATATTCAAATCAATGGACGAATTTGTAGGTTCGGAAACCATTTGAGAAGCATTTGATTTCCATTTGCGTAAATGCATGCGAGCTGATGATAGCTCATGAGCTACTTTATCACGAATGGTCATGAGATCCTGCAAATCGTCACTACCGGTCAACAAATCATCGACATAAAAATCGTGAATAATAATGTCAGAAACTTGCTTATCATCGCAATCTAGACCAATCTGCTTTAAACACCGCGTGGCAAGAAAAGGTGCACTAGCTGTACCATACGTTACAGTATTAAGCTGATAGATCTTGATGGTTTCTGTAGCATCATTACGCCAATAAATTTGTTGCAGGTGACGATCATTTGGATGAACCATAACGGTTCTATACATTTTTTCCACGTCAGCGGACAAAACATATCTGTGAGATCTGAATCGCAGTAGTATTGACAGAAGGTCGTCCTGCACAGTCGGCCCTACCATTTGAATATCATTCAAAGAAATGCCTGAACTTGTAGGATAACTAGCGTGATAAACTACACGTAATGCTGTCGTGATGCTGCTTTCACGTAACACCCCGAGATGTGATATAAAGTGCGCATCTGAACGCGATTCAAAATCAGGAATCTCTGACATGTGACCAAGAGCTTCATACTCTGACATAAAGTTCTTATAAAGTTCACCATAATTGCCTACGAGCTTGCGCTCTAAGGACGTAAAACAGCGTTTAGCACGTTGACTTGAATCTCCTAATACACTAGGATCTTCTTTAAAAGGAATTTTGACGCAGAAACTGCCATCATCCAGACGTGTCGTATTTTTAATGAAATGCTCTTCACAAAGCTTTTCTTCTGGTGAATGATCTGATAACACAGGGCGAACTTCTTCTAACTCCCAAAATCGCGTGAGTTGGTTGTCAATGTCATCCACTTTTGTAAAATTACACTTGATGGGTGAGTTCAGTCGAATGTCATGAAACTTACCCCCGAGAATCCAACCTAAAGTGGTCTCGATTAGAAGTGGTTTGCCCTCACCTAAGCTGACACGCTGCGCCCCTATCATATCCCAAAATTCGCCTACACCAATAATAAAATCAATAGGTGCCGGTATATAAAAATTGGGATCGGCCAAGCATAAGTCAGTAGGAATATTAAGATCCGATAAGTCTATCGGACTGCAAGGGACTTCATCAGAAATGGAAGGTAGAACATAACATTGAATTTTCCTTGAGTATTTTCCACTTAATGAGTGAATGTGAACGAGACACATCTTATCGATGAGTGACTCAGATTTGTTTATACCTTGTACAGATTTGCTTACATGACATGTTGGCGGATTCAGCAACTCATGCATGTGTTCTGTCATAAGACAGGAAGTGCTCCCACAATCGAGGGCAACACGCGCGATGTATTCACGACCTTCCGAATCATACACCTTTACTAAAGCGGTGGATAGTATACCACCCTCTATATCTGGATTAGACGTTGAAACGCTGGCTGACAGAGAAATATTCTGCACTGGGCCTGTCGACGAACCAGCATTTGAATTCGAGGATGTCGAACCAGATTGAACATTGGCAGATGCTGTACGATCCATAGGTGTGTCTTCTGCGTGTGTCACGTGGACTAACGTGTGGTGCCTGCGTTTACATAACTTACACCCAGGTCTATTGCACCGATTTGCATAATGTCCCGTATTGAAACAGTTGTAACAAATCTTGAAAGAAGGTAACAGTTTGAGCCGTGACTCATTACTCAAAGAAAGAAATTTGGAACAATTAGCCAATGTATGTTGATCACTCTGACAATGAGGACAAGTCTTCACGGGTGAATTCTTGTTGTTTTTTTTGTTAGTACGTGGCAGTACCATAAAAGTTTTGTTTGTATGCTTAGATTTAATAACCGATTTATTAAGTGTATTGCCACTAGAAGGTTTATTTTGCGACAACTCTAACGTTTCCAGGAAATCA
Organism: Tuta absoluta; assembly: GCA_027580185.1. Lineage (NCBI taxonomy): Eukaryota > Metazoa > Arthropoda > Insecta > Lepidoptera > Gelechiidae > Tuta > Tuta absoluta. The sequence goes on from JAQAHW010000009.1 coordinate 8,057,525, forward strand.
GCACGTTTTCGAATGAAAGAAATAAAAATTTCAAAAGTTAATAGTTCATCTTTATCTAATTGACTTTTGTATTCTTCCCATTTACGGTAGGTCATAGTATCAAATTTTTGAGTACCTAAATAAATGAGAAGCGTATCCCATTTGTCTACGGGTTCTTTTAATGATTTCAATGCTCGTAAATTTTTATTGAATTGATCAATCATATTTTTTAGTGCGTGCGACGATTCCTTTGTGACTTTTTCGACATTAAATAATGCTGAAACGTGATTGTTAGTCAATAAACGTGGATTGTCATAACGCTCACATAGAATGTTCCATGCCGCGGCGTAGTTTTCTGCAGAAAATTCTATTTTCTTTAAAATCTCAGCAGCAGACCCCTCCAGAGAATACCGCAAATAATGAAATTTACTAATGTCATCATATTCGTTATCCGAATGAACTAAGCTAGTAAATGTGTCCCTAAATTCGAGCCATGTGTCATAACACCCACTGAACTTTGGCAGTTGTATCGGGGGCAATTTAATGTTTTTACGAAAAGTATGTTTGACGGTAGACGCCGATTCAGCAGAGCTAAACTCAGAATCTTTTTTCTCATAAGAATCGATTACGGTTTGTGCTTCAGAAATTAATTTGTAATAACGATTTTCAAACTCGATACGTTCCGCAGTGACACTATCAATATTTTCAGACAAAAGCTCTCATTTTGACTGGACCTCATCAAATTGATCAAACAAATTCTCAGCTTTATTTAACCTTAACTGCAGTTCTCTTATCTCGATTGGAGTTAACGTAGCATCACTTAAGCCGTCCAAATAAGTGGAGAAAATGGTAAGACGTCCTTTGACATTCCCTCTCCTTCCCTTTAATTCTTTTTCAGTTTCGGTCATATTGGTGTGTGTGAAATCAACCTGGAATTTATATAAATGCAAGTTATTTACTAGGTTTTGATACAAACAAAATCACACAATGTAATACTTAAGCTTGTTGTATTTTGACGTTAATAATAAATAAACAATGTTTGTCTTGTATTAGTAGATATATGTAACTAATGTTTTGATTAGAACAAGTACTAAAATAAGACTAACTTCCAAAGTACCTACTTGATTACAACCTTTGAAAATTACCAGGTTTCAGTAAATAATTGAAATGTTTATGTATGTCACAACAAATACAAGACTTTTGCAGTTGTATATAAATATAGTTTTGATCAAAATATGCAATGAAATAAAAGATATCTACAGGAATACCTATTCCACACAAATGTTGAAAAATTAGGAATTTTAAATTAAAATCGAGGTGGATTATTATATCAAAACGTTAACAATCACCTACTAGTTAATAGTAAATTCTATTTGTGACTAAAAGAGAAGTTTTATGCCAACTTAGGTATGAAATACCTATTTGTACTAATTTCTTGAAAATTAACAATTTTGAGCATCTATTGAGATGTATTTTTTAGGTTACAACGTTGATAAACATGTACATAATCTTTCTAAATAGTGTTTTTAATTAAATTAAACACAATGGATGAAATACCTAGCAAAATACCTAATTACACAAAATGATTGAAAATAGGCAGTTTTAGGTTTTATTGAGGTTATTTATCTGTTGTACAGTGTCAATAAACATTGACTTGTGTATAAGACAAAGTATTTAGCACCAAAATGTGCACCTATGCAGAAATACCTAATGAAATACCTAATTACATAAAATGATTAAAAATCGACAGTTTTAGGTATAATTGCGGTTGTTTACCTGTTGTACAGTATTGATAAACATCGACTTGTGGTTTATAAAAAGTATTTAGAACCAAAATGTGCACCTATGCAGAAATACCTAATGAAATACCTATCTGAATGAAATATGTGAAATAACAAGGTTTAAGTGATTTAAACGGCTAATTAAGATAGCTTACCTATGCATAAGCTTTTCTGAATTATGATTTAGCTAAAATGATAAACACTTAGGCCTAAATTCACTATAATAGGTACTGGTTGCTCTGAACAAAGAAAGTAGGTTACACTGGTACTAACCTTTTAAAATGACGCAGTACGTTTGCTTAAATATTACCTTAATTATGAGTGCTGGGTTAAACATTGAAGATTATCCTAAACTGATCACTATATGTCCAAAATTAGACCACTTTCCTCTTAACTGTAGAAGATAACCTTTACACCCAATGGCCGGTAATAGTCGCTCCGTATTTCCACTAAATGTTTACTTTCCTGGCGTAAACAACAGCTGATGGTTATTAATTAACAGCATCCGGCTTGATCCAGGACCATGAAGAGGCGCAGGAAAGCAGGAGAAATTGAAAATCCGAAATTATGTGAAAATGCGTTCTATTCAATCCACAAGTACAATTGTAAGTGAGTGGGGCGGCGGGGCCCACATGTGTGTTTTAAAACGAGCGCCTGATACAAACTTAATGATGTGTCGACATGTAAAATAACATTGTCTTCAAGAATGAGTAGGCGTTCCTGGTCTTCAACAGTCACTTTAGTCATCATTATTGAATCGCATGAGCGAACGGGTCCGGCATCCACACGAGCCGTTTGCTCATGCTAGTCAATAATATTGACCAGACCAGATACATTTTAAGTATTAGACCGGGTCTATCGCGATTGTATTTAGGTAAATATTATAATTTACCTGTGTCCCGACGTTTCAATACAGTTTCATGTATTGTGGTCGCGGGTTGACTGACCCGATGACGGGACACAGGTAAATTCTAATATTTACCTAAATACTATCGCAATAGACCCGGTCTAATACTTAAAATGAGTGAAAGTGATCGCGAGTGCTTTAAAAGTTATACAGACCAGATACAGTTCGTTTTCAATTAGCGGCTAGCGTCCAATGATGCTAGATGTGCGTGGGTCCTTAAGCTAGTTATGTTGGAATGTAACGAATAGCGCATTTTCTTCTATGAACGAAGTTGTCTTAGATTGAAGTCATTTGTAACAAGAAGTATAGTAGTATAGTAGAAGATTGCACTTACAGTGCTCAATAACCTCCGTGTGAATTCCACGACCCCGGTTTCAAATCTTGCCCACAACAGTTGATTAGTTTTGTTTTTCAGACATTAACAAGAATTATTGAGGAACTAACATTAGTAATATGCCTGGTAACACCAAACATAAGTAAATAAGCTCTCAATACTTCACAGTTGAGTATCAAAACAGTTTTTTTTTTAATGTAATTATTATATATATCATTTAATTGCCAACAAATTTTAACCAAACTAGGCCAAAATAATGCAAACATTAGTAAAGTAGAGTGGTACACAAGAAGAGATTTTTATACTTTACCAGTCAAGTTTCGCGGAGTACTAAGCTGGCCGATTTTTGTGGAAACCATATAAAAAGAGTAGCAATTGCTTCGGGCCCGCGCTTTTGTGGGCCCCGCGCACCTAACACGAATCCCGTATTGGCATCAAGATACACTTGCGAAATTGGCGAGCATTGATAGAGCCGCCGTAGCCCAGACGGAAGAGGCGTCGCCACTAGGGATGGCGAAAGTTATAGGTTCAAATCCTGCCCGCGCTTGAAAATTTTCTTTCACGGCCTTATAGACGAACTATTAATCTAATTGTGAACCGAGCCGTCTACATTATAATGAAAAATTAAATCACTGAACCTTTAGAAGTAGTGCAATGATAATCCAATTAATTGTGATTTTCCGCATGGCGCATTCATCAAACTGTATAAGTAATCAAACTCTGTTCAAGCAGAAACTTTACGTTCTATTTCGTAGGATTTTATTTTTCAGGGACATTTAGAGCAATATTTTATACCACATGTAGTACTTATTGAAAAAAGAGCATCCATGTTTGTGAACGCATATTTAAAAAAACGTAGGTTAATTTACAATACGAATACGATTACAATCTGAATACCAAATTTCAAAACACTTCCCGTGTTAGATATACAATTTTTAAAAAACGATTACAATCTGTTCAGATTTTCGATATATGAATTAAGGTGCATTTATTGAAAATTTAAGCACGACTGTAATTATAGGGGCAATGAGGATAAACACTGTGGTTTGATTTACTAATAAAACACTTTTTCACTAGTTCCACTAATTAAATATATTTGTTTAATTTGCCCGATGATGATGTTCGAAACCGGTCGCATTTAGTTTAATATCAAATTAAACAAATATATTTAATTAGTGGAACTAGTGAAAAAGTGTTTTATTAGTAAATTAACATGGAGTTCCATCAAGGAGTAACAACACAAAGTGTAACATACTGTGGTTTGAAGTTGTATAATTAAAGTACAGTCGGGTTAATTGCTTTGGGACTGCTAGAGCTCAGAGAGCAAAAACCTGCACGATTGGCTCGCAGGCAAGCTGAAAAGGAAATAAAAGCCTGTAAATGCAGTTTGAAAACGAACTTTCAGGAGGAAATATATATGTTTTTAATTCCATAAAAATGTGTACCAGCCTGTTCTGGTTTTGTTTGTATGATATGTTCGTAAAATTATGATTTGCAAACAATTCTACTTCGTTGAAAAACGATATTAGGTTTTTAAAAACGTGATTCTCAAATGAAACGAAAACTTTATAAACGCAGTGAGATTTTTCTAGAACACGAGAACATCGCTATTAAAATAATTACAAACAAAATCTCTCAAAACCTCAAGAGTCATCAGGTTCTCCCACGACGATGGCCTGACAGAAGGATTTTTGAGGCATCCGTTTGTCAGACGATTATTTTTATTCTCACACTAAAACGGACAGTATGTCACACAGTAACGCATCCATCATAATGTGGAATTCTCCTCAACTAAAGCTTAAAAACCTTTGATTAAATAATGCTATTGTGTGACAGGTGATCTTTTATGAGAAAGTGCACTTTTTTAGTGCTACCATATACAGATTTCTAGTAAACTAAAACCAATGTCTATAGGTACTTAATGTCGATATGAGGCTTATTTGATTAACAAACTTTAAGTTACTGCTTTGAATAATATTTGAAGTAATGAAATCCTACTGAGCAAATCTTTTTCCATTTACCAAAAAATATTTTTAAAAAACCGGTAACAGAGAGTGGTAAGTAGTACTGACACATTTAATTTCATTCTTTTCCAGCGCTTAGAAAACCCGAACGTATACAAAATTTAAGTGAAAAACTCCTCGCAGAGCTAAAACATTTTGTGTATCTTCGGGCCCTTAAACGAAAAAAGTTTCACCATAATTCTATTTTAGGTAAAAAGTAAACAAAGTTAAAGAAGGCAATCATAAGTTGAGTAAACAACTTTCTGACGGCTGAAGAGGGTGCCGTATCCCTAATAATAAGTTATGTCATAAACTGTATTTATGCTTACGTGATTGATGAAGTAATGAACCTTGTTTTCATGTAGTGAATATAGAATAAATATCACCAATTAGGGAGACGGCGCCCGAAAATATTATGTAACAGCGCGGATTTTTACCTAAAAGTTTAGACGCAAGTTTAGTTTGAACATTGAACCGTCATAAAACGATTTAAATTTCCTCGACAGATGTGTACCAGTCCTTTGGTACCTAAATAACAATATTAGATCATCTAACTTAGTACTATCATATTTTTCTCTTTCTCTGTCTTTATAGCCCAGTATCAGCGTATACATACGTACATACATTTATCACGCCTATATCCCTAGCAGGGTAGGCAGAGCTTAAATGGCCGCAAAAACGGACATTTACGCCACTTCTGACAAATATTTGTGGGTCATTCAAATAATTGTGTATCGTCATAGTGACAGGTTGTCAGCCCATTGCCTAAATTGCAATACACATGTTACCCTCGAGTCCCTAAATCGCCTCTTACGATACCCACGGGAAAGAAATGGGGTGATGCTATTCTACGCCTGCATCACACGGCAGTATCAGCTTATCATGTTTCAAATCTATTAAAATCGTAAATTTCCACAGATATCGTTTCTTAGCAGAATTTAATTTCATTAATATCAGATTCTGGCATATTTAACCAAAAGTAAGCTACTTAGTCAAATTCTGCCACTATGTGATAATTTTGCTTTTAAATCTGGTAAATTTCTTAGAAAACATTGAAATGAATATTCCTTAGTTCTCACAATTAATGTTTCAATACGGTATCAATCACTGGTGGAGATATTCTGAGAATTTGGGCAGCCACAAGCCAAGTTAGATTAAAATGTATTGGCTTACTCTAAAATTTTCATAATTGTGGAGCTAAAAATAGACGAGTTGAACTTTGTACTATTTGTACCCATCATTTCAATGTTGTAAGATAGATTTGATACAGTTAATTAATTTGTTCGTTCGTTTATTTATTTAAATTGTAGTTACAATAACAGTATAGTACTTATTACATCAAAGAACTGACATTGCGTATGAATCATGCTGTCGTGCAACTAACGTCATGTTGGTTTTCTGTAACAACAAAATTAAATTGAGTGAAATGACGTCGTCAAGATACGTCATTGAAAAAAAAAGAAATATATAATACCCCATTTTTTTTCATAACAACTTTGTGTTATTCCGATGGAAAACCAGCTGGGATGTTAAAAATTGTGTCATCCAGCAAAAAATAAAATCAGCACATCATACTTAACCATAATACTATACCATATACTCGGTCTGTGTCATAAGTTAAACAAGTGTAAATATAGGTTCAATCATAACGTTATTTCAGTAAAGTATGTCGTTACCGTAGCTATTTCTGAGTACTTACTAAGTTTGATGCGAGGGCCTGGGCTCACGAAGTCCTAAACACACAAAGGAAGGAAATCTCGATTTAAAAAGGAAAAGCTTATCCTTTCTCTTTACCTTTTTGTGAGTGGCTTGATATAGCCACTAACTTTTTAAACAAACATTAGAGGAAGACAGTCCGGCTAAGAAGAGTACGGTAGAGATAGAAAAGGAAAAAAACGTCTTATGTCTTTTCTTTTTTTCTTGGTTTTTAATGTAATGGTTGCCTGGAGGAGATCAATAATAAGCAATAAGGCCGCCTTTGCTTACTTTTAGTTTTAAGTTTTCTTCATTTTTTTATTTATTTTGTAAGCAATAAAGTGTTTATCTTTATATCTTATATTTTTTTATGGGTTAAACGTACACTGGGTGGTGGCGCCGGTGGCGGCTAAGAGTAGCATCACCCCAATTCTGCTCGTGGGTGTCGTACAAGGCGACAAACGCATAATCATCCTGGGAAAGTAGCGTTTCCTTTGAATGCAATATCATGCACTGCACTCGCCAATCCGCCTGCCAAGCGTAGTATGCGAAAACACCCATAGAGGGAGGCCCATATCCAGCAGTGGACTGTTGTGGCTGTTCATGTTAAACGTAGGGAACTATATTTTCTGTCACCAACATTTATATTTGTCATCAAGTAGTATCACCAAATAATGAGATCTATCGTCACGAAATATTTTCGTTCTCAGATAAACTAATGTGTTCCCAGGTATGCTTCACCAAATTAATGTTATATAATGGGTAAAATAAAAGATGGATTACCAAAGAAATTGTAGTGCATTGATTGAATTTATACTTCGTTCTCATAATAATAGTTATGTTACTTGTATAGGTTAGTACTCAAAATGGTAGATCTGTCACCAAATAAATCAATTTTCGTTCCCAGACTGCGATTCCCTTTAATTTGCTATTTTGTCACCAACACAGTGGTAACATTTTATTTCATTAAGTTATCAAAATAATAATGTTCGCTACCAATTTAATATATCAATTGTCAATTTGAATGAAAAAATATTCAAATAGGTGGAGCCAAATTGGCGCGCTTTAAAAATTGACCAATCAGACCTCAGCAATGGGTCGTAGGATCATACGATGCGAGGTGCAACTAAACTTCATTCGCGTCAACTTCATTGCTGAGGGTGCATTACCGTTGTGGAAAATTCTGTTGTTTTAGTTAATTACTTAATTGTTAATTTTTGATTATGGCATCAAGTAGTGGTGAAGGAAATGCAATTCATTCAAAAAGTTTATCGTCGTTCGTCGAGCAATCTTTCGTGGAGAAAGTGCCGTTATTGGAGTCTGATGAAGAAAGTACAGGCACTAATGAAGACACCATACCAAAGAAGAAGCGGTCGCAGAACAAGGTTTGGGTTTTCGTGAAAAAGTTTGACGACAAACATAGTGCTGAGGAGTACATAAAGGCTGAAAAAACTTGGTCTTATCTGCGAACGCATGATGTAGAGGAAGGGAGAAAAAAGTACTTTAGATGCAATAAAGTTATGCGGAAGGGGCCACAATGTTCAGCCCAGTTGTATTTACTCATGTACTCATTCTCGGATGAAGTATTGTTGTTTCGGACAGATACTGACCATGACCACGATTCAAAATTACTCGCTTGTTATGGGCTTGATGACAGAGTAAAGGAAGAAATAAACAAATTATACGACTTACATCTCAAACCAAAAGCCATACTTGCAAATTTAGCTAAAATTGATGGGGTGAAAATGCCGAAAATGTCCCAACTAAGGACTTATTTAATTGACAGACGCCGTTGTAAATTTGGACAGCCCACGATCAGCTTAGGTGAATTGGAAGCTTGGCTAAAGTCTCATTCGCCGATTCCTGACAACGAACATGAAGTTTATGTTATTGGGTATCAAGTGATCGAAGAAACTAGTTCGTCACGGTTTAGATTTGTCCTATCAACAAAATATTTGCTGCAGAAAGCACGTGCCGTTAAAGTTATTCATGCTGATGCTACATACAAATTGGTGTGGCAAGGATTCCCCGTTCTGGTCATTGGTAGCACAGACAAAAATAAACAATTTCATCCATTTGGGCTTGGGGTTGCGACTAATGAGGAAAAAGAAGACTTTAAGTTGTTGTTCGATGCCATCAAGATTAACATCTTTAACTTGTACTCGCAAAACTTCAAACCAGAAGTTCTAGTATGTGATGCAGCGAAAGCAATTAAAAATGCATTTGTAGAGGTTTTTGGTGAAGATGTCACAATTCGAATGTGTTGGGCGCATGCTAAAAAAAATATTCAAGCTCATGTAGAGAAAGATACGCGAAAGAATGTGCACAAAGAATTGTTGACTGATGTGGACTCTCTCCAAGCAGTGACTGATACAGAAACGTTCGAGTTAGCTTCAAAAGCATTCTTAAAGAAATGGGAGAATGAGACAACTTTTATTAAATATTTTAAGGAGCAATGGCTCATACAAAATCGTAACTGGTATTTGGGAGCTCATATGGGTTCACCAGCCACTAACAATGCCCTAGAATCACATAACCGCGTAATCAAAGATGAGTACACGCTTCGGGAACGTTTGCCTCTGTCTCGTTTCTTGACAGTTGCTACAGAGTTCGTAAATGGATGGTCTTTAGCTGGCAATGTATTTGCGACGTTACCAACTATAACTCTGAAAGACTGGACAGAAGCCTACCAGTGGGCGAAGTTTCCCAAAGAAATAATACTGACGACCAGTGGCGATGCTTTTAAACACTACGAGGTGCCGGCTGGTAAGGCAGATAAAATACAAAACTTTGAAACTGCATGGACTGATTTTGATAACTACAAAATCCAATGGTTCAGCAAATGGAGAGTGGATCTACCTGACAATAAGGATTGGATGCATGGGAAATGCAACTGCCCTGCGTTTTATAAAAATTATACGTGCAAACATATTGTCGGATTATCAATCCGGTTAAAGCTGGCTTACCCCCCACTAGAAGCCAAAAATGTGCCTATCGGCCAAAAAAGGAAAAGGGGGCGCCCTGGAAAGGCCAAACCAGCCCTGATAATTCAATAATACTTTTTTGTGGTATAGGCTAACGCTTGACCACAATCGCACCTGATGGAAAGTGACGATGAGGTCTAGGATGATTCGCGTTTGCTTAGAAAATGCCTTGTTTTATTACATAGGAATTGAAGTAGTGTACGTACGCGTCTAGATATAAATACTTATATTATATACCTATGTACTCTTTTATTATGCCTGGTCGATCACCAGTGCACAAATATACTCGTCGTCCTAGAAGCTAGACGTTTCATTGATATCTCCCGAACTTACTTATCTCATGGCGACCCTGCCATATAAGGGTACGCCTGAGAAGGTTCGCGCGTGTCGTGTTCGCGTTCGGTCAACTGGACTCTGAACTATGTATCGAAAATGAATTAGTATACCGAGTCTTAGAACTGTGTGTGCGCTTCGTGCTCCAGTGTCATCGTGTTTTTAGTGATCCAGTTAAGTTTTTTTTTTGAGACCGCACCATGGGCAAGGAAGTATCTAAACAGCAAAAGGAAGTAATAATCGCTCAAAATGCTGGTGGTGGCGGCGAAAATAACGCACATGAATCTGGTGGCATGGAAAATATCAAGTTTCATCTGGGGCTGATCAACTTGATTTTAGGTGTTGCACTGCTGTTGTGCTGCTGCGGTGGCTGTTTGGTGGTCTACAAATTGTATAAGAAGTGCCACGTCCAGATGATACGTCGTGAGATTAACCACGACACGGTTCAGCGCGTTACCTTCAGGCGTAAAGAAGACAATAGAGAGGTTTAGATGACGCAACTTTTAGGAGGACTACGGCACCTACTACTTCGGGGACTGTTTTTTTTTTTTTTTACTCTACTGTGATGTGCAAGTGATGGACTGGATACAACCGATCAAAGTGTCTACTGGAAGGGTCTACAGACAATCGTGAGCAAGTTAATCGTAAACCGCAAGTATACATTTACACGTATTTTAATTCCGGGCTTATAAGTGAAAGTGCGATACGTAAAATTTTAACCGTTAAACTATTCTAATAAGCGTAATATACATAAAAATATAATAATAATGAAAATATAATCTAAGTGACGATATTATGTAAGTAATAAAATAATAATATAGGGTCCTAAATATATATTTTTAAGAATAAATGTCATTCTATGCATGATTTAACAATTTGATGGCAGAGTTATTATTAGAATTTAATGAAAAATTGACAAAAATATATAAAGAAGATCTAATAAAATTAAATCAAGATAGTAGATTAAAGAAAGTGGAAACAGTTATCAAGCCGAAACTTGCCGAAGCGAGTGACATTTATTCTGAATTTAGTTCTACATATACTGAGTTAGAAAAACAGATAAAAAATAATGAAATAAAAGGTTCCGATTTAGTGATAATTAATAAGTTAATTTTATCGATTAATACAGAATATAATAAAATCATAGATTTCAGTAAAAAATATATTAAAACTGACACTGAAAAAAATATTGAAACTGAAAGTACGAGTACAATGGCAGCCTTTGACTTGAAAACAGCCGTAGGACTGCTCCCTGTGATGACAGGTCAGGAAGAAGTTACTAAAAAATTAATTAGTTCTATCGAGTTGTATGATTCGATGCTGAATACAACTTCTAAACCGCAATTAATACAGTTCGTTTTAAAAACACGTCTTACAGAAAGCGCCAAACTGCGTTTAGAAAACACTTACGCATCATGTGACGCACTTTTGGAGGATATGCGTTTGCATTTGCTTACGGCTAAATCAAGCAATGCTATTCACTCACAATTAATGCGAACGACCCAGGGGTCGTCTACTATTGATGAATTTGGCAAAAAGATCGAGGAATTGTTTGTTGATCTGACAATTACTCAAGCCGCTGGTGTAAGCTCTAGTTACACTGTTTTGAAACCCATAAATGAGAAATTAGCTATAAAAAGATTCACAGATGGTTTGAGAAATCGTCAGCTAAGTGTGATTTTGACAGCTAGGAACTATACCCAGCTCAAGGACGTTATTCGCGCAGCCCAAGATGAGGAACTGTCAACTACACAACGAGAGGGCGAAGGAACGATGTACTTCGGTCGACGTGGGAGTCACGGTAGGTACAATCACGCACGTAATTACTCTGGTCGAGGTCGTGGTGGCGGTTTCAACCAGCGTGCACCACCTAACCATGGCGGACCGAGATGCCGATCGCAACCCCCTTTCCAACATCAAGTTTATGCTAACCAGTGCAGGGAAAACCGAGGCGCTCCGCGTAGTCGAGGTTTCGGTACCCCGGGCAACCACAATACCAACTGGAACAGAGGTAGGTCAAATTATTCAAGGCGTAATAATTATAATAGGATATATACAATGAATCCGGAAATGCCTTCAACTTTTCCACAAAACGGTGACAATCGCGATATTAACACGTTTTTTCGATCATCATAGAAATTGTATCTTTGCATGTAACAACAACAATTATGTAGAATTAGCAGTAGGTAACAACAATTATAGATGGATGATAGATTCCGGCGCATCGCTATGTGCCGTGAAATACGATCTAGTACGACACTTGAACATTCCGATCAACAATCATCGATTACTCATTAGAGGTATCGGTGGACAACAAGAAACATTAGGATTTGTTTCTCTAAACATAACTGTAAATGGAACAGAATTGAGTCACGAGTTCTATGTTTTAGAGAACTTAGATTGTTTGTGTGATGGAATTCTAGGCGAAGATTTCCTTCTGAAATATAAATCGGTAATCGATTACGAATTGCTCACAATAACATTTTCAGATCAAAATGAATACTTAACTGTACCTTTACACTTAGGGCAAAACAGTATTAGAAATAACTTAATCATACCAGAAAGATGCGAAAAAATATTTTATTTAGAGTCAGATGCGAAACAAGATTGTATGATAGTACCGAAAGAATTGTGCAAAGGTGTATTTTTGGCAGGATGTGTTACGAAACCTTCGAATGGTAAAATACCCGTTCAAATATTAAATACCCGAAATAGCGAGGTACGTCTTAATTATTTCAAACCGGAAGTTGAATACCTGCAAGGTTACAACATTTGTGCATTTAATGAAAATGGAAATACTTCAAAAAGGGTACGAGATTTACTTTCAATTTTAAATTTAAAACATTTAGATAGCATAGAAAGAGAGTCAATCCAAAATATATGTGTAAAATATAATGACGTATTTTATCTTCCTGACGATTCCTTATCGGTATCAAATATTTGTGAAACAGAAATTAAATTAAAGCCAGATGCCACTCCCGTTTACATAAAACCGTACCGTATGCCACATAGCTTAAAAAATGAAATGGAATCTCAACTTCAAAAATTATTAAATGACAAAATAATAGAACCAGCTTGTAGTGACTGGTCTAGTCCCATATTACTTGTGCCTAAAAAGAGCGAAGATACCAACAAAAAGTGGCGATTAGTCATCGATTTTCGGAAGTTAAATGAAAGGGTTTTGGATGATAAATTTCCACTGCCGAATATAACCGATATTTTGGATTCCCTCTCTGGAGCAGTATATTTTAGTCACCTAGATTTGAATTCTGGTTATTATCAATTAAATCTGAAAGAGGAATGTAGAAAATATACAGCTTTTACTGCACCATCAGGACAATATCAGATGACGAGACTGCCGATGGGTCTCAAAACTTCACCTAGTAGTTTCTCGAGAGCTATGACTTTAGCAATGGCGGGACTTAATTACGAGAAATGCTTTGTTTACTTAGATGATTTGATTTGTTTTGGAAGAAACCTTGAAATTCATAATAAAAATTTAATGACTATTTTGGAACGACTTAGAAAAGTCAATCTAAAGCTAAATCCCCAAAAATGCCAGTTTTTAAAGAAAGAGATATTATATTTAGGGCATGTCGTATCAGAGAAAGGAATATCACCAGATCCGGAAAAAATATCAGTTCTTCAAAATTACCCCACACCAACTTCCTGTGATGAAGTTAAACGCTTTGTAGCTTTCAGTAATTACTACAGAAAGTTCATTCCAAATTTTGCCACATTAACTATACCTTTAAATAAACTTACCCGAAAAAACCAACCCTTTGAATGGACACATGAGTGTGAACAGTCATTTCAGGAACTTAAGAAATCATTAAGTACCCCACCAATATTAGAATACCCAGATTTCTCAGAAACAAATCAATTTGTACTTTCTACTGATGCATCCGGCATAGCTATTGGATCTGTGCTGTGCAACAGCAACATGAAACCCGTAGCTTACGCGAGTAGGCCGCTCAATAAGGCAGAGCTTAACTATCCTACTATTCAAAAAGAGCTAGTTGCTATAGTCTGGGCTATCAAATACTTCAGGCCTTACCTTTACGGAAAACATTTTACAATATTAACAGATCACAAACCATTAATTTATTTATTTGGCATGAAGGACCCATCGAGCAGATTGTTAAAGTTCAGATTAGTGTTAGAAGAATATAGTTTTGATATTAAGTACATAAAAGGACAGGACAACGTCATCGCGGATGCTTTATCTAGAATAGTGTTAACATCGAATGAACTAAAAAGCATGAATGAACAGATGATTTGTGTGATGACCCGAGCGCAACGCAAAAGGATGGAAGAGATGGAAAGATCGGAAAGTAAAAATGTTACAGATAGTCCACTAGTTCCTAATAAACCTACTAACGACAGGTGTGTACAGCCTAGGGTTGTAGAGTTATTACGAAAACCGTGTGATAGTATAGAAATGTTATGGGAAAAAGCGAGTAAGATAGATAAACTAGCCAGAGACGGTAGATTAGATGACATAAAAGAGTGTTTTTCATATAATGCCAAAGATAAAATTCTATACATAAATCTCAATTTTAGGGCACAATTATCGCGAGCCGAATTTGTGACAAAGTTGAGCAATTTTTGTGAGAAAAATTGTATTGATAGAGTATGCATACTAATAAATGAAGAAAATAAATCTACATTGAAAGAAATGTGTGATGAAATAAAAAATAGAGAACAATGGACCGGTCCACGGATTTGTATCTTACGAGGAAAAAAGAAAATAATAGATGATAGTGAGAAAATTATAATACTAAATGACTTTCATTTACTGCCCACTAGTGGACACGCTGGTGTGAGCAGAATGTTAAATAACATCAAAAGGAAATACTATTGGCCAGGAATAGAAAATGACGTTGCCAAGTATGTTCAAAAGTGCACGAAGTGTCAAAAGATGAAACACTCTAGACATGTTCGTGAACCCATGTCAATAACAACAACTGCATCATATGCTTTTGATAAGATATTCTTAGATCTTGTTGGGCCTTTACCAAAAGACTATGATGGCAATTGCTACGTGTTGACATTGCAATGTGAGTTAAGTAAGTATATTGAGGCTTATCCTCTACAAAATAAGGAAACTCTTACTGTAGCAAAAGCTTTAATTAATAACTTTATTTTGAGATTTGGAATCCCAAAAGTTTTGGCGAGTGATCGTGGAACAGAGTTTATATCAGCGACAATGGAACAAGTATGTAAACTTTTAGATATAGAAAAAATTTCTTCAACCCCTTATCATCACCAATCAATAGGATCACTAGAGAATATGCATAAACACATGGGAGCATTCTTACGAATACATTGCGAAAATAGACCTGACTCATGGAGTCACTGGTTACCATACTGGACATTCAGTTTCAATAATACAGTTCATAGCAGTACGAAATACACTCCTTACGAATTGGTTTTTGGCAGAAATTGTAACATACCAAGTAGAATCACAAACGAAATAGAACCCTTGTATAACTCAGATAATTACGCACTAGAATTAAAATATCGTTTACAGAATGCTTTTCAAGATGCTAGAAATAATTTAATTTCTAGTAAGGAGAAAAGAAAATTAGAATATGATAAATACACAAACCCTGTGACTTACAAAGAAAATGACTGTATTTATTTATTTATTTATTTATTTATTTTATACTTTATTGCACATGGTACAAAAGGCGGGCCTAATGCCACGCGGCATTCTCTACCGGCCAACCAGAAGGTAAACAGAGAGAAAAATACACGGGTGCACTCGGGTGTGAAATCAAAATAATGGAAAATAACAAATTGAATATGTAATAAATATAAATATATAACATACATATCATTCCTAAAATATACCTACACAAATACTTACTAAAATAAACTTACTTATATTAATATACATACTCTAATGTAAACAGAAATAAATTAATACTACTTAAATAGAAAATTGAAAACTAACTAGCGAGTACCTGCTATATACCTTCATAAAAACAAAAAGTGGAGACTGATTATTTGACAACAGAAACTACTTATTGCGATTAAGAAGCCGGCCAAAGTGATCGTACACTAACTTCTTGAAAGCAACACGATCAGAAGCTTTCCGGATTTCGGGTGGCAATGAATCCCAGAGACGCGCTGCCTCGACCGTAAAGGAGTTACCGAAGAAAGCTGACCTACTGAGGGGTATAGAAAGGGCAAGGTTATGCGATGAGCGGAGTTGACGGCTGTGAGTGTCGCAGAGGAAGCTAAATTGAGATCTCAGGTAGTCTGGGGCAAATTTATCGTTCAATGTGGAATACAGAGTAGTGAGAACTCTGACTTGTCTCCGCTGGCGAATAGGGAGCCAGCCCAGCTGTTGACGAAAGGCCGAAACATGATCGTACTTCCGGAGATTGAAAATGTATCGAATGCAGCGATCTTACTAAAGTCAGAAAATGTTTCAAAATTGCAACCATTGTATGAAGGACCGTTTATTGTTATAGAGGACTTGGGACCAAATGTCAAAATTATTAGAAACAATAAAATAACTGTAGTTCATAAGAATAATACTAAACTATATATTGAGTAACATAAGTATTAAAACAAAAATGTGTGTAAGCAACATTTTTATTTTTTATCACCCCGAAGGTGAAGTAGTGTACGTACGCGTCTAGATATAAATACTTATATTATATACCTATGTACTCTTTTATTATGCCTGGTCGATCACCAGTGCACAAATATACTCGTCGTCCTAGAAGCTAGACGTTTCATTGATATCTCCCGAACTTACTTATCTCAAATAAATGTTGACTATTTCACGAGAACTATGTGTTTTTACTATCCTACTAGAAATTTTATCGAAATACTGCTTTTACCTGTGGGAATTAAGCTCCTTGGGGGAGGCATAATATGACTGTTTTCGTTGAAACTATGATGATGATAACTCCTAATTTTTTTGAAACTTTTCGAAGCTTTTCTAGGGACAAATATATGATTTATTGGTGATCACTTTAAATTAATTTTCTACAAAACTGCTTAGGACAAACCTATTAAAATACATTAAAAAATATTAATTTGGTACTAGACCTTATATCTCCATGATTTTAGGTACTTTTTCGTGGAACTGATTTTATATTGTTTGATGACTAGATTTTGGTGACAAATCTATTATTTTGGGGGCAAACTCTATTATTAAGGAAACAGAAAACTACTTAAATTGGTGACGGCTTAAATCATACCCTTAAACGTATAACCGCTTGTCTGTCACGTACCGGGAGCCGGACAACAATTTTGAACCTTAACTACCCACAATAAAATTCAAAACCAATGAAATTGATGTATGAAGCGACAGACGAGTTGATAAACGTATACGTGATTATGCACTGTGGGATATGACAGTTTGCTAAGACGGAGATGTCATTCAATAATCAACACAATGTTGATATCTCAGAGTAAAAACTAAGTTGATAAAGAACCATAGTAGTCTGTTTTGTTTGTGTCCTTCAAAAATGATTCGGGACTCACTTAAATTTATTAAACAGAACCTACAATCCCTGAGTCGAGGGCCTAAAGCTCAGACTGCAGGAGCACTACAAAGAGACTGCTCCCCGTGATTTTATTTCTTTCTCAACAAAGGGAGTAAGGTTTCGAAATTGGAAATATCCTCGTTTATAATTAAACGCGGCTGGAGCCCCCGAGAGATTTGATGCCGCAAGATGGATGCTGAACTAGTGGAGAAAATTAAAATTTATTTACAGTCAACACGGCCATTTTGTAATTTATTAGTTTTTCTTTACAATCAAATTATATGTACTAAACTCGTAAAGCTTTCAGTTGCTGGAGAGCGAGACCTTGTTATTACAGTTGAAAAAAAAAGTTAAAGTATATCATTTCTTTTGCTTTGCTAAGTTCGCAAATCAACAATTATAATGTAGATAAACTTATCTAAACTTCAAAGATAAGTTTGTGAAACATTACCAGCCAAATCACTACGAGTATGTTTATATTTATCTTATACGGCCCTAAGTATCGTCTTACTTTACTTCAAACGACTTTAATTATTTGGTTCGTTTTAACACACATCTCGCCTACAATCCCTTGCGGGGTAGACAGAGCGTGAACAGCCGCAAAAAATGGGCATTCACTCCACGTCTGACAAATGTTTGAGGGTCATCCGGAAAATTATATTCCGCCATAGTAACAGGTTGTCAGCCCATCGAGTCCCTTAGTCGCCTCTTACGACTTCCACGGGAATTATATGGGGTGATGCTATTCTAAGTTGGCATCACACGGCAAGTTCGTTATTACACATAGTAAAAGATATTTAAGAAACTAGTTCCATAGAAAAGAATATTAACACTAGCATGCTTGGTCGCAGAACCAGTTACCTATGTCTAATTCCAAGCTAAACTCCCGCAGTGGAAGCGATTTACACAGGTAAATTTCGAACAAAATACCAAGAGTTCAACTGGAGGCAGACAATGGCTGCGTTACGCAGCGCTAAATAGCATACGCTGCACAATATAGCAGCGCATACTATGAATTAAACGTGAACCTAAATCTATTTAACTTAATTAACTAAGTTGATTGAAATTGGCTAATGATGTGTTCCAACCCTTACATAACTCAAGTCGGTAGTAAATACCGTCTGCCGATCTGGCGTTACGTCACACGTATTAGCACTATATTATAAGTAAGTACCTCCAAATTATATCACCCCACGAATTCCGCAATTCGTACTAAGGAGTCACAATGATATGGTACAACAAATATGACTAAAGGGAACACACCATTAACACGAATAAACAGTTTTATCACTTACAGTCACGTGCCGGCGCAAATGCATAAATACCCAACGGAGAAAGGAAGTTCAGGGAATGGATCAAATAGGAATTCCGTTGGTACTTACAGGGCTGGGTGGAAAAGATATCGACACCCAGCATTCCACTACAGCCTTGGCGCGTTATTCACGTCAAACCACTCACAGCTTCTGTTCGTATTCCACTTTGATATTAGTCATTACGCATGACCCAACCCGAATTTGGGCCGTACAAACGCGGGCCAAAATGGCCACCTGATGCCTATTCAACGCGACGCTCACGTGGAAGACGTCGAGACATCCAACAATCACTAAGCCTGGTATTCTAGTATAACCCAGGAGAACCGCAATAATACGATGCATCAACACGCGCGATCTCAAATTGAATCGTCCATTACACGCGGCATCACAAAACGCGTGGCGGGAAATCCGCCCAATACGCGATACCCTCCCGTCCGAACGGTTTTGAGTGACTGAGTGCGGTGCAGAAATCACCGCGTGGCGCCGTCAGGCGGTCTGCGCGCACGTCGCCAGTCTCGCCCTGCGAGTGAGAAAGGGACAACACACGCCCAGAGCGACGCGTGCGATCGAGCACCGCGCCGCATTCATAGACCGTCATTAATACCTAACTCACCCCAGCATAACAACGCTAAATATTAAACATTCACCCGCCCTAGGCCGAATCCCTTAGGCCTATTCACTACTGGGGAGACGAGATAGCGTTGCTATTGCTCGCTTAAGAACTGAATCCCCTACCTGAACTGTCGCGACTCGAGGAGTGCCATCACTACCTGGGAACAAGTTGAGAATGCGCCCTCTGCGCCATCGCAGTGGCGGCAGGTTGGCATCCTTAACCAGAACGAGATCTCCGATGCGAGGGGGTTCAGTTCTGTCCGTCCACTTAAGGCGTTGCTGCAGAATGTGCAAATACTCAAGCGACCATCGCTTCCAAAAATTCTGAGACATT
Source organism: Tuta absoluta (assembly GCA_027580185.1). Lineage (NCBI taxonomy): Eukaryota > Metazoa > Arthropoda > Insecta > Lepidoptera > Gelechiidae > Tuta > Tuta absoluta. The sequence continues at coordinate 8,077,308 of JAQAHW010000009.1, forward strand.
TGCTGCAGCAACTCATAACGCGTCAAACGATTGCTACTGACCTCTGTGTAGGGGTACTCTGGCAAGGCGTTAAGTGGTCGGCCAATTAAGAAATGCCCTGGTGTCAGGGCCTCCAGATCATTCGGATCTGAGCTAAGCGGACACAAAGGACGTGAATTGAGAACGGCCTCAATTTTACAAAACACGGTCGCTAGCTCCTCAAAGGTTAATATCGTTAAACCTATAACGCGCATCAAATGCGTCTTAGCGGACTTTACAACCGCTTCAAATATACCACCCCAGTGGGGGCATCCTGGTGGATCGAACACCCAGTTAATGCCCTGACGGGAGAGGCTCGTGCCGATAGCTTCCTCGTTTTCCGATAAAAACGTTATAATTTCTTTCATACATCGATCAGCGCCCTTAAAGTTGGTACCACAGTCCGACCTGATCAGCGCTGGTCGCCCTCTTCGCGACACAAATCTATCTAAAGCTGCTAAGAAAGCCTCCGTAGTGAGGTCGGCCACGAGTTCCAAGTGGACGGCCTTGGTTGCTAGGCACACAAACACGCACAAATACGCCTTGATTGACTTCGCGTTGCGAAGGCGTGATGCCTTTACCATAAAAGGCCCCGCAAAGTCCGTTCCCACACCCGCAAACGTCCAGGCTTCCGTCACCCGGTCCGGTGGGAGGTCTCCCATCTGAGGTTGCATTGTGGCTGCCTTCAACCGATAGCAAGGCAAGCACCGAAACACAATGCTCCGTACCGTACGTCGTCCAGACAAGATCCAAAACTCGCGCTGCAGAATAGCCAAAAGTGCATTGCAGCCCGCATGCGAGTTTTTCTGGTGACGATCCCTAACTATAAGTTCTACCAAAGGCAGGGCTGCGACACTCGCCTATACCTACGGAGTTAAGTACCTACGCCGTCGTGTACCGCGACGGTACACTCGGCCAGAGCCGGATCGCGCTCGCTAGTGGAGCGCGCGCGCATCGATGCGGTGACGTCATTTCACTTGTGACGCGTTCTTTAACGAGACAGTCGTACAGGTAGTGGAATAAATTGTTTGTGCTGTGCTTCTTTACGAAATTTAAAACCAATCAATTTATTATGATGATGGGACAAAATAGGACTAGGTGTTCTGTGCACGGATGTCTTAATAAAAAGAGTGATTCCAAGTTGTCCGTTTTTACATTACCAAAGAATTGTGCATGGTAAGAAAAATAATCCGTTAATAATAGGTAAATGTACCTACTATTGTTGATTGTTTTGTGCTTTTAAGCAACCTATTGGATATGCTTTACTGGCAAGTACCAAACATTATCAAGAATTGGACGACTGGATGAACGACATACTTTCGAAATTATTATATATTCTGATTCACTATAATATATTCTGTGTAAATAGCTAATATACCAACCAAATCAGTTTAGGATTTTATTTTTCATAGTTATATCCTGAATCCGGCCCTGGCGTTTAAGCTCCCGTGTAGGTAGTCAGAGAACGCAAAGGATTTGTGCTCTTATGCGCGTGCATTTGAGTTTAATTTAGATAGCGCACGGTGTCTTGGATGTTACAAAAAAAAGTGTAGGCTATTAAAACGGCGGCTTTCTTCAACATCAAAGGAGTGTCGCTTCTGTAGGTACTACTATTATCTATTCTGTGCCAAAGGTCCCTTCTTTGGGAGTAACAGCGGATGCCGTGCTGAAAAGGGCAGGTTAGCGTTCCGAAGTCTACCTCCAACCCGGAGCATTCCATGCTCGTCCACGAACGGGTTGAGGCGCACAAGACCTCCCTTCAGCTTTCCACGGCCATCCCTGAGCAGCCTGGCCTCTTCCTCAAAATGTTCCGCCTGGACGACCCTAACCAATAAACTTAGAGCCGCATTCCGCTCCGCAGGCGAGAGGACAGGTGCCAAGTTCCGTTCTGCTTGAGGTTTTCTACAGTTGTTCACGAACCGTTTGATCCAACCTGTCACCCCTAGAAGTTTGTCGAGGGAGCTGTATCGTTCCAGCAAGAAAGCCGCACTAGGCTTAGGTACGATCTGCCCTACGTTCACTCGCAAACCTCGATCAGGTGGCCCAAGCGGCGACCCGCACTCATTGTATGGCCATCTCTCAGGTGACTCAGTCAGCCACTGAGGTCCCCACCACAGTGAGTGACCTACCAAATCAGGGGCCCTACATCCCCGTGAGGCGCAGTCCGCTGGGTTCTGTTCTCCCGGTACGTGTCTCCATACCAACGGAGTTTCCGATCCTTTAATCTGTGACACCCGATTTGCCACGAAAACCTCAAGAGTATGTACCGACGTCTGTAACCAGCACAGAACTATCCTACTGTCGGTCCATGCGTACACCGTTTCATCCAAAGTGATGGTACCGCGTAGATTACTAGCGACATGATGTAGCAAGCGCGTGAGAAGCGCTGCTCCCGCCAATTCCAACTTTGGAATGGTCCATCTTGTCCTAACCGGAGCCACCTTACTCTTGGCCATAACTAGACGCACGTCTACAGTTCCCGTTGAACTGACTGTCCGCAAATAGACAGCTGCCGCGTACCCTCGCTCCGAGGCATCACAAAACCCATGTAGGGTAGCCTTACATCCCACCGATGGGAGCAATTTGCGAGGTATGGCGATGCGTACGATCCCTGGTAAGGTGGTCACAAACTTGGTCCAATCATTCAACAGCTCTCCGGAGAGCTGGTCGTCCCAACCCAAGTTTGCTATCCACAACCTTTGCAAGAAGCACTTCGCCATGAACGTCACCGGTGCGATCCACCCGTTAGGATCGAAAGTTCTGGCGATCGTCGATAATACCGAACGCTTCGTCCAACTTCTGCAAAAGGTCTGGCTCGATCTGATACGTAAAGACATCATGCGTTGGCCTATATTGCACCCCTAGGATGCTCAACGTATTTGGATTGTCCGGGTTCTCGAAAAGGTGCGGGTCCTGCTGGAACTCACCTGGCAACCCGGCCAGGAGCTCTGGACAGCTGGACAGCCATTTCCGCAACTCATAACCTCCTGATTCCATGATCGCGATCAGCTCGTCTCGTAGTAGCAGTGCTTGTTGCACGCTATCTGCACCCGTGCAGATGTCATCCACGTAGACGTCGCGATCCAGTACTGCTGCGGCTCGAGGGAATCTTACCCTTTCCTGTGCGGCCAACTCTCGCAGCGTGCGTACTGCCAAAAACGGACTTGGCTTCAGACCATACGTTACCGTGTTAAGCTCATAAGTGACCATCGGCTCGTCAGGGCTCTCACGCCACAAAATCAGCTGGTACCGACGGTCATCCGGATGTATAATTGTTTGGCGGAACATCATTTTGACGTCTGCGACGAACGCTACTTGGTGCAACCGAAAATCTGTGAGGATGTCCACAATGTCCCGGTTCAACTTGGGACCCGCGTGCAGACACTGGTTCACAGACACACCATTCGATGTAGGAGCAGAACCGTCAAACACTACCCGTATCTTCGCCTCCGGTGACTTCAAAACAGCCAGGTGTGGTATATAGTAATGCTCGACACACCTCCAATCTATGCTGGACACCGACATGTGGCCTAACTCTAGGTACTCCCTCATGAATTCGATATACTTCTGCCGAAGTGCTGCATCTCGCTTCATCTTTCTCTCCATAGCCAGTAGTCTCCGTTCCGCGATCTGTCGCGAACTACCTAAGGAGGGGCGGTTTGGGAGAAATGGCAGCCTGGTAACAAACCTACCTGACGAACTTCGTGCAGTGTTGTACTGATAGAACAGCTCGCACTCGTCATCCTCTGGCTTCCGTCTATCCGCTGTGGGTGGCTCCTCAGACTCCCAAAACCTCTGCAGCACCTCCGACAACACACTACCATAGAGAACCGTATCGCCCTCTGGTAGGTCCTGAGGTCTCCAAACTGGGCCAAAAATAACATACCCCCCTGTGGTATCAACGGCCACTAAACCAGTTTGCTGAAGTACCCGTTTTCTGCCACACCAGAATCTCCCGAGGACGTCTGACCCGAGGAGAACGTCCACCGTACCAGGAGTATCAAATTCAGGATCAGCTAACTCTAAGCCTGTGGTTAACCCTCGTACCGTTGACGGTAACCGAACCTGAGGAAGTTTCCCTACCACTTCATCCAGCACCACTGCTGAGGCATGATAGCTGACCCCTGTACCTGTATTACCTAATGTGAACTCGAAGTTCACCTGACTCCGAACGTCAGGCACATCTACACCTCCAATACCTACAGCCCCATCCGTTGTGGGCCTTATATTTAAGCGTAGCCTACTCACCAGCTTACTAGACACAATACAACCCTGAGCCCCTGTATCTAACAAGGCTCTTACCTGTATGCTGCGGCCACCGTATCCCCATACCCAAATCATTGCCGTAGGCAACAATACCGTAATTGGCCGGGGGGCCGAAGCTGGTGTGTAGGCGGCGATTACCTAGCAGGAACCTAAGCGCGGAGTGTCCGCGTCCTGCGGGGGGGTCCCCTCTCTCCGTACACCTTCGAGTGGGTCCCACTCCTGCTGATAGGGACCTCTGGTCCTGTACGCCATGGCTGGCAGCCTATAGTAACCCTGCGGCAGGCGCGCGTACCGTGGATGCGCCTGTAGCCGCGGGTGCTCAGCCAAGGGGAGAGGCATGCGTGGGTCATGGGAACTCACCATGTTGTTCAGACCCGCCGAGTACTGCATGTACTGGCCCTGGTGTTGGCACCCGCCCGTAGCATCACGTACTTGTGATGGGTGCCTCTGACCTTGGACCTGTGACCACCTACCCTGTTCCGGCACCTGCTGCCGAGGTGGTGACTGTCTAGCGCGTGGTGAAGGGGGCATCACCTGCTGATGTCCCTGGCCTCGTCCCTGAAACCCTGGTGGAAGAGGACTCCTCCTTGGAGGGGGTGGGGAGCGTTGCTCCCGTCTAGGTAGGGCAGACTCCGTCCGCTGACCCGCGTCAGCTCTGCCTCCGTAATCTCCGCTGCGGTTCATGCATAGGAGCTGATGGTGGGCACCCTGGCAGTACCTGCAGTTGGTGCTTGATGGGCACTCTCGCACCTGATGCGGCCCCATACACCTAAAGCACCAACGCCGTTGCTGCACCACACCACGACGTTTCTGCACCCGCTGTGCAGCGAACTCCTCACACGCAGTCACCTGATGCCCCGCCTCTCTGCAGTAGGCACACCTCGATTCCAAATTAGCGACATTGTATCGCCTGGGTGGCCTACTCTTACCGTCTCGCGCCTGTGCACCCGGCCGTTCCGGGCGGCGAGCGGCCGCAGACTCCGCGTGAGGCGACTCTCCAAATTGGGCATCTACCCGCCTGCACTCGGCCTCGAGGAAGGACTTGAGCTCCTCGAAGGTCGGGAGGTAATCAGATGTCTTACCTCCGTGTGACTGTTCAAAACGAGCGGCCATGTCGCTCGGCAGGCGGCGCAACAACGTGTGGACCAGGATATAATCATAGCCTGACACCGGCATCCCCTGTCTCTCAAGAGCGTTCACTGCAACGCAGACAGGGTTGAGGACCTTGGCCCTGAGGTCCGTCCCTCGTGTGATGGTCGGCACGGTGAGCCACTGTTCCAGGAGTTGGTCAATCATGAGACGTTTGTTGCTGTATCTCTCGATCAGCAAACCGCGAGCCGTCTCGTAACTTGCATCATCGACTGGTAGATGCTTTACCAGCTCATGGGGCTCACCTTGCAGCTTGGCCATCAATTGTGCCATTTTATATGCCGGCTGCAAGTCAGTGCGGTTATGAATCACACTGTCAAACAGATCCTGGAATCGGGTCCAATCCGTGTAGTCCCCGTGGAAGACCGGAATCGCCACAGCCGGCAGGGGCACTTGCACCCCAGGTCCCCGCGGACCATGGGATGGGTCCGGCTCCCCAGCCCTACGCCTGGTGATCACAGCAGCCGCCTGCTGGATCTCCTGCCCCATCTCCAGGCACTGGGTCACATTCGCCCGGACCATAAGTTTGGCCTCCTCATCAGGCGTCCCATCAAATAACTCCTCGCATCCAGTGAGGCAATCCAACACCTCCGCGACCCGTTCGTCAATCCGTTGCGCACAAGCGATGAGTGCGTCCTCTCGGTCCCCGCGACCGACCATCGCCTGCTTAGTCGCGAACCACATTAGGTGCGCTCTAATTTTCGCCTGAAGCTGTCTAATTGTGGGAGCCATGGTACCAACCCAAAGTAACACCGAACCTTACAATAAAAAACAATAGACAATCGGCCCTGATCCTACCGTTAGGATATCCGCACAGGGTAAACACAACGATAATAACAAGCAATTCACTAATTGATTGGCCCTGATCCTACCGATAGGATATTCTACACAGGGCACACACTACAAGCACAATAAATATATTTTTTTTTTTTTATGTAGGTAGATTAAAAATCTTATACTAAAATAATCTTAAATCTAGTGGTTTTCTGAACCACGCTCTGCTACCAAAAATTGTCTAATTCCAAGCTAAACTCCCGCAGTGGAAGCGATTTACACAGGTAAATTTCGAACAAAATACCAAGAGTTCAACTGGAGGCAGACAATGGCTGCGTTACGCAGCGCTAAATAGCATACGCTGCACAATATAGCAGCGCATACTATGAATTAAACGTGAACCTAAATCTATTTAACTTAATTAACTAAGTTGATTGAAATTGGCTAATGATGTGTTCCAACCCTTACATAACTCAAGTCGGTAGTAAATACCGTCTGCCGATCTGGCGTTACGTCACACGTATTAGCACTATATTATAAGTAAGTACCTCCAAATTATATCACCCCACGAATTCCGCAATTCGTACTAAGGAGTCACAATGATATGGTACAACAAATATGACTAAAGGGAACACACCATTAACACGAATAAACAGTTTTATCACTTACAGTCACGTGCCGGCGCAAATGCATAAATACCCAACGGAGAAAGGAAGTTCAGGGAATGGATCAAATAGGAATTCCGTTGGTACTTACAGGGCTGGGTGGAAAAGATATCGACACCCAGCATTCCACTACAGCCTTGGCGCGTTATTCACGTCAAACCACTCACAGCTTCTGTTCGTATTCCACTTTGATATTAGTCATTACGCGTGACCCAACCCGAATTTGGGCCGTACAAACGCGGGCCAAAATGGCCACCTGATGCCTATTCAACGCGACGCTCACGTGGAAGACGTCGAGACATCCAACAATCACTAAGCCTGGTATTCTAGTATAACCCAGGAGAACCGCAATAATACGATGCATCAACACGCGCGATCTCAAATTGAATCGTCCATTACACGCGGCATCACAAAACGCGTGGCGGGAAATCCGCCCAATACGCGATACCCTCCCGTCCGAACGGTTTTGAGTGACTGAGTGCGGTGCAGAAATCACCGCGTGGCGCCGTCAGGCGGTCTGCGCGCACGTCGCCAGTCTCGCCCTGCGAGTGAGAAAGGGACAACACACGCCCAGAGCGACGCGTGCGATCGAGCACCGCGCCGCATTCATAGACCGTCATTAATACCTAACTCACCCCAGCATAACAACGCTAAATATTAAACAACCTACAATAATTACACACTTGATAATACACTTGTTGAACTTTTCAGAACCCAAAATTATCAAAAATGGTAACGAAATATCATAAAAGCTAGTAACTAAACTCGAGCTATGCATTCGTGTGCAAACCATGGCTAAAATCCGGGCTGCTTAAAATTTTCAACGGTAACAGCATTCTAAAAGCAAAATCTATAGTGCAGGTGGGAAGTCACGTATATTCCCAATAGTTTTGCGCTCGCAAAGTTGCGATTCATGAGTAAGAGCTTTCGGGGGAATACGTTAAATTTTAAGCCAAAAATCAGAACGTTAAATCTATTCTTTATAACGTGTAAGTACTTAAGTAATCGTTTTTACTGTACATAGCTTCTTTGTCTATTTTTTTCTTTTTTATATACGGGGTATAAGGGACAGCCCTCTAAATACTGATAGGGTGCATGCAGACCATGAAACTGAACAACTTTCCCCTTGGAACGTATGTCAGGAAACGAGAGAAAATATTCATCCTCCCATACAAAATCACGATCAGCATTTACTATGGGAAGTAGATATGAGCGCCGATGCCTAAAAGGGCGGCGGCGGCGCGCCGACTGTTTGGGGTCGGCGGCGGCGGCGTCATCGGCGGCGCGAGATATTAACGTAATAAAAAAAATATTTTCGTATTATGCTTTTATAATAACCGGGAAAAATAATAAATAACTCTGAAATAATCAAAATTAAAATATATGAGAATAAGAACTTCAACTAAATATTAATACTTAGTATTTTACAAAAATCTACGGTATTAATAACTTGCAATAGAGGTCGCAGGTAAAAAAAATTTAAGGGTTCGGACGAGGCGCCGTTAGCTCAGTGGCAGAGGCAGCAGTGGGGCGGTACTCTACAGGTCCCGAGTTCAATCCCCGGCCGACGCTATAATTTTTTTTTACCATTTCTTATTTGTATACATAAGTAACACAGCGCTAAACGATTACGAGTCCCTTATTTATGGTAATTATCATGTATAATTATAATGGTTCATCTTTTAATACAAGCTTCACAGAACAACTGGTCACATAACACTGTTCTTTTGTTTTCGTCTATTTCAACATTCAATTTCCAAAAAAGTTCCAACAGTAACTGTGTTTCGTTTTAGATTTTGACAACACAGGCACAGTTATTTTTTAAATTTTCGCTTTGGAAATGACTAAATTCTGTTCTGATGAGGATTTTGATGCCGCCATTTTGAGTTAACAAGCGCATAACGCGTCTTATCATGGCAAATAACACGCGACAAGTAATGATAGGACACTTCCGTTTCGTTCGGCGCGCCGTTGCCATTTCGTGGCGGCGGCGGCGCGGGAAAAACAGCGGCGGCGGCGGCGCGCCGGCGCGGCGCTCATATCTAATGGGAAGTCCAAACATTTTTGACGTTTCCTGAAATATTTTTGTATGGAAAACTTTCCATAAAAAACATGTTGAATACACCATGATTCCACCATATCAGTATTCGGATGGCTGTCCCTTACAAACAGCATATCTGTGTGTCGCTTTATGGTCTGTATTTCATTCGATTTTTATACAATTTCGATACAAACAACAACCCACGTTTAACAAAACCATTCGAGTAGATTTTTATAAACGAAATCATTAATTGAATATCGAATCAACGATCGTTAATTATAACTTGAGCTTCAATTTAAAATAACTCGTGGGATCGTACCATTGACACGAGGCACAATATTTTTCATAAACACATTTTTATTTATTTATTATAATTATGTTGGTACGTTTCCGAATCTCGGGCCCACAGGGACCCGGTCCTTTGAGGCATGATTGGTGCCGAAGCCAACAGCACAGATGCCTTTTTGCACCCAATAATGTGTTGTGATGTGTACATCTAGCGGATACTCGCTATGTCTGCACTATAGAAGTACACCCAGAGCCAGCACCCGCCTGATGCAAGGACTGTTGCAGGTTAGGGTCGGATTACTAGGGCTTTTGGGAGGACTTAGCTGGACTGGTTGCTGGGTTATTGATTGAGACAACGGGACGCCTGCCAAATCAAATGTCTCAATCTGGATAATCTCGGCAGACGGCGACTTGCCGCCCACTAGGTGGGCCTCCACGATTGGCGGTACGCGTAGAGCGTGGTGAGAACATACACCAACTCGCGACTTACGAATGTTTCACTTCCACCCCTCGAGTCCGGGCACAGGCTCGAACTCTAGGGGTCCACTCTGGCCGGCCAACTAAGGCAAACCAGAGGTGAGAGTCCTGGCCTTGAGGTCAACAACGGGACTGGCCGGGCCGGAGACAGCCAGTCTACACTCTCAGGGGGACTTGGGTTCGTGGGGTCGCTACTCCCCAACAGCTCGTCACAAGCTGCCCTACGGGTAGCTAAGGGTAGGGAGGTGTGCTGCACTTTCTTGTTCTGGGGTTTCTCCCGTCAGCATTACTAGCGGCTTTACGACTTTCCACCGTTCGAGTTATAAAACTCTTACGACTCCACTCTGCCCGGCCGGTTAAGGTAAGACAAAACTCAGGGGCAAAACAGAAGTACTTCGGGTCCGTGGTGGCGCTACTCACCAACAGCTTGCCAGAGCTGCCCTGCGGAGTTATTATTATAATTATTTACCATTTATTGTACACAATGAACATTACAAGAGACATAATATACAAACAATGACGACACAAAAGGATAACTTATTTCTACTAAGAAATTTATTACAGCTGATCCAGAATGATACAGAAAGTAAGACTTTTACAAGACAGGCGAATTGGGCTTATTATTATTTAATTATCACAGTTATTTAGTTATATGTATAAATATCTCATTCATATTGAGACATCAAAGATGAACCCTCGAAGGCACAGAACCATCTATTTTACGAATAATTAGGTGCCTGTCGGGCCTGCAACGTTCATCTCCAAAAAATATCAAACTATCTCACAAAATAATAATACTGCCAATAATATCAACTCTTTTTCCACATACATATATCACGGACGTTAACGCTCTGCCTACCCCGTAAGGGATATAGGCGTGATTTATGTATGTATGTATGTATATATCACGCCTATTTAGCCAAGGGATTTCCCTTGCGGGGTAGACAGAGCGTACACCGCCATTAAAACGGACGTTTACGTCACGTCTGACAAACATTTCAGGGTCATTAAGCAAATTGTATCTTCAAAGAAACTCGCCTTATGAACGTAGCCCAACTATACGCATACCACACTTGCATACTTGTTAAAAAGATCCTAACCAAATCCATACACACTTCAATCACACTCACACAAACAAAACATATAACTCAACGGTCATCTCGCAGAGCTAGCTTTATCGTGGTACCCAAAACTCGGACGAACTACGGAAAAAAGATGTTTACTTTTGAGGGAGCACGGCTTTATAATAAACTACCGTCAGAATTAAAAAATAACAATCTAGATTTGTTTAAAACCAAACTTGCACAATATTTGAAAACTGTTTAAATAAGTATTCATATGTTATATGAACGGCAACAACACTATTATGATTAACATTTTCTTGTGTAAGTGACTGTTTGACTGTAATAAGAAATAAAGATTCTTTAACCTGAATTGTGTGCCACCATAGTGACAGGTTTGCAGCAAATTGCCTAAAGTTGCAAAACACATGTAATCCTCTTACGAGAAAGAAATGTGTGTTGTTTTTCTTTAATGTAATAATTGTCCTGTGTTTTGCCTCGTGTGCAATAAACAGTTAATTAAATAAATAAATAAGAAATAAAGTGATTTATTCTAAGCCGGCATTACACGGTTAATATTTCTATGTTTAAAATATTCTGAGTGACCACCTAATGGATACTGACAGGAAGTGTTTTGGACTGCCCTGCATGCATATGAAACAATGATATATCTCACGGGTTCCACATTGACCCTTCTTTGACATAAATCATGGATGGATAGGATTACCTCGACTGTATTTCATGTCGAAACAGAAGGGCCTCATGAAATATGGTGTACTTAGAGTAAGTAAGGATCAAAATGTTGAATTATTTATAATAGCTGCGTGTGACGTAATTATTATACATATCACATCTATAATCCCTTACGGGGTAGGCAGAGCGTAAACGGCTGTAAAAAACGGACATTTACTCCACGCCTGACAAACATTTGAGGGTCATTTGAAATATTGTGTATCACAATAGTGACAGTTTGTCAGCCCATCGCCTAAATTTGCAAACACCTTCGAGTCCCTTAGTCGCTTCTTACGACACCCACGGGAAAGAAATGGGGTGATGCTATTCTAAGCCGGCATCACACGGCCATAATTATTATTATTCTGTGTATAATCCATTTAGATACAGGGTGAAATTTTACTAGTGATCGATAGCGAAATCTAGCTGGTGATAAGGAACAAATTTCCACAAGGAAGATAGGTTGAAATAAGATGACAAAAATATTTTAAGTTTCCATAGTAAGACGGTTCTCTCAATTGTCGTTCGTCGTTCCGTTTTTTTAACGCAACGCAATGCATGCGTCTGTTAGACGAAATAATATTGCGAATTTAAATTACGCGTGTGTCATACGACTTGACAGAGGCCTTCGTTATGCACCGTAAACCCACCGCAGCCGTATTTGTTTGGAAATAAGATTGGAATTCGCAATTTCATTTAGTCTTACAAACGCATGCGTTACGTTGCTTTAAAAAAAAGATCGACGGACGACAAATGAGTGAACCGCCTAATTTTAATCAGCTGATCGGCTATTTGTATAGGGGGTGGGAAAGACCGAATATATTTTTCGTATTTCGACCAATGTTGCTTGAAGAAAGAAAGTTGTTCCTTCTCATTTATTATTATACATCCGAGAGTTTTTATGTAATACATGTATGCTATGCATATATGTATGTTTGTAACCTCTTCACGCTTAAATGGCTTGATTTGAATCTCTCTTTTCTTGTGGGACACCGGTATACAATACACTTATTAAATAAATTATATTATAACCCTGAATAACACATAATATATGCTACTGTTTACCGCGGAAAAACATACTATTCCCACGATTTCAGAATTTTAAAATTTTAAGGGATAAATGTGATATTAAATTTAAATTGTTGTTGATTGTATAATATTTTTTATAACTCGATATTTAAATGTTTCAAATTGTATGTAGATTGAGTAGGAAATGTTTATGGTGCCATTGAATGATGATTTAATTGATTTTACCAAGACATTGATTATGTAAATTTTGCATGCTATTCTTTAATAGTATATAATAATTGTATCTCATCTGCATTAAATGTAAACTACCTTGTTTAGGAGCAATAAGTTATTTGAACTTTGAACGAGAAAGTCGAAAATTTGCTATAGCTGAAAACGCAAGGCAGAAATATAGTCCTAAATATAAATTTATTCGTAAACAGTGCTCGTGTATGTTACGTTTTAAAGGCGTGTATTTGTAACATTTTGTTCTCCTACATGTAGTGTTTCTTTTAAATAAACTAAATATATTTCTTTGACATCGTGTATAATTAGAATGTGCTACCCTCTATGTTATTAAAATTTATTATTTAATTTAACACAGAACCATTAATTATAGAACGAGTCATGTAATTGTATAGAAGGGCCCCAAAAGTTGAAGTACAATTGGGCATAGGTACTTGTAATATGCGCTCTAATCTACTCGTGAAACCGATAAATAACAATTGAACCTTAAATTTCACATGGCTGAAAGCTACCAGAGCAAGAGTTTATTTTCCTAAAACAGTATCTCACCACGCATCACTAGAATTTAATAGCTACTTTACCACTCGTCACACTAGGCTTACATCCGATGCGAATGCTAATAGAAAATCGATAGTGAAGTTTGCACATAGTTTCAGCTGTTCGTCTAGACTATCGTGCTTGGTTGGTTTCCCGCAGCATTTACTTATTAGTTCCGCATTAGTTCAGAGCCAGTGCGCAAGTTTTGATTGCGCCAATACTAACTAGCTTCGTACTTACTAAATACAAACCGTTTTCGGAACTTAAGGAACTTATAATAACCACTTCCCGTAATAGTATTTTAGTGGGTCAATGACTTCTGTTTCTTTCCAGTTACCTTAAGGGCGGTTCACTCACTTGTCGACCGTAGTTTCGTTTTTTTATTGCAACGTAACGCATGCGTCTGTCAGACGAAAGGAAATTGATAATTCTAATCTTATTCCCATATAAATACGGCTACGGTGACATACATCGTAGCCGTATATGTATGGTAATAAGATGGCAATTCGCAATCTCCTTTCGTCTGACAGACACATGCGTTACGTTGCGTTAAAAAAACGGAACGACGGACGACAAAATGAGAGAAACGCCTAAGGTTCATATAATACCAGCAGAACCAGTAACTACTACTAACTTAAGGGATCAACATTTTGATACTACAGTCAAACTCACGTTCGGTTAGACACTCGAATCGCCAATGTGAATCTTACATACATAAATACATAAATCACGCCTATATCCCTTACGGGGTAGGCAGAGCGTTAACGGCCGTAAAACGGATATTAACACCACGTCTGACAAAAGTTTGAGGGTCAATCAGATAACTGTGTATTACTATAGTGACAGGTTGTCAGCCCATCGCCTAAAATTGCAATACACATCTAACCCTCGAGTCCCGTAGTCGCCTCTTACGACACCCATAGGTAAGAAATGGTGTGATGCTATTCTAGGCCGGCATCACACGGCTAGGCCGTCAATCTTATGCGCGCGGCATAAAAACGGTCTGATGACCAAACTGTGTAACTCGAGCTAAGTTTGAGTGTTTTTACTGTTTTTGAAAGTGTCTTGGGGCCCCTCCGCAAAGAAAAATATTTACGAGGTGTCATCGCGCCTCAATGAGACTACCGGGGACCGAAGAGCTGGCAGCGTTTGGCCATTCAAAGGCGAAACGTTGCCAGGTTACTGGGGACCATGTCTAATGGGGGCGCACTGGAGGATCTCTTCATAGTTTTAGATTTATTATTTCTGTAATAATTTATTAGAGTTAGTTTAGTTTAACCAATAAGTAGGTATTACTTTATAGGATACTATATTGAGTACCAAATTTGAAAACACTTCCCGTGTTAGGTATACAATTTTTGAAAACTTGCAAAATTGGCGGGCAAGAAATGAGCTGCGGTAGCCCAGATGGAAGAGGCGTCGCCACTAGTAATGCGAAAGTCGCAGGTTCAAATCCTGCCCGCGCTTGAAAATTTTGCAAGTTTTCAAAAATTGTATACCTAACACGGGAAGTGTTTTCAAATTTGGTACTCAATTTATCGCTGGTTTTCATCGCTTAGACTACATTCAATCTGTAAAGATAGAATTAGTCGCCGGTTATTAGTTGCAAAAACTAACCCGGTAGATGGAGCCATGCCAAGCGTTACTGGCATTAAAATACACTTGCAAAATTGGCGGGCAAGAAATGAGCTGCGGTAGCCCATATGCAACAGGCGTCGCCACTAGTAATGCGAAAGTCGCAGGTTCAAATCCTGCCCGCGCTTGAAAATTTTGCAAGTTTTCAAAAATAGGATACTATATTACGTGATAAAAATAATCGTACAATAAACAATGTTGTTTCTTATAGTAGTTGTTGTTGATAGTACAATCACTTAATACATATCAAGGTACAATCATAAGATTTACCTCATTGCTTTATACAATATTTAATACTTAGGGTTCACTACGTAAGTAAATCTTCTACCTAATTGAAAATAACTAGTACTTTGTTCAAACTAAACTTTGCGCTCCACTGAACGGTTCCGCTTGGTTCCCACAGTATTTCCTCTCCGAAGTTACCTTCGCTGAAGTTCTTCCTACTTCCATTCTTGAGCTGAACAGTTAATACCAAGTCTTATAACTCGATTACTTCTTGAGGATGCACTAGTTAGGTGAATCCCACACTATGACGGACTGGCAAACAATTTGGTCGAATCGCATGCGTAACCATGATGTCCGTTTATTGTATGAACACGAAATGTCAAAAATGCGTCCGTCAGTCCGGCATAGTGGAAGAACCGCTTTATTTACACCTGATATAACAAAAACTGACTTTTCTTAAGCCAGTTTCCGTCGTAGTCGTGTGGGGTCACTTTTGAATAACCGCTCCCCACATTTACTCGTGGTTATCGTAAAAGACAACTAAAAATAACTTCACCGTAAGAAAGAAGAAAGATAGAATGAAAACACATTTATTCAAAATACACACCTTTTGAACTACTTTCGCCAATCAACATGCAAAGCGTAGTGAGAAGGTATACGGGGTGTGAGGGAAACCCCGCAATCTTAATAGGGAAAGAAAATGTACAATAGATATTTCAAGGTTTCTAAAGAAACTGAACTAATTGTTCAAGAAACAGGTTGAAGGAAAAATTAATTTGGACTACCTATACCAAACTACTCTTGCCTCTGACAAATTTCTTGTGAGGTCTTTCGACTTTGGGGAAAGTGACTCAATACTTCTAATTAGCCTGTTTGTACCTAAACTCGTAGTACTTTTTGTAAATTGGTGCTGTTAGCATTCCTCAAAAAATAAAAATAAATAAATAAAATAATACATGTATCCAATTTTATTATTTCTGTAAATAACTCGATTGAGTAAGTTTAGTTTAACATTTTAGTAGGTATTAGTTTATAGAAAATATATTTTATTTTCATGCATTCTTTATTAAATAGAAGTATTTTAAGTCAACCATGTCTTCTCGACAAAGTGTAACCAGTTAAACTAGCTTCAAAGAGCCATCAGGTCTCAAATCCACCTGAGCTCACAATCGTTCAATGTTCTTAAAACAAGTAAGACAGCACCTCGGGCAACTTATACTTAAGGGAACAAGAAACGAAGTAACGTTATTAAAAATATGAATAGCAGACTAAATAATCTAATCTTCTAGTTTAAGTGCTTCTCTTATATTAGAAGATATTATTATTTTATATCCAAAACTCGTATTCTGACATTGTAATTAAATTAATAAATTTATTACGAAAAAAAATCCTTCTTATATTAATATACATACTCTATGAAAAAAAAACTGATTAGTTACATGAAATTGTTCTGAGTTTTTGAGCGTTCGAATATGATGGTAAAAACCGGCTAAGTGTGAGTCGGACTCGCCCTGCGAGGGTTCCGTAGCATGCACATAAAGCCCTTTCATATGATACCCCACTCGTACTACCTGGCATCAGTTTTAAATTGTATTATTTTTCGGCCCTTGATTCCCTTGAGAGAGTCAGAAACATGCGAATGTGGTAAAAAAAAATATTTTACAGGTACAAGCGACCGTAGACTTGAGTATATGGTTTTAATTTCAATTCGATTTTTTTTTGCGTTTCCGATTATGGTTCGTGACAGACAGACAGACGAACGGACAATTTGGACTATAGTGACAAATTGGAAAATAAACTTGAAAAAAATATCTTGAAATCAAAGTAAAAAAAAAACAAAAAAAAACTCTATTTACAAATACAAATATATTTATTTCGCATCACATCTTAGGCACAACATTTGTATTTGTATTTTTATTTTCAATTTATTGGTTTATTATACACAACAAAGACAACAAACACCTTTATCTACCAAAACCTTCACAAAATCTCGAAAGCAGAAAAACTTATTGTAAAAGGAAACGTTACCCAAACCACCAAACCACATTAACTCATCATCATGTTTAGGTATAAAAAGACTGCCAATATTTACTTTAGACTGCTGTTTTTCTGAGGTTCTTGCTACAAATCATCAAATTCAACGAGCAATACATAAAATAAGTATTACTTGCTTTTTGTCGTGTAAGATACAAGGTAAAGGACTACAGACACCGCAACAAAAGTCTTGAATTAGACTTTGTGGAGTAAATCCCTTGAACCTCCTTTTGAATGTAAAGGGATCACAATGGCGGCAGCCGGATTTGACCAAATAAGTAAGATAAGGACAGAAATAGACGCACTGTCTAGTTATAAGTAGGGATTAACTTTTTAGGTTTACAATGATTTCTTATTTATTTATTTAATCATTTAGTGTACACAAAAACATACACAGGAACAATTTACAATGAGACTAGACACAAAATGAACCAAAACCTACGCAAGTGAGATTGCCTAGTATGAGACGCGGATATGACGTGCACAATAGCAAAAAGTACTGAATATGATACGAATACTACAATACTTAAATACCTTTACACATTTAAGTATTTCTTACGTATTTTCCACATAAACAGTGGCTACTAGCTACTCGTATAAGTAAACGAACATGTAAGTAATTTTGTACTGAGAGGAAGTAATAGTAGTTTATGTTATATATATCCGCATAATGTTTCCGTCGTTTTTTGACGCCGAAAGTTTTTAAGGAAAAGAAAATCGTTAGACATTTTTATCGATGTCCTATCTCGATTATTAGTTCCAATTACTATCACTGCTGCTGTCTGCGCTGTAATGTAAAAATCAAATAGTTCCATTATTACCGGCTTATAATCAGTTCAGCATTTGTATCATCGGTAAGGAAAAGCAACAGAACCATGAACGATAAGTAGCGAAAAATCAATTTATTTGAAAAAAAAATAATGGGTGTAAGGGACAGCCCTTCAAATACTGAAAGGGTGCATGCCGGCCATGAAACTGAACAATTTTCCCCTAGATACATATGTAAGAAAACGACCAAAAACCTCCCACAGTTACCTAAAATATTTTTTCATAGGAAGTTGTTGAGTTTTATGGTCTGAATGCAACCTATAATTATTTTGAGGGCTGTCCCTTACACCCTTTATATATATTGTATTATTCACCCTTTATATTTGTATGTTTTTAGGAAATTGATACTCGTTTTGTCGAAATTTTGAGTATTAATTGGAGAACCTCATGTATTCAGGTTATAAAAATACAGATTCACAATATGATTCCCTCTTCTCGTTTGTTTGTTCCTTCGTCATACTTACACAATGCGATGAAATTGAACTAGCCAGTTTGATTGTTATTTAAAATAAAATCAAAAGGATGAACATTCGATTTCAGTTAACGATGCAAAATAACACCCATTTCAGATTAATAAATAAATTACAATGGAATTTCCTTAGATAAATGATTGGTTCAAGCACAAAGTAAGTATTGGCAATCTCTCATTTATGATTATGAGGATTTCATTGGTTTTAATGACAGTTCTATTTTCAAAGTCATAATCCTTGTTTCAAAACCTCGACGGTAAATCAGTATTGATTTACTTACAATGCTAAGATATGTTAAGAAAACTTGCCCACCGGTTAAAGGACTCCCATCCAGCAATGCGTCATGCTGTAGAAATTCTAAACGGTTTATTCATTACCACTTATGTACCTCCATTTATCGACAAATCGCGACCAAAAATGGGCATGACTCTTTATTTGGTCAAATCCAGGTTAACTTACACGGAAGAAGAAGATCGGAATTTATTATCGAAAAGTATTTTAGTTATATTTTAAAGTTTTAACCCATTTATTGTGGAGATAATAATCTTTAAAATATTTAATAAAGTAAAAACGCAACTTTACGCCCTTCCGTTCTCCCAAGTTTGCGCGTAAAACGCTTTTTACTATGTCCGGAGTAATTTCTCTTAACTTAGGCTCGATGTTTGCCAAATGGTCGGCGAAATCGTCCATAACACAAAGTTTGCCTTTTTGCGGGAACAAAGTAGGGAATTCAATTTCAATGATACGGAAAAACCTCGAACTTGCATATCTTTAATGTTTTTTCCTTCCTCTTTTCTTTGGGAACTGATTTTGGTTTATGAGCTGCGGAAATGGCCAAGTTTTGAATAAACTGATCGGAGGGAGACAAAATATTTCCTTTAATAAACATTGATTCCGACACAATGGTTTATAATAATCTTTGATTCAAACTGAATCTCCGCACTAATATACCTACTGCATGACAGATAAATAAACTCCCTCCTCCTCCTGCGGTGGCTGGCTCAGTGACCAAAGGAGCATCTTGGCCTCCGACACCAGAACTCGCCAGCTGTCTCGGTCTTGAGCTGTCGTTCGCTAGTCAGGTTGCTGGAGCTGCAGAAGGTCTTTTTAAATAAACTCACAAAAAATTAAGTACTTGATTACCCAAACATGTCCCCTAAAAAAATAACTTAATCAGACCGAGATGGCTTTTTTACCACATAACCAAAGATTATGGATTATCCAATAAAAATTTCTTACTAACAGAACAAAATACTAACTTGCACTCAGAATTTATCCTATTCTTAAACGCAATTTCAATTATTGATTTCTTTAACTATAATAGTACATATAGGTTTACTAATATTAAATTATCTTATCTTACAAATTTACAATACGGGTAGCTAAAACCCCAAATCACCCAACAAATTTTCCCTATCACCTAACTTTTTTTTACCATTATTTGATTAACATATATTTCGATAGATTACGATAAACCCAAACGACCTGGAGAACCTTAACGACGCTAAGAAGTCCAACGACCTGATGAAACCTAACAACGCAATGAACCCTAACAACCCGAAGTACCCGATGAACCCCATTAAGATGATAAACCCTAAGGATACGGTGAAACCTAATAACCGGTACTCTTCTCAAAAATTCGGAAAGAAAACAATAGCAAACCTAGCAGTGTAAGTATAAATCATTGACAGCGGCGTTTGATCGTGCTCGGTACGCATCATCATCAAGGAGTGCCACCTTCAAATAGGCAGGTACAGGCTCGCGGCAACTCACTTAACTGATTTTCGTTACTGATTTGTAATGATTAGTGCATATTAAGATTATACTCAAGTGATTTAAAGAATATCTTATAAGATAAATATGATTGATAACTTAATGGTGTTTTATTTACAATAACTCATTCTCTATAAAGTTTAATAGGTAGTAAGAAAACAGACAAATTTATTATATTGCATCCGCAGAATAAATATATTTATATATTATTATTCAGTTAATTGATAAACATTTAGTAATACAGTTTTGCTTTAAAAATCAAATAGTAAAGCACAATGGAACTATTGTGTATTGTGTATAGGTGACTTAATTTAGAAAACTTGCAAATTGTTCCTACCACGGGTAGAAATTGTACACCTAACACGGGAAGTATTTAAAAATTTGGTATTCTATTAGGTGACTAAATTCTGAGTGCAAGTTAGTATTTGCTCGTTAAAACAGGGATTAACAGATATTCGATTAAAAACATGCCATATTTAAATTGTTCGTTCTCAAACTCTGTTTAGGTTGCTAGTTATAAGTTTTAATTAACAGCTTTGCATTTAAATTGTCTCTGCATTACACATTGAAACGATGTGCAATAAAGTGTTCCTCTAATATACTTAGTTTATGCTAGTAACAAATTCTTTCCCTCGCTCAGTTTCATAATGTTCCTTGCAGTAGACGCAGCTCACTGCATACTACTTTGCCTACTTACTTAGTCTCGTATTAGCTAAGACACTAGCTCCTACACTGCTCTTATTTAAGGGGATTCCGAAGCTTAACTCGCGCCCTCATCACTTAAAAAATCAAAACTTGTCGATAACGTAGTTTCTAGCGAAAAACCGCTTCGGTCAGATATAAGTTCAAATGCTAAAGCTTGAAAACAGAAATTTTTATGAATAATAGTAGTGTCGCAGAAGTGCAATGTCAGATAGCGAACGTGCTAAAATGTTGGCACTTTTAGCACTTTCTCTGTCTAAAACTACCTCAAACTATTTTTTACTAATACGACATTCGATAAATATTTTATTTCCCTAAATTTACTTCAATCTGACAGATGCGGACTTTTAATAAAAGGCAGGCAGGATTTGAAACTGCAACTTTCGCTATTAGTACTAGTGACGCCACTTCCATCTTTGCTACCGCAGATCAATCGTTGCCTGTGAAAATTATAAAAGTCTTATGAAACAGAAGGGAAATGAGCTATTTTAAAAAGAAAAACGCACATTTTATGAATTCCACGGAATATAATGATGAAAATGAAAATCAACAACAAATCAGATAGCCTCAAAATCTCTTAAAGAAAATAAACGTCCGTCGCCTCCAAACGCAAGCCGCGAAGTGAGACGAGTCTATGCTTGAGTGCCTCTGGTTTCGGCTTGGTCAAGCATGCGCTTCAATGATGGCCAAGCATTTTAACGTCACGATGGGCCAGGGATTGGTGAGACATCAGTTGCAGTACTAGGATCATACGACGATTCATCTAAGACGGCCGTTCCTGAGAGCTGAGCGTCCTCGCTAGCTTGCACCATCTCATCTTGTGGCTCGTCACCTTGGTCATCAATATTTGCATTATCTAAAACACACCAAAAAAAAACATTTGAGGTACACCAAGCAACAAGCTAAGAATGCATAAAGCTTATGCGCAATGATTACAAGCGTGCACTCAAGTAATCACTCACAAAGCTGAACAGAGTAAGAAATGAGGATATGCACTATCAATAACAGGGATCAAGTCCACTATCATTGCTAGTAACATACGCTTGATTGAATATGAAAGAGGCGCTTAAAAGTTTGCTTTTCATACCCAATCATGGTGATAGAGGCTCCAAGTTCGCTTATCACACTCCGTAATTGATGAATGACATAGGCTCTAAAAGTTCGCATAACATTCATCTAACGAATGACATAGGCTCCAACAGTTCGCATATCATTCATTGAGTGAATAACATAGGCTCCAAAAGTTCGCTTATCATTCACTTGGAGAGTGACATAGGCTCTGAAAGTTCGCATATCACGTACCGTTCTCAAAGAAAGCTTCGCACACGTCTGGGGTCCATTCGCCGCGCCATAAGACCATATGTTCCGCAGCAGCTTGAGTTTTCTTTCCGTAGGAACCAGCTAAAAGCTCCAGCTCGTAGCGGTGGTGTGGTAATACACGCAGCACCTTATAAGGGCCACGCATACCCGAATCAAGCTTTCCAGTGCTTTGAGAACTTTTGCCAACAAAAACGAAATCACCAGCTGTGAAGGATCGAGGTGGATGTCGCCCTTGGTTGACATAGGTGTCCTGACGCTGTTGGTTGGACTCTAGCAGCTCCGACGCTCGTTGTCTCCTGAGAACTAACAAAGCCTCTCGATTTGGCTGCGAGTTGCTGAGAGCAACGTCCCTCACCAAAGACCGGATGATAGGGCTGGTGCCTTCAACCCCTGTCAACAACTGGAGTGCTGATGTACGCGTAGTAGCTTGCTTTGTGATATTCAACGTCAGCTGAACCTTCCATAAAACATCTGACCAGGCGGAACCCTTACTATTCACTTCTATACGCAACATGTTGAGCACTGTCCGACAGTATCTCTCGACTTGACCGTTTTCACGGTGCATCTCGGGAGTAATGAAATGCACAGAACATCCCAATGAATCAACCCAATTTTGAAAGGCAGCACTCTCAAACATCCTTCCACGATCACATACAATAGTAGACGGAGTGCCAAAGAGAGAAATTAAATTTGAGAATACGCGTTTTAATTCTTCAGCGTCCTGTCTATATAAGGAGTACAATACACAGTACTTGGAGAAGGAATCAATAACTATAAGAATGTATTTGAATCCATTTGAAACAGGCAGAGGTCCAAGAACATCTGTGTGGATCACAGAGAAGGGAACGTCAGGTTTTGTCCATGATTCAATGGGTTGGTTCGGAGCTCGTGGCACTTTCTTATGTGCCAAACAAACTATGCAGTGACCTATGTACTTTCGTACAAATTGCCTAAGCCCTGGAAACCAGAAATGTCGCAAAATCAGGTCTGTAGTTTTGTCAATGCCAATATGATCATGATCATCGTGAAAGACGCGCAACAGGCTGAGCCTATGGCCTTTAGGAATATAGCAAAGAAGGCGATGATCTTCACCAGTGGGAGTGAACTTGTAATACAAGAGGTCGTTCTTAATTAAGTACCGTGTGCTATCTAACTCGCCCTCCCTTAATTTAGTCATCAGATCTTGTGTTTCAGAGTCAGCCGTCTGAGCAATCTTTGCCCAATTTTTGGGATTACGAACATGTGCTACGTTAATGGGGTTTCTACTCAAAAAGTCCGCGTGTTGCATTTGGCAACCTTTTCGATACTCTAACTTGAACCGAAAGTCTTGCATGTAAACCCACCAGCGCGCAACCCTAGGCAGCAGATCTTTTTTGCGTTCTGTTAGTTTGAGCGAATTGCAATCCGTCACTATCTTAAACTCGATGCCTATCAAGTAGTGACGAAAGTGCTGCAGCGCGCGTATAATCGCCAGGGTTTCTAGCTCGTAACTATGATAACGAGATTCTGCGCCCTGAGTGGATTTACTGAAGTAGCCAACAACGCGTTTAAGTTTACCCTCATGTTCTTGCATCAATATCGCGCCATAGCCTATCGAGCTTGCATCCGTATGCAATTCTGTAGGTAGTTTTGGATTAAATATTGCTAAAACGGGTTCCTCAGTTAAGCATTTAATGATGTAATCTCGGGCAAAGTCTTGTTCAGTACTCCATACGAAAGGCTGGCCTTTTTTTAACAATTTTGATATGCATGCAGTTTTTGATGCATAACCCGCAATATACCGCCGAAAATACCCCGCGAGTCCCAAAAATTGACGCACTTCTCTAGCGTTTGATGGCTTTGGTGACTTGACAAGTGCCTCAACTTTACTAGGGCTCGGCCGTACCTGACCATGTCCAATAAGGCGACCTAAATATTCAATTTCTGGTGCCAAGAACGTGCACTTTCTTAAGTTGACGGAGAAACCGGCAGCCTTAAGAGTTTGCAGTACCTCGCGCAATGTGTCTAAACCTTCGGCAATAGAATTCGACATGATAAGCACATCATCAATATAAGTAAGGACCTTACCGCTATCTATCAGGTGCTTTAGAGTCTTTGAGATGATTCTTTGGTAAACGATAGGGGCATTAGCTAACCCGTAGGGCATTTTGAGGTATTCAAAATGCCCCTCAGGCGTTACAAACGCTGTTTTACTTATTGAATCGTCATCTTTCATTGGCACCTGATGGAAACCGGTAGCCATGTCAAGGCTAGTGAAGTACTTAAAACTTCCTAATTTATCAACATGATCGTCGATTAACGGCAACGGAAATCTTTCTTTGATGGTGATGGCGTTTAGGGCGCGATAGTCGACGCACATCCTATCCTCCCCATTTTTTTTCTTAACGAGGATGATAGGACTAGCGTAGTCGGACTGCGATTCACGTATTATTCCTTTACCTAACAAATCTTTTACGATTTCACGTACGCGTCGCTTTTCATCTTCTGACAACTTGTAAGGCCGATAGTGTACTGGGTCGCTACTAGTTAGCTTGATTTCCATGCTGCCCGTATTTACTGTAGATGTAGCTGTTCCCGTTGTGAAGATATCAGGAAACTCATTGATAACGGTCATCAGCTGCTCTTTATCTTTTCCTACTAAAGGCGTTTTAATATTCTCACCCTCTACAGTAGTTACGGTCAGCACAGTGTCCTTATCGAGTCTAATTAGACGCTGTCTATCCTTGTCCCGAATAAAAGTAAGTCCAGGTCTGTTTAAGACATCTTTACCTATTAATATTGGAACGTTAATGCAGCCCGGTGGTACAACGAATAAATCAACCTCTACTGAAATTTCAGGAAATTCTATAACCGTCGTGACAAAAGAAGTTGATTCCACATCTTGGCTTCCTATTCCGCGCATTCGCCGATACGTAGGGATTTTATTAAACTCGAAATTTTTAATCACTGTTTCGGAAATAAGAGAAATGTCTGAGCCATTATCAATTAAAATGTCAGTCGGTAAAGATTGTATGAAAGCCGGTATTACGTCGTCTCCTTCGGATTCGATTCTGAACAAAAATTTACTTCACCCGAACGACCGTTTGTATTTCTCGAGTCGAGCCGAAGCTTTACGAAACAGTTGCTGGCCAAATGCCCATTTTTCTTACAGAATGTGCAAGACAATGGTAGTTTTTCTTTAGAAACTGCATTGGTAGGGTTCGAAACGCTATTCGCACTCACATTGGTCGAATTAGAACTATTCATATCAGCTTTAGGTCTTTTTGGTCCGGAGGTGTGTTCTGTTTGATTATGACCGAAATTTTTCCGCGGAAAATTCGTGAACTTATTTGGCTTATGGAATTCGCGTTTACGGGGGTTGAATGAATCGGAATTTGTAGCACGAACAGAGTTGTGGGTAGTCTTGAAATCATTTTTCGGTTTTATGTAAACAGACAAAAACTCGACCAGGTCTTTCGGCTGTAATTTAGCGTTCGCTGCCGCAGCTTTGACTTGCGGATCGGTGATACCTCGAACGACTATGGCGGTTTTTAAATCGTCCGAAAGCCCCTTAACAATATTTAACTGCAGAAGGGACTTCCGGGCGTATTCAGCGTATGTCGTGAATTTACTCGAATTTGTGCTCATTACGTCATACAAAACGGATGCCACATCTATGTTACGTGGACACAATGCTCGAAATTCAACTTTAAAATTACTCCACGTACGGGTATTTGTGACCCACTCATTGAGCCAAGTTTTCGCGTCACCGCGTAAGCAACCGCCAATACGTCCGAGACACTCACCATCATCCCAATTGTTCAAAGCCTGACCGCGATCAACTTCTGTGCACCAAACGTCAAAGTCATGCACACTGGGGTCAAAGTTTGAGATGTAATAATGTTTAGATCTACCTTGAACCAAATTATTAAGAGCTCCCACAATTCTGTCCGTGTCTTTTTGCAATAGCACGTCATGCGAAACTACGACGCGGGGGGCCGCACTACTTGCATTGATATTTATTTCAGGCGTTTCGCGTGGTGGTGGAGCAAAAGACGATGGACAGTTTTCGGCAGACGGACGCATCAAGGGAGTTGACGAAGGCAGCGTAGAAGAAGCTATCTGATTTTCAAGCGCATGCAACCTATTCAGTATTTTGTCCATCTTGTAGTCACTACGATCACGTGAGCTATCGCGACGTTGATAACGTTTTTCCGAACTACATGATAAATTACGCCGTCTAGGCGACCTTGACCTCGTTCTATCACGCTGCTTGCGCGAATTATTCGAGCGTCCCGACCCGATTTTAGGACGACTTTCCGATCGATCACGGTAATGACGTCGCTCACGTGAATCACTGCGCTCGCGTCGCCGTCTACGCGGAGGATCGGGAGGTGTGTCACAACGCACGGATTTGGACGCACGTCCCGTCATGATAATGTGTCAACCAATTCAAAATGCAACGATATTTTGTGCAAATATCGATTTAATTAATTATCGAATTTGAGAAATTACGAAAGAACACACACACCGTTATTTTACAAATAAATGTACACGTACTTGCGTATTTTAGACACCAATCACACTTTTTTACATTTGTACACTTTCTTTTACACCAAGTCACTAAAACGTAAATTTTATGCAAACAGATGGCAAACAAGCTAAAACACGTGGCCAATCCCGACTTCTGATCTTATGAAACAGAAGGGAAATGAGCTATTTTAAAAAGAAAAACGCACATTTTATGAATTCCACGGAATATAATGATGAAAATGAAAATCAACAACAAATCAGATAGCCTCAAAATCTCTTAAAGAAAATAAACGTCCGTCGCCTCCAAACGCAAGCCGCGAAGTGAGACGAGTCTATGCTTGAGTGCCTCTGGTTTCGGCTTGGTCAAGCATGCGCTTCAATGATGGCCAAGCATTTTAACGTCACGATGGGCCAGGGATTGGTGAGACATCAGTTGCAGTACTAGGATCATACGACGATTCATCTAAGAAAAGTGTATCATAATGCCAATAACGCGTGGCGTAGCTTCATTTACCGGTAATATTTTGCAACTAGTTCTCAGCGAAAAATTCATTCTTGATAGCATAGAAATGCTTTAAAGGAAATTGAAAGCATGGTTAAAAGATAAAGTTTATTATTCCATTAATGATTTTCCGAATTATAGCGATTTGCAATATTAAGTGTTTGGATTTGTATAATATATGTACATAAATAAATGGTTTGACATTATGATGCATTTAAATTTAATTTAGGCAAATAATGTTCCTATTAATTTTAATAGTTTTTTAATAGTTTTATTATTGTATGCTCAATAGCACAACATAGTGATCCTAAATACTGTAATAACATCTTTTATACCTACCTAGATGATTGACAATAAATGATTTGTGTATATATGTTACGGGCAATTTGATAAGTCCGGGCACTATTAATACTGACCGGTCAGTATTAATAGTGCCCGAACTAATTGGGCAATGTGATTAAAATAGCACGATTAATTACTTTTCCCGGTCAGTATTAATAGTTCCCACCCTTCCTTGGGCAAAGTAATAAAAATAAAGAACAGTAATGTAATTTTTTATTTAATAAAGTTAAACTTACATTATATAAATGAAATTAAACTTGCATAATATTCATTAAAGTTATCGATAAATTTGAACATGGGAATTAAAAAAATAATAGTTATAAATGTAATAAGATCAGTAGTTACCGACTATTTTTATTTAATGAAGTTAAACTTTAATAATTTTTATGAAAGTTATCGATAAAATTTTAACTTGGAAATTAAAAAAACAAATAGTTATAAAAAGTAATAAAATTTTAGTTGTGACTGCAGTTCAAAACGCTGTAAATACAAGAAATCAAACATTCTCTGCAATTCAAAATGTCACAAAAGCACATCTTGCAAGAACTTAACAACTTTCTTGCACTCCTTAATTAATTAATATTTCAGTTGATTTCTTAGTCCACAAATTTTTAAACTATTTATTCTTGCAAGATGTGCTTTTGTGACATTTTGAATTGCAAAGAATGTTTGATTTCTTGTATTTACAGCGTTTTGAACTGCAGTCACCACTACAGTTACAATACTGGTAGCCTTGTCCGTCAAAATGAGAATCTCTTCGAGCACATTCTCGAAGAGTAATATCAAGTTTTGGAACATCGTCAATCAAAACGAACTTTTCTTTACACAAAGTAAACTCATTTCTGGAGTACAGTTAGTTTAAAATGCCGTGTTTAGTACGTAGTTTGTAGAGTTTTCCTTTTTCGACAGATATAATAATAGCAATTATATTATGACTATCTGTCTTGGCTCGATCTACATCTGGTATACTTACTCGGACGCTTTGGCCTATTATGCTATAGGAAATTTTAGCAGTTTTTGCAGTCTATCACATTGCCCGGTCCAAGTGATAAATTCAAGCTTACTCTAAAGACTGATTTATTACATGGACCACGGGCACTCGGGCATTATTAATAATGGCCGTTCCAAGTGATTAATTAATCACTTTGCCCGATGATTTTGGGCACTATTAATAATGGCCGGTCAGTATTAATAGTGCCCGATTAATCACGTTGCCCGTAACATATATATTTGTATTTCTTTACAGCTTGAATGTAGCCGAAACGATAAAAACCCGCGATCAATTGAACACCAAATTTTAAAACACTCGTCGTGTAGGGTATACAATATTAGAAAACTTGGAAAATTTTAGACGCTTTACTTTTATATGTCGCTTTTAGAAGCGTCGCTAGTACTGATTGCGAAAATCGCAAGTTCATATTCTACCTGGCAATTTTTTCGTGATGAGGGCACTAGTTACATTCCAGAATTCCCTTAAGTTAGTTCTGTAACGTGGTTTGCTCCTATACTTTACACCGCTAAGAACTAAAGGAATCACTTTAAGCATCTAGGTGCCTACTTTGTGCTAACTGGGTTAGTGTTGTATACTGTGCTCCGTAAACTGAATTGCGTTGTTTTACTATGAATTTTGAATGATTTTCTTTCTGTGTTTTTGTTAATGTATATTTTAAACTGAAGTGCACTGCCACTTCAGTTTAAAAAGACTGGGCACATCTGTCGTAGAACTGACGAATGGTGGAGTAAAAAGGTTCTCGAGTGGAGGTCACGCCTCGGCAAGTGTAGTGTTGGACGACCTCCGGCCAGATGAAATGGCGCCAGTGCGAAAACGGGAGATCGTGCCCTATTGCATACCCTGGGGGAGGCCTACGTCCAGCAGTGGACTGCTATAGGCTGATGTATGTATGTATATGGACAAGACACACAGAGCCATCTGGCTTCAAACTGATCAAAGCTGTACTATGAAAATTCGATAACTGATTTATGTATTAATTTTGAAAATTATACACAGAAAAGACCAAGGATAAACACAAATGCTTATTGACCTATCAAATAATTGTAAAGTGTGAGGATCGAACCCACGCCCCTCGGCGTGACAGGTAGGGGTTCAGCCACCTTGCTATCGGGCCAGTCATAGTAAGTAAGATAGTATGTACTACTTTTAATTACACACATGGCAGTTTTTTTATATTTAAAGTGCGCAAATGCGCACGTTATGAGGCCCTCGGGAAGTGACAATATTTAAGGGGGTCAAATTACCCATGAAACTAAACAAATTATCCCTGGAGCATAAATCAAAATATGAAAAATAAATTGCACCTCCCATACAAACTAGTGATACAAACTGAGTCGGTCGGCTGGTACGTACCAGTTGTATGATAATAAAGAAAACCATAGAGAATTTCATGAGTAATTCTATCCTTTACAATATTAACCTCTGTTGTGGGCCTGAAATTGTATATTGGTTATTCTTATAAACTATTTCAAAAAGGAGTACCTAGGTATACCCTTAAGGGTTATTGAAATTAAGTAACTGATCGTCAATTCCAAAACAAGTGAGGCTAGAAATGTTAAAAACACACAATGTATTACACATATCTCTCCTTTATCCCTTGTGGGGTAGGCAGAGCGTTAACGGGTGTTACGTAACGGTCGCTATCGCCACGTCTGAAAAATGTTTTAAGTGGCGTTTCAGAAAAATCATGCATCACTATAGTGGCAGGTTGTCAGCCTATCGTCTAAAATAATAATACACATGAAACCCGCGGTCAAGAAATGGGGTGATGCTATTCTAAGCCGGTATCACAGGGTAGTAGACATTTAAAATATACTTGAAAATAAAATATTTTTATTGTAAGACACTGATTAAATCGTCTGTCACAGACGTGTGAGGCCAATGATGATGAAATGAATGAAGTTACCCAAAATTCAGTTCTTTTTTGTAATTCCCACTTTGCAAAACACAAATTGCATACCTATTTATTAAGTAAACACCAGTTTAGTAAACTAAAGAGCACCATTTTGTGTTTAGTTCCAGTGTGAAGTTAGTCGTAAGCCTTAGTACTACTGTTATTATAACTTACAGGGTGTAGCTAAAACATTGAAAGAAGCATTGGAATACTAGTTATTTGCTATTATTGACGTTAAGTTTATTAATCGCAAGTTCCGAATAATTACAAATATAGGAAACTGTCTTTTAAGGACCAACTTCATATTAAAAAAAACTTAATTTAGCACTATTCTGAGCTTAAGAATTAAATATTATTTTACCGCTTAGTTGTACTTACCTACAAACGTGAACATAAAAACGTTCAAAATTCTCTATCTATTTTTTCCGTATTTGTATGGAATAAGATCGGAATTCGCATTTTCCTTTCGTTTGACAGACGCATGCGTTACGGTGTGTTATAAAACGCAACAACGGACGACACGTGGGAGAAGCGCCTGTACCCACACCACACCTCGGACACTCCATACAGCGGACTCTTTATAGACAACTGTCATTTTTACATGTGCATATGTGGGTGATCACAGATTTGTGAGTGCAGGGTTGGCATGCAGTTTGATTTTTAAACATAAACCTGATGAATACATACAGTAACTACTAAAGAGGATGTAACAAGCCTGGCGCTAGTTTCTACATAATTCTCCACTAGTATTTTGACATTTCTCGGGTGAGGGCGGGTCGGGGGCTGGGGTGCGGGGAGGTGAGTGTGCGTTCTGTATGTATAATATATACTACATACTATTGGTTATTTTGTGCCCACACCCTGTATATTCTGTGCTATAAGCTTAAGATATGTGTTTGCCAAGCTTGCAGCTCATTAGTTTGGCCAGATGCTGCTTTAGCGGCCGATTTAGCATCAAGTTGTGACTGTTTAGTAATAATGTTTTTAAAATACGAACATATATTCCTTGTAGGTTAGGCAGAGCGTAAACGGCAGTTTAAACCGATATTTATGCCACTTCTGACAAACATTTCAGTGTCATTCGAAAATTATTTATTACCATAGTGACAGGTTGTCAGCCAATCGCCTAAAATTGCAATACATGTTACCCTCGAGTCCCTTAGTCGCCTCTTACGACACCCACAGGAAAGAAATGGGGTAATACTATTCTAAGCCGACATCACAGGTTTTTAAGTTAGGTACCCGCGGTTTTGCCCGCGTACTCATAAAAACTATCCTATGTGTTAATCCATGTTACCTTCTATATGCGTGCCAAATTTCATTACAATCGGTTCAGTAGTTTTAGCGTGAAGAAGTAACAAACAAACATATGTATAATCTCTTTATTGTGCATTCTCAAAACTAATACAGAAAACTTAAATTAAGAGTCCTACTTCGACGGAAGGAACGAAATTCAAATGAAATTCGGAAGTCATGTCAAAGAGTATATTATAGAGGTGTCACCATTCATATAATATTAGTCTAACTGGTTCTGACTGATACAATATTTGACGACCAATGGTAGTGCGACTGCCTGCGGTGCATAGGTTCCGGGTTCGATTCTCGGTGGACTACTCACAAAGTTGTAGTATAACTTGGAAGGAATATTAACCTTCATTATATTATAAGGACCATATTTTGAAATAAGCTGAACTATTCGCCAAGACTTAGCTGAACGCATAGTATCCATATTAATTATGAACTCTATAAACTGTACTGTCTGTTTGTTTGTTATTCTTCCACTTTCAGAACATGAAAATAATTCATTTAAAAATAAGGGCTTAATCAGTTCACAAAACACTTATCTTCAAATCATATTTACAACTTTTTAGTTTAACGTTATTACAGAAGAAGCAAAGTAATTAAACTAAATAAAGCCAACGTATTAGTTCAGGTTTAAAAATGCATGTGGCCAGTATCATGTTACGCACTTTGCGCGAACATAATTTTGTTTCGTTTTTGTCCATCCCGGTATTGTACATTTTTTTGCGAACTTCAACATTAAGAAACTTTTTTTGGATATTTCTTTGTCATTTTCGTCATTGCGTGCACCTTAAGCGCAACTAATACTGTTAAATTTCAATTTCAATTTTAAACGTTTATTGCATAAATCAGTATACATAGATGTAAGTTCAAAATATAAACAGCAAAAACCAATTAGCGACGGCCATTATATATTCGAGTATGATATGATATTATATAGCGGTCGCATTCTCGCACCGTTCATTAGTTTTTGAACAATATTTGTTGACCATCAGACGCCGCATGCCTTAAAATTTTCAAACCTTCGAACACCTTTAACAATCTTTTTCCTTTAATCACCGACACCAGTTGAATTGCTTCATAGTTAAAAATTATCATACATTTTGGTGATATCTATTAAAGTAACTAAGAAAATTTTAAAATCGAATGTGCTTCTAATTGTTTTTTTGACTAAGGTTTTTAATCCATTCCTATCTGGATAATCCTGTAATTTTTGGTCTTGAAATTGGCATTTTTAGAAAAGGGATTTATAGCCCTATACAGTGTTTGGTATATTTCGGTGTTACCAACGAACCAGGGTGACTACAACCTGTAATATAATGATACCCTCGACCTTCCCGAAATGATAAGTACCTACATGGAAATTAATTTTAACATTTGTATTGGCATTTTGTTCGGTGACACTCTAGGACTTTCCAGCTAGGTATAAGTCTAGAACCTTTCAACCCAGTGTTACCCTAGCATGAACATCTTGACCCAGTGCCACTCTAGAACCTTTCTACCCCATAACACTAAAAAACTTCCGAATCAATTGATCCCACTCTTGAACTGAAATCTGTCAAAAATCTTTTACTACATAAATAATACTTTTGTATACTAGGTACGCAAGTTTCAAGAGATATGGGCGTGATTTGTGTATGTATGTATGTACGTAAGTACATGTACATAATTATTTTTCTCAAACATGCTAGGAAATGTGTTCATTTCTTTCAAAAAAAGAAACCGCGAAGTTTCACATTGTTTGTCACGTCTCAGATCACGCCAGCAAAGTTGTATGGAAATCCTTTGCTGGTGTCCATTAAGATAAATTCGTTATACGCTAAACCCACATAATTTGATTTCAAAATTATCTCGATGACTCTCATAGAAACGGAACGTAATTTTGTATGAAACAGGTAACTAAAGACGAGGCTGTATGATGTGAGACCCTTGCCTGTCCAGAATTAAAAAAGAAAAGAATGAACTAAACATTTAGTATGGCAGAATATTACGTAATACTGTGCCTTACAGGCGAATTTATTTTAAAAAAATACAATTGGTGGGAAAATTGTACATTTTTATTTGTTTCGTTGTGTTGTGGTCGCTAGCTAACTTTTATAAGAAGTACAATCTTTCATTTCCTAGCCTTTTTTTGAGAAAAGCACTATGTAAGCCTCGGGGAAAATTACTTTGCTTGACTTGTATAATTGAAGTCCTCGCCTGCGGCTCGGACTTCAAACTATACTCGTCCAGCAAAGTCTTATTTTCCATACCTCGACAACAATGTACTATAATACCTACGTTTAATCGGTTCATATTTTGCGTTTCGTTCGATGTACCAATCAACGTAGTATTGACATTGGCAAAATTATCCATAGCGGATAGAATGCCGTTGTTGTAGATAGTTGATATATTTTACGGCAAAATTCTAGCTACAATAATTTTTCACGGTCAAAATATCGAACAAATGTACAGTGTGTCGCGTCTGCATCATATTCCGTTTATCTATGATCAATTCCATGTCAGTTTTGACAGCAGAGGAAACACATCAAAACAAAAACCTTTTACTCCCAAGGAAAGCAGCCGGAAACAGTAAGTGTTTTGCTAAATTTCTTAATAACTAAGTTGTTTTGTCAAAAAATAGCCGCCCGGGCGGGTTCAACGTGAAATTGCCATTAATAATCATACTAAGATCAATACAGTTCGATTAGCACTCGCGGAAGAAATCTCTTACGCCACGCTTCATCACTGAAAAATAGAGGTAACTTCAAATTTTAATTTCTCCTTTATTAAATATAAAATGAGATTTTGCGCTGCCCTGGCTTATTCCTCTTATCTTGAAGAATAAAAAACTAAATTTTGTTGACAGTGATGTTCCTTAGAATATGTATAAAATGCATTCTCGTAGCTCGTTTTCACCTCACTTCATGGAAGTAGGCCCGTTAAATCAAAAACAAGAAATGACACAAAGGCGGACTTCTCCCATTAAGGGATCTCTTCCAGTCAACCCTTGAGAATACAAACAAACATACAAACATACAAACTTTCGTATTTATAATATTAGTGTGTGAGCGTGAAGAAGTAACAAACAAACAAACATACAAACTTTCGCATTAATAATATTAGAAGGATGTAAAAATAGTCACCGAGTAAACTAGCCCAACCGCGTCAGTCAAAAACTCTGACATGACGAGATGAATGAATACATACAAACATACATTTAATCACGCCTCTTTCCCATAAGGGTAGGCAGGGACTACATCTTTGCACATGCTACGATCCTCACACATTTCTTTCGCTTCTTCAACATGTATCAATCTTTTCATACATGCTCGTCGTTTTAGGGCATGAATGAATGTATGTATATTTTACGACCTTTACGACTGCTTCGAAATAGCGGGAGAGGAATGCTATGTCAACGTAATACCAACGCATATAAATTGAATAAACCGGAAAAAATTTAAATTATTGTCAAATTGTACTGTATTCATTCCGGCCGTTCTCTACTTGTAGTCTATCCGTTACGCACCGTAGTCGTATTTCTACGGGAATAAGCTCGGGATTCGCAATTTCCTTTCATATGACAGACACATGCGTTACGGTGCGTTGAAAATACGCAGCTACTGACGACAAGTGGGTTAACCGCCTTACGTACAGTCAGTTGATGCCATTGATCTACAACAACCCTAGATTACGCGCGTACGCTCAAAAGGTGGGCCGGTAAAGTAGTGCACAATTTGCAAGCGAGCACTTCTTTCCCACAGTGCGTGGCTGGCCGCTAAACTGTTAACATGACCAAGTACGGGCTAACAAATAAGGCTGAATTCAATAGATTATAGTGAGGTTCGTTGTGATATTTTGAATCAGGCGGACGCAATGAATCTATAAATCGCTATGTATGACTGTATAGTTCAGTAGGTGACAAAATTTTAGCGTAATTTTGTATGAGGCGCTAAATCTAGGGTTGTTGTAGATCAATGGTTGATGCACATAAGGTACCAGGGGGTCTCCAAAAGAACTGAATTATTTTTGTCCCCAGAGCGATGTTACTTTCTTGACATGATATGTATTAGTAGAAAATCACTTCTTTTATGATTAAGTTAAAAAATTTATAATAAAATAAGTGAGGATAAAAATAATTCAGTTCTTTTGAAATACCCCTGGTACCTTATGTGCTACAACCGACTGTACATTTATTTGCGCCAGAAATAGCCAAATATCAAAAATCGATCACATAAAATTTACATATTCATTACCCGATTCACAGATATTCTGTTTAATAGAATTTCTGTGCGTACTATTAAAATAAATACAAAAGTGTGCCTGTCTGAACTTTATCAAAATACGGCAGTGCGATAACAAAATCTGCTTCCTGATGAACTGTCTCACCTTTGAAATGTGACCTTTGGTATACATACATACATGCATTTAACATTAGACCTTTGGTAAAGGTCCAATATAAAAAATATACCAATGATATTTAAAACCTATCAGCAGAAACAGTCGTATTATTTTTGGTTTGCATCTCTATTTTACTTTAAATGCATGATGGCCGATGCGGCGCAGTTGCAGTGCGACTGACTGCGGCCACTGCTGCGAAACAGATCCGGGTTCAAATCCAGGTACCCACAAAGTTCATATTTTCTTCAAATGTTCATAAGTAAGAGGGTTCCGTGCCTCTGACGGCATGTTAATCCAAAGGTCCTGGTGGCTGTCTATGGTTACTTAGACGGCGGTCGTTACAGAACCATGTCAGAAGCCTACCACTGAAAGTACGATCACTAAGAAATATGACAACTTAGGCTGAGAATTTCTGATGTCATATTTAAACAATGAGGTAGCAAACTGGGGAGCTAATGGCACCACTCTAGACTGTGACTTTTTTAAGTGATTGGGCGATAATGTGTCATTGTCAAAGTTCATTTACTTCTTATTGGTGCGTTTAAGCACAGTCGCACCTGCTGCCATCTGCATTAAACTTTGAGTTTTCGCCCCCATCCGAAATGCCGCGGCTAAACTTAACCTGTCCTGACATAAGTGTCGGAATTTTAAACTGTCTGAATTGACATCAAATAACAAATTTCCACCCAAGTTGTCATAACTCATACCATAAAAAATTTCGTGACTAAACTAAACAGAAATATTAAATTAGCTGCAAGTGAACCCGCGGGGCAAAAAACTAGCCTTGTTTAAAATGATTTTAAGCGCGCCGTCAACCTCACCTCTCTGAATCTGAATTAATTCATTTGACTACTAATCAAAATATTTACATTTCATAGGATCCAATTACCTACGTTTCCTTTTTGCTTCTCCGAAAATCGATGACGCGAAAAAATAAGGGCTTTTTACATGAATCTGTTTATTATTAAAATTACTTGTTTATCATCAATATGTATTCTAGGGCATTCAATTTTTTTTTATTTTACAACAAGAAATTCGAAGCTTAATGTTAAGCGTGATGCCGGCTTAGAATAGCATTACCCTATTTCTACAGACCTGCGAGTGAGTGAGCAGTGGATGGCTGTGAATGTAGGTACTCGGTGATGGATGATAACTATCTTCAGATCAACTTGAAGTTTATCAATTCTATGATTACTTAGACGGCGGTCGTTACACAACCATATCAGAGGCCTACTAGTAATAGAAGGCAGTTGAAAAACTCTGACACCAGGATTCATCGGGTCGTTGGACTACTCGGTCTCCCACACGAAAAGAGGGTTGAGTATGAACTCGAGCATGCATGAGCTTATACCTACCTAGAAACTTCAACTATACAATAAGGCCCGTATAAAATTAACAAATAATATTATGGCAAAGATGTATATTTATGATACCAACTGAAATAAAATATTTAAATTACCTTTTACGCTTGACAGTAAAAATCACAGTAGGTGGTATTTAGATAAAGGTTCAATCATGTTTGTGACATTTTAACCTAACAGAGAATACCATGTACCTGTTCTATCGAGAATATTTGTTTCCTTGAAGAATATGCCATAAACACACACACAGTGTATTTTACAAACGTTTACGCTTTGCCTACCCCGTAAGGGATATAGGCGTAATGTGTGTGTGTATGTAATCTTTACAATCAATATCACTAAAGGCACGCTAAGTCAAAAGCCAGCTGGTGATAGTAGGCAGTTCAAGAACTCTGACACCAGGGTTCATCAGGTCGTTCGTCGACTGAGTGTCTCACTTAAACAAGAGAATTCCAATAGCCCAAAAAATATAGGGACATTACGCACTGCAAGTAAAACTTTTGATATTAAGATAGCCAAACGGTGACCAGCCGTCTAAACTCAACCATAGCCTACTTACATTAAGTTAATGCGTTGCCCTCTCATAAAAGTCAATGATCCGACACGCTACGAGCATACAACAGTTCCATTTTACTGTTATAAGACTTTTCATTTTCTTTTCTCGGTCAATAGGTTTATCACATGCCTACATTTGTAGACCCAGGGTTGAAAAGATTATACGGGGCGTAGGACATCCCATCAAATACTGATAGAGTGTATGCAGACCATGAAACTGATCAACTTTCCCCTAAGAACATATGTCAG
Organism: Tuta absoluta; assembly: GCA_027580185.1. Classification (NCBI taxonomy): domain Eukaryota; kingdom Metazoa; phylum Arthropoda; class Insecta; order Lepidoptera; family Gelechiidae; genus Tuta; species Tuta absoluta. The sequence continues at coordinate 8,115,666 of JAQAHW010000009.1, forward strand.
GAAACGACAAAATATATTTGTCCTCTCATACAAAATCAAGATCAGCTGACTGCAATTACTATGGAAAGTCAAAAATGTTGGCGTTTTCTGAAATATATTTTCATGGGAAGTTTTTCAGTTTCATGGTCTGAATGCACCCTTTCAGTATTCGGAGGGCTGTCCCTTACACCCTGTATTATTGTTATATCTTTCCAAGCTCATGCAGGCTACTTCAATACCTTACATTTCCCTTTTGTGTAATTCTTTGGTTATTTTTTTTTTAAGCAATCTTGGCACACCAATGTGCTGTTGAAAATATAATAATAAAAATAAAATAGTTTAGTTTCAGAAGAGTTATCTTATCATATACATGAGACCTCAAATTAAGTAAGCAGAACTACTTGTATCGGGAGTGACTCGCTACTTTCCTATTGGACACATTTGAAAATTAGCAAAAGTAGGTAGGTAGGTACATAGTAATAAGCACAGGACAATAGATATTTATAAACACAAAATCATTTTTTCTGATTTGGTTGTAAGGAGGTAAGTTGTAATAAGTAATTTCATTTCATTTGTGTCATTTCTTATGTGCCCTTCTACTGTACAATATTTAAGTCGGGATGACAGAATATCAGAACAATATACTATAATATGTTTAACCCGTACGTAATGTATTATTGTGTAACCAACATCATGCATATTTGATAAATCAATCTCTATATACTTATTTATTTTATGTCCCTTAAATGGGACTGACCCAATGTTTGGGTGGAATTGGGCTCATTATTGATTCAAAAAGGGTAAACCGACACCGGCGGGACCCAACCGCTTGGTTTTGAAAATAAAACCCCCGCGCTTGCCCGTGATATGTGATATTTTGGACCAAATCAGAAAAAGGTTAAACGGATAATTTTATTTGGAATGTGTATTGAATTTTTATATCCTCTCTCGTGTCTTTGTTTATATTTTTGCTGTAGTATTTATTTTCTTTTTCTAATTTCACATTCAGACATAAATAGTCATCTGATGGAAGGACACGTGTAACTGACAACATCATCGACATATAAGGGACGGTGTACCAAAAACTTAGCAGACGTATCAGACCATGAAACTGAACAACTTTTCCTATGGAGCCAATGGTGGGTAACGATAAAAATTGGCCTCCTGTACAAAATTTGCGATCAGACTTTGTATGGGATGTCTTTTTTTATTCGACTATCAATGTTCCTTTGTAAAAGTTGTTCAGTTTCACGGTCTGATGCAAAGTTTTCGGTACACCGTCTCTGACATCCAGTATTAAGAAAATTTATCAAAACTGTTCACTTGATACGATAGCTCAAAAAATATGATATCATAAATAAATATATTTTAGTTCCTTAAATTAATTTACATTAAATTAAATTCTTAATATGAATCTTTAGTAGAATATATTTAACAAATCTAGTCGAAAGTTCGTTATTTTTCTAATAAATATTTTTTTCTTCTTTTAATTACTTATTTTCTTTTCCTTTGTAATCTTTACATTCACAGTACTTTTTATTTATTGTGAGATATGCTCATTCCTTTTGAACCTTTTTAAAATTTTCTCTTAGTATTTTTGAATTATACCTGAATTTTCGAATCGTTAGCAGACTTTTTAAGTCCATGCAACCCTACCCACCGGTGTTTAGACCTGGTGTTCTTTTTCAAATATTGCTTGCTTGATGTTGAAGTTTCGTATGGCCTGTTGAAAAAAAACTAAATGAAATATCTAGAGAATATGAGACTAATACCTTTTTGATACTAGCAGCGACTTTCAGATCCAGCTAAACCTTGCTTTCCCTATCGTGCGTCTAATAGAAAGCTTTTTGGATTCTAGTCTAGCCCTACCAAAAAAAATCTTCACATAGTATAAAATTAAGTCGCTTGCCGGTGGTTGGTGTCCCATCATATACTTATATTTTCAAAACCAAGCAATTGATTTTGATGCGTCTTTATAAAACAGATAGACTGGTTTATGAATAAGGTGTTTGTGTATGATCATGTCGGGAAAAGATCTTACTTTTGCAGGAAAATGGTAAGCAGCGGGTGCAACCGCTTAGCGAGTGTTGTACAAAATTGACTTACGTTGTAGTCACCACTGAAGTGAACTGCTGACACCACCCTTGGGTCACGGCACCAACGGTAGTTTCACTGAAGGGTTCCCCCGGAGGATGCGAGGCACCCAGGCCGTGCAACGTTGCGTGAGCGATCTCATGCGTGTTCGAACAAACTGGTGTTATGAGAACTGTCTGCAGATAAAATATTGAAACCATTAAAAAACTCACGGACGCGTTTAAAGAATTTATTCTAGATTTGGTAACGCCTCACCACTGGTACGTCCAACCACGCGAGTGATTCTAGAAGCATCTGTCCTGGTGACTGTACTCCCGAAGGACTGTATAGATAGACCACTGTTTTTTGGGGAGTGTAGTCACCATGAACAGGTAAGTGGCGGAAGTAACAGAGTGGCCATGCTTGCTTTCTGATAATGTCACCGAGCTGATGAACAGGCTTTGTTAGATGATTCTATCAATTTTAGTACAGGTTCAAGATATCTGCATAACATAGTTATCCTAGTGACATGGTAAATATAACATCACTAAAGTAAAAGTAGAACATAGGGTATCTCCCACTCGTAGTTTATCACTGCGTCTTTTTAACGCACCGTAACGTATGGTTTGTCGAACGAAAGGAAATTGCGAAATCCAATCTTATTGCGGATGCGTCTGTCAAAGGACTTGACAAATGCATCCGTCATACCTACGTATTGCAGCCGTATTTGTATGGGCATAAGATCGGAATTCGCAATTTCCTCTCTGACAGACGCAAGCGTTACGGTGATTAAAAAATACACAGCGACGGACGACAAGTGGGTAGACCGCGTTAAGATGACTCACCCGCCTTCCATATTCTTTAGTATAATATTTCAAGCAGCAGTCTTCAGAAACTCCGGAATATGTGAAATACAGATACGTGTAGTCCTCCAGTTGTGCTGCTTTCACAGGATCCTGCTCCTCGAATCTTAGGCACGAACTATTCTCCAAATACTGCAAACCTTTCTTGACCAACCCAAGTAGACGTTTAGGATCTATAACACACACATATCACGCCTTTTATGCCTTGCGGAGTTGGTAGAGCGTAAACGGCCGCAAGAACGGACATTTACGCCACGACTGACTTATATTTGAGGGTTATCCGGATAACCAATATTAAAAACATTCTAACCAGAGGCCAGCCCAGCCTAGCAATATGCCGTTCCCGCTAACATTGAGAATGAGCTTCATCATCTAATCTCAATTTTTAAACAGATTACCTACATCAAAGACTACGAACTTTTCATACAAACAATTAACCCCTTTGGGGGTTGAAATTCTTTTTTTATATAGTAAAATAGCCTTACTGCACAAATTGCATGTTTTTAGCCTTAGTTGTTTTGGCTGCGCGTTAATGAATGACTCAGTCAGTCAGTCAGTGAGGACATTTGCTTTTATAAGTATAGATAAGCGTAGATTACATAAACCGGGCGGAAAAAAGGAAATATTACTTGTGCTTATTGTAGTTTACTAAAAGTGAAACATTTTTGAAAATCGGTGGTTGGCCGTTGCCGATGACATACATAAACAAAAAAACTGCACATGTTGTTGACTACATTTTATCTGCTACAGCCCAATATTTTGATTAGTACATACATACATATATCACGTCTATATCCCTTGCAGGGAATGCAGTGCGTAAACGGCCGAAAAGAAGGTTACTTACGCCACGTCTGACACTATAGCGACAGGGTTGTCAGCCCATCGCCTAAAATCGCAAAACACATGTAACCCTCGAGTCCCTTAGTCGCCTTATACGGCACCCACGGGAAAGAAATGGGGTGATGCTATTCTAAGCCGGAATCACACGGCTCTGATCGACTTATAATTAATAACAATATTATAATACACAAATATGTTCTTTATTACATCATATTTATTGTGTGATACATTCACTTAATGCTGTCCACAAATGCTTATTAATTTTACTAAAATACTGATAGCTGTTTTAAAGTAATTATGTTATCATAACTCTTTGGTACGTAAGTACTTACTCGGGGAAAAGAAATTTAAAGCGTAAGGTATGGTTCCCGACATCCAGTCTTTGGGCAAAGGAACTTTTTCATATCTCATAAACCGCATTCCTGAAAAAAAAAAACATTCTTTTAATACGATCGTGATTTGAGAAGGTGCTATAGGTTAAGTTCTACTCTTGAAACTGATCAACTTTTCCCAAGGAACAACGGTCGAAATATAAATAGAAAATTTACCCTCCCATACAAAGTAACACATTCTTTAAAATTGTTTGAAGGGGGGGTCCAATTCCTTTTTCATTTTTCGACCTACGTTTCTTGAGGAAAGTTGTTTAGTTACGCGAGTTGATATCACCTTAAAAATATTTGAATGTAATAGGGCCTTAGGGAGCTTTTTTTACCTGGAATAGTACCTACTTGATAGTACGAAAATAGAATATTGTTTTTTTTACTATTGTGAAAAATACAGTCAAATTCAAAATAACAGTAAGGACAGCACCCAGAGAAAAATGGTTATTAGCATTACAACGGACAATAAAAAAAAAATATAGCTGTTATATGAATTACAGAAACGTTGACAAAATAATACCCTTCATGAGTTTTTTATTTTCGCTGCTAGAATCCTGACCACAAGCCTGCTTGTGACTAGTTTTGATTATCATAAACACGATAAAGGCTTGAAAATAATTATATTTCTTCATAATTCCAACCATCTAATTCATTAATTAAGGTTTAAGAAAACATGTATTTCCTTTTTTACAAAAACTTTACGGTAAATATTCATAATACAATGAAAAATATTTTGAAAAAAGGAATAATAATAAAATGTAACAACCAAAATCATAACTCAATTTCATACGCAACGAAAATTCCATATCTGAAATCAAATTTCAATCGAATGGTATTTTTACATTTGAAACACACTAGTTTATTTCATTTTTATTGAAATAAAAGCCACTTTCATGTGACTCAAGTACCTAAAACTTACATTATGTATAGGTAGTATACAGTATAACCAGTTCTAAGAGTTATAAATCAGTACCACCTTACTTTACTTATTAACGGTACCAACATAATCTACCAATACTGGTTTTCCATAAAATTATAAGGAATAAACAATATACGGTTATACCTTATATAGGCTGAAATATTACTAGTGACCGATAGCGAAATTTTAAGGCGGGCTGATGATATGGAACAACTTTCCCTAAGGAACATAGGTCGAAATACGATCTCCCATACGAAAATTGCCGATGAGCTGACTTCGGAAACCTGAATTTTTTGTCATATTTCAAACTATGTTCTTTGGGAAAAGTTGTTGCTTAACACCAGCCCGTCTTAAGATTTCGCTTTCAGACACTAATAAGATTTCACCCTATACAGGATGTAAGAAAAAGAACTGCGTTCCTTTTCAGGGATGAACCAGCCCATGAAACTGAAAAACTTTCCTCAAAAAACATAGACCAATATATGAAAAAAATAGACCTCACATACAACCAGACTTGGTCGGCTGCTACATTTTGTAGAAGGTCAACATTTTTTCATATTTCGATCTATGTTTCTTGGGAAACGTTTTTCAGTTTCGTTAGGGTTGGTTCATTCCTTGAAAGGAAAGCAGTTCTTTTCCTAACACCCTGTATTAAGAATTTAAAGCACCTAACATTATCTCGTTTTCAACTTCAATCTTTTTTTCAGTAGGTATGCCTTCACGTCACCCACAGTACCCAAAAATGCCTAACAAGCGCGCCAAAGCTGAAGAGCCCTCTATGTTGAAAGTCACCAAGGCGTAAAAACCCGCGCATCTGAAGTTGGAAGTATGGACATCCTTGAACACGGCTGAGGAGGCCCTTATGAAACAATCATGGCCGATAGCCCTCCCAAACCCTTCTCGTGGAATCTTATTCAAACTTTACTAACTCAAACCTATATATAGATAGAGGCTTTATTATAGCCTTTGTTCCTATTATGTGTAAGTACTCAGATGAAAGGGCCGGTGAGATGCCTGGTAAGACACTTCAATAGGCACAACAGTCCACTGTTGGACATTCAGATGCTAAATTGAAGTTTCTATGAAAAAACAAGGCTTTGGAAAACATTGAAGTAAAAAGTTGTCCTGAAGAATGCTCTGGTGAGGATAATGTCAGATGCCATGAGGTTAACTTGGCTAGCTCTAAGTCAGTACCTTAGTTTATATTTTATTTTTGCTATGATAGTTTATACAAAACTGTTATGAAAAAAATTAGGAACTTGTTCCATACAGTAACTAATTTTTTTTTAACAATGAATGATGTATCCGACATTTAGATACATCCGAACTTGTCGTCGGTTGTCGTCGGATGTCGTCGGTTGTATACGGTTGTCGTCGGATGTCGTCGGTTGTTGTCGGTTGTCGTCGGTTCTTGAAAAACACGTGTTGCCAGCACAGAAACAAGAAAGGGAAAAAATCATTTTGACTACATACATACATACATACATATATCACGCCTATAATCCCTTGCGGGGTAGGCAGAGCGTAAACAGCCGCATAAAACGGACATTTACGCCACGTCTGACAAATATTTGAGGGTCATTCGGAAAATTGTGTATCGCTATAGTGACAGGTTGTCAGCCCATCGCCTAAAATTGCAATACACACCCTCAAGTCCCTAAGTCGCCTCTTACGACTCCCACGGGCAAGAAATGGGGTGATGCTATTCTTAGCCGGCAACACACGGCCTTTTGACTATTCGACACTAAATACCATTAAAATAACTTCTAAACACATACTCTACAATCTTCACTATCGATTCACAAATACAAAAAAATATTCTTTAAACGTATCAACTTTTTCAGTAAAGCTTATATTTTTTGCTTTCTTTCGACAATAATACACAATGAGCATTTACTCATTTATGATTTTAATGTTGACTTTATAAATAAATCATTTCCATCGTGTTTAAAACCAATTCTTTGTGCTGCTATCTTTGATAAAATTTGTAAACAATCCTTTATAAATATATATAGTATCAGACAGATTAAATTGTGCTGATAACACTACGTTTGACGGTAGGTTGATGACGTGTACATAGTGATGTGTATTATAAGAAAAGATAAAATATAACAGATACTATAACACTGGCCACCAAGATAAATGTATCAATTTGAAATCTTAAATTTAAAGACCGACTCACACTGGATGCGTGTGCAACAGTGTACGTTGCAGTAGAGGAAGTATCTACTATGTTGTACTGAAAGTGTGATAAATGTATTTGCACATGTATTTATATTATATTTATCTCTTTATCAATGTAAAGTCCTTCCGTAACCAAACATTTAGCCCCTCTGACGTCCCGCACAATTTTGTGGTTATATTTCTGGTCCAAAATTACTGATGACAATAGTTAAATGCAACCGCACTACACAATGCGTCGCTGTGCCGTAATCATATGTCATAAATGACACATCACGCATCACATCAGCTTAATAGCAGTCCACTGCTGAACGTAAGTGCCATATGGATATGCCATAAGGCACGATATCCCGTTTCCGCCATCAAGTCGGAAGTTTTAAAGTCTTCGGTATATTTGCTTGGAGAACGTCCCGCCGCTACGCTTGCTGAGGCATGGGATCCACCTAAAAACCGGCTTACTCTACCATACATCGGCATCGACAGATGTGACCAGACCACTGCCGCACTACCAGATCAAATATGTTTGCCATATTAACTGTCCAATACCGCAACATCGTGTGGTACGCGTGAAGACAATCGTGTCATCTTTCCCATGCCCTTAAAACCACTGTTTACATACTTAACATATTTTTTTGCAACATTTCATTCAATCGAAGATTTTATTTCGCGAAATGTTAAAGTCTGCAAGTTTGCATTGTTGCAAAATTAGATACTCACTACTCAATGATTGGGTACTGGCATGTTATACATCATCGTAAACACTGGTTATTTAGTGACTTATTTTAAATATAGAACATTTTTTAATTCAATTATTTTTTCGTATACATGCTAATTTTTATGACCATCTGGCGGGAATTTCCTTTCAACAATGAAACTGAGTCGACGTGATTTACGCGCTATGATTAACTACGATTATAAAAAGGTTTAAAGCTCTAAGAATGTTTTGGACTTTTAGTTACTACTTTTGGTGAGTCTGTTTGTTCACGAGCAACAGTTTTTAATTGGTTAAAAGAGGACGATTAAGTTTTGAAGATGAAGCGAGGACAGGCAGACCGCAAACAGCGGTCACTCCAGAAAATGTTCAAACAACTTAAAATCCATTCGTGAAAACCGACGTATTACATATCTAGAGCTTGAGCGAGAACTGGGCATTGGATCAGCAGCGTTGCAAACCATCATTCACGATCACCTTTCTCTCCGCAAGCGTTGTTCAAGATGGGTACCACATAAACTGACCGATGAACAAAAAGTCCGCCGGGTAGATTGGTGCCGATTATGATTGAGAAATTCAACGGGGGTGAGAAAAAAAACGTATACGATATACTCACCGGTGACGAAACATGGCTGTATAACTACGACCCCGAAACAAAACGACAATGAACTGTATGGTGCTTCCATGATGAACCAACACCAACAAAGTTTCGTCGAACGCGCAGCACGCAAAAACAAATGGTTGCCTCGTTTTTTTGTAAGACCGGTCATATCGCTACTGCGGTGCTAAAGGATCAAAAAACAATTGATTCGGAATGGTATGTATCAGTTTGTGCCCCAGCAGTATTTTCATCTTGGTGTGAGAAGCGTCCGAAACCAGGAATCCGGCACCTTCTTTGGCACCATGACAATGCCTCGCCGCACACGTCCGCCAGAACACTTGATTTTTTAGTAGAAAAAATGTGTCTATCCTGCCACACCCACCATATTCGCCTGACTTAGCACCTTGCGATTTTTACTTATTCCCCAAAATAAAAGAAAAATTGAAAGGCAGGAGATTCGAGAGCAAGGAAGATACACTTGCTGCCTATAATTTAGAAATTTCCGAGGTATCTGGAAAAGAGTGGGCAGATGTGTTTTCCAAGTGGTTTAAACGCATGGAAAAGTGTATACATGCTAAAGGTGAATACTTTGAAAAGATAGATATCAATAATGAATAATAAATATAATAATTTTCGAATATCTAGTTTTTTTTGGCATGCCCCTCGTATTCTCTATCATTTACATATCAAATGTTTAACTTAAACTTGATAAAGAGTATAGGTCAGGGAAAAGTAATTTATTTCTATCGACTGATAACGCCTCGGCGTATATTGTGTGAGGGCGAGTGTGTGACTGATAATTGTTAACATAAATGTTATAGCGCAATCCTGATGCTGTGCTGTATGTTATTTTTTTGCTGCAACGTATAATCGCACGCACGCGTTTTGCTCGTACAATTGGTCTGCTTCAGTCTTTAAACAAACTAACTGACTGATGGATACAAAAACTTCATAGAAATCTTCATGGAAATAGTTCCATCATGGATCATTGTCTAGTTCTCTATGGGATTATAGTTGTACTTTTTAACAAAAAACTAAACCACCTTCAAGAATAAAATCACTAATAAACGAAAATCATAAAATACTGAAAATGAATTTTCAGGGGATATCTATCCCAATTTTTTTTTCTAGTTACCTAATAACTTTATTATTTATTTATTCATTACATTAACTATTTAACTACATTATATTATCCACACTAATATTATAAATGCGAAAGTAACTCTGTCTGTCTGTCTGTCTGCTACGCTTTCACGGCCAAACCGCTGAACCGATCTTCATGAAACTTAGCACAGAGATTGCTAGCATACCGAGAACGGACATGGGCTACTTTTTATTACCATTTGAGGGTCTGGAGTATAGATGTAGACCACCAGGTGTACCACCAGGAGCCCAGCTAAACTATTAGAGATACAGAAATGGTTCCAAAACAAAAGTTGTTCAGTATGATGGGACGCTTCTTTTCACAAGGACATTGAGGAGCTAGAGTTCCTTATGTAGACCACCAGGTGTACAATCAGGAGCCAACGTAATTTATTAGGGATACAGAAATGGTTCCAAAACAAAAGTTGTTCAGTATGATGGGCCGCTTTATTTACACAAGGATATTGGGGATCTGGAGTATCTTATGTAGACCACCAGGTCTATCAGCAGGAGCCCACCTAAACTATTGGAGATACAGAAATGGTTCCAGAACAAAAGATGTTCAGTTTGATGGGAATAAGTTGAGAAAGGACATTGCCATCTTTACCGAGGACAGAAAAACAAAAAATATGGTATAGAAGTATATGTAAATGTATTACAGTAACATAAATTACCTTCTTATCTGTTTTATCTACTTATGCTGACCATTTTAGTGTGCTCAAATCGGCACCTTTTGAAGTACGTACTCTGTTATCTACTGACTTTTGTATTCAATGGTTATAAATATTGATCTCTCAGTCCGGATAGCAAATTTTGAATTATCCCTTTAACAACAGAAGCAAGCAAGTCATCTTTAAACAGTAGAGATAAGAACTGTTCTAATATCACTGTCACACTTACTATGAATACACATACCTACTTTAGAACTTCTGCCTAAAAAACTATCTAACGCGGACGAAGTCGCGGGTAAAAGCTAGTTATAAATAAAATTGGCCTAGAATGATACACTTCTGAGGAGGGTTCAGGAGGGTAAGCGAAGACTTCATATTAACTTATTTAAATATAAACAAGCCTAATTTTTAAAACTTGATTCATTGAAATGGACTCAGTAGCCAAGCTGAACGTTATGGTCTTTATTCGGGATAACAATTTTCTTTACTTGCCTTATATTAGCGCTGTCACTTTTCGTCAAATACTTAGGTTTAGGAACGGATTGGAGATATGTAAGTCTTGTCATGAAATGCGCGTAATCTGTCAAAATGAGGCGACGATAAAACAATGGTGGCTAAATTTACTAGAAATAGCGTAGAAACTATTTGACAGAAAGAGGCAGCGCTAATATAAGGTAAGTAAGGAGGATACCTACACTCAGCATTAGGTGGCAACGAGTTAAAAGAGAAGAAGAAGATGAATAGAATTGTTATTCTGATTTTAGACTTACCCACATTACAACAAAAGATATAATCTACCTCTATAATTGATTAGATTAAGAGAACATTGGATCACGAACGTTACCTCCCCTTTTTAACGCTTTTGACAAAAAATTACGTCTTTTCTCGTAGAAGGAAGAAAACCAAAGAAAATCTTACTTATGTACTCCTACTTCTTTCGCAGTACATTCTCTATGGTATTTCAGGGCAAGAGAAGATTTCAGAGAGAACCCTAGAAGCAAGTAAAATGAAGCCATGAAATACTCATTGCAATCAAAGGCATGCGTTAAAATGAAACAAAAACAAATGTTTAAAGACACAAAATACTACTTATTTAATCAAGCTTATGAGAGCATGTTTAATCTTTGCACAGAATATACTCACCATATTTTTAATAGGTATAGGTATTTTAGATAGTTAACATGTTATGACACTATGAATTTCATCTGACTGGATTTTTTTTTCTAGCCAAAACAGCAAATTATAGTGTGATAAACCCCGCTTCTGCCACTCCACACATGACATGTAACATAATGTTGCTTATTTACATGTTTAATGTAACTGGTGGTTTTGATAATTATTACACTCATGATTAAATACAACTATTACTCAGGCACGAATAATGTTGCGTAGTTTGTACCGGCGCGACGTTGCTATTGCACATTTTAAGATGAAAAAGTAGTTATTGTGGCATAACTGTAATAGATAGACACATAGTATTGCGGCTTTTTTTTAAGATATTGATGTCTTTTAAAAAACTGTAGTACATCATTTTGCTCTATTGTCAATAATTTCCACATTTTTTTTTGTACTTTTTTCACGCGTTATGTTACAATACCTATCGAAATTTTCACGCGGATCCCTATTTTTTCTCGTACCAAATAATATAGAATTCTAATGGTATTTTTTTTATTGGTTTAGTAGTATCAAAGCCTATTCAATTCATACAAACAAACAACCAAATCTTTCCTTTTTATAATATTAGTGTAGACAAGCTAAGTCTAATTACGGTGAGATGAGTTTTTCATAGCTTCAAGTATAATATTGGTAGGTTTCACTTTTACTTGCTCTGAGTCTGACATGATATTGACCTGTATGTTGACATAACTCTCTGGATCACTGATATTGACTTATAGGCTGTCAAAGTAGGCTGACTGTGTGCTGACTTTTGGAATCATAAATGCACGACATTGATTATGCACAATACGATTACGCCCAACCATAGATACTATAAACTAAAGGGAGATTTGTTACCGAGCGAAATTTGTTCGAGTCCCGATGTCGCCACAGAAATTTACACCTACATGCGCATAGAAATACGAACGCGAGTTTACACTCGTACATTCACAAAACTAGACCAATCAAAAGACGCGAGCGAGACACACGCACACACTCAACAATTTGAATTTTACGCTAGTGATTGACAGCGTCGATAACTCATTGTCGATATCTAATAGAGCATGGCGGGACATTGTAGTATGGAGAGGAAAATTAAACTACGTAATTTTTGCGTTAGGAGATGAAACATATGTCAATCGGTAGTGCATAAAAATACAAACAAAAAATACTCTTCGATAAAATGTCGTCAGTGATAATACTTTAGGAGTAAATAAAGGTTGAAAATATTATTTCCTATTTTATTTTATGTTTATAAATTCCTGAACAAGTGGAAGTTAATAAGTAAAAGTAAAAATAAAATACTCGTATTTTTGAGAATCATTTACTAGTGATTTTTGATTTATCTTCTTAGCAAATATGTACATACAAATAAGTTCCTTAAACCTTCAATAATGAAACAAACTTTACATTTTTTTTAATGAAAATTAACATAATATGTACATATTTAACAAATACTATTTGTTTTATAACTATAATTCAATAATCAAACAAAACTTTACAAATAATTGTAATCAAACTTAACATTTATGTGCATAAAATACAAATACTATTTGTTCTATAAGTAACTATTCAATAATGAAATAAAACTTTACAAATAATTTTAAATCAAACTCAACAGTTATGTGCATATATTTTAATTAATTTATAATATCCTTTACTTTACTACAGTTTTTTTTAACAACTTTAAATACCACGTGGCTGAGTGTAGATAGGTGAGTCATTTCCCTGTGCGCTGCGCACCGTACCTACGTAATCAAATAAAAAACAAACTGGTTATTGACAACAGATATTTCTGTCTCTTTCGCACACGAGACAAAAGAAAATAGGAAGTAGGCCATGAATTTTACCTACTTCTGTGACAAAAAATCAAATAAGTAAATTGAATTAATTTACTACGCAACAGCTAAGAAAAAAATTGTATTCCATCACCGGACGAGTCATGGTCGCATAAATATTACTTTCAATGCTATTTATTAATCGTGCCACACATGGATTTAAATAATTAAATAAAAAAAAATATACCCAATAGATTATGATATTGATTTAGCCATATAATTGTAATTATAACTTTTTTGTAAACATTGCAATGTTTCTATTTAAATTTTAATATTTATTGACTTCTATATCCTAATAAAATCACGATGAATACTTTTGCAAAATAAATCAAATCTATCGATACTTTACACAATCGGACTACAAACACTAACTCACGACTCCGAGGAGCGGCGGTACTATACAACTTGCATTATTTTGTAAACTTTGATGTGTTCACTGTCCATTGCGTTACGGAAACAAGACATTTGAACAATCTTCTGAGCAGAGTAAGCATTGTACACCGTTTGCTTATAGAACTGGGACTATTGCTATGGTTCGTGGTGAATCTTAGAAAAATATTACTACAAAATTGATTTTGTTTATTTTTGATGTTAAATCAATAATAATGACTACTTACCGATGGAATGTGACTCCATGAGACTTGAAGTTGCACTTATTGCTTCGATTTTTGCAAATTACCACTGAACAACACGGCATTTCACTAAAAACGTCGATCGCGACTGAACTGCGACTGAGCACAATAATCACCCCCGGAAGCAAAGTATGATCATTCTGCACCAACTAGTGTCGCACCGGCCACGCCCCCTTTTCACATCTCCCTTTAGTTTATAGTATCTATGCGCCCAACAATGTTTTGTACAAAATGACTATGTACGACTAGCAATGTGCCGTTCCCGGTAACAATGGGAATATTCCCCGGAAACCCGGGTACCCCTGCCTGCTACGCCAAGGGTCGTGGGTTCGATCTCCACAAGACACAAATATTAAGTCGATTTTCAAGTATGTGTGTTTAGTCTGGGTGTTTTCTATGTATAATACGTATTTATTTGCAAAAAAGTACTGATATCAGCTATCTAGTTCTCATAGTACAAGCTTTGCTTAGTTTGGGGCCAGATGGCGCTATGTGAATTGTTCTGTATATAAAAAAAATTACGAATGTTACCTTTTTTTTATTAATAAACAATATTTAATAAATAATAAATAAATATCCTGGACAATTCATTTTAAGTGTTTTTTGAAGTAACATAAGTATAAATAATAAGTAAGTAAACATTACATAATCGTATATTAGACAGAATGACACAAAATACGATTATTTTAGGAATTTTAAAGTTAAATATTGTAGTGAGAGATTAGGAATTACCAATGCGAAGGATATTATGCTGTAGGCATGTATTTCTGTAGGGTGTATTTTAAAAAGTGAATACTTAAAGGTTTGCTTTAGTTCGTAAACATTCCCTTGGGAATATTCCCAGTAAATTACTAAAGTAGGAACGGCACATATTGCTATGTACGATACAGTCATTGGATCGTGTTCAGTTACTGGCCCGGACAATTAATGTACCGGGGTATAATTCGAATTTAAATAAAATTACGTCGACGAGTAAATGAACTCATATACTATAGTGTTGGCTATAATCGACTTCTTGATTAATTATTGCAATATGACATATAAGGCCGTGGAGGGGGGGTGAAACGAAGCCCCCCGCATTAAAATTTTCTGACACAAATCCGACCCAGTAGGTTAGGTCTGGTACGAGTTGTGACCCACTGGAGCGAACGAAGTGAGCGAGTCGTAAAAAATATAATAAATAATGTATAAGAAAAAAACAATATCGATTAAGTTATACGAGAATGTAAAACTATCGATTAGGTTACATCACTACTAGCAGATTTTCAAAATGGTCACGTGATGTCTTTGATGATCGCGTCGTGCATGCGCGGGGTGTAAATTGTTACTACAAGCAAGGGTGTTTTTGGCGAAACTGTTTTGATTTCATTGCCATTGTCGTGCATGCTTGGGTTGTGCATAGCTCTGACGTTCATGATTATGCTGTGCAATACACTGTCATACATTGTTTGGACTCTGACTGTTTATGTTTACAATTTTACAATGTATTGTTTTTATTTACATTAATTTCAATCCTATATTTTATTTATTTTTGGAATAATTTGTGTCATCACGACAAATATTATGCAGGTGTTTTATGTAGCCGTGTTTGTGTTATATTTAACCTATCTGTAACAACAAAACTATACTGTGACAATGACCTACCTGCCTACTTTTTTTATTTATTTTATAGAATAAATTATTCTATCTATCAGTAACGGCTATGTAACTCAACCGTAATACAAGTAAAATACATATTTGTTATAAGTACTTTATTTAGAAAGAGATACATGCATAATAATCAGATATTCATCGGGTATTTCGTTGACGTAGTACATTTTGTACCTATTACGTAGACAGGAAGAATTTAGACGACAAAACGGGTTTAAGGTGTTAATTTCATGTCGTCAAATTGTCGTCAGCTGCTGGTTTTAGATTGGGTTTTACTGTTATATTGGTCCACCGACATAAGCATCGCTCTTATTGAAGAACAAGATCGACATTAATTTGGAAAGATGGTCGCAGTTCTCCCTGCAGGACCGTCGACAAGTTCCAAAACCAGATAGAAGCTTGATAAGCTATCCGTTGTTTATTATCTTCCGAACTTCGAAATCTTGCTGAGATTCTGCCACGCAAAAGATCCAATATCATCCAGTTCTGAAGAGACCGAGTATTCAAGTAAACCAAGATGATCAGAAATTGAAAAACTAACCTCTATATTTATTTATAGCACCGAAACACCGTATTCAAGTATCACTATCAGAATAATGAATGATATCCGTAAAAATACACAAATTATTATGAATTCATAAACAAATTTGACACAATAGGTAACTATGCGGTGTAAATCGAAATTATGAGAGTTTTAGAGTTCCGTAGTCAACTTCTTGCAGGCTGCAAAAAACGCTCATAATTTACCTAACCGCTATGCTGGTCTAGTCCAGTAGCGCATACAGCTTCTGATCATGGGGGGTCACAAC
This sequence comes from Tuta absoluta, assembly GCA_027580185.1. NCBI lineage: Eukaryota > Metazoa > Arthropoda > Insecta > Lepidoptera > Gelechiidae > Tuta > Tuta absoluta. The sequence goes on from JAQAHW010000009.1 coordinate 8,132,112, forward strand.
ACATACCATAGCAAGACTACCGTTGGGTGAAAGAAAATATTCATCACAAGAAAAGCGACTAGACACATCACATTAAAAAAGACAAGGGATGCACACTGCACCACATTACCACTACACGTATTGCGAGCGAATCTAGCTCTACATTTACGTTCTAAAAGTTGCTCCGCGTGCAAAGAGAGTTCCGCCTTACAGCAAACAATAAACATATTGCGAGCAAAGCGAGCTTGACATTTGACTTTAAAAAAGCAAAGCGAGTACCTGCACCACGCTCCACGAATATAACTTATAATATAGAGCCAAGCAAGCTCTAAATTTCATATTAGAAAGGCAACAGAGAAGCCTGTTTTTTTTTTACTTTGCGCCACAGCAACACTAAACTTAACATGTCCCCCTCTATCAAAAAATATCCTCCAAATTTTTGGAAGGACAAATTTTTTCGTTCTTAGAAAAGTAAAAAAAGATTTTCAGTTTCACGTCCAGGAAACGCTCTGAAAGTTTGCATTCATTTCTAAGACACACTGTATATAGGGTGGCCTGTTAAGTGACGTCCAAAGACGAAATTCAAATGCCTTATACTGATGGGTAACCAAATCACTAACATGTATGTCCCGCAATTTATTGTAGATTCCGAGTTATTCAACGTTTCTGGCAGGCTTCCTTCCTTCTGTTCTTTAGTTCCATAAAAGGGCTTTTTGAGTTGTTGTTTTTGTAGCATTTTTATTTATCGAGTACAAAAAAAGAAAAAAAGGCCTGCCAGTCATGTTTTTCTCATACAACTTCAAAAGTTGAATAACTTGGAAATTACCAAAAGTCGCAGAACATACATGGGGGTGATATAAATAGCCCTCAGTATAACGCATATAAATGTTGTCTTTGGTTTTACTCTACCTACTTAAGTTTTACGCATGCGACACAGGCCAGCAAAGCCAAAAATTTGTAATATAAAGTATATCCTAAAATATGGTTACAGTAGCTGCAAATGTAGAATCATCTCGAGGCTTTCACGGTTTTCATCACTTTTTTATATTTTTTAAACCCTAGATTTAGTTGTGACCGACACACTCTTAGCAGATTTTTATGCCACGTAAGAACAAGTATTGAAGTTTAACAGGTATCCCATCCCTTTTTAATCAAATAAAATTAATCGAATAGCTGTGACGTCATATGTATAGAAATGTAGAGAAAAGTCGGAGAATGTAGGAAAATGTCGGCGGCCGACATGCCGGCATCGCTCCCACACTGGATGTATGGAACAGTCGCCGACTGTAGGGAACAGTCGCCGACTTAGGTTCGGGAGCACCTTTTAAACATCAGTAAGGAGTAATTTTTATCCTACTTTGACTTAGAATCAAACCTAACGTTATACAAAAAAGTGGGAGCCGTAAATGTATCTATTTTCTTTTGCTTATATTAGAAAGTGATATAAGAATAGCTAAGAAAAAAGATATATTTACGGCTCCCATTTTACGGCTCCCAAATTAAAGCACTCCCTGATAATTACTTTTAAAATTCTAAAGTCTTTCCTCCTCGAGTCCCTCCTTATGGATGGAAGGGGTTCGTTTTGTTCAACGATCAGGTAGTTGTTGTACAACTTGTTGGTAACAGGAACTTTGCTCATTTTATTCCGCTTTTACTTGGTATACTTATTGAAGGAAGTTTCTATTACCTCTTAACAATAGAAGATAACAGCAGGTAACTGATTTACCTTTACGTAGAACTTTAATTAAGGTGAAATTTTTACAATGACCGATAGCGAAAACTCTAGGCAGGCTTCTTCGTATTTTGACCTATTATCACCGGGATATATAGGTCAAAATATGAAAAAAGAATGGACCTACCAAACAAAATTTCTGATTTGAGTTACTTTCTATGGAAAATCAAAATATTTTTGCAATAATTAGACTATTCGACCTACTTTCCTTGGGCAAAGTAGTTCTTTTCAGTATCAGTCACAATTAACATTTTATTCGATAGGATTATACCGCTAAATAATCTTCGCAACACATCTGCGTATGCTTCGGTAGCTAATGGATAGCTATTATTCTTTAGTATCGTATTAGTTCAGTCTCAGATTTACGGATTATTATAATATGACATCAAAAAGTTTCCAAGCAAGTTGTCATCATGCCATTATTCGGTGGTGGAGTTATTTATGATTGAAGCGACGCTAACAAAAAATATGGCACACAGTAGGTACCTCTCTAAAACACAGTGTAAAAATAAACGTCTACATCTGTTAAGAAAATGTATATATTATAAATGTATAACATTTACTCTCACCTAATTGAAAACGCAACTAAATTCATTATTCCTTTCATGAAAATTACATTCATTATTTGACATAGTTGCTCAGTAAAACACATTGAAAGGTGAAATAAAATAAAAAATACTTTAATTCATTATCATCCATCATATACTGTGACAAACGACTCTTTAAGTATAAATCCTAGTATCTGACAAATCTATCAAGTACAATTTAACACGGAAAGTGTTTAAAAATTTGGTGTTCAATTTATCGCGGGTTTTCATCGCTGAGACTACATTCAATCTGCCAAAATGAATTAGTTACAAAACTAACTCGATAGATGGAGCCGTGCCACGCGTTTTGGGGGCATCAAGCACTTGCAAAATTCGCAAGCAAGGGAAGAAACGCGGTAGCCCAGATGAAAACAGCGTCGCGACTACTCATGGCGAAAGTCGCAGGTTCAAATCCTTGTAGGGTATGACGTAGACACGACGTTGATCATACGAAGATGAAATGTAAAATGAACGACCCTGCCAGTTCTTTTTCGGAAAAAGTTTAAGTTTTAGGTACGTGTACCAACATGGGCAATCCATCCTCTAAGGAAGATAAATAGGAGGAGATTATAATCGCGCAAAATGGACAAGGCAACAGTGCAAGCGCCTCGGAGACCGTCAATTTGACATCATATCTTCTCGTGGCGGTAGTGATAATGGTATCACTCGTATATGGTTTGGAAGAAAATCCACAAATGCCTCACCAAGAAGATCGGAAGGCAAGCGACGGCCATAGCGATGCGGCAGCAACGTTCATCAGTTTGAATCGAAGAAAACGCGGTGGTACCATGTGAGTGAGCAGTAACTCTTATTTTTTTAAATTTTGTAATTATTTAAATGGTGTTTTCTAAATATTTTCGTGTCGACCATAACTTATTAACTAATGTCAAAAATAGATAAATATTACGAGGATATTAAATATTTAAAAGAATATTTAGTGAACTTAGCCCAAAAAAAAAAAAATGAAAAATTAGGTCAAGAAAAACTAAGTTTAGCAAAAATTTTATATGATGAATATCAAAACTTTATAGAGGAGTACAGTGAAAAAGTAGAAAATAACATTATAATATTGGGTTACATTAGTAATATCACCTTACATACCTTACATGGAATAAATCGTATTACTTTCAAATAATATATTCATTTTATATTTCATCTTCGTATGATCAACGTCGTGTCTACGTCATACCCTACACCCCGCCCGCGGTGGCATTTCCCTAAAATCTGGTTTGAAAACCGCCTATTCGGTTACAACCAAATATATTTCATTTTCATCATCTAAAAATGGTGTGTAGTATTCACAAATATTTTCACAAAAGTAGTGTTTAAATATCCTAAGTACCATTTTATATCTGCATGGAAATTGAATTCATTCTCCGTTTACACCGAGCTGGCACCACAGTGGGACATGCGGGCAGTGTGAATTGTCGCGAGGGGCGCAAATTTGTGCACGCGACCCGAGCCAAGCCTTCGGTGGGCTAGTGTGCCCTAAATATAGAAATCGGTAAGCGTGGAGGCAATAGGTAGAATCCAAAAACTGTTGCATCGATTTCTTTTGCAATAAACATAGCATTGCTATGGTTATGATTGGGCCGTCGTATTCTGCTTCAATTTCCACACAGTTTTCTTCATTTCGTGTGAGACACTAAGTCAATGAATGACCCGATGAGCCCTGGTGTCAAGAGTTTTTCAACTGCTTACTACTACCTACTAGTAGGCCTCTGACATTGTTGTATGGTCATCATCATTGGCCTCATCGTCTGTGACAGACGATTTAATCAGTGTCTGAAAAAACACTGCGTTGCCTGGGACTAGGGTTTCGTTCCCGGGACCCGGGAATCGGGAATTCCCGGGAAAAGCTTCGTTCCCGGCGACGGGAAATTAATATGCATTTCCCGGGAATTCCCGGATAATTTAAATTGTTGTTTAATGCTCTAAAAACCTACATATTGATAATTATTTACAGAACACAAAATTTCTGAATATAAAATTAAACAATAATAAATAAACCTTTACTGCTTCCATGACCTAGAGATATGATCGTTTGTTGTAGGATCTGGAGGTCTCTGGTTTGAATCTCATAGGAAACACACTAAGTTGATATTTGTCAATTTATCACTTTGTGGGATCGTACCCAGTTTTGTTGGGATAGGGCATTGCAAGTTGATTCACCTAATTATCTGTAAGAAAGACAGATCGGTGCTTCGGAAGGCACATTAAGCCGTCGTCCCGGCTGATGTCTATGAATACTTAGGCATTCTAGGTAATAAAACACTTTTTTACACTAGTTCCACTATATATAGTGGAACTAGTGTAAAAAAGTGTTTTATTACCTAGAATACTATGGAGTTCCATCAAGAAATCACAACACAAAGTGTAAATCAATACTTAGGCAGTTTGGCCACCTGTCGTCCGTCGCTGCGTATTTTAACGCAACGTAAAAGTATGCGTCTGTCAGACAAAAGGATATTACGTATTTCGTACAAATACGGCTACAGTGCGTAACAGATACGTCTGTGTAGTCGTATGATAGACGCACGAATGATAACTAGGAAAACCACTATAGATGGGGTTATTAACCATGTTAGTTACGAATACATACTAAGACTCTGACCCCAAAGTTCATTGGGTCGTTTTTCGATTTGTTGCCCTTCACGATATGATGATGAAGATGATATAAATAGATCCATTCTTTATTGTTTTTTTTATTTATTATTGTATATCAATATCTGACCGTATAACTTAACGTCTGTATAAGCGATCTCTGTGAAAAACAACAGTTTGCCCTGCACTCGCCAATCTGCCGGCCTAGCGTGGTGAGTATGGCAAAAACACTACTTATAGGGGAAGGCCCATATCCAGCAATGGACTCGTGTGGCCGTTAATGCTAATGTTGTGCTAGAAATGTCTGACCCATGGTCTCTCAATCCGAAGATCTTGGGATTCGATTCCCATTTCGTTTATTTTTGACAATTCAGGCTGATTGACCAGTTTATTTTTATTTATAAAATTATTTATTTCGTAGAGCACGTTAAGCCGTCGATCTCGGTCGCTGTTTTGAATTTGTTACACTGATCACTAATTAACTTGTTAAGACGGTTTAAAAATTCAGAGACCAGGATAGGCTCGTTCAGTACTCGTATGACAGTGTTAACTTTTTAAGTATGTAATTTAAGCAATTAAATAAAGTGTTTATCTCAATTTCTTATGAAAAAACAGCAAAAACAAAAAAGTATTAAACTTTTCCCGGTTCCCGGGAATTCCCGGGAAAAGTGAAATAAAATTCCCGTTTCCCGGGAACTGAAAAAGGCCGGGAAAAACGAAACCCTACCTGGGACGCAATTATGGAAAACGCAGGGCTGCCTAGGACCTGCGCCACCCTCTCGGCTTTCCTGGCTGGATCTGCAGAAACGACTAAACGATATGTTGTATGGTACACTGTAAGTAAAACATTCAAATTTATAACAAAAAGATTCATACCACTACATTATTGAGTAGATTCATTTGCGCCTTGCCTACGAGAAAAATGTACACAACAATATCCAACAAATATGCTTTGTTATATAATAAAACGCAGTGGTCAGAAGAAAACACAAAATACGTCACAGACGGTCTAAAAGATTTCCCCTAGGACCTCTAGAACCACCGAGTAGAAGATAAGAGCAATAAGAAAGAAGCATAAGAACCATTGGTGGTTCTAGTGGTACATACTGGTGTCCCGCTAGAACCACCAGGAGTATAAATATACTAACCCTTCCCTTCGTAAAAGGACACATGTGTCCTCTAAGTCTCTTACACATCTCATAGGTGCGACTCGAGCGAACTTAAGTTGATTTAGAAATGACCAATAGAACTTTGTAAAAATCGGTATAAAGTATGCTGAATTCAGTAAAGATCTACCGCTTTTTCGGCAGGTTTGCGTTCACTGCGGTGGGCTGGCAACGTGCCCGCGCGCCTCCAATCATCTTAATATTGTTACTTTTCTTTTGCATTCAAAAGAACATAAATTTCTTGCGGATGCTCAAGGCTTTGTAGCGTAAAATACTTTAAATTACACGCCACTAGCTTAAAGTATTAAGTCTAGGTACTCGTACACGGGTTCGGGAATCAGGTTTTATTGAACTCCTTACCGAATATTACATAACCATGTGAATATAAAAGATTAGGTATCGATATCGTGGCACCTTTATGACCAAAAAATGGCAGGTGTGGAAATATAAATCCACATATTTCACTTTTATTGTCTTTTTATTGACAACTCCCTGCAAAAAGAATTAGATACCGTGAATGCTTTAAAACATTCACTATCTTACAAATCTTTTTATATAATAAATGGAAAATCGTGTCTGTGGGAGTTTTCCTTTGATAAATACTAGAAAAGCAATGCAGATGCTCAAGTTTAAAACATCCTTTTCATTTAAAGAATAAAGTTGAGTATTTTTCCTGTAGGTTACGCCTTGTCAACCGCTGACTAAAAAACAGACAACTTGTTCTTTACGTGAAGAAAATGAAACGGTATTTTTTAGGATGACGATTATTCTGGTTGTTAGTAAAAGCCCTGAGTTCCTTTTAAAAGCTGCACCAGCTCGCGAAACTGAACAACTTTCCCGAAGGAATATAAGTCGAAATATGAATGAATAATTTTGACCGAGTTACTTTGTATAGGAGGCCCAATTTATTTTTTCAAATTTGTGTTCAAGGGTCTGAACTTTTATAATTTTGTGAATGCTATGCTATTCAAATTAAAATTTGCTACCTACTCAAATAATTTTAAACAATGTTAACAATAACAATTGCACAAAGAAATGGTTTAGTGTAGGTAAACTAGAATCAGGAGAATAAGGTACGTATTTGAAAGTTTTAAGTAGGTTTGTCGGGTTGTTTGTTGTCTCGGCGTTACGTACGAATAAATATGTGCTAGTAAAACCGCGGATGTAAACGCTAGTATAATATAAATAAGCCTTAGATAAATGATTGTTGTCCAAGCGACAGCGAGGACCAATCTTTCATCTAAGAAATAGGCACTCTGCATTAGACTATTAAAGATTATTATTATTAAAGATGGCAAATAAGAACTTAACACAAAATATTTTATGGCATGATTTGCGTTATGACAGTTATCGGTTCATTATAATATCTGAAATCTTTTACACTTTCGGTGTTATTATTAATGGAAAGTATGTTTGGTTCAATTTGCTTGATACTTAATCTTAAATTGTCTTTCATCCTATTGTTATTAAATATTCATCGTCTTTCTGATTTACGAGGTGTTATCAAAATATATTTCTTTACCTACTATCAGCAGCACTTCGCATTACAAATTCAAGGTTACCAGTATCATCCAGTATACTGGTTTTTCATACAAATCTCATGGTCACATTCAGGTATTAATTGTATGACAAATTAATAGATACAACACGTGATTCCCTTTCTATAGGGTATTGCAACATGAGAGGACACTCATATTGAGGACACTTATATTACTCATCATTCACTTATAGTACTAGAAATCTTATAATAAGACTAAGTAAGAATATAGAAAGTACTTTGAGGTGAAAATTTAATCTTTAACAACTTAAAACTATAAACTGGGTAGGTAAAACTTAATGTAGTATGAAGGACCACTTTCTTGAGAAGGTTCTTCCACTTGTCATCCATCGCTGCGCATTTTAAAAGCACCGTTACGCATGCGTCTGTCAGACGAAAGGAAATTGCGAATACCGATCTTATTGAATTCCCAGACGGACGGCAAGTGAGAGAACCGCCTAAGTGGTACTCAATTATGTTTGTTTACCAGAATTTTCCGATCAAATTTCCAAGGACAATTGTTTTGTTTCATGACGGGAATCAGCCCACAACCTCCTAAAATATTTTCCGCTAGAACAATCACCTTCGACGAAAACTCTTGAATCACTTGATTCCCACCCAATCATTTAAAGACTCAAAATCAATATGAAAAGGTCTTGAAAGGAATTCTTCACACAAAAGCGAAACATTCCTTTTACCTTTTTGTTTGAATTGTTTATTTTTGGATATTTAATACAAAATGGCCATTAGAAGAGCCTTTCATGTCCTTTAATGTTTCTTAAATGTTGTGCCGAGTTTTGTAATAAGAACCTCGGAATACATAAGATCCGTGAGCAGTTTATGTCTTATTATTTAGGTATTTAATTTGCCGTATGATGCCGGCTTGGAAGAGCATCACCCCATTTCTTTCCCGCGGGTGTCGTAAGAGGTGACTAAGGGGTTCGGGTGTTCCACGTGTATTATAATTTTTTGGCGATAGGCTAACAACCTTTCATTACAGTGATACACGTCTTTTTCTGAAACGGCCCCCAAATATTTGTCAGACATGGCGATAGCGACCGTATTTTAACGGCCATTAACGCTCTGGCTACCCATCAAGGAGAGGTAAAGGCGTTATATGTGTATGAATATTTAAGGTAAAAGCTCCTAATATTGAGGTACCGTTTTTTGGCACCTTATATCGAGGTATTTTGTTTTTGGACTTTATAATTTTACCGGAACCGCATATTACAAAAAAATATATATGAATGCGTGCTCTATTTTGTTTTGCACCATCATACTGGCGGTTGTTTGCATAACACCGTCCAAACACGCTCATATCCACCAGTTTGTGCGACGGCAGCGCAGAATCCGGTCGTCCCATACAAACGCAGCTCGCTCGACGGTAGTACTTCAAGAATATTGTTAAGCAAATTTAGGTGGAAAATTAGTTAAATGAGTAGAAAAAAAAATGTATTGCTAGTTGCTTTAGTGTATGTAGAAATAGATTTAGGCCTTATTTGGTATTTTTACCCTGATTAAATGCGTTAAATTACGAAAATGATCATTCGCGAAATTAGGCGCTTTTTTTTTAGGTTGCTCTTAATATTTACAGTTTTATATTTATTTTTAATTTGAAGCGCACAGGATTCAGTTATTCGTTATTTATCTACTCAGCTATTATCTACATTACATGCCAAACGTAAAAACCTATTTTCGCGGCAGGTGTTTCGCGGTAAGTTTCTTGTTTTTTAAAGAAATGTGTAGCTCTAAAAAACTGTGTTTTGCACTGAGTTCATAGAATTGGGCTTACGAAAAACAAGTTTGTTTACTGCCTTAAAAAAACATTTTCCGTTTAAACTATTAGTATTTTTGTTTGATACTTTAATATATCATATATATTAGTACGACTATGATATGAAAAAACTTTCAAATCTGTCAGTTTTTATCACTCGAAATTAGGTTAAAACGGAAGAGAGATTTCCCCTTTTACCGAGCCATAAGAATTTTGAACTGCCATAATAGGCTCTATGAGACCTTAACATCGAGTAATGATGGATCGAAGATAGGACTTTCATATAAACCTATTATCGAGTGATAGAAGAATTTAAAATGGATTTAGGGGTCAGTCAGAATGAATATAAGATGAGAAAAACCTTAACTACTTACATAGGTATAGAGTAAAAAATTGCTAATTTCCGTATGAGTACGAAGTACCTAACGTCCTTTCTTCTGTTTCTTAGAACTAGTTTGTAAGCTATAAGTAAATTAATAAGGTTTTACCTATACGGGACCCAAAAAAGGCATTATTTTTTATACCCTCGATAATAGGATCCGCTTCCGCGAAATTAGGCTCAAGCCTTAAAAATACCTCGAAATTAGGGAAAATAGCCTTCTCAACTTCAAAAAATAATTTGAGTTCTGAAAAGTTCTGATAAAAAATAATGGTGTGTGAATCGTGACCGTCAATATGGCTTTCGCCGGGGGCGGTCTACTGGTGATCTTCTTGTGTATGTCACGCACTGCTGGGGCGAAGCCATCGAGAAAAACGGCGAAGCACTTGCCGTTTCACTCGATATCTCGAAGGCCTTTGACAGGGTCTGGCATGCAAGTCTGCTCAGCAAGCTTCCTGCTTATGGCATCCCAGCTGATTTTTGTACTTGGATTTCAGACTTCCTTAGTGAACGGTCCATCAGAGTAGTCGTTGACGGCTGCTCCTCTGACCTAATAGCCATTGATGCCGGAGTTCCTCAGGGGTCTGTTCTCTCTGCAACTCTTTTCCTGCTGCACATCAATGACCTCCTTCGGCATGATATTGTTGGATACGCAGATGATAGTACCGTTTCAGAGAGATACTTGACAGGTGCAAAGACCAGTGGGGATGAAATACGTTCGTTAAGAAAGGCCATGGTAGAGCGAACAGATCTGACCTTAAGTCTTGTCTCCCAATGGGGCGACGACAATCTGGTCTCATTCAATGCCACCAAAACACAGGCGTGTCTTTTCACTGCAAAAAGGAGTCCTTTCGACTGGACACCTACTTTTCGGGGTACATCTGTCCCAGTCACTGACAGGCTTGAGCTTCTAGGCATGGAGTTGACATCAAATCTAAACTTCGGCGCGACCATCGAGTACAAGGCTCAGACGGCGGCTAAAAAGCTGGGCGTCCTGAATAGAGTGAAGCGATACTTTACGCCTGGACAGCTTTTAACTCTTTACAAAGCACAAGTCCGATCCTGCATGGAGTATTGCAGTCACCTTTGGGATGGCTCAGCCAAATACCAACTTGCCGCTCTTGACTCGGTGGAACGCAGGGCCAAGAGGCTCATAGGCGACATAAAACTGGTGGACACCAAGCTACATAGCCTTGCACATCGCCGCAAGGTTGCCTACTTGTCGGTATTTTATAGATTGTACTTCGGAGAGTGTGCTCAAGAGCTTCACGACCTTGTTCCACCAGCTCCCTTCTACCATCGGACATCCAGACGCACCGCCGGATACCATCCGTACCTGGTAGCCATTCCACCAATTCGGACTAAGCGCTTCCAGTCATCATTTATAATGCGCACTGCTAAAGAGTGGAACTCACTTCCTGCGTCTGTGTTTCCAAAAGCATACAACCCTAATCTCTTCAAAGTAAGAGTGAACAGGCTTCTTCTGGGTGAGCTCGCTCCATCTTAGACTCTGTCTCTGTCCTATGACCTAGACTAGAGTCAAGAGCAAACCCATCATTAATAAAAAAAAAAAAAAAACGTAAAATAGGAACTCGACAATTAATTTAAAAAAAAAAACAATACTCCGTAAGTCAACAAGAACATCTTATTTTGGCGCATAAAGTCGCGCGACGTGAAAACACGCGATAATAGGAGCTTTTACCTTATGTAAGTTCACTTAACTACTAGGTTTTTAAATATCATTGTCGAACGAGGTTTTTACTTAGCCGACTAGAGCCACGCAAAAAGGAGGATTATGATTTTGAGTATGTGGAAAAGTGATTCAATCAAAAGATTATTTTTGATTTCACTTTTATAGTTATTCGTTGTTTCTTAACAAAGAAACAATAACTTATGAGGGAAATAAATTATTACATACAATTTTATTGACATATAGTATATCTACATATGGATGCCGTGTGATACCGGCTTAGAATAGCATCACCCATTTCTATCCCGTGGGAGTCGTAAGAGGCGACTAAGGGACTCGAGGGTGTATATTGCAATTTTAGGCGATGGGCTGACAACCTGTCATTAGGGATTATAGGCGTGATATATGAGTGTGTGTGAGATTTTTCATAATAATATCTAGATTCTGGTCGCAAAAAACCAGATTAAAGAAAGTTTTCTCGATAGATTTATTTTTCAAAAGTTTGGTATAGTGTTACAATTCTTTGCGTAGCGTATAGCAATCTTATGAATGTCACTTTTTTTTGCGAATACGATACGTCTTGTACATTACTAGATTATTGTCGTACAGTTTTTTTGATTACTTGTATATTTGCCGAGAATTTTTCAAAAGAGTGCAAAATAGTCTAAATAAGGCGATTACGTTCTGTTCTCACACACAGGATATGCCGTTAGTGGGAAAGGGACGTTAACAAGTTCACGGCAAGCCCTTATATTCATTTTTTAAATTACCTATGTACTATTATTTGACAACTATTAAAAAATTTGTTGTTTAAAAATTGCGTTGTAACGTAACACAGGTAACTCTTTTTTGTTCATACATAATGTAGATTCATTTACAAGGTTAAATTAGGTTTGATTCTTACGTAGAGACGTTGACAACTTTATTTATTTTAAAGTATATTCATATTTTTATAATGATTACGTATTGAGTATCAAAAATGTTTTATATAGCATTAGATTCGCGAGTTTTTGTCACCTTTGAAATAGTCAAACCATTGAAATAAAAAAGTTTATTGGCTTTTCAATCGGCAGCTTTTCAGATTACCCGAAATTCGGGAGTGAAAAGAGCACATCAAAGTGTCAAAGGTTATAGACAGCCTGGTATAAAATTGAAATAGTAAAAAATCAAATCAAATTTATAGATAAATTGGACGAAACCAACCAATGTTGTTTTATTTCACAAAACAAAAACAAAAAGTCCTATTGGTTGAAAGTGCTTCCACACTGTGAACAGAAATATAGGCAGCGATTTTAGAGCAATAACATGCGTCATACCAGACGCAGAACAAGTATTGTAGAAACACTTTATTATTGAATAGAATTTAATTGTAAATAAGAAACCCGAAATTGAAATTGAAATTCTTTATTCAATGTAGGATAGTATTATCATATCACTTATTGACGTCATGAACCGTCATTGTAAAAAAAAGAAATTTGTATCACACAATTTTCTTTTTTTTATAACAATTTTGTAATGTCCTAATAGAAAACCGGCTCGGGCGGGATAAAAAAATAAAAATCAAAGCACTGCCACGGGGCTGGCCAGGTTAATCACACGGCATGTAACTTTACGCCACCACCATCTGAAAACGATATTTGTTTCAAATTGAAGTCAAGATTTTTAAAGCGTGTAGTTTACATGATGTAGTTTCCCGTGTGATGCCGGCCTAGAATAGCATCACCCCATTTCTTACCCATGGGTGTCGTAAGAGCCGACTAAGGGAATCGAGGGATGTGTATTACAATTTTAGGCGATGGGCTGACAACCTGTCACTATAGTGATACACAGTTATCTGATTGATCCTCAAGCTTTTGTCAGACGTGGTGTTAATATCCGTTTTACGGCCGTTAACGCTCTGCCTACCCCGTAAGGGACATAGGCGTGATTTATGTATGTATGTATGTATGTATGTAGTTTACATGCGTATAATTAATCGGACCTCCTGAACAGGAAAAACCCCCCAAAAAACCTGCCCAGAAGAGCTCCTACTCTAAATTAACAATCGTACTAGCCCCTAAGCTACCCTAGCTAATTCTGTAAGTAAAAAAAATATGTATAGACCAAAAATGGCTACATATTTTTTTTTTGTAAAAATTGCAGTAGATAAATCTACCTGTTTTAACTTATAAAATATTTACTTATAACAATTGAAATTACATCCATGGAGATTTATAAAATTATGTCAGTTGTAAACTCCACGCACGCCCCATTTTGGTATTAAAAATGAGTGCGTGTTGGAATTTCAGAGCTCCATGCCTCTTTGTCATTAATGTACTCATCTAACTTATAGTAAGCTTTATAACATAATGTTTTCTTGATAACAGACTTAAATTTACTTTCTTATAAACTCAATATATCTTCCGGTATTTTGTTATAGTATCTTATACTTAGACCTTCAAATGAAGTCCTAACTTAAGCGAGCCTATGCTTAGGTTGATCTATTTTATTTTTACTCCTTGTATTGCGGTTATGCCTGTCACAATTTCTAGTGAAAGTATTTATATTTTTTCTAACATTCATGATATTTTCATGAATATATTGACACGGTACAGTCATAATATTAATTTCCTTAAACAGTTCCCTTAGGGAATCACGACTGCAAAGTTTATAAATTGCTCTAATGGCCCTTTTTTGGAGAATAAAAATTGTTTCAATATGAGCGGCGCGCCCCCAAAGCAAATTTCCGACTAAATAAATAGTTATTTTTACAACAAGAGGACAAAGGTAATTTTTGCTTCGAGTGCTAATTTTGAATCCCGAGGTAGCGAAGGATACTAAAATTGTTTCAAAAGTTGTATCCTGAGCTCAGTGAGGGATTCAACAGCACGAGATGCGAATGAATTTGCTGTCGTGTGGTACACACAACTTTTTACCTCTACCAGTGAGAAAATTCTGCCAATGTCAAGTTTGGGAAATTACCTGTACAGCTCGAATGCCTGAGACAAAATAAAAATTCCCGTCAATTTTTTTTTTTAGGTTTGGTCAGAAATATTACATAATTAATATGTACCAATATTCAGAAGTGTCAGAAATATTTAATAGAACAAAACGCTTACAAAGAGAAATAAATAACTGACTGAAATAGTTTTCAGAACGCATCGCTGCCATTGTCACGATTAGTTCTGATAAAATGAGATGTTCGAAATTCAAATCACTTTTCTCCATCGAGTGGATAGTAACGACTTTTGCCCACTGGATTTACGCGGCAAAACTGTTCTTTAAAATTATTATATTTAAAATTTCTCAATTTTTTTTTGTAGTTGAACTTTTGCAGAGCAACATAACTTCTATTCATCTAAACTCTTACGCGTCATTTGAGTAGGTACCAACCTTCTTTCATACATACATATATAACGCCTATAATACCTTGCGGGGTACGCAGAGCGTAAACGGCCGTAAAAAACGGATATGTATGCCACGTCTGACAAACATGTGTTACGTGTTTGAGACCATTCGGAAAATTGTGTATCGCCATAGTGACCGTTTGTCAGCCCATCGCCTAAAATTGCAATAAACATGTAACCCTCGAGTCCCTTAGTGGCCTTTTACAACACCCACAGGTAAGAAATGGGGTGCTGGTATTCTAAACCAGCATCACACGGCAAACCTTGCCTACCTTCTCCACTTTGCATATAAACCAACTTATCAATTGGTACATTGCAGCCTAATCAGGCAGGTGTCATCCGGACAGAGGACGACACGTCCGCAACTCGCGGCAGCTTTTGCAAATAAATAAATTATGCCAAATCCCTGAACAATCACCCGCATATTAAGTTAGACCTTCAAGGGATCAACTTATTCTGGTTATCTGTAATAACTCTATGTTAGAACCAATACATATTGATCCATTGAAAACGTAGCTTGAGTTGTTGCTGATAGTACCCGAACCCTTTCCGGCCCAGCGTCCTACAAATAGAACAATTATCCAACCCTTTGTGGTAGACGTGTATTTATTATTGACACAAAATTTGGGAGGTACCGCCCGATCCGGAAAAGGTGTCAGATTTCGGAGTTAAATATCTTTATTTAACAACCTATTTCGTGAAATGAAAGGTATTCTGTTCAGTATTTCGAAGTTGGAACGTTTTGCAGTTGAAACGCAAACATTTGTTGAGCATTCAAGTTTGAACGTAGGTAATATTTTATGCGTAGACTAAAATTTTTCTTAGAAAACAATCTTTCAAATTCAAATAAGCGAAAGTAGGAACAGCACCCTAAAGCGATATTTATCAAAGTCGCAATAGCTCTCCCTTAACCTGCGACGTTCTTCCAAAACGTAAGAAAATGCATGCAGCAACTCAGCAAGCCCACAATTTGTAAATGTCTGCGAACAGTCTCGCTTGCAGCGGATGATAGTCTCGGAGACACCGTTATGAACTTTATTTTATCAAACATGTAGTATATATAGCCAAGTCTTTAAGTCCTCTCTCTTTTCGTGTGGGACACTGAGTCGTCCAACGACCCTATGAACCCTGGTTTTAAGTGTCAGCGCAAAAAAAACGTTAATCTACTTCCCTTAAAGTCTTATCTTATCTCTTTTTGCAAACAATTTTATAATGTCCATGGTTAAATTTGAACCTGTATATTCGATAAAATGTCAAAAAGATTCAAAGTCTTATACACTATGAACGCCTCGGTTACCTAATAGAGGTATAAAGTCATTAAAAAGAAAATAAGTATTCTTTGAAACGTAATAAATAACATCCCTAATAGATCTACCTTAACCACATACAACTCAAAAATAAATTTATGAACATTTATTTAGTAGTTCTGCGGGTAAAATCAAACTCGACATAATGAGACTGGTCCCTTTTACAGAAAAATTACAAAAATAAAGTACATACTTACATTACGATTAAAATATCATTCTAGATGTGACTGCAATCTCTACAATCAACTCCCAGACTAAGTTTAAGCCTTCTTCGGCGGTAGAGCCCGGGTAGTACCCGGCAGCACCCGAGGCAGCGACTTACTATTACACCAGAAGATTTACTTTCAGCTTTATTAGAAAACCATGCTTGCTAAAAGAGTTTTTATGAGTTGGAACTAGGTGTACTAGGTTGGCCTTGCGTGTTACACATACGAGGTAACTATCTCCTATTAGGTACGTCTTTTAAATCCGATGGCGTGTGATGCCGTGTAATGCCGGCTTAGAATAGCATCACCCCATTTCTCTCCCTTAGGAGTAAGAGGCGACTTAGGTTGTGGATTGCAATTTTAGGCGATGGGCTGACAACGTGTCCCTATGGCGGTACACAATTCTCCGAATGACCCTCAAATGTTTGTCAGACGCGGCGTAAATTGTCGTTTTTTGCGGCCGTTTGGGCTCTACCTACCCCGTAAGGGATTATAGGCGTGATATGTGTGTGTGTTTTACTCGTAGAAGTTCTCAGAGAACCTAACTTAATTTGACTTGTATGAGATGCAACGTTACTGAAAAAAGTCAATATAGGTATGCACCTAAATCTATTAAAAGATTTGATTTGCAGCACCAATTTTGTGTCATGTAAACTCGTATTTTTTGCAGTCAAAGCGATTTTCCGATACGCAACTTGGGAACACAATATATACTAACAAAATTATAGGGAATAAAAAACAAAACTTACAATTCAAAGTTTCAATACGAATAAGTTAGAATTACAGCAACAATATCATCATAATTTACAGGCACCGTACACTTAAACCCTCTGTCTACAAAAACGCCTCTCTGAAACTGCAGTCCTAATTTATGGACAACGAGCCTGAACATTCCTTTTGTAGCTGAACGTTAGACGAACACAAAATACACCCCATTCACCGGTTCTGGCCTTACTTAAGAGGATGCAGACAGTAAGCGCTTGCCTACTAGTGCTACTTTGCTTGTGGCAAAAACTCTCTCACGATAATGTGATTAATAGGAATAATGAGAGGGCACTTTTTAGCTCAGGACTACATCCTATTTTCACGAAATATAATACATAGCTGTGTATGAATTTTTTGTTTTATTGTAAGTAGTTGTTGCTAGTAGGCACTCCACGATATCGCTAGTGTGCAGGCGTCTGCAGGCTGAATGGCCTTAAAGTTAGTGTCGGCTGCCGGCGTAATTTACGATAAAAATATTTCCACCTTAGCAATGGCTTAACTTACAACCAGCCTTGCACTTGGAGTTTGTATGCTAGCTGGATTATTTTGTTGGAATCTCCAGACGGTTTTATTTTTGTGTGGTGCTGGTTTGGAATAGCGCTTTTTACTGTCGGGTACCACTTCTTATTTCCATATCTAATTCTACCGCTTTTACCACTCCATGCCCATTTCTACCACTGGGTGTTGAAAAAAATGTCAAGGGATAAATCCATCCAAGGACTGGGCTGCGGCGATCCTTATGAATGCGATACCTTGCACTGCACTTGCCAAGCCATCTACCAAGCGTGTTGTTTACGACAAATACCCCTAAAACTGTTGATGATCACGGTAATAGAGCGAGACTCCATTACGAAAATTTAATAACTTTATCCAGTCGGCACAGAAATAAAAACCGAAAATGCGAAGAAATATCATGGACCTCGGGAAGAAACCGCAATATCATTCAGTGAGTCGCGGGTTTTTGTCACAGTCGGTGATGGATGGCCGCAATAGCAGAACAGTATGCCCCGTCGATGTGCTATATGGAGGTTTTTATTATCTGTGACAGTTTCTTTGTTATATCAAGGTTTTTGGGAGCCGCATGATGTTGGCCGAAATTATGGGTGCAAGAGTTATTAATTCCATACGTACAAAAATTTTAATTGATATTTTAGTTTACGATTTAATAAGAGCAGGGAAGAAATTTAGCTAGATGTAATTTATTTTGAAAAGCGTTTCAGAAAGATTGGTGCTGGCAATTCTTGTGCTGCTCACTAAGTGGGTCTTCACTACATCTTTTTCATGTAGGACGTTACACTGAGTCGACAAACGATCTGATGAACCTTGTTCCCCCAAGTTAAAGAAACCCGCTCTAAGCATTTTTAAATTCTCTTTTTTTACAGGTATGGAAAGTGTCATTCATCAAAAGTAAAAAATAAAATGAATTGATACGATAAATTGTAAGAAACCAGCACATGGCAGAGTCAATTTATCCTCCTCAATCTATTATTTATCCTTTCAACAAGCTGTCTTCTAAGCCATCAACGTACCAACGCAAATTCTTGCAATAAATTCAAGCTACCTAGCTGAAGAGTGCTTTACTTGAATCGCTCACGAAATGTGGTCCCGGTTAATTTATTTGCGCGATACGCAACGAATTCTTAGATTCAAAAATAAAGAATGATAGTAACCTGAAGTGACAACGGCTGACCATATCTTTCGCAAAACTGAGAACCGCATTGGCAAACAAGTTCTTGACTGGAAACCTTGGATCGGGAATCGTAATGTAGGACACCCTAGCGATGCGATGATCTTTGCAGGATGGCTGGAAAACTAGCTGAGGCTAACCAAAGATCGTGCTCAGTAGAGCGTATTAGAGCGAAGCGTGAAAATAAAGAGGCTTATGCCCAGCAGTGGTCTAATATAGACCGATGATGTGATGGGCTGTAAAGTTATTGTTGCAAACCTGGGTACCAAATATTGAAAACACTTGTACGTCTTAGGTTAAAATTTCGGGAACTTGCAAATTTGTACTGCCGGTAGGGTTTGACGTTATGACTGTCGGTATCAGTACTACCGAGACCCCTTTGCCAACTGGGCTACCCTGGCACATTTTCTTTGGTGATATTACGCAAGTGTATCTTAATCTCTTACATATCCGTGGAAAACGGGTGGTACACTTTAGATTTACGCCAATAACGCACGGCATGGCTCCATGGATAGCTTAGAAATGAATTCCCAGCTAATTAGTATAAAGGCGTCGGTAGTACTAATAACGAAAGTCTTACGTTTTAACCCTGCCTGCGGTGCAATTCTGCAAGTTTTCAAAATATTGCAAACTTATAAAGCCGTGCTAAAAACACCGCGCACTAACAAACACAAAATTACTGTTTTTCGTAAGTCTGGTTTGTAAAGCATTGCGTGCAATGACTAAACTAGCACTACTTGACGCTTGTACGTCGCTTCGAGACGAGTATCAAGAGATTGAAAAATTGGCAAGTGTCAGTCGGGGCGTCGGTAGCACAGTTGGCAGAGCAGTGGGACGGTACCCCACGGTCCTGGGTTCAAGTCCCGGCGGGCGCTGACATTTTTTCATTTTCTTATTTTCAGGTTTTACTGTGTTCACCGCGCTCCTTCTATCTAATAATTAGTCCTGAACACGACTGCTACACGAGCAGTCATTTATCTTATTCACCGGCTGACTCCCAGTTTTACATTTTAATTTGGCCTGCGGTTTAATATGTCATGGGAACGCCTACTGCCGCACTCTGTGCATGTTAAAACACGAGTTACAAGCAAAGTGGGAGTTTCGGGAACGATAAATAAATTCCTAAGTTCCTTACTTAGGAACTCGTAGGATATGGAACTGAAGAGTTTTGATCATTGATTTGATTTTATTTTTTGCACAAAAATAGATAAGTTATAATTATTATATATTAAACATTGAAAAGAGGTAGAGGGTGGGATCGTTCATCGCACACCGCATTAGTTTAGGAGGAAACACGGCTAGTAAGTTGGGGAGATTCACTCGATACAGGGCACTGGAAGATATTTTTTATTTATAGTCGTAAGTTAAAAGACAATTTTTCTGTTTTGATGCACGATGTACAAATTTTTTGTTTCCGTCACTAATACATCCATTTTAGGGTAGCGAATTTTGGTCCATAATGTGTTTATGATGACCTTTCTGCAATGCACTAATTACGCTTAATTGGGGTTTTATACTTATATAGGGTTAGTACCAAGAAACAAATGCCGAAATATGAAAATAAAATTGTGCCTCTCATAAAAAAAGTGCACAAAATATTTAAATTTGTATGGGAAACCAATTTTTTTTCATTTTTGGATAAAAAATACTGAGAAACGTTGTTCAGTTTCACAAGTAGAATCCACACTAGAAATGTTTGCACTGAGTTTAATAGTAAGTACCTTATAAAGGAACTTACGCTATTTAAATTACAGCGGTATGAAACAAACTATCATGTGGCAATAGTTTGATTCATAACCATTAAAATAGAGAAGAAAAACAGTCAGTCAGACTGTCCATTTGATTTAACATAAATGATATAATGATGAAGATCAATACGAAAATAAATCTACCTACTTATCTATCGCCTACAAAGATATTAGAATAAAAAAGAATACTTATAGATCGTTACTCAAAATAAAACTCTAGCTGTAGCAAAATGACACATCTTAAAAAATCTTATAACGACAAGAACGTTATCATGCTACAGCAACTAAAAAATAAATTAAAATGGAGTTTGCCAGCAACACGCACACACAATTTCAAATGAAACGAGAGCGCGATGATTTTTCAACGAAAATTTAATATAATTTAATACGAGCTGCGTTCAAATTTATTTTTACATCTAGCTAAAAAGGTAATCTTATTAAAACGGAGTCTGGTAAAATGACGTTTTGAAAAGAATTTCGTTCGTTTATTTTCATTTACAAAATGATTTAAGATTTGTTGTAATGCTTTGGCGAATTTAACTTTATGTTCATTAAATAATACAGGATTTCTGCCACGCCACTAGTAAAAAAAAATTAACTAAATAAAAGTTGGATTAAAACTTACCAGTGTCACGTGTATAATAAAATTATAATTTAGTCGCGAATTCAAACTTTCAACTACGGATTTTTGTTTGAATGAATATAACATCATAATATATTCTGTGCGCAGTTGTCATATCTTATTCAAAAGTTATTAGCTTGCGGTTCTGATTTTGACCCTTGACTTTATTATAAATGTCAACTTGCGCGAAAAACTTTGTTTTCATATTCAAGCCATCCAAATTCAAACTATTATGTTCATTTACATTCACTTTTAATTTTACTTTTATTATTATTTTATATAATTTACACTTTGTGTTGTGATTTCTTGTTGGAACTCCTTAGTATACGTAATAAAACACTTTTTTACACTTGTTCCACTATATTTTAAATTAAAATGCTACATTGTTTTGCGATTATATTGTTTTGATTTTTAAAGTTGCCTGACGATGTAGTTACGAAACCGGTCGCTTTAAAGCATTTTAATTTAATATATAGTGGAACTAGTGTAAAAAAGTGTTTTATTACGTAGAGGATTATTATTTTATCTCAAGGTTCATTGATATTCCCCTATATAGATACTCTCCACAAATTTCACCGCGACCGTTTTCACTTCTTTCCTCATCGATCCGATCTAAAGTGCCCATTACAATATCTTCAAGTGAAACTTCGCCTCCCTTATCTGTCAAAGTTTGGTTGTACTAACAAATATACAGGGTGCAAATATATAAAAAATATTTTAAAATCAAAGAATTTTTATGAAAACTAGCCTGAGTTATAAAAATATTCAAAATGAAATATTTTTTATGGAAACTAGCCCGTGTTACTATACATTTTTAAACATGACAGGACTTAGATGTCTCCTATCCTTTTCTAAAACTTTTTGGCGGAAAGTGACTGCACTTATTTAAGATAAGTTACATACAAACATATATCACGCCTGTAATCCCTTGCGGGTTAGGCAGAGCGTGAATAGTCGCAAAAAACGGACATTTACACCACATCTGACAAATATTTGAGGGTCATTCGGAAAATTGTTTATCGCTATAGTGACAGGTTGTCAGACCGTCGCCTAAATTTGCAATACACACCCTCGAGTCCCTAAGTCGTCTCTTACTACTCCCACGGGAAAGAAATGGGGTGATGCTATTCTAAGCCGGCACGACACAGCTCTAATAAGCTCTAAGGTAAGTTTAGAGAATTGTACCCCGAATTGAGGGCATTGTAGAGGTATGCATTGTAAAGTAATGTTATCTCTACGAGCTACGACGAAGGTGATACGAAAACATACCGCGTTGACTCCAAACGTGGTTCTGATTTCTTTCATTATAATATCTTTTCGATCATTTACAAAATTTCTTTTTTCTTTTCGCGTTTTTTACAGTTACACCTTTTATGTTAATTTGCCTGGTTATTTCTTCAAGCCAACCGAAGTTGTGTTACTTACGCTGCACCAGTTTGTGCTTAATTTCGCGTTAGTGGGCGCGCTTTGTATTTATGGCTGAAGCAGGTCTAATGATCTTTGTATTACACGTACTAAAACCGCACAGTGGTACGACCACTACATTGAGTGGACAGTGAGAATATATCTGTGCTAGGTAAAATATAAAAAAAATAAAAATATTTCAGTAGAAAAATCCATGGATATTTAATTTTCGCAAGGCACATGGGGTGAAATATTTAATAAAATTACCTCTTATGTAATATAACTCGGTCGACTTATATGGTACGGGAGGTGCAAAGTTCTTTTTCATATTTCGCTAAAAACGGTTCAGTTTCATGGACTGAAATGAAATGTAAAAGTATTACTGTTTTTTATTTCATTCGCTGGCAGGATAAACCTGCAAAATTTGCCATCACTCACTAGTGGCGACGCTTCTTCCATCTGTGCTACCTCGGCTCGTCCCTTGCCCGCGAATTTGCAAGTGTACCTTAATGCCAATAATGGGACGAGCTGCGGTAGCCCTGGTGGAAGAGGCGTCGCCACTAGTGATAGAAAAAGTCGCAAGCTCAAATCCTGTTCGCGTTTAAAAATTTTCAAAGCTCAAAAATTTTATACCTAACACAGGAAGTGTTTTAAAATTTGGTGTTCTATTACTGCATTGTTTTTCATCCTGTATATTTTCCACTTATTTTCCCGATCCTTTGTTGTCTGAACCACTGTGGCTATTTTATCGAGCAAGCACTTTCGGAAACATCAAAGGTATAACGACCGGCTCACTCGTATTATGTAAGTGTTTCACCTCCTCTATAAGCAGATAGGTAAGGTGTAAGGTAGGTTCATATATATTACAGTGAACCACACATTATTAAGTCTGTTATATTATTATTCAAGTAGATTACAAATATATAAATTATAAATATATATGCCGTGTGATGTCGGCTTAGAATGCCGTGTGATGCCGGCTTAGAATGCCATGTGATGCCGGATTGGAAGCCGTGTCATGCTGGCTTAGAATGCTGTGTGATGCTGACTTAGAATAGAATCACCCCATTTGTTTCCCGTGGGTGTCGTAAAAAGCGACGAAGGGACTCGAGTGTGTGTATTGCAATTTTAGGTGATGGTCTGACAACCTGTCACTATGGCGATACACAGTTTTCCGAATGAACCTCGAATGTTTGTCAGACGTGGCGTAAATGTCGTTTACGCCACAAAGTAAGTATTGGCGGCTTTACGCTCTGCCTACCCGCAAGGAATAAATCCGTGATATATGTATGTAAAATGTAATAATAAAGTGTTTCTGTCTGTCTGTCTGTCTGTCTGTCTGTAATAAGCAACTTAAGAACATTTTAAGTTTGTTTTAAGGAAAAATGTTTTATAGTTGGGTTAGTTGATATTAAAGTGACTTCTCAAAGAAGAAGAGAATCGTTTTATTAAGTTTTGTACGTGGATACTTAAGTTTTCTTTAAAATAAAATACAAAGCAGTTTCTAAATTGGAATACCTACTTAACCCCTCTGCACTTAGTGAAAGAGCAAACTTTACAAAACAGACCATAATTTCCAACTTTCACTTTTATACGCTTTTACTTAAAACTTTATTCAAGTTGAGACAAAATTACAGACCTTCTATAACTATATAGATAAAGAAAGAGATAAGCAAATAACTTGAAACTCTGAAAAAGGTAAACGTACAGTAATTTGGCAAAAGAATTCACGAGCAAATACTCTTAAATGTAATGTATACCTCTAAAATGTATACCTTATACCGCAGCATTTTTAGAGATGTTTGTTAAGCGTATTCACTCTATCTAAACGAAAACATTAAAAAACTTATTTTAATTAAAAGTACAACATCTTAGATCAACATCCTCAAAGATTATTGAAGGAGATACTTCAATTTTTTAGCTGTATATAAAGTCCAGATTGGGTAAATCACTGAGAAGACTTATTAAAAAAATTAGCCCAGAAAATAGTGGATAATTTTGTTCATTTAGAAAACCCCGAAATACCGTTATACAATCACATCTCTACTCTCGTCTAAAAAGTGCAAGAGTTTCATCCGAAGTTCTAACCTTTTATGAGCATTCTTGTTGAATACCCGAGGGAGAAGTAACCAAAATTAGTAAGTATACTTACTTACTTGAGCTCCTCAAACTTTTTTGCTGTTGAGGAAGTCTCATGAGAACGCCACTTGAGCTTATTTTTTTACGGAGCCCACAGAGAAATTCATTAAATACTTCACGAGTATCATGCTCGGTTTCTTCAAAAATATGTCTTTGAGTGAAACAAGTTGTAACTTCAACCGTGAAGCTCAGTCGCGGAATTTCCGATTCAAAAATTGTTTGAGCTTTGTGCAGGTGAGTTCTATTCCGACGCATATAACTTTTATGTTAAAGGTTCCAATCCTCAGTATTCTTCAGATGTGGTTTATTTGGAAGGAAAAGTAATTTTCATATATATAATTAAACGAACAAGTATTAGTCATGGTGGAGGTTTACGCGATTTACTTGTTTTTAAGTTGGTAGAGAGTTTATCCCTCTACGTTTCGGCTGGTTAAGACAGCCTTCTTTGCGGAGGTCGACAGATCACATACGCGCGCCCGTCAGCTGTGATTGCCGAACACTCCGAAAACATAAACAAGCAAGTCGCGTAAACCTACATCGTAATTTACATTGATACGAAAGGAAAAACTTACTTATTAATGTGATTCAATGTTTTTACTAACTGGCATGAGTCCAATTTCATTTGCCTACATACATACATACATATATCACGCCTATAATCCGGGGAAGGCAGAGTGTAAATGGCTGTAAAAACGGATATTTACGCCACGTCTGACAAACATTTGTGAGTCATTTGGAATATTGTGTATCACTATAATGACAATTTGTCAGCCCATCGCCCAAATTTGCAATACTCACCCTCGAGTCCCTTAGTCGCTTCTTACGACACCCACGGGACAAAAATGGGGTGATGCTATTCTAAGCCGGCATCGCACGGCTACCTACTAATATTAATGCCTAATGTTCATTTGCCTACCTGATAATAATTAGACAGGAGAGTGAAAACCAACGTGTGAGTTAACAAAATTTAAACTTCTGAATTGTGGGATAGCATACGCCTCCAATTAAATTCTATAAGTAATCTAATTACGAGATCATACACCGAAGCCATCCGAAGCTATGTCAAATTATGAAATAAAGTGGTATGCTTGCTCTGCTCATTGACTATGATTATCTATCTATTATGAGAGACTCACATATTTTGCACTCACAGTGCTATATACATACATACATAAATCACGCCTATAAATTACGGGTTAGGCAGAGTATTGACGGCTGTAAAACGGATATTTACACCACATCTGACAAAAGTTTTAGAGTCAATCAAATAAGTAAATGTGTATCACTTTAGTGGCAGGTTGTCAGCCCATCGCCTAAAATTACAATACACATCTAACCCTCGAGTCCCTTAGTCGCCTCTTTCGACACCCATGGGTAAGAAATGGGGTGATGCTATTCTAAGCCGGCATCACATGGTTGAGCTGGCATCACACAGTGCTATATCCGAAACCGAACCCAGTCTCCACAGGTCCCTGGTTCAATCCCCAGCCGACGCCTAAACTTTATCATTTTTTTATTTTCATTTAGGTTTAAAGGTTGCTTATCATTTGAGGTAATATAAATTTCATTAAAAAATCTTAATTTTTTCTGCATAATAAATGTGATTTAAAGATGGATGCTCTACTGACTTAATTATGCCTATAGCCCATATTGTTCCATCCATCTTTCCTCTTCCTTTGAATAATGATAAGTATTATCAAGGAAAAGGATAATCTCTCAGGAACTCTATTAGGCGTTCCAAATACTCATCTATCATGGGTTTATCGGATCGGCTACGTGCACACATAGTTCAACTAGAGTAAACGCACCATTATATTCTCGAAAAAAAAACAGTACTAGTATCTTATTAAGTACTTGATGAATGGACCTGCCAAAAAGTAATATTATAACAACAACTATAATAATTTTTGTTTAAGATTATAAATACTATTTATTGCACAAAAATTTACAGAAAAAATATTACAATTTTGAAGATTTTATCCGCAAAATACAAAGCTTTAAAATGTTGAAGACCAATATAGTCCGGTATGGCTGGCATTATTTGCGGGCATAACTTACAAAAATTCTAAAGTCACTTAGATTGCGTTGTCTGTTTATAAATCACATTTTTTACGCGAGCGTATTTTTGGTAGCGCATTTATCAAAACTATTTTTATGAGTCTATAGCTAACATATTATTTTATTGTTTACACAGTGTAAAAACCCAGTTCGAGTTGTTTTTATGCTCTGCAAATGAAAATATGCTAGCAATACCTAAAATGACACAAAACAACAAATAAGCTTCGGCCAATGGTCCAGAAACTATAATTCAAAAATAATCATTCATTTATTTTTGCAACATGAAAAGCTTAATGGTGATTTGTAATAATTCTTTTTGAATATCTCTAACTAACTCTGAAATACAGCATTTACTGACCCTGGCTGACTCTACTTAAGCTTAATTTCTATTAAACTTGGTAGAGTAGTGTCTGATTGACCTGGATTTCTATTACACCGCAAATCGACGCCATGTGAAAGAGAAGTAATTTTCTACGAACGTGGCGCCAATTTTGCAATTTTACGCAATTTTTACTGAATACCCTCGTTACTTATGAAAAGTTGTTTGTTTGTGCTGCAACTGCCAGTTCATCTAATAATGTTATTTTAATTCACAGATAGGCAGTGACCTGGCAGCGACAATTTTTTTTTCTGTTAATTATTGTGCTTAAATGTGCTTCTAGCTTATATTTTAATTATTTTTTTACTTGCCTGTATACCGGGTGGTACTGATAGACCGGTTTTCCCGAAACCGAAATTATACAGTTCAAACTGAACGACTTTCCGCATGTATCATAGGTCAAAATATAGACTGACTTTCCCTAAAAAGCTCAGCTCAACCCGTTAGGCTGAATTTTTTTCCCTAAAAACCACAATCAAAGTTTTGAGAAATTTGACCACCGATACACACTCATTTTGTTATACTTTTAACTGTGGTGTTTGGGAAAGTTGTTCACCTTAACGGGTTGAGCCTAACATTTTCGGAGAAATCAGTATTCCAAGACACCTCGTGTATAAACGCTTATTTCTTTCTTTTCGTGTGAGACACTGAACCCGATGAACCCGGTGTCAGAGTTTTTCAACCGCCTACTACTACTAGAAGGCCTCTGACATGATTGTGTAACGACCGCCATCTAAGTGATCATGATCATAGACAGCAACCGGGACTGATGGCTTAACGTGTCCTTCGAAGAACGGAACCGTCTTTGTGAATCAGGTTGTTCAGCCTACAGTGTCCTAACCAGACTGGGAACATAATCAAAAAGTGGTTATATCAACTTTGTGAGTGACCCACCGGGAATCGAACCGGGATCCTTTTTTTTCGGGATTTTTGCATCACAGTCAGTTGCACTACCACTGTGCCACATCAGCAGTATATTAACGCTAAAAAAGTGATTGATATTGTATGAAACACGTAGATTTCGACTCTTTTCCTAACAACGCGTATTTTCTCACGGGATTACTTAGAACAAAAAGTTTTGGATTGACACTTGTACGTATACCGATTGGTAAGTATTGTAGTTTTGTTTCAGATAATGTAACAAAGTGTTTGCGGAAGCAGTAACAAAATGTTTGGTATCGACTGTGCTCCTTTTTATCGATCAAACTAAGATGTAATAGTCCCTGTGTTCTATTTTCAGCGTATTCATTCATAATTTTAAAATATACTGTTTATTTATTTTCATAACTAGTCACATAATATTTGCCATTGTCGTCTTCCGGACGCTTGGTAGGCGAATTGGCAGTCGTAGTTCAAGGTGTTGTATTTTGCAGGAAACGAGTAGAAACATTGAAGTGCAAGTTTTCCTAATGAATCATGCACAATTGACATCGAAATTACAATTTTAACAAAATCATGAAAGGAAGTATCCTCATTTTCACCCACCATATAAAACAGTTAGCGCAAAAGGAAATAAAATATGCGGTAGATACGAACTTTTCCCAACGGTGTTGCCGCCTTTATTTTGTTAGTCAGTTTTAAAGTTTATAATTTTATTTGCACTGTCATAATTGTTTTAGCGCGGGCCGGTGTGCGAATTGCGTTAGTTGTTTCACAAATGTATTTACGTGCGGGTTCGGTTTACAAGGGTTTGGATGGTCGGAAATAATATAAACAGAAAGTACTTGGTTGACCGAGCATTAAATTTAAAGACTTTTATTTTCTCATAATTTACTGTCACTTACATGAGAACCAGGGTAAATGTAAGATCTTATAGTTCGGTTCACTTTGCACAGAACACGCGGTTATCTTCGATGTTAGTCGGAAATTCCGGTATACTCTGGTGTGTTAAAGTCTTCTCTTAACCCGCGTATAAATTATGGTATGACAGGTGATTGCATGGAGGATCGTGTAGATGTCTTCGGTAAAGGATTTTTGCCAGGGGGTTTGATTTTTGTAGTTGCTGGCGGGACTATACATTTCTTTTCTCTATATAAAGTTTCACGGCATTCTAAGCACTTGAACTCAGCCTTTTGCTTTTTAGACATCAAAGCATACCTTTTTCTGCACTTGTGCAGTTTACATGATAATGTCTTTTACACAGGGAACATAGCAGCAATTGACGTTCCAATATAACTTTCAAACATTTCCCGCACTTTTTCTCCATGTTTGATTGGCCTGACATCTATTGTTAATGTGCAGTACTACTTTAAGTACTTCTTTGCGCATAAGCACTCCAGTCGCAATGGTTCACAGATGGTCAGGAAACATGGAGTTAGTTCAAGTTTAACAATTTATGTTAGGATAAAACTAATAAATGAATCTGTGATTTATTCAAAGGACTGTCAATATGCCAGGATCGTAGAACGTTTCCGCGGCGAAGCGCACTCCCGACTGAATTGTTCTCTAAGAGACAGCCAGACGGATTGACCTTGAGTGCGTCTGGAGCGGGAGTGTCATCTCTATGTGTTTTCTACTCTATGATATTACGTAGGGTAGTTATAGTTGCCGCCGCGTCAATCAAATCGTCATGAATGTTCCGATGGCGCACCGCGCGGTCGCGGCAGTACTAAGTACTTAAAGTAGTACTGCACATTAACAATAGAACAGTGACATTCGCCATACGAATAAATAAATACTTCTGATATACGAGGGTAATTGTTGCAGTGCTCATCATCATCATCATATCAACTTTTATAAGTCCACTGCTGGACGAAGGCCTCTTCCAGCATTGCTAGCCCTAACTTTTTTTTTAAGTAGTTATTAAGATATTTTGGACAATCCAAACTAGCTAGATCGATTTATCGCCCCCAAACCCCTATACGTGCCAAATTTTTAAAAATCTTTGTAGCTGAGATCCCGATAATATTCCTTTTTGATATTTTTACCTGTCCATACATGGCATTGATCGTAAAACTTTGTATAGGTGTACTTAAGTT
The DNA here is from genome assembly GCA_027580185.1 of Tuta absoluta. Taxonomy (NCBI): domain Eukaryota; kingdom Metazoa; phylum Arthropoda; class Insecta; order Lepidoptera; family Gelechiidae; genus Tuta; species Tuta absoluta. Next base: position 8,162,239 of record JAQAHW010000009.1, read on the forward strand.
GAAGGAAGCCAAAAAATCTTATTTTTTCTTACTTTTCTATTTCCGCACCAGCGTCTTTCAATTTAGTTACTTGCACTGGGAAGAGTAAGACCATACATAATACATTGAGTGGTTCCTTGACCTAAGCAACAGTAAGAAAAACATTTTTTACTATTAAACTGTGCTTTCTGAGTTCCTCATCAATATCCTCGATTCATATGTACCAGAAGAAGCGGCGTATTACGTTGAAAAAACGTTCAGATATAAAGCCTTTCTGAAACTAGCAGAGTTTAGTGAAGCTCCTGGTTTTCTACATCAGGTTTTCACACACACCAGGAAAAATATTTATTCAATGTAGAATAATTGTTAATTACTTATAATGTGCCGTGTGATGCCGGCTTAGAATAGCTTCACCCCATTTCTTACCCATGGGTGTCGTAAGAGGCGACTAAGGGACTCGAGGGTGTGTATTGCAATTTTAGGCGACGGGCTGACAACCTGTCACTACAGTGATACACAGTTATCTGATTGACCCTCAAACTTTTGTCAGACGTGGTGTTAATATCCGTTGAACGGCCGTTAACGCTCTGCCTACCCCGTAAGGGATATAGGCGTGGTTTATGTATGTTTATGTATGTACTTATAATGTTACATAATTGACGTTTTGGTTTTTTTTCCACTAAGTGTCATCATAACTATTTTTGTGATAACTTTAAAAAAATAAAATTATGTAAAAAAAACTTTTAAAGCAAGCTTTTATTTAAGTGCTCTGAAAAGATAAAAATAAAATTTTGAATGACATTAACCACATTCATTTATGACTTTACAGAAATGAAAATATAATAAAAGCTTGTCGCGATGCCTAGAAGAAACTACCTAATTACAGTTAGGTGCGTACCTTATTACAAAATTTCAATCACAAATTGAAAGTTTCGCGACAAGCTTTTATTATATTTTCATTTCTGTAAAGTCATAAATGAATGTGGTTAATGTCATTCAAAATTTTATTTTTATCTTTTCAGAGCACTTAAATAAAAGCTTGCTTTAAAAGTTTTTTTTACATAATTTTATTTTATATTTTTTAGTTTATGTTACGATAGTTATTAATCAATACGAAAGTCTTTCTATAAAACGGAAAGACCTTCAATAGAAAAACTTCGGGCACGGGGAAAACTAACATTAGGATAAAGTATAATTATCTCTTTTATATTCTATAGAAGTAGGTTGGTAACTACACCTCCGGCATCCCTTATAGAAGAATTAGCTTGTAATATGTCTTAGTCTTTTCATTTCATTGATGGCGTCATTATTACATGGCCGAGTCCCAGTTAATTTCGAACAGTCTAATTCTTCTATCAGGAGGCCTTCTATTAACGTGACCCTTATTCATGGTGGGCCTACCAACTGTTTATCATGAACGAATACGTATACAAAATTGCAAGTCCCAGCAGTTGAATATTGAGGAGTTCCATAGTTCGAAGACAACCCTGGATGTAGCGTCTAATTCATGGTAGGCCTATCAACTGCCTATAATAAACGAATTTGTATACAAAATTGCAAGTCCCAGCAGTTGAATATTGAGGAGTTCCATAGTTCGAAGACAACCCTGGATGTAGCGTCTAATTCATGGTGGGCCTACCAACTGCCTATAATAAACGAATTCGTATACAAAATTGCAAGTCCCAGCAGTTGAATATTGAGGAGTTCCATAGTTCGAAGACAACCCTGGATGTAGCGTCTAATTCATGGTGGGCCTACCAACTGCCTATAATAAACGAATTCGTATACAAAATTGCATGTCCCAGCAGTTGAATATTGAGGAGTTCCATAGTTCGAAGACAACCCTGGATGAAGCGTCTAATTCATGGTAGGCCTACCAACTGCCTATAATAAACGAATTCGTATACAAAATTGCAAGTCCCAGCAGTTGAATATTGAGGAGTTCCATAGTTCGAAGACAACCCTGGATGTAGCGTCTAATTCATGGTAGGCCTTACCAACTGCCTATAATAAACGAATTCGTATACAAAATTTTGTGTCCCAGCTATAAACCGCTGAGGAGATCTCTCGTACGGAGCCGATCCTGGCAGCAGCATCAGGTCAAAATGATTAACATGCATTGTCATCGGTTCTGGACCAACATGCAAAATTTCAACTCAATCGGATACCGAGAAGTGGTTCAAATTAAACTTGCAAGATTTGCACCGAACAAACATTGTTACTTACTTACATACACTGCAAGTTAAATAAAAGCTTTTAAAAAGAAGAACTTACAAAGGGAATAAATACATGTCTATTAGTTATTGTATGTAAATTGAAAGAATATACTCGTACATGTCATTAGTTTTTGAAGATTTTCAGAAATAAGTCGAAAGAAATCATTGACTATATACGCCAGTAATTTACTGATAACTTCAACTCGAGGATCAATTTGAAGAATATATCTTAAAATTTTATTTAATAATCATTTCCTTCGTAAGTTATTGTTCCTTTGTTAAGAAATAAGGAATAACCGTAAAAGTGAACACAAAAATTAAAATAACTTTTTAAGCACTCGCGATCACTTTCACTCATTTTAAGTATTAGTCCGGGTCTATCGCGATAGTATTTAGGTAAATATTAGTAATTTACCTGTGTCCCTGTGTGGTCGCGGGTTGACACAATACATGAAACTGTGTTGAAACGTCGGGACACAGGTAAATTAGTAGTATTTACCTAAATACTATCGCGATAGACCCGGACTAATACTTAAAATGAGCAAAAATTAAAAATTCTCATGACGACATTTGATAGGCAAAATGATACACCTAGACGCCGTTTTACCATAATCCGAAACCACACTAGAAAGTCGTAATTTCTGGATTTGTCTAGAAAAATGGGAGAATGGAATCAACGATTTTGCTATATTCCGGCTATTGGCCAAATTCCTAGAAATTCGTTGACTTGTTTAATGGAGACTATATTTACTTTCCTGATTAGTTATCTATCTTAGAAGCCACAGTAGAAAGATATATAAAACGGGATAAAAGTATTTAGACTAGGTATATAGAGAGAAGTGTAGAGTTTAATAGGCCGTAGTCGGTTAGATTTAGATGTGGATTAATATACTGTTCCTAAAATAATATTTTAATGCAAAGTCACTTGTAAAGTAGATACTACTAATTGTTTTTCTTGATATTTTACATAACTGGTTATCAACATATAACAATAATCAACATATCACATCTATATAACTAGTACATACATACATACATACATAAATCACGCCTTACGGGGTAGGCAGAGCGTTAACGGCCGTTCAACGGATATTAACACCACGTCTGACAAAAGTAGTATAACTATAGTAGCATAGATATAACTAGTACTTGATTGTTATTTAACAATACAAGAATTGTAACCAAATGGTATCAATGTATTATGGATATCCTTAAATGGGCGACTCAGGGACCTGTCCTTATAGTGGTATACGGTTTACGATTTATTCTGAAACGGCCCTCAAATATTTGTCAGACGTGGCGCTAGCGACTCTTTTTTTACGGCTGTTAATGCTCTGCCTACCCCGCAATGGATGAAGGCGTGATATGTGTGTGTGTTAAATGGGTAACGTAGGTAATGGAGGTGCTGCTGCAAAGTAACTCTACTTACAATTCTAGCCAGAATGACCATTGTGTTTAGCACCTATCAACCAACGCATCTCGTGACAAAATTCAAACACTTAATTTCGTGTTCTATAAACTTCTCTATTTAGCTCACATACATTGTCGCACTTTGTCTCGCGTTATAGCAACACACGATACACCGACATAAACGATGTTGAACTAACTGAAACAATGTCTTTAATGCCTTTAGATCTTCATTATTACTATGTAAATGTCTCTTAAGAGCACCAACAATTACCCCGGGGGAGTAAAAACTTATGAAAGAGAGGTAATTGTCTCACGATAAGCCTTTCGCTCGTACTGCTACCCGATAAGTGGTAAAATTGCAGAGCACGCTTCTACAACTCCTGACAAAGAAGTTTCGCTGGAATTCGATTAAAGGGGACCGCAGCGCTTTTACGTCGAGTTTTTGGGAGAAAAGTGTAGTGTTAGCCCGTGCCAAGAAACGGCACGGAGTGGGTCTTAAATACGTGCGAATTTATTTTAAAGTTGCGGTTTCGGTGGCGGTCGTGAACGCTTAGTATTTCCAAGCACATACTTTTCACTTAGCGCTCGTTTGTTCTACGCTGCGTTTGTTTTTATAGCGCAACTCAAGCGCAATCAAGCTGGGCTATCTAGTAACAATTTTAGTACCTATCTATAGGTATCTGGGTGAATTAATTACTGAGGTTTCATTTCCAAAGCTAGTTTATACGAGATCGAAAAGATCATCAGAAATTTATTTGTCCATTCATTTTGTCCACGTAATATGTGTTACATATAATTTTAGGTACCTACGTGAGTATTAAACTATTATTTATAGTGCAGGCGGGAGCTAGAAAATGGATTGCATAATATGAGGACCAGTATCTGGCTTTTGATTTGTGTTGATGTAACTCGTAACTTTAATTTTAAAGATGTTGCCAGACCATCTCGAATGAAATGAATTGAATGAAATGTGACTATGAGATGAGACCAAGGAATGGGCAGCAGCGCTCCCTGTGAATACATCACGTTACACTGCGGTCGCCAATCTGCCTGCCCAGCATTGCGAGTATCGCAAATACCCCCAATTTGGGGAGGCCCATGTCCAGCAGCAGACTATTGTTGTTGTTGAAGTAGAAGTATAGATTTTAATGGCAAATGAAACGTTCGTACTTTCATACACAGGGTGTAAGGGACGGTGTACCGAAAACTTTGCAGGCATGATCAGACCATGAAACTGAACAACTTTTAATATGGAGGCTATGTTGGGAAACGAGTTTTTTTTTTTCGAGTTTCCTTAGAAAGTCAGTCATCTGATCGGGAATTTTGTATGGGAGGTCGAAAAAAATTTCTCGTTTACCAACTTAGCTTCGATAGAAAAAGTTGTTCAATTTCACGGTCTGATCATGCCTGCAAAGTTTTCGGTACACCGTCCCTTACACCCCGTATAGGTAGGTAGATACCAACTTACTGAAATTAGTGTTTTTATTAGGTACTATCGTACTTTAAAGGGTGCAATCAGACCATGAAACTAAACAATTTCCTATAAGAAAAAACTTCAGGAAACGTCAAAAATATTTTAACTTTCCATAGTAATTGCAAACAGCTGATCGTGTTTTTATGTATGGGAAGTAATTTTTTGTCGTTTCCTGACATATGTTTCCAGGGGAAAGTTGTTCAGTTTCATGGTCTGCATGCACCCTATCAGTATTCGGAGGGCTGTCCCTTACAGCCTGTATACAAATACTTATAATAGTTAGTAACAGTAATCCGCCAGGGGTTTTTCAATGACATTTATGACATAAATTAACACAATTTAAACAGTAAAATTGAATACATTATTCCTCTGAGACTTTTTTCACTTCACTTAATTCCATCACGATAAAATAACTCCGGTAATTGGAAAATATAATTGTTCACGCCAAAAAGGACCTGCGATTAGTGACGTGACACGACACGTCTTCGATTCTGTTCTAGGAACTTACAAAAAATTTAAATTTTAAAATGACACTGTTTTTTTAGGATATAAAGAAAAGAAAAGCTTCTATCTAATAAATAAAATAAATATTATACTATATTGGACAATTTCTCACGAAACTGGCATGCGGAAGCCCAAAATAGAGATGGATGGAAGGAGAAGAGGGAGGCCTTTGCCCAGCAGTGGGATGGTGTGGGCTAGGCAAGACAAGACAAGACTATATAGAAATTTTTGTAAGTATTTTAAGTTACCGCCTGCAATTGCTTATTACCAATGCGTCTTTTTAAGAAATCATAGTAACGAGAAGATTTTAATGGACATAGGAATTTTTATTATAACTAGGTATGCATTTATATTTACAAACAAGTTTTTTTCTAGAAGTATTTTTTTTTACTCTAGATGCGGTCGAGACACGTAACTTGAGCTTAAGTAAGGCCATCCTAATAAACCTAATTTGATAGCTGTCATCTCCATAATAAAAGAGAGGTCAACAAAGGAAAATAGACCTTCTGCCGTAGCATTAGCACGAACCTGACAGCTGTCAAATATGGCTTATTGGGATGGCCATACTGTAGTTCTCCTTCACTTGACATTGATACAAATTAGGTAATAGTTCATAGACAGTGATCCGTTTAACATTAGACACTCATCTTAGAACGTATAGGTACAGCAAATATAGTTAACGTCGGCCGGGGATTGAACCCGGAACCTGTGTAGCTCCGGCTGACGCTAACATATTTTCAATTTCATACATACACACACATACACATATCCCGCCTATAATCCCTTGCGGAGTAGGGAGAGCATAAATGGCCGCATAAAACGGACATTTACGCCACGTCTGACAAACATTTGAGGGTCATCCGGAAAATCGTGTATCGCCATAGTGACAGGTTGTCAGCCCATCGCCTAAAACTGCAATACACACCCTCGAGTCCCTTAGTCGCCTCTTACGACTCCCACGGACAAGAAATGGGGTGATGCTATTCTAAGCCGGCATCACACGGCATATTTCATATTTTAATTTATCCGATAACTTAATTTGCTTGCTCCTGTTACAACACTGGGTGTGAACACAAAAAGAAAAAAACCCATTGTTCCCAATTTGCAATATCATCCGGCGGCACAATTTTTTATTAAAATTTTCCATCGTCATTCGTCTAATTTTTAGTGATTGACAGATCACTTTGCCGAAACGAAGGGTTTGCCTACCCGTAAAATGTGTAATATATTCATTTAAATGTACTATGGTTTACTTTGCACTCACAGTGCTATATAATATTCAATAACGAAAATAAGAAACTGAAAAATTGAGACTGTACTCCAAAGGTAATTTCAATGTTTAATTTCATTTAAATTAATTTTATTGGAAAAAACTAAAATATTTTCTAGAGCGCCTACCTACGGATTTTATGGTAGCTCGTGAAGTTGTGTCGTATTTGACACTGTAAATATAATCACAAGTAATAATACACCTCCCTGGGTTAATGACTAGATTTCGTAGTACAACAATCGCCATCATTTTTATAAACACTTTTGATAGATATACTTAAGCCAATTGTACATTTACAGTACAATTGTTACAGTGTAGTTTCGGCAACTAGCATTAGCAGTAAGTGCTATATAGTGACGAACTTGAACAGTGAATAATAGGATGCAGGCATTATCAGTTGTTTCAACTGCCTGCCTGTTCAAATAAATAATAATAATAATTTCCAACCAAACCAAATAATGTATTCACCTGCGTATTATTTGTGGATTCTATTGCGATTGCTTGACCACTTCCACTGAAACTTTTAAAGTCATATCCATACAAACAACCCAAAACCAAAACTCCGTGTACTTTACACAGGTGTAATCTGATCCTCAGATTACAAAATTTATTCAAAGTATTCTGCCACACAAACCAGAAGCCAGAAACAAGTGATCGCCTAACAGGCACACGAGAGCTGAAGAGTGCTCTACGTGGAAAGTCACTAGGGCGTGAATAGCCCCGTTTGCACCGTCGGAAGTACGGGATAGAGTTACGGGACGTCCTCGACGCGGTTTGAGTTTGAGGACACCCTAACCAAATGCGCGAGTTTGCGGTCAGCGATTGTTATAAGTCGCGCGCAATCGATAAAAAACTAAAACTCAAATATGCCTCCGATTTTTTTTTATTTCGCCCTATGTTCTTTGGGAAAGTTTGTTTATTTTCATGCGCTGGTTCACCCCTTGAAATTAATGCAGTGAACTTTTTTACACCTTGTTTTTTATACCTACTTTTTTGTAAATAAATTCTACATAATATTCATGGAAAACACCCAGACTAAACACAAATATTTGAAATTCGACTTAACAAATAGTTGTGCCCTGCACCCACATGGCACTCAAACTCAAATTTATACATCAAACCCCTACTACCCCTTCTCGTAGCAGGCAGCAGTATTATGCGGTACGTCAATTGGACAAGCATAGTAATTTTCCTCCTAACTTCTTCTCCCTGCATCTTTCGCGTCAGACTTAACAGATTCAAGCTTGTTTTTAAACACCACTCGGGGATAATTACTTTGTAATTTCCAAAGTCCTTTCAGTTGAGTGAGGGTTGATTTTGTTTTGTTATAAGGTAGTACTAAACTTTTCAAATAACTTTTGCTCCTTTTTCATTGTCGTTTTTAATGATTCATCTCGTTTAAATGTTTCGCGAACTCGTAATCAGCAGCACCTCGAGTAACCCATTTTATCTTCAAATTTATTTTTAGGGTTTCGTAGTCACTACAAACCCCTTTGTCATTTCGCCAACTCTGTCCGTCTGTCCGTGTGCACCGCACTTCATTAGTTTCACACCTCGTGACATTAAATTTTGTATGAAGATAGATTATAATGACGCCAATTAGAAATGTGGGCATAAAATTTCAATCGAATCCCGAACCTTTGCGTAGCAGGCAGTCACACTTCTACTGCGCCACATCGAAGTAAATATTGTAAAAACGATTTTACAAAACTGTACCAAACCTGTCCATGGGAAAATGGATCGTGAAAATATTGATATAAAGTTTAATTCATACTTAATGTTTACGAAACCCTATATTGGCCTGTTATTTTTATTCTTTCATTAGGAAATCTGCCTTCTGAACGTATACTAACTAATTGACTAAGTAGGTACCCTTAACTTATTTATGATTTCTTATAGAGATGTAAGGCTTTGGCTCTCATATCCTTTTATCGCCAGATTTTAATATTGACCCGATGGCATTCAAGTATTCGGTGAGTTGGCAAAATGCCCACAGGCCGCAGCCTCCTGGCTTTGCAAACCTTTTCTCGTAGGTAAAAGTATTTCAGTATCCTACTAATATTATAAAGGCTGAAGTTTGTGTGTATGTGTGTGTTTGTTAAGGATTCGTGGGAAAAAACTATTTAGATTCAATTTAAATTGTGTGCAAAGATGGAATAATTAATACTGTATGTATGTATGTAATAATAATTTTGTGGTCTGCTGTAAGAAATTTCTTATTGGAGATAAGCAGTGCATGTTGTGTCTGTATTCTTTATGTGTTTGTCTCTTCACTGTTCCTGTGTACAATAAATCGTAAATAGAATAGCATAAAGGCTATTTGGCATCGCGGCAAAATGTCTTATTACCACGGAATATGCATTTTCTAATATTTGAGTCAATTTGCGTTTCAGAAAACTAATAGTGATATCCTGTATCGATTAACATAACCCAGTTTGTCGTATTCCAACAATAAATACTACATGAAAAGGACATAATTTGCCCGTCAAAAACTTGTATACAAAATGTTTTCTTATTTCTATAATCAATACATACTTCATACAACTTTTCCGGTCAAAAACATTTGATTAAAATATTAGATAAAACATTTTATAAAAATATTGGATCAGTATTATTTTGTATGTATTTTACCAAATAAATACACGTAATATTTTATCTACTAGCGTAGCGAGGCTTTGCCAATCATAAAAGAAAAGTGATTAAAATATTAGTCAAAAGCTGATAGATCGTTTGAATTGAATTAGAGTAAGGAGGTGTTCGTTACTACTACTAGGTCATCTAGGCAGGTTTGTTAGGCAGGTATGCTTTCAACCCAAAAATGCATATAATCGTTTTGAAAACTAAACCGGCAGCTAGTGTCGGGGTTTGACATACTCACTACCGTTCTATAAATAAAACCAGCTGCCAATTTCGAAACGGGGAATTTAGTGAGGCTTGCCCCTTCCTCATAGAAATAGCAAGCATAGACATGTTTTGAAAATAGAACAAGCAGCCAGCGTAAGAACGGGGGCTATACTCATTGATATATTTTTTTGTTATTGTAACTCCTTACAAACAACTCACTCATTAGACGACTCATTAAGCTGCCGGTGAAACCGCGGGACGGAAAGGTAGTTCAATAAAACAATAATTCAAGATTTGGACCTTTTTCAGAAATTATTTAGTTCAATTGAAACAAACCTAGAAGCCGGGATCATTTGCGGTCAAAATACAAGGTTAAGCACCGATATAATATCAGTCCCAGTATAGGTAGATGGAAAAAGGTTTTGATACCGGTAGAAAATAGATATATAATTTCGATATCGAAATATATTACGCTCCATTAAGGGCCATTACCGAATAGTAGGAGATGTACTTAGGAAACGGATAGCGCTTTAAGAACTCATAAAATAACGGTACCGTATACGATACAGTAAAAGAAAGTTTCGGTACCGAAACGTGATATTGTAATATTTCGGTATGACATCCGTAACCTTCACCGTTTTCACCGAAATTATTTCGGTTATAGAGTCCCTTTGAAAGGAGCCATCGTAGAATTTTGAAATGAATTTCCCGTTTTTCATACAGTTATTCAGAATAACGAACCAGACTTACTGCCGATAATACCTGCAATGTTTAAGGTTCAAAAATATACTTTTATTTGACTCTCACTTAGGGAATATAATAAATATTGTGTAATCAAATCTACATTCTTTTGAAAATATTAACCTGTTTGCAAAAAAATATTTACCGTTAATATTTAATTTTTCTTCAACATAAAATATAGCGAGCAAATAAAGGAAAAGGACGGCTCGGCATACACCCCGTCGTGATTTATTCGCGCAAATGTGATTTAGGGTTTACGTTTCAGGTAGGCCGGTGTGATTTTGTTCTGTATTTAAAAAACATTGTATGCCGCCATATGAGTTGGAGCCACTTCAACCAGTAAAATATATTATTCTGCACAAGCTGGCTGGAATATCTGGACGAGGCCATACGCAATTCGCTAAACACATCCTACACACATCTCTTCAACTATAACATCACGTGTTTGATGTTCTACCTAAAGTATCGACAAAGTAAGTCTTTAGTTAGAATTTAGCCAGAATATTTGCGAAAATTATGTCATGCTGTGTACACAATTTTAGATAGTAGGCTAGCTTAATATTTTTACTATGTTATTTCATATTTTGTTGACAATTATTGTCTGTTTGTGTGCCTTAATAAAATAAAATAAAAATTAACAAAATAGAAATACTAACATCTATCAATTGTAGCTATCGATAGTACCCAACCTCAGCCATTGATGTAGGTAATTACAAAATATGAAAAGAAGAAGAACCAAATTTATCCCACGCGGGTAATTGTGGCGCGCAGTCACTGAACAACATTGTGAAAGTCAGACAAAACTTTCTAAAACATTGCAAATTGTTCTATTTTAATAGACTATTTTAACATCGCCCCCAATAAGATTTTTGTAATTATATTCAATGTTCAGACACGCGAATTTACTGTTTTATTATATGTATAGATTTGTCACAAACGTTATTTTTTACAAACTAATAAGTTTTAATAAAAATTATATTTTTTTCTGAACTCTACAAAAAATAATTTTTTATTTGGAATACTGTACTCTGGCCAAAATTGAAATTCTTCTCTATAGTTATTGACGTTCATTCATACACGTGTTGTGACGTTGTACAAAGCAAAGAAACAAAGTGGCAACAGCGCACATAAGAAAACCACCAATCATATAAACGGTGGCCTCTGATTGGTCCATTTGAATCGGATCAACATTTGATGGAGCGGATTTGTATAAAGAATGTTATGAATTGATCGTATTTGTGCTTTTAAAGGGACAGCGATTGTTGATCCGATCGGAGCCACATTTGTATGCAGGGTCATACATTAGATCAACAAAAGCTGTCGGGATCAACAATTGCCAACGGATCAACAATTAACTGATGCTACAACCCGAATGATCAACATTTTCCGAGTTGATATATCTATATATATATGATATGTATATATAGTTTTATGTATTTATTTATAATTATTAAATTTTATATATTTGTTTATATTTATATTTGTTTATATTTATATTGCAATTTATTGGTATACTTTATTTAGATGTAAGTAATATATATAGGTATATTAGTTGCACTATCCCGCATCAACTACTTTTAAAAAGGTTACTCCTTACTACCTGGTTGCCTGGAAGATATTGCTACCGAAGCAATAAGGCCGCCAATTGTACAATTTTTATTATTAATTCACCTTTTGTTTTTAATATGTTTCTTTTGTGCAATAAAGTATATTGTATTGTATTGTATTGAAAGTCCCATTATAACCTGAAAACGTTATCTCGGAATCCTATAACGTTGCGCAAGAAAGATTCTCGAACTTATTGTTTTCGGATATGAAAACAATCAGATATTAACACGCATTACAAAGAATATAGCCTATTCTATCAAGGAAAACAAAGAATTTGACGCAGCAGAAAACGTTGCACAATAAATTTCAATTTAATTTTAATTCTATTAATTAAATAGATTTACAAGAAAATAGGGAATATTACAAAATTGTTTCTAAGGATCCTTTAATCTTTAAACACGCAAGATTCATGAAATCATAGACAATGTTGCTATTTTCCATGTAGTAAACCTTACTGGAGATTTCACTGCAAATTGGAGAGCTCCTTTATCACCGTCGTTGGTCTAAGCACGTCCCTACCAAATGTTAATGATGTCCTTTGGCCTTTGATTTGCCACCACTTGTCATACCCGGGGACTGCGACCAATTATTTCCTTCGAAATAACTGTTTCCGTGACCTATTAGTCTGAACCTTGAGTTTGATGCTCTCTGTTTTCAATGTAAGTTCGATTCCGATATTCTTTTTTCTTATTTGTTTAAGTTATCCCATTCCCAAATAGGCGGTTTTCTGCGTATTAAAACGCGCCGTAACGTATGCATCAAACGACTTGACATACGCATCCGATGATACGCACTGTAGCCGTTATTGTATGGAAAAAAGATCGGAACTCGCAATTTTCTTTCGTGTCGTGTCGTTAAAATGCGCAGCGCCAGACGTCAAGTGAGAAAAACGTCATACAATTTCAATTTGTGAAGAATGAAACATATCTCGGATAGTACAGTCGTGGAATTTCAGATTGAGTGAGAAAAAATTATATAACATATAATATGTACCTAGGTACGGCATAAGAGTTTTCACGCAAGTAACCAATACATTAATATTACGTGACTGAACTATAAGGTCTTCGGCGCGTTCAATAACGTAGCCAGTATCGTAATACCTGTCAGTTCAGATAATACCTAGGCATAAACATATGACACATGAACAGATAGGTCCACCCTCATGTGTTTTCCAGTTTACCTAGCAGCCAGGCCGAAAAGGTCGTTAATGAACTTAGTGCAACATAATTGGGCGCCAGAGGTATATTTCCTGCGGGCGGGTCGGTCCGACCCCGTGCCGTCCCCCACCAATCAGATTAGCAGCACTATTCCGATTTAAATGCTGCAGCTAATTCTGACCCCCCGGACAGGTTCTGTACAGTCCAGGTGAAAATAGACTCGCCATCTGTCCATATTTCGTTGCGCTTGCTTGCGCATAAGTATGTATTGTCGCTAAAAGTCTTAATTCGTATTCTCGTGACTTCATACAGCTTCATACCAAAAGGTCGTGTTAATGCCTGTTTGGACGATTTACATACATATATCACGCCTTTATCCCTTGCGGGGCAGGTAGAGCGTAAACGGCCGCAAAAAACGGACATTTACGCCACGTCTGACAAACGTTTGAGGGTCATTCGGAAAATTGTGTATCGCAATAGTGACAGGTTGTCAGCCCATCGGCTAAATTTGCTATATACACCCTCGAGTCCCTTCGTCACCTCTTACGACTCCCACGGAAAATAATTGGGGAAATGAACGAATAAGATCCACTTCACAAACTCAACTAACTGTGTGTTTGTTATACAGGGTATAAGTATCGGTGCACCGAAAACTTCGCAGGCATGATCAAACCATAAGACTGAACAACTTTTACTATGGAACCTATATTATGTTAGAAGCAAAAAAAAAAAGTGTTTTCATAGAAAGTCTGGCAGATAATCGGAAACTTTGGATGGTCGTTCTATTTTTTCTTATACCTATATAGCCTCCATAGAAAAAAATATTCAGTTTCATGGTCTGACCATGCCTGCAAAGTTTCCGGTACGACCCCTATATCACTGATTCATCTGGTCGTTTGTCGACTCGGTGTCCCACATGACCAAAGCAGACGAATTTAAAAAGGTGGAACAATACCCATACTTCAATACTTTGCGAGTAATATGTAAATTCTACGTTACTTACCTATTTTCCATTTATGAGTCACAAACTCTCGATAGCCCTTAGATTCTTTGTCCCTTCGCTCCGTTCCATAAAATATTATTATAAAATCCGCGCCGAGGGCTCATTGGAACGCAAATTGATTCAGATCTCTACCTACTCTTGCCGAATATAGAAACAGGTTCATTCCAATTGAAATTGAGGCGCATCTGAACCATAAAAACAAATTTCGTTCGACAATTCCAATATTCGATGTAAAGCGGCCTTTAGATAGGTACAAAGATTATCACTTACTTTGTGTATCGTTGAATATAACAGGGTACAAATAGGGAGAAGACAAAAATATAATTCGTAGAAAATAAGTACCTATCTTGGTTAAAGCGAACCTAAAAACAAAGTCCGTTATTGACATAATTAATAAAACAACCTGGACCCTGGTAATCCGATAAATATTTACCTAAAAACTATTGCGATATACCTACATGGTATATCGCAATAGTTTTTCTTTTTACAATTTAATTATCAAAACGTATGATAGGTCGGAGTGTTTTGACGTCACACTTTTATAATTTGAAATTATAAAAGCTAGGGTCAATGGCTAAAACCTCATCTACTACGGATATTTCAGTTTTGAAATTATACTAAATATAATATCAAAGGTATTCAAGAGAGCGGGAGGAAGTAAATAACGTTGAATTTCTTTCTAACTAGTTAGAATTAATTCCGTTACAACTTTTAAGTAAAAAACTTCGTGAACATTAAAGCCAAGTAAAATAGCTGTTATTTTCATCAGATTAATGCGAAAATACATCAGCGAAGCGAGATAAAAAGTTTTGCCGGTTACCGCAGAAATCCATTTCGAAGTTAAACAGATCTTTCGCGGGTTTTTTTGCTCATTGAATCCCCAAGGAGGCTTTGTCTCTTATTTTTGGGGATTATCGATGAAGTTTTGAGCTTCAGGGTTCCTATCATTATAATGCAGATACATACACAGTATATGTATATATATATGGTGAGTGACAGGGAGTAATGCCAGTAGGCAGAATGGAGGGGTGCAATTCGATACCGCGTTTCAGTCTCATTGTCACGTGGCGCCAGCTTGCGGATATGTTGAGAACTTCTGTTCCATTTTGCTTGCATTTGAACCACTTAAGTGAGCTACTGTGTGGTAGCTCCCACAAGTCGCTATACAGGGTTATTTTTTATTCACCCCGGAAATTTTACAGGGCGATTCTACTCATGATTCTGAACAATTTTTATTATGGGGTCACCTGCGAAATCGCGAAAAAAAAACCAGCTGTTCCATGCATTTTGTTTGAGTAGGTATGAATTTTTCTATGGAACAGCTGTTATTTTTTTCGGAATTTCGCAGGTGACCACATAATAAAAGTTGTTCAGAATCATGAGTAGAATCACCCTGTAAAATTTCCGGGGTGAATAAAAAATAACCCTGTATATTTCTTAGCTCTGAGATCTACCATCATTCATGTCATGATAAATGAAGACATATAAGCTGACTTAAACAAACTGTTTAATATGGGTACCTAAGATACCTTATATTCCTGGGACTTCAATAGAAAATATAAATTAATGGGTGAACCATCACATGTGAACAGGGTTTATAGAGTCGTTTTATGACTCGGTGTCAAAAACGTCAGAAGAAGAGAAGTTGATAAATGACCAAATACGATGAGTACATTCTTAGGTCAAATAAATATACTTCACTAAGTTTACACATTTATTCATACTCTTTATGTTATTCTTTTCCCGCCTTACATTACTGTCTGAACTCGCGTTTACATTAACATGAGACAGCACCACATACAACACAGTGATCATTTATTTTACTTACTCACAGAAAACATCACTTAAACGTCGTAGAGACCTCGCACCAAAGAAAATCATAATATTTTTCCTCGTATCAAAAGCCAAAGATTGATAATCCGATGACAGCCTTATTTTTCTCAGCATAAGTTACAAATCGTTTGGTTATATGAACATGGATATATGAGAAAAAGAAACACGCGCTTTTAGGTTACTACTTACTCAATTATCTACTTAATACCCGTTATTTATTTACTCATAAATATAATTGCAGAAGTAGGCAGTACAAAAATTTGCGATGTTTTATACATTTAATCTCGTAAAATAAAAATAAGCTTTTTTTGCGTCTGCCGGGATTTGAGTACCGTCCCACTGCTCTGCCAACTGAACTGCCGACACCTCGACCGAACACATCCAAAATTCTAATTACTCGTCTCGAAGACTATTTTAACTAATAAGTAGTAAGTATATTTGATTTATGTAAGCAATTTCATACCCACCTGTTCTTATACCTAAAGCACACCTCGGACACTCCATACAGCGGACTCTCTGTAGACAACTGACATTTATACATGTGCATGTGTGGGTGATCACAGATGTGTGAGTGCAGGGTTGGATGCTGGTTGATTTTTATACCTATCTTGATGACTACATACAGTTACTACCAAAGAGGATGTAACATGCCTAGCGCTAGATTCTACTTAATTCTCCACTGGTTTTTTGACATTTCTCGGGTGAGGGCGGGTCGGAGGCTGGGGTTCGGCAAGGTGAGAGCCCGTTCTGTATGTATAATATATACTACATACTATTGATTTTTCTGTGCCTGAAGTATTCAAAATTTTTGACATTAATACCAATATGTGTAGCACTTTGCTACGCATCGTAGCATTGTGCTACATCATATCTAGCAGACTGACAAATAGTGCAGTTTACTGATAGACTAGTACAAACGACATACAAATAGCATCAGTGATAGACAATTATCCGGTGAAACTATCAAAGGCCACAATTTTAATTCATTTATTTAATTTAAAAGTAAATTTATTTTAAATATGCGTTCCTACGTCTCCAGCACAATGGCTTTATCTCATAAAGAGAATTCCCGAGTGCTCGTAGTTCACTTAAAGCTTGCCACGTCCGCAGCTTTTTATATTTGATCAGATTTCCGCCGGTAATGAATTTGTAATATTCCAAGCACATAATATCGGTCGCAAGACAGTGGTTTGCCAAGATATTATTGGCACAGACTGGGCACAGGGGCGTAAGAAGACAGTTCCATCCGGTCATTGACAAATTGTAATGAAATAATACTGAACTCTTTGAGCAGTCTCTCTCTCTTAGCGTGTGGGACACCGAGTCGTCCAACGACCCGATGAACCCTGGTGTCAGAGTTTTTCAACCGCCTACTACTAGTTTGAGCAATACAATCATCACATTGATATAAATATAAACTAGAGACTTTCCTAGTGGTTTCATCCCCTACTATCCGTTTTTTCTGCGGTAATAAGACTTTTCTCCGAAATAAAAAGCAGTTCTGAATGAGCTTCCCCTATCTCGGGTTACAGGTTAATTTTCAATTGAGTTTACCAGTCCCGAGTGCAATTCTGACTAGTAGTTCAAGAGTTTGCTATCCACACGTACCGGCTAGATCTCAATCAAAAAGCTGATGACTCTCTCTGCCTACTCCGTTATAGTAATAAACCTAGATACATTTATATCAGCCTATTGCAGGCCACTGCTGGGACAAGCCTCCCCCAGGATAGGGCACGTCCTCTCATATTTTCTATCCAGTCGCTAACACCCACGTTTTTTTAAGTCATCTGTCAATCGGGCCGGAGGGCGTCCAACGCTACGCTTGCAGACACGTAACTTCCACTCGAGTACCCGCTTACTCCACCGTCCGTCGGTTCTACGACATATGTGCCCAGCCCACTGCCTCTTCAGTTTGCTAAACTTCCAGACTATGTTCGTTACTTTGGTCTTTTAGCAGATACCGAGAGAGAACCGAGCCGGTTTTCTATTAGGATATTACAAAATTGTTATAAAAAAAAGAAAATTGTGTGATACAAATTTCTTTTTTTTACAATGACGGTTCATGACGTCAATAAGTGATATGATAATACTATCCTACATTAAATAAAGAATTTCAATTTCAATTTCAATTTCAGATAGTCTCATTCCGGACTTAATCCATCATAGAGATACCAAGCATAGACCTTTTGATAGCTCTCTAAGTAGCATGTAGCGCCATCAGTCATGACTGGTAGAACGTAGAACGCACTGATTGATATTTACCATACTCACCACGCTTGGCAGGCGCATTGGCGAGCGATCGGAGAGAGATTTTCGGGTTAATTTACAAATGAGTTATAATAAATTGAAAATAAAAAAAATAATTTATATCACTGAACAAGTACCTACTTACTTACACATGACACCAGGGTTCATCGGGTCGTTGGACGACTCGGTGTCCCATACGAAAAGAGAAAGAGAGAGAAAGAGACTAGTCCTCGGTGCAAACTTGTATCTTAGTTCAAGAGTTCGTCCTCCACACGTACCAGCTAGATCTCAATTAGAAGGCTGTTGACTCTCTGTCTACTCCGGTAAAGTAATACACTTAGTAAAGTAAGGCCATCCCATTAACCCATATTAGACAGCTAACATTTCCATATTAAAAGAGATGTCAACAAAGGAAAATGGACCCTCTGCCAAAGCATTAGCATGAATCTGACAGCTGTCGAATATGGCTTTATGAGATGACCGTGCTGTAAAAACTACTGGTGTAGCCTTTTCTACTCTACTGAAACAATTGGATATTCAAAAAAATATATATTACCTTTTTGTTACGTAAACATCACTAAACACTGACATATAGTTTGCTAGTCCTTAGTGAAACTCTGTCTCGTGGTATGAGAGTTCGTCTTTCACACGCACCGGCTAGGATTAAATTAAAAGGCTGATAATTCTCTGCCTACCCCGGGAAAGAACACGTTCCGTAAGCTTATTAAATCTATCTACTAATAGTTACCTGGGGGTAATTTTACAATAGAGGTTAGTAGTCCTCAGTCCAATCCTGTATCGTTGTTCGAGAATGATTCGAGATTTCGCTCTCCATACGTACCGGCTAGGTTTAACTTAAAAGGCTGATAATGCTCTGCCTACCCCGTTAAATAACGCAGTCCGTAAGCTTTTCTACTAAAAGTTACCTGGGGGTTATTTTGGTAGTCCTCAGTCCAACCATGTCTTTTGGTTCGAGAGATTCGAGAGCTCGCTCTTCACACGTCCGGGCTAGATCTCAATCAAAAGGCTGATGACCCTGATGACGCTTTGCCTACTCCGGTAAAAGAGTTAAGTTCGTAAAATTTTCTACTTATTGTTACCTAGGGGCTATTTTACAATAGAGTTTACTAATCCTCAGTCCAATCCTGTTTCGTGGTTCGAGAATGACGCGAGAGCTCGCTCTTCATACGTACCGGCTAGGTTTAAATTAAAAGGCTGATAATGCTCTGCCTATCCCGTTAAAGAACTCAGTCCGTAAGCTTTTCTATTAATAGTTACCTGGGGGTTATTTTAGTAGTCCTCAGTCCAACTGTGTTCTGTGGTTTGAGAATGATTCGAGATTTCGCTCTCCATACGTACCGGCTAGGTTTAACTTGAAAGGCTGATAATGCTCTGCCTACCCCGTTAAAGAACACAGTCCGTAAGCTTTTCTACTAATAGTTACCTGGGGGTTATTTTAGTAGTCCTCAGTCCAACCGTGTTCCGTGGTTTGAGAATGATTCGAGAGCTCGCTCTTCATACGTACCGGCTAGATCTCAATTAAAAGGCTTATGACGCTATGCCTACCCCGGTAAAAGAGTAAAGTTCCTAAGCTTTTCTACTTATTGTTACCTAGGGGCTATTTTACAATAGTTGACTAATCCTCAGTCCAATCCTGTTTCATGGTTCGAGAGCTCGCTCTCCGCACGTCCGGGCTAGATCTCAATTAAAAGTGCCGACACACCCTTATGTATTCCGCTGCTCTGCAGTACGTATTGTATTCGTACAAAAAGTTTTGTATCTGTAAGTACTGGATACAAACGAAACCAGTTTTCTCATGGGAAAAAGACGTATTTGTAGCGTAACTTACTCAAGGACAATGTAACTACTGAACAGTTTTTTTTTTCGGTCTAGTAGCTACGGATACAAAAAACTTTCCTCGTTAATAGTAATACTGTGATGTTGTAATGTAAAAGTTATTTAAGACAAGATTGTAAAACTGGAAAATATGTATAGGGAACTCAGAAAGTGATAGAACCAACTCCACCTACCTTAAAATTGTGGCGAATAACAAACATTGCAGCCAAAAAATACTGCCAAATATCCATGCGCATAACAAAAAATATAGGACGAAACTTTTTATTCGGTTCGCGTCTATGAAAACTTTATTGAAATCAAGCAAACAAGAGCAAGCAAATGTTCGAGCTCGCGAGTCTTCCAATAGGCCGGTCTGTAGCTGGAACCAAATGCATTTTTCATGTCGTGCGGCCAACTTTACCCGTAGTAGCGACGTGTTCTCAAAGTCGGCGTTCGGTGCAAGACTGCTGCAAACATTTTTTTTAACCGGAATCTGTAAGAATTAATAACTGAAACTTGTTTTAAAAAACGCGTTAGTCTCATTTATATTCGTAAGGATACTCGTAGCAGATTGCGTATGTATGTTTACATTTAATCAAGAAGAAAAAAAACAGGGTGAGTCCTACTCGAAAAACTGAACTACTAACGAACAAGACGACATAGTTTTTGCATGTATTTGTATGGAAGTGTAATTTTTTCAAATTTAAAAAAATTGTACTAAGAAAAGGTGATAAATTTCACGAGTACCTAGTATTAAAAATATTCGCTGTGATTTAGGTTGTATTGTACCCACAGAACAAAAATCAGGCGTATGACGTTTCAGAGTTCTGTAATTGTATCAAAGATTTTCCGAGTTAGTTGTCATATCTCGACAACTTATGTGACAACTTATTATATGCCAAATTTTAATAAAACCGAGATCAGTTAAGAAAATGCAATATAAATATTGGGTGTTGAAACGGATTCAAGCAGATGGGACTCCACAACTTGACAGGGAAATAAATATAAAAACTTCATTACTTACCGCAGTCGGTTTTTTCAGTGGTTCTCCCATTTTTCTCTGCGTGAAGAAGGCGGTGATGTTTACGATTTAAAAGGTTTTTGACATAAAATATTACGCTAGAACGTTACGGGCGGATGGAACGATGACTCCGGAAACTGGCAGAAGTCTGAATGTTGAGGAAACCACATTCGGAGAACCAGGAGAATTTCTTGGATTGCAGACTTATTTTCATTTTATGAATAATCCTTTGAAATTCCGTATAAAATGTGCTGGTAAAGAAATGTCTTGAACAGTAAGAATACCTCCAGTTAAATGCTTTCCAGTAACAACAATTTTTAATTTAAAAGTTGCAAAGCAAGTCCTTTCTAATTTATTTTGTGTGATATACTGAGTCGATAAAAATCGGATGTTGGTGTCGGTTAAAAGTCAATTCTACCTACTGAGAAACATTATTATTTTTACCTTACGTCTGTGTTAAAATATTTAAAAAACGCATCACATTACAATCCAGCCGTCTCTTCTATACATATCATAGCTATAGAAGGTCAAAGTCTGAACATTGATTGAGGATACCTAAAATTAAGCGTTAAGCGGGCGTCAGTCGCGGGTGTACGTCGCGGGGACCCGCGCCGTGCTCCGTCGCGGACAAATTTAACCCGTCGCAGACGCCTGCGCCGCCAGTACAATTTGATCGCGCGGGTGTACAATCAATATCATGGATTATTTGTTGATTTACTACCTAGCCAAGCTGTTGTGTAGAGAATTTGTTTCCAAGTTTACGTTATTAAGAGAAGGTGAGAAGAAATACGTGCTCCGTCACACGGACACCCGTCGCCCGCGGGACGGGTTCCGCCGCCCACGCCGCGTGCGACAAGGGACCCGCTGCACGCAGCGCTGATCTATGAGATTACAAAAAACACGACGCGCGGGCGCCCGCGCCGTGCATCCGCTTAACGCAGCGGAAGCCCTTAGAATTTTGAGGTACGCAACGCTTATTTCCGTGTGATGCTAACTTGGCCTTGTGATGCCGGCTTGGGCTCGTGATGCCGGCTTGGGCTCGGCTAACAATAGTATAACCCCATTTCTTTCCCGTAGGTGTCGTAAGAGGCGATAAAGGGACTCGAAGGTTTCATGTGTATTACAATTTTCGTGGAAAGGCTGAAAACCTGTCACTATAGTGATACACGATTTTTCTTGAACGGCCCTCAAATATTTGTCTTACGACTGTTATAGCTTCGCCTACCCCGCAAGGGTTCAAGGCATGATATATGTATGTATGTAACACTTGGCTTCCTTCAACTTAAGTACCTACACAATTGTCTGGCTAAACAACATAGACACCTACCAAAATATAAAAACAGTAATTTTACCAAGTTCGCGGGCACCAGCTAGTAAGCTACAAATGGTAACCCTAGTCATGATTAGGTATATCCAGTATCCACACGAGGGGTAATCAGCAGGGACATTAATCAGAAAGATAACATTCAGGGCTAGTGTCACAGTCACAATACACCTTTGTGCCTTATGGCTCCAATAGTGCGGAGAAGATGGAAGGTAGCCCTGTTTTGGAGATATACAGGGTTATTTTTTACTCACCCCGGAAATTTTACAGGGTGATTCCTCTCATGATTCTGAACAACTTTCATTATGGGGCCACCTGCGAAATCGCGAAAAAAAATCCAGCAGCTCCATAGCAAAATTCATACCTACTCGACCAAAATGTATGGAACAGCTGTTTTTTTTTTTCGCGATTTCGCAGGTGACCCCATAATGAAAATTGTTCAGAATCATGAGAAGAATCACCCTGTAAAATTTCCGGGGTGAATAAAAAATAACCCTGTATAGGGTGTAAGGGACAGTGTACCGAAAACTTTGCAGGCATGATCAGACCATGAAATTGAACAACTTTTACTATGGAGCCTATGTTGGGAAACGAATTTTTTTTATGGGAGGTTGAAAAAAAATTCTCATTTACCAACATCGCTTCCATAGAAAAAGTTGTTCAGTTTCATGGTCCGATCATGTTTTCGGTACACAGTCCCTTACACCCCGTGTAGGGTGAAATTTTAGTAGTGAACGATACTGAAATCAGTACGTGGGCTGGTGATAAAAAAAATCTTCAAAATAAGACAAAAAATATGTTAAGTTTTCTAGTAACCCAAATCCGCTGATCGGCAATTTCGTATGGGAAGTCCAATTTTTTTTATATTTGGGCCCATGTTCCTCGGGAAAAGTTGTTCCTTATCACCAGCCCGATCTGAGTTTTCGCTATCGGTCACTAGTAAAATTTCACCCAATACAGGGTTATTTTTTATTCACCCCGGAAATTTTACACGATGATTTTTCTCATGATTTTGATGAACTTTTATTATGGGTCACCTGCGAAATTGCAAAAAAAAGCACCTGCTCCATAGAAAAATTCATACCTACTCGAACAAAATGCTATTTTCGCGATTTCGCAGGTGACCGAAAACTCACCTGTAAAATTTCCGGGGTGAATAAAAAATAACCCTGTATAACTTATAATTGTAAAATTTACAAGGTATTTATAAGTAATCCCTAAATCAGTACTTAATTAGGGGTACTGAATATGACTAGTTATGACTGACAGTGTAATTTCAGAAGTCATCATACCCTGGGCCAGCTTATCTAGTACTGTGCACGTGTAAATTTGCTGTAAACACTGAAACACAAAAAAACACACTCATAGCTTACATACATACATATATCACGCCTATAATCCCTCGCGGGATAGGCCCGCAAAAACGGACATTTACGCCACGTCTGACAAATATTTGAGGGACATTCTGAAAATTGACAAAGTGACAAGTTGTCAGCCCATCGAATAAAATTGCAATACACACCCTCGAGTCCCAAAGTCGCCTCTTACGACTCCCACGGGTAAGAAATGGGGTGATGCTATTCTAAACTGGCATCACACGGCCTCCTATCATAACTTGCACTAGAATTTCCAGTGTCAGGTCAAAATCCATACACAGAAACACGCACAAAGAGAACCCAGACCAGAGATCAGATACTATAAAATCGACAACCAAAGATTTGCCCCATCCGGAAATCTACTACTAGATCAGTCGTCGACGTGTTAATGGCCTACTTGCTGACGTAGGTAGTAGTCAGAAGTAGGCAGAATTGAAACTCCTATCTGTTAAGGCGCTCGATAACCCTTATTCTCTTTAATTTCTAAAGAATGACAAAGGCAGACTGTGCTCTCAATTCGGGATACATATTCTCTCAACTTACCTTAATTTAGTGTTGTCACTTTCCGTCAAATTGGTTTTAATAAGGATAGGAGATATTTAAGTCCTGTCGATGGGTTCTTCGCAGTTTCTAGTCAATTAAGTCGCCATTGCTTTCATCGTATTTCTATTTTGAAAGAAAACACGTATTTTTCGTCAAATTCTAAGACATGCCGTCACTAAAATATCTCCTTTCTTCTTCTAAACCTATTTGACGGAAAGTGACAGCACTAATTTAAGGTAAGTTAAGAGAATTGCTATCCCGAATTGAGGTCACTATAAGAGTGACCTTCCTTGATCTCTAGCTATCCAATTTTTCTAGTGCTCTATATTTCATTCCGAGCCGCCCTAAGTTTTTACGGTTGTCCTTGAAAGTCTAACCGAGTTAAAGACATCGGCACGTACAATGCTCAGTATACAGAGTACCTATAAGCTTCAGGGAACGTTTATGACTGAATCACAAATGCATTTTTCGTGTCCCGAAAAAGCGTTGTCGGAAAAAAGCGCGCCCCACGGGCTTTCAACAACACCGCTTTGAGACACACGAGGGTGGAAAAGAGAAGAGTATCGTGGCACGTGTCCTAAGCACGTGTTCTTTCATACTCAAACTCTTTATTTCATGATAAAAATATTACAAGACTACATCGTTTCGGAGGGACTATAATGTTGGGAAAGTTTAATTCAAAAACTATCCACGCCATTATTTCAGCAAGTTTTCCATGGATTTTCAAGTCATCGCTTTTTTGTATCTGTCAATGCTTTTAGTTTTTTTCAGCTTAATGTTTTGTAAATAAATATAATGAAATATGTTACCCTATGATGTAATCAGATGGGTACAATCTTGGCTTTCCACTCTACATAACTGTGTGTACATGGGAAGGTAAGTCGTTTCTTGGGTATTATTCTGATTTTCGACAATAGAATTCGCGAGTGTTGCGGTTGTGTAGTTTTCCTGTCCATATAAAATGCTGTCACGTCACGTTACGCTTGTCTAAACAGACGAACGATAACATAAATGTTGTTTTCTTTTGTTTGATCGAGAAGCATAGAAGAACAATAGCTTTGTTCCGAAAACAAATTAACTAATGTTCCGAAAACAATTGCGCCAAAATACTACGAGGTTCGTAAATCCGGCATAAGCCATTGAACGCTCAATTTATCCATCAAACCGCTCACGCGTCTGGTTTTGAGCTACACGTTAAGCCGCCGCCCGACGTTGCGACTTAAGCGCGGCATTACTGCAAACTGCACTATCTCTCCCTAGCAGCGTGCATCCAAGATTCAGCTGGGTTGGATTCAGGAATAACTGCTATTTGACGCTTTATTCACAGTGTTCTTTTGATTTAGAAGGTGAAAAGCCTAGATTTATCCACCAAACCGCTCACGCGTCTGGTTT
Source organism: Tuta absoluta (assembly GCA_027580185.1). Lineage (NCBI taxonomy): Eukaryota > Metazoa > Arthropoda > Insecta > Lepidoptera > Gelechiidae > Tuta > Tuta absoluta. The sequence goes on from JAQAHW010000009.1 coordinate 8,188,017, forward strand.
TGAACAACACGTAAAGCTGTCATTACTGCAAACTGCACTATGTCTTCCTCACAGCGTGTATCCAAGATTTATTTGGCTCGGATACTGGAACAACTAATATTTATGGTTGTTTGTTGATCTTATGAATTTGAAAGTGAATATAATCATTCAATGCTGAATTTACCCATCCACTAACGTTCCCTGTACCCGGCTCGGGATACGTTCAATATTCATTAGGGTCGAAAATAGTCAACTATTTAACTTATTATTTTAGGATTTAAAAACACGATAAATATTCAATACGACTCTCTATGTTGAGTAACCACGGAAATATGCAAAAACATGCTCATAGAACACTGTGACCCGAGAGCAGTTGAATTGTTTATTTTCTCCTCGATAATGAAGATATTCCTCTAAGTCCTGCCCTGAATTAAACCGCTCTCTATCAAGAAACGCCAACACTCCGTCTACGCAGATACTCTGAATTAGTAAGCTTAGACAAAGTTAACAAAAGCTACGTACGTAGTATCATGAATTTAACCGTTACGGTACAGGCAACGTAAAGTTTCTGAACAAAGAATTGTTAATGTAGAGCATGCAAAGATCATCTCATGGAATCTTCAAGGAGTAGGAATGTACGAGTAAGTAGGTACTAATCGTAATTGCATAAAAATCTCATTCATAGGCCGTATGCTAGTCACGCGTGTAGCCCGCGCGGGCTAGACGGCGCCGCGTTTATAACCCGTCCGAATTAAGTACCCAGGCGCCATGCCTAGGTAGGTAATTGGAAATGTATTGCCTCAAGGTTTCTAGGGTTTATTATAAAGGCACAACGGGTTGGCCGGACCACGGCACATAACTTTCTACTGCCAACACAGCGCTGTTTGCACTGAACCAAATTAACCCCACGTGGTGCAGCGCAGGCGATGCTCTGAATGTCCTGCGGGACAATGATTCGTTGAATGACCCGATATATTATGGTGACAAAATATTTCAACCAACAACTCCCAATAGAAGGTACTTGGTTTTGTAGTGATCGTCAACTAAGTAATACCGACTAAGGGACCTATGGCATGTGCCCTCCCAAGCTTAACCATTTACTTTATGAATATGGCCGTGTGATGCCGGCTTAGAATAGCATCACCCCATTTTTTACCCATGGGTGTCGTAAGAGGCAACTAATGGACTCGAGGTTTAGATGTGTATTGCAATTTCAGGCGATGGGCTGACAATCTATCACTATAATAATACACAGTTATCTGATTGACCCTCACACTTTTGTCAGACGTGGTGTTAATATCGGTTTTACGGCCGTTAACGCTCTGCCTACCCCGTAAGGGATATGCGCGTGATTTATGTATGTAAGTATGATTTATAAACATTTACTAAAATATTTAAAGACAGAAAGTGTATCTGGATTCCAAGTAAAGTAAAATCAATTCTTTGTGACAACCCATTCTATTAATTGGAAGAAAGTATGAAGCATAAAGTAGGTTCATTTTTTAAATCCAATAATTTATTATACAGGGTGTAAGGGATAGCCCCCCGAATACTGATAGGGTGCATTCAGACCTTAAAACTGAACAACTTCCCATAAAACTTTATTTCAGGAAACATAAAATAAAAATTTACTTCCCATAGTAAATGCAGTCAGCTGATTGTGATTTTGTATGGGAAGTAATTTTTTTTGTCGTTTCCTGACTTATTTTCTATTCGGAAAGCTCATACATATATCACGCCTTTATCCCTTGCGGGGTAAGCAGAGCGTAAACGGTCGCAACAAAAAGTTCTTCAGTTTCATAGTTTGCATGCACCCTATTAGGTAGTATTCGGAGGTCTGTCCCTTACACCCCGTATATAATAAGATTCATATTTTTTGTTAAATCAAATTAAATATATTGATAAGTCTTTTCGATATCATGTTTTACTAATTGTAAATCACTGTTATACAATCTGACGAATAAACGATTCTTATTCCAATTCTAATTCAAATTGTACGGACAATGTGGTTCGTCCTGAGGTTATTTTGTATTGTAAAGTAATTCTGTTCCGCGCCGTGTGATTTGTGGTAAGTAATCGGTAGAAACTCGTAGATAAACATTTCTAGCGAGAATGTCCTCCGTCCGGCAGGATTAGGTACGCAAAACAAATCGACGTTCCATCCAAAGACCGTATTCTACTAATTTCTTTTGAAACGAGCACACTATCTATGTATTCTCGAAATAATAAAAAAATCTCGTAGCAAACGATAATGACCAGTGAGTGTCGTGCATTGTGAGCAGCATTTCGAGTTCTTCATGAAAGGGATCAAATTAAGTATAATAAGTAATTAGGTAAGTATTGTTGATAAACTGTACAGAAATGTTAATATCGTAAATGGTAATTATCTCAGAGTTTATCTCTTGCAGAGTAGGCAGAGCGTAGCCGGCCGTAAAATACGGTCACTATCGCCACGTCACAGAAAAGTCGTGTATTTACTATAGGGTCAAATTTTACTAGTAACCGATAGCGACATCTCGAGACGGGCTGGTGATAAGGAACAACTTTCCCCAAGAAATATAGCTTGAAATATGGGAAAAATATTGTCACTCAAATCTGAAAAAAAGTGGATTGGCAATTTTGTATGGGAGGTGCAAATTTTTTTTCGTATTTCGATCTGTTCCTTGGGGAACGTTGTTCCTTACGAGAAACCGTCTTCAAGATTTTTCTATCGGTCAAGAGTAAAATTTCACTTTAAATAGTGACAGGTTGTCAGCCTGTCGCTTAAAAATGTTATACATGAAATTCTCGAGCCCCTTAGTCGCCTCTTACGACATCCGCAGGAATGAAATAGGGCGATGCTATTCTAAGCCGGCATCACACGGCACGTTACGTTTAAGATTAGCAGAATAGGTACTACATAGCACAATGTTTTGTCGACCAATCGCACATTTTATCCTCTTCCAACCGCAATCCGACACAAATATCCAATTTACAATTCCGATCCGTAGAGTGAGGCCCTATTCATCATTTAGATTTATTGTCCTTATCTAGCCGATCTGTTTTCTTGTTTAATTAATGGTTGCGAGAAAATTCCTACGGATTGTATGCCTAATGAAATGAAAATGGAAACTATCTGGCCCTAAAGGTTTTTGCAACGGACGAACCTTTTTTCACCCTTACCTTTTGTGGGTTAGATAACAAAACCACTTCCCTCAACGGCAATGTGATTTCAAAACTTACTGTTTCAACACTGTATAGAAAACTATATTTAAAGCACGTCTAAGGATTTTATTGTAATACTTTTATTTATTATTTTTATAAATTTACTAAAAAGAAAAACAACATTACAATAGAACGCAAACAAAAACCTGTCAAGGTTTGTCCGTGCGCTCTGATATCGCCACTACGGTGGCGCTGCTCGATACAAATAATAAAGTACATGCATACAGAGTTGTTTGTTAAATAGACCAGCGTTGAGCTCGCAAGTACAACCACTCGTGGTTGTACCGTGCTTATACAAAGCGGTTGCCGAGCGCGCGCATACAGCGTGTCCCGTCCACAAGACGGAAGAACGTGACAATATTTTAATGGTACATACTGTTTTAATCTAATTTACTAATATAATAGTTTTCAAGTTTAGTTTTACTATTTTTTTATTGTTCTTTTTTTGTTTTAAATTAAAAGGTAGGTAAATAACACTGTAGGTATGTACTTCCGAGAAATGTTAAGTTGGCACTGCGCTCGGCAATACTGTAATTTTCTGAAGTACATTTAAGTATCGTGTAATATTTGATTTTCATCGTTAATTATTGTTAATAAGTGCCGTGTGATGCCGGCTTAGAATAGCATCACCCCATTTCTTACCCATGGGTGTCGTAAGAGTCGACTAAGGGACTCGAGGGATGTGTATTGCAGTTTTAGGCGATGGGCTGACAACCTGTCACTATAGTCATACACAGTTATCTGATTGACCCTCAAGTTTTTGTCAGACGTGGTGTTAATATCCGTTTTACGGCCGTTAACGCTCTGCCTACCCCGTAAGGGATATAGGCGTGATTTATGTTTGTATGTTAATAATTGTTTTTGCACTGCGATCGCCAATACTTTTATTGTTGGGATGTAACAGCAGACCAAATTTTCAAAGATTATCCAATAACTTTGCAGTTACCTGGAGAGGAATTTGGCTCAATAGATCGGAATACGAAGCACAGAAAAAGTCCATTTAGGTCACAACTGAAATTAAACTGAAAGAAATTCCGAATGAAAGAAAATCCGGGGAAAGGTCGAAACTTCATACCTTTGAAGTTAGAAAAAATACCTGGGTAAAGAGCAAGTCGGCTTCAAACTGTAGGTAGAGTAGAAAATAAATTTTCTAGACGAAAAGGTCTGAAACGGAAATTTTTACGCAGAACTTTGTTGTCTGCCTCGCGTAGCATTTGTCTACGAGCGTGCTACGTACTACGTGCGTGCGTAGCATAGTGCTTACGATACAGTGTCCCTATAAATTCTGTGGATAGTTACAACAAGACATGTATAGACAGTTCAGGATATATTTTCCATATATGTAGGCATTTGAGGTTGAGTTACGTACCTAAACTACTGCTTACTGTGTTTTGTTTCAGATAAGTAAGTAAAAAGGTCAATACATGAAAAAGGCGTAATACGCTGCATGGCACGACAGGAGATATCAGCAACAGTAACCCTTTTTAAACTGATCCCTAAAATCGTTAAAAAGCGGCCAAGTTTTTACGTTTCTCCCGACTTCCTTCCGCCGTTGCACGGCAAAGTTTGAAGCCAACTTTTCGTTTCCCATTAATTCCTATTGTAGCCGTGTCACAACTAATTGCGAGTCGGCAGAGTCATCGCTACAACGTCATTAGCAGTTAATAAATTCCAACAACTTATTAAAAAGTAATTACAAGATCCCAGTTTTTCTTTTTAAGTTTTGTTCTCGGTAAACGGCAAAAAGAGAGTAGATGTTTTTTCTTCCCGGGATTAAATTTAAAAAGAGTTTTGCAGTGCTTTGAGTTAATCGGTGCGGGGCAAATATAATTTTTAATGAGTAAATATAAATTCATAGGTCTCTAACTAGAATCATTTTAGGGAATACGAATACATAATACCTACTCTTAACGGATCGATAGGTACTAAATGATTTTCAATAAAACAAATAACTATTTTCCTCAGTAGTTTAAGTAACAAGTGTAACGTACCGCCTCCTACAAACATCGTTGAGGAAGCATAGACTCGCCTCGATGACCATGTGATGTGGCTCCGAGACACTAACCGTGTGGTCTCTCTCTCTCTTTTCGTGTGGGACACCGAGTCGTCCAACGACCCGATGAACCCTGGTGTCAGAGTTTTTCAACCGCCTACTACCACTAGTAGGCCTCTGACATGGTTGTGTTTCGACCGCCGTCTAAGTAATCATAGACAGCAACCGGGACCGACGGCTTAGCGTGCCCTCCGAAGCACGGAACCATTTCTTTTCGGACAATCAGTTGGTTCACCCTGCAATGTCCTAACCAGACCGGGAACAAATTCACAAAGAGATAAATATCAACTTTTGTGAGTGTCCCACCGAGAATCGAACCCGGAACCTTTGCGTCGCAGGCAGTCGCACTACCACTGCGCCACATTGGTCGTCGAAGTGGTGTGTGGTGTGCCACGAAGAAGCCATAACGTGTTATGGTTTCTTCGTTGTCGTAGTCGGGTCGTTTTGTTGAGTTGTCAATTTGACATTGTTACTTTTGCATTATAAACAACAAATTAGTAATTATTTGCTCATGTTTCCCATAATGCTGATTTTTAATTTTTCTATCTTTTAAATTAAAAAAAAAACAGTACTTTATCTATTATATAAGATTACTAAGTAAATAAGACTATTTTGTATTAGGCACAGTCACTTTGTAAATAGTCTCAATAGTTCCTTTAGCTCCCTTAAGGAACTACTAAGAACAAATAAAACCTTAATAAATACTAACCGCCCTACTCCCCGCTGACGACTGCCTGATGTTTTCTTTTTTACCCGACTACGGCAAAGCAAAAAGGAGGGTTATGATTTTGACCTGTATGTATGTATGTATGTATGTATGTATGTATGTATGTGGAAACGAAAACGTTTGTTCCGTCCTAACTTCTAAACAACTTATCAGAATTTGATAAATGAGGTATCATTTGAAGCGTCTAAACAGTCCGCTGGTTATAGGCTACAGTATGTCACTATACATTACATAGGGCGCCCTCTAGAGCTAAGAATTGAAAAAGTTTATACTACTAGGAATGTCGTGTTGGGTATCAAATGAAAGGGCTTAATAAGCACAGTTCAAAAAAATAGTTGCCGTGTGATGCCAGCTAAGAATAGCACCACCCCATTTCTTTTCCGTGGGTGTCGTATGAGGCGACTTCGGGATAACGGGACGCGACGGGTGTCGTATAAGGCGACTAAGGGACACGAGGAGTTCATGTGTAGGTATTACAATAAGGCGACAGCTGACAACCTGTCACTTAAGTAAAACACAATTTTAAGGGTTAACCTTTATGTGCTATGAAAGATCTTCAATCTTCAATAGGAAACCAATTATTTTCCTAAAATGCTCACAAAATATCTTTATAACATAGACGCCATTAATAGCAGAAGAAATCCAGTGGCATTAGCATTAGGGTTGTCCCTCACATACTTATTAGGGTTGTCAATATATCACAAACCTATTAGTCTTTGATGACTTAATGCAATTACCACCCGTATCTGCAACTCGTGTAGGCGCATATTGTTAAAATCCTTTCTATGGAATGTCCTTACTATGAGGACAGGCCTCCCTGACACCTGTGGAGGCTCTTCTACCAACTTCTACTGACGCACAAGATCTGCGTAAAACTGCCATTATCGACGCCGAACTCAACGCCGGACTTAACATTGTTGTTTGTGCCTCACAAGAGACCAGACGAGGGTTCCTTGCGTGAGACACATTACACATTCTTTTGAAAAGGAAAGGATAGCAGCGCCGTGTGTAAGCATGGTGTAGGCTTGGCTATCCGCAACGACCTCTTAACATCTATAGAGGCTCCTTACGGCATATCGGAACGCATTATGTTGGTGCGGTTAAATACGAATCATGGATACGTAACACTTATTTCTGCTTACGCACCAAAATTATCCTCAACGGATGAAGCCAAAACACAGTTTTATGACCAGCTCGACCAGTCTCTACGCGGGTTAAGACCATCTGACCGCTTCTACATTCTGGGCGACTTTAACGCAAGGGTTGGACAGGACAATGTAGCTTGGCCTGATTGTATAAGTAACTACGGTATAGGGAAGTTAAACGAAAACGGCCAACGTTTATTAGAGCTATGCTCTAAACACCTACTGTGTGTTACCAATACCTACTTCAAAGGCAAATCATCTCGCAAAGTATCCTGGAAACACCTTCGTTCTGGTCACTGGCATCAACTGGACCTTATCCTAACCAAAAAGAAAAATCTCCGCGAGACTCTACACACGCGTACATTTCATAGCGCTGATTGTGACACAGATCACTCCTTGGTGGCTTCGCACGTTGCTATAACTCACAAAAAGATACACTCGTCCAAACTGCCCGGTAGGAAGAAGATCGATCTTCCCAAAACCAGGGATGATGAGTTTGTCCGAAAGTTCGAGGAGTTGGTACGCGATGAAACTGCCACCTGGGACGTAGACGCTCCTATAGAGGAAGACTGGGGCAAAGTAAAAAAAATACTAACAGATGTGGCTGGTACGGCTTTCGGCCACCAGAAAGTCAAAAAACAGGACTGGTTCGCTGAAAATCTCGAAAACATAACACCCCTGCTCGAGTCCAAACGGCAAGCTGTGCTTACTCATCGCCTTAACCCTTCCGAAAAGTCGCGTGTCGATTTAGCGAATGCAAAAGCTGCATTACAACGCACATCACGGTACTTTGCTAATGCATGCTGGACCGAGCTTTGCCAAAGTATCCAATCGTGCGCTGATGTCGGAAATTTTGGTGGTGTGTATGCTGGCAGTAAAAAGGCCCTTGGTCCTTTGCCTAAAAAAACAGCCCCCCTTAAAGAAGTGGATGGCACTGTTATTACAGATGCCCAACACCAACTCGAACGATAGATAGAACATTATATCGGTCTCTATTCGGAACCAGTTAAAATAATGCAGGAAGCTGCAGACTGCATGCCAAAACTAGCTACCTGGGCTGAGTTAGATGACCTGCCTACCATAAGGGAATACCACAAGGCTGTTAAACAGCTTAAGACCGGAAAGTCTCCTGGAATGATAGTACCCATGCCGAAATTATCAGGCTCAAGTGCATATTACCCATCCTGCACAATCTGTTGTATAAATGTTGGGAAGCGGGATATATACCACAAGATATGCGCAATGCTAACATCGTTACCCTATACAAAGGTGACCGCGGTGACTGTAACTGTTATCGTGGTATATCCCTTTTAAGTATAGTAGTTAAATTATTTGCTCGGTTAGTCTTATTAAGACTCCAGAAACTAGCTGATCGTGTATATCCCGAATCGCAATGTGGATTCCGCGCCCAGCGTTCCATAACAGATATGATCTTTACACTTCGCCAACTTCAGGAAAAGTGTACCTAGAGAGCAGAGAACACCTCTGTTTGTGGCGTTCGTAGACCTTAACAAAACCTTCGACACCGTTAGCAGAGAGGGCCTTTACACTGCACTTGTAAACATCGGGTGCCCGCCAAAACTTCTGAGCCTCGTTAAATCCTTCCATATGGACATGAAAGGATCTGTTGTTTTTAACGGCAATACATCCGAGCCGTGCAAGAGATGTTCGCCAAGGCTGCGTGTTGGCTCCTACCCTGTTATGCATGGTCAAACATACATACATACAAAGATAAGATTATGATGAGTGCATTTTGTTTAATTAACGAGTGATGTTTTAATTGTGAATTGACCTGCATTTCTATCCAGAAAAAAAAAATACATACCAAAGTGTTAAACTTACCTTCAACCCCAAAATAATTCAAATAAAAACCAGTTCAAAAACTAACACCCGACTACTGAGATATCGCGCTCTAAAAAGTAAAAAACAAGAAATCTGGAATATTAACTACAAACAATTTAATATCTATAGTCCACGAAATTTATACGAAGATTGACATATAATTATATATTTAAATGTATATTTAATAAAAAATTATTGTGGTTTATAGGTGATCTCTGTAGTCGGGTGTTAGTTTTTGAACTGGTTTTTATACTATATGAAGTGCAGTGAACTCGGTATATAGGGTGAAATTTTACAAGTGACCGATAACGAAAAGTCAAGACGGGCTGGCGATAAGGAACAACTTTCCCAAGGAACATAGGTCGAAATATGAAAACAAGATTTGGACCTCCCATACAAAATTGTCGGATTAAGGTTACTATAAAAGCTCAAAATATTTTTGACATATTTTGACCTATTTTCCTTGGGGAAAGTTGTTCCTTATCACCAGCCCGTACTCTGTTTTCAGTATCGGTCACTAGTAAAATTTCACACTATTTACGGTCCATATAGGGTTTGAAATAAAAATAATAATTTTCTGTAATTTTAACCTTCATATATTAAAGTAAGCGATTACCCAATATAAACTTAGCTAAATGCTTTCACAACATAATTATAATTACAATTGAATCAACTTAACAATAACAATACCGAAGTACTTAACAATAATTTCAAAAGGTCATTATCACATCAGAAATTAATGATAGAAATAATTAACATATCTACATGATAGATGATAATTATTTAATATTTATGTATTTTAGTTTATCAACACGCATTTCATGCCATGATCATGAACATCATCCTCCTACAACAGTCCACTGCTGGACAAGTCCCTCCCCCTATTGGGGGGTATTATACTTCACCACGCTTGGCAGGCGGATTGGCGAGAGCAGTGCAAGGCGTTATAGATGTTCACAGAGAACGGAAATTCGGGGAACATCATCCTATTATAAAGAAAGCAACTACTCTAGTAGTTTATGCAACTGTCGTATAATGGGGGTCATTAGAATGCGAGTGTCTGTTTATCACACGAGGCGCAGCCGAGTGTGATAATAGTTTGACACGAGCATTCTAATGCCTAATTATAGCAGTTGCATACACTATTTTATCTACACTCTCCAAAAAAACTCAGAAACACTTTTCTAAACGTACGCACCGGCCATTGCAAGGCCCGATACAAGGACAAATTCAATACGAGAACGTAATATGGCTTGATATGAATTTTTAAAAATCTATACTTTAGCAGTTGTTTAGATGTGGAGTCTTAACAATAACTTAACTAAACAACTGAACAACATCTGTACAGCATCTGAACAACAACTGAACAACATTTGAACAACAACTGAACAACATCTGAACAACATCGAAACAACAACTGAACAACATCTGAACAACATCGGAATAAAATCTGAACAACAACTAATCAACATCTGAACAACAACAGAACAAAAACCTTTTAAAACAACTGAACAACATCCGAAAAATTACCGTACAACAACAACTGTCAGGTGCGGCAGAAGATAGCGATTTGAGTATTGGAAAAAAAAACTTCGTTTCATTTCTCAACTTTATCGTATTCAGAGTTTTCTCATTAAGTCATTACGCTTTCGTAATTTATAGTAAACCCTAGTTTTTATAGGCAGAATGCATAAAGTAGGTCATTATGCATCTGTTTTCGAATTTATAATTCGAACATTATGAGACGAGTGTATATAATAGTAGTTTATGCAACTGTCGTATAATGGGGGTCATTAGAATGCGAGTGTCTGTTTATCACACGAGGCGCAGCCGAGTGTGATAATAGTTTGACAAGAGCATTCTAATGCCTAATTATAGCAGTTGCATACACTATTTTATCTACACTCTCCAAAAAATTACTCAAAAACACTTTTCTAAACGTACGCACCGGCCATTGCAAGGCCCGATACAAGGTCAAATTCAATACGAGAACGTAATATGGCTTAATATGAATTTTTGAAAATTCTGTACTTTAGCAGTTGTTTAGATGTGGAGTCTTAACAATAACTTAACTAAACAACTAAACAAAATCTGGACAACATCTGAACAACAACTGAACAACATCTGAACAACAACTGAACAACAACTGAACAACATCGGAATAACAACTGAACAATATCTAAACAACTGCTCAACATCTGAACAACATCGGAACAACATCTCAACACCAACAGAACAAAAACCTATTAAAACAACTGAACAACATCCGAAAAATTTCCGTACAACAACAACTGACAGGTGCGACGGAAGATAGCGATTTGAGTATTGGCAAATAAAAACTTCGTTTCATTTCTCAACTTTATCGTATTAAGAGTTTTCTCATTAAGTCATTACGCTTCTGTAATTTATAGTAAACCCTAGTTTTTATAGGCAGAATGCATAAAGTAGGTCATTATGCATCTGTTTTCGAATTCATAATTCGAACATTATGAGACGAGTGTACATAATAGTAGTTTATGCAACTGTCGTATAATGGGGGTCATTAGAATGCGAGTGTCTGTTTATCACACGAGGCGCAGCCGAGTGTGATAATAGTTTGACACGAGCATTCTAATGCCTAATTATAGCAGTTGCATACACTATTTTATCTACACTCTCCAAAAAAACTCAGAAACACTTTTCTAAACGTACGCACCGGCCATTGCAAGGCCCGATACAAGGACAAATTCAATACGAGAACGTAATATGGCTTGATATGAATTTTTAAAAATCTATACTTTAGCAGTTGTTAAGATGTGGAGTCTTAACAATAACTTAACTAAACAACTGAACAACATCTGAACAACATCTGAACAACAACTGAACAACAACTGAACAACATCTGAACAACATCGAAACAACAACTGAACAACATCTGTACAACAACTGAACAACATCTGAACAACATCGAAACAACAACTGAACAACAACTGAACAACATCGGAATAACATCTGCACAACAACTAATCAACATCTGAACAACAACAGAACAAAAACCTATTAAAACAACTGAACAACATCCGAAAAATTACCGTTCAACAACAACTGTCAGGTGCGGCGGAAGATAGCGATTTGAATATTGGAAAAAAAAACTTCGTTTCATTTCTCAACTTTATCGTATTTAGAGTTTTCTCATTAAGTCATTACGCTTCTGTAATTTATAGTAAACCCTAGTTTTTATAGGCAGAATGCATAAAGTAGGTCATTATGCATCTGTTTTCGAATTCATAATTCGAACATTATGAGACGAGTGTATATAAAATAATTTATGCATTTGCTTCTCGATTTTTTTTACTCAATATGTTACTGGCTGTTTATGTTTGACATTCGTGTGTTGATAAAATATTAAAAACGAAATGTACTGCTAATGATTTAAGGTAGCACGTTGCGCAAGTGGCGCTTTAAATAGTAAAATATGATATGGAAAGAATATCTGAATAAAGCAGCAGTGTAACTGGTAAATAGTCATAACTCACGAAAATAGTGGGTCCCAAAGGTTAAATAGTGGTTATTGAAATAAACACCTAGGCTGCGGCAAACAGACGGACATACAAATTAAATTTTGAGTTATATGAAGGTAGCAAGTCCACATTCAATTATTATCACAACATCAAAGTATACAAAAGATTCAATGATTGGTTATACGTAGAAAACACTGAACATTGTGTTCTTCGACATAGAGACAAGTCTTTTAAATTACACCAATATTTCGCTATTCTAACTAGTATATCTATCACACACTCGCGCTATTGGCAGGAAAATATTAAACGCCTGCGCTGCGTCGAGCGGGCTAGATTCGGATAAATACTAGAGTAGCTCTGCGTGACGCAGGCACAGAATATATAATAGTACTAACGTACAGAAGGATCACTCCCTAAGAAAATACATGTTTAGGTATAAATTAATACCTTAAATTAGTCCCCGTAGGGAACCCGCCGGCGGAACATACCTAAACCGTGGAGTGAAACCCCCCTGACGCAGGTCGCGGCGTGGGCGCGACCCGTCCGAACAGAACGACACCTCGCCGTATTATAGCTACTTAGACACGATGCGCCTTCTCAATTCGGACGGCTCGCCACGCGCGTTGGCACTAAGAGAAGTGGGCAGCGCGAGTATGTGAATATGATCCATGCGCTGCTACTCGTCATGCTGCCAATTCCTGTGCTCCCGCGAGTGTCAGCTTTTCTTAAGTCAAAGGACTGGCAACACGAGCGCGAGTAGTACACATTGCTATCTCACTCACTCGCATTGCTGCAAGTCTTTCGGTGAGAGTATGACGACAATGTGTCGATACTTCCGCGAAAGTATTTCGGGCAATATTCGCGGCAGTGGCAGGAGCAGGAGCAGGACGAGTGTGTGATTGTGGCTTAATGTGTGTATAAAATCTACACCTATAAAAATTTAAGAGCTTGAATATTATTATTATATTTTGTATTCAAATTGAAAGAACTATCAAAAGAATTCATTACAAATAAACTAAAATTTTGTTGTTTCTCAGGATATTTAAAGTCAAGACATCTCCATTGTCAGGGCCTTAAATGGCCGAGAGGGTTCAGATTCGAGAAAATTAGTTAATTGAAACGCTCTAACTTTTAGTTTAAATAGGTGTAAATTTTTTACTCCCGGTAATGTGACCTAAACTAAACACATAATTATTCTAAGAACTACCCAGACCACGCCTTATTTAGTCAGCCTTACAGTTATAATATAAGATAATGAAATACTCAAAATAAATAGTGAGGAATGATGAATTCCATAACATAGACTGAAAATCACTGGATAGTTCTCAAAATTTTATACATACAATATATTAATGTACGTTTTGTGCGTTATTTTAAAAATTACTAACTAACTACGTGATACATATTATACAAATGCTTTTCATTTCAGAAATTGTATGGCACAAAAAAGTTCAACTATTGTACTATGGTTAAATTGCGAAGGACTTTTTGTAGTCATATTTTATACGCCGTGTGCTGCCGGCTTAGAACAGCATCACCCCATTTCTCCCCGTGGGTGTCGTATAAGGTATTCGCGGGTTACATGCGTATTGCAATTTTAGGGGATGTGCTGATAACCTGTTTGATACTGAATTTTCTGAATGACCCTCAAATGTTTGCCAGACGTGGCGTAAATGTCCGTTTTTAATGATATATGTAGAAGTGATATTTATATCAGTAAGTATTTATGTTTGTATATTATAATAATAATGTAATCATTTAAGGGAACCGTCAAAGGCAACAGAAATTTCAATACAACTTTGTTTTTTTTTATCAAAAGTGATATAAAAATTATCTGGTTTTGCATTGAACCATTACGGCTAGGTATAAAATGTAGCAAAGTATACAAAATTTAAAATTTTACATACTTTTTAGTATATCAACGTTTGTAGGTACAATACCTACTATTTATGTCGCAGTTTCATGGCAGAATTAAGAATTCGGACGAATTCCTAGGAATTTGTCCAAAACAAGACTTCATTTTATCATCTTCCTAAACAAGTCCAGAAATTATGATAAATAGCTGACGAAAAAAATAATTCATTACATTGAAATTGTTTGAAATATTTTCAAAGAATTGATCCCTAAATTGAAGTTAATAGTAAATTATTGGCGCATAGTAATGAAAGGTTCCGGATCGGTTGATTTCCTTCGCCATATTTCAAAAAATATTAAAAAACTACTAGAAATTCTTTGTTGTTGTTGTAAAAGTTTTTGTTTTGTATCAATCTGTGACAAATTTTATATCATCTCTTAATTCCTTTGTAAGCTATTCTATTTTTCTTATGTACCTCGTTTTGTCATCTTCCTAAACAACTTTAGGAATTCAGCCAAAATATAGGACCATAGAAAATCATAGGACCCGTCCGGCACGAGCGCGAGTGGAATGTATTGCTATCTCGCTCACCCGCATTGCCGTGAGGCGTTTGGTGAAAGACTATAACGGCAGTGTGTGAACAATCACTCACGTTGATGCTTCCGCGGAAGTATTCGCGGCAATGGCACGAGCAGAACGAGTGTGTGATCGTGGCTTAAGTCATGTGGAACTACAGGCATGTTTTTATTTTACCTACGCCTGAATTTAATGTTAGTAACTGTTTATACTTACGTAACCGCTATGCGGTAGCTTCTATTTTTACTGAGATTCGGCTTTCCGTCTGTTCGTCTGGCTGTATCTCAAATACTGTGATAGGTAGAGAGTTGGAATTTAAAATTAAAATGTATCTGATGAACGGTAATAGTAAGACAGTTCACATACGTGTATTACTTTTGCCACTAAAACAAATAGATACTTCAAAACAGAATAAAATCGATATTTAAGGGGACTTCCATTCAATTTTTATGCCATTTTGGTACAGAATTGTACGGAACCCTTCGTGCGCAAGTCCGACTCGCACCGTTTTTTTGTTTTCTAAGTACCAGCTATGTTATCCGAAATTACACTACCTTTTACGGAGATAGTAAGAACACATTTCAGAATATTCAACATTAAGCTCTTAATTTTATTTAATGTAGGTATCAAGTCGTTGTATTGTATACACACCTTAGCTTAGTACTAAGACTGAGTACAAAAGAGTAAAATATTAGCACCTATATTAACAGACTTTTGTATTAGGATAGGAATAACAAGCGATTTTGGTTTTATGGTAACAAAAAGTAGTACCTACCTAGAAATTTGTACGACAAGTGAACCTTCGCTGCGAGTTGTAAAAATGGAACTCGCGAGTGATTCTATTGACTCCTGCGCACAATGAAGGATTTAATGGAACGAAGCATAAAAACTTTTTCTTGCGTGCTGGGTACATACGATTCTCACATTGCCTGCCATGCCGTACCACTTCGGAAGTCTAGAAGTGTAGCAAGCTGAAGTGGCAGTGGGCTGACCACATCTGTCGTGGAACCGATGGACGGTGGAGTAAGCGGGCTCTCGAGTGGAGGCCGCGCCTTGGCAAGCGTAGCGTTGGACGCCCGCCGGCCAGATGGACCGATGACTTGTCGACGGCGGCTGGTAGCGACTGGATGGCGAAAACGGGAGATCGTGCCCTATGGCGTACCCTGGGGGAGGCCTACGTCCAGCAGTGGACTGCAATAGGCTGATGTATGTGTGGGAACAACAGCAGTTAAGAGGCAAAACTATGCTTCGCATTCAAATATACGTCGATGTCCCATTGTAATGTTAGTCTTAACATTAAAATAGAACATCGCCGATTTATTACTTTCGCATTTATAAATTTCAGATTCATAAAACACGTAAAATTTTAAATATATTATGTGGGTATACGTATTATTGAATTGACAATTTTGATATATCAAATCCAAATCAAGAATGACAAAAAAATAATATTATTTCGAGTAAATACTTGATCCATGATCACGTACATCATTTACAAAATTTGATTTATCATTCGCCACCAAAAACGGTTTAAAAAATCCAGGACAAACGATTTAGGCTTTAGCTTTGAGCCCCCAATCTGCATGCAACGATTTGAGATGTTCGAACGCTCGGTTAGTGATATTCAAAGTGGGTACGATTTCAACTAAACTATTCTCGCCTATAAGACTGAGCCCAGCTAGTCCCAAATAAGTATGCATCGGATCAGTACAAGTATCAGGCCATTTGGAGAACCCGCCTACAACCACATCTTGCGTTTCGTAAATATACTTCCTATTACTGGCGTAGTTAGTGAAATGTAGTGCGTCGAGTATTTTCAGAGACGCGGCCACCCAGAAACTGTAGCATGTGTCGACGGGCTTATTCGGCCTGCCTTGGTAACCATCCACCTGACGGAACACGAGCCACCGCTTGAGACCCTCGATCTGTGCTTCGGAGAGCCTGTGCAGTTGGTCGGTGAGTGCTAGAGTGGCTATCGCGCAGTAGGTAGTGCCACCGTGAGATTCCAGCTCCGGACCTTGAGCGATGCCGTAGTCGTAACCCTGTAAAACGTAAAAATTAAACATGAATGAGAGAATCGAGACGATAAGATCTTCGTCGTTATTATTGCGATAATGTGATGAAATGAACATAATCTACCGGTAGCACAATTTAGTAGTCATAGCCTGTAATGAAAAACAATACAATACGAAGTTAAAACGATAAATAAACGGTAGGTTATTTTTTTCAAGAAAATTGTTTATGGTTACTGTTGAATAGTTCCCACGTAGTCCTTGAATGCGAGGAAAATTCCACCGCGCCAAAAATCCTTGCGATGCCATGATTAAAACAACTATACTTATAAAAATACGGCTACACTAAAAGCGATAGGATTCCTTGTAACTATCGGGATACCATAGACATTAGTCTACACAGAAACACGCACATTAATATATCTGACACAGCCGGGAATAGAACCCGGTAACATAGCATTCACTACCACACCGCTACATCGTTACAATACTCACAATAGGTATTTAAGTATTAGACCGGGTCTATCGCGATAGTTTTTAGGTAATTTACCTGTGTCCCGACGTTTCAATACAGTTTCATGTATTGTGATCGCGGGTTGACTGAGTCAATAAACGCGACGACGTCGGGACACAGGTAAATTACTAATATTTACCTAAATACTATCGCGATAGACCCGGTCTAATACTTAAAATGATAGTGATCGCGAGTGCTTAAAAAGCTATAATACTCACAATAGACCTGATGATGTAGTCAGTGGCCCTCTCGATGTCGAAGCCCGACCAGTCGTTCAGTATGTAGCTGATGCAAGCCGCGCAGTATACAAACCGCATATCCGACTCGCAGCCCGTTAAGGTCGCCGAGAAATTGCCTTCGCGCGTTTGCAGGGCTTTTACACCTACAAGAAAAGTGAAATAAAATGTACCTACGTAGAAGACAGTCAATCATGTGGATTCTTCGGTAAAGACAGCTAATGAGATACAACTACTGTTCATGACAAGTACACGTATGTAAGAAACCACGAAAGTTTAAAATAGTTTACAAATGTAAGAAACTGTTCTAAACTTTCGCGGTCACACATAGTAACTCAACATATTTATAGTTGTTCCGTGATCATGGCCAATGCAACTGGGTCAAATATCGGACAATTAAACAAAAATAAGTATCGCGGTAAAAACCCCGTTTCAGTATTTTGAGTTATTACAAATGTAAGAGTTTGTAGACAGGACTGAAACCGGGTTTATCGCGAAAATATTTAGGTGAACCAGATCATATTATTATTTAAGGTAGTTTATTATTTAAAAAGTTTGTTTAGCCTCTGTGACTTATTTTCGACACGGCCATTTAAATGGTGCTAGCTAGCTATTTTACTTATCGGACTGTCAGACTAACTCAGGCTAGGTCTGCTAGTTTATCATTGTTACCTTCAATAATGCCCTTCTTATGTACTCTAGAAAGGTCATCACCCAGCACTATAAGCATGCAAAGCCCCGTGTAGGTCATTGCAAGATGGCCGCATCTGAAGTGGCTGTTTTCACCCAAATCTATGTTGAACGTGGACGAGCCTAGGAAACCGCATTTAGTCATGTCCCCAGCTGAAACAAAATTGTAAGAAAATGGTGTTAATTTAAGAAAATTAGGTTTAATGTTCTCGCTATTGTTACATATACATATACAATCCGTGTGATGCCGGCTAAAAATAGCATCACCCCATTTTTTGCCCGTGGGTGTCGTAAGAAGCGACTAAGGGACTCTTGGGTGTGTATTGCAATTTTAGGCGATGGGCTGACAAACTGTCACTATAGTGATACACAGTTATCTGATTGACCCTCGAACTTTTGCCAGACGTGGCGTAAATTACCGTTTTTCACGGTTATTTATGCTCTGCCTACCCCGCAAGGGACTATAGGCGTGATATACGTATGTATGTATTAATACATGTTTCAAAATCTTAATAGTTAGTGGTGGATGACAAAATCTGTCGAAATCTTTACTAACTTCATTTTCCGCAATACTCCAATTACGCTTTTCAAGTTTATGGCGCTTACTTAACGTAACACATTAACGCAAATAGAAACCTCTAATTTCAACGATCGAGTTTGAATAGTGGTTAGAGCGTCGGTACAGTACGCCGAAAGTCATGAGTTCGAATCCCTTTCGTGACACTCGCCCATGACACGGTGACTGATCTCTATCATCATAGATAGCTATGACCACCAAAACCAATAGAAAAAAAATCTGAAGGACGAAATCGAGATTGATTTGATTCAGCCAACTAAACTAGGAACAGTTCTACAAAGCAGTCAATCCCTATGCCCCTGTGTCTCTTATCAAACCTACATACAACCTTTTAATCTAGATCCGAGGGCTTTGTCACAGAGTACTTTAAATATCATAAGTACAGAAGCAGAAAGTTGTTTGCATAACAAAGTTACACAAAGTAGCCTCATATGTTATCTTATCAAAGTAATCAAACACAAATACAACAAATTGAGCAACGTGACATACCAAGCATAGAGAAATTAAATCACAACAAACAATAAAATCTTAAACAGGTAGCAATGTAGCAATATAACTTTATTACTATTTCCTTATCTTTGATATAACTAATTAAGCCTAGCAAAGTTTTACATGGTTTTACTTACAATGGGACTAGACATATACATAACTAGCGGCCCGCCCAGCGGTTTCACCCGCTGCTAACTGATTTACCACGGGAATCACACTAACTTCAAAAAAAACAGATCCGTTAAGTGGTTTTGAAGATTTAAGCATACAAACAAACAAACAGACAGGGACAGACGTGGGAAGCGACTCTACTTTATACTAAATAGTGATAATCCGTCTTGGACATGAATTTTATGTAATAAAGCAACTATCATAGATAAAATTCTGGGTTTTTTTAAACCCCCCAGGGGTTGAAAAGGGGGTTAAAGTTTGTATGAAAGTTCGTTGTCTTAAGTGTGATCCGTTTCAAAATTAGTGATTAGACTTATGACTTCAAATAATTAAACACGTGTTTCAGCATATTTCAAATTATAACTCTTAATAGGGTCAAAAGGTAGTAAAAAGTTTGTATTAAAGTTCGTTTTTTAAATGAATGTGATCTGTTTCAAAATTTGTGATTACACTAATAACTTAAAATAATTAAACACGTGTTTCAGCATTTTTGAAATTTTAACCCTTAAATGTCTGAAAAGGGGGTTAAAAGTTCGTATGAAAGTTTTTTATCTTAAAGGTCATCTCTTTCAAAATTTCTGATTAGACTCATAACTTAAAATAATGAAATACGTGTTTCAGCATTTCTGAAATTATAATCCTTAAAGGTGTCAAAAGGGGGTCAAAAGTTTACTACCAGTTGGGCTACCCGTTTTCCCATGGGAATGTGACAATTTCTCGGAATAAATTATACTTATAAACCTTCCTCTTAAGTTACTCTATCTAATAAAAAAAAGCGCATCAAAATCCGTTGGGTAATTCTAAAGATATAAGGAGACACCAAACGGGAAGCGACTTTATTTTATACTATGTAGTGATTAGTGTTCCTACTACAGAAATACAGCTCCACAAAGGTTGAGTTTACCCTTGAATAGAAAAGCCCTAAAACCCACCAGATTATATTCGTAAATATTTATTATCTGTCCTCCTGCTCATCATGATTTGCAACCAAATATGATATTTAATTAACAGTTAGGTGGGTACTGTAATGTTGTTCATTTTTATTTCTTCTTTTATACAAATACAATTTGGTTTTCTGTTCATTCACTTCCTGCCAAAACTAAGCAAATAAACGTGGGTGAATCTTATTTCATATTAAATGCATATACATTATTTAACACCTTGAGCATGGTCCATTCCAGGTTAATAATTTATATGCACAATTAGTTTAAATTAGGAATCAAATCTATAAGTTTTACTAGCCAATCAACCTTGCATGATTTGAATGTGTCTGCAGTGTGTTAACCTCTTACCATTTAAAATAACCTTAACCATATTTATTACAATGTCATTTATTTAGCCTCTACAAGTTGAGATTAATCTGTACTATTGGCAGCATCTCTAGTTTCCTATTTATGAGATAAAGATATATTATACAGATTTGATTATGTTTGTTTAATAACTTTAAGGAAAAAGTTACCTTTAATGGCTTATAAGTTGTGATGCTGCTACAACTATAAATGATAAACAAAAATATTATTTACTCCCTACAAAACTGTGTGATTAAAATAGCTTTAGTTGTATTAACTACTGTACTAATTCTAGTCTTTCGTCTTTTTCTTTTCCTCATTTTTTCGTTTTGTCTTTAACTACTATTGACTACTGTACTAATTTTATAACTGAAATTATATTACTAATATTCTTTCATTGAAAAACTCACGCTATTCTGTACTGCAGGAAAATATCTTGAATTAAAATTTCATGGGAAAATGAGTAGGAGGGCTGTTAGTAGGTATATCATCGTCAGCCACAACAGACAACTGCTAGACACGGTTCTATCACTATTTGAGGGTATTCCCATACTCACCATGCTTGGCAGGTGGATGGACCATATTACAGTGCAAACTGTTGTTTTTTCCGAAAATAACCTATCTGCATAAAAAAAAATCCTGGACAATTCACACAGTGCTATCTAGCCCCAAACTAAGCATAGCTTGTACTATGAGAACTAGATAGCTGATATAATAGGTACTTAAATACCTTCAATAGGTCAAGAGTACCCTAAACCGAAGAGCATGCATGAAGAGATTGATGAATGTGGAGGAGGCGAAAGTAGTATGCCAGGATCGTAGTAAGTGGAAGGAAGTAGTCTCTGCCTACCCCTCCGGGAAAGAGGCGTGATTTATGTATGTATGTATGTATGTATGTTAAATACCTTTTTTGTAAAAACACATATTAAACACTATACATACAGACACAAATACAATACTTGAAAATGGACTTAACTAATATTTGTGTCTTGTGGGGATCGAACCTACAACCATCTGCATAGCGGGCATGAGTAATATTTGCTACGCCTACTACTCACTTTTTTCATCAGGAAGTACTTGCAGGCTGTAGATCCAATCTGAAATCCTGATTCTTGTTTCTGTTGGTATTGAAGATATTGTTCCTAAAATGTCTATTCCTGATACTGCAAAAAATGCAATTGTTACCCTGAAACATAAAGACAAAAATGTAATTTAGAAATACACTTTCAAATAACAAGAGCCTCATCACAATAATCATATTTCACAGATTTGTTTTATCATTAGATATATATAACTTCCCATGTTTAGTGGTCACCGACAATATGAAATTTTTGGGTACTGTGAACCCCCTGTAGTCCAAAAATATTTAATGGATTTACTGAAGAAAAACCAGCCCACAACATTAAACTGCAAAAAAACACTAAGGAGGAGTGTATGTGCCAAGGGGTGCTACATTACAAATCTAAGTGAACCCAACAAAATCTTGTACATGATGAGTGCCAAAGAGCCAAATTCAAGAAGTTCTATAACTTACCTAGTGGTATCATGGGATGATAGAGATGAAGGCAGGATATTCAAAAACCTGGTAAAATATCTCAAGTGCTGCCTGGTAGCGAGCTCTTTATTCATTTCGTTGTTCATTTTTAATAAAAGGGCAGATTTAAAAAACCAAAACGAAAATGTTTGGAGCTGCAAGAAAAGTGCGATATTTACAAAATTTACGGTGAATGTGATACGCCTAAACTGTTGACAATCGCGAGTAAGGGGCTGACACGTTTTTTAATTCATTTTGAGTTACGATAATTTATATTTAGGTAAATATTCCAAGAAATTCAAATGTAAAATGAATCAATTTTTTCTATTCTATTGTGGAGTTTACATGACAGACATACAGTGACATTTGTTGACATTGACCATGGACAAAGGGATATTGATCTAGTGATGTGCAGGTTTTTGGATGGTGGTGTTATAATAGCAACAGCACCCGTTTATCACCATACTAGTATCACAGCACAGTTACGATTACAGGAGGCCGTTCAACGCAGTCGCTTAAAAGAATATATCAGCGATGACAGATCGTAAAACCGCGTCTCGGATCGCCTGTCAGGAGAAAATAACTACTTGTCAAACTTATCCTACCCCGTTCATGCGCACACGTCGGATAAAATTTCTCAACCTCTCGACTGAGATAAAATTAAACCATTTGCCAGTTTGACAGGTGTATAGTGTTATCTAGTGTTTTGGTGATATATCTCTGTTGTTTATCGTGTTGCACTATAAATTATACTTTGGTCAAGTAATCATAGACATTAGGTGACTTTAAAACGTATTAATTAGATGCTTGATAAAATCTTACCCATAATACCTTTATGTACCATATGATTCGCAATAAAGATTATGATTGTGAATATGATTAATATTATGCCGTTTCGTCTTGGTTTTACTAATGTCTTAAATACTTGTTATTATATACATCCCTAGTAAGTAGCTCTATGCTGTCTCTGGTTCTTTTTCATGGCTGACGTTCAAAGGAGCAATTCGCAGTCATGAAGGTTTCTGTTTATTTTTTACTATAAATTCTGTGTAAATCGATAAAATAATATCCCCTTGTTCAATATAATAAACCTACGCATCAAAGTTTATTGAGTGAATGTTTATAAGTGCTGCGATTTATTCAATATAGTTGGATGAAGTGAGCCGTGTTGTGGAATGAAACTTTCATGCCGTGATTATTTTCAATTTTCTTGGCTAATACCTTGCGTGAAACGTGTACCGTTACCCGTTACTTTTCAGTCCCCTACTTTCGTGTTCCTAAGTTCGTTATAACATCATGTTTTTAACTAAGTTTACATTATAACCTCGAAATTGTTTTTGTAGCTGAACGTCTCTTTCCCGGCGACGGGATGCCAGAAGTTATTCGAAGTGGTGGACGAGCACAAGCTCCGCATCTTCTACGAGAAGCGGATGGGCGCGGAGGTTGAGGCCGACCAGCTAGGCGACGAATGGAAGGGATACATCCTCCGCGTTGCCGGTGGTAACGACAAGCAAGGTTTCCCCATGAAACAGGGTGTCCTTACCAACAGTAAGTACTCACGCACTTTTAAAATACCTACTAGCATTTGGAGCTACGTAGAAGTACCAGTTCATAACAGTTGGTTAAGTTTAGGTAGGTAGGTGCTTTCTATATTCTCCTGCATAACCTCAACTTTTTAAACTTTTTCTTACACCTCTGGCCATAGTCATCTCATAAATAATATAATGAACTACAATGTGTTTGATCTCTTGACTGTGTGTTTACAAGCTGCTTACAAAACATTTATTCGGGCGATTCTCTGTAAACTCGTCATGGCCTCATACAAAGGCTGTCCAGACAAATTTTTATAACATTTTTGAAAAATTTCTGTTTTATTACTTAGGAAATTAGCTGTAACTTTCGATACATAAGAGGTGCGGTTGAATTAATGCCTAATTTCTGAGATAATTGTGATTTTTTTAAAAAACGTGCCAGGGGACTGTTGGGTGCGGCAGGGGACTGTTTTAAAAACAATATAGTAATATTTATAGTACAGGGAGAACTGTCAAAGTTGTTTACCGCGTCACTTCGTGCTCTTAAATTTTACTCGCAAATCGTGCAAATACTGTTTTATTTGATAGTGCTGAAGTGTTTTCGTGCCAATAACATCACAGTGCACCACATATAGTGTTATCTCAGTGCAAATCAACAAGAAACAGTGCAAAAACTGCTCCTTCTTCGGTCGATAGCGGCCGAAAATTTAAGACTACCCTCATATTCTTTTATTATTTTTCTACCCCACTATGTTAGCTGCCAATAATTTTTTGACATAACAGTGTTGCCAGCAATGAGCCAAACGCCCCAAAATGGGGTAAACCAACCCAACCCCGGAACTGGGAACAAAACACTAGTTCAACAACTTTTCCATAAAAGTATGTTCACAACGGGACATCAAGAAGCTCAAAATGAAACAAACAAACAACAAGAAAAAAAAAATCCTGAGAATAAAGATACAGATGATGAAGTAGGTGACAGCACCAACCCGCCTCTATGGCAGAGGGTACCTAAAAGACATACCAAAAAAAGGAAACAAACTGATAGCCCTTCACCTGTTAAAACCACAAACAGGTTCAATACCCTGGATGTTGATCCCGATGAGCCTAGTAATACCAAACATCAAACTAAAAAACCAAGTAGACCCCCGCCTATCGTGCTATATGGAGCAGATGATGTTAATAAGCTTACTGAACTGCTAGAAACTGTAGCTGAAAAAACCCTATTCACATATAAAATCGTAAATAAAAACCAACTGAGAATCAGTAGCGCAGACCTTGAAGTTTACAAAAATCTTATTTCTCTGATTCGAGCAGAAGGCTTGATTGGCCACACGTTCAATAGAAAAGAGGAGCGATGTTTTCGCATCGTCATTAGAAACCTCCATCCATCAACACCTTTGAGTGCTATCAAAGAAGAAGTAGAAGCAACTGGGAACACTATCAAAGGAGAAATTATTAATGCAAAATATGGTCCTGAAAAGAAACCTACTTCGACATTCTTCGTCAACTTACTTCCTGGCCCTAACAATAAAGCTGCAAAAGAGCTTAAATATATATATCACCAATCCATAGTGATAGAAGATCCAAGAAAGAAAACTTCGATTGTCCAATGCCAACGGTGCCAGCAATATGGGCACTCGAAAAACTACTGCATGAGACCGTATCGTTGTGTCAAATGCGCTGGGCCACACAAAACATCGGACTGCCTCAAAACAGATCGAAAAACCCCTGCCATATGTGCGCTTTGTGAAGGACCACATCCAGCTAATTACAAAGGATGCGAGGTATACCAAGAAATTCTTGCCAGAAAAAGCAAAACATTCGCTGCAGCAATCAAAACACACGATAAACCTAACCCTCTTAACTTAAACCTAGTTATGCCAAAGACGCGAACCCGATCCGAAGATGTAACTTTTGCCCAACTCCTCAAACCCACTCAAGAGAACACAGACAAAGAAAACCTCCCACAACCTCACCCACAACAGACCAATCAAAAGCAATTTACGGTATCAGCACTTGAACATATGCTAATGAAACAATCTGAGAAATTTGACCTTATCTTACAACAAATGTGTACTCTGATGAGTCTAGTAGCCAAACTCGTCGATAAACTTTCAAAATGACTAATCTCAGGATTGCAACCTGGAACGTCAATGGTCTTGCTCCCAACACGCATGAAGTAACAATACTCCTCGCAGAACATAAGCTTGACATTTTACTAGTATCAGAAGCCCACTGCACAGCATCAACGTCAGTTAAGATTAATGACTTCCAATGTTACACAACTCATCATCCAGATGGCACTGGTCACGGTGGCACTGCAGTTGTAATAAAAAAGAGTATCAAACATCACCTATGGTCAGAATATAAATCTGATGCAATACAAGCAACGACTGTTACTGTGGAAGATCAAACGGGGCCGCTTAATGTTTGCGCGGTCTACTGTCCACCAAGACACAAATTAACGGAACAAATGTTTACAGACTTCTTTGGAACACTAGGTTCTAGATACGTGATCGGAGGAGACTGGAACTCAAAACATACACATTGGGGTTCCCGGCTCATCACTACCAAAGGACGACAACTTAAACAAGCTATAGACCAACAAAACTTGTTCGTGATATCTACAGGGCAACCAACGTACTGGCCAACAGATGCTAATAAGCGACCTGATCTCATAGATTTTTTTGTCGCTAAAGGATTATCGAGACACTATTTTAAACCAGAACCTTGTCATGACAGTTCCTCAGATCACACTCCAGTACTCCTCACAATTAGTACAATGTTGATTGAATATGAGCTTCCAGAATCATTATACAATAGAAGAACAGATTGGGAATCATTCAGAAATTATATTGAAGAAAATATAGTACTTAAAATTGCATTAAAAACGCCTGAAGATATTGAAGAAGCTACTAAATACATAACATCGCTAATACAAGTAGCGTGCTGGATCAGCACACCGACAATTAACAGCAAAAAGGGGCATACTGACAAGCCCTTAGAAATAAAAAAGGCTCTTTTGGAAAAGCGAAGATTACGCCGCGTTTGGCACTCTAGTAGGTTAACTGCAGACAGAGTAGCATTCAATCAATCTGCCGCTGAACTTAAGGAAATGTTGCAAACATGGCACAATGATACACTGGAAACAAAACTAGAATCCTTAACTGCCACTGCTTCCACTAACTACTCTTTATGGAAATTTACAAACAATTTTAATAGACCACAAGAAGCCAAACCACCTATAAGAACTAATGCAGGTTGGGCGAGAACACCTCAAGAAAAGGCCAATTGTTTCGCTGAACATTTATCTAAAGTATTCACACCAAATGAAACCGGCACAGCTAGTCATATGAGTATAGATGAAATTTTAAACCAAGATTTTCAATTGTCACCTCCTCCTAAACCAGTATCAGTAAGAGAAGTGTGGAAGACCATAACAAACCTTAAAGACAAAAAAGCACCAGGTTTTGATCTCGTCACCAAAGAGATCTTAAAAGAACTTCCAAGAAAAGCTACAGTCTTTCTTACCATGCTATTCAATGGCATATTAAGAGTCCAGTATTTCCCACGATTATGGAAAGTGTCGCAAATTCTGATGGTCTACAAGCCAGGCAAACCAGTCAACGATATCAAATCTTACCGACCTATCAGCCTGCTACCGATCTTATCAAAGATATTTGAAAAACTACTCCTGTTCAGGATCACACCAATTCTGCAAATTAACAAAATAATACCACAGCATCAATTCGGTTTCAGACAGCAACACTCAACAGTTGAACAGGTCCACAGGGTTTGTGATAAAATCAGACAAACACTCGAAAATAAAGAATACTGCGCCTCGGCTTTTCTGGATATACAACAAGCATTTGATCGCGTCTGGCACAGAGGCCTACTTTGTAAGATTAAATCTAGCTTACCGCACAGCTACTTCACAGTTATACACTCATACCTGACAGACCGAATTTTTCAAGTCAAGGAATCTGACGCAACCTCAAGCTTCTTCGAAATTAAAGCTGGAGTCCCGCAGGGGTCGGTACTAGGCCCTGTGTTGTACACAATATACACATCTGACTTACCACAAGTAGATGGTGTGATCACTGCAACATTCGCTGACGATACTGCCCTACTCGCTAGCAGTAAAGACCCGACCATAGCCTCCACGGCATTACAGGAAGGACTTGATGCAGTAACAGAATGGTTGAAGAAGTGGAAAATTAGAGCCAGTGCTTCAAAATCAGTTCAAGTCACTTTCACGCTAAAGAAAGGCGATTGTCCACCAGTACAGTTGGAAAACACAACACTCCCTCATCAAGATTGCGTCAGATACCTCGGTTTACACCTGGACCGTCGATTGACTTGGAGGCCTCATATAAAGAAGAAAAGAGACGAACTGAACATGAAATACAGAAATTTGTATTGGTTAGTGAGCCGGAACAGCAAATTGTCGACTGACAACAAACTTCTTATCTATAAAACAATCCTGAAGCCCGTCTGGATGTACGGCATTCAGCTATGGGGTAGTGCCTGTAACACCAACATAAGTATTATGCAAAGAATGCAAAATTCTATTCTCAGAGCTATAAGCAACGTACCATGGTTCATTACTAATAATGAAATACATGAAAATCTCCACATGAACACAGTGAAACAGGAAATTTCAAATTGTGGAGAAAAGTATCGAAAGCGGTTGGAGAATCATCCCAATGAGCTGGCAACACAGTTAACAAAACGTAGCTACAAGAAGCGATTAAAAAGAAAGGACATCATCTGAAAAAAATGTACCAAAACACAGCATGAAGCTAAACCGAAATGGGTAGATGTCCTCATTGGAGGACACACTCAAACTGGCGAAAATCTCTCAAAAGATTTACTTATAGTCTCAGCACTGATCGTAAATTAA
Source organism: Tuta absoluta (assembly GCA_027580185.1). Lineage (NCBI taxonomy): Eukaryota > Metazoa > Arthropoda > Insecta > Lepidoptera > Gelechiidae > Tuta > Tuta absoluta. Next base: position 8,216,848 of record JAQAHW010000009.1, read on the forward strand.
AATACAACGAAAAAAAAAAAAAATATTTATAGTATGAATTATTTATTATTTTAGTGCTTAAATTCGCACGATCGTACAATAATATGTACTTCTAAAGATATAAGGTAAAAACACTTCGTGAAGGTCGCTTTCTGATCAAACCTGGAGTCCAACCACCGATAGTTTACCAATATCCAATTAGTTTACTGTTAATGGCATGGCTTTAAATGTCAACAAAGGTGCAACAAACCAACATATTGCACTTCCAACTGCGCAAATCGAATATGCATAACCTTGACGTTGAGATAAATACAACAGTTCCCTAGGTCAATAAAGTAAAGTATCTAGGATTCACTATTGATTCCGGTCTAACATGGTCAGCCCACATAGATGGCTTGTGTGACAGGTTATCATCTGCATGTTTCGCGCTATCCAGATTGCGTCACTCCCTGACAACCGACAATCTCAAAAAGACATATTATGGATATTTCCACACGATTCTTGCATATGGTGTGGATCTATGGGGTACAGCCGCAAATCGAGATCGAGCATATAAGCTTTCAAAACGGGCCATACGAATAGTAGCCGATAATGTTATGACCATCATGCTCAGAGGTCCAAGATCTTGGAATAATGAATGTTCTTGAAATATTGGTAAGACAAACCTTCACTGCGTTCCCAACACTCAGGGACAGTCATAACTTCAACACCCGAAATCGCCTCCTCTTGTAAGCACCGCGGTGTAGACTGGCAAAGGCGCGAAAATTGCTTTGAGTTGTTAGACCAAGTGTGTATAATGTACTGCCTACGCGCGTTAAAGATGGTACTAGCACAAACTCCTTCGCTTATAGACTGAAAGATATTTTGAAACCTGTGCTGTTTTGGAGTCCTTGCAGCGGTACCAAGTGGATTGGCGAGATGTGGCGATGTTGAGAAGCCTCTATTAAATGGCAACGAAGTCCGTGCAAGTACAAAACCACAAAACAGGATCCATTCAACTACTCCGAGGTTTAAGACGTCATATCCCTGGAACTCTCGACCAATGCGCTGGAGGATATCTTCCAGACTCTGCAGTGGGATGGACTAGGCATCAACGTCAACGGCGAATACCTCACACATCTCCGCTTTGCCGACGATATAGTTATAATGGCTGAATTGCTGCAGGATCTGCATAAAATGCTGACCAGTCTCAACGCCGCCCCGAGACGTGTTGGACTCGGGATAAACTTGGACAAGCTTAAAGTCATGTTCAATCAACACATCATCCCCGAGCCAGCATCATCTCCGTCAAAGGTGTGTGGGAAAACTTTTCAGCTGGGCAGAGACAACTCTGAGGCTGAAATCACCGGAAGAGTACAGCTGGTCTGGGCAGCATTTAGGAAGTTACATCGTATTCTGGAATCACATTAGCCACAATGCCTCAAGACCAAAGTGTTCGATCAGTGCGTCTTACCAGTCATGACCTGCGGAGCCGAGACGTGGAACCTGATAGTAAAACTGGCCCACCAGCTACTGTCCCTCAGAGAGCTATGGAAAGGTGTATGATCGGGATCTCGCTACTGAATAAAGTACGGAATGAGATTATTCGCCAGAAGGCTAAAGTACCGGACATAGCCTGGAAGTGTAGCAAGCTGTAGTGGCTCACAGGCAGTGGTGTAAGCGGGTTCTCGAATAGAGGCCACGCCAGATGGACCAATGCCTTACAAAAGACGGCTGGTAGCGACTGGAAGGCGAAAACGAGAGATCGTGCCCTATGGCGTACCCTGGAGGAGGCCTACGTCGACCAGTGGACTGCAATAGGCTGATGTATGTATGATATCTTAATCGCTCTGCTTATCTCCTTTTTTGTAACGATTCCTCCTCTCGGGAGAACAGAATTATGAAAAATCAACAGTCCTCTGACGTGTAGAACAGTCCCCTGCCCTATTGCCAGACAGGGGACTGTCGTCAGGGGACTGTTTTTTTTTGGTGTTATGGTGGATTATTTACAAAACATCTGAAAAAGAATTCCTTACGAAGCTACCAATGAATAGGAACCAGGATCATAGAAATTATACATAGGAATTATGTGATTCCACTAATAAACGCCAGTTAAATCACTTACCAGAGGACTGTTGGTGGTGCCGACTCAAACACTCACTCACGCCACTTATGACGCTCTGGCACTGAAAGAAATGGTGTCGCTTCGCTTTTGCCGGGACTGTGTCTAACTACACACTGATAGCGTTATGTTACACGACAAAATTCATTTGAAAACAATACATTCTTCTTTTTTTGGAGCTTTAAATTTTTGGCAGGGGACTGTTTAAAAAATCCCCGGACAACATTCACATTACAGTATTTAATTAAAAGAAATATGTAATGATCTCATGTCTAATGAAACAATGTTTTTACATTATTCTATTTTAAGATAATATTTACCAAATGTATGCAGTGTTTATGAATTCTTTATAATTAGTACCTTAATACGGGTATCCTGCAAATGGGACAGCCAGGGGACTGTCTTTTTGGGGCTTTGACAATTTTTAGTTTAAAATATAAAATTGTTACCGTCCTAAATACTACTGTGCTATAAAGTGTGCATGTTTTACTAATGATTAGAAGGATTGTTATTTTTTTAAAACCATCTATTTAATCAAAACTTGTCTGGACAGCCACTTTACAATCTTACAGAGAATCGCCCATTCATTAATAATTTTAACACTATTACACATTAGAAAATTGTTTGATTGAAGAGTAGGGTTTCTCAATTCCTGGCATTTTTTAGCTCCTGACTACCAAGACTTCTTGATTGCTATTTCCAGGGAAGTCAAGAATTAGATTTAAACTAGATTTCCGCCCACCGGTTTCACCCGCTGCCACTCATTTTCCCGTTGTAATAGTTTCCCGCGGTAAAAAGTAGCCCATGTGTTATTCCAGGTTATACTCTTGCGTTCCCAACTTCATCCAAATCGTTCAAGCCGTTTGAGCCTAAAGAGGTAGGTAACAAACATAAATACATACACACACACAGACTCAGATTTATAATATTAGTAAGATTTATATAAAAAAGAATTTTAAAATAAAATCCAAAAATGATACACTGACCTCAAAAGATGCTGCCTTTTACCCTACCTGATTTTTAAGGGCAATTTTATCTTGTGAGACTGGGCAAGATTTGGGTTGCTGAATCTTGAAATTAAATTGCAATCCCTCGTGTGCCTTCACAGCAGCCAATTGCAATCCTCTGCTTGATGTAAGCTTCTCTCTGTCACTTCCAGCCACTCTCTTCAAAGTCATTGGTGCATCTGGCCAGTGCATTCCATGCTACTCTAGCTGAATTGTGGCCTCTTTATAATGGTTCTACCACAGATATGACCAGCCCACTGCCACTTCAGTTTGCTGCATATTCAGACTATATCTGTTACTTTGGTCTTCAATCAAATAATTTTATTTTGTACTTTTCCCTATAGCTAGTTGTTGAGTATACACAACACACCATGCTTTCTGATAGTGAAATGTAGGCTTTTACTGGGGGAGCTAATTTTATTGTCTGGTGGTGCCTTTTACTGTGTGTAAAGATGTAAAAGTGTAGGATAGAGGAGATTGAGGCTAATATTTTGTACAAAGTAAGTCATATAATTGATGTCAAATTGCAAATTTTGTAGATATTATTAAATTTCCTGACTTTCTGTGTACTCAACCACTTCTTTTCCATCTCGACCAATCCCAGGAATTCCTAATTCTTAACTTCCCAATCATGAAGTTAATAGTTTTAACATTCCCTGATTAAAATATTGTTTGCATGGCATTCCATCCATGTAAGCAGCAGCATCAGGGCAGATTATATCGGCGCCGAGCAGAAGATTCCGACAATTATGTCTGTCTACTTTTACAGTGTGCTGGACAAACAAATAACAAATTACAGATTGAGTGATTGAAATAAAAAAAATATAAATATATATATATTTTAAAGCTTCATGAACACTCTTAATGTGTCTGTTTGAATACTCCAAAGTCTGTGTTACCTTTCTTTATTATTTTCTTCAATAAAACAGTCGAATGCATATTCAGTAAGTTAACCTGAAAGTTTCGGATTGGGAGTCACTTATTCAGTTTAATATACGACTTGCTCTGCTCTTTTCCAGGCCGTGTCCGTCTGCTCATGTCAAAGGGCCACTCCTGCTACAGACCGCGTCGTGATGGTGAAAGGAAACGGAAATCAGTCCGTGGATGCATCGTTGACGCTAACCTGTCTGTCTTGGCCCTCGTTATTGTCCGCAAAGGTGAACAGGTAAATAATAAAAATCTAAGGATTTATATTATTGTTGTTTGTGGCCATTTCTCTGCATGTGTTGCCAAAGTATTTACTTATAGATAAATTTATTTGTTAAGTATTTACTTTTTTATTTATAGATAAATTTTGGAATTTCCATTGCTTCTGAATAAACCCTGTTCTTACTGTTTCTCAGATCTCCAAATCTGTGTAATTATATGCTGCAGGGGAAAGTAAATGTTACTCTTGGTACGGTCATTTAAGTTTCAGGCTTTGATGGCATTCCAAGGGTTTCAGACATCCAAATAAAGTCACTTTTTTTTTTGCCTAATCTTTACTTGGTAAACATTATTTTTGTCTCAAATTGTAGGCTAGCAAAACTCAATGCAAATGTAAATTGCTATCATTTTGATTTATAATGCCAAGTTATGATTTATAATGCCAAGTTATGATTTATAATGCCAAGTTATGATTTATAATGCCAAGTTATGATTTGTAGGAAATTCCCGGGCTGACCGATGGCAACGTGCCCCGTCGCCTGGGACCCAAGCGCGCGTCCAAGATCCGCAAGCTGTTCAACCTCACCAAGGAGGACGACGTCCGCCGCTACGTCGTCAAGCGCCTGCTGCCCGCTAAAGAGGGCAAGGAGAATGCTAAGCCCAGATATAAGGTACCAAGACAAATACCAAGATATTGAAAATTTGGAAGTGTCAGTCAAGGCGCCGATAGTTCAGTTGGCAGAGCAGTGGGACGGTCCCAGGTTGAAGTTCCGGCGGGCACTGACATATTTTCAATTTCTTATTTTTATTTAGGTATGGAACGGTACAGTACCGTTTGTTAGAATCATCATCATTATCTTCTTGCGCTTATTCCAATTCTTTTGGCACCGTGTGAATAATTTTAACTTTACATTGTGCTTAAAAGCATGTTGCCATAAGATTTAGCTTAAAATGGCTTATGAAACAAGTGAATAAGCTTATTATTTAGGTAAGCACTTATTGGCCTCAATTTGGCAAATAAATTCTCCTGCCTTAAATTAGCACTGTCACTTTCTGTCAAATATGTTTCGAAAAGGAAAGGAGATTATGTCTTATAATTTCACGCAATATACACGTAGTGTATGAATAAAGCAGCAATAAAAACAATTGCTACTAGAAAATGCAAGGTATCCATTATAATTTTTAAACATGAGAGGATTTAAATATCTCCTAGCCTTTTCTAAACCTATTTCACGTAAAGGGACAGCGCTACTTTAAGATAAGTTATGAGAATTTATTACCAAAATTGAGGACATCCTTTTCCATTACTTTTTCACTTGCAGAGCAGAACAATTTTAATAAGCATGTTAGATCCCTGATTAAAATATTGTTTGCATGGCATTCCATCCATGCAAGCAGCAGCATCAGGGAAGATTATATCGGCGCCGAGCAGAAGATTCCGACAATTATGTCTGTCTACTTTTACAAGTGTGCTGGACAAAAATAAATCAAATTTTCTGCATCATGATCTCAGTTTCAAGCTTAGTGTGAAATATTTCTAAAGTTATCAAGCAAAATGCCTCAAATCCTGCATTGTTTTAACAGTTCTGCGTCACTTCGATTTATTTGATTAAACTTCAGACCTACGTACGCAATTTGTTCACGATTGGGCGTGTTATACGCACACACATATCAACTTTGTCCCTTACGAGGTAGGCAGAGCGCTATCGACACGTCTACTAAATTTTTGAGGGCCATTTCAGAAAAAATGTGTCTAGTGATAGATTGTCAGCCTGTTGCCTTAAATTTTAATGCAGAATACATGAAGCACTCGATTTCTTTAGTCGCCTCTTATAACACCCGCGGGAAAGAAATGGGGTGATGCTACTCTAAGCTGGCACCACACGGCGGGCTATGCATGGTTATAAATGGTGGTTTCCGGCGCAGGAATCGCGAAACTTCTTAAAGTACCGCCGTTCCAATAAGTCTTATTCATCACAGCTGTTATCTCCATACTAAAAGAGATGTCATCAAAGGAAAATGGACCCTCTGCCATAGTATTATCACTAATCAGACAACTGTCAAATAAGACTTTTTGGAACGGCGGTACTTAGAATGAATTAAACTTGTGATATGTATGTCATTATTCTTCACAACTTCCTTGACTAAGATGTAAATTGTCCTCAGGCCCCCAAGATCCAAAGGCTGGTGACCCCCGTGGTGCTGCAACGCAGACGCCACCGCCTCGCGCTCAAGAAGAAGCGCCTCGCCAAGCGCAAGCAGTCCGAGGCCGACTACGCCAAGCTGCTCGCACAGAGGAAGAAGGAGTCCAAGGTAATTGTTAAAACCTTTAAGGCGATGGGAAGTCGACTACCCGCTATAGACCCGGTCTAATACTTAAAATGAGTGAAAGTGATCGCGAGTGCTTGAAAAGTTATACCCGCTATAGATTTCAAAACCAAAAAGAAGGAGTCCAAGGTAATTGTTAAAATCTTTCAGGCGATGGGAAGTCGACTACCCGCTATAGACCCGGTCTAATACTTAAAATGAGTGAAAGTGATCGCGAGTGCTTGAAAAGTTATACCCGCTATAGATTTCAAAACCAAAAAGAAGGAGTCGAAGGTAATTGTTAAAACCTTTAAGGCGATGGGAAGTCGACTACCCGCTATAGACCCGGTCTAATACTTAAAATGAGTGAAAGTGATCGCGAGTGCTTGAAAAGTTATACCCGCTATAGATTTCAAAACCAAAAAGAAGGAGTCGAAGGTAATTGTTAAAACCTTTAAGGCGATGGGAAGTCGACTACCCGCTATAGACCCGGTCTAATACTTAAAATGAGTGAAAGTGATCGCGAGTGCTTGAAAAGTTATACCCGCTAGAGATTTTAAAACCAAAATGGTAATTTTTTTACACGCTCTGCCCGTTAAAGGGTTAAACAGACCCGGGAACTTAACGCGCGTATTCACTTAATTTGTCCGCAGTATACAAAAGTTGCGCAACAAATGTAACTGAAACAAACCGGCTTCACAAGTCAGTTGCCGCCAAATGCGTTCAGACACATGTACGGTCAAGATCAGGCTGGGTTAGACACTCAAATTACCGATGCTAGTTTTATGCGCGTGGCATAAGGACGGTCCAAAGTCCAAACTGTCTAACCCAGCCTGATCTAAACTGTAAATACCTGACACAAAAAGCGCCGCCAACACGTGAAGCTTGCCGCGAAACATTCGTCTAGTTGTTGATATACGTGCGATAAATGTTGCCAATTGTATACGCGCCTATACACTAACTGGGAATAAGCTATGCAAGAGAGGTATAATTATTATACTCATGTTTCTTATTTTTTAAGCCTTTCTTTGGGTTCATTGTGCAGAGTAGTGTCTTCATATAATTGTATTATTTAATGTTCCTTGATACTCATGTACCCCAGTTCCAGAAATTAAATATTCTCAAAGAAACTGAAATCAACTTGCGTAGCTTATTCCTAATTTAGGGCCGTCGCAGACTACTGTTGGACGTCGCGCGCGGAAACCGTTCCTAAGAGTATAAAAATAATGGATGTGTTTCAACAGCACTGAGAGACTAAATATCGTGTCTTTCAATCACTAAAGGACCTTAAACAGATAAAACCTAAGTAACTTAAACATAATTACATTTAAACAGCTGATACCATATCACCATGAATCATTTGTGGTAATAGTATTGGCCTGTAAGAGTAAGGGCTGTGTCTTACCCCTTGGTTTATACTCAATATTAACCAAGGTATTAAATCAGCAACAATCTCCTTTGAGGTTCAGAATGTCCATATCTCAATGTACCAAGTAATCCGAAACGTCACAAGTCACAATAATAATCAGTAGCAAAAAATACACCAAGTCGCAAATATGTTTCCTGACATTTTGCTACTTGTGAAACACTATTTTTACAAGAAGAATTACAAGAGCTTAGTCGAACTTTCTGAACCTAAAGAAATATATTTGGTAAAATGATTAGTAGGTAGTAAAACATATTGTATTCAATCAGTAACATATCAAAATGTTTGCCTGCAGGTCCGTCGTCAAGAGGAGATCAAACGCAGGCGTTCTGCATCCATGCGCGATTCCAAGAGCTCCGACAAGAGTGCGCCTCAAAAGTGATTTAATTTACACAAATAAAAACATCTAAAAACTAATGCCTGGCTTTGATTCTTACTACTATAGAATCCCATAGATTAGAACTAGAACCATACCTTTCAAACGCTTAAGTAGCGTCATCTGCCCCAAAGGGCCAACGCTGCGTCGATATTTTTGGGGTGCAGGAGAACCCTGTGCTGTGGGATATGTCAAAGTGCCTGGCTAGAAATTAGCAAAGAGCTTTTTCATAATTTCAATGAAAATAGTGAACAAGAAAAGAGATGCTGGTAGGTGCAATAGGCACTCAATAGGTTGAGGTTTATTTTATTAACTACGTACTAAAATACCTATTTCTTGTTTAACATTACTACCTACGGTTATTTTTGTACTCATCTATATTAATTCCACGTTTTTTTGACAAATAATAAACTATAAATTTGATCCATGTCAATTTTCACGGCACACAGTTCTTCGCACACGACCGTACTTACCGCTCAGTCAATCAAAGTATAACCTGTACGAACACGACGACACTTGCCAAATTACAACTACCTAGCACTACTATGAGCCTTTTAAATTTGGACGGGTAATAATGGCGGCGCTGTCAGACCGCGCGACGGGCCGCGCGGGATCCCGCGGGACGGCGCGCGGGCAGGCCGCGCGTGATACCGCGTGAGGGAGCGGACGGCCTGACGCGCGGGGCGTCCAGCGTCCAGCACGCGGCGCAGGCGCGTCTCGTCCGATTACGACGATACATATTACCTATACGTATACGCAGCGGGACCCTATCCCGGAATGGATTGATACTTGTTGTCCCTTTGTTTTCATTATTTAATTTTTACATACAGAAATGTGAAATAAAAATAAAATTACCTTTGTAAAAAAAATGTTATCGACCATTTGCCGCAGCGTCCCTTCCGGACCATAAAGTTGAACTCCCATTTAAGTTGAATCCAGCGGGACCCCATGTAAAATGTCAGGTTTAAACATTTTCGGAGAGCCCTTACTTCCTTAATAATGTCAAAACGCGCCGCGCGTGCATCTCGCGTTAACACTTAATCATATGAGCTGATAGGATAAAGGCAATAAACTCAAAATATTATCTGTTCTTCGTAGAGCTCAAAACGTCTTAATCTAAAATATAGTAGAAATAGGGGGAGGAGGCCCATGTCCAGCAGTGGTCTGTTGTGGCCTTGTGGCTGTTAATGCATGCAACCTACCTATCTTTAAAAAGTTAAGGTAGCCATACTCTGGAACATGATCAAATGTAGGTACCTACTCGTAATAAATACACAAGTAAGGATGTAAGAAGTAAGACGTAATGTAAGGATGATTGATGGTTGTGGCCAGTAGCACAGATTTTTAGTTGTGGACCCTACGATTTTTAGCCCCGGGGCTGTTAATCTACACCTGACTGTATGGTGGGGAGCAGGAGCTCACCCGGAAAAGCTTGTGGTTGTTCAAACAACCAGCTCAATCGCGCCCTTGGGGCGCGATTGGGCTTACGAGTTGTTCTGGGAAGAACGTATTGGACTGAATCTACCCGGCACGTGCCGGTAGTTCCCAAAGTGGGGAGCAAATGAGGGACCTCCGCGCCCCCGCCGGCGGGGGCGTCGGTTGCTTGAGGAGCTTGTGGAGTGTGATCTACTCGCAATGGCTGCAGCAGTGGCTACTGTGATTTCATCATCTTCTTCCGTAAGGATGTGTCTCGGACGGTGTTTAAAACGCGAGGTTGGATGAGGGAAGTAGTTGGACGCGGCAACTATCAAGGGGTTTTTATGATGGGGAGCATTATCGAAGAAGCGACGAGACGCTTCTTTCATATACGCTTTAATGGTAGGGAGGCCTAAGTCGATGTGGAGGTTGGCGTTACGCATGTACCAGGGCGCCCCGGTAGCTTTGCGCATGAAACGGTTTTGGATGACCTGCAGCATTTTCAGATGTGAATCGAAGGTGTGAGCAAAGGCTACGCTGGCGTAGGTCATAATAGGCCTTACGCAGGTGGTGTAAATTCTCACCTTATTTCTAAGGGAGAGTTTGCTCTTTTTGTTCAACATCGGATGTAATCTGCCCAAAACGAACGCGGCGCGGTCGCGGACTCTCATAATGTGGCTACGGAAGCTAAGTCTTGAGTCGAGGGTGACTCCTAGATATTTGGTCTCGTTGACCCACGGGATGGGTCGGCCGAAAAGCTTTACAGCGGGGACGTTTAATCGGTACGAACCTCTACGAAAGTGCACGGCTGCACTTTTTTCCGGATTTACCTCGATTCTCCATTTACGGAACCAGCTCCCGAGGGAGTCTAGAGCGTTCTGGAGAATCTGAACTAATTTTAAGTGGTTACGGTGGGACGCGTAGATGGCAGTGTCGTCGGCGAACATAGCCAGCTGTGACATGGGCGATTTGGGGATGTCGCTAGTGTATAGCGTGAAAAGTAATGGGGTGACATGGGCGATTTGGGGATGTCGCTAGTGTATAGCGTGAAAAGTAATGGGGAGTAGCACAGTATAATTAATAGTACTAGCGTACAGTATGGTCACTCCCTGCCTCCCCCTACAAGCGCCGCCCACCCGCGCTCGGAGGGCGCTCAGACACCGACTAGCAAGTGGTCCGCTACAAGTACCACCTTAGTAGGTACCTACCTATATAATACGTCAAAAATTGGTTCGTAGGTATGAATCCGCTTGGCTTTACATTACACCAGTTGTAGGTCTAGACAAGGTCAGCGCAGTCATAATTATATTACTCGTGTCGGAAACTAACTGTGAACCTAGACCTAGAAGCATTTGACGCGAGCCGATTTCTTCCAGAAAGGTCAGTCTAGTATTTAAATTTTCGCCAACAATTCCCAAACAAAACAAAAACATTGCTTTACATCTCGGTCACGCCACAGAATAAAACTAGTAACTAGCGTTACAGAAGCTTTACTTCGCAATGGTTTTCAAAGAAATATGTACTCAATCTGATAGACAATATAATTTAATTTAGCTCGCGTTCCAGTCAACCACGTGTTCATTTACATACCTGTCAAATATTTTTTTGAGGGAATAATGAGCCGCGGTCTAGGGTTGCTTACTTCGAGAAACTACTTACGCCATCTAGCGCACAACACGAGCGTTTACTCCTACTTTTGGCGGGCACGCAGCAGGCAGCGACGAGTACGTTCATGTAGTCTAAGACCTCGCAGCATAATTGTATAAGCTATACGATTATTGCCGAAGATTTAATTCAATGAAGTAATAAACCTGCAATAGTCCTTGCATCAGGCGGGTGCTGGCTTTGGGTGTACGAGTACTTCTATAGTGCAGACAGAGCAAGTATCCGCTCGATGTACACATCACAACACATTATTTGGTATAAAAAAGGCCTCTGTGCTGTTGGCTTCGGCCCCACTCATGCCTCAAAGGACCGGGTCCCTGTGGGCCCGAGATCCGAAAAGAATACCAACATAATAATAATAAAATGTATACTATTAATAATATTATAATGTATACAAATTTTTTTCCCGTGGGTGTCGTAAAAGGCGATGACGAACAATTTTAGGCGATCGGCTGACAACCTGTCACTATAGCGATTCACAATTTTCTGAATGACCCTAAAATGTTTGTCAGACGTGGCGTAAATGTCCGTTTTTAGCGGTCGTTTACGCTCTGCCTATATATGTATGTATGTATGTAATAACAAGTCCTGGCGCTGGTTGCATATCTTGAAATTTTGTGAAATCACCTAAATCGATTAAAATTATTCTTCAGTTAAAAACCGATATCAGTTTAAAAAATAAAAACTAAGACGCGCGCGAACCCGCGGGTATCAGCTAGTACCTAAATATGTGCTGAGTGTGAATAGTAGTTCACCGAAACTAGCACAATATAATTTTTATCTTGCACCTACAATTTAACTGCATTATTGCAAAATATTATTTTATTTTTAAAATTATTTATTATATTTACAAGCAAGAAATTCACAATATGGATTCGCAAACTTTCTTTAAGTTGAAAAGAATTCCATAGACGTATCACATATAAATATTCTGCGTTGGGCTCTTAGTCTAAGTTCGTAAATGAATACGTACGACAGATGAAATGCAACTCGAATGAAACGACTAAACCTTTTTATTTACTTTTAAATACTTACTTTTAGGATTTTGGAATAGTAGGTACTTTGTTCAACAAAAAAAGAAAGGGTTTGTTTAGAATTAAATTCATTTCAAAAAGGAACATAATGTAATCAAATCAAGAGTATTTCTTTGCTTTTTTTCGTCTGTCCATCTTGCAAAAAATTGTCGAGAAAGTTGAACAAATAGCGCACGCGTGTGACTTCTTTCGCTTGCGGCATCCCGCTAGATTAGCCCTTTCGCAGTGGCCGGCGCCTGGAGGTATGTTTTCAATACCTACACGCGGAGTGACACAGGCCTGGTCACGCGTCGCATACAGAAATGTCCGTGGCCGCTTAGGGTAGATACGCCGAATCTCGGCCCCCCCTTTGCAATGGGAGTTTTTCTATTGACAGTTCTCTTGATAGTTCTGAATGTCAAACCAGAGGGCGCTGTGCTAAACTGAAATTTTGACGTTTCAATATGGCTGGCGTCAGCCATAGTGTTTTGTCACAGGTTCCGTTTCACGTTGTGTTCGTTACAAATTAATTATGTTAGTTTGATTTACTACAAAATAAACTTATCGCCTTGCTATTATATTGAGTGTCATACGTGTAAGTAAACAAATAACCAATAATAAATTAAGAACAATTCAATAAACACAAAACAAAGAATAATTTATAAAGTGGTACAGTTTTTGTGTAAAGAAACGTTATTTCAATTTAGCTTAGCGCCCTCTATATGACACCCGAGAATCCCTAGAAAATTTCCCATTTTCAACTTTGTCTCTCTTTAGCTCCTTCAAATATTGACATAAAAATATGTTTGATACGTTTTTACGTAGCTTATTTAATCTGTTTCCTGAAACTATACAAGAACTGTTGTGAAATTTACGCATAAAAAAGTAACAAACGTTTTAGTTCGGAAAGGGCGAAAAGCTCTAATGTCGGCCGTTCCCGCTCTATTCTCGGCCACGATTTTGTCAAATTTCGGCCGTGTAAAGGATGCTCCAAATTAAGTAATCGAATCCCGTGTTTTATTGAATTGAGTATGTGTATGAGAGATTGATTTAGTTAGTGTTAACTTGGCAAATTATGATTAGTGTAAAAATTATGTAAATAATAGAGATGCACCGACTTTAGTTTAGGCCGTCTAGCTACCAGTCGGATATAATAACAACATTGAATTTTGATATAATCGGCGACTAGTCAGCTATATTAGGCAGATTAGTCGATTGTCGGCTAGTCAAGCCAAAGTCTAATTTTAGGTAAATTGATCCATATTTTATTTGTTTCAAGTTAAATTGGGTACCTTCTTAATTTTTAAAACAAATAACCGTATTAATATGCGAATTGTAAAAACCAAATAGAAAATCTTTCTTTCATTACTTGTGAACATCTTGTACACATCCTGTACACTGCCATATACTTCCTTGGAGGGGGCCGACTTTAGGTTGTTTGGAATATCTAAAGTCGGCCGCATTTTTAGAATCCAAATTACTCAGAAACTAGATTATATAGCCCCGGCCGGATTATGATTATAAGATGCAAAAATAGTAATTCTGATGAATGACTTTGCCAATTTCAACGTTACCACAATGGTCATAGGATTAATGAAATTATTAAATCTGAATGAAATAGCTAAAAGGCCCCCGGCCGAAATTCGGAAATTAACGAAAATCGCAATCCGAATGTCGGCCCCCCTAATATATCCGTAATTAAGCAATAAAACATGATATTGACAAAATTCTAATTAATATACTAAAATAAAACATTAAAAACAGTTTGCTTACCTTCCAAAACGCACCTCCCGAAATGGACGTGAAGAGCTGCCTTTTTTTACCACCTCAAACAAACCTTTCACTCGCGTGTCTAGGTTGCGACTAACGCCTATTGCTCGAAGCGTGAAGGACGTAAAGGGTTGCCATTGTTTTTAAAGGAAAGTGGATATGATCAGGTTGTAGATAGAGTGAATAAGTTGTGAGTTTTTGCAATTTTTTTTTTTTTTTTTTTATTAATGATGGGTTTGCTCTTGACTCTAGTCTAGGTCATAGGACAGAGACAGAGTCTAAGATGGAGCGAGCTCACCCAGAAGAAGCCTGTTCACTCTTACTTTGAAGAGATTAGGGAATAGATATTTTAGGAAAGCAAGCCAAAATTGTCTAAAGGGCCGAGATTAGGGGGGGCGAAATTAGGCATATCTACCCTACTTATTTTTTAATAAAATTTAATTATTTTACGACAGCAAAATTAAATAAAAAGAAAATTTAAGTAGGTAAAACTTTAATACAATTTAAATAACTTGACTATCAATAAAATAAATAATTAACAGGTTTATAAACAATCATAAACATAGTACCTATTACGATTAGTAGGTAATATTATTTATAAAATCAAGATAGAATATCATCAAAGTCTTAGATTTTCACTTAGTTATAATAATACAATAATTTTAATAATCTACTAATGTGCCGGTACACTACCACCATATATAACTGTATGAATATTTGCAAGCTAAAATAACTATAATGTTTTTTTGAGAGTTAATCAAAACTTTGATGGTTTTTTCAACAAACCCAGTCCTACATACCGAGCCATGACACGAAGGTAGGAAGCATTCAGTTTCTTTCTCTTTCCAAGCAACGCTCGCAGTAGCCGCTCTAGGTTGCGACTAACGCCTATTGCTCGAAGCGTGAAGGACGTAAAGGGTTGCCATTGTTTTTAAAGGAAAGTGGATATGATCAGGTTGTAGATAGAGTGAATAAGTTGTGAGTTTTTGCAATATTTTAGGAAAGCAAGCCAAAATTGTCTGAAGGGCCGAGATTAGGGGGGGGGGGGGGCGAAATTAGGCATATCTACCCTACTTATTTTTTAATAAAATTTAATTATTTTACGACAGCAAAATTAAATAAAAAGAAAATTTAAGTAGGTAAAACTTTAATACAATTTAAATTACTTGACTATCAATAAAATAAATAATTAACAGGTTTATAAACAATCATAAACATAGTACCTATTACGATTAGTAGGTAATATTATTTATAAAATCAAGATAGAATATCATCAAAGTCTCAGATTTTCACTTAGTTATAATAATACAATAATTTTAATAATCTACTAATGTGCCGGTACACTACCACCATATATAACTGTATGAATATTTGCAAGCTAAAATAACTATAATGTTTTTTTGAGAGTTAATCAAAACTTTGATGGTTTTTTCAACAAACCCAGTCCTACATACCGAGCCATGACACGAAGGTAGGAAGCATTCAGTTTCTTTCTCTTTCCAAGCAACGCTCGCAGTAGCCGCTCCGAAGTTTCGTCAAATGGTTTCTGATAATCTGATGCCTGAAAATAGTAAAAAGAATTTTACGAAGTAGTATGCCAAAGGGACAGCCGAAACATTTTCAGACCAATTTGAAGGTGTATTCGAAATTGAGACATCTGGACTATTACCTAACTTCGAGTTAAATCTACGCATAGAACAATCTATAACCGAATTAACTTTTACAAGTACTAGAGTCAAGTAGTCGTCAATGATATAAAACAGACTCATCACCTGGACCAGACGATATTCCTGCAATCTTACTTCAGAAATGGACTCCTGGACTGAGAGCTTCAATAACAAAGATCCAATCGACGTCATATAACTTGATTACGAAAAGGCTTTCCACAAAGTTCCAATACAACGACTTTTACAGAAGCTAGAAATTGACAATAACTAAAAATATGCGGGGTTCCTCAAGGGTCCGTTCTGGGCCCCGTGCTCTGCATTATATACTCTTTCGACTTACCATGTCGCCTCCAGTCTCATGTAAGCATTTTTCCGATGAGACGAAGATCTTCACGAACCCTTTACTGGACCACAGTCGCCTCCATGCAGACCTCGATATTATAGCTAACTGGTCAAAAGAATGGCTCATCTCATCAAGCCTAATGCTGGGGAATGTACAGTCTTACACATAGGCAGCAAGAATCCAAGGCTTGGATACAAACTCAATGGCGTTGAGCTAGTAAAGGTCAAAACACAAACAGACTTGGGAGTCAAGATAGCTGAAGATCTAAAATGGTCTGACCACATTGAAGGTATTGTGAAAAGAGCCAACAGCTTTATGTACCTGGTAAGAAAAGCTTTTGGGATCTTGACGGGATGTTTATAAAAATCCATAAAACGTACGTAAGGGCAATATTGGAGTACGCATTCCAATTATGGAGCCCATACTTTGTAGACGATATTGATAGTGCAACGTTGGTTCACAAAAGTACAAAGACAGCTGAAAACTTTGGCCTGTGAGGAAAGACTGGAGCGACTTCTCTCAAGGAACGCAGGAAATGTGGTGACCTGATTGAAACCTTTAAAATTATGAATGGACATTACGACCTGCAAGACTTTGACAGTTTGTTTCATCGCGCTGAAAATCCCAACTTACGGGGTCACTCACTAAAGCTTACCAAGACAAGAGCACACAACAATCCTCGCAAGCACTTTCTGAGCGATAAGGTGGAGGCATGGAATAAACTACCAGAACATGTGGTGTCTGTAGAAAACACAAACCAGTTTAAAAATCGATTGGACAGATTTTTATTGATAAAGAAATCCAAACAAGAGGACAGCAAGATACAGGCTTAATCAGTTGCTACAACTGCTGCCTGTTTAAAGATAATAGTAAAGAAAATATGGAATTCACGGTTTATTATTTGTTACGAGTAGGTACCTACATTAAGTAACGAGGCCCGGCCGAGTGCACAAAGTAAGTATCCCAAGTTTTTCGTATTTAATGATACCTACTCGTTTGCAAGACGTGGCCCTAGCGTTCTTTTTGTGGTTTTTAATTAATTTTCATAACCAGGGGCAAGTAAATCAAATTAAAATTAGTATAAGAGTATCTAATAAACATATCCCATCAGATGAAGCCATGCCATGCGTTACTGGCATTAAGATACACGTGCATAATTTTGCCAATGTCGGTAGAGGCATCGCTACTTTGCAAGTTCTCCAAAATTGCATAAGTACCTATTGTAAAAGTTAAGTCAACAGTTTCTTATGATTTATTTCCGTCAGAAATCACAGAATGGATAACGATGGCCATTGACCACCCCAATCAAAGCCCAAATTAAAATTTTGAATGAAAATGAATATTAAATTGTCATATACTTACAGTTGTTTTAGCGATCCACAACAATTCGTCTAACAAACTATCTTGATTCGCAACTGACGCTGGTATGTAAGTTATTCCTTCGCGCTAAACACAAATATAAATAAAATTATTGTAAAAAATAAGATCATAAAATAAATATGTTTGTTATTAGCTATTTACTTCGCTCAGTTGCATATTTTCCCTTTCTATTACTTCTATTTCCATGTCTAGTTCCGTCACGCGAGTTATTCTATTAACAGCGATGCCTTGGAGGAGGACTGGTCGAAAACGTAATAGATTTGGAGTTTCTTTCTTATTCGCTAACAACAAAACTAACAACGCTTGACTTGGACTTATGTAATTTATCCATTGTTTCATCTGAAAGGAGAAATAATAGCATTAGTGAAGTGCTTATTTAACCTTGGAGTTAGGTACTTGAAATAACTATAGGCGTTTTGAATGTTACCTCCTCCACGCATGACAAAATTTTTTGGCTAGCATTTTCATCGAATACACCACAGAATGTTTTAGCTGCACCCAAAGCCGTGGCAAAGCCTTCCATATTAGATATGTTGCTTAATCGCATATAGCATCCGTCACCGTCATTGCTGGACTTGCACTTCTTGTATAGATTCATGTAGCTCTTCTTCTTTATATATCTATCTTTGACTCTTATAGCCAGTTGTACATCTCGTTTGACAGACACAACTTTGGAATAATCTGCAGTATTTTTTGGTAGATCCACAACCTCAAAAATGTTCGCCACGTTCATAGAGTTATTTGAATCCACAAGACAATTGTTTACGCGTGTGAAAGTTACCGACATTTTACTTTTTACTCTTTGAGCTTCGCTTACTACCAAATCAACGGTAATGCTATCCCTTCCAAACGTCGTTATAATGTTTGTATTGGAATTCAAAATAAGTTCTGGCAAAGCACAATGGATCTTGCAGTAATTCCACATCTTCTGTACTAAACTTCTGAAAACATTTAGTGATGGAATCCACTTTGTATCAGGTTTATAAATCTGTATAGCTGTGCAAGTAACAGTTTTATTTACTTTGCTTGTATTATCAATTACAAACTCCTCGGGCTTTATTTCATGATATCTCAAAGATTTAATTGGATTTACAATGGCCATTATAGCTTTTGTAAAACGCTTTGGAATAATCATATCTTTGTAATATTGCAGTTTTATAACTGGGATCATGTTATTTCCTGAGAGTTCAGATTGCTTTCGAGGCGAATATCCAAATTCACCTTGCAAAATACTTATAAGCCGAGGTGAAATATAAATTGGCAGATATATTGGCCATCCATATGCGTATGGTGGAATCCATTGACTCTTTGATGGGCTCTGTGCATTTTGAAGGCCAGCCCCTGGATTCTGATAATAGTTCCATGGAGTATGCATGCCCATCCATTGATTTTGAGTTGGATTACATGGCATTTGAGGGGTCATCAACTGATTGTTTTGTGCATATTGCCCGGAAGAGTTTTGGAGATGTGGATATGTATTGCATGGCAAAAAGTTTTGATTGCACCAAGGGTTACTCATATGGCTCGTAGGTTCATGAAGTGGGGCTTTTATTTGCGAACCACAATTGATTTCAGATAAAGTGAAAGTGGATAATGTCGAGGATGAGACAAGAGTTGTATCTGAGTCAAATATATTTCTCATTAATTTAGGTACCACAGTGCAAAGCTCTGCAGGTAAAATAGCGTTCAAAATTGAGGTACTACACTTGTATATTCTCGTATTACTCTCAGATACACACAAACGTGTAAAGGCAGGTAAAGAGGAGCTTTTCCTGTTTATTGCGTCAGAACTGTTTCTATTGGGCACAGATACGTCAAAGTGTACGACCACATTTGTTATACAATTTTTCACTTGTATTTCGTTAGCGTTCAATGATTGTATTTCCAAGTTCTGCAATGAGTCATCGAAACCCGGAATTTTCATAAACGGATCGTATGTATCCATGTCTTTGTACGAGAAGTTTTGCTCGAAGTCGATTTTTTCGATACTGAGTTGGTTACAAGTATGTATCGGGAACTCTTCAGAACCTATAAAGAGTTATTAATTGCAGAAACAAACGTCCAAGAGAGAGTTGGTCTCGCCTACCGTATATCCGTAATATGTACATCAAATCAAGCTGTTTAATATGATACCTCTCTTGAAAGAGCTGGATTCACTTTTTTTTAACCCATTAAAATCTAAATATTTTCTGTAAGCTTGTACTTCAAAACGAAGCTACTTTTCAAATTTCATAGTTATATTATAGGTACACGGGAAATACCTAACCTACCCTATGAATTTCTATTTCCAAGGGAGTTTAAACGCGCGTTTTTTCACCTTCATTAAGAGTATTAATATCGAGTAGTTCCATAATAAGTAGGTATGAATCCCCTGTTCCACCTATCCCTACTGGCCTATCCCCCCTAGGAGGGAAGAGCGGAATTTTTTTCCTTTTTTCGCTACTAGGGGGGATACATCTTCCACATAGTTCAACCGTTTTTATCATTAAGGAAATAAGTACAGACAGGCTAGAAAATTAATCTTACTTCAAGTGTGTTTTTTATTAGTATGGTAAATTTCCATTAAAACTTCTTCATTTGTGATGAAAACTCCTTTAATTAGGCAATGATAATTTTTGAAGTTCTGTCATCTTTTAAATAAAAACAAATGCCTTAATTTGTTAAATTCCTCAAATACAAGTTTATGATATTTTTTTGTTATTGTCGACTTCTCTATACGGGGTGTAAGGGACGGTGTACCGAAAACTTTGCAGGCATGATCAGACCATGAAATTGAACAACTTTTTTTATGGAAGATATGTTGGTAAACGAGAAAAAATTCCGACTTCCCATACAAAATTCCCGATTAGCTGACTGACTTTCTATGGAAACCCGAAAAAAAAATTCGTTTCCCAACATAGTAAAAGTTGTTCAGTTTCATGGTCTGATCATGCCTGCAAAGTTTTCGGTACACTGTCACTTACACCCTGTATAGTACGACTTGTTAGCTCCGACTTTGTATGAAGCTATGGTCCCATTCGGAAGCAAGCATGACACTTGGTGTGCTTGTAGCTTTCATATGTGTAATTAATAATTTAAGGGGGAACAAGCTGTCAAATGAATGTTTACCCCCTTCCCCCCCTTTTTATGTCCCCACTTTCAGTTTTTCTGCTTTTATTCAAAAACGGTTAATGTTACTCAAAAACATTCGAGGAGTAAAATATTTTGCATTAAATTTTGTATAATAAATATCTTGATTGATGAGACTTACAGTTTTCAAGTTATGCTTATATGAATTCCATAATTTTTTTGAAGATGACTTTTTGCTCTGAATTAGTCATAAGTAAGTCATAAACAGTGGTGCGTTTTTAGAAAAAAACACCGTACTAATAATTTTGCTGAGGCTTGACACTATAAAATACATTACAAAAGCAACCGAAAAAACAGTCTTTACGCGTTGTTAAAAATATTATCGCATCAAAACGTAGTTCAAAAAATCGAACGATGTTGATCTGGAACTGCTTAAATCTCAATGCTCCTAAAAGTAGAGAAAATCGCTATATTATCCATGGTAATGTGAGTTTACAAGCACAGATGCAACTGATAAATTAATGGTGAAATCACAACAGGCCATTTTTTAGACATGTTGAGAAGATAATTGTGTAAATAATAAATAAGTGTATACAGGGTATAAGGGACAGATAGGCCAAAAACAAAATTGTTAATATTGAAAATATTACGACGACTGTTAAATTGTGCTTAAAAGCTTTTGTCAACCTGACACCCTCTATAATATCAGGGAAGTACTGTTTTTATGTTGATTTAATTTCCAATAAACTACTTTCATGATTCTTATAACTGAATACTTTTCTTTCGGACTATACCCTATTATGGTTGAACTATGTGGAAGATGTATCCCCCCTGGTAGCGAAGAAAGGAAAAAAAAATCCGCTCTTCCCTCCTAGGGGGGATAGGCCAGTAGGGATAGGTGGAACAGGGGGTATGAATCGCCATACAAATGAGTTTTGGATGTTTTGATTCGTATTGTTGATCGTTTTTGTACTACGACTTTTGGAAAAAAATGTTTAGTTGTATCTTTATTGTAATCGCAGAACGAAAAAATAAATTTTGTGAGGTGTTGCTGAAACCTGGTAACTTGACGTTTTCTTGGTAGGGGAAAATTATAAGAAAGGATTCCCAAAATCTCATCCTCTAAGGAAGCAAAACAGATGATGAAAGTTTGTGTGAAACTTGATACATTCTCTTGAAAATATATCAGTGGGTGAAACCACTACACTGGGCGGAAATCTTGTTACAAAATTTAAGACACGATACAGTAGCATTGTCGATCCAAACTGTAAGTGCTTTTAAATTCCTTAATTAACTACTAAATTTATCGTTTCGCTTTTTGTAAGTTTTCAGTTGAATTGAAACTGCCATGTTGTAAAGCGTTTAACTCTTAAACTAATAAGTTTATGAAATAGTTATCAGAAGCACAGATAATATTATACTACTGTGAAGTCAGAAACAAATCTGTAGATGAATGTATACGTAATATAATATATCTTTCATACATTTCTTTTTTGCATCATTTACCATTTATGAGTTCTGCAAATAAAACTTAGTTATAGCCCAAAAAGAAGTTTGGTATAGCGGCGTTTTTTTCCTTTCGGAGACCAACCAGGTTATGGCTCAGCATAGCAGAAGAACAGAATAAACTAAAGATTGTTTACCACTGTGCGGCTAAACTTTAACTCAACTCCTAACCCTCCTTTATGAGGTTCATACTCATACCTACTAAATGGAACTACAGTGAATTTATTTTCGCACAGCTGTTTTTTAAAGCTATGTCAGGATCTTGAATTTTAACAATTACAAGCAGCCTGACTATAATGTTTTAATTTCAATTTAATATCTCTACGAGTTATCGAGATAAAGGCTCGTGGCGTGACAGACGGGCGGACGGATGGACAATAAAGCGATTCTATTAGAGTAATTTTTTTTTGCTTTTGTGGTACGGGACCCTAAAAATATAAAAGAAATATAAGATGTTAAAAATAATAAAACTGTAAATATTTCAAGGGGTTTGTCAAACCAGTCAAAATATGAAAAAAAGACCTCCCATAAAAAATCTTCCACCCGTAACCGTGCAGGTTTATTTGTTTGGGAGCTCCAAATTTTCATTATTTTTTTGACCCATGTTCCTAGGAGCCAGTTGTTCAGTGTCATGGGCTGGTTCACCCCTTAAAATATTTGCAGCTAATATAATTACATTTTGTTTAATATACTAGCTTAAGACATAGCTAGCTCGCTAAATATCGCGGATGATAAGGATTGACCAAATTGAGGCTGCAGCTAACAGCACAGTTCACAGGTGCACCAGAAGAGAGAGGAATGGCGTCGAATTATCGAGCCAATCAGCACGATGACAACACCACTACTGTATGATGGGCGACCACAACCACTTTGTCAAGAATGTTACGACTATGAAGAGAGCAGTACCCGATATTATCAAACTACAGGCTACAATTTCACCGGTGAAATACGATGTTCATTGCGTAGTCGGTTAGCCATTATGATACCAGGAATATGAACCGGCTACGCAATGTACTAAGAATTTCACCTGTAGACGTGTAGCCTGGAGTTTCATAACATAGGCACCAAGAGTTACTAATTTGAATTATTTTAATTATCACTTACCATCACATTTCCTGTCCTCTTGGATCTGAACAGTTTTGTTAGTCAGATTCACGGTTTTGTCGACAGGTGGTCTTCTTTCTTCAGTTCCGTAGTAGGAACCATTTTTAATTTTTCTTATTACATTTTCGATGAAGTCACTAGCCCACTTAGCCTTAGCCCAGGGAGGTCTTGTACCTGGAATTCTCCTATTCTGAGCTTGCAGTGAATTACATGACTTCCCCGCATCGTCAGTTATACCATCATGTTTCTTGGGAATTATATTTTGTTCTTCATTCCCTACTCTCCCGACTGTAGGAGCAGTTAATGTTGATCTAGGTAATGTCGCTGTAGCTATTGTTGCTATATGAGTATTCCCACGGACAATATTTTTGGGTTTTTCATGTATATATTTTCTTTCGACTGTCATTTCAGTACCCGCGTCAACCTTAACCTTTAAATCTGATATGACTTTAACTGGTTCTGCATTCTGACATAATTTTATATTACTAGGATAAGAATTTTTGTACAACAATTTCAACATTTTGTCTTTAAATTGGCGCATCGGTTTTATTTTTTTGAGACCGTCTGGCGAAATTGACAGTTCTTGTTGAATTTGGATTCCTCGTTTAGAATCCATATCTTTCTTAGACACAAAATTCAAATTAGGTGTTTTTCTATCCTTAGATCTAGCCAGTGCTACGTCATTATTAGCTTTCCGCTCATGGCCTGTTATACTTTCGGGGAATCTTTGTGAACTCCCTTTTTTAGATGTTTGCTTGTTTTTCCATCCAAGCATAAAAGGCCAAATGTGATTGTTTAATCCGCTGAACTGTGGAGGTTCGTAATCAAAAACTTCTACTGTCGAACTAATCTCGTCCTTGTCTAATACTACTATAGGAAATTTTAACTGAGTAAGCTTTCTTTTAATATCTGCAGCTGCAGGTTTAGGCATTGTCGCCGCACTTGGCATAGTTGTAACTAAACGTGGCTTCAAAGGTCCTTTATTAATTTGATGATTTATTTTAGTATTCGAATTATTGAAAGCTGTTTTTATCAGTCCATTCGTATTTTTGTTACTTGAAAAAGCTTGGTTATTGATAATATTCCTCAATGTATCTTCTTTATCTAAAATCATTTTAATATTACTGTAATATAATCAGTAAGTCTTTCCGATTTCACAGTATTTTAAGATAAGATAAGATAAGAATACTTTATTTGCACACAAAAGGAAACAACATGAATATATACAGCCAAAGTAGAACTTAATTAGCGTACAATTAGGCGGCCTTATTGCTAACAGGCAATCTCTATTTTACCGAGTTACTGGCAAGATTGTGTGGTTGTTTGTATGTTTTGATCCATTGTGTAGGTGCTAACTAGGTACTGATATTGTAGTCTAAAGTTGTAAGTATACATTTGGTGGGTTTTATGTAGAGTTTGGTAGCTATTTGTGATTACGTCAGCAACTTGGTCATATTGAGTTTGTTGCCAGATATGTTTTAAAATATAAATGGTTTCCAGGGGTACCTACCATTGAAAATAAACGAACAGTCCGAAGGTTCATTATTGAACATTCTAAGACAATTACTAGAATCTATTGACTTTTCAAAAGTACACACACTTTCACTTTCAGGTTGTTTTAGATTTACATTAGCGGCTGTTTTGTTAACTACTTTGTTCATTTGGTCATTTTGCTTTTTTGTATTAGCCAGAAATCGATTATCTTTGACTTGTGATACCTTTGCGTTTGGTACTTTTTTATTATTCTCATTGAGTGGAATCATTTTTTTTGGTTTATATGGAATTCTACGTGGACTTTGTACTTTCACGACATTGTTTTTGAGGTTTGTCTCATTTTGTAAATCAATTTTGTCTATGACTGTAATACGATCAAAGCTAGAAGACCGAGAGGCACTTTTACTTTGAATTTCGAAGTCTGCAACATAGGCTACTTCTTCGGTACGACAAGTTCCTATGAGGCTGCAAAAAAGAAAACGATTATTAGGTTTCAATCACAAATAAATATTAGGCTCTGATAATGATGATCAATATGAAAATTTTGTGCACTGTGTAACTGTTAAAGATGGTGATTTATGAAAAAGTACATACCGGCGACCTTTTCTAGTTCTGAACTTCCTTGTATTTTTTTTATTTCTGGCGGAAATCAAACTATCTTCGTCGGAAACTAGATGTTTTGATCGAAATTGAAACTTATTAATATTTCTTAACACCGACCAAACATCCTGCATGTCCTCGTGATATTTGCCCTTTGCTTGAGAGAAAGGTGCTTTACCATCTCCATTCTTCAGAAGCATGTTATGTGAACTAGATTCGAACCGGTGCGCATCCCGATCGAAGAATTCGATGCCTCTAGTTCTAGGTTTTGAATATCTTTTCGTAGACTTGATTTTCTTTTCGTTTTTATAATAATCAGAGTCATTCATGTCGCTAACTGTACAGGCATTTGGCATTGGAGCGGGTACATTAGGTAAGGTTAACACTGACTTCCTAGCTTTTCGTCTAATTTTTTTCAAAGCCTTGAATTCATCAGAACTTGCTCTATATAAATTATTAGCCAATGGAAAAGAAGAGTATATTTCACTCTGCCTTTGCACTTTTTTCTCAGTAGTAACTCTCGAAATCAGTTGGACTTTATCACCAAACAAGTAGGGCGAGTTTTTCTTTTTTCTTGTTTTACCTCGCTTAGTTGAGTCCCCATCATTAACTGGTTTTATCGTACGTCCAGATCCGGGTCGACTGAGAATGTTTAATAAATATGGTGGAATATTGGAAATTGCATCAAAATCATTCAATGCCATGATCCGCAAAACTTTAAAAAATATAGCTTCAGACCTGTAAAAAATAATAAAATCAAATCAAAATAATATAATATAATAAAACGTTTGTTTCAGCCTGTGGTGTTAATGGCAACACCACTCAATTTTATATGAATTGCACTGAACGAACAGTGTACCGTGTACCGAACGTAGTACCCACCCGGAAGTTTCCGCTTCCGGTCTGATCGGTCGGCACGGCACACAAGTACCTACCATCGTCACGACCTCGGCCTTCTGCGGCTACTGCTCATCAACATTGCTCCCAAACCGGAGGGACCTTAAGGCTCTTTTTCCACTGCTCCGATCCGTCACCGGATGACGGAAGTAGCCTTCAGTAAAATATCGAAAGACCGGTCAACGCTTTTCCACCTATCCGGTAAAAAACGGACGTTAAAGTTTCATTATCTCGACGGACGTGGTAGAATTCAGTAGGTACCGATTATTAAGTATCTTTTTTTAATTATTCTTCATTCGTGCCATCCGAAATGTGTCCTGCCTTCAATCGTGAACAACTTCTAGAGATTTTGTTATATGCTAGGAGACTAAGAAGACGGAAGCGGTATTGGATACATACTCTGTTTAGGAACAGATGCCTAGTAGGAGCATTTTATACTTCTCATGAACAAATGTTGGAAGACGAAAGAAAATTTTACCTTTATTATAGAACTAGCAGCCCGCCCAGCGGTTTCACCCGCCGCTAACAATTTCCCCCCGGGAATAAGACAGTTTAATATAGCCTATGTTCATCAGGGATAATGTAGGATTCTAAAAATCTTGACTTCAATTTGAAACAAATATCGTTTTCAGATGGTGGTGGCGTAAAGTTACATGCCGTGTGATTAACTTGGCCAGCCCCATGGCAGTGCCTATATTTTTTTTATCCCGCCCGAGCCGGTTTTCTATTAGGTCATAACAAAATTGTAATAAAAAAAAAGATAAGTGATAATACTATCCTACATTGAATAAAGAATTTCAATTTCAAAAGAATTTTTTAAATCGGTCCAGTAGTTTCGGAGCCTATTCAATTCAAACAAACAATAAATAAAATCCTGTTTCTAATATTAGTTTAGATTATATTATTATTATTTTAGTGTGATGCCGGATTAGAATAGCATCACCCGATTTCTTTCCCGTGGGAGTCGTAGGAGGCGACTAAGGGACTTGAGGGTGTGTATTTCACTTTTAGGCGATGGGCTGACAACCTGTCACTATGGCGATACACAATTTTCCGAATGACCCTCAAACATATGTCAGACGTGGCGTAAATGTCCGTTTTTGCGGCCTTTTACACTCTGCCTACCCCGCAAGGGATAATAGGCGTGATATGTGTATGTATGTATTATTTTAGTGTAGATTTTTGTAATGCATTATTTAATGTTTTTTGCCGTCTTTTTATACCGAGTAAGGGACAGCCCTTCGAATACTGATAGGTCGCATGAAACATAAAACTGGACAACTTTCCCCTAAAAACATATGTCTAGAAGAAAGTGGTTCAGTTTCATGGTCTGCATGTATCCTATTAGTATTCTGAGGGCTATCCCTGACACCCTTTAATACAGTAATGTCAATAATTTCCACAGCGTACGCGATATAAGATATTTTTTTGGTACATTTTTCATCGTTGGGTTACATTATCGAAATTTTCACGCGGATTCCTATTTTTTTCTCGTATAAAATATATCCTATGTTCATCAGGAATAATGTAGGATTCTAATGGTGAAAGAATTTTTAAAATCGGGCCAGTAGTTTCGGAGCCTATTCGATGCAAACAAACAAACAAACAAACAATCAAATCTTTCCTCTATATAATATTAGTGTAGATGACGCCTGCTACATTCAATTTTGTTTTACATCACATAAAACCATCAATTGCTCGACATGACACTAACTTTAGGTATTGCATTACTCCTGAAGAAATGCTCTCAGTGACTTTAAGGCAAGTAAATGACACAAAATGGTACAAAATCAACAACATTTATTTTAATAATTATTGGAACAATGATAGCATCTCTTATAACTAGATAAGTATACAGTGTGTTTGTGAATCGACTGGATAAACTTTCAGGGTGTGTTCTAATCGTAAAACTGAACAACTTTTCTAAGTACCTAAACCTAAAAACTAAAAAAACTGGACTTCCCATTCAAAAAGACATTTTTTTTTAACATTTTTGTATGGGAGAAACAGCCTAACCTCAAAAGCATATACCGGCACTCGTTTGTATCTAACTGGTAAATGCCGGACCGGAAACAGGTAGTGCAAAAGCATGCATAGATTTTGTACGTCTACCACTTCGGCCCGATAAAATACGATTCCGGTTTGGCAAATTACCGTTACGATAAAAATCGGATACCGGAGCAGTGGAAAAGCGAGTAGAGAAGTTTAATAGATTTCTAAATCGGATTGGAAATTACTGTTTCGATAAAAGCCGGTTACCGGAGCAGTGGAAAAAGAGCCTAAGACTGCATCAGCTCGGTTGTCATAGTTTGACACGCTCCAGCTAGACAGCCTGCCGTATTGGATTTCGAAGTGTCACCGCATTCATTCAATGATCACGCAGGACAATCCAACTCAATCCAACGCCTCCTCTCTGATTTTACCACATTTCTTGACGGAACTCTACTCTAGTGCAGTACAGGGATCCACCTTCCGAGAAATTATAAGAAAGAAATATCGCCTAACTACTTACATATTGTCGCACCACGCAGCAAAAGCAACGCTGCAACACACGTCAACACGTGGTGCCATAATGGAACACGCCGCCAGTATGGTCACTCCCTGCCTCCCCCTACAAGCGCCGCCCACCCGCGCTCGGAGGACGCTCAGACACCAGCTAGCAAGGACGCGACGACGAAGGTCATTTCATACTGCCGCACATTGCATTCCCGATTCGAAAACGCAAAATGGCGGCAACCCTGACATGTTGTATCACACACACAAGCATGGTCCGCGTTCACCTACGCGAGCTTAGACTGTGTGCGTAGCAACGCGTTTGTTTCATACATTTGAGCGCCAGTGTCCGAGGTGTGACGCCGCACCGCCGCCACCGAAGAAATTGCTTCACCGCTTGCTTTGCTGCGCATACAGAAAACAAGATTCGTGGAAATGTTACAAGGATCCATGGGATCTACGTAATCGTCACATGAAGTTGTAATTTTTTTTACAAATGGCCATTGATCGCACACGCACTGCACTTTCCTGTTACGTGCCGCTGCCGCCACTTGAAGCAGAAAAGAGTGGTCAATTAGATAAATCTGGTTGGCCGGTAGAGAATGCAGTCTGGCATCAGGCCCGCCTTTTGTACGATGTGCAATAAAGTATAAATAAATAAAAAATCCGCTCGACCATGGCCCAGTACTAGAGCAACAACGAACTTCGAGGATGCTGGTTTCCTTTAGTTTTATGTGAAATTATTTTTAACAAAAGCAACGTGACGTTAAGACAACAAGTTATATTATATAATAAGCTGGTGCCGCGAACTTCGTTTTGCTAACTGAATATTATGGTTAGCATACTCACTCCACCGCCAATAATACCAGCATACAATACAATATGATTTTATTGTACACCAAAAGAACAGAATAACATTGATAGCTTAAAACTAAATACATTAGTGCACAGTTAGGCGGCCTTATTGTCATTAGGCAATCTCTTCCAGGCAACCTAGGAAAAGGAAAATATTTTAGAAGCAGCGGGAGCTGACTATTAATAACAAAAATAAATAAATAATAATATGTCCCCTTTGGAGAGTTATAGAAATATAAATACATAATAATAAAATACATACTATAAAATACTATAACAAAGATAAAATATAATGTACCTAGGAATTATTACTATACATAAACTACATGCTAATACATATTTAATAAATTACTGACTTTACACAAAACTTTTTCAAAAATGGTAACAACGAATAGCTCTTAATAACCACATTGAGACTCAAAGTGTTTCCTCAGTAGGTTTTTAAAAATATTTAATGACTTTGCCTGCCTAATAGACGCAGGTAAGGCATTCCACTGACGCACTGCCCGGACTGTAAATGAGCATATCTTGCTTTTGACTTTTAACTAAATTCCAATAAAGTTACCTTGTAAGTTAACATGTAAAATTTATATTAATGTGCCCGCAGAAACTGCATAATATGCTGAACTACTTTTTCTATGCAGACATTTCTGTATCGCTCATAATTTAGCTGGCGGCTTATTAATCGTATTTCCCGTAGGAATGAGCAATTTTCCCGTGCTAACAAGCATTTATATTGTCCAAGAACAACTTTTGCTATGCAGACATTTCTTTATCTCTCATTCTGTAGCTGGCGGTCTAAATATTCTACGTTTAATCATATTTCCCGTGGGAATGACCAATTTCCTGCAGGGAAAATGTATTCTAGATGTTGACCAGGCTTAATAGCTATACACAATAAAAACAATATTCAAATCCGTCAAGTAGTTTCGGGGATTACCCTGGCTGGACAAACGGACAAATATATAAACATACAGGCAATAAAATAAAAAAAAGTAATGTAATGTAATGTGTTCTAATCCTATTTTAACATCACCTACGATTAATTTTTCGTTAATTTGTTCAGTGTACGTACAGACAAGTACATTACTTCCCACTTTGCCTAACAAGTTGGCAAATAACTCCATCCATGGTTAAGTTAATATAATACCAACCGTAATCTTGAGATATACACTTTGAGCGAATGACCCGAATGGGTCTTATTAGGAATGCAGGACAGACGGGAAACATGCCATTCAACAAGCACCATGGACGTACTATTCAAACATTCATTGAAATTTGAATAGTAGGTACCTACGTCCATGACACATTTTTCTCCCGCATTGTCCTAAACTTACTCAAACTGGGTAAACCTCGTAAAGTGATGAATGATGATAATTTTTTTACAAATACGTACCTATGCAGGTAAGTAGGTATGCATCTTACAAACTGAACTCAGAGGTCTACGGATTATCAGCGCAATGCTCCTAAAGGAAAGGTATGAATATTGAAGTTGCATACTTACAGAAATTTTCACTATAATTTCGAACTCAATAACCAAAAGTTGTCACCCCTACATGGAAATAAGCTTATTGTTCAATTCAAAAAAATACTCCATCTAAAGTATTATTTGCATTGTAGATTAAATTGATATTTCTGACGTTTAGGTTTGTGTCTACTAAGTAATAAAAAAATATATTTTCGAAAGTAAGCAATCTTGACGTGCCAGTATTTATTAGTTTTCTAACACAGTTCTACCTACTTCTACTTAAGAGCTTTAGAGGTTAGTTGTGGAATCTCTTTACTTCCATTCTGGAACTTGTGGATACCCTCGCTAA
The DNA here is from genome assembly GCA_027580185.1 of Tuta absoluta. Classification (NCBI taxonomy): domain Eukaryota; kingdom Metazoa; phylum Arthropoda; class Insecta; order Lepidoptera; family Gelechiidae; genus Tuta; species Tuta absoluta. The sequence continues at coordinate 8,248,279 of JAQAHW010000009.1, forward strand.
GAGGGGTAGGTTTATTAGGTGTCTAATTCCAAGCTAAACTCCCGCAGTGGAAGCGATTTACACAGGTAAATTTCTAGTAAAATACCAGGAGTTCAACTGAAGGTAGACAATGGCCGCGTTACGCAGCGCTAAATAGCATACGCTGCACAATATAGCAGCGCATACTATGAATCAAACGTGAACCTAAATCTATTTAACCTAATTAACTAAGTTGAGTGAAATTGGCAAATGATGTGTTCCAACCTTTACATAACTCGAGTCGGTAGTAAATACCGTCTGCCGATCTGGCGTTACGTCACACGTATTAGCACTAGATTCTAAGTAAGTACCTCCAAATTATATCGCCCCACGAATTCCGCAATTCGTACTAAGGAGTCACAATGATATGGTACAACAAATATGACTAAAGGGAACACACTAAGACATACTAAGACAACTAGGTTTACCACTTACAGTCAACGTGCCGGTCCAAATGCATAAAATACCCAACGGAGAAAGGAAGTACAGGGAATGGATCAAGGAGGAATTCCGTGGGTACTTACAGGGCTGGGTGGAAAAGATATCGACACCCAGCATTCCACTACAGCTTTGGCGCGTTATTCACGTCAAACCACTCACAGCTTCTGTTCGTATTCCACTTTGATATCAGTCATTACGCGTGACCCAACCCGAATTTGGGTCGTACAAACGCGAGCCGATATGGCCACTTGATGCCTATTCAACGCGACGCTCACGTGGAAGACGTCGAGACATCCAACAATCACTAAGCCTGGTATTCTAGTATAACCCAGGAGAACCGCAATAATACGATGCATCAACACGCGCGATCTCAAATTGAATCGTCCATTACACGCGGCATCACAAAACGCGTGGCGGGAAATCCGTACAAAACACAATACATTCTCGTCCGAACGGTTTTGAGTGACTGGTCGCGGTGCAGAAATCACCGCTTGGCGCCGTCAGGCGGTCTGCGCGCACGTCGCCAGTCTCGCCCTGCGAGTGAGAAAGGGACAACACACGCCCAGAGCGACGCGTGCGAAATCGCGGCGCATTCATAGACCGTCACTAATACCTAACCTACCCCAGCATAGCAACGCTAAATTAAACATTCACCCGCCCTAGGCCGAATCCCTTAGGCCTATTCACTACTGGGGAGACGAGATAGCGTTGCTATTGCTCGCTTAAGAACTGAATCCCCTACCTGAACTGTCGCGACTCGAGGAGTGCCATCACTACCTGGGAACAAGTTGAGAATGCGCCCTCTGCGCCATCGCAGTGGCGGCAGGTTGGCATCCTTAACCAGAACGAGATCTCCGATGCGAGGGGGTTCAGTTCTGTCCGTCCACTTAAGGCGTTGCTGCAGAATGTGCAAATACTCAAGCGACCATCGCTTCCAAAAATTCTGAGACATTTGCTGCAGCAACTCATAACGCGTCAAACGATTGCTACTGACCTCTGTGTAGGGGCATTCTGGCAAGGCGTTAAGTGGTCGGCCAATTAAGAAATGCCCTGGTGTCAGGGCCTCCAGATCATTCGGATCTGAGCTAAGCGGACACAAAGGACGTGAATTGAGAACGGCCTCAATTTTACAAAACACGGTCGCTAGCTCCTCAAAGGTTAATATCGTTAAACCTATAACGCGCATCAAATGCGTCTTAGCGGACTTTACAACCGCTTCAAATATACCACCCCAGTGGGGGCATCCTGGTGGATCGAACACCCAGTTAATGCCCTGACGGGAGAGGCTCGTGCCGATAGCTTCCTCGTTTTCCGATAAAAACGTTATAATTTCTTTCATACATCGATCAGCGCCCTTAAAGTTGGTACCACAGTCCGACCTGATCAGCGCTGGTCGCCCTCTTCGCGACACAAATCTATCTAAAGCTGCTAAGAAAGCCTCCGTAGTGAGGTCGGCCACGAGTTCCAAGTGGACGGCCTTGGTTGCTAGGCACACAAACACGCACAAATTCGCCTTGATTGACTTCGCGTTGCGAAGGCGTGATGCCTTTACCATAAAAGGCCCCGCAAAGTCCGTTCCCACACCCGCAAACGTCCAGGCTTCCGTCACCCGGTCCGGTGGGAGGTCTCCCATCTGAGGTTGCATTGTGGCTGCCTTCAACCGATAGCAAGGCAAGCACCGAAACACAATGCTCCGTACCGTACGTCGTCCAGACAAGATCCAAAACTCGCGCTGCAGAATAGCCAAAAGTGCATTGCAGCCCGCATGCGAGTTTTTCTGGTGACGATCCCTAACTATAAGTTCTACCAAAGGTCCCTTCTTTGGGAGTAACAGCGGATGCCGTGCTGAAAAGGGCAGGTTAGCGTTCCGAAGTCTACCTCCAACCCGGAGCATTCCATGCTCGTCCACGAACGGGTTGAGGCGCACAAGACCTCCCTTCAGCTTTCCACGGCCATCCCTGAGCAGCCTGGCCTCTTCCTCAAAATGTTCCGCCTGGACGACCCTAACCAATAAACTTAGAGCCGCATTCCGCTCCGCAGGCGAGAGGACAGGTGCCAAGTTCCGTTCTGCTTGAGGTTTTCTACAGTTGTTCACGAACCGTTTGATCCAACCTGTCACCCCTAGAAGTTTGTCGAGGGAGCTGTATCGTTCACGCAAGAAAGCCGCACTAGGCTTAGGTACGATCTGCCCTACGTTCACTCGCAAACCTCGATCAGGTGGCCCAAGCGGCGACCCGCACTCATTGTATGGCCATCTCTCAGGTGACTCAGTCAGCCACTGAGGTCCCCACCACAGTGAGTGACCTACCAAATCAGGGGCCCTACATCCCCGTGAGGCGCTGTCCGCTGGGTTCTGTTCTCCCGGTACGTGTCTCCATACCAACGGAGTTTCCGATCCTTTAATCTGTGACACCCGATTTGCCACGAAAACCTCAAGAGTATGTACCGACGTCTGTAACCAGCACAGAACTATCCTACTGTCGGTCCATGCGTACACCGTTTCATCCAAATTGATGGTACCGCGTAGATTACTAGCGACATGATGTAGCAAGCGCGTGAGAAGCGCTGCTCCCGCCAATTCCAACTTTGGAATGGTCCATCTTGTCCTAACCGGAGCCACCTTACTCTTGGCCATAACTAGACGCACGTCTACAGTTCCCGTTGAACTGACTGTCCGCAAATAGACAGCTGCCGCGTACCCTCGCTCCGAGGCATCACAAAACCCATGTAGGGTAGCCTTACATCCCACCGATGGGAGCAACTTGCGAGGTATGGCGATGCGTACGATCCCTGGTAAGGTGGTCACAAACTTGGTCCAATCATTCAACAGCTCTCCGGAGAGCTGGTCGTCCCAACCCAAGTTTGCTATCCACAACCTTTGCAAGAAGCACTTCGCCATGAACGTCACCGGTGCGATCCACCCGTTAGGATCGAAAGTTCTGGCGATCGTCGATAATACCGAACGCTTCGTCCAAGTCTTCTGCAAAAGGTCTGGCTCGATCTGATACGTAAAGACATCATGCGTTGGCCTATATTGCACCCCTAGGATGCTCAACGTATTTGGGTTGTCCGGGTTCTCGAAAAGGTGCGGGTCCTGCTGGAACTCACCTGGCAACCCGGCCAGGAGCTCTGGACAGCTGGACAGCCATTTCCGCAACTCATAACCTCCTGATTCCATGATCGCGATCAGCTCGTCTCGTAGTAGCAGTGCTTGTTGCACGCTATCTGCACCCGTGCAGATGTCATCCACGTAGACGTCGCGATCCAGTACTGCTGCGGCTGGAGGGAATCTTACCCTTTCCTGTGCGGCCAACTCTCGCAGCGTGCGTACTGCCAAAAACGGACTTGGCTTCAGACCATACGTTACCGTGTTAAGCTCATAAGTGACCATCGGCTCGTCAGGGCTCTCACGCCACAAAATCAGCTGGTACCGACGGTCATCCGGGTGTATAATTGTTTGGCGAAACATCATTTTGACGTCTGCGACGAACGCTACTTGGTGCAACCGAAAATCTGTGAGGATGTCCACAATGTCCCGGTTCAACTTGGGACCCGCGTGCAGACACTGGTTCACAGACACACCATTCGATGTAGGAGCAGAACCGTCAAACACTACCCGTATCTTCGCCTCTGGTGACTTCAAAACAGCCAGGTGTGGTATATAGTAATGCTCGACACACCTCCAATCTATGCTGGACACCGACATGTGGCCTAACTCTAGGTACTCCCTCATGAATTCGACATACTTCTGCCGAAGTGCTGCATCTCGCTTCATCTTTCTCTCCATAGCCAGTAGTCTCCGTTCCGCGATCTGTCGCGAACTACCTAAGGAGGGGCGGTTTGGGAGAAATGGCAGCCTGGTAACAAACCTACCTGACGAACTTCGTGCAGTGTTGTACTGATAGAACAGCTCGCACTCGTCATCCTCTGGCTTCCGTCTATCCGCTGTGGGTGGCTCCTCAGACTCCCAAAACCTCTGCAGCACCTCCGACAACACACTACCATAGAGGACCGTATCGCCCTCTGGTAGGTCCTGAGGTCTCCAAACTGGGCCAAAAATAACATACCCCCCTGTGGTATCAACGGCCACTAAACCAGTTTGCTGAAGTACCCGTTTTCTGCCACACCAGAATCTCCCGAGGACGTCTGACCCGAGGAGAACGTCCACCGTACCAGGAGTATCAAATTCAGGATCAGCTAACTCTAAGCCTGTGGTTAACCCTCGTACCGTTGACGGTAACCGAACCTGAGGAAGTTTCCCTACCACTTCATCCAGCACCACTGCTGAGGCATGATAGCTGACCCCTGTACCTGTATTACCTAATGTGAACTCGAAGTTCACCTGACCCCGAACGTCAGGCACATCTACACCTCCAATACCTACAGCCCCATCCGTTGTGGGCCTTATATTTAAGCGTAGCCTACTCACCAGCTTACTAGACACAATACAACCCTGAGCCCCTGTATCTAACAAGGCTCTTACCTGTATGCTGCGGCCACCGTATCCCCATACCCAAATCATTGCCGTAGGCAACAATACCGTAATTGGCCGGGGGGCCGAAGCTGGCGTGTAGGCGGTGATTACCTAGCAGGAACCTAAGCGCGGAGTGTCCACGTCCTGCGGGGGGGTCCCCTCTCTCCGTACACCTTCGAGTGGGTCCCACTCCTGCTGATAGGGACCTCTGGTCCTGTACGCCATGGCTGGCAGCCTATAGTAACCCTGCGGCAGGCGCGCGTACCGTGGATGCGCCTGTAGTCGCGGGTGCTCAGCCAAGGGGAGAGGCATGCGTGGGTCATGAGACCTCACCATGTTGTTCAGTCCCGCCGAGTACTGCATGTACTGGCCCTGGTATTGGCACCCGCCCGTAGCATCACGTACTTGTGATGGGTGCCCCTGACCTTGGACCTGTGACCACCTACCCTGTTCCGGCACCTGCTGCCGAGGTGGTGACTGTCTCGCGCGTGGTGAAGGGGGCATCACCTGCTGATGTCCCTGGCCTCGTCCCTGAAACCCTGGTGGAAGAGGACTCCTCCTTGGAGGGGGTGGGGAGCGTTGCTCCCGTCTAGGTAGGGCAGACTCCGTCCGCTGACCCGCGTCAGCTCTGCCTCCGTAATCTCCGCTGCGGTTCATGCATAGGAGCTGATGGTGGGCACCCTGGCAGTACCTGCAGTTGGTGCTTGATGGGCACTCTCGCACCTGATGCGGCCCCATACACCTAAAGCACCAACGCCGTTGCTGCACCACACCACGACGTTTCTGCACCCGCTGTGCAGCGAACTCCTCACACGCAGTCACCTGATGCCCCGCCTCTCTGCAGTAGGCACACCTCGATTCCAAATTAGCGACATTGTATCGCCTGGGTGGCCTACTCTTACCGTCTCGCGCCTGTGCACCCGGCCGTTCCGGGCGGCGAGCGGCCGCAGACTCCGCGTGAGGCGACTCTCCAAATTGGGCATCTACCCGCCTGCACTCGGCCTCGAGGAAGGACTTGAGCTCCTCGAAGGTCGACTGTTCAAAACGAGCGGCCATGTCGCTCGGCAGGCGGCGCAACAACGTGTGGACCAGGATATAATCATAGCCTGACACCGGCATCCCCTGTCTCTCAAGAGCGTTCACTGCAACGCAGACAGGGTTGAGCACCTTGGCCCTGAGGTCCGTCCCTCGTGTGATGGTCGGCACGGTGAGCCACTGTTCCAGGAGTTGGTCAATCATGAGACGTTTGTTGCTGTATCTCTCGATCAGCAAACCGCGAGCCGTCTCGTAACTTGCATCATCGACTGGTAGATGCTTTACCAGCTCATGGGGCTCACCTTGCAGCTTGGCCATCAATTGTGCCATTTTATATGCCGGCTGCAAGTCAGTGCGGTTATGAATCACACTGTCAAACAGATCCTGGAATCGGGTCCAATCCGTGTAGTCCCCGTGGAAGACCGGAATCGCCACAGCCGGCAGGGGCACTTGCACCCCCGGTCCCCGCGGACCATGGGGTGGGTCCGGCTCCCCAGCTCTACGCCTGGTGATCACAGCAGCCGCCTGCTGGATCTCCTGCCCCATCTCCATGCACTGGGTCACATTCGTCCGGACCGTAAGTTTGACCTCCTCATCAGGCGTCCCATCAAATAACTCCTCGCATCCAGTGAGGCAATCCAACACCTCCGCGACCCGTTCGTCAATCCGTTGCGCACAAGCGATGAGTGCGTCCTCTCGGTCCCCGCGACGATGGAGTACATTATGTAGACCACCAGGTGTACCATCAGGAGCCCACCTAAACTATTAGAGATACAGGCATGGTTCCAAAACAAAAGTTTTTCAGTATGATGGGCCGCTTCTTTTCACAAGGACATTGAGGATCTGGAGTACCTTATGTAGACCACCAGAGGTGTACCATCAGGAGCCCAGCTAAACTATTAGAGATACAGGCATGGTTCTAAAACAAAAGTTGTTCAGTATGATGAGCCGCTTCTTTTCACAAGGACATTGAGGACCTGGAGTACCTTCTGTAGACCACCAGGTGTACCATCAGGAGAACAGCTAAACTATTAGAGATACAGAAATGGTTTCAAAACAAAAGTTGTTCAGTATGATGGGCCGCTTCTTTTCACAAGGACATTGAGGATCTGGAGTACCTTATGTAGACCACCAGGTCTACCATCAGGAGCCCAGCTAAATTATTAGAGATACAGGCATGGTTCTAAAACAAAAATTGTTCAGTATGATGGGCCGCTTCTTTTCACAAGGACATTGAGGATCTGGAGTACCTTATGTAGCCCACCTAAACTATTAGAGATACAGAAATGGTTCCAAAACAAAAGTTGGCCAGTATGATGGGCTGCTTCTTTTCACAAGGACATTGAAGATCTGGATTACCTTATGTAGACCACCAGATGTACGATCAGGAGCCCAGCTAAACTATTAGAGATACAGAAATGGTTCCAAAACAAAAGTTGTTCAGTATAATGGGAATAAGTTGAGAAAGGACATTGGCAACTTTTTACCGAGGTTTTTTTTGTTATCTACTGACTTTTGTATTCAATGGTTATAAATAAATATTGATCTCTCAAGGCAGTACACCGGATAGCAAATTTTGAATTGTCCCTTTAACAACAGAAGCAAGCAAGCCATCCTTAAACAGTAGAGATAAGAACTGTTCTAATATCACTGCCATACTTACTATGAATATACATATCTTCTTTAGAACATGTTTCAAAAAAAATTTCTAACGCGGACGAAGTCGCGGGTAAAAGCTAGTAGGTATTATAAATTCGAAACTTACTCAGACTGTCTGCCTGCTACGCTTTCACGCCTTAACCACTGAACTGGTTTTGATAAAATTCGGCATAAAAAATTATCATAACGTGAAAATTTATCATTCCCACGGGAATCAAAGTGAATCTGAAAGTATGTATCACTCACTGCGCCGATTTCTTCGAGTAACGTAACGTTTATACCTTGTTGATACCATAACGGTCTAAAATAGTGCTTATCAAACATTGATGATACGTAAGAAACGACATAGGCAGTAGTTTGACGACACTTGAGGCCTTGTTGAACCCATTTCGGGTTAACTTTACGGTAAAGAAGTTTTGGCAACCTCTCAGACCATAATGCCGTTGTTTATTTAAAGCAAACGCATCGTAAAAAATAAACAGGATTTAAACCTGCGACTTTCGTCATTAGGTACTAGTGACGACGCCTCTTCCATCTGGGCTACCGCAGCTCGTTCCTTGCCCGCCAATTTTGCAAGTGTATTTTTATGCCAGTAACGCGTGGCACGGCTCAATCTGCCTAGTTAGTTTTGTTTTGAGCTGCGGTAGCCCAGATGGAAGAGGCTACTCGTCACTAGTAGGTAATGACGAAAGTCGCAGGTTTAAGGGCGCGTTCTTCGGGAGCTTTAGGTATTTTACGCGCCAAGGCGACCCGCCTCTGCTTTACGCGCGGGCCGTTTTGAATTGAACTCCGCTGACCTTACGCGGTGGGCGATAACGCCACAGTATAAAATTATGCAGTAGGCAAACTAAGTTGGTCATTGTGTTTGTTAGTTAGTTATTTTATTATGTGTGTTAGGATATTGGAAGGACAGTTTTTTTTTTTTAGTTAGCCTTTTCTGTGTCCCACTGCAGGGCAAAGGACAGTTAAGTAAGCTAATTTATTGCCTGTTACTATTCACCTGTGTTAATACTCGAAATTAAAATTACCAGCTTCAATCAATTTTGACTCCGAAAATCAACTCACAATGTTAGTCTCATCAACTTTCGTGATCTATATTTTAGTATATATTTGAAAATTATAATTTACGTCGCACGTCAGAAGGAGCACTGGCACAGGTCCGTCGTCTGTAAGCGTCTCCGCACGACTGATAAAGCCCTTGGTGTCGCGCAGCTCCCGCTTTTGTAGGTATTTAGACATCATAATTAGGAAAATAGCGATTTTTACTAGATAAACACTTTATCTTTTAAAGTTGGTCTAAAAATTAAGTCATTGAGTTTATTATTTTATCTACACTCGTCTCATAATGTTCGTACATCGTTCGTTCTCATACTATTCTACTATCGAAAATGGTCAAATGCGACTGTTTAGTTAAGATGATCCTAAAGACCCGATGAACCCAGCCAACCGATGAACTCTGGCGACCCGATGAACTCTGGCTACATAATGAACCCTAACGACAAAATGAACCCAACGACCCGATGAACCATGATAACCCAATGAACCACGATAACCCGATGAACCTAGCGAACCGATGAACTCTGGCGACTCGATGAACAATAACGACCCGATGAACTCTGGCCACATGATGAACCCTAACGACACGATGAACCCTAAGGACTCGATGATCCCAGCAACCCGATGAACCTAGCGAACCGTTGAACTCTGGCCACATGATGAACCCTAACGACAAGATGAACCCAACGACCCTATGTACCATGATAACCCGATGAACCACGATAACCCGATGAACCTAGCGAACCGATGAACTCTGGCGACTCAATGAACAATAACGACCCGATGAACCATGATGAACCCTAACGATATGATGAACCCTAAGGAGTCGATGATCCCAGCAACCCGATGAACCTAGCGAACCGTTGAACTCTGGCCACATGATGAACCCTAACGACAAGATGAACCCAACGACCCTATGAACCAAGATAACCCGATGAACCATGATAAGCCGATGAAGCTAGTGAACCGTTGAACTCAGGACACATGATAAACCCTAATGTAAAGATGAACCTAACGACCAGATGAACCATGATAACCCGATGAACCATGATAAGCCGATGAAGCTAGTGAACCGATGAACTCTGGCCACATGATGAACCTTAACGACAAGATGAACTTAACGACCCGATGAACCATAATAACCCGATGAAAAATAATAACCCGAATTAACCCGATGAACCATGATGACCCGACCAACCTAGCAAGCCGATGAACTCTGGCCACATGATGAACCTTAACGACAAGATGAACCCAACGACCCTATGAACCACCATAACCCGATGAACCATAATAACCTAATAAACATAATAACTAAGTCCTGAAAACTATTCTCTGACATGTGCTGTCGGCCGTCGGCCGCTGCCTTCGGAATGACATCTGCCGCGGCGGCCGATAGCCGCGGCATGTGCCATCGGCCGTCGGAAAAGGTGGTTCGGAACAGCACCTTAAGCCGGCATCACACGGCTAACGGTATACATACATACATACATACACATATCACGCCTATAATCCCTTGCGGGGTAGGCAGAGCGTAAACAGCCGCAAAAAAACGGACATTTACGCCACGTCTGACAAATATTTGAGGGTCATTCGGAAAATTGTGTATCGCCATAGTGACAGGTTGTCAGCCCATCGCCTAAAATTGCAATAAACACCCTCGAATCCCTTAGTCGCCTCACACGACTCCCACGGGAAAGAAATGGAGTGATGCTATTCTAAGCCGGCATCACACGGCAAACGGTATTATTGCATAAAACTAAATAGTAAAGCCGCCATCTACGCGGACGTCACAGATACCTAGTGTACCAAAACAGTCTGATCCATCATTAGGAAATTATGATGAATCGTGTTATAGCTATCGCGTATGAGGTGACGTCGACTTTTCTCAAAATCGAGTCCTTCGTCCAGACTATCTGGCCCCAAGAACTTTTCAGCAAGTCTTTTATAAAGGACTATGGGTGACCGGAGTTTTGAATTATGTTGAACTTCCTGTGTTTGGCCCTGGATGGCGTAATTTCAGTAGATGGATTTAAGTATAAAATTATTATTATTTTGTAATAAGATGTTATAATAATCAATCATTTCGACATCTGGTGGGATTTCAATATTTCTCTGCTACATATAATACAACACATTCCACTGCACTCACCAACCCGCCTACCAAGCGTGCGGTGAGCATGGAAAACACCCTCTAATACCAGGAGGCCTATGTCCAGCAGTGGACCGTTGTAGTTGTTGATGTTAATATCCAAATATTACAAGACCCTTTTTAAAAAGTTAGAATATCTAGTAGCCGGCCTTACTTTTTCTTTCCGTTGTTATACTGCATTAATTATACTGTGGCACTAAATGGTAACAAATAAATAGAAAAATCAAATCACGTCGCACGTCGAGCAGAGCACCAGCACAGGTCCAGCCTCCGTAAGCGCCACCGCGCGACTGACGGACGAAGCCCGCGGAGCCGCGCCCCTCGCCTTTTTGTAGGTATTTAGACATCATAATTCATAAAGTAGCACTACAACATTGAACTTGCCGATTTTTACTAGATAATTGATTTATCTAAAGAGTAGTATAAAAATTATCTCAAAAAGATTAATATTTTAAGCATAATATCGTAATGAAATTTTGAATAGAGGCAACTTTGGCATTTTATTCTATCGAGCGAATTTAATCTGATTGTGTAGTTGAGATCGAATTTTTATCTGTTAGATCCTCAACTGCAATATGTTTTTTTTTCAAAATTTTATGATTCTTTTCTATTGAGTAATATCGTTTTGAAAAACGGCATTTGAGGTATAAGGGCTCTTAAATCCTGCCCGCACTTGGTAATTTTGCAAGTAAATAAAAATAATTCTAATTAGGTATTATAAAGATATTGGCTTTACGATGTTCGGGATGCCTAAAAACAATATGGAACTTTGCGACTTGCAAAATCTATATGTTATGTAATTGTACTCCACACTAATATTATAAATGCGAAAGTAACTCTGTCTGTCTGTCTGTCTGTCTGCTACGCTTTCACGGCCAAACCGCTGAACCGATCTTCATGAAACTTGGCACAGATATTGCTAGCATACCGAGAACGGACATAGGCTACTTTTTATCACCATTCGAGGGTCTGGAGTACAGATGTAGACCACCAGATGTACCACCAGGAGCCCAGCTAAACTATAAGAGATATAGGAATGGTTCCGAAACAAAAGTTGTTCAGTATGATAGGCCGCTTCTTTTCACAAGGACATTGAGGATCTGGAGTACCTTATGTAGACCACCAGGTGTACCATCAGGAGCCCACCTAAACTATTAGAGATACAGAAATGGTTCCAAAACGAAAGTTGGCCAGTATCATGGGCTGCTTCTTATCACAAGGTCATAGAGGATCTAGAGTACCTTATGTAGACCACCAGGTGTATCATCAGGAGCCCAGCTAAACTATTAGAGATACAGGCATGGTTCTAAAACAAAAGTTGTTCAGTATGATGGGCTGCTTCTTTTCACAAGGTCATAGAGGATCTGGAGTACATTATGTAGACCACCAGGTGTACCATTAGGAGCCCAGCTAAACTATTAGAGATACAGGCATGGTTCCAAAACAAAAGTTGTTCAGTATAATGGGCTGAATCTTTTCAAAAGGACATTGAGGATCTGTAGTACCTTATGTAGACCACCAGTTGTACCACCAGGAGCCCAGCTTAACTATTAGAGATACAGGCATGGTTCCGAAACAAAAGTTGTTCAGTATGATGGGCCGCTTCTTTTCACAAGGACATTGAGGATCTGGAGTACCTTATGTAGACCACCAGGTGTACCATTAGGAGTCTATTACAGATACAGGCATGGTTCTAAAACAAAAGTTGTTCAGTATGATGGGCTGCTTCTTTTCACAAGGACATTGAGGATCTGGAGAACCTTATGTAGACCACCAGGTGTACGATCAGGAGCCCACTTAAACTATTAGAGATACAGAAATGGTTCCAAAACAAAAGTTGTTCAATATGATGGGCCGCTTTTTTTCACAAGGACATTGAGGATCTGGAGTACCTTATGTAGACCACCAGGTGTACCATCAGGAGCCCACCTTAACCTGAACCTGTTTCTAAAAAAACTATCTAACGCGGACGAAGTCGCGGGTAAAAGCTAGTCCACACTAATATTATAAATGCGAAAGTAACTCTGTCTGTCTGTCTGTCTGTCTGCTACGCTTTCACGGCCAAACCGCTGAACCGATCTTCATGAAACTTGGCACAGATATTGCTAGCATACCGAGAACGGACATAGGCTACTTTTTATCACCATTCGAGGGTCTGGAGTACAGATGTAGACCACCAGATGTACCACCAGGAGCCCAGCTAAACTATAAGAGATATAGGAATGGTTCCGAAACAAAAGTTGTTCAGTATGATAGGCCGCTTCTTTTCACAAGGACATTGAGGATCTGGAGTACCTTATGTAGACCACCAGGTGTACCATCAGGAGCCCACCTAAACTATTAGAGATACAGAAATGGTTCCAAAACGAAAGTTGGCCAGTATCATGGGCTGCTTCTTATCACAAGGTCATAGAGGATCTGGAGTACCTTATGTAGACCACCAGGTGTATCATCAGGAGCCCAGCTAAACTATTAGAGATACAGGCATGGTTCTAAAACAAAAGTTGTTCAGTATGATGGGCTGCTTCTTTTCACAAGGTCATAGAGGATCTGGAGTACATTATGTAGACCACCAGGTGTACCATTAGGAGCCCAGCTAAACTATTAGAGATACAGGCATGGTTCCAAAACAAAAGTTGTTCAGTATAATGGGCTGAATCTTTTCAAAAGGACATTGAGGATCTGTAGTACCTTATGTAGACCACCAGTTGTACCACCAGGAGCCCAGCTTAACTATTAGAGATACAGGCATGGTTCCGAAACAAAAGTTGTTCAGTATGATGGGCCGCTTCTTTTCACAAGGACATTGAGGATCTGGAGTACCTTATGTAGACCACCAGGTGTACCATTAGGAGTCTATTACAGATACAGGCATGGTTCTAAAACAAAAGTTGTTCAGTATGATGGGCTGCTTCTTTTCACAAGGACATTGAGGATCTGGAGAACCTTATGTAGACCACCAGGTGTACGATCAGGAGCCCACTTAAACTATTAGAGATACAGAAATGGTTCCAAAACAAAAGTTGTTCAATATGATGGGCCGCTTTTTTTCACAAGGACATTGAGGATCTGGAGTACCTTATGTAGACCACCAGGTGTACCATCAGGAGCCCACCTTAACCTGAACCTGTTTCTAAAAAAACTATCTAACGCGGACGAAGTCGCGGGTAAAAGCTAGTAAAGTAATAAAGTAATTGAATAAATCCACACTATCCACACTAATATTATAAATGCGAAAGTAACTCTGTCTGTCTGTCTGTCTGTCTGCTACGCTTTCACGGCCAAACCGCTAAACCGATCTTCATGAAACTTGGCACAGAGATTGCTAGCATACCGAGAACGGACATAGGCTACTTTTAATCACCATTAGAGGGTCTGGAGTACAGATGTAGACCACCAGGTGTACCACCAGGAGCCTAGCTAAACTATTAGAGATACAGACATGGTTCCAAAACAAAAGTTGTTCAGTATGATGGGCCGCTTCTTTTTACAAGGACATTGAGGATCTGGAGTACCATATGTAGACCACCAGGTGTACCATCAGGAGCCCAACTAAACTATAAGAGATACAGGCATGGTTTTAGAACAAAAGCTGTTCAGTATGATGGGCCGCTTCTTTTTACAAGGACATTGAGGATCTGGAGTACCTTATGTAGAGCACCAGGTGTACCATCAGGAGCCCACCTTAACTATTAGAGATTCAGAAATGGTTTCAAAACAAAAGTTGTTCAGTATGATGGGCCGCTTCTTTTCACAAGGACATTGAGGATCTGGAGTACCTTATGTAGACCACCAGGTCTACCATCAGGAGCCCAGCTAAACTATTAGAGATACAGGCATGTTTCTAAAACAAAAGTTGTTCAGTATGATGGGCCGCTTCTTTTTACAAGGACATTGAGGATCTGGAGTACCATATGTAGACCACCAGGTGTACCATCAGGAGCCCAACTAAACTATTAGAGATACAGGCATGGTTTTAGAACAAAAGTTGTTCAGTATGATGGGCCGCTTCTTTTCACAAGGACATTGAGGATCTGGAGTAACTTATGTAGACCACCAGGTGTACCATCAGGAGCCCACCTAAACTAAGATACAGAAATGGTTGAAAAACAAAAGTTGGCCAGTTTGATGATCTGCTTCTTTTCACAAGAGTACGTTAGGAGTTAGGAGTACATTATGTAGACCACCAGGTGTACCATCAGGAGCCCAGCTAAACTATTAGAGATACATGCGTGGTTCTAAAACAAAAGTTGTTCAGTATGATGGGCTGCTCCTTTTCACAAGGATATTGAAGATCTGGAGTACCTTATGTAGACCACCAGGTGTACGATCAGGAGCCCATCTAAACTATTAGAGATACAGAAATGGTTCCAAAACAAAAGTTGTTCAGTATGACGGGATTAAGTTGAGAAAGGACATTGGCAACTTTTTACCGAAGTTTTTTTGTTATCTACTGACTTTTGTATTCAATCGTTATACATATTAGGTCCTTACATATGAAATTGTCGTTTTGTCGTACTGGCCACTTTGATCACAAATTTCTCCTATTTGGTTAGGAATTCGAAATTCAAATTTATACAGCTATTTCCACATGTAGTTGTGTTTTGTAAACCGTCATTCATTTGTTTTTTTACTTATCTTTTTTCTGTTTGCATCGCTCAATTTACAAAATGGAAAATTTGAAATATCGCGTTATTTACGAGTACGAGTTCCACCGTGGCACCAGTGCTGCGGAAACGGCTCGAAGGGTTAATGATGTGTATGGCGGTTGTGTCGCAAAAGAAAACACAGTGCCTTTTTGGTTCCAACGTTTTCGTTCTGGAAATTTCGACCTGCAAAACAAGCCCCGTGGACGGCCGGAGACCCAAGTTGATAATGAAGAATTGAAGGCTATTGTGGAAGCGGAGCCATCGCAAACCACGTCCGAATTAGCTGCAGGCTTCGGTGTTAGTGATAAAACTGTTTTAATCCACTTGAAGCAAATTGGAAAGATTAAAAAACTTGAAAGGTGGGTTCCTCACGAATTGAGTGAAGCAAACCGGCAAACGCGCGTCAACTGCTGCGTTACATTACTTGACCGGCACAATAACGAAGGGATTTTAAATCGAATCATTACCTGTGATGAAAAGTGGATTCTCTACGACAATCGGAAGCGCTCATCGCAATGGCTGGACCCTGGCAAGCCAGCCAAAGCCTGCTCCAAGCGAAAATTGACCAATAAAAAGTTACTTGTAAGCGTTTGGTGGACTAGCGCCGGTGTCGTTCATTACAGTTTTCTCAAATCTGGCCAGACGATTACGGCAGATGTCTACTGTCAGCAATTGCAAACCATGATGGAAAAGCTAGCTGCTAAACAACCGAGGTTGGTCAATCGCTCTACGCCACTGTTGCTTCACGACAACGCTAGACCACACACTGCACAACAGACGGCTAGCAAATTAGAAGAGCTTCAATTGGAATGTCTACCGTACTCCCCGGACCTTGCTCCAACAGATTACCATTTTTTTCGAAATTTGGATAACTTCTTGCAAGGGAAAAAATTCAACTCAGATGGGGCAGCAGTCCAAATCGCCTTCAAAGATTTTATTGATTCCCGTCCGAATGTTTTTTTTAGTAAAGGGATCAATGAACTACCTATGAGATGGCAAAAGTGCATAGATTACAATGGCTCATACTTTGATTAAATAAATATACTATATTAAAAAAAATCGACTTTTTGTTCCTCCCATACAAAACGCCAATTTCATATGTAAGGACCCAATATTTATTTCTCAGGGCAGTACACCGAATAGCAAATTTTGAATTGTCCCTTTAACAACACAGAAGCAAGCAAGTCAACCTTAAACAGTAGAGATAATAACTGTTCTAATATCACTGTCATACTTACCTACTATGAATATACATATCTACTTTAGAACCTGTTTCTAAAAAAACTATCAAACGCGGACGAAGTCGCGGGTAAAAGCTAGTAAATAAATAAAAAACGGCCGTGTGATGCCGGCTTAGAATAGCATCACCCCATTTCTTTCCCGTGGGTGTCGTAAGAAACGACAGAGGGACTCGAGGGTGTGTATTTCAAATTTAGGGGATGGGCTGACAACCTATGGTGATACACAATATTCCAAATGACCCTCAAATGTTTGTCAGACGTGGCATAACCGTCTGCTTATTACAGCCGTTTACGCTCTATCTACTCCCTAAGGGATTATATGCGTGATACATGAACGTAAACAAAAAAAACAGCTCAAACATCTCGATATGTAGCCGCCTTGTGATGCCAAGGCCCACTTGATGTAATTTATTTGGTGTCATTAGTAGAGTACATACTATTTTATATTGTTTTGTCCTAGCTTAGCGCCAACGCTGCATCGAGCGGGCTGCACGCGTGGGCCGGCCGCCAACACGCGGCGCGTCGCGGGCGCGATCCGTCCGAACACGATGACATTTCGCCGTATTATAGCTACTTACGCACGATACGCCTTCTAAATTCGGACGAATAATAATGTCAAGCCTCGCCGGCTCGCCACGTGGGTGGGCGGCCCACGCGTGCAGTCCGCTTAGCGGAGTGTTGGGCCTAGTACATCTTTAAACACTTACAATATTAAAGTACCTACCGCCGCCGTTCCGATAAAGATTTTATTCCGAACCGAGCGGCCGACGGATTCCGAATAGAACCTTAACTCGTATTTGACAGTTGTCATCTCCATACTAAAAGATATGTCAACAAAGTAAAATGGACCCTCTGTCATAGTATTATCACGAGTCTGACAGCTGTCATCAGTCAAATACGACTTATTGGAACGGCGGTGCTTTAGTCTAGTAGTTACCATGGACGTATTATTTAAACAGGACTGATAACTGTTGCAGAAAAAACGAGCCGAGCGAGACCGCACCCACCGAGGCCTTTCGTCTCTTTCTAATTGGGCATCAATATTTTGTATTACAATAAGCTTATAGATAGGGAAATTTACATACATACGATTCACTTGGAAAACCTCGAACACAACATTTTTTCACCACTTTGAGTGAGAAATTTCGTCAAATACTGATTTTAAGTAATAAATTAGGACTGTAATTTTCTTGTCGCTAAAGTTTAAACTTACCGCCAAAATTTAATCTTAAAGGGATACCATTAGAAAATTATTTGATTAATAGTTTTTACATAATAATAATTTATCAGTGTATAATTTTATGATTTCCAACATGTTTTTGATATAACTGACGCAAGTTGTTTTATTATATTACTTAAATTATAATTATATTTCTCAAAAATAAGTAAGGCAAAATTATATCTGCAGTAATTTTCTACACTGGCAATATGAAAGAACGAGACACACAGCCTCTCTACGTGCTATCTCTCTCGGCTCGGATTAGCCTCTGGGAAAGACTTAATGTAAAATAGACCATATTCCTGTATTTATAAAGTTACTATTCGTAAATAACTGTTTTTGAAGTTATCAGTCCTGTTTAAATAATACGTCCATGGTAGTTACATAACAGCATGGACGTATTATTTAAACAGGACTGATAACTTCAAAAACAGTTATTTACGAATAGTAACTTTATAAATACAGGAATATGGTCTATTTTACATTAAGTCTTTCCCAGAGGCTAATCCGAGCCGAGAGAGATAGCACGTAGAGAGGCTGTGTGTCTCGTTCTTTCATATTGCCAGTGTAGAAAATTACTGCAGATATAATTTTGCCTTACTTATTTTTGAGAAATATAATTATAATTTAAGTAATATAATAAAACAACTTGCGTCAGTTATATCAAAAACATGTTGGAAATCATAAAATTATACACTGATAAATTATTATTATGTAAAAACTATTAATCAAATAATTTTCTAATGGTATCCCTTTAAGATTAAATTTTGGCGGTAAGTTTAAACTTTAGCGACAAGAAAATTACAGTCCTAATTTATTACTTAAAATCAGTATTTGACGAAATTTCTCACTCAAAGTGGTGAAAAAATGTTGTGTTCGAGGTTTTCCAAGTGAATCGTATGTATGTAAATTTCCCTATCTATAAGCTTATTGTAATACAAAATATTGATGCCCAATTAGAAAGAGACGAAAGGCCTCGGTGGGTGCGGTCTCGCTCGGCTCGTTTTTTCTGCAACAGTTATCAGTCCTGTTTAAATAATACGTCCATGCATAACAGACAAATTAATCATTCCTACCAACTCAAATAAGATGACAGACAAGACAACCATGTAAGAGTCATGGTGGCGTCTAGGGAAGATTGAGCGGTGCTTGCGCAGTAATAAGTTTCAATTTTGCTTTGGCCATAAGAATAGATAATATTTGGCGGCGGTCCGGTACACTGACGTAGGTATACCTAAACATAACTTGTATGGGTGTGAACTTTCTGTATACTATTTTGATCTGTGGTAGTACGTAGAAACTTGAATATTAAAACACCTGCTTTCATAATAAACTAATAGACTAGCAAAACGATCTCTGCATAGTATAAAGAAGGATGTCCATGTCGCTGGCTCCCCAAAGTATATATTTTTCAAAGCTGAGAGGCTCAAACGTTTGTGACCAATGGATGGACTCTTATTTTAAGACTGGTTTTCAATGTGACGCTACCTAGACTGAGATCTCAGGTCAAAAAATTGGGGAGCCAGCGACATGCTTTTAGGTTAGAATTTCAGAGAAATCATCAGATTACTTGTTAACGGCGCAATGTGCCAAAATGATGGCTATGCCAAAGAAATGTGACGGAATATGTGACTGGAGCTGAGAAATAAGCCATGGAATGTTTCCAACCCATGTCGCTGGCTCCCCAAAAAACCGGAATCTCCAAAACCAGAATCTCAGCTTTGAAAAATATATACTTTGGGGAGCCAGCGACATGGACATAGAAGGACGTCCATGTCGCTGGCTCCCCAAAGTATATATTTTTCAAAGCTGAGAGGCTCAAACGTTTGTGACCAATGGATGGACTCTTATTTTAAGACTGGTTTTCAATGTGACGCTACCTAGACTGAGATCTCAGGTCAAAAAATTGGGGAGCCAGCGACATGCTTTTAGGTTAGAATTTCAGAGAAATCATCAGATTACTTGTTAACGGCGCAATGTGCCAAAATGATGGCTATGCCAAAGAAATGTGACGGAATATGTGACTGGAGCTGAGAAATAAGCCATGGAATGTTTCCAACCCATGTCGCTGGCTCCCCAAAAAACCGGAATCTCCAAAACCAGAATCTCAGCTTTGAAAAATATATACTTTGGGGAGCCAGCGACATGGACATAGAAGGATGTCCATGTCGCTGGCTCCCCAAAGTATATATTTTTCAAAGCTGAGAGGCTCAAACGTTTGTGACCAATGGATGGACTCTTATTTTAAGACTGGTTTTCAATGTGACGCTACCTAGACTGAGATCTCAGGTCAAAAAATTGGGGAGCCAGCGACATGCTTTTAGGTTAGAATTTCAGAGAAATCATCAGATTACTTGTTAACGGCGCAATGTGCCAAAATGATGGCTATGCCAAAGAAATGTGACGGAATATGTGACAGCTACAAGCACATTCAATAGCTATGTGACTCAACTGGAGCTGAGAAATAAGCCATGGAATGTTTCCAACCCATGTCGCTGGCTCCCCAAAAAACCGGCATCCGAAATCTCTGCAAGTATCACCTAAAACTACTAACCAAAGAGGAATTCTCGATCGTAATGTAGTAAATACACGTTATTCAAACAATCTCCTCTAGAATCAGCTTCGTTTTTGAGAAAACATAACATTTGTTTTTGTATGAATATAAGGGTGACTACATTGTTCAACCCTTTTTGGGACAGATTCAGGAACTTATGGTTTAATGATTTCCGTACAAATTATACTAAATATTTCCTTGAACAATGTCCGCGAAGGGCTCTTAGTGTTTATATTGTGATGGTACTATTAGCAGCACATCAACTTACCTATTAAAGGTACTTAGATTTTTGACGGTATTTTCCACGGTTTATTATTATAACATTTATAGTACAAATTCATTGTAGTATACACGATCTCGTTGTTGTCGTTCGGGAGAAATCGTCACCGGCGCGGCCGGCGACTTATCAGGAGCACATCGGAAGTCCCTTTCATTTTCGTCGAAAGAGATCTTCATGGATAGGTCCGAATGTCACCCGGCAATAAAGTTGCACGTGAGCGCTAGCGCGTATAAGGCTGAGTTAAGGTATTAATGTTTTAGAGTTTTATGCACTTACAGTGCTTTATTATTCTCATGTATAAAACTATTAAATTGAAATAATGCGTGTAGAGTATATTTATACAAGTCTAGTCAAGTATTGATGAAACTGAAAAACATTTCCCATGAAACACAGGTCCAATATAAAAAAAATGGAATGTACACTCGGTTATAGCACATAAGGTAAAAGGGGTACTCCAAAAGAGCTGAATCGTTTTTGTCCTTAGCAATATTTTTTTCTTGACATGAATATGTTTTAGTACAAAATTTATTTATTTTATGAGAATAGGTTTAAATTTTGATTATGTATTAACTAGGGATAAAAATAATTCAGTTCTTTTGGAGTATCCCTGTTACCTTATGTGCTACAACTGACTATACCTACGTACATGTTGTACAGACTGTGAAAATGTAACAACGCTACAGTTTTATGAGAATAAACGATATTTATTTATTAATTATTATAGAAATCAATTCAAGTGGAGCACTTTCTGAACATTATTTAAGGTCGTTTATAGTAAAATCTGTACGGAAATCAAAAGCCATAAGTTCCTGAATCTGTCCCAAAAAGGGTTGAACGATGTAGTCACCCTTATATTCATACAAAAACAAATGTTGTGTTTTCTCAAAAACGAAGCTGATTCTAGAGGAGATTGTTTGAAGAACGAGTCTTTACTACATTACGATCAAGAATTCCTCTTTGGTTAGTAGTTTTAGGTGATACTTGCAGAGATTTCAGATGCCGGTTTTTTGGGGAGCCAGCGACATGGGTTGGAAACATTCCATGGCTTATTTCTCAGCTCCAGTTGAGTCACATAGCTATTGAATGTGCTTGTAGCTGTCACATATTCCGTCACATTTCTTTGGCATAGCCATCATTTTGGCACATTGCGCCGTTAACAAGTAATCTGATGATTTCTCTGAAATTCTAACCTAAAAGCATGTCGCTGGCTCCCCAATTTTTTGACCTGAGATCTCAATCTAGGTAGCGTCACATTGACAACCAGTCTTAAAATAAGAGTCCATCCATTCGTCACAAACGTTTGAGAATCTCAGCTTTGAAAAATATATACTTTGGGGAGCCAGCGACATGGACATAATTTGGGAGGGACTTTAGAAGATACGATGAGGCGGTATGGCCTTATACATAACAAAAAGAAAAAAACATAAACATCTGTTTTTGACATCAAAGTGTCAGTTTTTGTGTCATTCATTGAGTGTATCTGTGTATGTAATTGCAGTGTTTTTTGATTATTTGTTTAAGATTACGACTAAACATAAATTCTAGGAGAAAATGTCGTCGGAAGATGATGGAGACATCATCCAATATGTGCCCTTCATGTCATTTGTTCATCCTTCTTTCTGGCATTCACTCACCGAGGTAAAACTCGATGTCGATAAGTTGGCTGAAACAACCAAGCAGATTTTTGGGCGTTTTACTTATCGTAGCGATATTGGGACCGTGTTTGAGGTCGATGGGACGTCATTTAATAAGTAAGTACAATATGGAACCAATACAGTACCTACCAAGTATTTGTTGTGCTGTACTTATTGGCCACATTGTATGGCAGCCCCCCTAAGTGCAATGCAACCATAAAATGTTCTCCGTGGTAAAAACAGCTATACTAACTACTGGACTGGTTCTAAAATCCCCACTCACACTACCTAATCTCCCCATGTACCGCCCCCCCATTTGTTGTCTCGATCTGATAAGCTTGGTGTAGGTACGTAGTTGAATTTCCACCAGGGAAAATATTTGTATGATGAATATATATATAATACTTTATCCTTTTATATTGCATGACAACAAAACAAAAATTGTACAGACAGTGTGAGCAAAGGCTCTCAAAGAAGAGATCTCTTCAAGCCGACCCATTTGTAGTGCGAGAATGAATAAATTTTCTGGGTTCTATGTATTTTGTGTGAGTTCCATAGAACTAATCACTTTTTGCTATGAGTTTGATTGTGTGTAGGTATATACTTTTTTTAGAGTTCCCAGTACAGATCAATACTATGAGAATGTCACTGGCACCATCATGAACAAGAACACAATTGAGGATTTCAAGTCTATTGACAAGGCGGCGCTGTTAAACTCTGTTGGGGAGATAATTTGGGCCAACATCAAGCAGAAGACCTGGATAACTAGCCCTGGTGTTTTATTGAATTTCATCATTCTCTCATTTGCTGTAAGTTTCATTATCAATTGCAATAAGAATAAAAGATAGACCTTATCTACTGCTACAGGTTTAGGTAGCTTTTTTTCATATACAAGAAAGCAATAATATAGCAAGCAAATAGAGATAATTTATTCAAATACTTAACATGATTCAGAACTTGAAGCCAATAATATTATGCTGGCTTTGTGTTTTGTTTCAGGACCTAAAAAAATATCATTATTACTACTGGTTTGCATTCCCTGCACCCAGCCAGCCAACAGTTTACGTCAAATCCAACCAAGAAATAACAACACACTTTACTGATAAACAGATTGATTCTTTATCCCAAGGGTACAAGTCTTTACATGCAGTACAAAAATGCTTCTTTGCATTGTGTAAAGAAAATGAAGATCTTTGTGTGAGAAGTCTATCAGATGTGTTGCACTCAGAAAAAGTGGATGTCTCATTGACATACTTTGTGTTTGAAGATCCAAGTACAGGAGAAAATCCAGGATGGCCATTGAGAATGTTTTTAGCTGCACTATTGGATCATTGCCCGAGTTTGGCTGGATCAGATTTGCATATAATTGGTCTTAGATGTAAGCAAAATGGAGGGGTTGATTCTAGTCGAGTTTTTGGGATAAGGGTTCCTCATGTAAGTTGCCATTAACTACACTACACCTACTTATTCAAGTTAGGTACCATTACTTTCCATATTTAATTGGTTTCATCTATATCTTGTGATTTATTATTGTATTGCTCTAGCTAAATTGTTGCTTCAAAACTGTGCAATATTTTCAGGATGTACAAGGAGTTGAAAGTGCAGGTTGGGTGGGATGGGAACGAAACGATAAAGGTAACTTTGGGCCAAAACTTGCAAACATGTCTGCCTCAATGGATCCTATAAAGTAAGTTGATTTTTAAAGTTGTTGTCACTTAATATATTGTCGTAGTAAGGCTATTTTAAACTATGAAAGTGCAGAGAAAGAACTTGTGTTTAACTTAACCACTTCGCTCAGGTCGAATTTTGCAACAATAGATTTGTATTGTACTTCAAGGACACATGTGTGCTATTACGAGCGGAGAAGTTAAATAATTTAAAGAAAAATTTGAAATCGTGTAAACAGGGAAGGAGAAAATTAATAAATCCAATAGTATAGCCCAAAGGAGACCAAAAATTAATATTATTTAGAGCAGTCTCTGTTAACTTGTCAACTCTTTTAATAGGCTGGCAGATACATCGTCGGATTTAAATATACGCTTAATGAAATGGCGCCTGGTCCCTGACATTGATGTGGATATTATGAAGAGGACCAAATGCCTGTTACTTGGAGCTGGCACACTTGGCTGTCATGTTGCTAGAGATTTATTGGTAAGTTTGCAGATGGCTTATAAGAGTAGTTAGAAAACGGTTGTACAGATTTTGCGGGTGCTAGATTTATGTCGCGATCGCTAAGCTATCACTCAGCCGCCACATTTCTTTTGACATACTATAAAAACGCGCGTTCTACGTAGACCGCGGTTGCAACGTGAGGGCTAAGCGGTTGACTTCTGCGCATAGTAAGCTCGTAAATAAGAAGATATAGGTCTGTTATTGGCTTAACTTGGTAAAGCTGCTAGAGCGGTTACCTTAGCCCAGGGTGTATTTTTTTGTGAGTCTTTCCATCTTTCTCCTTTTTTACCTTTTTTAACTCCACAATTTTTTACAGGCTTGGGGTTTCCGGCACATTACTTTCATAGACAGCGGTAAGGTGTCCTTTTCGAACCCAACGCGGCAAGTGTTATTTAATTACGAAGACTGCCTAAACGGTGGAAAGAAAAAGGCAATTGCAGCCGCCGACAATCTCAAATGCATTTTACCCACCGTCGTAAGTAAATTCAAATACTTGTACCCATAGACTTGACCCTTGCATTATTTTTAATGAATAAAAAGAGGGATTTCCTTCTTTTGTGTGGCATGTAAAGTAAAAGTATATTCGTCATACAGATTGAATTTTCATTGCCAAAAAGGTTTACTTAGCGATAGTCGCTCGTTTATGCAGGTATTTATAAAGGAACTGACTTATTGAGACACAAGCTTGAAATGTATTGGCCACACACTGTCAGATGACAGCAAACTACTTCTCGACTTCTCGTCGAATAAGAAACTTATATGCTACGTTCCCACTATGCTCCTGCCGCTGCAGCGAATATTGCCCGAAATACTTTCGCGGAAGAATTAACCCGATTGAGTGTTCACACACTGCCGCACTTCTTGCAGCAATACGAGCGAGATAGCAATACATTCCACTCGCGCTCGTGTTACCAGTCTTCCACTCGATCACGAAAAGCCGACACTCGCGGGAGCGGGAAGTAGCAGCAGCGGCATAACAAGTAGCAGCGCGAGTAACCTGTTTACAAGCTCGCGTTGCCCTCTTCCCTTACATTTTCCCTGCCCGTAAAGATAAAGATATTTATTGCGATAGACAAAAGGCATAGCTCACATAGAGGCATAGTGTGAACGTGGGGTTACATTTACATCATCGTTTTGCAGCATACCAAAGGCATAGTAGCGCACATACCGATGCCCGGTCATCCAATCGGAGAGTCTTTGAAGGAAGAGACGATATCTAACATCAACACTATCATAGAGGCCATTGCAGAACATGACGTCATATTCCTGCTATTGGACACCAGGGAGGCAAGATGGCTACCGACGCTCATTGGAGCGCATCATGGAAAAGTAAGTAACGGCTTTTTCTTATTTTGGTTAGTTTAAAGGATTTGGTATTGGACTCAGATGGTAGGCTAGCAGAAGGCCCGTTTATTAATAAAAAATATATTTATTGCCTTTTTAACTTCTACAAAATATTTTATCTTATCCTATCGTTTATCTTAACGTAGGTCCCATAAGTATTTACTTTAAAAAGGCAATAGGAAATGGCTCAGCTTTTGTTAGACCATTGTCTCTTCAGGGCTGAATTTTCAGCCATTGCTTCCTCCCTGAGATCTTCGCTGGGTACACAGGGGGGTAAAAAATGAGAGGGCTTGACATACATACATACATACATACATAAATCACGCCTATATCTCTTACGGGGTAGGCAGAGCGTTAACGGCCGCAAAACGGATATTAACACCACGTCTGACAAAAGCTTGAGGGTCAATCAGATAACTGTGTATCACTATAGTGACAGGTTGTCAGCCCATCGCCTAAAATTGTAATACACATCCCTCGAGTCCCTTAGTCGGCTCTTACGACACCCATGGGTAAGAAATGGGGTGATGCTATTCTAGGCCGGCATCACACGGCATGACAATATCTATTTATAAACAAAAGTTACTTATTATATCAAGCGTAACAACAATTATATATGCAGTGTGATGCCGGCTTAGAATAGAATCACCCCATTTCTTTCCCGTGGGAGTCGTCAGAGGCGGCTAAGGGACTCGACGGTGTATATTGCAATATTAGGCGATGGGCTGACAACCTGTCACTATGGTGATACACAATTTTCTGAATAACCCTCAAATGTTTGTCAGACGTGGCGTAATTATCCGTTTTTTTCGGCCGTTTACGCTCTGCCTACCCCGCAAGAGATTATGAGCGTGAAATATTTGTGTTTGTATGTTTGTTAACAAAAAGAACTCTTACTTCATTACCGTTGTCCAAGGTGGACCGCTACTTAGTATGTAGACCAGAGCAGGTACCTTTATTTAGTCAATTTAATTTTTGTAACTAATTTTTCAGATAGTAATAAACGCAGCACTTGGCTTCGACAGCTACCTAGTGATTAGACATGGCTTCGGAACATCGTGTGACGATACGCCTCAGGAGGGCAGTTCTATACACCCGGTTTCTGTGCCGGGCAACCAGCTGGGGTGTTATTTCTGCAATGACGTCACCGCTCCTGGGAATGTAAGTCTTGTTGTTTGCAAGTACCAATAGTATACGCATTTATTTTCCTTAAGTAAAACTATTTCCCGGCCAGCGGCTTTAATAAAATTTGTTTATATGAACTCTCCTTGAAAAGGCCCAGGTTGTAACGTTCCGGAAACAGATCCGCAGGCAGGGAGTTCCACTCTTTAACTTCCCTTCAGGGTAAAAGTAATGCTTTTTTAAAGGTTTTGAACGCTAAGCGAGGGTAGTAAGGTTCAAAATTACTGGTACACATATCTACGGTATTGGGGTAAATGAGACCAGCAGCGTGAAGTGGGCAGCACAAGTATGTAAGGGTCGTTTTCTCAAAAGTTGTCCCGTGCAAAAATAGTGACGAAAATACTTTAGGTTAATGAAATTGTGATTTTTTATCTTTATCATATAGCTAGAAAAACTGCTTTTCAAATAATACTAGTATCATTATGAATTAATAGCTATTCATTGATAAATTTTACATTTTATTTGAGGAGGTGGCCCAAAACGTATCCATTCCGTGACCATATATTTTGTTGAATTTTGTAAGTAAAAGGCGATAAATAGTTATTCTGAATGTTTTATTAGTCTACAAAATCACATTTTTAATTAAAATTATAGGAACTTTACCGTACATTATATTAATAAAGGATAATGGTTATTTTTCTTCTCCATTCCGTTACACTTTGGCAAAATATACTCTAGAAACTTTCATATTATTTTTAGTATGGCACTTATATGAGATCTTTAGTATGAGTTTTAACAAAAACATAACATAAAATAACTTCTCGTCATCAAAAAACAACTTAATATAGCTTAAATCTTCTAAAATTATGAGTTTAAGAAAATAAAATCCGTGGGACAGTCACGGAAAAAATATATCGGTAACGGAATAGAATTCTTAAGCCTAATACACATTAACATCAAATTTGGTTTCTTTTTAAGTCTCTCCATTTCTTCCTGGTACGTTCTTTTTCATCTTCAGCCATTTCTGATATTTTTTTAGTTTTAATTTTCATTCTCTCTAAATCTTTTTTCTTGTATTCTTCATATTTCTCAGGATCTTTTTTTTTAATTTTTCTCTATATCTTTTCATTTTTTCTGCCGGTGTTAGTGGCATCTATAAACAATAAAAGAGTTTATATATTACTAGTATAGGTGATAGGCTGACAGCCTGTCACTACAGTAATACACACATTTCTGCAATAACCCTAAAATAATTGACAGACGTGGCGGCCATTTCTGTCTGCCTACCCCGTTAGGGATAAAAGCGTGATGTGTGTAGTGTAGGTATGTTTCTAACATCTACTAGTTAAAGATTTATTAAAATCGGTTCAGTAGTTCTAATGAATGAGCACCTACAAACAGACTCTTTAACTCAAAAGTAAGAAACTAGTCACAAACTTTATTTCTCTAAAATAATAGTTCCTATATTTATATTTACACAAAGAGGAAAAATAAAATCAACTTTGTTACTGAAACCAAGGTCAAGACCAATGTGCACTAGGTTTTATAATTCCATTCCGAAACTTTTCCATTCTTTAAATACGTGACCGCTACTTTGGTTTCGGAAATGAAGTCACGGATGCACTGCTTGGCAGAATAATTATCAAATATTATTGTCAATTTGACGATAATAGAGTTATCTAATGTTCGAAATGAATTCATAAATGTTCAGTGCACACGATAAAAGACACTTAGTTAATAACTGTAAGCAATTTACCTTGATTTTTGGTATCGGAAGGGAGGGCACCAAAAATTGATACAGAGCGCACGTCTTGTTTTCACTTTCGCAACCGACAAAATGGACGAATTCAATATGGCAGAATTGTCACGTGGCTTTTAAGAATGTTGCCATTTATCAAAAAAACTTATGCAATGGTTGAATTTTTGGTTCAAAACCAACAGAATAATGGTTTCGGAGTGGAGTTTTCCACCTGAACGAAATTCCGACCCAACCGATTTTAAATTATTACCGATGAATCTGATCTGTTATAAGCAAAATAATACTTGTGGTAGCTAACATAAGGTTCATTTCATAAAACACATAATATTTTAACTGCAATATTATTTATATATTGTATAATTCAGTGTGTCAAATTTCTGAATCGTCGTGGGACATGGAAAATAAGCTGCATCTCAATATTATAAATGCACATATTTTTTAATTTGCATTAGTTTATATATTTATGAGCATTAAAATAGACAGTAATAAGCCATGAAATCTATTGACCGTCAGAAAATCATTAAAAAATATAAACAAATATTTTAAAAAAATATTTGAAGACTTGGGACATAGGCATATCGCCTATGTACAAATTTGTAGAAAACGACCCGTAAACAAGATACCTACTCGCGTTGATACTCAGGATACTCGCTCCCGCGTGCGGCAAAAGGACGGTAGCACGAGCGCGAGTGGAATGTGTTGCTCTCTCGCTCTCTCGTTCGTTTGGTGAAAGCTTATGACGGCAGTGTGTAAACGCCCACTCGAGTTGATACTTGCGCGGAAATATTTCGCGGTATATTCACGGCAACGGCAGGAGCAGGACGAATATGTAATCGTAGCATTACAATGTTGTATTTTTTACATGTCGCTGTAACCCATTTTCCCTAAGGCGAACAAGGCGTTCTCCTTGCGGTAGTCATTATCTAGTCTATTTTACTTAAGGGCAATGTAGCTTACCCAGGTATGCTACATTCTGTAGTTGAAAGATTATTCTGTCTTATAAATAGTTTCAAGCTATAACACAAAACAAATTATGCAATTACATTAAACTGTATTTAATAATTATCTTACAGTCTCTGAGAGATCGAACTCTGGACCAGCAATGTACGGTGACAAGGCCCGGGGGAGCTGCCATAGCAGGCGCTTTAGCTGTAGAAGTGCTGGTGGCGATGCTACAGCATCCCATGAGGTAAGGGGTTATGAAGGGCAATACGTTGTCGGCCATTGGCATGCTGTACCGTGCGATATAGAGACTCGGACCTTCGTCGAAATGTTTTAGTCGAAAATTAATTACCCATGACATGCAAACTTTTAGTATGCACATGATATACACGCACCCTTTAAGTCATAGTTTCCTGCAAGCTTGCCTATTTTAAGCTATAAATTTAGAACTAAATCCTAGTGTCTGAAAACGCGCGCTTTTACAATTCAGTCAATTAACATCACCAACGGAATGTCGAGATTAGCTTGCAAGTTAAGGCGAGTGTAGCCGTCAACGATCTCGACAGTGGCACCACTTCACGAAAAATAAATTTTCTATTTATAAAAACAATCTATCGAATATCCGCTGCCCAAGTTTTTAGTATTACCCATAAGTAAAATTTTAATCTGCAAACTCAATGAAATATTTGCTGTACAGTTATGGCAATTAATACCAAAAGTGGCCGTTTGCAGCGAATATTGAGTTTGCAGATTCAAATTTTACTTATGGATAATACTAAAAGATAGATTGTTTGTATAAAGAGTTTTTTTTTTGTGATGTGATACTCGCCTTAAGTCTTCCGGAGTGTGCTACAGTCAATTGTGATTTGTGATAGAGTTTTATTTGCGAATTCTATGGAGAAGTGCCCGTGCATTTGAACACTAAGTAGTGTGAGCTAACTCTTACTTTCTTTCACAGAGCGAACGCGCCAGCAATGTGCAACGCCACAGAAGACCTACCACCTAACACTCAAGGCGTGTTGGGCTCCGTCCCACATTCGATTCGCGGCTTCCTACATTCCTACGAAACCGTTCTACCGACATGCACAAAATTCAAACAATGTATAGCTTGCTCCGAAAATGTAATCAAGCTTTATAGAGAAGAGGGTATAGGGTTTCTGCTGAAGGTCTTCAACAGTGGCACGTATTTGGAGGAAGTCACCGGACTGGCAGAGTTGCATTTAGCGGCGGAAATGACTGATGTAAGATTTTTTTATACAACGCTTACACTTGATGAAATATTAATGATTAAAAAATATGTTCTGATATTTCAAAAAACGCCCTCTATTAAAGAGTGGGAAAATTAGAATTAGTTTCTTGTCATTGAACATTGAATAGCAGTACTTTATATGCCTTATTTTGTTAGTAGTATCATAAAAATAATATGTTTGTTTCAGATTTTGACATTCTCAGATGAAGATGAGATGGACGACTGAATAAAGAAGTGCAGTTTTTCACAGAATACCTACACAATTTTCCTTTAGCTACACTAAGCTTGAATTAATAATAATAGCAAGTTGTTTTGGCTTCATCAAGTTATGGTGTACCTTTAATATGATAATGAAAATAATTACTTAGGTATGTACTGGAATGATTGTGATATGATGCTTTAGTGTATATATTTTATTCTTTTTCTATTTATAAATACTTTTAAGAACAAATGTAATTCTTCATAAATGCAAATATATTATTCATGAACTAAGAAAATAAAGAATTTTTATTAATCACATAGACATATCACGCCTATAATCCCTTGCGGGGTAGGCAGAGCGTAAAATGCCGCAAAAAACGGACATTTACGCCATGTCAGACAAATATCTGAAGGTCATTCTTAAAATTGTGTATCGCCGTAGTGATAGGTTGTCATCCCATCGCCTAAAATTGCAGTACACACCCTCGAGTTCCTTAGTCGCCTCTTACGACTCCAATGGGAAAGAAATGGGGTGATCCTATTCTAAGCCGGCATCACACGGCAAATGTATCAATCACCCTGCAATATCAATAAAAAATATCAATATCTAGAAACTTTCTTGATAATAGCGAATGACCAAAGGTTGCCGCTAGTTTAAAAAAACACTGTGCTACAAATTGACTTTCAGCGTTAAAAAATAGGTTCAAAATCATCAACTAGAAATATTTCTACAATAACATTTATTAAATTATAACAACTTATTTACAATTACAACTAAGGGGTCATTTTCAAGTTGACTACAGGCAGAGGGAACTTGGTTGGGTGCATGATCTCCTTGATGGGTTTGGGCGGGTGTATCTTGCGGCCGTGGCGGCCGTCCTTGCGGTGCCACAAGCCGGAGCGCGGCCGGTTGCCGAGCCAGCGGTTGCGCTGCGGGGAGCCTATGGGCGTGTCGCCGTGATCTATGTTTGATAGGCGCCCTGAAATATTGACAATGTCACAGTTCAATTTCTTGATTTTATGGCGTTTTCGTTATGATTTCGCCAGTGTCAAGTTTCGATGACGACTTTGACAGTATCACACAGGATCACAAAAGAATGTTACAGTTGGACTAGGACTGTCAATCTTAAGACATCTTGGTATCTAAATGTTTTATTTTTTAGGCTTTATTAAGGATTAAAAATTAAAGTTATTGTATTATTTTTGCCAAGCATGTTAAGAACCCATAAAATAATTGGGAATTATTTCAATAACTTTAAAATTTGTAAAATAAATAGGTCTCTTTTTTTAGGGAGACCTTTACTGAGTACCTAATTCTATAAGGATAGTTTCAATCTTACCAACAACAGCCATGCACCTCTGGTCGAAGCTGAACTGCCGTTTTGATGGCATTTGTACTATGATTCTGTCATCTTGCTTCCGCAAGATTGTTCCATATGTGCCTGCTGCATGAATATACAAGCCTCCTTCTCCTACAAACACAAAATAATATCATTCAATGTATACTTTCTAGTTCTGTGATTGCTACTTAATTTTGGGACAGTCCAGGCCAGTTAATCAAAATAGTATGTTTAAGAATAATTTCTAAACTCGGATTTTTTGAATGGCCTTAAAATTTTTATTTTTTTTATATATTTCATAATTCATGTGATTGTCAGACATGTGAATCGTAAATGTTAATTTTTTACAGACATTTAAGCTTTGCCTACCCTGTGAGGAATATAGGTGTGATATACTAAAAGCGCTGTGTGTCAATTGTCCAGGATATTATTATTATTATTATATTATTATAAATCTGAGAGTTTGTGTGTGTATGTATGTATGTTTGTTACTTCTTCACTCTCAAATGGCTTGAGCGATTTAGATGAAATTCGGAACACAGGTAGAGTATAACCTGGAATAACACATAGGCTACTTTTTAAAGGAAAACAACTATTACCACGGGAAAATGAGTGGTAGCAGTTGAAACTGCTGGGCGAAAATCTAGTGTATCTATATATGAACAAATACTCAGTGAAGAAATTAATGAATTAAAAGTAGAGTATTTAGGTTTATTGGTTTTTTGTTCCTTGTTTATAATTTTACCTGGTTCCTTTTCAATGCAGTGTACATTTGTGCCAGTTGGTAGAGCACCTAATACATATGCATCACCTTCATTTGCTCTCACTGAAAAATAATGTAAAACAAACCACATTAAAAAGAGCCAAATTTTTTAAAAGGGTACTTTACATTATCTTCCTTTCTATGCAGATAATATTAAACATAAATGAGTTCTTTAAGAGAAATGTTCTCATTGTACTTTTTTTACTAAATATTCTTTACAATATACAGGGTGGCCCGAACAGTGACGTCCAAAGACAAAATTTGGATGCCTTGTGGTGGGGGGTGTCCGAATCACCCCCATGTATGTTCCGCGATTTTTTGTAGTTTCCGAGTTATTCCAAATTTATTTATCTTTTTGAGAAAATCGACTATCTTTGCCATTTTAATTATTTTTTCTTCTGTAGTGGAGTTTTTCGATTATTTTTTTCTTGTGGCATAATGTCCATTAACTGTACTTTCTATTTATAAATAAATCAGCCATCTAGTATCAATGGAACTTATTAAATTTTCGCTCGAAAGTGAAAACATTACCAAGTAGCATGACTGACTTGAGTTTTCTTTCAAAGTTTAAACATGTGAAAAGGCTACTCCATGGTATTTTTTTAATTTTAAAAACTGAAGAAGGTTCCAAGCTTTCAGATAAGTACAAAAAAAGTTGTACTCAATCGGCTATTTTCCGCTGAAAAAGACCTTCGAATGTACTCGCATGGAAAATCCCTTACTTTAGAATGGGTACAATTTAAGAGCTCACCAAAATAGTTTTTTTTTCCCAAAACTTAATACCAAGTAAAATAAATTAACTCCATATAAATTAAACTCATTTTAAACTTAGTTTCCCAAAGTAAAACGTGTTAAGCTCCAAAACAAGTATACACACGTCAAAATAATTGTACGTTGTGTACAAATATTCTTTTTGATTGCCAAAATGGATAAATGCTCACCAAATATTGTTTCACTAAAACAGTAACATTGACACCAAAATATACAGTTCAAACTTGCTTTATTGTAATCACATTATCTAACCTAAATCCAAAGTATATTATGGCCAAGCTAATATTACAATTGTTTACCTTTATCACTCACAGATCACTTATAATATCGCTGAAATAAAGTAAAATGGCGCGGATTTCAGTGTTTGGCAGCGATTCATTTGTTATTCGATGCCGCCGCATCAGACGAAGTGGTATTATATCGAACGGAAGAGAATCACGATCATAGTTCGTCGGAATCCCTCGCGGCACGTGGTATGTCCGAGGAAGCCCGTAATGAAATAGATAAACTGTTTGAACTCAAATTGAAACCGAAGGCAATTATGAATGCCTTATCAAAAAAAGAAGGAATAAATGTGCCATCTAAAACGCAACTGAAAAATTACCTAGCCATAATTCGTAAAAAAAAAGTACGGACCGTCTACCATTAGCTTAGGAGAACTTTCTAATGACGACAAAAACCCTTACTTTCGTTTTGTTGCAATAATTGAAAACAAAGTAATTATTTAACTACATAAAATTATAATAATTAAATGCATTATGTATTAAATAAGTAACTTGTGTTTGGTGTAGTCAATATTATATTTGGTATGAAAAAAATATTTGTGGTCGACCATTTTTTTTTTGCCTCAGCATAGATAACTAAAATGTAAGTAATAAAATAAAATATTGGTAACATCTCTTTAGCGACAATTTACAAAATTTGGTCTCAAATTGACTTTAAAGGTGTTTATGTATTTTTATAGAATGTAATAAAAAGAAAAATAGCTTTATTTTTACAATATTTTGTGATACAGAATTTGGTGAGCATTTATCCATTTTGCCAGGCATTTCGAATTTATTGGAAGTAAGATAAGTGCATTTCTGGTAGGCATTTAAACACAAGCCCTTTAGAATTACACAATGTAGCTATCCTCAAAGCTAAATAAAATAGGATTTCAAAAAAAAAATACATACTCGGTAACTTTTCCATAATTATCCATGTAAATTTATTTAATTTAAATGTTGTGGTGATAAAATCGAAAGACTTTAATTAGTTATTAAGGTTTTTTTGCAGTCAACTACATGGCATAAACTTCATGGTAAATTTCATGGTATAAACTTCATGGTCGTTTTTACTTTTTAGCACAAAGATGACAGTCAATGTCATGTCAAGCAAATGTGCTTTTGTTTTACATTTTCAATTGAAAGTGGAAAAAATTCTGCTCGATTTCACCAATTTCTTTCTCACTGCTACGATTAGACATTGTTTTGCACATCGTTTTCGGTTTGTTTACCGGGAACAACTCGTGATGAGTTACACATTGAGTGAATATGCAGAAATGCATTACTTTTATGGGGCTGCACAAGGCAATGGCCATGAAGCGGCAAGACTGTACCGGGACCAACTTCAACGTCGAGGAGGACCGCAACCCGATCGATACCCAGATCATCGTGTTTTAATTAACACTCACACGACATTGATGGCAGGCCGTATTCCAGGTCGAGAAGGCAATCGTGAACCTGTTCCTAGAGTTGATCCAGATCGAAGAGATGCAGTGATAGAGGAAATAACTCGGGATCCGAAAACGAGTACGAGAGTAATGGCTCGGACGCTGGGAATCCCAAGAACATCTATCCAAAAAATAATCCATGAAGAAGGCTATCACGCATATCACATACAAAGAGTGCAGGCTTTGTTGCCCTCCGATTATCAAGCAAGGATAGATTTTTGCCAAACGATGCTGAGGAGGCATCAGGCAGACCCAAATTTTTTCGAAAAGATCCTATGGACTGATGAGTCCCGATTTGAGCGGGCTGGAGTATTTAATATTCACAATTATCACTCCTGGGCAGTAGAAAATCCACATGAAGTCAGGGCTTCTAACTTTCAACACAGATTTAGTGTGAACATGTGGTCTGGGATTGTCAACGGTGAATTGATTGGGCCGTTCGAACTGCCGTCCAGACTGAACGGTGAATCATACCATAATTTCTTAGAAAATGATCTGCCACTCTTACTGGAGGAGGTAAATCTTGAAACCAGAAGAACTATGGTTTTTCAAAATGACGGAGCACCGTGCCACTACGCAACCGAAGTTCGTAATCATCTCAACGAAAGATACCCTAATAGGTGGATTGGACGCAGAGGCCCTATTAGCTGGCCGGCCCGCTCACCTGATTTAAACCCAATAGATTTTTTCATTTGGGGATATTTCAAAGAAATTGTTTACGCACGAGCATGCTCCAGCGAAGCTGAACTAAGAGACTTAGAATTACTGAAGCACGAAACGCAATAAGAAACAACAGGGAAGCGTTCAGAAGACTAAAAGCGAATTTTTTGCGTAGATGTAGGCTATGCATATCCGTCGGAGGACGAACTTTCGAAAACCTTTTGTAAAAGTTATGTAGGTAAAATTTTCCATATTAAAAAAATAACAGTCAATTGCTTTTTATTATTATTTTAAGAATTTAATTACATGCTCCACAATCGGTACCAACTTAATTAAATTTTCATTAAGCACTGGCCAGACCTATTGCTTTCACGCATTTTGACCACTCACAAGCTGTTGCGATTCACGGGCTGATTGTCAAAATTTCATCAGCATCGTCATCGGTTTCAACCTGATACCGTTGACAAATTTAGAGAGATGACAATCCATCTAATAAGCCCTTAAGAGACTAGCAAAGTAGGCAATGAGGTCAATTCGGGATTTAAATTTTCCTTACTTGCCTTAAATTAGTGCTGTCACTTTCCGTCAAATAGGTTTAGAAAAGGCTAGAAGATATCTAAGTCCTGTCATTTTTAAAAACGTCAAGGGTTTTTTCGCCTTTCCTAGTCAATTTAGTCGCCATTGTTTTGATTGTCGCCTTATTTTGACAAATAACACGTATTTTGCATGAAATTATAAGACATGACACGACTAAAATATCTCCTATCCCTTTCTAAACCTATTTAACGGAAAATGACAGCACTAATTTAAGGCAAGTAAGGAGAATGTACATCCCGAATTGTGGCCATTGCCTTTTTTTTGTTTAGCTCCTAAGGGATTTCCTACGCCTATTTCCGGAACTACATAAAAATAAATTGATTTTATCACGACGGTCAACACTGAAAAGAATTAAATTAACGTACTCAACTGTCAAAAAGTTGCTGAGCCTCTTCTTTTTTTATTTTAGTAATCCTTTTTTATTTGGCTTTGATATACCTAGTGTAATTCCTAAGGGATTTTCCATGCGAGTACATTCGAAGGTCTTTTTCAGCGGAAAATAGCCTATTGAGTACAACTTTTTTTGTACTTATCTGAAAGCTTGGAACCTTCTTCAGTTTTTAAAATTAAAAAAAAACCATGGAGCAGCCTTTTCACATGTTTAAATTTGAAAGAAAACTCAAGTCAGTCATGCTACTTAGTAATGTTTTCACTTTCGAGCGAAAATTTAATAAGTTCCATTGATACAAGATAGCTGATTTATTTATTAATAGAAAGTACAGTTAGTGGACATTATGCCACAAGAAAAAAATAATCGAAAAACTCCACTACAGAAGAAAAAATAATTAAAATGGCAAAGATAGTTGATTTTCTCAAAAAAATAAATAAATTTGGAATAACTCGGAAACTACAAAAAATCGCGGAACATACATGGGGGTGATTTGGACACCCCCCACCACAAGGCATCCAAATTTTGTCTTTGGACGTCACTGTTCGGGCCACCCTGTATACAGAAAGTTATTGTGCATCAGAGAACCATTGATGTACCTGGTATCCTCGGCAAATTGCGTGAGGTCTTTATAATATCTCCAGCTTTCATATTCTCAGTGGCAAGAATATACTTTAGCTTGTCACCAACTGCCACTAAAGCTATGTTGGCTGTTCTGCATCCATCTTCCATTACCTGCATAATAAGTATGTTATTTGGTTTGCTTTATTTGAAGTTTATTATCTCCGATCTTCAAAGCATAATTATCAATAAAAAAATAATTACCTGAATTACTTTTTCTTCCTGTGGTGGACCCTCTTCAGGCCCATCTCTGACCCAAGCTACCCAATGGTACTTGTGCTTTATACCTCCACCAATACCTTTTGCAACCACTCTCCCTGAAATTTAGAAGGAACAATAGATTAAAATTAGCTAGTATTCATGATGCACTTGTTTTAAGCAAAAATACGAACCAGTTTCAGGATCCCTGCCAGCTAGGTTTGTTACCTCAAGAGGTTTTACAGTATATTCTTCAGGAAAATGCACAATACGCCTGTAACTCTTGCCAAATCCTGGTTTTGGTTTCACTAGCGGAGGCTTACTACTTAAGGCTACTCTTGTTACATGAATTGACCTACGACTGATTAATGTAGGTGTTATGGCTAGTCCCGAAAATATCCTATTTAACGCCATTATTTCTATGGCTTTTTTCACTGCATAAACTAAATAATTGATACAAAATAGTTTCAAAATAAAAATCTCAACCCAACCTAACACCTAACCTAACTTTACGAATGACAGGTGTGCGGTAGATCATATTGTCTATGGTTTTCTTTTTTTTAATAAGTTTGTTTTCATTGCAAAACGTTTTGGGGTGATTAGGGGCCTAGGGGGTAACTGTTGATCGGATTTTGGCTTTATCGCAGTGAATTCCTTTGCCACACTCTGTTTCAAAAAGTAAAAGTTTTTCTCTGCAGCGCCCCCTTGCGGCAATTTTGTGATTGAAATACACCGTGAATGTGGCGTGTGTTGTTTGGAATATCGTGAGTCGTAAATAAAAATGCACTTGATGGATAATTATTCCTTGTCCTAAGTGCAATTCATGCGTGTTCAAACAATAATCAAACAAACCCTCTTACTTTGACCGCAAGAACTAAACGAAAGGAGTGGTTTACTATTGTTATTTTGTCATATGTTGCACGCCTGCCTTGAGGTCTGGAAGAGGACAAAAAAATAATCAGTTATTCCGATGCTAAATTGATAATGCTGTAAGTTTTATTTGTTTTTTTCTTCTTGGTTTTGCATAAAATAACTATAACAGTGGTTATTTGCGTATGCATCTGCCGTTGTATGCAATTACAGACGGCAGGTTACGAGCCTGGTGTTAGTACTGAGGCTCCTGGCGTGTGTGGTCGAGAAAAGCTATTTACGACCGAAGTATGGGTGAATTTTGTCTTTATGTGTTAGTCTGTATCGATTAGGCACTTGCCAAGAAGATGTTTCACACTTGCATTTTTTCTGTTACAGAAATAGACACAAGCACTCTTCCGGCACGTTGTTGCGCTTTCTGATGACAATGCGGTGCCTTATGTGTGAAGTTATTTACTAAATCAACTCCCCAAAATGGTTATTAGAGTGGAAGCTGTATAGTGCAATGATGAGTCACAATCTGGCGGGTATGCAATCATACAGGCTACCGGGCCCAGGCCTTGGGCCTCCAGATTTCAAACCGCCCATGGACACGCCTACGCCCCCACCGCCGGCGCCTAGCAATCCTAAGAAAAGACGGAAAACATCCAATGCAAACAATGCCTTAGCACCGCAACCACCTCCAACTGCACAAGACTTATTGCCTCCACCTTTGACGGGATATGGTGATACAATTGTTGCATCAAATCCATTTGATGATTCTCCATCTACAGTTTCATCTCACAATGGACCTAGTATGATGAACCAAAATGGACCCATGATGAGTCAAAATGGTCCTATGGGAATGATGGGGCCTATGCATGGCATGGGTGGGCCACCGATGAGACATATGAGCCCTTTACCACACAGCATGAGTCCGATGGGCCAACAGATGCCACCTAGAGGAGGAATAAGTCCTATGGGCAATATGAGCCCTATGGGTCACATGGGAGGAATGTCACCAATGGGAGGACCCAATATGGGAATGAGCAATCACAGTATGGGGCCTGGAATGGGCCCTAATTCAAGATCTATGGGCAGTCCGATGAGTCCAATGAATTCTATGCCTATGGGTTCACCAATGGCTTCTGGTCCAATAGGTAGTCCCATGAATATGGGTTCAATGGCAGGAAGCCACATGGGGAACAGTCCAATGGGACCTCCAATGCACAGTCCACTTGGTGCAGGATCAATGAACGGGCCAATGAATGGTCCAATGGGAGGCGGCCCTGGCATGAATGTACCTCGAATGAATGGTCCAATGGGACCTAGCTGTTCTAACGGATCAATGGGGCCTAACAGTTCAATGATGACTACAAATCCAATGCAAAGTGGAGGAATGGGACCTGGCCACTGTGGTCCAATGAGACATGGGAGTCCAATGGGTTCTGGTATGGGAGGAGGTCCTATGGGAGGTAATGGCCCTATGACATCTATGGGACCTGGTCCTCCATACAGCAGTAGCCATATGGGCCATGGTGGTCCTATGGGAATGGGTGGAGGTGGTTCTATGGGGATGGGCCCAGGGCCAGGAAGCATGGGTAACTGTGGGCCCCTCGCTGGAATGAGTGGAATGGCAATGGGAGGGCCAGGAGGACAAGGAGTGGGGCCTATGGGTCAAGGCATGGGGATGTTTGGTCCCAAGCCAATGCCTGTCAGTGCTGGGAAGGTGTATCCTCCTGATCAACCAATGGTTTTTAATCCCCAGAATCCCAATGCTCCACCCATATACCCCTGTGGAGTATGTCACAAAGAAGTACATGATAATGACCAAGCAATCTTGTGTGAATCTGGATGCAACTTTTGGTTTCACAGGTAATGGGAATTTTTATTTATTTAGTCTGTTCAATATTTTATGGCACCAGCAGCTAGCTTTTTATTCAGGACCCTCTCTGAATAAAAAGTACAAATAAATTAAGAAATCTGAAATTATTACAAGCAAGCCACCACATTTTAAATTCTTTTGTAATATTATGTATGTGCAATGAAAACGCACGCAGAGCCATCAAAAAGAATATGCGTCAGCCAAATATTCTCTATTTCAAAGAGAATATTTGTGGAATCGGTAATTTTTTGCCTTAGGCTCCTTTGTCTTTACTAATTTGGAGCTTAGATATTTCGTTCTGTTGCCGCTGCACAGCAAGAGCCTTTTGTGCGCGCCATATCGATGCTTTCCGCCGCAAGCGATATTGGAAGATAGGAAGACAAACGTCTCTCGTGGTCACACGGCGACCATCGGCCACGTTTGGCATTCTAGCAAAAGTCGTATGGCGCCAGCCGTAAAAACATAGACGAGTGACATTGAAGGTGCTGTTCCAAACCGAGCGGCCTACGGCCGACGGCCGACGGCCGATGGCACAAGCCCCGACTATCGGCCGTCGGCCGTCGGCCGCCGCGGCAGATGCCATTCCGAAGGCAGCGGCCGACGGCCGACAGCACATGGCAGAGTATAGTTATCAGGACTAGACTAAGTTTTGTTTATTAGGTTATTATGGTTCATCGGGTCGTTGGGTTCATCATGTGGCCAGAGTTCATCGGTTCGCTAGGTTCATCGGGTTATCATGGTTCATCGGGTGATTATGGTTCATCGGGTCGTTGGGTTCATCTTGTCGTTAGGGTTCATCATGTGGCCAGAGTTCATCGGTTCGCTAGGTTCATCGGGTTATCATGGTTCATCGGGTCGTTGGATGCATCTTGTCGTTAGGGTTCATCATGTGGCCAAAGTTCATCGGGTTATCATGGTTCATCGGTTTATTATGGTTCATCGGGTCGTTGGGTTCATCTTGTCGTTAGGGTTCATCATGTGGCCAGAGTTTATCGGTTCGCTAGGTTCATCGGGTTATCATGGTTCATCGGGTTATCATGGTTCATCGTGTCTTTAAGATCATTTAAAGTAAACAGTCGCATTCGACTATTTTGGATGGTAGAATAGGTACTTGTATGTATTGTATATCGTATGGCCGCGGCGGCTTTACGATAAACAAGTACTATTCTACTA
Organism: Tuta absoluta; assembly: GCA_027580185.1. Lineage (NCBI taxonomy): Eukaryota > Metazoa > Arthropoda > Insecta > Lepidoptera > Gelechiidae > Tuta > Tuta absoluta. The sequence goes on from JAQAHW010000009.1 coordinate 8,290,433, forward strand.
TCCAAAATGGTCGAATGCGACTGTTTAGTTAAGATGATTCTAAAGACCCGGTGAACCCAGCCAAACTCTGGCTACATGATGAACCCTAACAACAAGAGGAACCCGACGACCCGATGAACCATAATAACCATGACAACCCAATGAACCTAGCGAAACGATGAACTCTGGCCACATGATGAACCCTAACGACAAGATGAACCCAACGACCCGATGAACCATAATCACCCTATGAACCATGATAAACCGATGAACTACGATAACCCGATGAACCTAGCGAACCCATAAACTCTGGCCACATGATGAATCCTAACGACAAAATGAATTCAACGACCCGATGAACCATAATAACCCGATGAACCATGATAACCCGATGAACCTAGCGAACCGATGAACTATGGCCACATGATGAACCCGAACGACAAATTGAACCCAACGACCCGATGAACCGTAATAACCCGATGAACCATAATAACCCGATGAACCATGACAACCCGATGAACCTAGCGAAACGATGAACTCTGATGACAACATGATGAACCCTAAAGACAAAATGAACCCAACGACCCGATGAACCGTAACAACCCGATGAACCATGATAAACCGATGAACCATGATAACCCGATGAACCTAGCGAACCCATGAACTCTGGCCACATGATGAATCCTAACGACAAAATGAATCCAACGACCCGATGAACCATAATAACCCGATGAACCATTATACCCGATGAACCTAGCGAACCGATGAAATCTGGCCACATGATGAACCCCAACGACAAGATGAACCCAACGTCCCGATGAACCATAATAACCCGATGAACCATGATAACCCGATGAACCTAGCGAAACGATGAACTCTGGCCACATGACGAACCCTAAAGAAAAGATGAACCCTAACGACAAGAGGAACCCAACGACCCGATGAACCATAATAACCATGACAACCCAATGAACCTAGCGAAACGATGAACTCTGACCACATGATGAACCCTAACGACAAAATGAACTCAATGACCCGATGAACCGTAATAACCCGATGAACCATGATAAATCGATGAACCACGATAACCCGATGAACCAAGCGAACCCATAAACTCTGGCCACATGATGAATCCTAACGACAAAATGAATTCAACGACCCGATGAACCATAATAACCCGATGAACCATGATAACCCGATGAACCTAGCGAACCGATGAACTATGGCCACATGATGAACCCGAACGACAAATTGAACCCAACGACCCGATGAACTGTAATAACCCGATGAACCATAATAACCCGATGAACCATGACAACCCGATGAACCTAGCGAAACGATGAACTCTGATGACCACATGATGAACCCTAAAGACAAAATGAACCCAACGACCCGATGAACCGTAACAACCCGATGAACCATGATAAACCGATGAACCATGATAACCCGATGAACCTAGCGAACCCATGAACTCTGGCCACATGATGAATCCTAACGACAAAATGAATCCAACGACCCGATGAACCATAATAACCCGATGAACCATGATAACCCGATGAACCTAGCGAAAGGATGATCTCTGGCCACATGACCAACCCTAAAGAAAAGATGAACCCTAACGACATGATGAACCCAACCCAACGACCCGATGAACCGTAATAACCCGATGAACCATGATAACCCGATAAACCATGATAACCCGATGAACCTTGCGAACCGATGAACTCTGACGACATGATGAACCCTAACGACAAAATGAATGCAACGACCCGATGAACCATGATAACCCGATGAATCTAGCGAACCGATGAAGTCTGGCCACATGATGAACCCTAACGACAAGATGAACTCAACGACCCGATGAACCATAATAACCCGATGAACCTAGCGAACCGATGAACTATGGCCGCATGATGAGCCCGAACGACAAGATGAACCCAACGACCCGATGAACCATAGTAACCCGATGAACCATGATAACCCGATGAACCTAGCGAACCGATGAACTCTGGCCACATGATGAACCCTAACGACATTATGAACCCAACGACCCGATGAACCATCATAACCTATTAAACATAATAACTAGTTCTGAAAACTATATTCCGACCCAAACAAAGTAAAGCCGCCGCGGCTATACTGGTCTGCAGTTATGTGCCGTCGGCCGTCGGCCGTCGGCCGCCGCGGCAGATGCGCGGCGGCCGATAGCATGTGCAGTCGCCGCTCGGTTCGGATAGTATCCCATACAAGTCCATACGAACCAGTAGTGCCGCGGCGGCCGACGTCGGCCGCCGCGGCATGTGCCATCGGCCGTCGGCCGTAGGCCGCTCGGTTCGGAACAGCACCTTAAGGCTTCCAATAAATAAATACTAATTTCTTATTAAAATTTCAGAGGTTGCACGGGCCTCACGGAGCCTGCGTTCCAGTTGCTGACCGCGGAAGTGTACGCGGAGTGGGTTTGCGACAAGTGCCTGCATTCGAAAAACATCCCTCTGGTAAAGTTCAAGCCATAGCGCACACCTTCCAGCCCCCTCCTGCCCCCCGTTTGAGTCTCGCCTATTTCATCAAAAGTATTTAATTCGCTTCCGTAGAGGACGCTGTGACCGTGCAAATAGTTCAAATACAAACATGGCGGCGCGATTTTAGTACTCAAGGTCGCCACCAAACAGCGCTTCCGTCTACTTGCATGGTCAGTATTAGCTTGGACAATATCGGAATGTCGGTAGTCTTAAAAAAGATCTCATTGCAATAAAGTATTGGCCTCACACAGTAGCTTCTTGGAAAACCGAGTCAAATAAAAAATATTTATTCAAGTTGCCTGCTAGCTACAGTGTGAGATGTTTGCTGCCTTGATGAGTGATTGAGAAGCTGTTTTTATGGAAACATTTTGTTCAAAACTCGTGTCAACTAGCAGCAGACAAGGTATGAAATTAAAGACTTGAGAAATTATTTAAATTGTACTCTTTTAACTTTTCGTATTCCACTAAATAATCACAGTTGAATGTAAATTGATATAAATGATGAAATGCAGACGGTCCTGTCAAGTCTAGTCTGTTATTGTCATTGTAACTACTAATTTATTTTTATTAATGTAATAATAAGAAGTCTTGTTGAGATGAAAGTATGGAACATTGATAGAGAGTGTTCTTTCATTAGGCATATCGCAACGCAATCCCACAAAATGTGGTAACTTAGCAATACAGTGGGCCGCCCTAGAATGATACAAACCAGTGTGTACCGCTTCAGTCTGTGTATATTGTACATATTTCCTAGAATAAGTCTTAAACACTTTCCGCCTTATAATACGGTGAACTAGTGTACGGTAGTCGTGCAAAAGCGCACCCAGTGCTAGATTCTTATCGCGCGTTGCCATGGCGGCTTCACATATAACACACGTCAACATAATTTTTGGCTTATTTTATCGGTTGATGTTCTTCGCGGCATAAAGCTTGAATGGTAGAGATTTAAATAGTTTTTGTTCCAAGTTCTAAAACTATGTAATGATGACGTGAAACCAGCCATGGCTACGAAAGTGATAAGACTGAGGCGATCTGTAATTTCGCTATAATGATAATAATGTACTTATTATTTCGGTGCCCTAGTTTTTGCATGTAACAATATTCGAGTTATCTTACATGTAAATACGATGAATCCATACGCTTTGTTAATTATAAGAGTGTTATATGTGTTTGTCAATTTTTTTAACTTTTGGAGATTTTTTAATAATAGAATTGTATTAAGGTATGTACATATAATCAATTACGGCATAGTTTTTTAATAGAACTGAGATTATGAGGATCGGTACCAGTGGCCACGCGGTTGTGAGTTGTGACTTAATTTGTGTGAATTAGCGTGCAGCTAGGTATATTTATACATATACGCCATGCCTAAGGGGCCGGTCGTACTCCCGAATACTCGAAAATTTCTGGCACATCACATCGCCCATTTACGCTAAATACTTCTAAGAGTTTCAAGATTAAAATGTGCATGGAGTTGAGATCATCATACTTAGTTGATAACAAATCACTTTCGAGTATTCGGAAAATAATCTTGAAATTATTTTATAGTGAAATTCTTAAAAGTTAGATTCCATCGCGTAACTTCACAAATTACATTGTACCATTATTTTACAGTGCAGGTACAATTTTATTAGTTGCTTTAAACTAACTACGCTGAATGTTATTTTGTTCTACTTAATTTTAATAATGCTGTTTAATCACACACATCTACTTATTCTGTGCCATTTTGAAATACTATCTACAATCTACATAATTGAATCCGTGTTTTAGCACATATGAGAGTTTTCCTTATTATAAATTTTAATACTATTTCCAAGTCATCAAAACTGTTTTGGCCATTTAGTTCGAGTAGCAGGATGTCCTTCAAATTAAATACAGCTGATTTTCTTAGCTATGTTTAAGCTTAAATGTGTTAAACAATCAATTTAATCCTATGTATGTAGGTGATATTTACATTATTCTTTCAGTTAGCCGTCATCTTAAACACATTAAATATGTATTTACTAACATATTATCAGACTAGCGGCCCGCCCAGCGGTTTTACCCGCTGCTAGCTGATTTCCCACGGGAAACAGACCTTCTCCCGACATAAATCATACAAACATACATACATGTCATACATAAAAACCTTCCTCTTGAATCACTCTATCTTTTAAGAAAACTTCATCCAGATCCGTTAAGTGGTTTTGAAGATTTAAGCATACAAACAAACAAACAGACAGGGACGGACGTGAGAAGCGACTTTACTTTAAATTCCGTTTTTTTTAATCCCCCAAGGGATGAAAAGGGGGTTAAAAGTTTGTATGAAACTTCGTTGTCTGAAAAATTTGTGATAAGACTTATGACTTAAAATAATTAAACACGTGTTTCAGCATATTTGAAATTTTAACCCTTAATAGGGTCAAGCGGGGGTTTAAAGTTTGTATGAAAGTTCGTTTTTTTAAATGAATGTAATCTGTTTCAAAATTTGTGATTAGACCAATAACTTAAAATAATTAAACACGTGTTTCAGCATTTTTGAAATTTTAACCTTTATATGGGTGAAAAGGGGGTTAAAAGTTTGTATGAAAGTTTTTTATCTTAAATGTGATCTGTTTCAAATTTTCTGATTAGACTCATAACTTAAAATAATGAAATACGTGTTTCAGCAATTTTGAAATTTTAATCCTTAAAAGTGTCAAAAGGGGGTCAAAAGTTTACTACCAGTTGGGCTACCCGTTTTCCCATGGGAACGTGACAATTTCCCGGAATAAATTATACTTATAAACCTTCCTCTCAAGTTACTCTATCTAATAAAAAAAACCGCATCAAAATCCGTTGGGTAATTCTAAAGATATAAGGAGACACCAAACGGGAAGCGACTTTATTTTATACTATGTAGTGATATGTTTTGGCACAAAAGTTACGATGAAGTTATATGCAAGCTATACATACTATTTATAAATGATTTAGCTCCTTGTGATTTCGTTTGCCGGTCATACTTTAAGATACACAATTACATATTATTTATATTCATTTTAAAACACACATATAATTATATCTCTAATGAATAGCCAGTGTGCGTCAGTGATGCTAGTGCGTAAGTTGACGCTATCGGCAATTAATTTCAAAATAAACAAGTCCTGTTAATTTATAAGTTATTAGACGCCAGCCCAGCGGTTCCACCTGCCTAACATTTTTCCGTGGGAATAAGATATTTTTTGAGGTAAAAAGTTGCCTATGTTGAACCTTTCAATTTTTTAAATCGGTGCAGTAGTTTCGAAGTTTATCGATTACATAGACACAAACAAAACGGTTCTTTTTTTTAAACTTTTTGTAAAGATACCTGTCCTGCACTAGCTACTTATCTCTTATCGGGTGTTTTGTGCAACAGTTTAAAAACTTTCAACATGCGAATTTACTTTTTCGTACATAATTGCATTCACTGCCATCCAAATGTAATGTTAGTAACGTATAGTAGCGATACACTAAGGTAGTAGGTATTTAGATTCAACTAACATCTTTAAAGTCCATAATTAGATAATTATAATGATGCAATTTTTTTACTCAAGTAAATCTATAATTTTGCGTAGTGCCCTTAAGAATGTTCTTGAGTGTAATGTTAAAAATAATGCAACATAAAATAAGTATAACTACATTGTAGTTTTAAGCTTTGTGTTTTAGTAACGGATATATTTTTGATGATAGTTTATTGAACTACTTACTATTATTTATTTTTGAATCCATTTGTTATATTTTAACACCATGACATTGTTGTGTAAGAAAAAATAATTGAATGATAGTCAATATACAGTGAAATAATGTTCTGTTAATAAATATAATTAAGACAAAATGGCATTATAGTCATGCAAATGTAATAAATAATCTAATAACAAAATAAGTGACCTTAGCAAGTCTAGAAAAAAGAGGGAATGAACGAAAGCATGTTATTATCGTATATCTGCATCATACTTGTATTATTAGAGTTTTGAGCATCATTACTACTTTACAAAACAAGCAAAGGCTAATTGTTCAATAAACGTAATTGAGTTTATGCAATGTCTTAAAACTTTATTCAATGGACTAGTTGAGGTCACCTGTAACTCTAAATATAAGATTTACATAAAAAAATCTCTTGTAAATATATTTAATTAGTAGACCCGCAGAATAATTGATAATAAATTTGTACAGTTACTTATAGTATTAGAGGTTTACTTAGGATATTCCGCCATGAACGAAATAAAATAATGTTGCGATATTTCGTGACGCGATTGAATCATCACAATTTTATTCGAGGGTGCCAGCCTGCTATTGTATAATAATTTCACCTGCTTGTTGATGCATTTCCTGGCTGGAAAATTTTCCTATATTGTCACCCACTTTTAAATTTTTTTGCCATCTTACAGTAGGTCACTACTTTATAAAATGTGAAATTGTGATTGCGACGAAAATTTGGTTTTTGTTAATTTAAATCAAGTAGGTGCTCTAGTGCAACCTGCCTTTTTAAAATGTATTAACTTGTTTTCAGTAAACATGATTTTTTAACTGTTATGTGTATTCAGTTCGGGAAATGTATCATATCCGATGTAAATGTTTAACTGCAAACAACAAGCTGTTGTGACGAAGTTGTATTTCAGAATATTTTATGAAATGTAGAAACATCAGTGGTCTTAAACTTGTGCATAGTTTATTTTGTATTATGTGAATAATAACAAGCAATAATAAAATTGTTACTGAGGATTTTTATTCCATTACTTCCTATACCTCAACTCCTGTCTTCCACTTTTGTGTATGCTCCCATCACTCTTCTTAACAAGGTAACAGAGAATGTTCATTACTTCTTAGATTTTTGTCAAATAGACTTTTATTAGGTGTAAACCAGAAAATATCACCTTAATAACGTTTGAGTATCATTTTATTGACAGTAGTGTCAGTAGGTATGGCATGCATTTTTAATCTATTTTATACTTACTTAAATTCTAATATAACAAACTTTATTTTATTATAAGCAAGTTAAATACATTCCTTTTATCAAGTATTTATATACTTTACAACAATAAAAGCAGGATAGTGCACAAATTATAAATGCTATGAAAATTATAATTTGGGTACTAAAGTGTGTACCTACCGTAGACTTTGTGCCAGCCAATGTCATACTATTAAATAATAACATAATTTGAATGTGCATGTGATTAAAACTAATTAATGTTAGCCTAGTACAATTTTCAAAATTACTTTATAGTACCAGTTTACATTGAGTAAAAGAGATTAATTAAGTAATTAATTACTACAAGTATTTACACATATTATGTTTTATAATTTAAAATTAATCATGAAATAATGTAAGTATAATGTCTTACTGTGCCCTAAGCTCAGTCATTTATTTTGAAATAATGAGTAACTTTTGTACTTTCCAATCCAATCATATAACCTCCTCCAGTAGGTATAAAACAGTATGAACACTTTGATTATGGGATAATTTTAATGATTATCAGTTATCACAAAATATTCTACAAAGTTGTCATAAAGTTACGCACATATCTACACCATCTACACACAATAATGGCAATTAAACTGCAATAATGAGTAGATACTAGTTCTATTAAAATTGGTTGATCTTGTGGTTTGCATTCATGGATCTTCATATCTAATTAAATAGGATAGGGATGTAGTTTTAATTAAATTTTATTCTTTAAAAAAGCAGTATTAAAATTAAATAGTTCTGCACAAAAATGTTACCTACACAAATACTTATTATATTTTATTGAATTTGAAGTACCATACTTTTGAATTTAATAGTTACACAAAAATATATTTTTAATTCAGAAAAAAATTTGGTGATTGAGAAGGGACAAGAAATAAACCTGAAACACATATTTACCATAGTAGAAAATATTGTCTACTATCTTAAAACCAGTTTTAAAGTTAAAACCTATCCTCATTATTGCAAATTATTTGCACAAGTTTTTTAGAATATATTTTTAAGATTATAAATTGAATTAACCATAATCAGTCCCAAAAGAAGTAAGTCCTTTATTTTGTATGGCAAAGGAGACCGCAGCATCCATGAAATCAAAGTGACTTGTATAGTCATTGCTGGCCACATCAAAACCACTATTGGCATTAGGGAGTTGCTCATTATCAACATAACTCAGATATGATGAGCTGCTGACATCCGGATACATGGAGAAACCAGTTTCAGAATCATTTGCCTCCTTTGGCCATGTCATTTCATCCAAATCAGAATCATTATTTTCCCTTTTATTATTATTCATCTCTGATTCTTCTTCAGAGTGTGCAGGACTACTAGATCTTGAAGGATATGCTTTTTTATTAAAATCTTTATGACTTTCATTACTACTGCTAGAAGTTGACGTGTTTTGTAATCCATGCGCTGATATTGCCATAAGGATGCCTTCGTTTTCAATACTGTTGTCTCCAGGAAGGTTATTGATGAATTCGGCAACGTCCAATGCTAGAAATCTGTTGTCAATATCTGCAGGTAATGGTTGCATCATCCATGAATCAAGAACTCGGTTTATAGTGTTGTCCACGAAACCTTTGGCCATCTGAAAATTTAAAGCAAGCATTCTTATTTGAAATTGAAGTACTAAAGACCTGTAGACTCTAGGTATAAAGGTGAGTATATAATGACAAATGTTAGTTAGAGATTTACCTGTCTAGCTTGCCATCTGGCTATGCATTGATCTTCATTGTATGTTTGGGAAGCCACCATGGACAAAGTCATTGACATATGGTCATCTCTACTAATGGAAGTATTAGAACTATTGTCATAAGAGCTAACATATCTGGGATATTCTAGCTTCTCTTTTGACAAACTGGTACTTGGTTTCAGCAGAGATTTATCAGAATCAGCAATCACAGAGTCCAATGTGTTAAAATCCTGTTTCAATAGGTAATCTCCTAAAATCTCTAAGTTTTGTTCAGTACTGCCCACAAGGTCGTGGCTGATACTTTCATTTTGAGATGAATTTGGTTTTCCAGACTCAGACGAGGTAGTAGCAGGTGTTTTAGCTTCAGAAGCATCGTTTTTCAGGTGATATTTGCGATTTCCTTTTACTTGCCACGCAAATCTGGCTTTTTTGAGTGGGCGCTCCGATCCAGTTAAGGCGTCGCCATTTTCTTGTCGTTTACACGAAGGTTCCCCAGATGTTTCTGAGGTATTCATCATGAAAACTGGAGAAATAACAATTTCTCCACAAAAATTGTCATTAGTAAACAAACACTGTCACCGCTAATTACAAACATATGATTGACTTGACAAGTGGTTAATTAGGAAGTATTTTGTTTTTATCTTAGTCCTCGCCACTGCGACGCACTTTGCTCACGATATTTCACATAAATCTACACACAATTAAAAATTATTTGCGGTTAAATCCATTAATTCCATGAAAATAACATGAATTCAACTATTCTTTCTCCCAAATTACAATTACGACGTTTCATTTTAGAACGAATGCTAACTCTAAATGACCTTTTTATATTTTTTGAGACAGTAAGAAAGAGATGGGCAAATACAAAACCGCTGAGGAAAAAGAAGACATCACTTGTATGGTGTATGTAATTTTCTAGACTATGTGGAATGGAACGTATTTTGTCTATGGTAGACGATCATATTTTGGCGGTAAATTCAGATTTTAGATCCTGTTTTCCGCATAATTTACAATTAAATAACTAAGACGGCTTTTACTTTGGACGACTATCTTCATTTATCAGTTGCTACAATTATACAGCTAAATTGGCTTTTGAATATAAGAAATCAAACAAAAAAGAAAGCTCGCTAGCGTACACTTACTCTACATATCCTTATATTTTTTATTGTGCTTTGGCTTTAGGGCAATAAAATATTTCTCCTAAACTCATGACATGAATCACGTCCAAACAGCCCTCATAATCCTTAATTACCGAAGTCATTGACTCTCCGTTCCCACGATGTCGAATTTCGTCCTAACCGCTGCTCGTTAAGGAGCCCTCCCGTAATCAGGCGAGGCGGGCGAGGGGCAAACTCCCGGCCTAACTGGATAGGATAAATTCGATGATTGTGGCCAGTCAGTCCCTATCCGCTGGTCGGACATCACATCTCATCGCCAAAATTTGGTAACAGAACTCTATCAGTTTTTTCTTAGTGACTGGTGTTTTGACTAAGGAAAATGCAGGTATGTTAGCTATTATTTTATTTTCCTACTGCCTGCGCTATCGTAGCATATCGCTACGTCTTTATTTATTAGTAAACAATTTAAATCTTTCTTTAAATAATTTTTCTAAATGATAGGTAGAGGTGTTTCAGTCTTTAAGATTACATGACTAAAATTATGTGGAATAAAGTAGTAGGTACCTAATTAAATACCTATCTAGTTCACAAGTCCCATTTACCGAAGCTGTTTATAACGGGTTTCGCCAGTATAACATCAGATTTTCCGGCATCTGCAATTGCACTGACAACCTAAGTATTAATTGGTAAATTTAGATGATAATTTCTGTAAACGGAGAATCCGGTAGGTTTACTGTTTATACAAATTTAGAATGTTGAGACCCTGGTGACAATTTGATTTTCAGGGTTCTTTAAAGAAGAAAATACCTCGTAACTTTTGTTTGCAACATTTTATTTTAAGGTAAAATATTTATTGCTAGATATAAATGGTTTATTAGGCATATTACCACTGATTGGTATAGATTTCTATTTAATTTCTATAAACTAATGAAATACACTTAGAAAAATACTATTGGCAAATGCTCGAGTCCCTCATTTTTGCTAATAGGTTTTATGCGACACGAAAAAAATATATCTTAATATGTACTTTATTTGTTGATAACTCGATGTGCTACTGTTAGTTCCCATCTATCTACCTAGAAGAATTATGCCAGGGGCAAACAGATTTGATCTACGCAGAGTCAATCACCTACTCGGATCTAGGACTTTTTCAGAGGGAACTTAAACAATCAGTATGAAGCCACGAAAAGCTCGACGCTGTCAGATTTGGTCCGTAATGAAATAAATTTAAGAACAATGTCAAACAACACTATATTCTCAGAGAGTGAACTAACGTTCAGTGTTTTTATTTTTATTCAATTTAATTTGTGTGCTAGCACGCGCGCCTGATTGCGACGAGTTTTTTATGACATCATTCTAGTTGTTATAATGGTTTACTCTGAAACATATCTTGCTCTGAGGTCACCTATGGGTATTTCATGTTTGAATTGCCTATTGTCGAGATGTGACCGACAAATGTCATTATTCGTTTATTGTAGGACATATTCTACACGTGAAGCTTATAGCCTACGTACATTGTCGTCTTAGGTTTGGGGGGCGATAGAAACAAATTAAAATACACTGATAACTCTGTTCCTTAGAATGATACTTTTGACAGCAAGTAGGAAAGTTCAGTTGTTGTTTCGATGTTGTTCAGTTGTTGTTGACCTTGTATCGGGCCTTGTAATCGCCGGTGCGGACCTTTGGAAAAGGGTATACTTAACTGAGTTTTTTTTGGAAAGTGAAGTGTAGTGTAGTGTTTTAGTGTAGATAAAAGAGTGTATGCAACTGCATATAATTAGGCATTAGAATGCTCGTGTCAAACTATTATCACAACAGACACTCACATCTAATTACCCCCATTATGCGACAGTTGCATAAACTACTATTCCGCACACACTATTGGCAAATGGCAGTCAAAAGTATCTTCCAGTACTAGAAAATCTATAGTCGTTACAGTCAATACAAGGTCTTTCTCAAGTGACCGCGCAAAAGTCAGAAGCTAACAAAATGATGATAGGTCAGCCCCACGACCCTTTTCTTCTATAAGCCTTAACTGTCCCATACACTGCTGGGCAAAGAAAGACTTTCTCTTCTTTATCTTAAACTAGTGACCTGCTAAGAGGTTTCACCCGCTGCTAACCGTTTTCCCGATATTTTAATATAGCCTATGTTCATCAGGGATAATGAAGGTTTCTAATGGTAAAAGTTTTTATTAATCGGTCCAATAGTTTTGGAGTCTATTCAATTTAAACAAACAATGAAATCTTTCCTCTTCATAATATTCGTATACAGATTAATATAAATAAATTAATTAGTAGTGTAGATTGTAGTCAGCTCATGATCTGCAATTTTTCCAGAAGGTCCTGCTGCTCTTCACCGTGCTTTACGCAGTGTCCTGCTGGCCCACTCCTCAGATGACGGATGCCCAGCTGGAGCAGACCCTGGCTGACAGAAGCACCATGCAACGGCATCTGAAGTGTGCCACGGGGGAAGGGCCCTGCGATCCCGTGGGGAGGAGGCTTAGAAGTAAGATTATGCTATTCATTTTACCAGTTATTTTTACCATTTTGCCAGTGTCTCTAAAGTAAGGCCATCGCAGTAGGTAGGTATGTATGTATTAACTTTATTGTACCACCACACACATTTAAAAGAACAGTTACAGACATATATCTAGAAACAAGAGGCAGAAAACTTATCCCATTAAGGGATCTCTTCCAGTCAACATATTACGTAAGTCATATTTGAATTCTTTCAGATTCGTGCCAATGCTACGGCAGAGAGTCGGTTTTCCTTTGTTGACATCTCTTTTAGTATGGAACTGAAAGCTGATAAATATGGCTTAGTGGGATGGCCTTAGTCCCAAATGGAGTAGACCGTTACCATCACAAATTAACTATATGTAGACAAGCTAGTTACTACCCCTCTCTGACAGAAGAACTCAAAATACCAAATTCTTATAATAATCAAAGACAAGGCCAGATCTTCGTAGCTTCGAATAAAAGACATCAACGCGATCTGTTTGAAAAACTATCGTAATTATAAATTACTAGCGGCCCGGGTTTCACTCGCTGCTAACCGTTTTGTCGCGGTAAAAAGACCTTTCCCCGAAATGAATTATATATAAAACCCTTCCTCTTGAATCACTCCATCTACTTAAGAAAACTGCATCAAAATGTGTTGCGTACTTTTAAAGATCTAAGCATACACAGGGACACATAGGGACACGGGAAGAGACTTCATTTTGTAGTATTTAGTGATTTCGTGTTATTATTCTACTGTAAGCTAGGCACATTCTTTAAATAAACTAAAACAATAGCTAAATAAAAAAACCTATCTTATAAAAAATATTGACAAAAGTATTTTTTATGTTGAATAAAAGACATCACCGCGTTCGAGAAATTAAAATGTGAACATTATTGTTCCATGTTTTGTTTTGCAACAAAAATGTGCAATATCCTTGTAGTAAAGTTGTATGTGCAACAAAAAATTACTTTGCTGCAACACATCAGCTGCGCAGTGATTTGCAAACCTCGTGTATCTATTTTAACTAGATTGACATAAATGACTACTCGATTTCCGCCCAGCGGTTTCACCCGCTGCCACTCATTTTCCGGTGGTAATAATTGTTTTCCCGTAGTAAAAAGTAGCTTTTGTGTTATTCTAGGCTATAATCTACCTGTGTTCCAAATTTCATTCAAATCGGTCAAGCCGTTTGAGCGTGAAGAGGTAACAAACATACGTACATACATACACACACAAACTCTCAGATTTATAATATTAGTACGGATTATCAATTCATGAGATTGTTTCCAGTTTGGGTAGGCTATTGAGTCTGCAATAGGATTGCAGGTTGAATCACCTGATCTAAAAATATGATTCTTTGCTTCGGAAAACACTAAAGCTAGTGCATGTAGTGTAAGTAATTGCATTCACAGGAACCTATCCGGCCCAATTCTTAGACTTATCAACTACTTCAAATTCTTCTTCTTTTTCGTGTGGGACACCGAGTCATCCAACGACCCGATGAACCCTGGTAACAGAGTTTTTCAACCGCTGATTACTAGACCTTAGACATAGTTGTGTAACGACCGCCGTCTAAGAGTCATAGAGCATTTTTTTTCAAACACCCATGTTTAATTTAGCGTTGCTATGCTGGGGTAAGTTAGGTATTAATGACGGTCTATGAATACGCCGCGATGCTCGCCCGCACGCATCGCTCTGGGCATATGTTGTCCCTTTCTCGCTCGCGGGGCGAGGGTGGCGGCGTGCGCGCGGGCCGCCTGGTAGGCACCAAGCGGTGATTTCTGCACCGCACTATCAGTCACTCAAAAACCGTTCGGACGGGAGGGTATCGCGTATTGTGCGGATTTCCCGCCACGCGTTTTGTGATGCCGCGTGTAATGGACGATTCAATTTGAGATCGCGCGTGTTGATGCATCGTATTATTGCGTTTCTCCTGGGTTGTACTGGAATGCCAGGCTTAGTGATTGTTGGATGTCTCGACGTCTTCCACGTGAGCGTCGCGTTGAATAGGCATCAGGTGGCCATTTTGGCCCGCGTTTGTACGGCCCAAATTCGGGTTGGGTCACGCGTAATGACTAATATCAAAGTGGAATACGAACAGAAGCTGTGAGTGGTTTGACGTGAATAACGCGCCAAGGCTGTAGTGGAATGCTGGGTGTCGATATCTTTTCCACCCAGCCCTGTAAGTACCCACGGAATCCCCATTTGATCCATTCCCTGAACTTCCTTTCTCCGTTGGGTATTTTATGCATTTGGACCGGCACGTTGACTGTAAGTGTTAAACCTGGTTGTTTAGTATAAAACTGTTTATTCGTGTTAATGGTGTGTTCCCTTTAGTCATATTTGTTGTACCATATCATTGTGACTCCTTAGTACGAATTGCGGAATTCGTGGGGTGATATAATTTGGAGGTACTTACTTATAATCTAGTGCTAATACGTGTGACGTAACGCCAGATCGGCAGACGGTATTTACTACCGACTTGAGTTATGTAAGGGTTGGAACACATCATTTGCCAATTTCAATCAACTTAGTTAATTAAGTTAAATAGATTTAGGTTCACGTTTAATTCATAGTATGCGCTGCTATATTGTGCAGCGTATGCTATTTAGCGCTGCGTAACGCAGCCATTGTCTGCCTCCAGTTGAACTCCTGGTATTTTGTTCGAAATTTACCTGTGTAAATCGCTTCCACTGCGGGAGTTTAGCTTGGAATTAGACAACCCACCTTCTTCAAAACAGCAACAATTTTATTAAAATCATTTTATCACTTGTTTAAAGCTATGATATCTTTCAAAATATAATTATGTATCTAAAAATCATAAATATTTCACAAAATATAAGCTAATATAGCTATTAGATCGATTTTAAGAAGACCTGACGAAGATTTTCTTTCCCTTCCGTTACCATAGAATTTTGAGGATAACTCTTAAAATAAGCATTATCAAACAATTTGATATACTTTATCATGAAATTTGAACACTACGTTGTTAGACAATATATATATTTTTTCAAGAAAACCTTTAAATCCATTTACTTTGATGCATTTTTTTGTATTCCGTTACCATATGGTCAAGATTGACAGTCTATTTTTCTTTTAATGGGCAAATCGGAGGGACAACTATAAAGTTAATTAATTAAAATAAAAGCCCTTTATATTTTTTACCTAATTATAGTTTTTAAATAATAGAAAACCACATAATTAATCATGTTTTTAAGTTATTTTTAATGTTTACGCACCGGACGGTAACGGAAAGGACCGGTAACGGAACCGTAAGGCTGGTGGTACACTGGTACACCACTGCACGAAAACATCAAACATACCTCTAAGTTCTAAATATTTTAATTATATGTATGTATGTACATTAGCACATCACACTTATCCTTTCGGGGAAAGCAGAGTGTAAAAAAAAACTTTGACGCCCTGTCGATCGTTTTTTATTTTTTCACGGTATCTTTATTGCTTTTCGGCTGCTGTGAGAGCCATAGTTATGTTAACATAACTTATGTATCTAAAACAAAAAAAAAGAAATAAGCAAGGGATTCAAATCTACAAAAAAATACCCTATACAAGGTGTTAGGAAAATGACGCAAAACCTCTCGTGGGTTTACTCAGCCCATGAAACTAAACAACTTTTTTTCTACGAATTTTGGACAACCCAAAAAAAATTTTTGGTTTTCCGTACAAAATGATCATCGGCTCGGGCCAATTGGTATGAAAAAGCAAATTTTTTTTTGCGATTTTCCAAACGTCATGAAGGCGATACGAAAGGAAACAAGGCATTATCTTTTAAATCGCTTTATTTCAAATTATATTCTTCAAAATTAACTAGTTATATGATAATTCAAAATAGCAATAGAAAATAAAAAATACGTATTACCTTGACAAAAGAATATCCCGCTTAAAATCACTTCACACTTATATTACGCTTATATCACTTTATCCGTGAACACGACTTGTCGAAAAGACTCTCCGTTGCAGACTGACTCGAGGACCGACTGATCCCTACCAGCCAAAACAAATCCCCCACCTACAACACGTGATATTCTGCGACTGGTTTCTTTTCCGCCAATAGCCGAACGCGGCCAATAGCAGCCAGGTGTAATCGCAGAATACAGTGTTGCCATTTCAAAACTCCGTTTCTGCGTAAAATACAAAATAATCGCTAACAGCTCGGCCATCCTGCAACAGCGAGTCCCTTCGCGTATAAAAATAAACTTAAAAAATAGAGTAACTTAGTTCCTGAATTAAGGAATATCTACGCAACTCAGGTAAATTGCTTTTTAAATCATAGACTAAGTACTAATCTTCTCCACTTTTTTTTTTTCTTAACAATGAAACATTGAGTTTGAACTCAATATCATAGATAACGTTACACAAATATTTTGCATCTGGTATTTGACTATGTATTTACATAATTAAGTTAATTATTTTACTTACAGACAAAAGATGTGTTAAGTCTTTCGATATAATTATCATAATATGTCATTATAATAGTCTACGCGTACGTATGCACGTCTAATTATCTTGTATAACTTATTCAGAGTCATGACTCTGACTCATGGCCAGATCCAGAATCATGATTGGATTCAGAAACATGACCAGACTCCGAGACTTGACCGGACTCAGATTCATGACCAGATTCAGAGTCTGTGGAGTCTAAATTCCTATCAAAAGCAAGCCAAGGTTTAAGTTTATCTATTGCAACTATATTTTCATAGCGGCGTTGGCCATGCTTGCGTGTCAATGGCGTATCTTCAATTAAAAAACGGTCATTTGGCAAAACTTTAATGATACGATAAGGGCCTTGAAATTTTCTTGCAAGTTTTTTAGATTTTCCGTCACTAGGCACCTCTCGATTTACACAAACAAGGTCTCCGATCTTGTACGTTACGTTTGTTACACGTTTGGAGTCATATGATGCCTTATCTTTAGCCTGTTGCTCAACAATACGTTTACTTGCTTCACAACGTACTTGATCCAGATCAGCAGGAGATTTAGAATCATCAATGATATCACTTAAAAAGTTTTCAGAGGTGCTATTTATGTTGAACCCAAAAAGCAATTCTGATGGGCTTTTCCCTGTAGCTTTGTGGACTGTTGTGTTTAAACCAATCTGGATGTCAAGAATGTGGTTATCCCAATTCTTGTCATCTTTATTTTCGGATTTAGCAGCCAATGCACTCCGAATGGTTCTATTGAACCGTTCGCATTGACCGTTTGCCCTGGGTGTAGCAACAGCATTTAATATGTGTTTAATACCCATATCTTTGATAAAAGCCCGAAAACTGATACTTGTAAAAGATGTTCCTCTATCAGTTATTAGCCGAGATGGTGCTCCAAAACATATTATGTGCTCTTTTAAAGCTTTTATGGTAGTGGAGCTTTTGGTGTTTCGTACAGGTTTGATATTTATGAATTTCGTAAAGGCATCTACAATGACCAAAAGGTAGCAGTTTCCTTTCTTACTACGGTTAAATGGCCCTAGATGGTCCGCGTGGACTGTATGAAACGGAATTTCTGTTTTATGAATGGGATGTAGTTCACCATGGCGTTTTCCGGTCGGGTTCTTGCTGCGTGCACATTCTAAACATGATTGGACGTATTTTTTGATAAATCGTCTCATTTTGGGAAACCAATAAACTTGCTGTATGCGTGCTAGCGTCTTGTCGAACCCAAAATGACCCAAATCATCATGGTTCATTTTTGCTATTTGCCATCTAACCCCTTTTGGGACGACCCAGCGAATGTCTTGGTCTTCCTTTCCCACAATACGATATACCTTGCCATTCTTTAATTTATAGTTTTTCATAACGTCAGTAATTTTTACGGATTTTGGATCACTTAATATTTCCCTAATGCGGGAAATTTCATCGTCACTGCTTTGGACTGTTGAAATCCAGTCGTCTGTACCAACAGTAAGTATATCCAATACATGTGACTCATCTTTAGCCTCGTCTACTGGGTTTCTACTCAAGGCGCATGTAGCATACTTGATCCTGAGCGGTACTCGATCACACAGTCGAATTCTTGGAATTGGACCCACCATCGAGCAATTCGAGGAATCAAGTCCCGTTTTGACATTGTCGTCCGTAATGCATTGCAATCGGTTAGTATTTTGAAGGGTATGCCTATAAGGTAGACGCGAAATCTATTTAGAGCAGACACCACAGCCAGAGTCTCAAGCTCGAATGAGTGAAACTTCTGTTCGTCGGGTGTGGTTTTCTTGCTGTAGTATGCTATTGGTCTCAGTGCTCCAGTATCGTCCTTTTGAAGCAGTACTGCCCCAATTCCTAATTTACTAGCATCAGTGTGCAGTTGTGTTTCCCTTTTAGGGTCATAGAGGGCTAGTAAAGGTCTCTCCACCAAAGCACACTTAATAGATTCAAAGGCTTCAGCTTGTTGAGAGTCCCATTTCCAAGCCGAATCCTTTTTCAACAGATCAGTAAGTGGGCGTGCAATAGTGGCGAACCCCTTAACAAAACGCCTAAAGAAGCTAGCTAGACCTATGAACTGCTGCAGTTCTTTTTGAGTTTTGGGGACTGGAAATTTAGACACCGCATCTATTTTTCTCTCTCCTGGCTTAATACCGTCAGCATTAATTTCAAATCCTAGGAAATCAATGCTATTCATGAAAAATTTACATTTAGAAAGTTTTAGTGTTAAACCTCCTTGTCTCAAAAGGCTCAATACCTCTTCAAGTCTACTCATGCCTTCCTCATAGGAGTGTGCAGGTATTAAAATGTCGTCCATGTATACGAGTGCGTATTTTATCTTCGCCTCAGACAAGATTTTATTTATTGTCCTTTGAAAAACTGCCGGAGCATTGACGAGTCCAAATGGCATGCGTGTGTATTCAAATAATCCGTCAGGTGTAACAAACGCAGTTTTATGTTGTGACTGCTCCGATATAGGAATCTGATAATATCCCGAAGCCAAGTCGAGGGATATAAACAGTTTATTACCTGCAAGCCGATCTAGTTGGTCATCGATTAAAGGGATCGGGTAATGGTCCTTTTTTGTGCGCTTATTTAAAGCTCGGTAATCTACGCACAATCGCATTTCACCCGTCTTCTTTTTGACCAACACAATTGGACTGGCATACTGCGAAGATGACTCGCGGACAATTCCTGCATCAATCATTTCTTGTACCATATCACGTACTAACGTTCTTTCTCCATATGTAAGGCGATATGGTCTGTACACTACCGGCTCTGCATCCGTAAGCTCGATGACCATTTCCCCAGCTTGAGTAAACCCTATGTCGTTCAAACCTGACGAAAAACAGTCATTGAACTTTGACAAAAGTTCCTGGAGTTTAAATTTTTGTTGTGTATTAATCAGTGAGCCACACTGTACTGATTCATCGAGATTTTTATTATCAAACGACACTGGACATGCACTTATTTCGTTTGGAATAACATTAACCCGAGTTAATAATGTATCCTTTGTAAATATGATAGGATTACTACTCATATTCTGGATAAGCAAATGGCCTGACCCATTTTTCAATTTGTATTCACCTGGTAGTAAGTAGTGTTCTTTACCTATGATATTACGAATGGTTCCATGTACATAAATTGACCCTGAATAGTCAAATTTTGTTTGTACAAGTACAGTCTCCAGTTTCTGAGGAAGAATTGTTTTGTCATGTTGAACTAGTAAACCAATTTTTTGATCAGTGATTTTCTCAAACAAAATTTCATCTGAGGTTTTCACTATCATTATATGAGGTTTTTCTGTAAATGTATGTCCCAACAGTACTTGATGTTTTATAGCACTGTCATCTACAATGAGAATTTCTATATTCTCTTCTATGCCCTGTACTGTAACATCTGCGTTACACCTACCCAATGGCTTGACCAATTGATCACCTAAACCTTTCAACATCGGTAAGTTGTCGTAATTTAATGAAAGCTGCAGTTGTTTTGCTACCGACTCTTTCATCAAAGTACACTCACTTCCTTGGTCTACTTGGCAAGTGGTCGGACTTCCATCTATTTGTATTTTAATTACGTATTTCTGATTTGTGTCTTGTGTCTCATTTACCAAAGCTACTTGCTTTGGTTTGTGTTCCTCAGTGCGTTGTTCAGACGTTTGAACTTTTCCACGTTGCTTAGTTCTGCAGTAGACCTCAAGGTGGCCTAATTTACTGCAGAATCCGCATTTAGTTGGTGCCTTGTTACACTTAAAACTCTTGTGGCCTTCTTCATTGCAGTTATAACATTTAACGTTTACTGCAATTTTTCTGCCATTAGTTTCATTTCGTGTTTTTATGTTTCCTAATGTTTTTCTGTCCTGGCTATGTTTATCCACTGCATCTTTTCCATACTTAATAGTTTTAAAGTACTTTAAGACATCCTCAGGTTGGCGAAAACCAGCAGCTTGTGCTCCTACTCTCACAGATCGGTCCTCTACCCCGTGCAGCAAACAGTCGACGGCTTTACGGCCCGTTATGTCGCACCTATTTAGAATATTAATTTTCGTGTAGTAGTATTGTTCCAAAGACTCGCCATAACGCACACGCTTGGCCAACATTTCGCTTAACAACTCTGCATAGTCTTGCCGACAGGGAAACGATTCGATAAGCTTCCTTTTCCATTCAGTCCAAGTGTAAAGTACCGAGCTCAGCCCCTGATACCAGGTTTTAGCCACACCAGTTAACTTTGGAAGCGCAAAATGGATAATTTCACGTTCATCCCAATCGTATATTTCTGCGCACTCCTCTACTTTAGTTAACCACGTCACAATTGTCTGATCCTTCGTCATGGGGTCAAACTCGGGGACAACATCTTTATTTGCGGAAAGCTTACTGAATGATTTCCCTTTTACATTAGTTAGTATGTCCAAGAATTTATTAAGTATGCCCTCTGTAGAAGAAGGTACATCACGTGGAATCTGGTAATTCGCGTGCCGAGAGGGAGAACGAGATCGTCTTCGTTTTGTTATAAATCTTGTATTAACTTTATCGTATTCATCGTCACTAACATCACTACTACGATGACGACGCCGTTCTTCTCTCTGTCCCTGCCTAGGATGTTCAGGTAAATAAGAGAATTGTCTATGATTACGAGTTACACTGTTTGATTTATCTCTAAGACGCGGAGAAGTTACTCGCAGACGTGGCCGTGATTCTCTGTTAAATATTTTACTGATTATCGGTGATCTCGTATGAAGATCACGTTGCGCCTGTGACCCGTTGTTTATTTCAGCTCTTAGCAACGGTTCCCTACTTCTTGACCTAGTTAAAGAACGCCTGCGGACTTGCCTAGCACCTGCTAGACTCCCTTCCGCTCTTGCAGATTCTCTTCTTGAAGTGGAGCGGACTTGCCTATCTCTGATCAGACTCTCATCCACTTCCTTTAACACTTCACTTCTAGGTATATCAAATAAGCGTTTGCGGACTTGCCTGTCACTGACCAGACTCCCATCCGCTCCCTCGCCGCTTCCGATCCGCCGCAGTGGAGTCTGCCTTGTACGAACGCCATCGGGTCTAGACTGGCTTGTAGGCTCACCCTCCACAGCATTGCGGCCTTCTGCATCGTTGCCATCTGACGGTACTTCCATTATCTATGCAAAACAGTCACAATTAATCATAGGTATTCATCTGTAAATCTTAAATTTGAGTAGCAAAGCAAGGTATATTTATAAAGAAAGCAAAAAGAAAGATAAGTTAAGAAAATATATTATCTCAAGGCTCAAGGTGAACTCAGTTACATATCAATCTATTAAATTTTAAACAATGTGGCATCATAAAATTAATACATATAAACATGAATATATTTTTTCATGAAAATAGAAGTTCTTAACTGTGTTATGATATCGTATGAATAATATATTAAATAATATACTTAGTATGTTATTTATAATAAAATTAACACATACGGTTAGTTACTTGTTTAAAGATCTTCATAATTTTTCCACTGGTGATATATTATTCCTCGTATTATTAGCTAAAAGATTCAAATTGTTTCGACTTTTAATGTGCAGATGATATAGTAAGCAAATTATCCAAAAAATAGTTTGCTTACAGTTCCAAGATGTTACAAATCCGGAGAGTACTCCGGCAAAATGCAACGCCTTATATCATCAGAATACAACTAAAATAAGCGACATATCCCAGGGAGTAGCCCTGGCTAAATAAATCGCCCATTTATTCAGATTATTGAATATCCCAAGACTGCTCAAGGAACATACAACGCCTGATATTATTTTAATAAGTAAATAAAATGAGCAACTTATTCCAAGGAGTAGCCTTGGCAAAATAAGCCTCTCATTTGTCACGGTTACTGCATATCCGGAGAGTACTCCGGCAAATAAACAATACCGTGCCACCTTAAATTAAGTAAGTATAAAAATGGAAACAACCGTTTAAATTCAGTACTCACGTGAGGTTATTAGTTATGCACTTTAAAAATATCACCAGGAGAAGACGAGACGAAAAAATATTGTTAAATTTAATTGTCATATCAAGCGATTTAAAAGTACGATGCCTTTTTTTAAACATTTGATGCGTAAAAATATACTCGTGTGTATCTTTTCCACTTATGTGGGATCAGGAGTACACTATCTCACTTCTGATGCTGAAGGCGATACGAAAGGAAACAAGGCATTATCTTTTAAATCGCTTTATTTCAAATTATATTCTTCAAAATTAACTAGTTATATGATAATTCAAAATAGCAATAGAAAATAAAAAATACGTATTACCTTGACAAAAGAATATCCCGCTTAAAATCACTTCACACTTATATTACGCTTATATCACTTTATCCGTGAACACGACTTGTCGAAAAGACTCTCCGTTGCAGACTGACTCGAGGACCGACTGATCCCTACCAGCCAAAACAAATCCCCCACCTACAACACGTGATATTCTGCGACTGGTTTCTTTTCCGCCAATAGCCGAACGCGGCCAATAGCAGCCAGGTGTAATCGCAGAATACAGTGTTGCCATTTCAAAACTCCGTTTCTGCGTAAAATACAAAATAATCGCTAACAGTCAAGACAGACAGGCTAACGCGGGCGGGGGAGACTGTTGAATAATTTTTTTCTGGTTATTAAATATAAAGAGAATAAATATAAAATCTCAGTGTACCTAACACTTTATGCTTCACTTCCGTTACTTTTCAGATTCACCATATACGTTACCACAAATTTGGCAACGGAAGTGAAGTAACGTTTTTGAGGATAAGAAATTTTAAATGATCAAAATAAATGTATCCAACTGTAATTTTACGTTATGTTTTGTGCAATAAGAATTCACATTAACTAGTATTTTATGTTCAATTCATTGGTTGAACCTAAAACGAACAAATTCGCCGAATATTAACCTTGTTTGTTGCTGGTGATGTATAAGGGGAAAAAAAGCGTACTCGATACACTTCCACACTTCACAGCATTTTTCTACAAACTTAAGTTAGTATCTGGCAAGTTTTAGGGTTACAATATAAAAATGAATGATGCGAGAAGTAAAAAAAGCCTTTAATTTGGTAAAAATGTTATTGCATCAGGGCAAAATCGTGGTAACGGAGTGGTGAAATTCCCCTTTTACGAATTTCTCGGACGGCGTTGAAACTTAGATTATTTCTTATTTTTTGTACCAAGCAGTCCCTAATTAGGCTGAATTCGATAAGTTTAAGCATTATTTTGCCTAGAAAAATTGATCGTGATGTAGAAAAAGTCTATTTCACATAAAAATTACCAATTCCTTTTTGATTTTTTTGCTTGGACGGTAGGAAATTCCGGTACCCCGCATAGGAAAAATAAACATTCTCATTAATTTTATTATGGGTCAAATCATTGTTAATAACATTTTTGTGAGAAAATTAAATATTCTTCCACCTTATCTCATAAAAACGCTTATAGCGAAGCAATTTAATGAAATATGACCATTGAAAGTCACTGGACGCGCCAAAAACACAAGGTGGGTGTTTGAAAAAAAATGCTCCATAGACAGCAACCGGGACCGACAGCTTAACGTGCCCTCCGAAGCACGGAACCATCTTTCTTTTCGGACAATCCGATGGTTCAGCCTGCAATGTCCTAACCAGACGGGGAAAAAAATCACAAAGTCATAAATATTAACTTTGTGAGTGCCCCACCGAGAATTGAACCCGGAACCTTTGCAACTATTTTTACGCTACTCGCGGATTGAAATAGGTTCTACGAAGTTGAAGTTCATATCGGCCATTTTTGTTGCAGCGTTGGCGCCTCTAGTGCTCCGCGGGGCTTGCCGGCAGTGCTCAGCTCAAGAAACCAGGCAGATCCGGAGGACCCTGGCCTTCATACAGCGCAACTACCCCTGGGAGTGGGCTAAGATCGTCCGCCAGTACGGCTGAATGTAGCCTGTTGTAGAGAACTACAGATTTCATGCTTACGCGGAGTAGACGAAGGCTCAATTGTGGATGGGTGACCGTCAAAAGTGCATTCATTCTGCAGAAATTAGGTTAATAAGTTATTTATTGTAAAAAGAGTTGGTACTTTTGTTCAGTATCATGAAATAATTAATACATTAAATCCATTCATAAATAATAACACTGTGAGTGTACAATTCCTAATACGTACGTAGCAAAACAAATATTCTATTCATATTATACTGATGCGGATTACTTTTACGTAATAAATCATCTGTAACGTCTCAAAATTAAGAATATCCTTACGAAAGTTTGAATCTAGAAGGAAAATCCGTTTTGTGTGTTGCAACTTAAACTCAACTGCAAGTTATTGCAAAAACTAGCCAAGTGTTCGTGATCTTGACCTGTAATGTAACCGTTTTACAAACTCTGGTATTACCTACTTATTAACATTGCTATTAACTATCATCTTTGTAAATGAGTGACCTCAAATCTTATCAGTATAGTTAGGTAAGTATTTATTTGAACTAGTTATTGGTGAATAATATTTGTTTTACTAATAAATTAGATTAATTACTTAATTAGGGCGAAATAATGATCTAAATTTGAGCGTAATGGACTTTAAAATATATTCGCAAAACGTCTTTGTATTATATAATAACGCAACCGGATTTTTACCGATATAACCTCAAGTTAGATAATCTAGAGCGAATTAAGCTGTTCCAATTTGAAATAAGGCATAAACAAAACAATAAAATGTTCTAATTCTTTCGCGTCCCTCGTTCACTATTATTCACGCAACTTTGCGTACGTGCTGTCTAGAGGGGGGTATTAAGTAAGCGGTTACAGCACAGCTTGGGTCAATAAGCCAACACTCCGAGTGGAATCGCGGTGTAGTACGCATGCTGGCAGACTTGCCGTACTAACCAAACCTACCGCTGCGCGAACGCCGAACCGGGTCAAACCGACTTTAACCAGTGTAAAAGTAAAAGTGTCTGTGCAACTCAATAATGCAGGTAATTGCAGTTTCTCTATTAACCAGTCATAAACTAGATTTTTCCGCTTTAAGCTTTCCTCAAGATTTTACCTACTTTAGATTGTAGAGCGCGAAGTCGCGAAGGACAGTCGGTTCGGGTTTTAAGTAAGTAGTAGCCTTATTTGCAAATTCGAGTTTTAAAGTTCATGAATCGTGAATGTATACTTAGCGACAATAATTTATAAATAGTTCAAAGTTGCTTTTTGTTTTAAAAAATAATAATCTTTCGCCACAATTTTAAGTCTTTACCGTTACCATAAAGCACTTGGGTTAAAATTACTTGTTATGTCATATTTCTTATGTTTTTGACTGCCTAAATTGATGTATATAACATGCAACTGGTCTGGTTGATTACATTTATAATCTAACTACGCACGCATAACGATACTTACCTAAATACAAACTACCTATAAGTTAAGCATGTTTTGGTGATTCACCTGATTCACAGAAATAGATATCTATCATAATAGAAGATACTAAGACCCCCCATTACCCTGTTCCTGAATACCGTACACGGTCCGGCATACATTGCTGGTTATCTTGAGTTTATCGAAATTACACCCGTATAATAACCAGCAATGTATGCCGGACCGTACACGGCATTCAGATTAGCGTAATTAGCTGTTTAAGAAACGAAACAATAGATAAGTACAAACTGGAATCCAAAGCTAATTAATAACAGTGAAATCCCCACTTGAGTCTGGATTGGTAACAAGCATAATAAAATTTAAAATATAAATGTAAAAGTTTTTCCGATACAATTCCCGTTCTAATCTGTTCAGTGGCTAATGACATGCAGCACTTTAAATAATCGCACATATTTATATATTTTTTTTGTAAACTTGCAAAATTTTCAAGTTCGGGCAGGATTAAAAATTTTGCAACTTTTCAAAAAAGTTAATATCTAAAGCGGGAAGTGTTTTGTTGAAAATTTGAAAATTTAGTGTTCAATCCCACATAATATACATACATACATGAACTAAAAACATTACACTCCGTTTTTGGTTGGGCAGGCGTGTAAAATAGCCAGGTATTCCACCATCGGCTAATCTAGCAAGGCACAGGAAAACAATAAACTAGAAAACACGTACGTACTTAAAATTATACGTAAATTTCTATAAGCAACAAAATAATATACCTTTTTAAAAGAGGATTTCAACATTACATAAGTACCTACTTATGTACGAATTTTCTCAATTAAGCTTTCTTAGGTATACGTATCGTATCCAAATAAACTCTATCTTCTGTGCCGTGATGGCAACTTTTACTTAGATTTTTCTTTGGTGTTGTTGTTTTGTAAGAATATCTAGTGCTCAACTTGACGTACTGCTAATAGGTAGTACCTAACATTTTTTGGTAGAGCTAACCTTGTATTTGTCTATTTAAACAATAATTATGACGTCACATAAATATAGCCTGTCTGCTCAACGTCTAAAAAAACTGTTCCACGTTTTAGTTTTGTGGCCTGGTTCATAGGTCTTTATTTCGGTGCCAATGGCAACTTACGTAAGCGGATGGCGGGCACGTAACTCTGGCTGAATGGATTGTCGAAATTACCCAATGTGACACGGACGGGACGAAATCGGCAGAACAGAATATACCTCGTGCTTGTTGCCGCCAAAAATCTATTTGACCACAGGCTACAACACCTCAAGTTTAACTTTTAGTTTAAACTTATTACATACACATACACCACTTAAGGTTTTTTGAATTAATATGTTCCTTTTAAGAGTTCTGTGCCCTAAGGGTTCAAACCGGACCCTATTATGCTCGGCTGTCTGTCTGTCACCAGGCTCTGTCTCTTATACCACGATAGTCAGACAGTCGAAATGTTGTATGTATTTTTGAAAACTAAAATAAATAATATATAAGGGGACTCTCATACAAAGAACGAGCATATTTTCTCGTTTTTATCTATAATGGAACGGAGGCTGTACCTCTTTATACGTGATAGTTAGACAGTTGCAAAACTAAGTATTTACGCGTTTTTAGTTATTAGAGCCTACCCCGCAAGGGATTATAGGCGTGATATGTGTATGTATGTATGTATGTATGTAGTTATTAGAAATCGGTTTTTCCAACTGATGCAACAATTGGTTGAAATCCTTTTGAAATAAAAGATCCACTCTAATAGTTATTCGGGAAATTAGTTCTGTGGTATCGTATCCATATGAAAAGACCTCGCGTCTCTCCCAGCTAACTTTAGGTTCCATTGAGGAAAAACATTATTCTACTATGGAGCTCCACAGAGAAGCCTTGATAATTATTGCATCCTCCTTGTCACTCGATATATAGGGATATTTGAAGACCATGTAACGTATTCATGCAGGTAGTTTACAACTTTGAAAACCCTAGATAATTTTCACATGTAATGCATCTGAAGTTAGGAATAAGCATGCACCTACCTATATTACTTACCTATTTAGTTATAGCAAACTCGCCCTTCACCTGGTTATTCATAAAGTAATATCGTATTTTTCTATAATGATTTCGGTGTTGTAAAGATTCTGTGTATAATTTTACTAAATATACCTACTAAGTTCGATCTTCCCATTAAGAATTTTCTTTATCTTTTACTATTTTCGAGTGGAATGCTAAGTCTTGTTTTAAGATCTTTAATGCACGGGATCTCAACTTTATTTGGGTGAAAACTTGATCTGGATAACATTTTCGTTCATAAATATAAAAATATTCAAGCACACCGGATCGAGGCAACCGTCCGCGAATACCGATGTAAGCTAGATATGTGTAATTTGTTTTCTAAATGTTATTATTCCGACGACTACGACGTTGATCCACCACTTAATTTGAAAATTAGTGATGTATACCATTTGAATCAGCGATATTTTTTTTACGTAGATGTCCTATTTAGTTGTTCATGCAAAATTAGCAACAAGGTCAACAATGGATAGAAGTTTCTGCAACATCCGTTAGAAAGCCTGCAAAACAATACTGAATGTCACACTGTTTCAAACTGAACATTTCATTGTTCAAAACTTACATACCTACTACGAGTTATACATATTTATTTCTACAAATTTTGCACCGGTAGGTAATCGTAATAATGAACCTTGGCATTTGGCAATCATATACCTATAATAATCAATATGTATGAATCGAAACGTGTTATTGGCACTTGGTAGTTCACACAAAAATGGAAGCCTAAAATATTGCACCTATATAATAGTAATAGGTTTAGTAGCACAGAATAAATAATAGCTCTAGTTGGTAGCTACGAGTTGAAAACAAGGCACTACATTCTTAACTTTTGGGTACTAAATTTAAATTTAAGATTAAATCAACAAATTTCTTATATATCATATTTATGAGAATTTATTTAATTGCAGACTACGGGACCGGAGGGTTTCAAAAATATGAAGAACTTTTCTGGAATACCGTGTGTTTTTTCCTCGTTGGTTTTCCTCTCAGACTGGTTTAGCCAATTTCGCAAAATGTGCCGACACGAGATTAGCATGATTATTTAACTATTATGAAAGCTCTTCTCAGAAATAAGTATATGAAGTCATGGTAATAGGTGCACTAGCAGTAGTAGTAACCATTAAGTATTATAAAATGTTATAAAATCGTTCCTCTTTAAATAGGTATTATTTTGTCTAAGTACTATGAAGGATTAAGTGATTAGACTCATAGCCGAAAACTCTGTACATAGAGTTTCAAATTATATACCTAACTAAATATCCTTCCACTTGCTACGAACCAGATTTAAGATCAGTTATTAAGTTAGGACTTCAAAATATTTTCGAACAAGAATCAGAACAATATTTGTTTAGTATGTTTGTGGATAAATTATATATAACGGCCGAAAGGAGGACAATATGTATATATAAGGTGTAAAAAAATTTACTAAGAATATTTTAAGGGGTGAACCAGTACGTGAAACTGAACAACTTTCCCCAAGGAACATAGGTCGAAATATGAAAAAAAAAATTGGCCCTCCCATACAAATTATTTTTTGTCAGATTATAACATGTTTAATAGGTACCTACTATGGTACTGGATAACATTAAATAATAAATTGACATTTCCCTGTAGATTAGTTCATGCGTGGCGTGACCAAAAGCAATACTTCTATATTTTAGATGGCATATCTACCTACCTAGGCTTGTACAATTTTCCAATACAAAGCGCATCGATCATAAAACCAATGGAAGACTGTGGTTAGCCAATGATTAGTATACAAAGCACGTGCGAGTTGATGGGTCTTTGCAGATCCATATTATTTATATTACGTACAGTAAACATGCCAATCATATCAATGTTTGTACGTCTATAGGATATGTTGGATCAAATATTTTACATTAGTGATGGTCTGTTGTTGTATATGCCTGCCATCTACAATTTCGTGAGCAAGTATTTATTTTATCCCATTTGACTTTTAATAGAAGATCAACTAACTGGTTATTCATAAAGTTAGCTAGGTATTGGGAAATAAGTTGATCCCTGCAAAACTCTGACACTATTCGAAAAGGATAATAATAACTCGTGGTGCTTATGATAGGAAAATTACAGTATGCAGGAGCTATCTTTCTCTCTTCTCTATCTTCCTTTTTTAATCCCTCAATTTTTATCTTCTTCATCATATTTCTTATTCAGCTGACTGTACCTTAACCACACATTTAAGGTGAATGTGTCCTTTGTCCTTGCGGTTAGTTTCGATACTTGTTTATAACCAGTGCAATCACTTGTTTGTCTGTCTGTACACAAAGTTTAAAAACTTCTGAGAAAGGATATGAGTAAGCTGGCTGATAATGATTTCCTTTATATTTTCGACTGGTAATTTTGACTCCGGAAATAATATGACGGATGACGTGAAAAGTTTATTGCTAATGATAACATTTTTTAAACACATTTTGGTCTATATTGGTGTTGGCTCCTATAGACTGAGCTTATAATGAAAATAAGAATATTCTGCCGGCGTTTACTTGTGCCATAGGCAAACAATGAGGAAAATAGTTGGTAATCCAGTAGCCTTTTTTTATTAAGGATGGGTTTGCTCTTTACTCTAGTCTAGGTCATAGGACAGAGACAGAGTCTAAGATGTAGCGAGCTCACCCAGAAGAAGCCTGTTCACTCTTACTTTGAAGAGATTAGGGTTGTATGCGTTTGGAAACACAGACGCAGGTAGTGAGTTCCACTCTTTAGCAGTGCGCATTATAAATGATGACTGGAAGCGCTTAGTCCGAATTGGTGGAATGGCAACTAGGTATGGATGGTATCCGGCGGTGCATCAGGACGTCCGATCAGTGACAGGGACAGATGTACCCCGAAATGCAGGTGTCCAGTCGAAAGGACTCCTTTTTGCAGTGAAAAGACACGCCTGTGCTGTGTTTTGGTGGCGTTGAATGAGACCAGATTGTCGTCGCCCCAACGGGAGACAAAATATGAGTTAGGGCGATCTAGTAAAACATGAAGCTCGCCTTTGGTCACACTGCTTTCATATTTTTTTTTCATGCATTAAGGATATACATGCATTAAGGATATACATGCGTTAATGATATACATGCATTATAGGATATACGTAAATATACGGATATGCTGAGCTCATAATATATTTTACTCTAATGTTACCCTATCTATATATGAATGGAAGAAAGGGAGGGAGGCCTTTGCCCTGCAGTGGGACATTACAGGCTATAATTAGAATTAATTAGTTACCCTATCACAATTACGCGTAGACCTTGTGTTTTGTTTTGACTTGAGAGGTTTTGTTTTGGCTAAGTATATTGGTCATAGGCTTTTCCAGAGATCTACCACGCCACGTTATTTATCCGATGACGTCTTACGGGTTAGAGTTAGAATGAGCATTAGTGACATCCAACTTTGGTGAATCCTAAAAGAGGATCATTACAATATATAAGCGTGCTTAACTAATTACGCTGCAAAGTAAACGCAACATGACATACTTTTAGACTGTCTTTGACATGGTCTTTGATGACTACAATAACGCACAATTACAACACCGTTGTCTCATAGTTGCACATAGTTAGTTATAATTATTAGGTAGTTAGGTTAAGCTTATTATTATTTCTATAAGCTAGATAGTGTACTTAGTCAGCTTCTTAGCTGAACTGATTAGTAGGTACTCAAGTACGAAAGTCGAAATGCAGGGGCTGTTTCGCCTTCCATTCGGCTCATCAGGAATGGAAGCGTCCATATGGGTAGGTACTTATCGTATCTTTATATTTTACTTCATTAATTTTATCAGAAGTACATCCGAACGCTAATAAAAAAGCTGGCTTACATCATTATATAATTATATCCTTCGTCCCCGCTCGTGTGTTTTTCTAAATCGGCTCTTAACACGTTCCGGGCAGAATGTTGGGAGGCGCGTAATTTCAGTCTCGTCGTATTGGTGACGTCATACTGTCGCTCCATTACCATTAAAAATCCTAACATAGCAAATTTTACTTTATTCCAGCTTACACACATCCTCCTGGTATGCGCGATGGCGGCGGCGTGTATGGCACAGACAACAGTCCGCCCCACAGTGTCAGACTCAGCGCTGGACGAGGCGCTTCAGGACAAGAGATTCATCCAGAGACAGCTGAAGTGCGCGCTAGGTGAAGCGCCTTGCGATCCTGTTGGGAAGCGGCTGAAAAGTTAGTATTATCTGAGTAGAAAGAGTATTTGTGGCACAAACAACTGCGTGCCACAGTCACATATTTAGGCGCTTCAGGTCAATAAGACACTCGTTCAGCGTTGCGCCATCTGTCGCCCCGCGATCCTGCTGAGAAATTACTGAAAACATGTACGACAGTCCAAAAAAACCCATCGACACAAAGTTAAACGAAGAGCTTCAGTTGAACATGGGCACTGCCTTTTACATTCAATTTATTACCGAAGGGAAATAAATAGCGTGAACGTCGTTTTTGCGTGTGCTCTTTGCGTGGGAACTCGGAAGGAAGCGACAGTATTATTGCATGGGAAAACTACAATCTACAAGAAAACTTTACAAAGATTAGCTAAGCTAATTTCCTATGTAATCTTATTGCTATACTTAATAACTTAGGTAACCACAATTCAACAAAGTTGTTCAAATCGAGGCAGCGCTTACGTTGCTTGATGTGCTTTTTTCGAAGATCAAACTTACGACTAGCAACAAAGCAACGGTCAGATTGGCGCAGGTTCAAGCTGAAGATAAAGTCTGAACGAGGCTTAAAATTAGAATAGATATTATAGAAAGGTTGAAATAGTTCGAAGATCCAGTGATACACCTAAGTTGAACTCCATATCTTAAAGTTTTCTTTTCATTTTACAGCTCTAGCTCCACTGGTTCTGCGTGGCGCCTGCCCTCAATGTACTCCTCAAGAAACGAAGCAGATCCAACGCACGCTCGGCTACATCCAGAGAAACTACCCTCAACAATGGGCTAAGATCGTGCGCCAATACGCTGGCTAAATTATAGCCATAGTTTTATTATAAAAATCTGTACAAATGCAATAGTATATAGGCAAACCTTGGCTTAGGCCTCTTTCGAAACCGTATCGATTAGTCACACCTGCCGCCCCCCCTTTTCGTACTTGGTGCTATATTTTTGCGTATAACTATACTCTAATGAATTAAAGTGAAGAAACATGACCACGTCACAAATATACGACTTGTAAGGTACTCATATATATTTTCATTTTAATCGTTATATAAAATTCACAGAAGAAAAATATGTGTACTTATGTATTAAAACTTCAAACAATTGAACCCAGTTTCTAAGTGAAATATCAATTCGATCTTAAGTTATAAGTTAATTGAGTTGTAAATAAATAATTTTAATTTAGATATAAGTACCTACATAAAATATACTTGTACTTAAGTTATCCACCTAAATTATTGCATATTTTTATATATGGCTTTAAAACAACTAAACGTTGGTTTCATTTCTAAACACCAAAATGAATCATGTTTTTATCTACCGGGATCGACAGCGAATAGACCTCCGAAGCACAGAACCATCTTTCTTACAGGTGATCCAATCTGCTGTATACTAAGAAAACTGGGATTACAAATGTGATCGATTGCCACATTTTAATATCAACTTTACGTGATAAATGAAATCGGATCTCCGGATCCTGAGGCCAATGCTCAGAGACGGAGGCAGGTCAACTTTGTTACACAAACTTGTAAGTAACTTAAATTCCCCGCAGAAAAAAATGAATATGCGTCGTATGAGAAAGACGGGATAAAAGCGTGATTAAACCAAACTCCAAACATATTGACAAATTAAAAACAAAAAAGTTTATCTCAGGCTGCCCGCACACGTCCGACTTTTTATAGGACCGACAATCGGGCAGATTTTTCCTCCGATTTTTAAGACCGATTTTGTGACCGACTCAAAGCACACGTCCGTCACTTTGTCTGTTGGTTTCGAGGGAGTAGCACGTCATGGACGGCCGACAGTCGGTGAGTAGTGTGCGTTAACGCATACATTTCCGAATGTTCCATTTTTCACCGACAATCGGATCGGTCGGGAAGCACCGGGAACACTACAAATAGTCGGTCAGAAATAAAATCGGTGCATCCCGACCGATCCGATTGTCAGTGAAAAATGGAACACTTGGAAATGTATGCGTTAACGCACACTACTCACCGATAGTCGGCTGTCTATGACGTGCTACCTCCCTCGAAACCAACAGACAAAGTGACGGACTTGTGCTTTGAGTCGGTCACAAAATCGGTCTTAAAAATCGGAGGAAAAATCTGCCCGATTATCGGTCCTATAAAAAGTCGGACGTGTGCGGGCAGCCTAAGTGATTTTGGTTTGATTTTCTATCAAAATTAACTGTCTCGCGGGGCGGTCGGTCCACATGCACATTTGTGAGTCGATTCAAGAATAGAATCGAGTCGACAATTGTCTATGGTACGCGTTTTTATTTTAATGGCAACATTAAGTTCATTTTCTTGTGTTGGTATTTGCTGACGCTGCCCCTACTACTAATTTCCGGCTCGTTGAATTAAATACTTTTTATGATAATAATCAAAGAAAAATATAGTACTAACAACGTTTGGTACTATGAATTAAAATAAATAATTTCGTTTTTTATAAACCACTTCATTTTAGTAAATTAGCTTATTTAGTTCGATCACTGTGGATGACAGTAGTACCAACAAAATAGACGAAGAATAATTTCGTACGCAGTCGGTGAATTATTTACAACCAATATTTTGCTACTGTTTTGACAAATAATAAAGGAAAGACCCTTTTACTTCGTTTTACATGTTATAAACTTTGTAACCGAAGTGCAAATTGTGTTGATATGCATCCAGAAATGGGTAAACTGTTATGCTAATGGACACTTGACGTATAGTGAACAGAGAATAAAATATGGTCGTGCGTTTCGCCTGAAGAGATAGTGGTGATGTGTGATCAAACTGAAACTGAATATTTGGACGGGGATGTGGTGTGGGTGAAGCTAGGCTCGTGCTGGTGGCCTGGCGAGGTGGTGGGCCCCGACAAGCTGCCACCAGATGTGCTGCCTTCCTTTCGGAAACCACCAATCGCTGTGGTCAAGTTTTTCCAGGAGACCACCTAGTAAGTACAGTCGTATAACCTTTAAAATTTACTTCATCAGCCTATACTTACAGGTCCAACTTAAGCTCACAATTTTCTTTGTTCTTTTAGTACCAAAGTACTTGTTATTTACATAAGTTATGCTGACATATTTGTATCTGCTCAAAATAGTTCATTTGAAAGCCGGATAAAGTAGTTTCAACCTTTCATCCTCATCTGACAGTTCTTCCTATATCTCACATAATCCCTGCTCATAATATTGCAAAATCTGGACCCAGGAAGTACTAAAGGCTGAATTAATTTGTACTGAATAAGAGAGCTTTTTTAATTAGGCTTTGGAGTACTGCATGCAAATTGATGTTTTTTGTTTTTACATAATATGTTATATATGGAATTTATTCCTACACTGAATATTGTAAATTTATGGAGCACAGTAAGTTTTGGATTATTGTTTTTGTATCATCTTAATAGAATAGATTTAGTTACAATATGCTGCTGCTGCTTTAATAAGGTATAAATGCACTATTCCGTCATGCGTTTATTCCATCAAATGGCTACAGGCCCATGTTATAGGTTTCTAACTTTTTGGCCATTTACCCCAGATAGTTGATCTGTGGTAGACACAACTTTAAAGTCATTTGAGATTAAGTGCAAATATTTTCAGAGCCCGCTCCATATAGCTAGTCTAAACTGCCATCAGCCACTAAAACAAGCTGGCTTTCATCCATTTTCCACAACAGACCATCTTCACACAAACTCTACAGGCCACTTTACTTAGTATTTGTGGATTATTCCAAAGCATTTGACAGGGTTTAACTTCAATATTATTTTATGAACAAATTTTTTATGAAGTTTATTAAGATCTGTGCTGCAAAAAATTTGAGTAATATGTACATGAATTCTATTGTGGAAATATAATTAAATTTATACAAAGAGTATTTGCTCAAAATAAATATTTTGTTTTCTAAAATCAATGGACCTTGCCATGACCTATGAATTTCACACTCAGTTTAAGTGCTACAAAATCTTTGTTGGATGAAGGTCTTATTTAAGGTCAGCATCTAAGATATCTTTAATCTGGCATAGTAACAAAAAATAGCAACTTTTTACCTCAGTCATCCCACTTTTTTCTTTTTAAATCATTCTATTACCGAAAAACAGAAAATCTTATATTCTAGATTTAAATGTTAATCCTATTTGTAGTGCATTAGTTACATTCTTAGTTACAACCAATTTTTAAGCACATTCACAAAAGCATGACGATGAGACTTTAAAAGTGAAAAAAAAAAAAAAAAAAAAAAAACTTAATTTAATCTGAAAAAAAATATATATGTTTATTTATTGTGTAAATAATATAATGTAAATGAATTATAATTATAAATCGCATGCAAAATTGTAAAAACTATTTAGTAATAAAAGGCTATTGAAATTGAAATTGAAATTGAGTTACATTCTGCCCGTTAGGGTAGGATTATAGTGCGCTGCAGTGTAAAAGTGGCCAGACCATGTCTCGCGAATTTACCAATTTTTTTGCTACAAGTTATACTGCATTTCATACACCAATTTACTCAATTCATTCAAATATTTCGTACATATCTTTGTAATCTCATGAGAAACAGCCTGGTCGCTTGGCAGCAGCCAAGCTGCTCCCTATAATCTAACCCTTAGAATTGATTCTGATCTTCAGGTCCCAAGATAAATAAGTCCTTAGAATAGAAATAATAATTTAGCAAGAATGATTTGCAATGTTTGTGCTATGATCACATAGCTAGGCTTAGAATAGCATAACCCAAACACTATCCAAAGGTGACTTAAAAATCCCATTGAGGGATATGTGGCAGGGAATGAGCAGCATCATTCCCTGCAAGCACCAATTTGCTTGGCAATCATGGTGAGTATGGCAATACCACTTAATAAGGAAAGGTCCATGTCTAGCAGTGGACTGTTGTGGATATTATGTATGTTATGCTATGTGGGTGGGATCCTCTACAGGTAGTCAAGAAGTACTACAGTTCTTTCAAGTTCAAGTTTATGCTACCTATGAAACTAAGGAACATTCACCATAATTTTGTGCTA
This sequence comes from Tuta absoluta, assembly GCA_027580185.1. Lineage (NCBI taxonomy): Eukaryota > Metazoa > Arthropoda > Insecta > Lepidoptera > Gelechiidae > Tuta > Tuta absoluta. The sequence goes on from JAQAHW010000009.1 coordinate 8,328,198, forward strand.
ATATTAGTTAGGAAATTTTTTCCTGGCAGCCATTTTCTTTTTATTCTGGTACTTACTTCATCTTACAGTTGTTGTAAAAGGCATGTAGGTTCTGGGCAGCTAGAAACTGGTTGCAAATTATGGAGCATGATTTGATTTTGCCAATAAACATACTCATTTGGGACATTCCTTTTTTTAACTTCTTGAATTAATATTTTTCAGTGAATATGTGAAAAATGTTAACTCCATCTACAAGTACAATTGCAGCAAGAAAAAGGAATTCATCCAAAAAGGACTATGTAAGTAATTATAATTTATTTGAGCATTTTGTTCATCATTATTATTTTGCATTATGTGATAAAGTCAACATGAAATAAAGTGTGAGTTGTGAGTACCTACAGTACCACAAAAAAGCACTTAACTTATTTTTCGTTTCGAGACTATGATTTTTCTGATAATTTTTATGCTGGCCTCACAAATATTTTTTCAAATAAAATTAGTAAGTAATCACTATTGCCGCGTGATGCTGGCTTAGAATAGCATCACCCTAATACCACCTTTGGGTTTTGTAAAAACCCACTGATGGATAAAATTCATCCAAAAAATGGGCAGCAGTGTTCACTGTGAAAGCAATATCTTGCACTGCGCTCTGCTTGCCAAGTGTGATATGGTACCCCTCATGTCCAGCAGTGGACTTTTGTAGCTGTTAATCTAAATAATCACTTTTAACTTTAAAAAAATATCTACACTCAATGCCTCTCGATAAAATGTAGAAATGTTGTTGTTCTGATGTTGTTCAGTTGTTGTTGTTCAGCTGTTGTTCAGTTGTGTTACTTGATGTTTTACAGTAACAACCTAACAACTGAACAGCAGCTGAACATCAACTAAACGACATCCAACAACACCTGAAACATTTTGAAATTTAGAAAAATGTACATCAAGCCATACTATGGCCTCGTATTGGACCTTGCAAACGCCGGTGCATTTGTTTAGAAAATTGTATTAGCGAGTTTTTTTGTAGAGTGTAGATGAAATATTGTATCATGTTAAACAATTATCTTTCGATAAACAGATACTTGCATTCCTATGCCCCTCATTATGTGACAGTTGCATAAACTACTATAAGACATACTATTTTCATTTTCCTTTTGGGTGAAACCTGGTCGCCAGCAGCCGGTGGACGAAAAGTTCAAATCTCAAACGTTTTTTCTGACATATTTCCATGACACGTTACGATATTCCACAGACATGTATAGAACCAAGCATGGCCACATGGAGAAGTTCCCTGAAGACGTGATCCGCGCGGAGACGGCAGTAGGTGGAGACATCGAGATCCTCACCAGAGATGAGTTCCAGGAGAAGAAGAAGGAGAGCTATGCCGGCCTCTTCGGGGATTCTGCTAAGAAAACACCGGCTTCTGGTAAAAGAGGTTAGATGTTGTGCCTACAGTTGATGAATCTGATTAGGCCACCTGTTATAATTATAACTTAAGACCGGCGCAAATATACACGAGCTGTTTTCAGGAGAAAATTTAAAATGTAATGAACTGTGTCGTAATTAAAACTAAAAAGTGGTTTGCTCGCGTGGACGCCAGAGCCCTCTACTCATGCCGGCCAATATCGACTTTCTTTTAAATTTCGTTGGGGTTCATTTTTATATTGCTACTGAAATCGACAAAGTCGCTAGCAGTGCGGCAGCTCTTACACGAAAGAATTAAAAAACCAAATAATGTTTTTTATGCTTCCAGGAAGGGGCAGAGGCCGGCCTACAGCTGATTCGCCAAGTGTCTCCACTCCTACAAGAAAGGTAAAAGTTATTGCGTTATTAACTTGGCTAATGATTTGTAATTCTGGTACATATCTGGAAAGAAAAGGATATAATCATATTAAGGAATCTCAGAATCAGTCTCGCGTCTCTGCAGCTAAATGTTTCAGCTCAAGAAATAACCTTGATTTGTCTTAGGAAGAATTAAAAGAGTATGTCCACCCAATGTAATGATTCTTCAATCAACTTTGACCTTTTTGTTCCAGTTTTACAAAGAAAAGAGCGACTATAAAGTGCACATCTTGGTCCAACCTTCGAAAGAGCCCACGACCCCTCAGAAAGACAACACCAGCGAGAAAGACAACGCTTCAACCCCCTCCACCAGCCGCGCCGGCTCCGTCACCGACGACAAACCCAAAGAGCCCGCAGTCACCATCGCTCCCGTGTCCACTCCTACTGCCACCACCTCCGGTACCTATTCATGTCCTACTTGTAACTTTTCCACCATGCGATTGAACGTTCTCATCCTCCATAATAAGACGCATAGTGTGACCTACACGCCTTACACCCCGTCGCCGGCGCGCAAGAAATCGCCCGTTAAATCCGTGACTAAATCTTCACCGAAAACATCTAAAACTCCGAAGACGCCGAAACCTCGTAAGGAGAAGGCAGAAAAAGCACCTAAAAAGACGGTAGGAAAGAAACGTGCCGCGGATAATAAACCAGAGATCGTAGCTAAGAAAACTAAGACTGATGAAGAAATAAAAAGCAGTCTGCTGGCCGATTGGGATGATGATGCAGATGACGAGTCGAATGACGGTAGTGGGGTGCTCATAACGCGGTCTCCGGAGCTGCCAGTAGGGGCGGAGTCCCCCGCCGCGCCCGTTTCAGCGGAATTACCCGCGCCTGGAGATGTATCGCCGGAGAAGAAATCTGATGATGAAAAACCTGAAGCCTCTTCAAGTGACTCCAAGTATGAATTCTGTGAAGACGAAGAGTGGCATGAAGTCGCTGACGCTGGCAGAAAAATCCCGCGTGTTAAGAATCCGAAGCGTAAAGAAGAGAACACGAAAAGTCTTAGTCTCGATTCAGACGATGTAGCTAAAGAAGTAGCAGAATTATTAAATAAAACCGCGGTCCCAGAATTGCCGTCGGTCCCCGAACCTTTAAAAATCGAGGAAAATTTTCCTGAGCCTTCGATCGTAAAATCACCGGACAAAAAGGTCGATAACGCGCTCGAGCCGAGCAAATCCACGGACAATGCCAACCTTGAGCCTGTACATAAACCGACCAAAGCGATTTTCAAGACCAAAACGTTTTTTCGAAGTCGCCATTCTAGGAGCCAAGACGCTATTGGAAAGTACGTGGCGGAACAGTTGAACTCTGACAGGTTAGAGATGGAAAACAACGAGCTGAACGGATCTGAAGTGGCATCATCGCCTGAAGCTCGGGATTCACCTCCCATTGACCACGTGAAGGTTGCTCGCTTGGCGCCCAAGATACAACTCAAGATGATGAAAGCTGAAGCCGCGCAACTAGAGCGAGAAAGAAATAGCCGTCTCGATTTAGACGACGCGAAACGAGAAAACAACGCAACTGAAACGACTTGTAATGATTCTGACGTGGCGCTGCCGACGAAGCCTATGCTAGATGTGATATACCCTACGCAAGAAATCAAACCGATAAACAAAGAAATGCCTAGCAAGATAAACTTCAAACATGATTATTTAAATATTGACTTTGAGAAAGCTGTAAAGGCTACTTGTAAAATGAGTGAACCTGAATTCCTAAAAGAACGTCCTCGTGACGTGAAAAATGCTGAGAATGAAAATTCAGATCTGCCTCAAGAATCAGTAAATGTTAGCCCAGCGAAGAAATCACCCTCAAAACCTGAACTGGCTACAACCTTAGTAAATGTAAGTCCTGCAAAGAAATCACCCTCAAAACCTGAAATTGGTATAACCTCAATAAATGTGAGTCCCGCAAAGAAATCACCTTCAAAACCTGAAATGGGAACAACCTTAATAAATGTGAGTCCTGCAAAGAAATCACCTTCAAAACCTGAAATGGGTACAACCTTAATAAATGTGAGTCCTGCAAAGAAATCACCCTCAAAACCTGTAATGGCTACAACCTTTGCTAACTTCAGTTTAGAACCTGAACCAGAAATAACCCCTTTTAAAGATTCAAGTGAGCCAGACATGTTCAGTAGAATAATGCACCGAGGCAAGAAATATACTAGAACTAAGAAGTCAAACATTCAAGCAGAAATTTATAACCCGATCGAATGTAGTCCACAGAAAACACAGGATCTGCCTTCCGAAATAAACCCTAGTCCATCCTCAGTACAAGAACCGTTACAGAAACTTCACTCTTCTAGTAAAGATGCCACACCAGAAAAAGTCACAAAGAACCTAAGTCCTAAGCCTACTTCTCTAACTAAAACTACAACGAGTTTGCAGAAAACTTACGAACAGTTGATTCAGCCTTACATGAGTGAATCAACCGCGTCCGCAGTAGATGCTTTGCTGAGTGTATCTCGAGAGACAGACCGTGTACCGAGGATGGTGGGCAGTGGACCCCCAGAAGACTTATTCGAAGACGACAAAGATCTTTCCAATAATGATGAAGGTATAAATTCTGTTTCGGCTGACAATGGCGCCCACGAAGATACAGAAATGCAGGAAGAGCAACAAAAGCCTACAGAATCGGAAAGTGACCTACAGAAATCTGAGCACCTAGTGACTGATCAACAAAAACCTGCAGATGCAGAAACCAATGTACTTAAACCTAAAGATTTGACCGAGGGACAAAAACCTGAAGATATAGTAGTTGAAAAACTAGAATCTGAAGATTTAGTTACTGATCAACAAAAACCAGAAGATTCAGAAACTGACCTTATAAAACCTGAAGATTTGATAATTGAACCAGAAAAATCCGAAATATTAAAAATGAATCAGCTTAAACCTGAAAAGATGATCGTGATTACTCCACAAGACCTAAATGGAACAGCAAATGACGAATCGGCACAGGACAATGTTAACAAAACTGTTGACGTTCCTATGGAATGTAACGATGGTGAATATAACGCCAATCAAGTTATACAGGATAATAATCACCCATCGGAATCTGATCTCCAAATCGCAGAAACACTACTCAATTTACCATCAATTCAGACTAAAGCACATGATCACCAAGACATAATCAGTACAGCAATGTCCATTGACGATCAACCATTTGAAGAGACAGTAGCTAACTCTGAAAATATAGTTGAAACCGATGAAAAGAACTACGCGATTGAAGAAACCGTGTCTACCAACGACCCTGCCCCTGAACTGATTGTAACTAATAACAAAAACTTGAATTTGCGTTTTGAAACTGAACTAGAAAAGAATGAAAACTTAAACGCCGCTCAATCGTTGGTACAAATGTCAGAATCGATCGATCACAAAATGAATGTCGAAAATAATTCGATTAATACTAATAAAACATCTGTCGAAGAGAATCAAAACAGTAGCAAAGAAGCGACAACATCTATTGAACAGAAAATACATTTGTTGTCAAGTGAGAACAGTAGTGAGCCTTCAAATAGTATAAACGAGAGCCCTAAATTTGAAACTACTTCGTCAAAGCTGTTGAAAATATTAGAAGAACCGATCACTGGCCCGAAAGTGCATAAAACTATGAAGCCGCCTACACCAGTAAAACATGTTGTCGTTACAGGAAAAGAAAAAATACTTAATTTTGACGTAGCGAAATCAGCCTTGAAACCTAAAGGGCAAACCAAACAGCAAATAGTCATTAGACGCACGGGGTCTACCAAATCGTTCCTAAATAACTTTAGCGACGTGGTCGCATCGCCAGATAAAATTATTCTTTCAAGAACTAATGTCGCTGGACAAGATGGATCTTCTGTACAAACTTTCACTCTAACAGCACCACCTGAAAAGAGCCACACAGTCACTGACCCCAAACAAATAATTATTCAACCAAAAGTAAGAAAACTAACTAAAACACCGACGAAACTCCAGAAAGTAAAACCTCAAAATTCGGTGGCGCAATGGCCTGAAACTAAAACCAGTCAAACAGCCGTAACAGATGATGCGATGTTTGATATAAATTCTATGCCAGTTGTGTTGTCCGACGATCTATTAACTCCAGAAAGTATTGAAAAGATGCCAATAGTGATGACAGATGGCAATATTATAAACAACGCGCCAACGACTCAGCAGAATATTAAACAAACTCCACACAATCCGCCTAAGCTAATAAAAACAAAACCAAAACACATAGAAAACGAAAAAGTTGCAATAAGCGCATCGCCAAGCAAATCCGAAGTCAAAACTTTACTAATGAACCCAGTATCAGAAGTTAAAACGAATACACCTAATATCCTTTCAAAGTCTGCCAAATTACGAGGCGCTAAGCCCATGCTAGTCATAGATAAAAATACTGGCAAGCAGAAAATTATAATGACTAAAGGCGATCCCACTGTGAAAGATATCAGGCAACCTCCGTCGTTGATTCAATCTGCGGCGCAGCCCGCCAAGACTGAGAAATTCATAATTTTGCCAACCGGCACTTCGCCACGCACTGGTCGAACACAGAAAATAGTAATCGACCCTCAAACTGGCAAAGCTCATGTCCTGGTGGCCAAAGCACCAGAACCACCTCCAGTAGAAAACAAACCTGTCTCGGCTAAGCTTATACCACAATCGTCTGGCACTAGTTCCCCAGGCAACACTGTAATGATCATAACTAATGCGCAGGGAGCGCAGTCTAGAATAGTTTTAACCCCAGAGCATGAGAAAATATTGTTCCCCAATAAACAACAACCGAATGTATCACAATTGAAAACGATTACTCAGCTTCTATCGACGAATCAAACGAGTATGGCTCAAAAATCTATCGTTACTGCCACATCTACAGCTAAAACACCAACAAGAATTGTGCCTAAACAACAAAAGAGCGCAATAATTACATCCAAAGGGCAATTAATAGTTGGAGGACGCATGACGACAACAACGCAGAACATTGCACCCATGCCCGAAATAAGGCCGGCCCCTAAAACGGAAGTACGGACGGTACCGAAAAGGATAATCGCTTCTGAACCGAAAAAACTAGTACAAGCGATTCAGAAAACGACATCTGAACCGCTTATATTTTTACAACAAAAGAATGGTGAGGTTATGCAGCTGACGGCCTCGCAATTCGAGCATTTACAAAGAACCGGCCAGATAGTGCATAAAGCACCAACGCCTCCAGAGAAACAAATCGTCGTTCAAAAGTCTATCACCATTACTCCGAAAGAGGCTGCAGCGATGCAGAAGCAAAGGGTGAGGAAAACAGCAACACACGCGCCGACTCCGGCCAAGAAGTTAAAACAGCAGCATCAGTTAAACCAAGAAAAAATTGCGATAGCGCCTACGCATTCAGTCCCGCCACTGACTTCTCTCTCGCAGACCGTTCCCGCAGCCGCTCCCGCCATCGCGACGATCGTTCCGCAAGCATCCAACACGATATCCGTATCAACAAGTTCCGGTTACTCAGACTTGGATAACTTTGAAGAATTGTTACCTTCGACCGCGATTGTGAAGCAGCAGCCGGAGCCTAAGCCGGCGCCCGCGCCAGCACCAGAGCCCGTGGTAGAGCCACCTCCTCCCGAGCCGGTGGCTGAACCCCCTCCCGCGCAACTCTCTGATGGACAACTGCTGGCAGTGCCCGGAGAAAACTTCGGAGGACCACCAGGTTCGTTCTATTTATGTGTAGAAGACAACGGCACGCTCACTCCCATAGATAACCGGCCGCTGATGTTAGAGAACAACCAGCTGGTGCCTATGGCCGTGGAACCGTTGCCTGTGTTTTCGCCGCAGCCCGAGCGGCAGGACATCTTGCAAGCCGCCCTCGCCAACAGCGACGTGTTCCACGCAGAGTCCACACAGGACGCCCCCGACTTCAGGGATCTCAACGCGAACGTGTCCGTACACTGCCGCGTGTCCGAGACCAGCACGACCCTCAATCAGCCCATAATGACTCCAGTCGAGATGCCGACCGAGGGAGACAGCAAACCCACGGTCCCCACGAACTTAGAAGACGGCCTCGCGATAATAGGAGTCACCCCGCACACGGTCCCGACGACCCTCGAGCTGCCGATCACGGTGACGGACCCGAGGATAGCTCCTAAAACTACGGATCCTCTGAGCAACTCCAACTACGGGACGACGTTCACCACGCCCAACGCGGACATGCCGTTTGTTGCCGCGGAGGAGTCCGAAGTCGTAGGTCCGATCTCGATGCCGTTACTGACGGACGACGACGCGGTCGGCAAGTCGATGCCGATCTTGACGGACGAACTGACGGAGCGGACAGTGTCATCGATTGAGAGCACGACCGGTTCGCCATCTTCTATAGACGTGCCTCAGGAGTCGGAGGAGGGCGGGCAGTGGACGCGCCGCCTGCTGACGCCCGGCACCGACGTCTCCGACATGTCCGAAGCTTCCGTTGAGATTCCGCTCCAGCCCGCCATACAACTCTCGGTCAACGACCTGAATCGCCACAGCTAAAAACTATATGCGTCGCTAGTTTAAGTTTATTAGTCGCTATATTTTTATTTATTAGGAGTTCCCTATATACATTTTTATTATGTGCAATAGAGTAAGTTTTAAACAGTTTTCTCGACGTACAGCAGGATATTTTACAATATTTAGGATTTAATAGACGTAATGTTTTCGAAATTGATAATGTTGAGGCGATAAAGTCAAAACGCTGTGATTGCAGGGAAACAGAAGTGTCGTGGTGGAGAGGCGCGTGTCTATCTCGCGCGGACAGACTGTGTAAATATTGTTGTGTAGGACGCCTTCAGTTTGGACTCATAATGCATTACGAGAAACACATTTAGCGTAAGTGCATAAAACTGTAAATTTAAATTGAATTATGATATTGTTGGATCGTATATTATGTAATATATGAAAATTTAGTTGTAATAATATTTTTATAAACGTCTATTCTACTCGGGATAGTCTCATTGTGTACTGCTAGCTACACAGAATTGTACATGGATGATTGTGCTATAGAGGTGTATGTTGTCGGTAGTCCGTTGGTTGTTCGAGGAGCAAAGGTCGATGGGACTACTTTAATATCATAATTATTGTTAATGTTAAGTACAATATTGTTGAAGTAACTTTATAATGGAATGTCGAAGGCACATACTATTGGTTGAATGGTTTGTTTGAGTGATCTATTGACAGAATCTAGATCGATGTGACATGGAGTCTTAGTAATATACTTCTGTGTAGTTTTAATAAATAAAGTTTAATCAAATACGATTTTTTTTTCGATCACCGCAAATGAAACACATTTTTGAAAATATTTTATCATTTACTCTCTCCATGTGATATTCATAATTTTCTCTTAGAACTAGACAGAAAAATACATTGCATTTATTTTATTGAAGGAGACAACTTTTAAATCGCCGTATTTACAATGAATTCGATATGATTTGTTCTCCTGTTGTATCACATGGCTTACCACTATAGCTACACAACTACAGACTACAATAACAATCACTAAAGTATAAATTCGTAATATGAAAATATTTGCAATATACTACAACAAAATTGCAATGAATTACAAATCCAAATAATTCTGATGAAACTCTTCATTTGTTACAGTTTAAAAAAAAGCATTTAGTTAACAATCTACAACAGTCAAAATGTTATTAAGAATATATCCTTCGTACTTTGAGTTCTTAATAAATATTAAATACAAATACTATTGTACAAAATTATCAACAAATTAGTTACATCAGTTATTTTCGTTAGCACGAGACAGGGTCTAAAGTAATAGACCGAACACGGATCCTTGAGGCACTCCAACACTGCGGGCTTCAGCGTTCGAACGAGAACTCCCGCTTGGTTGTCGAAGGCTTTGTAGAGATCCGCTCCGGGTTACTTGAGCGCCTGCCGCGTGGTGTTGGGCAGGAAGAGGCACATGAGGCCGCCGCCGGCCAGCAGCACGGCCACGATGAACGTTGGCGCCGGGCAGTACGTGTCCAGCAACGTCGCGATCACCACGTTGCCGATGATGCCGCCCAGGCGAGCCGCCACCATGGATACGGCCACACCGGTTGCTCTGTAAAGAACATGAATGTTTTATTGATAAAGTAGGTATAAATTGTGTTCAAAACTTGAGCAAACAAAGATTGAATTACAGGAATAGATTATGTCAAAAAAAATACCACCAAGATATGAGAAATTACCTCAAGTTGGTGGGGAAGACTTCAGTAATGAGGCAGTCGAGGGAGGCGTTACCGCACGAGATGACTGATGAAAAGACCGCGCTCACGATCAAGTTGTTGGTCTTGTTGTACACGAAGTACATGGCAGCAGAACACGCGCCCGCGGAAAATGTCGCGAACACTGCAAAATGATAAACAAGTTTTGGAGATGAGGTCGAGGTCAACTAAAAGAAAATATCTTCAGGCACGCGTGAAGAACTTTCTGATATTCCGAATATAGCGAAAATATTCGTTGGTAGATTCGAATGCATTGAAAGTGAGCAGGAAATCCTTGAATTCAAATTATTATGCGCGTGTGAGAAGGCTTTTAATGAGTGTGTGCCTTTTTCGAACGCCACCATCACGCAAAAATTTAGAATCTAGATAGGATGAATATCATGTTTATTTCCTAGTGAAACCTACCCAAGAAGAACTTTCTGCCGAGTCTGTCCATCCCGAGCACAGCGAAGATATTTGAAGGCAAAGCAGCAGCCACTGTGATCAGAGAGTCCATAAACACATCTGAGTGTATATGCGCGTCACAGGAAGCTTCTGAGGAGTGTGTGCCCTTCTGCGTGACGTATTGCGTCACCATGCAAATGTCGGCCTCTGCGTTGTCGTGTGTTCTCGACCACTCGTCGAAGCGATTGAACATCTCAGGGAACCACATCATAAGACCGTAGTAACTGTAAGTAGATTTTTTATTATTATTGGCGTATATTTAAACTAGCGGCCCGCCCAGCGGTTTCACCCGCTGCTAACTAATTTCCCACGGGAAACACACCTTCTCACGACATAAATCATACATAAAAACCTTCCACTTGATTCACTTTATCTTTTAAAAAAAACTTCATTTAGATCCGTGTGGTTTGAAGATTTAAGCCTACAAACAAACAATCAGACAGGGACAACGTGAGCACCGATAATTAAATGCAAATACCTCATAGTTTTTGAAAAAACATCGACATCTATGTTTGTATTATGGAACTAAAATATTATTAGACTACTGACGCTAGAGAGATAAAACTTGATTATGAAGTTTTTTTATGTAATAAAGCATTTATTATAGATAAAATTCCGGTTTTTTTAATCCCCCAACCAAGGGATGAAAAGGGGGTTAAAAGTTTGTATGAAAGTTCGTTGTCTTAAGTGTGATCCGTTTCAAAATTAGTGATTAGACTTATGACTTAAAATAATTATACACGTGTTTCAGCATATTTGAAATTATAATCCTTAATAGGGTCAAAAGGGGGTTAAAAGTTTGTATGAAAGTTCGTTGTTTTAAATGAATGTGATCTGTTTGAAAATTTGTGATTAGGCTAATAACTTTAAATAATTAAACACGTGTTTCAGCATTTTTGAAATTTTTACCTTTAAATGGGTGAAAAGGGGGTTAAAAGTTTGTATGAAAGTTTTTTATATTAAATGTGATCTGATTACACTCATAACTTAAAATAATTAAATACGTGTTTCAGCATTTTTGAATTTTTATCCTAAAATGTGTCAAAAGGAGGTCAAAAGTTTACTACCAGTTGGGCTACCCGTTTTCCCATGGGAATGTGACAATTTCCCGGAATAAATTATAATTATAAACCTTTCTCTCAAGTTACTCTATCTAATAAAAAAACCGCATCAAAATCCGTATGGTAATTCTAAAGATATAAGGAGACACCAAACGGGAAGCGACTTTATTTTATACTATGTAGTGATACGAACAATTTCCAAACCCTAGACTTTAACAACAAGACCCCAGAATGCCTAGGTGGTAGGAAATTTATATACTTACCCGATATGGAAAGTGAAGTTGATCGTGATAGAGATCATTGTGAACTTGAGAATGGGCGGTACGAATAACTGCTTGCTGTGCTCGATAATGTCTGACATCATCCTCTTCAGCTTAGACTTGGGCTCTGCGGGCTCGATCTGAATCTTCTCCGGCTTCGTGTGCATCGGTTCCTCAATCAGCAGCTGCTTCACTGGGTACTCCTCCTTGCTCTTTCCAGTGTTCATCATGTAAATTCCTCTGAACACTTCCATGGCGTCTTCATGTCTGCCAGTGGAGATCAAAAACTTGGGTGATTCGGGCAGGAGGAACAAAAGTGCGGCAACGATGAAGGAAGGCAGTGACATGACCAATAAGAAAATACGCCATGAGTTGTATGTGAAGCCGTTGGTTGTGCCTCCGATTTCTGGAACACGAATAAGTTTTACTGGGTAAGTAACAATGTTAAAGCATTATTTGTGAAAATTATATTTCTGTTAATGGATTCCAGCAGGTTTTGTCATCTTCGTTTATAATTATTATATTGTACACAATAAAAACACATAGGACAGATACATTCACAACAGATCTCTAAAAAGAAATCTCTTCCAGCAGACCTACTTGAGACTAGACGTAGACTTTGACCTTGTGTCGTGCTTTCAAACAATTCGAATAATTGATTTGAGTTTGTCAACGTACCACTGGGAATGATGACCCAAGCCAATCCGGCTACGAAGAGGTTTCCGAGCGTCCAGAAGGCTGCCATGAAACTCAACATGGCGCCTCGTTTCTTCTTCGGCTGGAATTCGGCGAAGTACGACCAGATTACAGGTCCTGAACCTCCTAACCTGTTATAATAAAATTAAGATTTAAAGTCTGCTAATGCTATATGGTTAAGTTTACTTACGTATGTCACTTCTATTGTTAGAAAGGGGTGTTTTGGCTGAAGAAGGAGGCAACGATGGCGAGAGCATTGATAATGGAAATTGAGATAAAAAAGAACTAACATGTGTAAGAGTAATGGAATGGTACTCACGCAGCACCGTTGACAAATCTGAAGAACATGAAGAGCTCATAGTTCTGACTGAAGGAGGAGGCGACGATGGCGAGAGCGTTGATGATGGAGATGGCGATGAGCACGCGCTTGCGGCCCAGCGAGTCGGCCACTGAGCCCCACGCGTACGCGCCCACCATCATTCCGATGAAGATAATACTGTTCAGCCATCCCTAGAAAGAAAATAAAGAGAGGTAAGCTTTCGCAAACACGATCACCCATAACACCCATTAGAATTTCCCCTGTACGTATCTACACTACAATGGACATACAGCTAAATATACACGAAGGACACGGTGGATTCTAGACACAAATTTGGCAGGTGTGTCGGAGAATCAGTAGAAAATCTGTTTGCCACTGCCGCCGGGAATCGAATCCGTATTTGCGCACCAAGTAGACGCACTCCCACTGCGCCATATGAATGAGTCATGGTAGAAGCGAACCAAAACGAACTGGACTGAACTGGATTAAAGTCAATCAAGTCCCCAAAACGCTCGAAGGTCTAGCAGAACATGATTTGATTACGCACCTACACACGAGTGTGAATTTCGCAGAAATGTAAGCATCAGATGTAGGCGTTATTTATGAAGAAGGGTTAGACAAATATGATGTTCTTATTGTCATAAGGGATATATAGGAAAGTCACAGTCAAATGAAACGTTTCCATTATACGTAAATTCATCGGAAATTGATTTACGTCATCGTCACCTTTTTTGTTAGGTACCTTCTACGTAACACACGCCTGTTACTATGTACAGTACTAGCTTACTTCCAATATGTCTTACACGAAAAGAAGAAGAAGAATACTTCCAATATTACGTATTTGTTAGCAAAGGCCTTCAATTCTGAAAGGGCTCTTCCTTTGAAATATGGTAGTGTCTCTTACACTGCGATTTAGTATCATATTCCGGTATATTATGTTCATTGGGGCAAGTTGTTCCTTATCGCCAGTCCATCCTAAGTTTTCATGTCTCTACAACCCACAGACATTCTTCCTTGTTACGTATCAATAGCAATTGTTTCCGGGACTTACTTTGGTATGTGTGGTGAGGTTTAGGTCGCATTGCGCCGAAGGGAGGATGAACGACATACTGATGACGTCCATCTCCTCTGACGTGCTGACCAGACCGCATACTGCCAGCAGCAGGTAGTGGAAGCGGCCATATCCTGGTGAACAAGAAAAAAACATAGAGCATTGCAATTGCAGCGATTCAAGACATCCTAATTCTGTGGAAACATGTTGGTACATCGCGACGAGTTCTAAGTGAAATATCAATATACCACCAAACAGTAGTTACGACACAAAAATAAGAAATAAAAAAAAATCGGGAATTGAACCCGGGACCACTTCTCTGCCACTGAGCTAACTACTTTCCTACTGAACCTTTTTGGAAGGAGAACCACAGGTCCCGGGTTCAATCCCCGGCTTACGCTATGATTTTTTCAATATCTTATTTTCATATATGAAAATAATACAGCACTGTGAGTGCAAAATAAACCATACAGTAGTCGTAAGACATCAAATCGTAGGCCCTCTTAACGTAGTCATCTCCTAACATACAAATCACATTATAGCTACGACATCCTGACTAGATGCGTTTTAAAATCATATAAATAATACTTGCACTTGCGTAAGTAGCAGCAACGGTAAAAAAGTTCTAATTGTAAACCTATCTTTAGCAACTACTTCCTAAAAAACCCCACTGTCTGTCGCAGATTGTGTCGCTGCAGCTACTTGGGATATTAGGATAACCTATTTACTTAAAATACTTAAACTTCCAATGCTTCAGAAGCAATTCCAGAAAAAAAAATCATGTAAAGGTCTCGTGACTATTTTACTTAGAGTGTTTGCTTATTAAGATATGATATTGAACACTTGCATAAGCCTGACAGGTACTAGCAGCAGTATCCCGAGTCACCCATTTAAGGAATCAACCTACACTGGCTACTCTTACACGTTCCAACATCTACTTGGCTAGTACAGTACCATCTTAACATGGGTGGGTCGTTCCAAGAAAAGGTGGTCTGTTTACCAACTGTTCCTTCGGCCACGTGTCCCCATATCCTCTAAAGAATGCAACTATAGCATTCTTCATACATAAACGTGCTATGAAATGGCTAAGTACTAGATGCTCAAGTACCTTAAGTATTATGTTACTTCATCGTCATACCATACAGTTCATTATGGTCTAGAGAGGATCCGATTGAAATATGGCCCTTTTCCCAGTGGTTCTTGTATAAAGTCAATTGATGCGCCATTTAGATATTGATCAAATCTTATATCCAAAGTTTTGATTGTATCTTGATAGATTTAATTTCTGCGGCAAACCTCGATCATCTAACTTTATTTGCTGACGTTATTTCTAAGACATCATGTTATGATACAAGTACCTACCATGAGACATTCAGGGAATTGTTTGTTCATTTGCTAAGCGCCATATCTTCTCTAGCTACTAAAGTAACCTTTACAAATTATGTTATTGATGGGTCATGCATAATAAAACATAACATAGCATGCTTAACATATTTTTATAGTAAGATCTCACTATCGATGTAGCTTATAAAATTTGATACATTATTACTTTTAAACTCATTATAAGTATTTTTTCAACATGGCTTACGGATATGTCCTGAAAAGGACCCACGAAACGACATATTCGTGGAATCTATATATAGTTACCTATCGATACTGTATTTATTTACTTTATAAAATATTACACATACCTATAGTCAGCTATATGTGACTTGTTTACTAGCATCCGACCACTACATACACGAGAATGCAATGTGAGCTTTCTCCATTCATAAAACTGTACGTAATGATGACATTACTTGTTTCCTCACTTCAGTATCGCGTTACACATTCATATTGCAAGTTCCTTCACGTTTTACATTTCTGTTTGTTTTTGTTATTGTGTAATAGAATGTTGTCGATGCTACATTGTTTGAAATATACCAGTGTTTTTCTTTTTTGGGTCAATGCGCAAAAATACCAACCAGTGTATTATGTAATCGCATCTTGACCACATAAACAACTTTGCAATATAGCCTTTCGTCATAAAATTAGCACTTTTCAAAGGAAATTAAAATACCGAGTCCTTTTCAAAAATCGATTACTTTACCTACAAGATAAGGACTTATAATTAAATTAAATATAAAAAACAGGAAAAATGTGCCTTAAATGAGAAAACTACAACTTTTTGCACAACAGTTACTCATTAATCATCATCATTATCAACCATATCACTATTACAATATTTACAATACTTTAAACAAACCTGAACCAAACTCTGAAAATATGTTTCTTGTTTTTTTTTTTTTGTAATTTAGCCCAGAGTGGCTAGCTTTTCATGTTTCAAGTAATTTAATTTTGCCATAAAGTTCATGGGCCATTGGCCGCACCCAATTTATTATTTTGTGTTATTTTTGGTATATGCTAACTAATTTGGTATACTTTCGTTTGCAGTGGATAAAAACGACTCTTAACTGGGTTTTTACACTGTGTAAACTGTCGCACAATACTAAAACCTCTATTTCATAATATTTATTTTATTTTAATATATGTCATTCTCGACAATTTACGCAAACGGTAAAAATTACACGAAAACCTTTCTACTTAAACGTAGTCGTGCAAAAAATAAGCGACTTCAGAATTTTTGTTATTTTTAGCCCTCTATAACATTCTCTATAATGACAGGTGTACCGGACTAATTCGGTATGCAAAGATGATGTATCTAATTCTTAGACAGTCGATAGCTGCAATAAATTATTATAGATACGTCATTCTTATACCGTACAGAACGTAAGTGGTTATATGCTCTTTAATACCGTATGCACCAGAATCCTGTGTAGGAAGTAGAAAACGCGCGTAAGAGTGAAAGAGGCAGCAATATTAGCTGACCGACTCTCCGGGTGAGCTCCTGCTCCCCACTATACAGTCAGGTGTACATTTTAATAGCCACGGGGCTAAAATCATAGGGTCTAAAAAGAATTAAGCTGACTGGATGATAGGGCTCCAGGAGCGCAAATGATGACACATGTATTGTGCGTTGGCGTCTCTGCCTACTGTTTGATATCATTACTAGTATATTTTTAAGGCCGTAATATCCGAAAATAAAATAAAAATAATCTCACTGCTTACCGGTTAGTTCGATAGCCCTCTCGAAGTCAGCTTTTTCACAAGGGCCTCCCTTTTCCGGGTCGACTTTGACTGGACTCTTCAGCGACGGAACCACGCCTGAAACAAACATAACACCTTTGTAGAAAACAGAAGAAAAATATATACTTAATGTAAGCAAGGGACGGTGCAAGTAGGTACTTAAAACTTGGCAGGTCCAAAAGCTTACAGGTAGCTGTTGTTAGAAATTAAACTCATTTGTTTGGCATCACAATATGCTGTAACTGTCTATGGTTATCTGTCTTAGTGATTTTGACATTCCTCCTTATTTTAACCTTTACTAAGCCGCTAAGTATAGCTTTTACTAATTTATAATAATAAATAGTTTTATATCCTTTCATATTGAACTATGTCAGCGAATAAAAATAAGAAACATCAAGCAGTTATAACTGTATGCGACGGCCGATGTGGCGCAGTGGTAGTGGAACTGCCTGCGACGCAAAGGTTCCGGGTTCGATTCTCGGTGGGTCACTCACAAAGTTGATTCTAAAACATAGTTTGTGGCCGGCAGGCACTACCCTTGGGCGATACAGTGAGCGAGCCTATCGTGCATACAATCGTCGAAACTCTAAACATAACACTAACAATGAATAATAAGCTGAGTATAGTCTCAATTAACTGCAAGTCACTTCGTAGATCACTAAAATTTGTGCAAGACCTATGTGCTCATAATGATGTCGTAATACTTCAGGAGACGTGGCTTTTACCTACCGACCTACACATCCTTCAGAACATACATAAAGACTGTGACGCCATCGGTACATCTGCGGTGGACACATCTGTGGGGCCACTAGTGGGCCGCCCCTACGGAGGCATTGCAATTATATTCAAGAAGAGTCTTAAGGCAACTGCCACTTTAATAGGCGATACGCCTCGAATTGCGGCCGTTGAATTTACGCTATCCAGCGTATATAAACTTCTAATTATAAATGTTTACATGCCGACCCATAAAGATGTGAATCTAGCGGAATTTGTTGATTGCCTAAGCAAAGTGCACAGCATTATAGAAAACAACAGCTGCAATGACTGTATGGTTATTGGGGACCTCAACGCCGACCCGACCACCTCGTTCGGAGAAGAATTGGCCTCTTTTTGCTCTGAATATTACTATGAATGCCTGGATATCACACTGCTACCTGCCAATACCTACACTTACGTAAGTGATGCCCACGGTACCGTATCATGGCTAGATCACTGCATAATAACAGAGTCCCTGAAAAAATGCATCACTGACATGAAAGTTGACTACAGTATTTCATGGACCGACCACCGCCCTCTGTACGTTTCACTATCTATAGACAGCCTTACTAAACTGGCGACGGTAGATAACATTACTGAAAATAGGCCATGGGCTTGGAGCCCACGTAACGACCATGAAATACGCAAGTACAGCGAGCTTATGTGTTTATACCTACCATATCCAGACAGCGCTCGAACTATGGAAAGTACAATCGATATAAATAAACAGTACAACATTATAACCACCGCAATGCAATTAGCCGCCGCTGCCGCATTTCGCAGAAAAGTCGTAAAGAAAACCTACAAACAACACGCAGGCTGGAATGAGGAAGTCGCCGAACTTTATGATGAGTCACGAGAAGCGCTAATGACCTGGCATTACGCGGGCAACCCCAAAGAGGGAGAAATTGCTCAGCATAGAAAAACAAGCCGCGCGCGTTTTAAAACGGCCCTTAAACTATGCCAACAACGGGCGGAGCAACACATCATGGACAATATAGCCAGACAACTGCATGATAAAAACTTTATAAAATTTTGGCAGAACACTAATAAAGTTTGCAAGTCCCGAGCATCCGTACCATCGAACATAGACGGCGAAACCGACAATCAAAAGATAGCAAACCGGTTCATTGGCTGTTTTACCTACCCTGCGCCGGCCGTACCCCTACCGCCGCCTAGGCCTGCGCGTGCGTCATCACTCACTACCTACGACGACGACAGCACCTCTGTACCACGAGACGCGCGCGATAGCGATAAACGTGAGCCCGCTTGCGTCACCAAAGTCACACCAGAGCTACTTCATAAAATAATACGCAACATGTCGAGTGGAAAATCGCCGGGACATGA
The DNA here is from genome assembly GCA_027580185.1 of Tuta absoluta. NCBI lineage: Eukaryota > Metazoa > Arthropoda > Insecta > Lepidoptera > Gelechiidae > Tuta > Tuta absoluta. The sequence goes on from JAQAHW010000009.1 coordinate 8,347,294, forward strand.
CGGTCTAACCATTGAGCATTTGAAGACATTGGGCACCCCTATCTGCGAGATTCTATGTCATCTTTTTAAAGCAATAATTAAATTTTGCTACCTGCCACCGTCACTTACGAAAACTGTGATAGTGCCTATATGTAAAAACAGACAAAAAGACACAGCAAGCTCGGGTAATTATCGTCCTATTGCTCTAGCACCTATCATTGCTCGCCTATTAGAGAAAACTATATATGAGCTATGTAAAGAACAGCTGACTAGTAGTGATCATCAAATGGGCTTCAAAAGCGAATCATCGACTACCACTGCCATATATGTAGTAAAACAAATTGCTCACTACTACAAAACCAGAAAAACATCTGTTTTAGCTTGTTTCTTGGACCTCAGCAAAGCATTTGACCGTGTTTCCCACCCACTACTTTGGGATAAGTTGCGCAGTAGAGGAGTACCAACTGAACTTGTGAGGGTCCTGGAAGAATGGCACATGCAGCAAACTAACGTGGTTAAATGGAATGACGCTTACTCTGAGCCCGAAAACTTAAACTGCGGCGTAAGGCAGGGCGGGTCAAGCAGTCCTGTCCTGTTCAACTTATATATGGACGAACTTAGTCACAAGCTGTCACAAGCAGGAATCGGATGTTCGATAAATGGAGTGTGCGCAAACCACGTTAGCTACGCTGATGATATGGTTTTATTAGCACCAAACACATCAGCTATGAGAAAACTGCTCAAGATCTGTGAAGAATACGCAATGGATCACAATATGGAGTACAATCCCACGAAATCAGTCTTTATGGTATTTAAATCGGCCAATACACCTGATAATATACCTCCTGTACTTCTGAATGAAGTGGCACTTGCAAGAGTCGAGGATGTTAAATATCTGGGTCATATCATTAACTCTAATCTTTGTGACGAACCCGACATGGAGAGACAGCGCAGATCCACAAGTGTGAAGGCCAATATGCTGGCCCGGCGTTTCCAGCGCTGCAGCCCGCCTGTTAAGCGCACCCTGTTCATGACGTATTGCACCAACCTTTATACCGCCGAGCTCTGGTGTAACCATACTAAAGCGTCATACAATCAAATTCGAGTGCAATATAACAATGCATGGCGGGCGCTGCACCGATTGCCGCCCTGGTGTAGCGCGTCCAAAATGTTTGCGGCCGGACGAGTGCCTGGTTGGGCGGCCCTGATGAGGCACGTGACGGCGGGCGCGAGGGAAAGACTGCGTCTATCATCCAACTCCATAGTGCGCGCGGCTCACAGCTGGCTGGCTAGCCCCCTCCACGCACGGTGGCGTGACCTACATATCGCTTAGTGGTGTTGTTGTTTAGTTCACCATACCTACCATTGCTATATCATGAGTGTTTTTTAAATTAATACTATTGTAATGGCTTAATTTTTTGAGTGACATACTTATTGTTTAAGGGTATATTGAAAATTTTGTAATATTTTATTTGTTATTCTAATTAAATTATTATGACATAGTTATTAAGACTGCAGTATACGTGTACGCCTAACAAAATGTGAAATATGGGTTTATCCTGGAATAAAATTATTATTATTATTATTATTATATTTATCACTTTGTGAATTTGTTTCCATTCTGGTTAGGACATTGCAGGCTGAACCACCTGATTGTCCGAAAAGAAAAATGGTTCCGTGCTTCGGAGGGCACACAACCTTGTCAGAGGCCTACTTCTAGTAGTAGGCGGTTGAAAAACTGACACCAGGGTTTATCGGGTCGTTGGATGACTCGGTGCCCCATACGCAAAAAAAACAGTACACCGCAACTCCACCACCGCTAAGCAACGGGTACAATCACGTCAATCACATTGCAGGGTCAACGAGGCCCATAATTTAATACCTACTTAGTTGTTATCAACTTACTCATTGAAGGGTACTAACTAATGCAACCCAACTTGGCTAACCTTAACTAATCTAGATAATAGATGTCAACCGGACAGATTGCATTGTTTTATCGACTTAATTTTCCCACAAAAACTTATTTCTTATCAATAAGCTAAATATTAACTCGAAGAAGTAAATATTTTAATAATTTCATCATCTTCGATTAAACTGTTTACGTTAGATGCATATTTAGGAGTTTCTATAAGCAATATGCTTACTTTATTCGGGTGTGGGGACGGTCTAATAAAAACTTTGCAAGCATAGATCATGAAACTCAATATTTTATATGGAGGCTATATTGTTGAACGAGAAATAAAATGACTCCCGTACATTCGCGATCAGCTGACTGTATGTCTATTGAAACTTCGACAAAAAACTTCTTTTTTTCCAATATAGACTCCATACTAAAAGTTACTCAGTTTCATGGTCTGATCATGCCTGCAAAGTTTTCGGTACACCTATAAACCTACCTATAATTCTCTAAGCATAAAAATAAACAAATAATAAAATAGATATATACAAACATAGGTAAGTTGCTTGCTACCAACTTCCGTTAAACAAGTTTTAATAACATAAGCTACTTCTCATTATAATTACATTTCCTTTAATCAAGACACGCATAAAAATTCTTACAAGCATTTACATACAAGCAGAGTAGACAAATGAATATTATCTAAAGGCGAGAAGTATTTCATGGCCTGTAGCAGTGTTTCTCAAAGTTTAAGCTTTAGCTAGCTCGGTTATAGAGAACTAAAGTGCAAAGTTTTCAAAGTGAAAACACATGTAAAATATCTCAATTGTCAAATATTTGTCTTAAGTATGATGTCTTGGCTGACAAAAGAGCATCAAAATGTACAGAATTGTGGCGGAGTTTGTCTAATGTATCACGTACTATCTTAGGTGAAATATTTTTTTTGACAGCACAGTTTTTCACCTTGCGTAGTTTTACAAGAAGGAAATGCTCACTACCGCTTTAATTTTCAAGGACACCATAAGGTCTCGTCTCGTCTCTAGGACTGTTTTAGTAGGATTACGGTCTCGATAACGACGATAACTTTGGGATCCACTGGCCTGCAGCAATTATCATGAGGCCAGTATCTGACTCGGTGATCTTTTGGCGTGTTAACTGCCACACTTGTATAGCTTCCGACTTTACTACTTATCTCAGGACCTTATTCAGAAGATATTTGTAAATCAAAGTTACGCTGGCTTTGAAAACTATTATCCCACCAAAATCATTTTCATGTTAAATGTTGTGTGAAAACATATCCTATTTCAAGTAGAGCCAAGCTTCTGAATCTACACGCCCTAACTCTACCAACCTAAATTTCACTATCTATAGATACATTACATCTCAGTCAAAATGTATGGCTTCACCGTTTCGCTACCGCCACGAAGGCTTAATAAACGCATTATGTATAATATCTTGTTACTGCAGTAACAAGTTTGCGAATTGTTCCTACGAAAACGGCTAAGCCTTAGGTACATTTTGAGAGTATGCTCTGATGAAATTAAAAATGCATAGGGACCTAGAACTATAGAATTTGGCAGGTAGCTTTATTTGGAAGTAATACTGGGTACAATACAAGTAAGGAAATAATCCATTTTAATACTTTTTTAAGGGACCTATTTTTTTTTTCATAAATACTTGTAGTTCAAGTGGGCTTGTGCATGTAACGGAACCCTCGATGGGCGAGTCCGACTTGCATTTTCCTTTTTTTTTTCGATGGTCTTAGTTGCCAGTGATTGAGGAAAGCAGCATTTTAAAACAATTTTCAAAAGAATCAAGTAGGTACCTATAATACCTACGCTTCTCTTGAGGCGCTAATTGATACCATTAGCTGATGAGATAAAGGTGAATGGAAAACAAGAACCTACCTTAGGTAGTACTTACGTACAGAAAAAAGACAAATTTAAAGCCTATTAGCGGTATCCGCTGGGTACGTGGGTAGGTAGCGGTACTAAAAAACTTGCCAATTTGTACCGATCGGGATATCAGTACCCACGTACCTACCCAGCGGATGCCGCTGTAGTTTTAATAGGGCTTAAAGTTTGGCATGATTCACTCAACACTAATGTCTGACCTGACTACAAAAGATAAAATTTCAAATTTTACCTAGCCATGGTTCAGTTTCTAAAATTATCTTAGTTTTTCTGAATTATTATTGTCCTTGTTTATTCGGCGCTTTGCTGGCGCTAACTAGGATACTAGTTCACTGGTTTATCTAGTTATGCAAATTATTATTGCAATCGAAAGTCATTAACGACACTTTCAATGGCTTTTATCACCAAAATAAACATTAGAAGTGACAGAAAGTACCTCTGTATTTTGTTTTTAATACACTTTTGACTCAAAAAATCAGCAGTTCATGAAAATTATTAACATTATTTTATTTAAATGAAAAACGGCTAGTCCATCAAGAAATACCTACGCAACTTTTATATCATGATAAATAATTGTATTTCGCTAAAAATGCGACTAGTAACCTGCAACTTTGTATGTATGTATGTGATAAATAAAATTAAGGGAATCACATAGGCTTAGTGCTGCCTCACTTAAAAATTCATAACTCGATTTAAACGTAATTTATCGAAAATCTGCTTCTAGTCTATGTAATCCCCATATACATAGGGTAAGTACTTACTTAATTCTGCAATCTTGGAACCTGGTCCGTTTAGCTGGAGATCCCTGTTTACATCACAATCTGAAAATAATATTAATAGGTGGTATTAGTGAGGGAAGTCGAAAACAGTAAAAATGGTTTTCTATAGACTAAATACATAGTGGTTATTAAGTATACATTAAATAAAAATAAATTAAATACTATATTATGCTAACTTAAACGGTTATAGCTCCTAAACTATCGGCTTCTGGAGAATGATCGTATAATATTTGGAAGGTACAAACTAAGGGCTCTCTGAATATATGTCTATTTTAAATATGTCTATAAGTGTAGACTGACATTTTAAATAGGGTCCCGCTGGCTTGACGGTGCGGAAAATGGTTTACTTTTTTTACAGAGGATTTTTTTTTATTTCACATTTCTGTAGGTACAAATGTATACCTACAAGACCAAATAAGTATCAATCCATTCCCGTCCCGCTGCGTATACGTAAACTAGTATTTTGAGAGTCTGCCTCATGATTATTACTCCAATCGAATCCTATTTTCAAAACCTGTGGCATTCTATTATTCTCGATATCGCATTCTATTCTAATACTACACAAAAGTTTTCATTGATACCTACTGTCTACGTTTAATGGCTTTTTAATTTGATAAATACATATTACTTTATTTGTCAGCTTTGTAGTGATTGATAAGTGACTAAATAAAAACTCATTAACAAATTATTCTGTCGGCAAAAATATGTTCATTTCGGCCAGTAATTTTGCCTTTTAGGGGTTTATTCATCTTAGCAATGAGGAAAAGCAACTAATAGGGTCGAAGTATCATCGGTCCCAACCCATCCAAACCAGTTTGTTCTCATGCAAAACCCAAAATTAACGAGATAAGTATTTTATATTTTTTAATGCAAAAATGTTATCGATCGATTCACACAAGTTTGCTAAAACGCAAATAATAGCGTTTATACTTTAAAACTATAATCTTTTTGCATTTTAAATTCTAGAGAAAGTTTCCTGGGCAGGTTCAGCCCTTGATTTATTGGCTGTTAATTAGTCTGCATCGCATAAACCACTTACTGTGAGGTTTCTTGGGCCCGGAGTTAGTTTCTACCATCCTAGACAGGCTGGGACGATGTATGGCGTCGGACGGGCGGTTTTAATATCCCAAATCCCAATGTAGCTTATTTTTTATGTTTCAAAAATTTTATATTGTTTCTTGACCATTGGCCGAACCCAATTTATAATTTTGTGTTATTTTAGGCATAGGCTAACATACTTTCGTTTGCAGTGGATAAAAACGACTCAAACTGAGTTTTTACACTGTGTAAAGTGTCACATAATCAATACTGGTATATTTTATACCTAATATTAGTTTAATTAAAGACACTTAAAAATTCAATTTATGAATGAACAACCATACATTCATTCGAAAATTTACGCAAGCGTAAAAAATTACACAAAATGTGACTACAGACAAAAATACCTTACGCAATCGTACAAAAAATAAACGATATTTGAATTTTTGTAATTGCGCCCTCAAATAATGCCAGCTGTTCCGGACTAAAACTGTCACTTGTTTGTATAAACCACTCACTGTGAGGTTTCTTAGGCCCGGGGTCAGTTTCTACCATCCTATGCGGGCGGGCGGCGATGTATGGCGTCGGGCGCGCGGCTCAAACTCTCACTGGTCCGGAGATTGCTTCCAACGGCGCGCGGCTCGTCTGTTCACAAAAAAGAAACATCAGGAACTTATAGAATACAATTATAATTGTTAATAGGAGATACTAATGGTGGGTTTGCCTATACAGACTGTAATATTACCAGTAACCAATACATCACCCCAAAATTGTGGCTTTACCCAGACGCTTATTCTACTACTCAGATTCGGAAAAACCATCTTGTGAATGGCAAAGAGCAAATAAACATATGACCAATAGGTATCCCAACGCGAATGTGACCGCTCACAACACAAAATATTTATTGACATTCAAAAGGTGTCCATATTGGAAAGACGTGAAATGAACAAACATGTGATATGATGATGACGTTGTGATGGATCACATAGGAAGGATCTAGTTATGCATCAAGGTTTCTGAAATAACCCACTAAATAACTCTACATTTTATAAACAAGAGTTTAGAGTCGTGGAGGTGGTCGTGGATAATTAGTAGGAGGAGCATAATACAGAAGCAGTTATTTTTTTTGTATATTCTTTACGCTTTTCTAGACTATTAATGAGTTGACAAAATAGGCTTTTAGCTAAAGAACTTGCAACTTGGAAAATTAAAACATTGAGGTCACGTATTTATTGTCATTTTTTTTGTAATGTATACAAGGAGTAATAAAAAGCGAAAAGCCAAAGCCAAAGGCAGGTCAAGGTACCACATACATAATTACATCCTACTCAGGAAACTGAACAACTTTCCCCATGGAAAATATGCCGATATATATTTTAATTTTTTTTATCATTTTGTATTGCAAAAAAAAAACAATTGTCTTTTAGTATTTCGACCCATGTTCCATGGAACAGAACATGGAATGTTGTTTAGTTTCTTGAGAACTTTGACCTCCTTTCGGCTTGTTATACTCGTACCCTTTTTGTCACTTTCTATATAATATGTAGTATTACAAGTAGTATGTAGTACATTCAAGTCTATCTCAATAATAACATTCTGGATCTTTAATAGTACCTACTCTCATTTCTAAGATACTAACAATTTTACGATTTTTTTTTTTTTATTAATGATGGGTTTGCTCTTGACTCTAGTCTAGGTCATAGGACAGAGACAGAGTCTAAGATGAAGCGAGCTCACCCAGAAGAAGCCTGTTAAGGCACTGGCACTCCCACACACTGACGGAACGCAGCAAGCTACTTGGCGCCAGACTTCGGTGGGATGGTGGTCGCGAGCCAGGCGGCCCCTTACGGAGCCTTCCACCGCGCACGTGGGATCGTTCAGCCGGACTTATCCACAAATTATTTTAATCAAGATTAAATGGATATTTTACGATCCAACATTGGATAAACATTTTAAAGGTGCAAATGTAAGTACTAAAAGTAGCATCAATAGTTTTTTTATCAACATTGTTCGAAATGTTTATCGTGAAGGTGTTTGATTTTATATGTCTAATACATATAGAGGTATTATACTTGCAAAGTTTTGGCAAGGTTTTACATTTTGCTATTGAGTAGGAATACAGGGTCACTGGTAAGGTAACGATCCCGTGATAGGGTAAAACAGCACATAAAACTGAACAAATAAAAAAAACAGACTTTATCCCTTGCGGGGCAGGCAGAGCGTTAAAGGCCGTAAAAATACTTTCGCTATTGTCACTTCTGTCAAATATTTAAGGGCCGTTACAAAAAAATCGTGTACCACTATAGTAAAAGGTTGTCAGCTGGCGCCTAAATTTGTAATACACACACGAAACCCTCGAGTCCTTTAGACGCTTCTTACGACACCCGCGGGAAAGAAATAGGGTGATGCTATTCTAAGCCAGCATAACTAAAATAAAATAGCATAAACCTTTCGGTCTCTGATTCCTTGTACTACAGAGGTGACTTCCAATAGAAGGTGTTGAGCGCTATTGTGTCATTAGTTCATGAAGTACTTTATCCACAACTAACAAAAATATCCGTGTGATGCTGGCTTAGAATAGCATCACCCTATAACATCATCAAGAGACAACGAAGAGACTCGAAGTTTCATTTGCATTACAATTTCAGGCGACAGGCGTGAGAACCTGTCACTATAGTAATACACGATTTTTCTGAAATGACTCAAGTATTTGTCGGACATGCCTATATTACAGCCGTTAACGCTCTGCCTACCCCGCAACGGATAAAGGCGTGATATGTATGTATGTGCATTATGGCGGGCGATTATAACAAAAGGCGGGAAACTAGCGTCATGTATAAAGCTTGGTTGAACAACTGCGCTGCTATCAAACCTACCTAGTACATGCTAGTACATTGTTTTGTAACTGTTACCGCCTTGTCAACGTTATGCAATTCAAGTTCAATAACATGGTTTTTCGGACTATTATAGCCGTGACCATGAGTGAATGAGTTAGTATTTGTATTACGTAGGTATATGATGTTTGACACATAGATTTTGGTTGTAATATAACAATTTTACATATGTAGCTACAGGAAGTATTAAGCTGACGCGTTTGTTTTTAACTTTATTAGCATCAAATCGCAAAAATCACAACGTCATTCAATTTAGCTACTTCCCTATAGTTTGTTTGGTCCTTTGGTTGGATATTTATTTATTACCTATTTGTGTATTCGGAATCCCGCGACTAAGGGACTCGAGGGTGTGTTATGCAATTTTATCGATGGGCCGACAACATGTCACTATGGCGATACACAATTTTGTGGCGTAAATGTCCGTTTTTTGCGGCTATTTACGCTCTGCCTACCCCGTGTAGGCTTCTTCTATAGGCGTGATATGTGTGTGTGTATTCGGAATTTAAATCATTGAACAATTTACACGTAAGTTTATAGATAGAGAGATATCTATCAGCTTAAAAAATAAACTGTTTTAAATAGGTATGTTAGGTATTTAAATTAAGTACGTATAGATTCATGTAGGTATATCATTCCATTCGATGGACTCAAAATATAGAGAAAGGGAATGTCTTTGCCGACATCAATATCAAATAATTATTTTCAAAACAGATTTTTTTTCTGCGCGGGATAAGGTGCCTCAAATTAGTGTCCGATTTTGACTTAACGTTTTTTTTTACATTTTTATTTTGATCAAGTTGCTTGAGAAATAATAATTTATATAGATACCAAGCTAGAGTTAATATTAATGAAACTGAACGGAAAAATACCAAGAAAGTTTCGTGAGCATGAAAAATTAAACATGATCTCATACATTTAATTTGCGCTTTGTCTCAAAGCAGTTGCACAAATTAAGTATTGACACAGTTGGTCAAAGTTAGGGTTAACTTTACCGGAATATTGAAAATAAAAATAAAATTAAATTTATGATTGCCATTTGTATAAATATAAGAAACCATTTATTTGTTCGGTATCGGTCATCGTTAAAATCGCATTAAGAATAATGCTATCCTAAAATTTACTAGATTGATTACGAAAAGTTTCTCAGTCAGTATTTTCTGAAAACACCTTAAAGTAAATAAAAGAAAAGATAATGTAATAGTTAATATTCTTACTTTTATACCATTTTACTAAAACATTCAATTCACAATCGAATTGACAACAATATAGTACCTATATGTGATCTCTATATTGCGATGCTATCGAACCAAACATGACCTACCTGTGACTGACGTGACCCCTTGTTGTAATAGCCGATTTCAGCAATGCATGCTTTCAGGATTTCACTGGTTTATTTACGTCACAACCGATTACATAAACTAGTATTCGTATCAAATAACACTCTGATGAACCATTTCACGTCACTTCCGGTCCAAAACGCACGCATAGGGTAGTTTGAAAGTTTTACTTCGACTATAATGTTTCCACCAGCACAAACTTTTTAGAAATAAATCGCGGTTCTTTGAATGAGTTTTATTTTTTTCGTCGGTCGTGTGTTCGATTTTTAAAGTAGCGGAGACGTGTAAACGTCAGGAGGTAGCGCGCGAATATGAAGGCAAAGTGTGGCAAAGGCGTGCGCGGTATTCAGCCGTCGGCGGCGGCGCAGTGTTACCTGATGCGCTGTGAGTGAGCTTGGTAGATGCTAGGTACGCAGGAGGTAGATGCTATCTGTCGCTGCTCGTCGCTACTGCAGACCAGTCCGTCGCCCCACCACGCTGTGTTGATTCTATTATCATCTCACAAAGGGGCTAATATACTTGCTCTCCTAAATAGCATATTTTCTGCTATATTTGTCTCGCCTTTGTTAAAAAATTGATATTAATTGGAATATAATTTGTGGAAGCTAAGGCAATATTTCACAAATTCAAAACCGAATGGTCCTAACAATCTGCTTTGTATATATATGTATAGATATTAGTTAATATGATGTGTAAAATTTTAGTGCAATTTACATATTTTGAAGGTGACTATCGATTTGGTATATATCTTCTTCTTGTCGTGTGGAACAACGTGTTGACGAACGACCTGATAGTCCCTTTCTAATATAATAGCTAAGTACTAAATGTTAATATTGGATTGGCAGTATGACTGCCTGCTTCGCAGAATACCTAGGTTCCGGAATATTTTCTTGTGTCATCAAGAAATATACTTGAATGACAATTGGACAAAAGCGTATTCTGAATGTTCTGAACTATAAGTATAAGCGTATAAGTTACAAAAATAAACTACTGAAGCAAAATAAGAGTGCTATCTTGCCAACAAACTGTTTTCGCAGTTCGGCGAGAATATTAAAGTAAATTATTGTAATGTCTGTAAGTACACAATAAATACATAACCTTTTGGGTAAGACGGTAAGAAGACATACCAGACTGGGGGGTGTAAGGTGGTGTGTCAACTTACCCGTACAAACTCGTATTCATTAGGTACTTTATTTGCTGAATTCCTGGCAATTTTTATGTACCTTTACCTAACAGTTTGCCAGGAAGGAATTTATGGTGTTTGTATCTTAGTGCTATGCCGTTTCACACTGATCGGAATGGTGTGGGTTTTGGTTCACACAAAATTTGATTATATCGACGGGATCCGGGCTAGGGCTAGGCTAGGGAGAACAGTTTAAACTTAAAGTTTCCATTTTCTGAAAAACGTCATAACTTTAGCAAATCAAATTATTATTTCAAAAAGAAGGTTTGAACTGTTGCTATAACATATTCTCCGTAATCTGATATTACATTATTAACGAAAAGAATTAACGCTTAATACAGATTGACCAATTTTTTCTCTTTTTTTGTTTTAGTCTGAATGATTCGGTTATTATTTTTTATTCCAAGCTAAATGATTTAACAGCCTAACATTGCACATTGATAAGCCTAAACTGATTTCATAAAATACATTATTTCAAACCAAAGATAAATTATTTCAATACCTTAATGCTATACCGGTGAGGTGCGACTGATTATCTATTGCATAAGACAAGCTTCTAAATCAATAAATTGTTATCAATTAGACACAGATAGATGCTAAATGTATTAAGCGATATTCCTAAATAGGGTGTAATTTTACTAGTGACCGATACTGCAAACAGAGGACGGGCTGGTGATAAGGAACATTTTTCCCCAAGGAACATGGGTCGAAATATGAAAAAGAAATGAGCTTTCATAGTAACTCAAATCAGCTGATCGGCAATTTATCCTGGAGGACCAATTATTATTTTTCATATTTCGACGTATGTTCCTTGAGGAAATTTGTTCCTTATCACCAGCCCGTCATTAGTGTTCGCTATCGGTCACTAGTAAAATTTCACCCTTTATATTTATATGATGAAGCTAATTGTAGGAAGCGATATTTGCTAACGCTCTGCCTACCCCGCAAGGTATTAAGGCGTGATATGTGTATGTATCATGTATGTGTGTACTTCAAACAACCTTACGGTACCTAGAGGTCGGTCAATTTTCCGCTCGATCGGAGAATTAAGTTGAGTTATTATACCTATAAATAATACTTCGTATAATATGTGTCAAGTATTGTTGATTCTGTGTGTATTTAAAAATATACAACTTATTAGTGTCTAGGCACTCTCCTTTGTTGACTTGGGGCAAAAAAAAAGCGAAAGCTTTGCGGGGGAAATGGTGGGAGTCCTTTTTTTACGTATCTTATCTGAACTAGCCTGCGTCATCCCACTGCTAGGCAAAATGATCCCTTTTATCTTTAAATCTCTCATTCCGTCTTGGTATCGGATAATCATTAAATTGTGAGATGAACTATCATAAATATAAGATTTTATCAATTTTTTTAAAATTGGTCTTCTAATACAAAGCGACACATTTTTAAACATTAATTTATGGGAGGTAGGTATATTTCTTTTTCATATTTCGACCTATTTTCCTTCGGGGAAAGTTGTCCAGTTTCACGAGTAGAACACGCCCTATAAATGATTGCACTGAATTTTATAGGATCTTAGGTATATAGTTTGAAGAAACAACTTTGAAATCATAACATTTTCTATCCCAGCGAGAGAGAAAAGATTCATTCCTATGAAAGTATAAGAAGCCATAGATATTCAAAGACATCCTAATTTCAACGGAGATACTAGAAGATAAATCTCATCAACTTGGACTCCGCTGATTACACTGCAGAAGAACCAGATTCAACATACTGTGAGACCTACTACACAAGATACGGTTTCAGCATTCTGCGTGGTACCGGAACGTAACGCTAGGCAATCAAGAAATAGATGGCGGTAGAGCAAAAATAATTTTAATTCTAAATAATGACGTCTATCATAGTCATCCGTGACCACGAGCTCTGTAAAGAGCTCGAAATGTAAGAATTGTAAAATTCAAATAAACACAACTTAAATACGTTTAAAACTGTTATATTGTGATAACCCTGAAATCCGTGAATTGACCTTATATGACCTGTTGACACAGTGCGTGAGCATCGTCGAGCATGAGCTGTAGTCGTCGGGCTCATTGATAGGCTGGTCGGGTCACAAATCTTGTGCACTGACCAGGCTGAGTTGACCCGCTCTCGCATCCGTCGTGGTTATGGCGCAAGAGGTCAAGGTACTTGTGTGTCAACCAGCTAAAACTGAGCTCGCTAGTCACGCTTGGCCATTCTCACGTTTTCCTTTAGTAAAAAATGGTTTTGAACAACAGATCCAGAATTTAGAAAAACATCACCTTATTTCGTGGTGACAGCGACCGTAGTTTACGGCCGTTAAGGCTTTGCCTACCCCGAAAAGAATAAAGGCGTGATATGTGTATGGACTGCAACAGGCTGATGTATGTATGATCATACATACATATCAGCCTATTGCAGTCCAATGCTGGACGTAGGCCTCCCACAGGGTACGCTGTAGGGCACGATCTCCCGTTTTCGCCATCCAGTCCCTACCAGTCAGTCGCCTTTTTAAAGTCATCGGTCCATCTGGCCGGAGGTCGTCCAACACTACGCTTGCCGAGGCGTGGCCTCCACTCGAGAACCCGTTTACTCCACCGTCCGTCGGTTCTACGACAGCTGTCTACGAACTCCATCATTTGACTGAAATGTGTCTTCATTTGTAAAAAAACAGAAGTTCATTTTATGTTTTTTTTTCAGCTTATTTGTAATATAACCATGCTCTAATATAAAATACTCAATTTGAAACTGCTCGTCTCGTTATCTCGTTGATTGATTGTAATAAAACGAAGACCTAATTTAAACCCGTTTGTAGGTTCGTTTGAGTTGTTGATAACCGAACGATGTGTCGTCAAAACCGCGTTTCACTTAATAGCCTGAGAGCTTACCACGTGAACAAGAGTACGAATTGATGAGAAGATCAAAGACATCTACGTACACAGTGGACTATTCTAACGAATGATACTTGCGGTTGACATCTCTTGGTACTGCTCCCACCAGCTAATTTTTAATTTTACATAATTAGCAAATAAATATAAACAAACCCTTGTTGTCCTGCTTCAAACACAAAAATTAAAGCCGCCTTCTTTTTATATTATATTTATATCTTCTTGAAACAGTACTCTTTTTCACGTGGCCAGGTGCCTATGTTATGAAACTACAGGCTACAAGTCTACAGGTGAAATTCGTAGTATATTGCGTAGCCGGTCATATTCCCGGTAGCATAATGGCTAACCGACTACGCAATGAACACCGAATTTAATCTGTAAAGTTGATTGATAATATCGGACACAGATCTCCGGGTAATCATCCATACTAGTAAAGTATTATAAATCCGTGAGTTTGTGTGTTTGTTATCTATTCACGCTTAAACTGCTTGACGGATCTGCATGAAATTTGGTACACCGATACAGTATAACCTGAAATAACACATTTGCTACTTTTGTCATGGGAAAACATGTCATTGCCACAGAAAAACAGAAAATTGCTGCGGGTGAAACGAACGGGTGGTAGAAATCTAGATTCGTAGTAGATTATTCCGCCACATTAGGCACAACTATTTAATAGTAAGTTACCTAGTGCATTCCAGTCACGTAATTATGTTTAACAGCCCGTCATTTTGTCATTTTGATAACATCCAAAACTTAAACCTACTCCACTTGAGACTGAATCCACGAAAATGTAAAATTAATATTCTAGTAATTTACGTTTTACGGTTCTAGAGTGCAAACCAAGAAACTGCCACTTAATCACAATTTTTAAAGGCCGTCTTCAGGATTCATCGGGTCTTTCGTATAACACATAATAATATATAATATAATATAAAGTATAGTTCGTAGTAACAGTCTTCTAATTAATTTTAGTTACTTGCGTTTCACATTGCCGGTGAATCATCAATTTAAGTTTTTTGCTAGATTATAACAGTTTTTGTGGCCAACAAACTACTAAAACTTCATTAAAAAAACGGCTAAAGTTATTTATTTTACGTTCAATTCAATTCAATATATTTTATTCAGTAAAATATATACATTGTCATAAGGTCAAGTAAATTAAATTAATGACACTAAAGTGTACAGTAATTAAGATATAATGTGTACAGAGTATAAGTAAAACGTCTAAATGTATATTATAATAATATTACGATTTATTATTTTAGAAATTCTGTTAGTTAGTGTAAAAAGCCTTTTGTGTCAGCCAGGACTTGCGGCGGTGACAAAATATAGGATAAGAGACCACGGTTCTGATATCAGAAGGAATTTTCCTATAAAATATTATAAAAATATAAAAAGACGCATCGGATTTCCGATAAGATGTGAATCCTCGAATAATGTTTTGTCATTTCATTAAAAATACAAACGTCAATGTCCTTTTTTCTTTACAAATCACTTTCACGTGTATCTTTACGTACTTGCGTTACGTAATTTCTGGACGACTTTTTGATAAGTATTCCATTATTATAAATTCACGTGTGAATATATTATAAACGATGAAATAACAAGTTTACGAAGTTCAATGATCGTATAACATAAAAGATACGATTAAAAAAACAAAAGGCAAACATTTTTTGACCAATAAATTTTGTTTCTGGTAGGTAGACCGATTCTAAACCAGAATACAAATCAAACGGATCGAATAGTAGACCTCCTAATTTTTTGAATCAGTAGGTAGATAGTTCATTTTTTGTTTTTGCAAATACCTCAAGAAATCGTACTTTTCATACAACGAGTGAAATATTTCTCCCGCCGGACCTATTGCTACGTCACAGGCTACGTCGTAGCAATGTACTACGTACGCGGCTACGATGAGTGTTTTTAGTTCAATCAACAGGGGGCCATCTAAATAGTGTGGATTGTTTTCTAAACAAACTGGTCATGACAAAACTGCAACAAAAAGTATATATTTTTTAACTACGGATGATTTTTTTACACCCGTTCAAGAAATAGGAATGATGCATTATAAAAAAACAAATTATAACATTGTTCAAGATATTGAATTGACAATGATTGATGATATATAGAAGGAAAAAATATAAACACACATACATGCATATTTCTCGTCTTTATCCCTCGAGATATGTTTTTATTATTGATAATCTTCATAAATAGTAACTACTGGTTTTTAGGGTACCTCATTCTACTAGAAACCTTGATTCTTTCCACCTTCATATCACCATCTCTGCCTGTTTGCTTCTCGCTAGCATTCGTTTTTATAAAATAAATGTATTATTTTAAGACCTCATTTATAGTGATAGTAAGATAAGAGTTGAACAATTGTCTGGTATTTATCGTTTCTTTTTGTCTTGATTTATATATCATCACCCCATTTCTTTCCCGTGAGTATAAGATGAATTTTACAATTGTATTATTGACGTACCAGCCAAATAGTATAAATGATTATTACCTACTATTCATCGTTATCATTTAATATGAATAGGAATAAATTATTTTGATGCATTTGTATTTCTTATAATTCAGAAATAATACAATACAATACAATACAATATTCTTTATTTGTACAAAACACACAAAAACAAACAGATACAAAAAATGAAAAACGATCGGTACAATTTAGGCGGCCTTATTGCTGAGATAGCAATTTCTACCAGGCAACCTTTGGGTGAAAAAAGAAAGAGTATGTATGGTTAAGCGGGATAGTGCATAGGTACATCTACATATACTAATAAACTATTTTACATACTAATGCATATAAGTACATTATTTAAGTTAAATAAACTAATATATACTAATATGATAAACTAATATATAATGATATGGAAGAGGATGATAAGAAAAACAATCAGTGAAAAGAGAAAAGAAATTAAATGAAAAATGTGAAAGCTGTACATAAAAAACATACATAAAACATAACTAGTAGCTAGAAATATAGGTATACATACATGCTTACTTAATATTATGAGACGTAAGAAAATGGTTTTTTATTTTCTCCTTAAAACAGGCCAGTGACGGTGACCGTTGAATATTCTGGGGCAAAGAATTCCACAGCTTGATAGCTCGCACTGTGAAAGACTTTGCATAAAGGTCGGTCTTGTGGGAAGGAAGGTTGAGCTTAAGGGAATTGCTGGCACGCAGATTGCGAGGTAGTGTCGAGGAGTGGAAGATAAAACGCTCTTTGAGGTAAGGAGGAGTATGAGGAAGGGAAAGGACAGAGTAAAGAAGGGAGAGAATATGGCAGTCCCTCCTAAGAGATATAGGTAACCATTTAAGCTGGGACCTATAAAATGATACATGGTCAAACTTACGCAGACCAAAAATAAATCTTATGCAAAGATTTTGCAGACGATCCAGTTTGTTGACTAGCTGGACTGTTAGGTCTGGATAACACACGTCATAATAATAACGATTTTTATAATGTATTTCTCTGTACTCAAACGACATGTAAATTATTTTACCAAATAAATGATTATGATTATCGTAAGAGGCGATTAAGGGCCTCGGGGGTTACATATGTATTGCAATTTAGGCGATGGGCTGACAACCTATCACTATGGTGATATACAATTATCTGAATGACCCTCAAATGTTTGTCAGACGAGGCTTAAATGTCCGTATTTTACGGCCGTTGCGGCCTACCCCGCAAGGGATATAGGCATGATGTGTGTGTGTTGTGTTGATTTAAATGTTTTCCTCCAAATGCCTGGTAAATTACTAAATTAACTATAACTAAGGAACTCATGTTGAGCACGTTCTTGGTCGTGTGGAATTGGGATTTGTTTTTTTTTTTGTATTTGTCTTATTTCTTTACACGGGTAGCTTTAGTGTTTCTCATATTTTTTACAGAATACAAAAAAGTTGCAACTTATTTTAATATTACAAAAAATGCAAAGTAGTTTCATAATTTGACGTCTGAGCTTGTGATTAAGATATATGTATATAACTAGCGGCCTGCCTAGCGGTTTCACCCGCTGCTAACCGTTTTTTTAATAAGACATTTTAATATAACCTTTGTTAATTAAGAATAATGTAAGATAGATCGTAATGGTAAAATATATTTTTTTAAGTCCTGTAGTTTCAGAGCCTATTCAATTCAAACAATCTATCGAATCTATCCTCTTTATAATAGTGTAGATATCTCAAAAACTAACGCACCAGTGAAAGTTAGAGTCGCACAGGAAGTTGTCCGGTAGTTTTCAAAGTATTCATCCACTATGAAGTTAGTTTTATTTACTTGGGTATTGAATAGTATCAAAAAAAATTGTTCTCTTTTAAGATATTTGTGACAAAAATCGAGGAAGGCTAAGTCGAAACTATACTAAGAGGTATGTAAGTATCTAATAAATTACCTAATACTTAATGACCCCGATCTTATTTTTTCTGCTACCTATCACAATAAGTATAAACGTTGGAGGCGTTTATTTATCTTTGAACAATTTCTTCCTGTTATTTACTCATTTTTTGCTACCCATTATGATATAAACGTTATGGGCGTCGTTTTATTTGAATAATTTCTTAATAACACCATTGTTATCGCTGATAAATGTTTGTTGCGTCATCATCATAATCTTTTCATCAATTAGAATGAAGCGGCGAAATATTGGAAGAAAATAAACAAAGAATACAGGTTCGTAAAAACTCGATGTATAACTTTTTTTTTGTTGTTGTTTAAGTCACACACTTCAACATGTTCATAAACAAACATAAGAGCCTTTAAAGTTTATAGCACGTTCACACTATGCATCTGCTCCTGCCCCTACCGCTGCTGTCGCAAATATTGCTCGAAATTCTTCCGCGGAAGCATCAACGCGAGTGAGTGTTCACACACTGCTGTGATACTCTTCCCGCACCATTACGAGTGAGCGAGATAGCAATCGCGAACGAAAAGCCGAAATTCGATGGAGTAAGATAAGTGGCAGCAGCATAGTAGCTGTTTATTAAATAAGTATTACGTTCTCGTATGAAATCCCGATAGTTGCATTTAATTAGTACTCTTTCTGACTTGTATGGTAAAAGAACATTACCAAATCATTTCTTGGTAAATAAAACAATCTGTGCCTTGAGAGTACCGCGGTTCTAATTTATACTTTCAGAGGAAGAGTCAAATTATTTATGAACCAATTAATAAACAACATCGATACCTATTAGTATTCCTCGCATTACTCCAACGACTTGTTCAATGAAAATTTGATATTGTGGTTTAACTTGAAGCAAGTTAGCTTGCCTGCGAGAATGGTTAATAAATATTACGGCTGGAAGAAACTCGATAGACTCTTATGAAAACCTGTAATGAAATATTTCCAACTCTGCCTCCCGATAATTAAAATATAGAAGAGTTATAATATAAATCAGTCCCTGAAACTGAACAACTTTCCCCAAGATTGAAATATGAACAAAAATATATATTCCATATATATTGACCGGACGTATGGCCATTTGGTATGGGAGTTCTTACAATATTTGTTTCTTTGTTTTACACCATATAATTTTATATATACCCTGATAGAAGAATAAAAAGATGAAGACCGCATACGATGAATCGATTTTCGGAGAATTAGTAAATAATTTGTACAAAGCATTATGTACACAGTTCAGTTATAGTTTTTATGATACATTTCAAGTGTATAGGTCAAACCACTTATAAAGTAATAGGTACCTACTAAACTTTTTAACCTGTGACATATGAAATCACAAGAACCTATCTTGCTAGTTCCTTTTTATTTTCAATTTGTTAATTGATGAGAAATTGATCAAATCCGTGTTATTGATAAAAAATATACTGTAAAAAATATAATGTAGAAGCATAATTATGTAAGGGTTTTACGTAGGCAGGCACAGAGCACCGACACGTCATGCGCGATTTCTTTGGTCTGTGTAGGTAGGTAGGTTGTTTTTGTGTACAATAAATGGTAGGTTGTAATTCCGAAGTTGTTAAAACAAATAATTATTAATGCTGATTAGATGAATAATTCGCTTCTGCACTCCACTGGTGAAATAGACATGTCATTTTGTAGCGTAAAATCGTATCAAATGCCATGTTCCTGTCATGTTGAGAATTACTCGACTGACAGAAGTCAATATTAGTTAATGATCTTCAGATAACATTGAACATAATGAAACAAAAGTAATCTCTAATGGGATGTGGTAAATATTTAAATAGAGATAGGAAATTGTACAGGCCAGATGCTGAACAAGTAAAAAATAATACCAAAATATTATTACATTACCAAAAATGTAATACCGACGACGGTTACAACGTAATTGAATTTGAATGTTCACTGCAGCGCCCCCTGGTGGGTTGTTAGCGTAACTCTTATTTATGAAAGTACACCAATTGATTCAAATTCCGTCATCAAAAGCATTTAATACGGGGAAGTGGTTTTGTAGATAAATGGCAACATTGTTTTGCACAAGCACATATTATTTCATCCTAAAACGCATAGTTCCGCCGTGTCGCGGGTAAATGAGATATATGACCAACCACAAATACTGCAACTGTCTGTCACTTCACGTAGCAAGTTTAGAACTTCGTACGTAAGTCATTGACAACTTAGATTTTGCAACTTTAAGTAGGTAATTATATCGTATAGAATATTAGTTTATGCAACTGTCATATAATGGGGGTCATTAGAATGCGAGTGTCTGTTTGATAATAGATTGACACGAGCATTCTAATGCCTAATTATATGCAGTTGCATACACTATTTTATCTACACTCCAAAAAATAAACTCAGTTAAACACTTTTCCAAACGTCCGCACCGGCGATTGCAAGGCCCGATACATGGTCGAATTCAATACGAGAACAATATGGCTTGATATGAATTTTTGAAAATTCTTTATTTACAGTTGTTTAGTTGTCGAGTCTGAACAACAAATAACTAAACAACTGAACAACAGCGGAACAACAACTGAACAACAACTGAACAACACTGAACAACATCTGAACAACATCGGAATAACAACTCAACAACTGCTCAACATCTGAACAACAACTAAACAACATCTCAACAACAATAAAACATAAACCTATTGAAACAACTAAACAACATCCGAAAAATTACCGTAAGTACAACAACAACTGTCAGGTGCGGCGGATGATGGCGATTTGAGTATTGGCAAAAAAAAACTTCGTTTCATTTCTCAACTTTATAGTAGTTAGAGTTTTCTCATTAAGTCATTACGCTTCTGTAATTTATAGTAAACTCTAGTTTTTATAGGCAGAATGCATAAAGTAGGTCTTTATGCAACTGTTTTCGAATTCATAATTCGAACATTATGAGACGAGTGTAGATAAATAATTTTATTTGACTTAATATTCCATTACAAACATTGACAGAACCAAGCCAATTAATTGGCAATTGTCGCCATTACTCTGAAACGGGTTCCAACTTGGGAGTTTTCGTGACAGTCCCCAAGCAAACCAGACCAGCAGCTTACATTGAAGAGTAACCAAGATGATCAGGTGTCAGACCCTGGCAGGTTGCCGACTCCAACCGGACCGGAAGTTCATAGGAAATGGCTGGTTCCAGTTTTCAAGGCGAAGGCCGTCGAAATCTCAATGGAACCAACTATTTTAATTTAATACGCATTCTTGGACTTGTTTACCTACACCGTGAGGTTCGGAAGTATTTTAAGGGTTACGTTAGTTAAGAATGATGAATATTTAAACTATTAGAAAAATTATATGCATTTTGCATACACAATTTTATCTACACTCTACAAAAAACACAGAAAAATCACATACCTAGGTACTCTTTTCCAAACATTCCTACCAGTGATCCAACGCCGCGTCCAAGATGTCAGATGGCGCGAAAATATTTTCATGACTCTCAACTTTCGTTTTAAAGGAAGAGTACTTTCAACAAGTAAAATAACAAAAACAAATAAAGCTGCTTTGGTACGATTGACAGATATGGCGGAAGATGGCGGCAAATTTGAGTATTGGCACATATAATAAATAAGTGTTGGCAGAGATAAGAGTAATTCGTTTCATTTCTCCCTTACTCGTCAAGTTTCATCGTTTGAGAAGAAAAGTAATTTCTATAGTCAGAATGCTTAAAGGAAAAGCAGGTCTATAAACAAATGTTTTCGAATTTGTAATCCGAACATCATGAGACGAGTGTAGATAAATTTATTTCAAAACAGAGTATAAGCAGTTGGCGAATACTTTAATAGAAAGTTGGTTGTTAATGCTATGTCGTCAAACTTTCACGGCACTTGCGGTAAGGATCTTTTTAACACTTCGAATAGTACCTATTGCTCTCGGGCTATATGATTCACTCCGACCGGTCCGACTCGCACTTGGACATCTTTTTTTATATTTTAACATGTGTTCCTTGGGGAAACCTGTTGAGCATAGCATTTTCGGGAAAGTTTCTTTCGGTTTCTCCCCGTATACCTAGGCCTAGGTAGCTAGAACCTACTTACTATTATTTCTACATACATACATACATCACGCCTATATCCCTTGCGGGGTAGGCAAAGCGTAAACGGCCGTAAAAAACGGTCATTTACGCCACGTCTGACAAACATTTGAGGGTCGTTCGCAAAGTTGTGTATCACCATAGTGACAAGTTGTCCGCCCATCGCCTATAATTGCAATGCACACCCTGGCGTCCCTTAGTCGCCTCTTACGACATCCACAGGAAAGATATGGAGTGATGCTACTCTAAGCCGACATCACACGGCGTACTATTATTTCTGGAGATTTTAATTAATGTACTTAGATAGGCATTGACGTCTTAAAGACGGTATATTTTAACTTTGTATCTATTGAATTATTTTACGTTGGCGTAATAATTAAAGCGTGTTTTTATGAAAGCAGCTAGATAGGTACATAGATTGAATCTTAATTTTGTCAACAAGGACTGGTGACGGTCACAGAACACCGAAATATCACGCGCGCGATTTAACACGCAGTCAATCATTCAATTTCAGACAGAGCGCTAGTACTTAGTTATAGGTAGTTTAACAGGTATTCATACCGAATAAATATTAAATTTTAGTTTTTGAAAACTTGCAAAATTTTCAAGTGCGGGCAGGATTTGAACCTGCGACTTTCGTCATTACTAGTGACGATGCCTCTTCCATCTGGGCTACCGCAGCTAGTTCACTTACAGTACACAGCTAACGCACTTGAAAATTTTGCAAGTTTTCAAAAACTGTATACTTAACACGGGAAGTGTTTAAAAATTTGGTACTCTATAATTTTAGTTATTGATATGGGTTCACTTTTTCTAAGTACATAAAGTTAAGTCATGTTTTACCCGTGTTAAACTTATTTACTTTAAACGTTTCAGCCCAGTTTTAAGTAGGTATTTTAAGACAAGTTTTATCAACATTTTTAAAACTTCCGTCACGTTTTTGGGTACACACTCGTGATGTGGATATCCTCAAATGTTGAGGAAATCCAGCAACCCGATTTTATCTCAAAATACTTTACTAAGATAATATAATTTATTTTGCATTAGATACCTATCTCTGGGCCTTGAGTTGGGAACCTTTTCTTGTTTGTAGATATTATTATTAATTAAGTAATAATTAAGGTCTCGATTCGCACATACAAATCAAATTATTTATTTTTCAGCCATATTTATGACAAGATGAAGAATGTATTTATAAGTGTCATTACAACTACCATAATAGGTGTACGATTATTTTTATAATATTACACTCAGTTGGTAAAGCAATTTTACTAAAATATTCATAAATAAACTATTTAGTAAAACTTATTTTCTTAATTCATGTGCTTTAAGGAACTGGCATAGAAGTAGAAGGAATGAGATATAGCAGCAGTTATTTTTGTCGTAAATTGAGCCCTAACTGCGCACTTTTCAAGATATTTTCTCTAAATTTGGCAAATAATGGAGAATTGAGCTTGCCTTGTAAATGCATGAAAAGTAAATGGTAATGAATTTGAATGCATTATATATGTTAACCGAACACAAAAACAGCAGTAACCAGTTCTGCGAGTTTAGACGGATAAAAACATCGAAAATGTTGATTGATGTAGGTACAGTTTTTGTAACTCGATTTGGGGAAAAAAAGCAATTATATCAACTGCACAGCATTTTTTTGAGGTTTGGCTTCCATCGCTGTCGGACGATGATTCTGCCATCATCATATTATAAGTATTCTTTACGTAAAAAAATAATTGCATTTCGATAACAATCTGAACAACAAATAAAACAATAACTCTATCGCGTCATATCCCAAGGGTGTCGTAAAATGCGACTAAGTGACTCTATATAGGGTTTCATGTGTATTTTAGGCGACAGACTGACAATCCGTCTCTATAGTGATACACGGTTTTTGCGAAACGGCTTTCAGATATGTGTCAAACGTGGCGATAGCGACAGTATTTACGGCCGTTAATGTTCCGCCTACCCCGCGCTTTGTGTGTATGTAGGAAAGAGGGTCGTTTTTTCCTTTTAAGGAACCCTAAAAACAAAGCTGCACTGCAACGTTTTCACAAACAACAATAAGAATATAGTAGAAATAATAGTTTAACCAACGCGGATAACAACAACTTTCGACAAGGAACATAAGTCGAAATAAGTCAAAAGTTTTAGAACTTCCATAGTAACCCAAATCAGCTGATCGGCAATTTTGTATGGAGGTCAATTATTCTTTTATATTACGACTTGTGTTTCTTGGGGAAAGTTGTTCCTAAGTACCTACCAGTGTGTCTTGAGTTTTCGTTATCGGTTACTAGTAAAATTTCACCCTATATAGGTAGATAGGTACACAGTTATCTGATTGACCCTCAATCTTTTGTCAGATGTGGTTTTAATATCCGTTTTACGGTCGTTAACGCTCTGCCTACCCCGTAAGGGATATAGGCGTATGTATGTATGTAATGTTTATTTCTCGTCTCGCGCGTCACTCATACGCAGCTGTCGTCAATATTTGCGGAGTGTATCTCTGTGATTTATCTATTTGTTCCTGGGATCTTGTTAGAAGCCTTCTGTACCTACTGATGCTGCAGATACGCTACCGAACGTTATTGTTATCATCAAACTTGTACACATTAACAACTCTAATTTACTTACTGTTACATTTATTAGCGCCCGCGAGGACTTTAACGCGCTGACATTTTTCCAATTTTTTATTTACTTTTATGAAAATAATTTAGCACTGTGAGTGCATAATAAACCATAGTACGTATAAAGTGAGCTAAGCTGTTACAATGTGCTTTTTAAATTTATTTGTTATTTATTTCTTAACTTACTTCTTCTGACTTCTTCTTCTAACTTAATCTGATATCCATTTCAACACCATTGGAGGTCACATCTTAGGGTATTTTTAGGTATTATAGCATCCCAATAAAGGGTAAAGTCTAGGGCTAACTATTTAAAATGACAAAATGACTATTTAAAAAAACAAAAGAAGAAACGACATTATCATCATTGGCAGTTTGTATTTATTGTGCTATCTTTTAAATCAATCACATTTAGAAAGTACATAATGGAATAATTTAATTAAATTGATTCAAATGCCTTACTTGTAGAGACCAATACACGTGTTTATTTCGATCAAATGAAAAAAGTTAGATATAATATTAGTTCTGTAACAAGATTAAGCATCTAAAGGCCCTCTGTAGGGTGAAGCGACTGTCCCTTTAATTGCCGTTGAGTGAGAGAGAAATTCCCAATCAGAATTCTTGCAAATTTTTGCGGTTTTTCAAATCTTTTCACGGATATTATGCGAGATAAAAATTAAACTCAACATAAAATATTAATATTGTTAATATCTTTTATCGTGTTAAAAATGAACTTTGACGATACTTCCTTAAGATATGAAAGAACAATAAAGGCATACCTAAAAGATTACTTGGATGTATGCGCACTGGTTTTAACTTATTTGTATGTTAACTAAACTAGGTAGGTACTACCATACTACCTAGGTGCTCATCCATAACTAGTGCTAAGCAAGTTTCAAAATTTTGCAACACTGAGTTAGTTAGGCTATGACTACTAAACATACACCAGCTAAATACACTCTAACTAACCAATATCCCTGGAGCTCTCCAACACATGTGGACAACATGCAATCTTGCTGGAGAAAGTTTAAAGTCGAAGTTCTTTTCTTCCCAGTTAAGTAATATTGTCAAATAAGTTAAGGTGAGTGTAGCAGTCAACGACCTCGACAGTGTTTTTTCTTAACACAAACAATCTATCAGAATATCCGTTGCCCAAGTTTTTAGTATTAACCTTAAGTAAAATTAGAACCTGCAAACTCATTGAAATATTCGCTGCAATTAAAGTTATGGAAAAAGTAACTAAAAACGGCCACTTTTGGCATTAATTGCCATAACTCTAATTACAGCGAATATTTCATTGAGTTTGCAGGTTCTGATTTTACTTAAGGATAGTACTAAAACTTGGGCCACGGATATTCTGATAGATTTTTTGTATAAAGATTATTTTTTTGTAAAGTGGCGCCACTGTCGAGTTTGTTCACAGGTACCCTGGCTTTAAGTGCGACTACTCGTGCGTGCCTAATTATCGAGGATTACTCATATATACGTGAACACAACAAGTCATCGGCTGATCGCCATTTCGGAGTAATGTGTCACGTGATTGACGAATATTCTTATGTTATTTTATTTTATTATAATGAAGAGGCTTGTGAGTAACGTTCCTTGCTTAAAATAGATTTAGATTTATTTATTTCATATTATCAAATTCATTATTACAAGTAATAATATCACATAAAATAAAAATGTCAAAGGATAATATGATCGTCAAGGAATATAAAACAAAATATTAGGTCCTTACATATGAAATTGTCGTTTTGTCGTACTGGCCACTTTGATCACAAATTTCTCCTATTTGGTCAGGAATTCGAAATTCAAATTTATACAGCTATTTCCACATGTAGTTGTGTTTCGTAAACCGTCATTCATTTGTTTTTTTACTTATCTTTTTTCTGTTTGCATCGCTCAATTTACAAAATGGAAAATTTGAAATATCGCGTTATTTACGAGTACGAGTTCCACCGTGGCACCAGTGCTGCGGAAATGGCTCGAAGGGTTAATGATGTGTACGGCGGTTGTGTCGCAAAAGAAAACACAGTGCGTTTTTGGTTCCAACGTTTTCGTTCTGGAAATTTCGACCTGCAAAACAAGCCCCGTGGACGGCCGGAGACCCAAGTTGATAATGAAGAATTGAAGGCTATTGTGGAAGCGGATCCATCGCAAACCACGTCCGAATTAGCTGCAGGCTTCGGTGTTAGTGATAAAACTGTTTTAATCCACTTGAAGCAAATTGGAAAGATTAAAAAACTTGAAAGGTGGGTTCCTCACGAATTGAGTAAAGCAAACCGGCAAACGCGCGTCAACTGCTGCGTTACATTACTTGACCGGTACAATAACGAAGGGATTTTAAATCGAATCATTACCTGTGATGAAAAGTGGATTCTCTACGATAATCGGAAGCGCTCATCGCAATGGCTGGACCCTGGCAAGCCAGCCAAAGCCTGCTCCAAGCGAAAATTGACCAATAAAAAGTTACTTGTAAGCGTTTGGTGGACTAGCGCTGGTGTCGTTTATTACAGTTTTCTCAAATCTGGCCAGACGATTACGGCAGATGTCTACTGTCAGCAATTGCAAACCATGATGGAAAAGCTAGCTGCTAAACAACCGAGGTTGGTCAATCGCTCTACGCCACTGTTGCTTCACGACAACGCTAGACCACACACTGCACAACAGACGGCTAGCAAATTAGAAGAGCTTCAATTGGAATGTCTAAGGCATCCACCGTACTCCCCGGACCTTGCTCCAACAGATTACAATTTTTTTCGAAATTTGGATAACTTCTTGCAAGGGAAAAAATTCAACTCAGATGGGGCAGTCCAAATCGCCTTCAAAGATTTTATTGATTCCCGTCCGAATGGTTTTTTTAGTAAAGGGATCAATGAACTACCTATGAGATGGCAAAAGTGCATAGATTACAATGGCTCATACTTTGATTAAATAAATATACTATATTAAAAAAAAACGACTTTTTGTTCCTCCCATACAAAACGCCAATTTCATATGTAAGGACCTATATTAAAATTATGTCAACTTATACAAATTAAAATACAATGGTCAAGCCAAGGTTAAATAAATATGACAATGAAATAACATAACAACTAACAACAATAAGAAATAACAATGTCAAAAGGTGTATAAAAATAATTAATTCAATCGAAAAAGTATAATCAAAACATAAAATAAAATATGTTCTGATAATTTATTTGTGTATAATGTGATTTATAGTGGTCCTACATAGGCTGCTATTTACCTCTATGTATCCGGAGTGGGGTACATACAGAATCATAATTAAAAATCTTATTCATACTTTTTTGAAAAAGTAGTCTTTTATGTAACACTCTTGACAATCACATGAAATAAAATTTATTCTTCATCCAGCGAGCTATATTTTTAATGTCATATTTCGTTTAATTCCGTTTAAATATTATTCTGTATGTACGGTATGTACCCTATTCCGGATGCATAAAAAGCAGCCTTCGTAAGTTATTTTATTTTAGCCCGGTTGCGTATAAAGTTTTGAGTCGTGCATTAAATAAAAACAGCAGATGGCGTAACCAATCCTTGCGAAAATTATTGAAAAATACCGAATCTTATAAAATTATTAAAGAACAAGGATAAGTCAACCTTTTAACAAAAACAAACTAAGTCGCGTAAGAACTTAAATACTGAATCCGGATTTTTAACTGCCCGCTGTGTCATCTTGATTTTATTCCTTTTTCAAAACGCTTTTTCCATCTACGTGGTCGGTTAATGTGACTATAACAAAGTAAATATCCAATTATCCACTCACCGGTCGATGTGCCTCTTCCTGCTTGAAGAAAGTACGTTTCGTTTGAATGTTCCGCCACAGGTGTGGCTATGAACGACCTCGGCGAGGTGCGAACTGGTAAACACTTGTGTGTCGACAAAACACTCGCAGTGGAGTGCGAACACATCACCCCGAACACCCTATTTATCTCCAACTACCAACAAACTGTCAACACTGAACATCCACATGTAAATACTACGCAAAACATATAAATATTATTTGTGATAGGATTTGGTGTGATGTTTACGGTGAATTCTGTGTTATCCGGGACTTAAAGAAGATATAAAGGCCCTACTTGTTTTGTGATACTCTATAAAATAAATACCTATTCATTTTCATTTGGGACACCGAATCGACAAACGACCCGATGAACCTTATTATGTATAAGTATGTAACAATTGAATACTTTTCCTCGAGGCATGCGACTCCTTTTCCCGAGCCGGTTTTCTATTAGGACAATAACAAAATTGTTATAAAAAAAGGAAATTGTGTTATACAAATTTCTTTTTTTTACAATGACGGATCATGACGTCAATAAGTAATAATACTATCCTACATTCTAAATCAAATTTATTAATAAAACACATGTCAAAATACATTGAATCCTACTATCCTACATGGAATAAAGTAATTTCATTTTCATTTTTCATTTTCCTATCGACACGGTACCGCTACTACCGGTGAAACAAGCCGAAGGTTGAAATATCAAGATTTTGCGTTAATATTTGACAATTACAATTCAATGAGACATTACATTTACAGCCACAACCACTACTACTACGGCTGGGCATACCTCCCCCTATGGGGGGTTGTGTGTGCCATGCTCGCCACGCTTGGCAGGCGGTTTGACGAGCGCAGTGCAAGATGTTGCATTTTCAGGGAACGCTGCTGCCCATTCCCTGGATTAATATAATTATCCTTTAGTCGCTTATTACGACACTCACGGTTAGTATTAAGGTGATTTTATTCTTAGCCAGCATCACACTGTTTGCCCGTGAATTATACGAACCTGTCGTTATTGACCATAAATAATCAGAGTTCTTACTATCTACTAGTGAAATAATAATTGCATTGGTTTATTGAATTATACGGTATTTAATTGGTATACTAATATTATTATTTATGTAAAATATGTAGGTAGGTTTTATTTTATACCAACGTAAAACCACTATCTACGTAAAAGCATCTTAAATCTACTTTCCTTTACCCTAAGGTTGTCTTGTAGAAATAGTTACCTAGCTATAAGGCCGCCTACATTCTACTCTTTCTTTTCAATCTGTATGTCGACGTTTTGGTTTTTGTGCATGAAAGTATATTTATGTCATGTTTTTGAAAACTTGCAAAATTTTCAAGCGCGGGCAGGATTTGAACCTGCGACTTTGCATTACTAGTGATGAGGCCTCTTCAATCTGGGCTGATGGAGCCGTACCACGTGTTACTGGCATTAAAATGCTCTTCCAAAATGGGCGGGCAAGGAACGAACTGCGGTAGCCCAGATGGACGAGGCGTCGCTACTAGTACCTAATACGAAAGTCGCAGATTCATAACCAGCCCGCGCTTGAAAAATTTGCATGTTTTCAAAAACAAAACCAAAAAAATTAAACCTAAAACGGGAAGTTTTGTAAAATTTGTTATTCAATTTATGTCATGATAAATCAAACGTCTGACAAAATCCCTGAAACATCTATCTGTACAGTCTACGACACCTTGCAGTAGAGAGATGTATGATGATGTGAATGTATCGTCCGACAATCGGAATAAATCAGAAAGTTACGCGGACCGTATCGGCCTTGAGCCTTGACAAAAAACATTATACTTAATTTGATTTGCATGCGATTAGTAAACCTTTTGTGATTACTAATCGCATTTGGTATGACATTTACGGTGAATTCTGTGATATTATAATTTTTTTATTAATGATGGGTTTGCTCTTGACTCTAGTCTAGGTCATATGACAGAGACAGAGTCTAAGATGGAGCGAGCTCACCCAGAAGAAGCCTGTTAAGGCACTGGCACTCCTACACACTGACGGAACGCAGCAAGCTACTTGGCGCCAGACTTCGGTGGGATGGTGGTCGCGAGCCAGGCGGCCCCTTACGGAGCCACCACCAATACACCGCTTAGTGGGATTGTTCAGCCGGACTTATCCACAGGCAAGCCTGAGTTGCCGTTGCCCGGGGTGGACCGCTAGGAGGTAGATCCCATAACACCCCAAGCTATATTAGCTATTATATCATCATACCTAATAACTTGCCAAAATTGAATTAAACCCCCCTGAACAGCAAAAACTCCCTGGCGCGACAATAACTTACTACTAAGATTTTTTTAGAATTAATAAAACCTTGTAAAAACGAAGCGCTTGAGCACTTTTAGCATTTTGGAAGACAAAACTAAATCGCACAGTTTTGACATGGTTTTATTGATTCTGAATAATCTTTGTAGTAAGTTATTGCCGCGAATTGATACTTGGTTTCCAGGGGTTTTTCCTGTTTGGGGGCGCCACTGGGCTCAAACCACCTTAATAAAGCCGAATTCAACAAGATATAAATCAACACCACTTAAGAATGTAACTCAGTTAATTTAATGGGCAACCAAATTTTCCTTACTTATTTTCAGTGATTCTCAGAAATATACCATCACTGACTTTGAACATTGAAACAAAAGATCCATTCATGATGACAACTAATGTTACCGATCGTTTTTCAAACTCAACCATTAAATTGACGGCCGACGTGGCGCAGTGGTAGTGCGACTGCCTGCGACGCTAAAATTCTTGGCTCGATTCTCGGTGGGGCACTCACAAAGTTGATAGGTACTTATCACTTTGTGAATTTGTTCCCAGTCTGGCTAGGACATTGCAGGCTGACCACCTGATTGTCCGAAAAGAAATGGTTCCGTGCCCTCTGAAGCACGAAAACGTGCTTCGGAGGGCACGTTAAGCCGTTGGTCCCGGTTGCTGTCTATGATTAATTAGACGGCGGTCGTAACAAAACCATGTCAGAATCCTATTACTTGTAGTAGGCCGTTAAAAAACTCTGAAACCAGGGTTAATCGGGTCATTGCACGACTCGTATCCCAAACGAAGAGTGAGAGATTAAAGAGGAATGAATTCATCATTGTAACTATTCAGTAGGTATTTACTTTACTTAGCAAGTACCTACATCGATGTGTGACCATACATTTTTTCATACACCATGCCATGTCTCGTGATCTATGAATTTCTTTATGCGGAAACCATGGGGTCCTATTCATGTTAGTACCGTGCCATAGGTCCTGCACTTATTTTTTTGTGGTATGACAGACACAGTATCGTGTGATGCCGGCTTAGAATAGCATCAACCCATTTCTTTTCCGTGGGAGTCGTAAGAGGCGATTAAGGGACTCGAGGGTGTGTTTTGCAGTTTTAGGCGATGGGCTGACAACCTGTCACTAAAGCGATACACAGTTTTCCCAATGACCCTCAAATATTTGTCGGACGTGGCGTAATGTTCGTTTTTTGCGGCCGTTTGCGCTCTGCCTACCCCGTAAGGGATTATAGACGTGGTATGTGTATATAAGGTGTAAAAAAATTAGCTAAGAATATTTTAAGGGGTGAACCAGTACGTGAAACTGACCAACTTTCCCCAAGGAACATAGGTCGAAATATGGAAAAATAATTTGACCCTCCCATACTTATGTGTTACCCGGCCGGGATAATTTGTATGGGAGGGCCAATTTTTTTTTTCATATTTCGACCTATGTTCCTTGGGGAAAGTTGTTCAGTTTCACGTACTGGTTCACCCCTTAAAATATTCTTAGCTAATTTTTTTACACCATGTATATGTATGACATACACGATTACCTTGCCTTTACATTAACAGCCACAACAGTCCACTGCTGGACATGAGCGTTCCTCTATTAGGGGGTATCGCAATACTCACTACGCTTGGCAAGCGCATTGGAGAGCGCAGTGCAAGCTGTCTTCACAGGGAACGCTGCTGCCCCTTCCCTGTATGAATTTATCCCTCAGTCACTTTTTACGACATTCACGGGTAGTATAAGGGTGTTGCTATTCTGAGCCGGCATGACACGGCAATCAAACTTGCCTAACCTAATAGTTATCTTATCTCACTATACCCGATGGCTGGCTGACCCCGGAGCTAATCAGAGTTGAAAGCAACTTAAAGGGATTGTGATTGATTAATAAATAATAACCCTACATCTGGTTCTAGGTGATTTCTTATTATGTGCACGGAAACAGCGGCTTCCGCAACGCAAGGTTAAGGCACGGAATAAATAATAGTACTAGTTAAGGGCCTAGGAAATGTTATTTTACTGTCACCAGCTAGCATGATCGTGCGTGCAACTATGAGTATCGAATCCTATGTTTGAAAGAATATATTACATTCACATGCACACATATCACGCTTTTATCCCTAGCGGGGTAGGCAGGGCGTTAATAGCCGTAAAATACGGTTACTGTCACCACGTTTGTCAACTATTTGATGGCCGTTCCAGAAAAGTCGTGTTACTAATCCGATAGTGATAGGATATGAGCCTGTCGTCTTAAATTGTAATACCCATGATACCCTCGAGTCCCTTAGTTACCCCTTACGACACCAGCGGGAAATAAATGGTGTAATGCTATTCTAAGCCGGCATGACAGGGCCACTAAAAATTATATTAAGTATTTAAAAATTTCGGAATGACAATTATGTTTTTCCGACGTGGCGTAAATGTTCCTTTTTAAGGGCCGTTTACGCTCTGCCTACCCGCACGGTATATAGGCGATATATATGTATGTATGTATAACCACCACAGATAATATAATACTACGTATAACGTAGACCAGAATAATAAAAATTTTATGACGTTCAAGAACACCACAAAATTGACGCGCATTGCAATGTGCAGTGAGAGAATAACTTCGCACTAATAATGATGCTCTAGTAATTACTTAAAGCACCTTTTAGAAAAAAATTAAAATAACATATCTAAGGCAACGAACTGATAAGCAAAGGTAGGCCTTTTTAGAAATTGAAAGAGCACAGCGATTGATTCTTAAAATAGGACACTTTCAAACCTCGCCTATTTGCCACAACTCAACTTTATAATAAAACTGAAGTTCCTTCTAACTGTAAGACAGCTTTATATACTAGCTATTGTTTTACCAAAGCATAAGGTAATTTTTAATTTAAAACACAGAAACTCGAATAAAATACGTGTTACCAGGTGCACAGAGTCGCTCCTGTAAATACTTCTTTTGCACAAACACATATCACGCCTATAATCCCTTGCGGGGTAGGCAGAGCGTAAACGGCCGCAAAAAACGGACATTAACACCACGTTCGACAAATATAATAGAGGGTCATTCAGTAGTTGTGTATGACCTAAAGGTTGACAACAGCCCATCGCCTAAAATTGCAATACACACCCTCGAGTCCCTTTGGCGCCTCTTACGACTCCCATGGGAAAGAAATGGGGTGATGCTATTCTAGGCCGCCGTCATACGGAAAAGTTCTAAGTAGTACCTAAGCTTTAGAATATTGCTAATAAATAACTCAATATTTATAGTAAAGTTAGATTAGAAAAGAAATAGGCACAGAGTTGCTGATGAAAATGAATTACGAAGTTATCGAAAGTCTACTTGAACATAATATAAGTAACTTGTATAACATACGAATTAGATATTTATTAATGTTATTTAAAATATTATAATAATCAGTTTTCTGATATTCAAATATAAACTCTTACTTATTACCATATTATTATGACCACTTTTACTTTTGTTTGAACAAATTGTATTCTACTTAGTTATAAGTAATTTTAATCTGTCCGGTCTTATTATAATTATTAGTTTCCGCTGATGTCAGAATGTTGGAGCTAGGATATCTATAGCACAGGTTCACGTAGTTTGGACTCCTATCTCCCTTTTAATTAAATAACCATGAAATTATAAACTTTTAAAAATGTAATAACTTAATGTAGTTACTGGGAGACAATAAATATTTTTCATTAAAGGTATCAATCCCACAAAACGCGAGTTATAAAATATGATGTTTGATTAACAATCATACAAATTTTGCGCCACATACAAGTACAGAATTAGTAAATGGCAATGAAACTTAGGGCAGATTCTGTCTATCAACACGTTTATCAGACAATAGGTGGCAAAGTATCAAAGACAATCAGATAATTTGGCAGGACAGGAACTATGTTTAGAGATGGCATGTTACAGATGCGTGTGCCTTTAGTGTTGACTATTTGCAGTAAACCTTTATAACAGGACCGGATCACCCGAGATACATACGCCCCTGCGTGATAGCTGCCTCAAATAAAGTCAAGAAAATAAATTTAGTGAATGATTGGACCGATGTTGCACAAGATCGCAACATGTGGAAAACCGCGGGGGAGGCCTTTGCCCAGCAGTGGGATCTGATAGGCTTATCTATCTATACATATAATAAAACAGAAACGAAACCAATTCTGTACATGAAATAGATTCAAAAAAGGGTTTTTGCTTCTAATTGTGTTCAAGATACAGACATCAAAACAGAAGTAAAATTGATTTTTGTCTGTTTGTCTGTTTGTCTGTCTGTATGTTTGTTATTCTTTCACGTAAAAACTACTGCACAGATTTCTACAAAATTTTATACTGTGGTAGCTTATTACCCGGGTCAACATCTAGGATACTTTTTACCTCGAAAAAATCTTTCATTCCCATGGTAAAACACAGTAACTGGTTTCGCAAAGCGAGTTCCGATTTTTTTTCCAAAAAATAATATAGATGTCGCTGTTAGTTTTGTAAAACGCGGTATTGACTGACATACGATCTGAACTTCTAAACGACCCCGTGAAACGACCTAACCAAACAAAAAACAAACAATCACACATTTATACGATCTGAACTTCTAAACGACCCCGTGAAACGACCTAACCAAACAAAAAACAAACAATCACACATTTAATCCTTGCGGGGTAGGTTGAGCGTCAACGGCCGTAAGTATTTTATCGCTATCGCCACGTCTGAAATATATGCGGGCCGTTCTAACTATTACAGAAATGTTTCGGACTTTTACTTTGACCTTTGGTCATGGTCAAGGTATGTGATGGAAGACAGATGAATTGTGATATTTTCTTGAGTTTGCACAACTATTACTCATCACAATAAAACAATTTTAAACGGATTTAAGTTGTGTTTATTGTGGAAACGTAGGAATTGTGAAATCCAAAATAAACACAACTTAAATCCGTTGAAAATTGTTTTATTGCGAAGACAAATTATGATTTGGGTAAAATTAGTTAATTTTTTTACCACTACAAGAGGCCGTTGGCCTGAGTTAAAGGTTATAATACTTTTAATTTTAACTCGACATCTCTACGTGTAACCGAGATAGTGAGTCTTGAAAGACAGACAAATGGACAACAAAGTGAGTGAACCTATAAGGGTTTGTACGTTTCTTTTTGATGTACGGAACCTAAAAAAATATAAATAACCTTCATTAGTTAGAATCAAAAATGTTAGAGTAAAATTTGTTTAAAATTACTTCATAGATGTGGCTGTTAGTTTTGTGAAACCCGCTAATGAAATGTTTTCTCCAAAATTATATAACAAAGCCACTGACAGGCGGCAGGTTTTCTAAAAAAATAATAATATAGTATTGTAAACTATGCCGTGTGATGCCGGCTTGCAATAGCATCACCCCATTTCTTTTCCGTGGGAGTCGTAAGTGGCGACTAAGGGACTTTCACATGGGCGATGGGCTGACAACCTGTCACCATGGCGATACACAATTTTCCGAATGACCATCAAATATATGTCAGACGGCCGAAAAAACGGACATTTACGCTCTGCCTACCCTGCAAGAGATAATAGGCGTGATATACGTATGTAAGTATAATCTTGGGCAACGGATATTCTGATAGATTGTTTCTTTAAAGATAAATCTTTTTTTGTGAAGTGGCGCCACTATCGAGGTCGTTCACGGTTACACTCGCCTTAAACATTTTTGCAGAGATCAGAAGGCAAGGAAGGATTGCACTTGCTGTAGTATCTTCAAGTATCGCTGCCACACTGCTTCCAGGAGAGAAAACGGCGCATACAACTTTCAAAATACCAATCGATTTGGACACAAACGATACTCCAATATATGTCCTGTATCACGTAATAGTTACAAGGCAAAGGTTTTCTGATATTGTTGTCTGATAGTTATGTGACGAGTGTACGATGGCCAACAAAAAAACAGTAGAAGCTATGGATAGGACTTTGAAAGACATACGCAGAGATAATAGGGCCATGGGCCATATCACTGATCTTTTTTCCAGTGACTTTCGCCAAACACTTCCAGTTGTTACTCGAGGTACCAGGGCTGATGAGGTGAATGCATCACTAAAATCATCGGCTCTTTGGCCACAAGCTGACCATGACGGTGATCATGCGAACCCGTCTCGGAGTTAATCCACGGGCTGAAGAGTTTTCACAAGCTTTATTAAAACTCGGCAGAGGTACTTAACCAGAGGATAACGGTCAAGTAAGTCTGCCTGAAACGCTTTGCCAAATAGTTTCTGGTCTAAAGAGAATCATTTCTTCTGTGTATGGCGAACCTTCCTTCCTTCAAAAGAAAGATTCGTAGCTACGTGGAAGAGCTATTTTTGCACCCAAAAATGATCAGACTGCTTCAATAAACCATACCATTATGTCACAAATCACTGGGGATATGGTGATATACGCGTCAATTACCACTGTTATGAATCAAGACAAAGCCAGCCATTAGGTAAAAAGTCAGCCGCGATCAACCCGAACCAAGATACTATGTCGATCTCCGATGAGCGGCAACCAGTTCAGGATACTTCAAATAACTTTGTTACGGAAAACAGACTTCGTGACATCCTTCGACAAGAAATGACAAAGATAATTAACCTGCAAGTCGCCGAGCAATTAAAAGACATCAGAGAGCAGGTGATAAGTTATCAAGAGTCGCTGAACTTTTTCAACAAACAATATGAAGACTTAAAAAAATGCCTAGAAGAAAAAGACGAAGTTATTAAAATACTCCAAAACGACAATATTGCTCTTCATAGCTCCGTGAAAGATCTGACGACCAGGCTGGGTAATGTCGAACAGACCATGCGCGATACCAATGTCGAAATCAACGGGATTCCCGAACACCGAACTGAGAACCTATGCACTACTTTCGTCAATCTTGCGGAAACAGTGGGTTGTCCCTTGACTGACTCTGACATTCAACTCGTAACTCGAGTGGCTAAGATGGACAAAGAAAGTAACAGGCCACGAACAGTGGTGGCAAAGCTCCGTAATACTCGTCAACGCGACACTATCTTGGCCGCGGTCACCAAATTCAACAAGAATAAGAAGTCTCATGACAAACTAAACACAGCACACTTAGGATTTACTGGCAACCCAACCCCAATTTACATTGGCGAACATCTGACCCCAGCAAACAAGGCTCTACACGCGGCCACTCGCAAAAAAGCAAAGGAAGCTGGCTACAAGTTCGTGTGGGTTCGCGACGGTCGAATTTATGTTAGAAAAGATGAAACATCTTCTTGTATCTTTATACGCGGCCACGATAGTCTTAGTTTTATTAAGTAACAATTATTATTAGTGTTTCCCTGTAATTAACTTTAAAATTCGATTTTATAGACATTTATTACCAAAACGTAAGAGGTATGCGTACGAAAACAAATGATATTTATAAGAATATATCTCAAAATAATTATAAGAAAATAGTTTTTACAGAAAGCTGGTTAAATGATAAAATATTTAATAGTGAATTCATTGATAATAGATACATAGTTTACCGTCGTGATCGGCACTCTTCAACTAATTGTAAGTTGGATGGCGGAGGAGTTATGGTAGCAGTCATGAAAAACATATTATCATCCAGAATGTTAAATTGGGAAAGTGAGTGTGAAGATCTGTGGATCAAACTTCAATTAAAAGTAAACAATAAAATAAAGAACATTGCGTTATGTGCCGTTTATCTTCCTTCGCCAGCCAAACTTGAAACACAGTCTAAATTTGTTGATAACGCTAACTCAATATTATATAATGTCGACGATGTAATAATAATTGGTGACTTCAATCAAAGCTCAATAATGTGGACCCCCGAATACAATAGCAATGTCACTGTCCCATCTAACTACAATAATCCGTTAGGTTATAATTTGATTGATTTCATCTCTACTAATAGTTTAAACCAACTCAACTACTTAAAAAACAGTGATGGAAAGATACTGGATTTGGTCCTCTGTTCATTTAACAGCGCGCAAATATTACAACCCCTCGAGTTATTATCAAAACTAGATCCGTTACATCCAAACATTCTATTAACAATACAATTTCCGAACCTCACTTTTCTAAAACCAAAACCGCGAAATGATTACAACTTTTTTAAAGCTGATTATGAAGTATTGATAAATGAACTAAAACAATACCCATGGCAAACAAAGTTTAAAGATAAAAGCGTTAACGACATGGTCTCAATACTTTATGATGTACTTTTCTCAACTATATCCAAATATGTTCCACAACGCAAATTGAATAAATCGAAATATCCATACTGGTACCCTAATAAACTTATAAAACTACTGACCGAAAAAAACAAAATGCGTTTAAGGTACAGAAAGTATAAGAACCCTCGAGACGAGATAGAATTTAATTTGCTCCGCGACCGTTGTCACGCGTTATACGATAAATGCCTAGCTGACTATAAAACTAATATTGAAAATGACATAAAAAAAGATCCTAAAACTTTCTGGCGCTATATGAATAGTAAGAAAAAGAATGATTCTGCAATGCCAGAAGTAATGTTTGGAGAAGATTCCATTGCCACTACTGGACCAGACATCGCCAATCTTTTTGCTGCACATTTTGCCTCCGTATTTTCTGACCGTGTACATTCAGTCCACAGCACCTTACTTAGTTCATCTCATACTCATATTGATCACATTTACATCAGCGAAAAAGATATCACTAAGCAAATGAAGAAAATTAATGCTTACAAAGGTAGTGGCCCCGACGACATCCACCCAGTTTTTGTGAAACGCAGTTATTCAGCTCTCTCTTTACCTCTTTTCCTAATATTTAATAAATCACTACAGACTGGCATTTTTCCTGACACCTGGAAAAATTCAAAGATAGTGCCCATTCATAAAAAAGGCGACCCTAACAATGTTGCAAACTACAGGCCAATTTCAATTTTATCTTGTTTTGCCAAACTTTTCGAATCACTTGTCACTCCTGTAATCACTCATCATATACGTAATATTATTTCACCAAATCAACATGGCTTCTTATCCGGAAGATCAGTACAATCCAATTTAGTTGCTTATGTTTCCGATATATGTACTGAAATAGATAAAGGTTCTGAAGTCCACGCCATTTACACAGATTTCAAAAGCGCATTTGATAAAGTTGATCATTTTCTGCTAATTCACAAATTAGAATCAATAGGTATATGCGGATCACTACTAAACTGGCTTAAATCATATATAGGTAACAGATCACAGATAGTAATGACTAACGGTTTTAAATCTCACACTTATTACTCAACTTCAGGCGTACCTCAAGGGTCACATCTAGCACCAATCTTGTTCTTGCTATTTATAAACGATATAAGTTCAGTCATACAACACTCGAAGTTTTCGTTATTTGCAGACGACCTTAAACTCTACATCACGGCTACACCCAATTCTGTAACTCTACTGCAGGCTGATCTGGACAGAGTATGGTCATGGTGTGATTCAAATAATATGACACTTAATATTTCAAAATGCTTCCACATAAAATTTACGAATAAAAAAACCCCCTTAAATTGTACTTACAATATCAATAATACTCCCCTGCAAGAAGTAAAAGAAGTCCGTGATTTAGGCGTCGTACTAGACAGCCAACTTAAATTTAATACTCATATTAATTCAACTGTTAAAAAGGCTTCTAAAATGCTCGGATTTATTAAACGCAACACCACTGAATTCCGCTCTCCTAACACAAAAATATTACTTTTTAATGCCCTGGTGCGGAGCCATGTTGAGTACGCGAGTGTGGTTTGGAACCCGCTCTATAGTATCCATTCGCAGCGGATTGAAATGATCCAACGATCTTTTACTAGACATTTAGCATTTATTTCCCCTGGAATATCACATCGATGTCCTTACGACACACGCCTGCAGTTCTTCAATATAGTTTCTCTCAAATCTCGCCGGACTTTACTAGACATGTCTTTCTTCCACAAAGTTGTTAACAACAAAATTGATAGCACCAATATCCTTGACTGCATCTCATTAACCGTACCCTTTAAATATCCTCGTAAACCCATAACTAGAATTTTCCATACTCCGTTTTGTAGAACAAATGTAGGAATTAATGCGCCGCTCGTTAGATTAAGCAGAACATATAATGAAATCAGCTCCAAATTTACGGACATCGACATTTTCTACGACTCATCAAATGCTTTTAGAACGAAACTTATGCAGCCAGCTGGTGGTCAAACCACCACCTTATCTCATCATGATTTTGCCTAACCTCTTACTATTTATTTTTATTAGTATATATTTATATCCTATTCTAGCTTTTTTATCATATTCTATCTAATTTAATTCCTACAGTATTGATCTCATTACAAATAAGTATCTCATACTTAGCACTAAGACGTTGTTTTGTTATACCTACTTTAAGTTCCCTATGTACTAAAAGATGCTATGAATGTTGTGTACATCTATAAGTGTCTTATATATCAGAATATTTTTTAGCTTGTAAGAATTATGTAAACGTTAGATATGTAAGATGTTGATGTTCCTTTAATAAATAAATAAATAAATAAAAGCCACTAACTACCTAATAGAATTCTTAAACTACTTGAGTGCGAATGGTCTTTCTGCACACCAAATATTACTTAAACTTGGTGTTCCTATCATGCTTCTTTGCAATCTCACTCCGCCAAAGCTGTGCAATGGAACCAGACTGAAGATCTTAAAGATGAATTTATTCGAGGCGGATATTTTCACTGGTTGTGGCGCGTATACCACTCATTCCCAACAACTTTTTATTTCAATTTCAGGGCATTCAGTTTCCCGTCAGCGTTTTCTTTGCAATGACTGTAAACAAATCGCAAGGACAGACGCTGAGAGCCGCAGGCGTAGGTCTTACAATTCCCTGTTTATCACACGGGCAGCTATATGTCGCTTGCTCTCGAGTCAGTTCTCCTGAAAATTTGTACGTTTTAGCACCCGATGGTAAAACTACCAAAGTAGTTTATAATGATGTTTTGTAGCTGATGTCCATAGTATCAAAACCAAGTACCTAACCGAAAAACAAGTTAACCAGTACCTATTCATTGCACATCTTAAAGAGAAAAAACTTTATACAAACATGATATTAATATTAAACAATATGCATACATACATACATAAATCACGCCTATATCCCTTACAAGGTAGGCAGAGCGTTAACGGGCGTAGGACATGCATACATCAACTTCACTAACTCACAAGTCACTACACCATGCGTACGAAGTCGCGGGCAACAGCTAGTTATTATAATAATAATAATATTATGCACCTACCAACATTACCAAGCGCACTAAAGTAAGACCTGTCCACTCACTTGTGTGTCCCTTTTTTCCTTTATGGTTCTGAAACATGGACCATCAAAGCCAATCTTAAGACAACAATCGATGCATTTGAGATGTGGTGCTGGCGTATGATGGCTGGGGTTTTTGCACCCTCTCTACCATCAACTAAATGCGTCCCTGTTGCGGCGACACGACTACGGCGAGAGTTGAACAACGGTTGGAACTTAGCACATCAAATTGTCCGGGCGCAATTTATCAATAACGACAGTATGGAGTGTTCCGGTCGGCGGCGCGATTTCGGCCGCCACTGGCCGCGGCGCGCGTCCGCCTGCGTGCGCCTGCGCCGCTGATGCTGCTACTCCCGCCATCGTCACATCACGCAACCGCATTGCTCAATGCTTGTAAACAACATTACATACCCAGAATATCTTATTTTTGGCCATACTGTAATTCTATTGTTACTTTGTACAGACTTTTTGCGGAATACGAAACGTCCTTCTCAAATGATCTTAGACTCTATGGCGATAAACAAACTGATACTTTTTCGTAGAAGGGTCTCTACATACCGATTCTCTAAGGCTTATGTAACAGTTTTTATTCCTACTTCTTCTAATAAATTCACACATACTTGTACATCTTACCATGGAAAATATTTTACAAATATTTTCTGTTTATTTTTTGGTCATGTTCTATTTTTATTTGAGTTGCTAAATAGGTACCTGCTTTTGCTTGGGCGTTAGGTTAATGGGCCTCTAAGGGCTTTTTTGTTAGGTTGTACAACTGCAAACGCATTGATTTGGAAAAGTTTATAAAGATAAATATGCTACCTATAGTGCGAATGATTTTCCTTCCAACCGCAAGGTAAAAGATATTATCTTCAAGAATATTAAGTAAACATTTAGTAGTAAAATAATATTTGAATAGAATACTTGTTATTTTAAACCGACATTAATATCATTTATTGTATTTGCAGTGTTAAATAGTCATAATTTTTAGTTTCTGACTTGACCTTCGCTTTGGTAATTCAAAACAGCTAGATCTACAGAAAATTTTCTTTTGTTTTATTGCAATAACAATAGTGTATCTACGTTTAAGCAATTTATTTTAACCAAGTGTAATTAATAGCTATAGGTATTCAGGCGGTTCTGACACCAACTTTATCTTCTTGTTCTTAGGGGAGAAGAAGCGATCGTAGGTACAAGTAGGTAAGTAGATACGGCTCTTTGATATATTCCCTATTGGCCACTTTTAACCACTTACGGTAGGTCCTTATTTAGGTACCATTAAACTTTCATGCATGAAAAGTGCTCATGCTGTCAGTTTTACATCTACAGTTTTTCAACTATGTACCTACCTACTTCCAGTAGAGTGAGAGATGCTATAGCAAAAGTGGCCACCAAATTGTTTAGCTTTTTTATAAGGCAACGTAGCAATCAAAAAATTATAAATGAAATGAAAACACACATTTTATTCAGTGTGACTTCTGAAAAGGTTTTTCTGATAGTATTTTGTCAAAATTCAGAAGAGTATCTACACATAACTCTGAAATGTGTTTTGCTATGAGGAATGGGCCAAATCAAATAAGTTGACGGGCCCGGGGCTGGCCGGCTGCAAGAAGAGTGAGTATTCTACAGGCAGAGTAAATCTTGCAATTCGGTTTATTTTCGGACCTCGCAAATATGTCCTGTCCGTCCTCTACAAGATCCTCATTGATCCATCCACACCCGAGTATCTCCGCTCCCACTTTCACTTTTTACCTCCGGATTCCCGGCCTAGGCGCATTTGTATCACTAAGGTACTTGAGTGTCCTAGAGCCAATACCAAGTTCCTGTTTAACTCCATTTCCGTTCGAGCTACACAACTTTGGAACAATCTTCCTAAGGCAGTTTAGGAATGTCCCTCTTTATCCTCTTTCAAAAGAAGATTGAAAGAGCACTACCTTTCACTACCTTGATATTTACTTACG
Organism: Tuta absoluta; assembly: GCA_027580185.1. Taxonomy (NCBI): domain Eukaryota; kingdom Metazoa; phylum Arthropoda; class Insecta; order Lepidoptera; family Gelechiidae; genus Tuta; species Tuta absoluta. The sequence goes on from JAQAHW010000009.1 coordinate 8,391,628, forward strand.
AATGTTTTTGTTTGTATTGTATTTGAATATCATGTATGTATTTATAGTTCTATTAGTTTATGTATGTGTATTTATTTTACTAATATCAAATTATTATTTATCATTTTGTATTTTCTTTTACTTTGTGTGCAATCTCGTCCCCGCACGTATCTATTTCTTAATTAGTTTTACAGGTTGGCTTGAAGAGATCTCTTTATAGAGATGAGCTCACTTTTGTGAACTACTTTTAAAACAAAAACGAATGTACTGTTAATGCACAAGAGGAAGAGCCAGACAGCCCTCAGCTGTGCGGGCTATGCAGGGAATATTTTAGAGGATTTTTACGAACAACCTGTGCCCAATATTATCAAACTAAAACCTACAATTTTACAGGAGAAATTCGATGTTCAATGCGTAGTCGGTTAGCAATTATGATACATGAATATAACTGGCTACGCACTGTACAAAGATTTTCATTTTTCACCTATAAACTTGTATCTTGTAGTTTATACCATAGGGCACTGATTGAAGCAAAGAAAACTCGTCACATGACTTAGCGCGCACTTACAGAAACAGGCCATGGCTATGAGCACCATACAGCCGCCACCAGCCGTCTACACATCACAATGGACGAACGGTTTCCGCTCCATTCTGCCTAATGCATACTACTATTACGCTCAATGCTCGAGATAGTTTGAGGCTTTCGAAACTATAAACATGTGTTTGATATGTTGTTGTGCTAAATAATACTTAGTGTGATTGTTGAAATGTGTGTTTTTCGGTATGTTTTTTAAGAATTATCGAAATTGCAACGCAGCAGGCAGAGTTCGAACCTGCGACTTCCGGTATCAGTACCGACGCCTCTTCTCATACCGAAAGTCGCAAGTTTGACGCTGCCTGCATGCCTGCTGCGGTGCAATTTTGCAAGATCTTCTTTTTTTATAATTATTTTCAAAACAGTGCTAAAATGCAGTAAGTACTCAAAAGATTTATGAGTTTCAGATAAAGAGGTCACAGGTAACTGTTGTATGTGTGTCTTTTCTATTTGGTACAAGCCGCTACTTCTTCCATGGCTCCAGCTTAGACTGCGTATAAGAGGTTTTTAGCATCAAGACAAACCGATTCTCGGTGTAATGGTTCCAAGATGATTAAATAATATTGTTATATGGTGTGAATATAAATAAACAAATAAGTGACTGACCTTATCTACACAGAAGGGCGCTAAAGCGACCAGGTGACAATGTTATGAAACTACAGGCTACAAGTCTACTTACAAGTGAAATTCTTAGTTCATTGCGTAGTCGGTTAATATTCCTGGTATCATAATGGTTAACCGAGTACGCAATGAACATCGAATTTCACCTGCAAAATTGTAGCATGTAGTTTGATAATATCGGGTACTGGACGTTCGTCGTGAATGTACAAGGATTTTTTGCACCGAATTATACGGCGTATCATAATATACTTAATTCGTTCGTATAATTAGTTGTACACTTGTCCTTGTAATCTCGCGAGAAACGGTATGGCCAAGACGCTTACATTAATCCGATCCTAAAACCTTCTTCACGTAACCGTAAGCCCCACGGTGTGTAACTAATTTCGTATTAATTAAAAATACCACGATCTTGCTTTCATCATCCAGCCAGAGATATGCCAGAGATCTAGAATTTTATTGGAGTTGTAGATATACAGGGAATGCATTTAGGTTAGTACATTAGTAATTCAGAGTTGCAAGTACGTAATTTTTAAGGGTGAGTTCCACTTGTGAAACTGAACAACTTTCCTCACAAAATATGAATATAAAATGTGACCTCCCATACAAAGGTACATATTTTCTTGAACATTTCTGTATGCAGGGTCCAATTTTCTTCCTTGAGAAAAGATGTTCAGTTTCTGAATTTTTTTAAACTGAATTGGCGGGCAAGGAATGAGCTGCGGTAGCCCAGATGGAAGAGGCGTCGCCACTAGTAATGCGAAAATCGCATGTTCAAATCCTGCCGCGCTTGAAAATTTTGCAAGTTTTCAAAAATTGTATACCTAACACGGGAAGTGTTTTAAAATTTGGTATTCAATGTTCAGTTTCACAAGTAGAACTCAAAAACAATGCAGTTTTATAGGGCCTTACCTATTTACTTACTAAAAATGTACATACTTATTTGACTTATTTTATTTCCTAGCCTAGGTTTCTGTAAAAACATAAGGTACCGATCTTCTTCTTCTCTTCTTCAAATATCTACTTACATTTCTATTCCATGTAGCAATCTAACACAACCTCCATTACGCCGTGCTATCTTATTTACTTTCCAAATCAATATTTACATTACCTACTACTATAGGAATCCTTCAATAAAAATAAACTAAGTGGGTAGTTAAATACCTAATTAAAACGTAAGTCCGTTTAAGCTACCTAGCCTGGTTTGTTATCATTATAATTTATTATTTATGTTAGCTATAAAATCATTGTACATGATGGTAAAAGGCATATGTGGAAATATGTAGCTTTCAATAAGCTCGTATTTTTTTAATATAACCTAGTAGTCTTTATACTTACATAAATAAGGTAAAATATTTATTTATGGCGTTTGTCTTCCGCGGCATATTTATGAAGCTGGAGAAATAATTCTAATAGGTATAATCTAGGGAACACAGCCGATATTATTTTTTACGTCCCATGAAAAATGAGATTGTTCGATCGGGTAGCAAATACTAAGGTAGGTACCTACACAAATTGTATCGAAGGATTTTTTTAAAAATCGACTAAGTGGAAATAAGTAATAGAAAAAATGACAGCGCCCGCCGGGACTTGAACCCGGGCAGTGGGGTACCGTCCCACTGGTCTGCCAACTGAGCTACCGGCGCCTTGACTGACCCTTGCCCATTTTTCAATATCTTGGGACTCGTCTCGAAGCGACGTACAAGCGACATCCGGTATAAGTTATTGTAACTAATTCATTTATGAAAATAATATAGCACTGTAAGTGCATAATAAAACCATAGTAAATGTGAAAAGTTTTTATTATCATGTGCCTTTTACCCGTTGGAACTCTCAACATTCTGTATAAGGTTTCTTACAAGTACCTCCGCAAATCAACTCTACGAGTACCTAACAAGCAATCAATGTAAGAGTTTAATTAAAATGACTTACTTACCCGGGCATAGATAATCATCCAATCAGGGTGAAATGGAAACGGCTCTTTCAGCTTTCGAGGATCCAGGTAGCACGCCGACCACGTGATCATGCCTTGACTCCCGAGCTGCACTTCACTCACTTCCTAACAAAAACTGATTGGCTATTTTATTGTGACCTTATTTTTTACAGTCGCAATACAACGTGTGTCGCGATGACCTATTCGAGTACTAGTGCCAACTGCCACAAAGCATGCTCTGACCGTTGACAACATAATGGAGCTCGGGATTGAGCGTCCTGCTGCCGAGACCCTACGTAATTTCATTTCACGAAATAATTTTATTAGACTACTCGTGGCTATTAGGAAAAGGAAGTTGTGGGCGCGATCGAGCCTGAGGGTAACAAACTCTTGCAGAAATAAATTAGTTGCAGACGTACGTGGTGAGAAAATAATGTTCTCTTCCAAACATAAGTAAGTATAAACTAATTTATATTTTCGTAGCTACTCGAAAAAGTCAATTTGCCAAATCGATAGGTAACTACATCATACGAAAGTTATTTATGTATCCGGAATATGGCGCTTAGAGAGTTATATAAAAACAAATTAATATTACACAAAAGATTATTGCACATTAGTGGAAGAATAGGTACGTTTTATTACAGGTGCTACATGCTGGACTTGTAATAGTTTAAGATCTATGTAACCATGAGGTAATGCAAATAAAAACTTGAAACATGTGGCGACTTTTTTTTAATGAAAATAGCGTGAAACATTCAGTTTTTTTTTTATTCATTATTTGTAATATATTATGCTTGTTTGCATAGGGACGTCTTAATCACATGATGCTATCGCGTTATTAATTTCACACAACAAGATTGTTTTGAGGTAAAACAAGAAATTTAGAGCGATATTATTTAATTTCGAACGTAAGCGCAGACCGTCCGCAATTTAAACTTACTTAAGCGATACACAATGGATTTGAAGAGTTCTTCAATTCTTAATTAAAGTATGTTAATCAACGAATCGATTTTTGAGCAAGCCCTCGCCAAAACATAATGAAAAAAGAATTAGAAAACTTTCACGAATGAAATGCGTGGAAATTTTCGTCACATTTTTTTCACAATATCGTCAAGAATGTAAAAAAGATGACAGCCACATACATGCATTAAAATGTATTCTTAATTTAATGAACTATATTTTTGATGCAATATTTTCTATATGAATCTGAATGTACCCTATTCCGGATACATATGTAGCAATCAGTACAGTCTACCGACACCTGAAAAGTAAGATAGCGTTCCTTCAGAAGTATGCTAATCCCTGCCATTCAGGCAAATTTTATCTATATCTACGATATTCTAAGAGTCGTGTTCATGTGTCACAAAATGTGCAAGAGTCAGGTAGGTAAGGTATCGAAAAGGTACCTCCTGTAGGAAGCATGTACCTAGTCACCGGACCTACACCACGTGTAGGTAATATAATTAAGGCAGTCAGATTTGTTTACACAGCTACTAGGCGTGGAAGTTTACATGACAGTAGCATGTTTATTATCTTAATGATAATGGGTCGTTGTAGAAATGAGACGAACCTGACACGGCGGACGCTCTACATATTTTGTGAGCAAATCACCAACTTCCGTTCGCACACAATCGATTACGGCGACAGACAGAAACTTCAAGTGCCACCATACGGGTACTGTTTATATCGTTGACAAATCTAACCATCCAATTTGCTAAAGATATCGTACCTACTTGAATCCCGGACACAGTTAGCTTGTTAGCGATGCAATCGTTTGTATGCGATCAGATCACTTACGCCTGCGTTACTCAAGAAATTATGACTGCTTTAACCAGTGTGGAAAAATCCAGTAAAAAATACACTACCGGAGATGGTTTCGTGCTGAAAATTAACTTATTTATAGCAGCTATACCTACATAAGTACAGTGTTATCATGGAGCACGTGTGATAGTCTCTCGGGCAATTCGAGACGGTACAATTGAGCAGAAACAGTGTCGGTAATCTGCCAAACGTGATGTGAGTGCCGATGCGTGCAGAGTTGGTCAGGGCATGGGCATGCGGGCGGCCAGCGGACGCGGAGCCCAATCTTCTCATTGCGAGTGACCCCAGGCCTCTCGACTCGCCTCGAAGCCCCCGGGACGAATCGTAAACGTAAATTGTTATTTAAGGTCAATGTTAATCAACACATTACTGTCCGATGGGGCGACGACGGCAAACAAAGCGCCAATTTGCTGGTAAAAATATCCGGAAGGTGACGGGGTTAGAAAAGTGTCTCATAGCTCTTAGAATTGATCGATGCGTCCTGCCTGCCCGCTCGCTCCTTCTACGACTTGCAGCATACCCTCATTACTTAGATTGCATTGAACGAGGCTTGTAGATCGTTGCGTCATGCTCATGCGACAGGCGACTGGTCAGGCGAGTCAACAGCTCTAAAGTCTATATTCCGGAGCATATGCGTGACAGGCTACATGTAACACTCGCATCCATAAATCACTGTGATCTCAGATACGAAGACCTGATAAGGCCATTCGCGTCAGTATTATTCAGGTACGCTTGTTAGCGCGTAACATTGTTCGAGATCACTCTACGCGTGCATCCTTGCAGCAGAGTCATTCATACGAGAAGTCATTTAAACGAGTCGCCGTGTAAACACCTCAAAGCAATAAAATGGGAGCAATCCTGACAATAGCAAGCGTAATCGCGAGGTGAATGAACGTGCCAGATGCGTTTACTATACGAAGTCTGATGCTGACGAGACGCAATCGCAAACGACGACGTCTATCCATATCCAAGAATCGTAGTGCAAGCGATCGTCGCGTGGGAAAGAATGCGCTGAGCAGGGGAGGAGCGAGGAACCATAAATTCACCTTGTTTATTATTGTGACCGTGTTATGAATTGTAGGGGCGTAGATAGATAGTAGACGTGTACAAAGTATTCAATTCTCTGTAGACATTGTTTGATTCTATTTTATCTTATCATAAGTTTTTAAGAACTAAAACTCATTTAAGCTTCTGTTCATTGCTGCTATTTCATTTTCCATTGCTACACGTAGATAATGTTTGTTTAGTTTAATTAATGAACTTTTATTTCAAAATCAGCACAAGTTTTTTACATTGAAATCCGACAAACTATACAATAGTAGAAATAGTGTTTGGGGATTAATATTTTTATTCGGCTGCCAACTTGTTTGTGTTGTCGAAAGTTAGTAGCGAGCGTAGAAATTTAGTTTCTAATTAGTTGGTGATTGTATTTTTTTGTGATAAAGTTTTAATTTCCTTTTATTTCTCAGTCCATCCCTGGAGCTGCATACGAGTGTTTTGGTGTTATGTTTCTATTTGCTGTGAAACTTTCAAAGCAGTCGGGCGCACGTTCTTCCAATTCTCAAATGGTCCAGTTGTTTAGTTCGAAAATGGTCTTGTCCGTAGAATCGAAGCGAGATGCTAATTAGGGGAAATAGTAACTGGTATTCTGTTGTGGGGTGGCCAAATAGAGTCGCAAAAAAGCCCGTCACAGTCCCGCGTCATCTTTATACTCCGCATCATCAATCCATCCTTAGTTATTGTCATCATCAGCATGTTGTTTATGATAGAAGATGAGCAAGACGATGATGATGACCATGATTGGAAATGGCTACGATGATAACTACGAATATAGTGATGATTTCTACGGTGATGACAATAACTATAGATAAATGATTGATATTCATTATAGTGATGATGCTGACTATGACCATGACGATGGTAATGGTCATTTTGCGCCTCCATTTGGGGCCCCCACTTAGCCTTCTGTTCTATGGACTAGACCATTTGCGAACTAAACCGTTTTGAGTTATTTCATTTGAAACAAATAGGGTTTGAACACACGAATTATGCACAAATTAAATTAACTGAGGAAATGGATAGAATAATGGCGAGCATTGTAAATCGATTTCTTTTGTAAAAAAATTGCTGTCATAATAAATCACATACGAATTAAGTCATAATAAATTGCAAGTGGTATTAGGACACGTACAATGATTTTGGAATACATTGTGTTGTGCCACTTTATATACAACTTAATTGTGTGTTTTGTGTACAATAAGGGCCACCGCAGACTAAACGTAAATTATTGTGACCGACACCAAGAACACTTTTCAACTGTCTGCGGCACATTTAGTGACTATTATTATATACTAACTATTAGTGAGTGAAGGATTAATTGAATTGCTTAGCTTACTTACTTCAAATTAGTAAATATCCATTCTTTAAAAATGTTACGTACGTACCCTCTTAGTTAATTTTAGATAGGGAATAAATGCTAAGAAGTAAATAATAGACATTGAATTTGGATCCAAATTTTAATTTAATATTAATAAAACATGAGTTACAACAAATGGCATCTTAAACAAATACATATAAATAGTAAAGCTGCACGTCAACTATCAGTAACACTATTATAGGCGGTGATTTCCAATCTTCCTGTTAACCAAACTGTCCCTATGTTGCTCTCAAATTAATAGAAACACAATTTCAAACGAGATTCGAACCTGCGACTCGTATCGACCTTGTGTCAAAACTATATTTAATAATTAGTATAAAAGCTGTACTTATGTATTTTCTTATTACGTTTGAGAACAACATAGGGAATTGATTTTTACGTCGCAATTTTAATGCCAAAGAGAAGGGTAGGTACAATTTTGATCCCAAAATGTCTGGACTTAAAAAACATCGGGTGCAATCAGGCATGCCTATTTTTACGCGAATATGTATTAGCCACCAAGAAAATCAGACTATTCTAAAACTATTGACAACTATTTCCTTACTAATTAAGTACATAAATGGAATAACTGCTCGCAATGGCTTAGTCTATTTTACTATTTTAACATGGATATGATGGTACTGTTCTAACTATGATGTACAAAGAATCCACTTCTAGATAGAAGGTTTGTGATTTGTGATAGACGTTTGGATATTAATAATGCTGTGATTTGATTAAATTGTAAGTTCAACAGTATTAGGCTATTAATTGTCTAAGAGTGTGTTTTAAGTTCTATTAAAAGACGATAAAAATGTGTCCCCAAAATATAGCCAGTGATTAATGAAAACACTTGGAATCGGGTTGCAAGTTTTGTCAGAAATCAACTAAATATCAAAATTACTGAAAAAAGAAGTTTATGAGTTTCCTACTTACTTCTTCATTCATAACCGCGTTGTATTGTTTAAAATAAAAACTATTTTTGAAGATACATTTTTGCGCCTGCCGAAATTAAAGTCTTAGTTCATATTATGAACTAACAAAAAAACACTGATTTATAATGTAACTATTAAATAATGAGACAAAGTATTTCATAAATAAATGGTGTGATCATGAGCTGATCATTGATGATGGTAGTTTGTACTAGATTTTGGGATCAATAGATCTAAAGTTTATAAGTAGGTATATACGTGATTTAGGCAAAAGCATAAGATAAGTAATAATACTAAATAAAGAATGCTTATCATTACGCAAAGAGCTATCGAAAAAGTCGATAAGGAAAGACCAAAACCTAACAGTAATTTACAAATAAATTAGAAACAAAAACAACTTTGTTCTCTGTGGTCTGTAATCCATTATAGACCACAAGCTTAAGCAGAGAAACGTTACGCTAAAGTACAGTATGCAATATATTATCCTCTCCGACGAAACTAATCAACCGACCACCTCACACCAGCGTATGTACAACAAACGCGCACCAGCGCGTCGCAGGTAGCTGCGTACGTCACTTCCTCAACAACGACCAACCAACTATACAGCGTACAAAATTATGAAATTGTTGTATGGGATAATTCAACTGAAACAACACAGGTTTCTATAAAAGAACTTAAGTTTATGTATTTCGAAAATCAAATTAGTGCACTTATGAGTGGCACAACGAACATGAGGCAAATTTTTTGGCTGGATAGAAATATATTTCTTTGTGGAAATTGACAACAGACGACATATATCGAGCTACCCGCACCACGCTAGTATGCAAAAGCACTAAGCAAATAATTGTAAAAATAATAGAGAGTGTTAGTGTATAAATACTTAAATAAGGGTTCTGCAATTTAACCTCAAGAGTAAACAAATGACCAGACGATAAGAAAGTTTAATTTAAATACATCAAACTTATCCTAACGGAAGATTAATCAAATTATTTATGTACGACATTCGATTAATAATAAAACGCTAATTTTAAATTAATTAACAACCTCCCAAACAACACTTTTCTGTTTCTAAACCTCTATTTAAACTCTTCAACATTCAACGTCAGTTCGCACCAGTGGTTATTAACTAATGTAATTTTAATATCCTACGCGTACAATTACATAGAAAACAGTAATTATGTAAAAATATAACTATAAATATGCCTACGTGATTGTATGCTTAAATACTAAATCTAAGTATTATGCTGTTTATTTATTTATGCTATCTACTCCGCGTAGTTAAACTTATACGTATGACTTAATTTATGTGCTGAGATTACATTCGAAAATGACTGATACTGATAATATTTTAGAAGAAGTCAAACTGTACTTTATATGAAAAAGAAACTAGTTCAATAAACATACGTCATACATTTACACAGAACTATTTATTCATATAAACGATAAAGGTATATAAAACTAAGTTAGATGAAACAATGATTTTCGTAAACCTATAAGTACACTAGCTATTTACAAATACACAAGAGATTCATCACATGATCTTTTTGATGACGCAAGATTGAAAACTTCTACAAGTTAACAGGGAATGTTTAAAGTTGATTTGATGATTTTGATGTTATAAATTATACTGAGATGTTATTCGCTACCGGAGCTATGGAATTAATACCTAAGGAGACCAAGGCATTTTGCTTATAACTTTATTATATATAATTGCGTGCGTTTATTAAATCGTCAGTAAACTACGTTACTACGTTTTCTTTCTATTTCGAATTGGCGTTATCACTATTCTATTTATTTACACACCTAATTGTGACATTGTTATTTTTATCTTAGTCAAGTGTAAGAATAATATCATCCCATAAAAAGCCTCTTTGGGATGTAAAGAATGATATATTAATTTTGAGTATTTCACATATAGGTTAAGTGATGTTTGCAGTATTTTTTAAAGGTATTTTCGCGTCGATAAACTAAACGTTATTCTTTTACTTGAAATGTGAAAATATACGTAGAACCCAAGAAGCGCTACGTTCGGAGAGACTTATCTTGGAGGTGCAAACTTTTTCATATTACAACAGAAAATACTTAGAATAGACGTTTAGTTGGGCAAGAAAATATCCTGAAATTTGTTGTAACAACTCGTTTGAGTCAGCTCTGCACCGCGCCTATACAAACATTACTAACCAAATATGTCGGTTACAAAAAATAGGTGAGGTCAATCGAAATAGGAAAAGATATCGATGTGCGTTTTGTGCACCGGCCGTATTCACCGACCAGTCTCGATACATCTCAGTAAGATGCAGAACTAGTTTTAGCGAGTTATCATTTTGCTTCCACCTTTGAGTGTTTCCTATGGTTCCGCAGTCCGCTACTCACGGCTGTCGGGTACGGGCTGTGGGAGCAGGCAGTGGCAGGCGGGTCGGGCGGGTCGGGCGGGTCAGACGGCGCGGTGCCGCGGACGGCGCGGCTGCAGCAGGTAGGAGGCGTCGAGCGGCGCGCGGGTGCCGAGGCGCGCGAGCAGGCGCCGCGCGATGTTGTTGACGCGCTCCTTCTGCTGCTGGCGACGCGCCGCAGGGGGGAGAGCCGGCGCCGGCTAAGGATTACACTTACATGAGAATTCAGGCTCACACAGATACATCTATTTCAAGTAACATTGATTCTGGTATGACGATGCATTGGTCGCAAATATTATCGATGAAATTAAAAACACCAGATTACGTATCGTAAAATGTATTAGCAGAAAAACCACTGAAACGCAGCCTACGTCACGTAAGCACAAAATCGAGCCTTTAGATGGCCAATCCTTCGAAATAGCTTACTAGCTTACTTACAATGAAAGTTCAAAATTACTGAACGTTTAATCTTTTCTTTTTCTTTCCAGTAAAGGTAGAATAACTCATGTTGGTGACAGTGATACGTGATATCATAATAATATCATAAGTGTACAAAAACCATGGACGTACTATTAAAACTAAAATTATTAGCTTAAGTAGTACGTCCATGACAAAAACAGTAATTAATTTACCTTATTGGTATCGACTAGAGCGAGTGCCGACGGTTTCTTCTTGTTGTCTTTGTCTGCGGGAGTCTTGGCAGGCCTTTCACCCAGCGGCTGCGGGAAGTTCTTGGCCCCGCGACCCTTCAGGTATTCCGGAGATACTTCATGAGGCTACAAATAAAATAAGATTTTTCAGTTTTATGTTGGTTTGTTTGCAATTTAGGTGCACGATGACCACCTTTGGGTGCCAGCAGTTCTCACAAAAGTTTTAATAACACGTTCACGCGATGCCAATATGGGCAGGGAAATGGTAAGGGAAGTGGGCAGCGCGGGTTACTCGCGCTGCTACTCGTCATGCCGCTGCCACTTCCCGTGCTCCCTCGACTGTCGGCGCCTCGTGCGCGAGACAAAGGAACGGTAGCACAAACGCGAGTGTAATGTAATGCTATCTCGCTCACTCATATTGGTACTAGAAGAGTATGCCAGCAGTGTGTGAACACTCACTAGCGTTGACGGAAGTACCGCGGAAGTATTTTTAATAATATTCCGGTCAGCAACAGGAGCAGGAATATAACGTGAACGTAGCATTAAATGTGAAGAAGATCTTACTTATAACTTGCGCAAGTAAAGAAAGGATCCCGAAATTACAACATTATTGTTTGTCTCTCTATTAAAATACATGATATACTAGATTTCTGCTAGCGGTTTCACTCGCTGCCATTCATTTTCCCGTGGTAATAATTATTTTCCTGCGGTATAAAGTAGCCTATGTGTTATTCCAGGTATACTGTACCTGTGTTCCAAATTTTACCCAAATCGGTCAAGCCGTTTGAGCGTGAAGAGGTAACAAACATACATACATAAACCGACATACAAACTCTCAGATTTATAATATTAAGTACAGATGAGGGGGATGTAAACAATAATGTTGTCATATCGGGGTCCATGGTAACGGTGGCACTGACCGCGTATGTCCTGGTGAGCTTGGCGCGCTGCGGGTAGTGGTGGAAGGCGTAGTGCTTGGTGGGGATGGGGTACTTGGGGCGCGACACCTTGGTGAACAGCCGCGCGGTGCGGTCCACGCGCAGCTCGCAGATGTACACGTGCTGCTCCGACGCGCCCACCGGCCGACCCTGCAACGAAAACAAGTGGACGTTATACACATACATACATACACATATCACGCCTATAATCCCTTGCGGGGTAGGCAGAGCGTAAACAGCCGCAAATAACGGCCATTTACACCACATAGGCGTGATGTGTGTGTATAATCGCGTGACCAATATAAGGGGTCAAATTTCGTTTCATGAGTATCTTGACCTTCTTTCGGTTTATTATACCCCTTTGTTACTGCCTGTATAGTTAGTAGAAAGTATATAGTATATACTTTCTACTAACTATATACTATATACCTTGCAGTAGGTGTTGAGGTCCATGACCCAGCACTGGCTCATGACCAGCTCGATGGGCACCGCCTCGTACAGCGGCACACGCATCACCTCGTTGTGGAAGAACCTGCAAATACAACATCGCGTTGAGAATCGCATCGACGCGTTTGGTGCGCATTGTTGATGTATTGTGCAGTAATCACACTTTGTTGTCGTAACTTTAAAAAATCCCTTCTACGTCTAAAATACATGTAAACCGATGCCAATGCATGCATGTAGATTCAAATGTAAAAGAAGGCAAAATATTATGAATCAACTGGTAATCCCACCTAGATGACAACAACTCGCTGGCACTTCAGTCTGCCCGTGACCACAGCTGATATAACTAAGTTTATCTACACTCGTCTTATAATGTTCGAATTATGAATTCGAAAACAGATGCATAATGACATACTTTATGCATTCTGCCTATAAAAACTAGGGTTAATTATAATTTACAGAAGCGTAATGACTTAATGAGAAAACTCTTAATACGATAAAGTTGAGAAATGAAACGAAGTTTTTTTTGCCAATACTCAAATCGCTATCTTCCGCCGCACCTGACAGTTGTTGTTGTACGGAAATTTTTCGGATGTTGTTCAGTTGTTTTAATAGGTTTTTGTTCTGTTATTGTTGAGATGTTGTTCAGTTGTTGTTCAGATGTTGATAAGTTGTTGTTTAGATGTTATTCCGATGTTGTTCAGTGTTGTTCAGTTGTTTTTCAGTGGTTGTTCAGTGTTGTTCAGTTGTTTAGTTATTTGCTGTTGAGACTCGACATCTAAACAACTGTAAGTAAAGAATCTGCAAAAATTCATATCAAGCCATATTACGTTCTCGTATTGAATTTGACCATGTATCGGGCCTCGCAATCGCCGGTGCGGACGTTTGGAAAAGTGTTCAACTGAGTAAATTTTTAGAGTGTAGATAAAATAGAGTATGCAACTGCATAAAATTAGGCATTAGAATGCGAGTGTCTGTTTATCACACGAGGCGTAGCCGAGTAAGACCCCCAGAGAACTGACCCCCATTATATGACAGTTGCATAAACTACTATGGAATGTCGGGAAATCTCAAAAAATTTACCCAGCAAGCATAATAAATGAAAAATATTTAAAACACGACTGCTTTCTGAGATCCTAGTCTATGATATTCGGGATTCTGAAAGGATTGTTTCGATACAATTCCAATTCAAATCTGTTCAGTGGTTAGCGAGTAACAGTCCTTTAAAGTATCGCACATTTATTCATACATACATGAACTCAAAAAACATTTCCTTTTTGGTTGGGCAGTCGTGTAAAAACTATCGCAATCACGGTAAATCGTTAAAAATGTGGTTATAAAATGTTGTACTCACTTCCTGGTGGGCTCGTGGAAGGTCTCGTGCGGGCGCAGGTAGTGGTGCCCGTACACGTAGCGTTCTTGCGTGTCCTTGTGCTTCCACAGGCGCTCCACTCGGAAGATGTCGAGCTCTGACACTGGGATGGAGCCGATCGTCTGGTACGTGTGCTTGCGGACTGAGCATTCCTAAAAGTTAATAAACTGATATTAGATTCAGTTTTGGGACTTTATGTGACCGGTCGAATAATAGAATGCCTTGTGTTCTTACGGACTGAACATTTCTAGAACAACAGTTTGACAGCATAGAAAGCTTGATATATAATGCAGAACGCTTAAGTCTGAATCAACAATCTTGTTGATGAAAGATCGGACAAAGCAGCCGATAACAGACTTTTCAATATACCTTGAAACGGGGGTAGGCAAACTGGAATCTAAGTGTGTTCGAAACCTTAAACTTGCCAGCAGTAGGTTCCTCCTTCTCTTTAGATTTTACCTAGATTCTTGACCTACTTTGTATCCTGTCTCTCTGTCTTAGGCGGGTCCTCTTTATCACCTGTCTTTTGGCTGACTTCGGGAAGTTTGTTGTCTATATGAAAGTTCTGCAGTGCAGTACTTACATTAATGATGTTCTCTAAGCGGTAGTCCAAATAGAGCATTAGAGTAAGCTTACGAATACTAGGTTTCTCACTTAAAAGGCGAGTCCACTTTTTACAGACATCAGGATGTTTGTCGTCTGTGGGAATATTCCGCAATACATAGACGATGTTTTCTAATATCAAGTGGTCATCCAAATAGAGCCTAAAAACAAAGACTAACCTTGCCGGTACTGGGTTCCTCTTTGTCCTTTCCTTTGCCAAGGTTCTTGACCTTCTTCCTGTCCTGCCGCTTGGTCTTAGGCGAGTCTCCTTTATCCCCTCCCTTCTGACTGACGTCGGGATGTTTGTCGTCTATGGGAATGTCTCGTAGAACATAGACGGTGTCGCCCTGCCGGACCTGTAGGTCCCCTCGCATGAGGGATAAGTAAAACTGGTGGCCTTCTTCTGTGTAGTCGTCTAATGGGATTTCGCGGTCCACCTAAACATAAAATTGTAGAGGATTAGTATTTCACTTGCTTGAGGAAGAATAAAGAATAGTTTCGTTATACTTAAATAGGTACTGTCGATAGGATACACAAATGGAAACTTTACCAAACTACGTGTATCTTGGCTAATAGGGATCCTCTTATTAACAGTGAATATGTTGTTTAAAGGGCATTTTCGAAACAACTATCACCACGGCTAAATGAGTGGCAACGGGTTTTGGCAGTTGACAGAAAGTGATGCCAATAGGCAGAATGAAGGGTTCCAGGTGGAGTCGGGAAAAGGGGAGCTACCAGCCTGGCCGGGTGTTCTGGCCAGTGGCTAGTCCACCTGGATAGAATTGGAAGTTGTATATATGCGTTGCGCGGTGAAACACTTCGATACCGCGTTTCAGGCTCTTTTTATTCTGTCACGTGGCGCCATCTTGCAGATATGTTGGAACTTCTGTTGCGTCATGTTTGCTTGTGAACCACTTTGAGTGAGCTTCTTGTCGTAGCTCCCAGAGGTCGCTACAGGGTGAAACCGCTGGGCGGAAATCTAGTTAATAGAAGATGAGTAGGTTACCTCCCGCTTGCTGCAGTGGTGGCAGTAGTGCGGCGCGCGCGTGTCGCGGACGCGCATGCAGCGCGCGTGCTGCCACACGCCGCAGCGCGCGCCGCCACACTGCACCATCAGACCCTCCTCCACGTGCAAACCGCAAATGCAAAGAATCACCTCCTCTACAAGAACAAAATAATCGGGTAAATGAACTGCCTCACTTTATGCCTCCTGACTACCCTGGGTCTGCTGTAAGAGATTTCTTTTTAGAAATAAGCTGACCTGTTGTGTACCTTTGTGTTATATTGTGTGCAATAAACGGTTAAATAAAATAAATAAATAAATAGATGAATTCGGAAGGCCGTACGACGCCGGCTTAGTAAAGCATCAGCGCATTTCCTTTCAGGCGACTAAGGGACTCGCATTTATTTTACAATATAAGGCAACAGGCTAAAAACCTGTCATTAAAGTGATACACGATTTTTCTTAAACGGTCCTCAAATGTTTGTCAGACGTGGCGATAGAGACCGTATTTTTGCGGCCGTTAACGCTCTGCCTATTCCGCAAGGAATGAAGGCGTGAAATGTGTATGTATGGAAGAATTCTGTTCAGTTTCGGAGTTTAATATAATGCAGCGGAAAAACTCAAAGCTTATTGAGGATGGAAGCAGGGTGCAACTGTGCTAATACGCACTAATAAGTAGTAACTGAACTTTGACATTGACACATTTTTGACCAATGACAAGGCACAGTCGAGAGTGGCGCCATTAGTTCCCAAGTTTGCTACCTTATTCACTGCGCATTTGTTAGCAAACTTGAAACGTGGAAATCTAGGGAGATTGCTTTTACATTGCACTAAAATTAGGACATCTAGACATTATATAATAACAGGTGGTTTACACGCAAATAGACTACAACGAGCTACTTTTTAAAACTATATTTGAATGAAAAATGTATGTAACGTAACCATGAGAATATCGTCAAAATATAAACTTTTAAATTATTTCTCAGTTTCATAAATCCTATCTTGCAGCTATCCAATCCTGAAAAACTATTAATGCCAACAAACAGCTAAACGTCACGTATTTAAATAATTACCTGGAACACAACCCTACTATCGCGTAAATCTAAATGAATAAAGGCTGCTACACACCGGATCCGTCAGCAATGCAGCGCGTTGCGTCTGCAGCACGACGCGACAGCAGCTGGTTCACACCGACCCGTGTCGGACGGTGTCGCATACGCAACGCATTGCGATGCATCTGCGACACCGTACGTCTGCGACACCGATGTTTGAAATCAACAAATCAAATCAAAAAATGCCGACCAATGGAATGCTCTGTTGAAAGAGCAATTCTTCTAGTAAAAGCTGCGTGTTGTTTACATAATTACGTGCGACATAGACATGGAACAATACAAAATGTACAAGAAAATAATGATACACCGCAGACTTCCAATGCATTGGTTCCCTTGAGGCGTACTAACCAAAGATCGCCAAATTCGGCCTTTGAAGTGCGAGAAAAGTTTGTGACATACTTTAATCAATAAAATACCTAACTTAAAACCATAATAAATTGTTTTGTTTCTTATTGATACGTATTTAATATGTAGTTCTCTTCCTATTTTCTCCCACAACACAGTTTTATAAACACTATTTTTATAGTTTTGGTCTTGTGTATCATAAATACACTTATATCTTTGCACTAGATTGATTAACTTTTCCCGTATTTCGAATTCCATGGTCTAAAATTGCCGAAATATAAAGTAAATTTTGTAAATATTTACAACTGTCCGTTTCCCTGCTGCACAGCTAGCGTGTCGCAGCCGCATGCGTTAGCGCAGTGTGGCCTTCAATAGGAAATCCCATATAATACAACGTCATCACTACGAAACGGGCGTGCGACGTTGCCGTTCCGCTGTCGCGCGTGCGATTTCGGTTTGTGCCTCGCGGACTGCCGTGCTTCAAACGCACGCAGACGGATCGCAGTGCAGCTGCGACACTTTCAGTGTGAACATTCGCATATAAATTCATACATTACAAATCGTGTCGCACGCAGACGGATCGCAATGCAGCTGCGACACCGTTTGGTGTGTGGCAGCCTTAAAACCATAATGAATAAACGCATACAACCCTAATCTCTTCAAAGTAAGAGTGAACAGACTTCTTCTGGGTGAGCTCGCTCCATCTTGGACTCTTGTCTCTGTCCTATGACCTAGACTAGAGTCAAGAGCAAACCCTTTTTTTTATGTGGCCTGTTCTGTGCCCCACTGCTGGGCAAAGGCCTCTCCTTCCATTCGCAAATAAAAAAAGAATTGATGAAATAACTTACCAGTCTTAGTTTTAGCCAAGAAGCCGGGCGGCAGAGGCTCGTCGGGGCCCAATATCTTGGTGAGCTGGTCGACATACGCCGCCTTCGCAGCGTTGTATATCTTCCTGAGCTGCAGCGCCGCCGCGCCCGCCGCGGACAGGCGGCCCTGCTCGCGGAGCGCGTTGGTGAGCACCGCGCTCATGGCCGCGTCGAACTGCGCCGCGCTCTCGTACTGCCCGCGCCCGAGCGCAGCCGACACCGCGCCGAGCTCGCCCGAAGACGACTCGGATTTAGACGGCTTCGGTTTGAGCAGCGGCGCGCAGATTAGTTTGTCTTTCTCGTCTGAAAGGAGTAGAAACCAATGTAATTAAGTATCGTAGTGATGCCGGCTTAGGATAGCATCGCGCCAGACTACATTGAATCTGTAAAGATATTAGTCGCCGAGTGTTAGTTGCAAAACTAACCCGGTAGATGGAGCCGTGCCACGTGTTACTGGCATTAATATACACTTGCAAATTGGCGGGCAAGGAACGAGCTCCGGTAGCCTAGATGCAAGAGGCATCGCCACTAGTAATGCGAAAGTCAAAGGTTCAAATCCTGCCCGCCGCGCTTGAACATTTTGTAAGTTAAAAAAAGCATCGCTCCATTTTTCCAGCAGTGGATGCTAGGCACAGGACCAGCATAGATAGCGTCAAAAGAAGAGCGATACTCAATTTTCTGAATGACCCTCAAATGTTTATCAGAAACGTTGCGTAAATATAGTTTTTACGGTCGTTTACGGTCTACCTACCCCGCAAAGGATAAACGCGTGATATATGTATGTACCGTAGTTATGTTAGAAAAATAAGTGTGAGTTTCTTACATCAAATCTAAAGCTACATTAGATACACATCTAATAGCACGTTCCGACCATGCACTTGCTCCTGCCGCTGTCGCGAATATTGCTCGGAATACTTCCGCGGAAGTATCATCGCGAGTGAGTGTTCACACACTGCCGATATACTCTTCTCGCGCCAATATGAGTGAGCGAGATAGCAATACATCCCACAAGCGTTCGTGCTGCCGTTCTTTTGACTCGCGCACGAGGCGCCGACACTCGAGGGAGCACGGGAAGTGGCAGCGGCATGACGAGTAGCAGCGCGAGTAACCTGTTCACATATTCGTGCTGCCCACTTCCCTTACTATTTCCCTGCCCATATTGGCATCGTGTGCACGTGCTATAAGAGTCGTTTTACCTTCATTAAATAAAAATCACGTTTGTTATCCTCATGCTAAACTGCTAATCTGAAATAATTTTTTCAAAATTTTACAAAATAGCGCAACATTATTATCAGCATTAGTTTGAAACATACCTTTAGCCTCTACGACGGCGCTGTATATGGCCTTCAGCACCTTCCCCCATCGCTCCTTCTTGCTCAGACTCGGGTCATCCTCCACTCTCAACAGTTTCTTCTCTTTCCCACCTTCTCTTAGCTTTTGCAACCTGCAAGAAGACGCAAACATTAAATTCGGAAAAAAATAGGGTAAAGTAACTGTATGCAAAGAAATATGAAAGTCCCACATTAAAAAAAAATAGCAAATCGTGGTTTTCCCGCACCAAAACTAAGCAGGGATATACCAGCCCTCTAAGTAAATGATGTTTATAAATAAATGTACAATCGGTTGTAGCACATAAGGTACCAGGGCTACGCCAAAAGAAGTGAATAATTTTTATCTCCAGTAAATACATAATTAAAATTTGAACTTATTCTTACAAAAGAAGTAATTTTCTACTAATACATATTCATGTCAAGAAAAAAATATTTATGGGAACAAAAATAATTTAGTTGTTTTGGAGTACCCCTGGTACCTTATGTGCTACAACTAACCATACATCAGCCTATTGCAGTTCACTATAACATCAAATCTGGTCTGGTCTAAACTTTTTAGGTCCAATGCTGCCAATGGCAGGCCGCACAACTTGACATTATAACTCGATATACAAATGTAGAAGGCATCGTGAATAAGTAGCTGTACCTTATGTGCTACAATCATGGACGTACTATTAAAACAGGACTGATTACTTCAAAAACAGTTATTTACAAATAGTAACTTTATTATTACTGGTATATGGTCTATTTTACATTAACTCTTTCCCAGAGGCTAATCCGAGCCGAGAGAGATAGCATGTAGAGAGGCTGTGTGTCTCGTTCTTAATTTTTGACTAACTTATTTTTGACAAATATAATTATAATTTAAGTAATATAATAAAAAAATTGCGTCAGAATATCAAAAACTTGTTTGAAATTATAAAATTATACACTGATAAATTATAATTGTGTAAAAACTATTAATCAAATAATTTTGTTATGGTATCCCTATTAGTTTTAATTTTGGCGGTAAGTAAGTTTAAATTTTAGCGGCGGATGAAAAAATTTTACATTCCTTATTTATTACTTAAAATCAGTATTTGACGAAATCTTTTACTCAAAATGGTGAAAAAATGTTGTGTTCGAGGTTGTCCAAGTGAATCGTATGTATATAAATTTCCCTATCTTTATGCTCATTGTAATAAAAAATATTGATACCCTATTAGAAAGAGACGAAAGCCTCGGTGGGTGCCGTCTCGCTCGGCTCGTTTTTTCTGCAACAGTTATCAGTCCTGTTTAAATAGTACGTCCATGGATGGCTACAATCGACTGTACGTACCTGTCTATAAAGATCCTCGGGTTCATAGTGTCGGGCAGTTGCAGCGGGTCCACCATCGTCACCACCGGCGTCGAGGGTATCACCGGCGCGGGGGAGGGGGGCGGCGCGGGCGCGGGGCCGGGGGGCGGGGGGGACGGCTCCATCGAGATGGCGAGGCGCTCACGGATACGACGCACCTGAACATAAACAAGATCGGTTGCCGACTTATTTTGCAAATATACTTTTCGTCTTTCATATTCCTTTACCAGTTCAGCGTAAAAACTGAACTCGAACTATACATGGTGTAAAAAAATTAGCTGAGAATATTTTAAGGGGTGAACCAGTACGTGAAACTGAACAACTGTTCCCAAGGAACATAGGTCGAAATATAAAAATAAAAATTGGCCCTCCCATACAAATTATCCCGGCAGGGTAGCACACAACACAAGTATGTTCCTTGGCGAAAATTGTTCAGTTACACTAACTGGTTCACCCATTAAAATATTCTTAGCTAATTTTTTTACACCCTGTATATAAACAAAATTCATCAGTCATATTTTCTTGAGTTAGCACAACTTTTATTCATCACAATATAACAATTTGACGTTGAATTGTAAAATCCAAAATAAACACAATTTGAAACCGTTTAAAATTGTTTTATTGTAATGGTAAATCAGTGTTGTAAGTTATATCGGCGATAGGCACTTCACGGGGAGAAAATGGCGGTGTACATTGCAAGCATTATCATACCACTCTAATGAAACTTGTAAATTTTCTCCAAGGAACATGAAAATAAAACTGGCTAACTAATAATTAGATCGCGTATTCCGCACAGAAAGTTTTTTTAATTATGTTCCTTGTGGAAAGTTGTTAAGGTTTATGGGCGTGATAATGCCTGTCATAATTTCGATACCCCATTCCTTGCACCGCGTATAATCATGATCAAGAAAGTAATTGAATAAAAAGAAATTAAACTATATCAGCAGTTTAGTACATCTTAAAGTATAAATATTCCTGGACGAAACATACATCGCCATGTAGTCCCAAACTAAGCAAAGCTTGTACTTTTAATATAAAAGTATAATATTTATTGCCAAAATACATAGAAAAACACTCAAACTCAAATATTTGAAAACGACTTAACAAACACTTGTACTGTATGGGAATCAAACCAACGACCCTCGGCGTACCAGGCAGCGGTAAGTGTTTGTTAAGTCGTTTTCATATCCATCGTGGCAGTCACGTCTCGCGCACTCAGATGACCAAAGCGTTACCTGTTCCAAGTTCCTGAACAAGAAGCAATGCCTCTCTTTGACAAGGGTCCGCTCCTTGGCCGAGAGCGGCTTCAGCTGCGGCTCCTGCCACAGCTTGTTGAGGTGCTGTTGGTACTTGAGGATCGTCATGTTGTTCTTTATGTCCTGGCGAAAATAAACAAGGATCATTATTTAGTAAGATCACATTTGGCGAACCTATAAATGTAAGTGTAAATGGAAGATTCTCATCAAAAATAATTTATATAGTTTTTGCAGCAAGAAAGAATTGCAATATGATGAGTATTCCGTGGATGAATCTTTAGTGCTACACTCCCCGTGACCTGACGGAACTCAACTAAAACGTCAGTAGCAAGTTTCCAAGTTTTCATAAATCGTGAATATTTACTTGAAAATCTGTCGCGATATACTCGGTTACATGTTCATTGTGAAGTTATCGCGAACATCCAAAAAGTTTTAAAGCTAGTTACCGATATATAATAAAAGAAACAGCCGTTCGTGCAATGTTCTATGAGACGTAACTTTTTTATCAACGTATGTAGCAGTTGATCAGTTTGAACTGTTGAGCTTAGCGTTTTCAGGAAAGTAGGTCGGTACCACTCGGTACTATCCCGTATACCAAGCCTGATGTCAAGACACCTTTTCGGGCTTAGACGTCATTCAATGTTTACGAGCAAAATGAATAATAAATTCGTGTTTTTTAGTTACAAATAAAATCTTTTTTTTATAACAGTTAATGAGTTTTTGTATACAATTAGTAACAAGTGTACATACCTGCGCGAGTATGTTCTGCTGCTCGCTCTTCTTGTTAGACTTGGCTGCCTTGCGCGGGCGGCCGGGGCGCGGCGCGGCGGACGACGCTGATTGGTTGGACGCGTTGGAGGGGGTTCGTGACGCGCTCTTGATTGGCAGCTTGGTGACGCGCTGAGACTTGCCGCCTATCACGCCGCGGCAGTCGATCGAATCGCACTTGCACGGCTAGAAAATAAACATTTAAATAAGATTCATTAGTTTTCTATCCAGAGAATGCATCAGTTTCCCACAGTGCCGTGTACAGTACAGTATTATAATACCTAAGAATTGCTCACAGAATGTTGGACTAAGATGTTCTTTAGTTTGGTTTGTATGGAAATCCGATATGAACCGTATAAAGCGGCAACACAACCTATGATCATAGATCTCAAAGTGATATGAGGTAATTATTTCTTATTACACCGTGCGTTTTTGGGGTGTTTCTTATTAAATCTTTTGTTTACAATTATAATGCTACTTGTAAATTAACTTCATTCTTTTTCGGGTGGGACACCGAGTCGTCCAACGACCCGATGGACCCTGGTGTTAGTTATTCACCCCTTACTAGTAGTAGTAGGCCTATGACATGGTTGTGTAATGCCCCCTACCAACCGGGATCGACGGGTGAATGACATGCCTTCCGAAGCACGGAAACGTCTTCTCTATTCGGATAATCAGGTGGTTAAGCCTGCAATGTCCTAACAAGACTGGGATCAAATTCACAAAGTGATAAATATCAACTATGGGTTGTACCTCTATATGAATGAAGGCTATTAGGGACACAAGTATGTGGCTACCGAGCAAGCGGCGCCGGAGTGTCTCGACGCCGAATCAGCAGTTTCGCTGGATAGCCAGTTGTTCCCTATACCGTGCTCTCTCCACACGTGTATCATAGCTTGCCTAACCTAATAATATAAATGGTCAATACATATTATCGTTGAATCGAGGCTATAAATAAGTTACCTGTCCTTCGGCAGGGTTGAACAGTGAGAAGTTGTAGTCGTAGGTGAGCTCCTCGCCTGGGTCGATGTCGCGCAGGGCAAACAGCGCCATACGGAATGTGCCTGCGAGTGATTACAACACTTCAATACATGTGTGTGTATCTTCAGTGGATGTAAAAATAAAAGTTTAGGTACAATCTTACACAGTCTAAGGCTTGTATTTATAATTCGCTCTCAACTCTGAGATCGATCTCAAGTGCGACATTGACAACGTCAGCCAGTACTAAACGACATCTCAAACTCGTACTCAAGATCAATCTCAGAATTGAGAATGATTTATAAATACGTGCCTAAGAGAAACTGTCAAAAAACATAGTAACAACCTATGAATCTAAATAGACAGAAAAATAAGGCTAAGTACATGATTTACAGCGAAAATTTCTGCGCTCTTTAGAGATTTCCGTGTGTAATATTTGCCAACGACATCGAATATACGGAATGACAAAATATAATTTCAAAGCGTGTTCTAGACGTGAAATTGAATAACTGTTTATTACCATTTTCTAAATACGAAGCTAAATTTGGTTAATGAAAAAAAAAAATTGAAAAAATGACAGCGCCGGCCGGGTCTTGAACCCGGGACCGTGGGGTACCGTCCCACTGTGAGTAAATAATAAAATCATAGTACACTAAATTTGGTTCTATATACTTTTTCTAAATGTTTACTTCCATCCGCCAAACATCCTGTATACGTAAGTATGTTTATTGATTGAATTCGATAGAAAGGTATTTAGCTTCTTTCGCACTTATGATGGCTAGTAATGGTGTTTAGTTTCTTCCGCACTTATGATGGCTAGTAATGGTATTTAGTTTCTTCCGCACTTATGATGGCTAGTAATGGTATTTAGCTTCTTCCGCACTTATGATGGCTAGTAATGGTATTTAGTTTCTTCCGCACTTATGATGGCTAGTAATGGTATTTAGCTTCTTCCGCACTTATGATGGCTAGTAATGGTATTTAGCTTCTTCCGCACTTATGATGGCTAGTAATGGTATTTAGTTTCTTCCGCACTTATGATGGCTAGTCATGGTATTTAGTTTCTTCCGCACTTATGATGGCTAGTAATGGTATTTAGCTTCTTCCGCACTTATGATGGCTAGTAATGGTATTTAGTTTCATCCGCACTTATGATGGCTAGTAATGGTATTTAGTTTCATCCGCACTTATGATGGCTAGTAATGGTATTTAGTTTCATCCGCACTTATGATGGCTAGTAATGGTATTTAGTTTCTTCCGCACTTATGATGGCTAGTAATGGTATTTAGCTTCTTCCGCACTTATGATGGCTAGTAATGCTGCATTACTAGCCATCATAAGTGCGGAAGAAGCTAAATACCTTTCTATCTAACTCAATCAAGATGGACTTCCGCAAAGTAACGCCTGATACAATTACTTATGTTTATGGATACTGCAAGTACAGAATGAGGGCGTACCGTTGGAGGTCCACTTCTGCATCTCGCAGTTGGGTCGGCAGGAGTGGTTGACGAAGCGGCCGTCGCCGCCCACGCGGTGCCCGTCGATGACGGTGCCGCCGTCCAGGTGCAGGCAGTAGTGGTGCGTGTCGCGGGCGTAGCGTGTCGCCATGCGCTCCTGAGGACAACAAACATAACTCACATACTTTTCTTCATTAACATAAATACCCTAATAATATGGGACTCAAACAAACAAACAAACATAAATCACGCCTTACGGGGTAGGCAGAGCGTTAACGGCCGTAAAACGGATATTAACACCACGTCTGACAATCATTTGAGGTACTACAATCGAAAAATTGTGTATCGCCATAAAATGAAAATGAAATAAATATGAAATTACTTTATTCAATGTAGGATAGTTTTATCACTTTTTGACGTCATGATTCGTCATTGTAAAAAAAAAATGTTTAACACACTTTTCTTTTTTTTATAACAATTTTGTATTGTCCTAATAGAAAACCAGCTCGAGTATGATAAAAAAAATTGTTACGCTCTGCAAGAGATTATAGGCATGATGTGTGTGTGTAGAAATGCCCTGCCCCTATCCCGATTCGAGATCAGCGTCATGTAGCAGATGGTTTTGGCTTAGTTTTGTAACCCGCTGCATACCTGTAGTCAATCCTTTCTTTTTAGAATTCACCGCCACACTTTACTATGATCAGTAGATTTTCAGCTAAGTTCAGAAAATCTTCATCATCTTTTACGAAACACCCTCAGAGTACTTGGGCTGGTCGCATTCCTTATCGCAATAACATGGTTTTCTTATTAAACTCATCCGTCATACATAATAAATATAGCCTGTGGCCAACAGGCTATATTTAGTCAGATAACGGGTAACGTTTTTCGTTTCGTTTGAGCAATCGTCAATATTTTGCGGTGTCATAAGTAAAATAAACATCAATTATTGTATTTCTACCAGCAAGTGTTGAAGGGTGCCGTGTGATGCCGGCTTAGAATAGCATTACCCTTTTTCTTTCCCTTGGGAGTCGTAAGATACGACCAAGGGACTCGAGGGTGAGTATTGCAATTTTAGGCGCTTGACTGAAAACCTGTCACTATGGCGATGCACAATTTCCGCATGACCCTCAAATATTTGTCAGATGTGGGGTAGATGACTATTTTTGCGGCTGTTTGCGCTCTACCTACCCCGTAAGGGATTATAGGCGTGATATGTGTATGTATGTATGTGTTAAAGGGTATGTGAATGCAAGTGTCTCGTACCTTGAACTCCTTGTCGGAGACGACCTCCCCCACATACTCGAGTATGAAGTCCCCGGCGGCGATGGTCTCCTTGGTGCGCACGCCCCAGCCCTTGCTCTCGGTCATGAACTTCTCCAGCCCGCCCGCCCACTCGTGCCGTTGGATGCGCTGGTTCTTGCATTTGTCTCTGTAACGGAATTGATCATTTGACGGTGAAATTTACTGCCGACATTAAAATTTACAGTGCTACATGAAATAGATCTGTGGTCAGTCTCAACGGTTCGAAAAGCAGAATCTGTAGGTACATTAAATCGGGTAAAAGTCAGGTCGGTTTGGTCCAGTCGTTTCGGTCGGGTCGGGTGGGGTCAAGTCGATTCTGGTCTGGTCAGTCGAGTCAAGTCAGGTCGGGTTTGGTCCGGTCTGGTAGGTCCAATCGTTTCGGTTGGGTCAGGTCGGGTAAATCAGTTCTGATCTGGTCAGTCGGGTCAAGGTCTGGTAGGTCGGGTCGGGTCAGGTCAGGTAAAGTCGGTACTCTGGTAAGTCGGGTCAAGTCAGGTTAGGTTGGTCCGGTCTGGCAGGTCCAGTCGTTTCGGTCGGGTTTGGTCGGGTCGGGTCAGGTTTGTTTGGTTCGGGTCAAGTCGATTCTGGTCGGGTCAGTCAGGTCTAAGGGATTACCCGCACGGGCAAAGTTGCGACGAGCACTCTGCGAAGACAAGCCTATTGATGCAGTCCTCGTTGCAACCGGAAGCTGGTGCGCAGTTGCAGGCGACGCTCTCACACTCGTCAGCTGACGGCTTCACATCGTAGTACACGTCTGGAAGAAAAAAAAACCACTTTATTTTTATCTATGGCTTTGCTTTCGATTTTAGGATGTCCTGTTGGCCAGATTAGAATGAAACATAGTTGAAGATCGAGCGAGGTTGCTTAGAAACCCAAGAGGTCACTAGCATCTCTGCACAACTACGGAACATAGCAGATGTCAGTAACATTATCATCCAATCAGTGATTTTTGAAGCAGCTGTTTCAGAATAATTATGACTCATTCGTAAAAAAATATTTTAGTTAAAAAAATATAAGAATATACTGTATTACACAGAAAGCTGGTTACAAAAACAAGAGGAACACATAATATAAAAGAAATGAACAAATAGGCCGATTTATTGTTCAGAAGAAATATTTTCCAAGCAACCTAAGATCAGGCAATCTGTTTTACTGCTAGGTACATTTACAATTCTAATCGAAGCCGAAATAGTTTTTTTTCACTTTTTATTAATGATGGGTTTGCTCTTGACTCTAGTCTAGGTCATAGGACAGAGACAGGGTCTAAGATGGAGCGAGCTCACCCAGAAGAAGCCTGTTCACTCTTACTTTGAAGAGATTGGGGTTGTATGCGTTTGGAAACACAGACGCAGGTAGTGAGTTCCACTCTTTAGCAGTGCGCATTATAAATGATGACTGGAAGCGCTTAGTCCGAATTGGTGGAATGGCAACCAGGTACGGATGGTATCTTGTTATAACACTCACTTGTCCGTATCTTCTTGTAGTTCCAGGAAGGTACTGGCTGGTTGTAATGGTGCTGCCACCAGATGTCGTACGGCAGCGTGAAGTGCACCGTGCGCCGCCGCACCCAGCGCTCGCAGTACGGCGGCGGGGACAGCAGCCCCGGCGGGAACTCTGTCTGCGTCACTAGGTTCTTGCCCTTGCCCTCCGGTTTCGGACTAGAAATAAACGTTCATTCATTAAAAATACTAAGTAAAAAAAAGAAGAGATGAGCTAATAAGTGTGAAACATTTCTGAATGATTTTCACGGGTGAGCCAGCCTGTGAAACTAAATGATGTTCCCAAAGAAACCAAAACAAACCAAAAGAAATGGCTTAATTTGGGCCTCCCATATAAAATAACTCTGCACTGACATTCTGTTTGTCTGTATGAGGCTGAATTTTGCTCATAGCAGTAAGGCCATCCCAATAAGCCAATAGACAGGCTGTCAGATTCGTACTAATCCTATGACAGAGTCCATTTTCCTTTGTTAACTTCTCTTTTAGTATGTAACTGACAGCTGCTAAATATGGCTTATTGGAATAGCCTTACTGTTCGTGGAAAACGTTGTTCAAAGGCTGGTGCACCAGTAGAAATATCTACTGCATTTTTTACATCAGTAAGTAAGAAGAAATACTTACTCTTCTTTATAATAATCAGAGAACAGTCCAGCGACCAGGAACTTCTTCCTGAGCCGAGGGTTCCTCTTCGAAACGACTGGTGCTTTCTCTCTGTTGTCGACACTACTCGCTGGACTCTCATCCCTCGAAGACGCCACTCGCTTCTTGCAGATAATGCTCTTGGATAACACATCGATACTCTTTTCAAAGTCTATCTCCTTTTCGTTCAAAGGCAGTGGGTCGTTCTCGTCGTGGTCGCGCAGTGTGTCGACCGATGGTTCCCGCGACTTGCACGCGAGGCGACGGCTTACGACAGTGTCTAGAGAACTCTCTCGTGAACTCGATTGTACTTCGCGGATCTTTTTGTTCGCTTGGCAAGATCGTGACTTTCTGCGTGTTGCTATGCTGACTGGTTTCGCTGGTTTATCAGGCTTTTCTACAGAATCCGGTTTTTTACTTTCGGATTTTTGAGGTTTAGTCTTAGGCTCGTCGGTCGCAGTATCAAAACTTCTGGTCTGTCGTCTTTCACTAGGGCAGAGCACAGCGAGACTTGACTTTGGTCTCAGACCCATTTTGCTGTTATTTTCGACGTTCTTTCTCTTCGAGAGGATCTCTTCAATTTCCTGAGAAGGTGATAGTGCTCGCGTTTTGCGTTTCATTCTATCCAAATTATCTGATCTACTGCTGGATCTTTCTTTTAAGTTGAGCAAACTCAATGGAATACAGTCTTCAGGGTCATTGCTCGAACTGGCCAGAGACGGAATGCTGTCCGTTTCGCTGAGGACTTCCCATTTGTTGACGTGACTTTTGACCTCTTTTTCAGGTTTACTTTGTTTCAATTGTAGCGCTGGAGCTCTTAGAATAGAAGTGCTCGTATTCTTCTTGTCGTTGTCCACAGCGTTTGTTGTTGATTTATTGGTTTCTAGAGGTACCTCTTTCCCTTGTAATTTCTCCAGAGCGACCACAGTCAATCGTGCTTGTTTGGGGCATTCATCCTTATTTAAAACGACTTTAAGTTCGGGTTTCTTGGTATTTGTTCTTTCTATAAAACTGCTCATGGCTTCACCGTCTTTCGGTACCCTTTCAAAAGCGGAAGAATTATTATCGGTGTCAGATGTAAAGTGGCTGTCGGAAGTCAATTGAATACTTGGTTCCATCTTCTTCTTCTTTTTCTTGACACTTGGGAAACCAGTTCGATTAATAGCCTTGCGTCTTCTAGCCTTTTTCTTTGATACTTCTACGACGGGCTTCTTCTCGTCACCCTCGCTAGGTTCTTTCTGATCAGATTTTGCTGTTACAATAGTTTTCTTATTATTATCTGAAATCGGCAGCCTCTCAGCCTGAACTTTGGGGATTAACATCTTTGACGGTAACACCAATTTACTTTCTCTTATAAGGGCACCAGATGTTTTCTTTTTCTTCTTATCAGTTGTATCATCACTCTCGTGTTCCGTTTCCTTAGACAGATTTCGTTTTGTTTGCCGTAAGTTGTGACCACCAGTCTCTTGAAGTTTATCTGATAGAGCTGCAGCAATCGATTCTCCGCGTTTAGGCCGAATTATAGGTTCAGGTGTTTCAGATATGAGAGCTAAAGGTATCTCAGACTCTGTGTCGATGGGAGTCAGAAGAGGGTTTGAGTTTTTAATGTCACTTTTTGTTTTAGATTTAGATTTACTTGAATCTGCAGTAGCATTATTTACGCTAATTGACGATTTGGGTATTTGATCTTCTAAATCAACAGAAGGTTCGAATATTCCTGTTGGCTTATCAACATTCACCACAACTGTTGGGGTAGCTGACTCTTGTGCTTTAGATTTTTTGGTTTCAAGAACTTTGCCCTTAGAAACTGGGGATTTTATTACTGTAGCTCTTGTATTTATCTGTGACGTATTCTTACTTTTATCTTCATTCGATTTAGGTGATTCAGAACCGCTGTTTTTCTCCTTTTCAAGTATGCGAGATTCTATGGATTTTCTAATATTATTATTAAGTAGTGTATCTAGTACTTTAGTGGCTGCACTGGGATTGATCTTTGAAACTAGATTGCTAGTCAACCCTTCCAGTCTATTTTTCTTCCGCGTCATAATCTCTGACTTCTGTGCTGGTGGAATAGCACTCTTATAAAGCGTACGAGCTGACATGCTTTTAAGTGGATCAACTGGGATGTTAGCATTAGCTAATAAACTCGGAGATGTTGAACCCGACACATCGCTTTCCCTCGAGTCATTCATAGAGTTATTTTGATTGACATCTTTAGTCGCAGTAGCTGTTGCACTTGTCTTATCTTCAGATAATTTCTTGGAAAGACTTTGCACTACCTGATCTAAGCTTGAGTTTGCCGCAGCTTTATCAGCCTCTAATCTGTGGCGCTTTTTAGGCGTGACTATCGGAGCAGAGTGCCTCATTGGGGATTGTTTGGCTTCTGCTCTAGGCGATGCGGTTCCTCGAGCTTCTTGCTTTGACGTGTCAGTCTTAACTTCACTATCCTTAGTTTTAGGCAATGATTTTTCTAAATCATGAACCATTTTGTGCACAGCTTTTAGTTTTTCCGATGTTTCGTAGATCTTTTTAGAGAGCTCAGATTGATCGGCGCCTGGTTTCTTGATAGATGAAAGTTCGTCATCCGTAGCGTTAAGTGAGTTTGAAGAGTGATTCTTTGTTGGCGATGACGCGTTTTCTGTAATTTTGTCTTCCGAAGAATCGGATTTTTCAGCAGGCTTTATCTGTTTTGGAGTGGTTTCGGTGTTTGAAGTTTTAGTTTCATGCGCACTATTAGGTGATTGCGCTACATTCTTGTTGCTATCTACAACTCTTTTCGCTTTCTCGTAAGTCTTGAGTTTAGGCGATTCAGCCGACACGCTATTTTGAGTTTCACCCATACAATCCATTTCAGTGCACAAGAACTTTTCAGGACTAGTTCCATTTTTCGAGCTTTCTTCAAACTCCGATGGCATTAAAGTGAGACTCAGAGAATTACTTGTAGAGGAGTTGATATGATAGTGCCTCTTTTTCAAGGGAAGCTTGTGTTCATTCGTGTCTTTGCCACCTTTGTTCTGAGATTCAGCTTGCTGCTTCTTATGCCTGCGTTTCGTAGTGGGTGCGGCAATTTCTGGATTGTCAGCTGTTTTTCGCTTTTTTGAACCTCTCTTAACTACTTTAGTAGTTGCTGGAGGAGGTGGTTCAGTCTTATTCTCGACAACGGGCTTCTCCGTGTGTTTTGGCGAAGCCCTAGGTGAGGCCCTGGGCGAGCACTGCGGCACACTGACCAATTTCGGCGCCGCAACTTGACACAGTTTTATGAAATTTGACACGAGATTATCCAAGTCTTGCGTAAATTTCTGATCAATCAAATCTATCGCCTTTGTGTCACGACATCGTGAAACTGATCGCGATCGATGTCTTCGTTTGCTTCTATGCCTGTGATGTTTGTTTTCAGTCTTTACGGTTACTCTTGACGGCCGCTCTGTGGGCGAGGGCTTCAAGTTTATTTTAGGCGGAGCTAGTACAACTGTTCTTCTGTGTTTCTTTGTGTGAAACGATGGTTTTATGTGAGGCTTCTTTGCGTTAAGAAAAACATTTCTAGATAACAATTTGTTTGGAATATAGCTATTTTTAGCCTTCTCGAAAATACCGGGCAGTGGTTTGGGAACGGTTTCTTTCTTCTTTGAAGCACTCGTCTGAGGACTGCTGTGTTTTGATTTACGGTTTCTCGGAGAGAGCGTTCTTGAGGAGTTTTTATCGTCTTTCTTTAAGCCCGATAATTTGTTTACAGCAGAAATTGGAGATGCACCGAATTTGTGTGTAAACGATGGTTTTAGTGCCGGTAACGGCTTCCCGATATAGCTAGACTTTGTAGGGGATTTTACTAACGTGTTGTTGTTGTTGTGATTTAATTTGAAGATGTTGTAGGTCATCACTGGCCTTTGCAAGCCGCTGAAAACTGGTCCCGGCGCAAACGGGTCGTTGGGATTCACTCGTAACAACTTTTTGTTAAGTTTCGTGAACCCAAAGTTGTAATTTGATGGCAAGGGGTATTTAGTACAAACACTAACGTATTTCGGACTAGCGTTGGGCTTTCGTAAATAACTATCACATTCGGAGTCGCTCGAACTGTGCCCTAAGTTGAGACTGCTGAAGGTTTTGTTAGACAGTAGAAGTATTTCCTGATCGGATACAAAGTGTTTCTGGTTTTTGTAGTATGACCTATCTCTGACTGATCGTGTTTTCTTTAGTTTCCTCGTCCGGCGCCGCATGCTCCGGACGCTGTAGTCAGTTTTGTAACCCGACTTGTCGCTCTTGTAGCCAGATTTGTAGTCGGTTTTGTACCCGGAAGATCTGTGGTAGTCACTTTTGTACCCGGACCTGCAGCCGCCGTAGTCGCTTTTGTACCCGGACTCCATAAGGCGACTACAGCTTTTGTAGGGTTTGATTTCGTGGTCACTTTTGTAACCAGATAGGATGTCTTTGTATTTTGGGTTGAGGTCGATTTGTTTCCACGTTGGGTCGAGATGGTCTTCTACCGCTGCTTCGTTTTCACTCTGATTATCTCTCCAAGTGTTGCCGAAGGTTTTGCTAGTTTTCTTCGGCAAGTTGGCGAGTTTGCTGTTGAGTTCTTTCCGCTTGGCGTAAACTCCCGACAGCACAGATCTGTTGGTCGGTATAGACTCTTCTTCACTGTCGATTGAATCGTACTGATTCTTGTCTTTTAAAGTCTTGGGTGCGCTTTTGGGAGACTTAGCTTTATTCTGGGGTTTGCGTCCTACTTTTTTCCTCGGAGGGTATAGAACCCTGTCGGTCGCGTATAACATTCTATCTAGGGCAGCTATATCTAACTTATGATCATTTTTCTTTGCTTTTTCGTATTTATTTTGGTCCTGTTTCAGGGGGATGGGTGAGGGGGCTTCAGTCTTGATTTGTTTGATTTCGTTTTCTATTCTCTTCTTCCTGTAGTCGCAGTCGCTCGAGTCGGACCTGTGGGCTCTGCTTCTACTCTTCGACTTGGATCTGGCGCTTCGCCTTTCTCTTGTATTGTTTTCTTTCTGTACGGCTTTCCTACCTAACCTATTCTGTGCGTCGTCGTCGTGTCGTCGCACCGGCGAGTGTGTCGGCGAGTTGTGATTGGATAGAATACCGGAGTCCGGCGAAACGTTCGGTGGATCATTGCCATTGTGGAAGTCGTTTATGACATTGACGACCGGCTGTTCTACCTTACGAGATTCTAACTTCTTACTACCGAGAGGTACTTTTCTCGGCCGCCCTCTTTTCCTTCTCGACTCGACGACTACGGTTTTGACGTCTTCCTGAGATTCAACGGAATGCGTGCTCGCCGTGTCGAACTTCTGGGTGTCGACGTTCATAGAGCCCATATCCGTATTGACAGTTAGAGGCGAATTCTTCATCATATCACTAGCGTTACCTATATCTGAAGTGCTCTGCGCGATATTCATAAAGTCGTTGTCTACACAATCTTCAAGACTCGGCGGGTGTGGTATCGCGATGCCGACAGACTCCGTTACACTCGTGATCTCCTCTAGATCTTTGTTTATCTGTTTTAGTTCTTCAGTCTGCTGCGGGCTGAGGTGTTGTGTGTCTGTGAGGAAGTTAGGCGCTATCGGTGTTATTTCGGGCAACGTATTGATTTGGCCTAGCACACAGTCGCTAATAGAGCCGACGCCTTCGATAGGGTTGGGATTTAAGCCCACTAGTGAGGTTCCGGGCAGCGGCGCAGTGCTGCTGAGCAGTTGCGTTTGCGCGACGAACTGTTGTAATAAGCTAGAGGCATAATGCGTGGTGTTGTGATGTGCATTATCTGAATTAGAACACTCGTTCTCCGAGCCAGATGAATCAGCTGTAGCGCGTTGTATGGCAGCTGTCACTAGCTGCGGTGTTAGCTCCATCTCGCTGCTTGAACCGTCACCTGAAAACGTTACAATATTTAGAACCATTTTTGACGAATCAGTCATTAAGTGTCAGTCAGTTTAAATGGCATGAGGCTTGGAACATCTGTCGTAAAACCGATGGACGGTGGAGTAAGCGGGTTCTTTGTGGTTTCGTCGCGGCAAGCATAAACTTGGACGCCAGATAATTAAAGAGGGCGGCTGGAAGCGATTAACGACGACGAAAACTAGAGATCGTACCTGGGGCTGCTACAGGCTATGTATGTGTTACAAATCAAAGATGGGACGAGTTGCGCAGCTCTGCCTAACCCTGTAAGTGGACCAGGAATGTGGTCGAAATGAGGAGGATATATTGTCGTACCATTATCAGCAATAGACTTGTCGGTGTGGTCGGGCGAGGCGGCGTGCTCGGCAAACGCGCTAAAGTTGGGCTGCGGCGGCGGCGCCGTCTGCTCCGGGAATAGCGCCGCCAGGTCTGCATCGTCGATGACCTGGTAGAAATGTTTAAGATTGGTGTAAATAAATGAGCTTTCAAAGGGTGAACTAGCCAATGAGACTGTGTTTTGTTTTTTCTTTTTTACAATCGGCTGACAGGGTTCTTGACACCTAAACCACAAATTGAAAAGTATGTAGGTATACCTACACTGCTACACATATTGATGGCAATAAAATCTGTGATAGCATGGTTACAAAACAATAATTTGGTAATTAATATAGCTAAAACAAAAGTTGTGCATTTCAATCAACGCACTGATATCGCAAATATCATCACCAAACATGACGATAAACAGATTGATGTTGTAAATGATGCCAGATACTTGGGTTTGATCATTGATAGTAAACTAAACTGGAAAACAAACAATCGCGAACTATGTAAAAGATTAAGTACAGCAGCTTATCAATTGTACAAGCTAGCACCAGTGATAGACACAAATGCACTCCTTTCTGCATACTATGGTATAGTTGCGTCTCGTCTAAGGTATGGTGTAATGTTTTGGGGAAACTCTACACATAGAGACTCTATATTTATATATCAAAAAAAATGTATAAGAGCAATATTTGGCTTATCATATATGGACAGCTGTAAACCTTATTTTATTAAGTACAAAATATTAACGTTTCCTGCTATTTATATTTTGGAATCGGTACTGTTTGTAAAAACTAATCCGGAATTATTTCAAAGATTGTCAGTTGTAAGAAATCGTAACAGAAGAGACAATGACGCAGTACATGTACCAAAAGCTAATACAGCATTAATGTATAAAAGTGCACTATGTATGGCGCCTAAACTATATAATAAAGTACCAAAATGTATTAGAGAATTAAATATAACGTTGTTAAAGAAAAAATTGACTGAAATGTTGACACAAAAATGTATTTATAGTATAAACGAATTTTTAGAATACAAATAGGCTTCTGATGACATAAATGTGCAATTTAATAAAATAATGTTATGTGCCTATCTAGAATTAAACCACGTTTGTATGCCAGCAAAGGTAGGAAATAGCTGAACACATCTAATATGTAGTATTTAAGACCATTGTAACTAACCTGTTTACAACAAATAAACGATTCTGTATTCTGTATTCTGAGTAACTAGCATAGCTCGAGCGAAAGAGAGAGAAAGAGCGGAGCATCGCATCACCTTGGAGTTTTATACAGAACACTTTTCGATCCTTTGTTTGAAAACGCGAAACGAAGCAAAGCCGTTTCTTTTACAATATGTCTACAAAAACCACTCTTACTTGTAGTTGACAAGCAGCAGCAAGTGCAGCACTGGAGTCGTCGGCTGACTCAGCGTTGGCAGCCGCATCTGGTGAGTCGGACTCCGATGATGATGACGTTGATGACGACGAGCTAGATGACGACGGGGATGATGACGACGATGACGAACTGCTGCCGCCGGCTGCGCTTTCTGGCACTGGGGAGGCGAACTGCAACAACGAGAAAGCTATCAGAACAAAATCTATGCAAAATATAAATAATAGGGATGGTCTGATTAATAGTAATGGGTCACAGAATCATGTCAAGTAAATAAATATGCGTGGTGTTGTACTAAAATAGCATCACCCAATTTTCTCCTTGGGTAGCGTTCTTACGCACTACAATACATGATTTTGAACCGCACTCGCCTGCCAAGATTTGCGAGTATATCAAATATTTCTCAAATGGGCCAAGTAGTGGACTTTTGGTATAATAGATGGTAGGTAGACGGCCGAAAATGTACATTTTATCAAAATCTCGGAAACTAAACCTTGTTTGAGGTAATCACTTTATATTAGCGTGATATAATGATAGGTTGCGGAAGGACAACAGCTTCTGGTTTAGATTCCTTTAAGATTAATCGTTTAATAGATGGAATGCCTAGCCAGTTCTAGAGTTTGTATTTGAGAAATATATTGTTCAAAATTGAATTTTATGTGAATACTAGCTTTTACCCGCGACTTCGTCCGCGTTAGATAGTTTTTTTTTAGGCAGAAGTTCTAAAGTAGGTATGTGTATACATAGTAAGTGTGACAGTGATATTAGAACAGTTCTTATCTCTACTGTTTAAAGATGACTTGCTTGCTTCTGTTGTTAAAGGGACAATTCAAAATTTGCTATCCGGCCTGAGAGATCAATATTTATAACCAATGAATACAAAAGTCAGTAGATAACAGAGTACTTACTCCAGAGGTGCCGATTTGAGCACACTAAAATGGTTAGCATAAGTAGATTAGACAGATCAAAAGGTAATATAAGTTACTGTTATACATTTTTATACCTCTATATACCACATTTTTTGTTTTTCTGTCCTCGGTAAAGAAGGCAATGTCCTTTTTCAACTTATTCCCATCATACTGAACAACTTTTGTTCTGAAACCATTTCTGTATCTCCAATAAGGTGGGCTCCTGATGGTAGACCTGATGGTCTACATACGGTACTCCAGATCCTCAATGTCCTTGTGAAAAGAAGTGGCCCATCATCATGAACAACTTTTGTTTCGGAACCATTTCTGTATCTCTAATAGTTTACGTGGTCTCCTGATGGTACACCTGGTGACATAAGGTACTCCAGATCCTCAATATCCTTGTGAAAAGAAGCGGCCCATCATACTGAACAACTTTTTTTTTGGAACCATTTCTGTATCTCTAATAGTTTACGTGGGTTCCTGGTGGTACACCTGGTGGTCTACATAAGGTACTCCAGATCCTCAATGTCCTTGTGACACGAAGCGGCCCATCATACTGAACCACTTTTGTTTTGGAACCATTTCTGTATCTCTAATAGTTCACGTGGGTTCCTGATGGTACACCTGGTGGTCTACATTATGTACTGCAGATCCTTAATGTCCTGGTGAAAAGAGGCGGCCCATCATACTGAACAACTTTTGTTTTGGAACCATGCCTGTATCTCTAATAGTTTAGCTGGGCTCCTGATGGTACACCTGGTGGTCTACATAAGGTACTTCAGATCCTCAATGTCCTTGTGAAAAGAAGCGGCCCATCATACTGAACAACTTCTGTTTTGGAACCATACCTGTATCTCTAATAGTTTATCTGGGCTCCTGATGGTACACCTGGTGGTCTACATAAGGTA
The DNA here is from genome assembly GCA_027580185.1 of Tuta absoluta. Classification (NCBI taxonomy): domain Eukaryota; kingdom Metazoa; phylum Arthropoda; class Insecta; order Lepidoptera; family Gelechiidae; genus Tuta; species Tuta absoluta. The sequence goes on from JAQAHW010000009.1 coordinate 8,429,646, forward strand.
CTCCAGATCCTCAATGTCCTTGTGAAAAGAAGCGGCCCATCATACCGAACAACTTTTGTTTTGGAACCATGCCTGTATCTCTAATAGTTTAGCTGGCCTCCTGATGGTACACCTGGTGGTCAACATAAGGTACTCCAGATCCTCAACGTCCGTGTGAAAAGAAGCGGCCCATCATACTGAAAAACTTCTGTTTTGGAACCATACCTGTAGCTCTAATAGTTTACGTGGTCCCTGATGGTACACCTGGTGACATAAGGTACTCCAGGTCCTCAATGTCCTTGTAAAAAAAAGCGGCCCATCATACCGAACAACTTTTGTTTTAGAACCATGCCTGTATCTCTAATAGTTTAGCTGGGCTCCTGATGGTACACCTGGTGGTCTACATAAGGTATTCCAGATCCTCAATGTCCTTGTGAAAAGAAGCGACCTATATACTAAACAACTTTTGTTTTGGAACCATACCTGCATCTCTAATAGTTTAGCTGGGCTCCTGATGGTACACCTGGTGGTCTACATAAGGTACTCCAGATCCTCAATGTCCTTGTGAAAAGAAGCGGCCCATCATACTGAACAACTTTTGTTTCGGAACCATGCCTGTATCTCTAATAGTTTAGCTGGGCTCCTGGTGGTACACCTGGTGGTCTACATAAGGTACTCCAGATCCTCAATGTCCTTGTGAAAAGAAGCGGCCCATCATACTGAACAACTTTTGTTTTGGAACCATGCCTGTATCTCTAATAGTTTAGCTGGGCTCCTGGTGGTACACCTGGTGGTCTACATCTATACTCCAGACCCTCGAATGGTGATAAAAAGTAGTCTATGTCCGTTCTCGGTATGCTAGCAATCTCTGTGCCAAGTTTCATGAAGATCGGTTCAGCGGTTTGGCCGTGAAAGCGTAGCAGACAGACAGACAGACAGACAGACAGAGTTACTTTCGCATTTATAATATTAGTGTGGATGGATTAGTTTGTAGTAAACCGCGGTGATCTATATGTGCAACTAACGATAATAAGGATTAAGTCATTCAAGAAAAATGATTTGATTGCTCAGTTGAAAGCTATGCACAAGTGCAGTGTTTGTTATAATTTCTATGATAACAATGAACGTATGATAAGTATTTCTAGTTTTATATTCAAACAATATGTGTTTGCAATTTCGCATGTTTTACTTTTATTATATGAAATAAAGAAATACTGTTATATTTCTGTATATCACAGAACGAAACACAAAAATTTATCATTAGACCGTTTATCTCAGAATATGCAAACAAAACTGACGCTTAAACAAAGCAAGTTGTTAGAAGTGAACTGTATAAATGGCATCCACATTTCGCACTCTTAGTAAAATAACGACTTAAATCAAAATTTGGCCAAAATGAGTTTTTGTGAAAAACTGACTTATTAGAGCAGGGCCCACAACATAGACTTTAAAATACAACCCTATCTCTTACACAATAAGGTACAAAATAAGATGAGTCTATATCTTTCCCGCCCCGAATTCCTATCTCTTCAGTCAAATAATGACCGATTTAGTCTTGTGTCTGCGGCTGCATGCTACGTTTTTGTGAAAAGACGACTGATTTATAAATGAGCCGTTGTTTTATCAAAAGTTGAGGCGAGTGTAATTGAAAAGTTTTTGTAAAAGAATGACCGATTTAGTGTTTGGTCGTTGTTTTACAAAATACCTGCGATGTTTGCTTGACTCATTTTAAATTGGGTCTGTATTTTATGAAAATTTTGGAAAAGCTTACTGACCCATTTGAAGATAAGACTGTATCGTTTTGAAAATTTTGTTATTTATTTGACTTAACTGAAATAAGGTCTTTGTTGTATTTCTAATGATGAAAATTTCTGGTAATATTTTTAGTTAAGTCTTTGTTTTAGCAAAAATAATGAAATGACTTCGGTATTATTTCAAATTTGACCTGTATTCGACTGATATCATAACATAATTTAACATATTAACTTGGTGTCTCACTTCGCATTTTATCTTAATCTTGAGGTTTTGTACCGAAAGCTATTTACAAATAGGTTTAACATTTTACTACTCTTAAAATTCAATAAATTTTCTATATTTTTAGAACATTAATTTAATCCTCCGACTGAAAAGTAATCATATTGAATCATAGTTAGAATCATCGGCACCTCGAATGCTGCCGTCAAACTCGACGATAAAACCAAGGCTAAATGTGTACCAACTCGATCTCATCTCCAGCCGCATACCGTAGAGCTCGTCTTGAATCACTACCTCACACGTTTATCGTTTGAAGTGTTTACTACAGAACGTTCTACAAATAAAAGCACTGAATACCGCCATTTATCTCTTAAACCACTCAAATTTACCTCGTCCATTACATCACAAGCCAAATAAGTGAGTACTAACAGGAGCAGCAGATGGATTAAAATCTTGTCACATTGCAGACTGAATGGGTAGGGAAACTTGAAAAAATTTGCACACGACACGCTACCAAGGTGCCACCTTCACTACAGTTACACAATAAATCTCCTACTAAGAACACGTTTTCGTCGACTAGACGGCTAAATCAGCACGTCGCTTGTCATGACGCCATTATCGTGCGAAGTAAAATGGCTGCCACCGTCATCAAAGAGCATGCCGCAAGCCGTTCTCCGTAAGACAGATAGTCACACTGTGTTCACCTTGTTAAAATACGGTGCAGGGTGTTGAGATCCATACGTTTCGCACGGAATATTGTTAATACAATATGTTGGTAATATCACAAAACGACAGATACCAACTAAATTCAAAGTCACCGATGACGCCCGAAACGTTTGCGACAAATTTGACTTACGATATCGGTAGTGCTAGTGTCATTATCCGCTATTCCAACATAGCCCACCGAGAAGCCCGCACCTGAAATATCCTGAGCCAAACACGGGCGAGAAAGGACGTAATCTATTTCACACTCAGCAAAACACTCCTCAATTCGATCCTGATCGATTTTCCAAGGCCAGAGTTTATCACGTTCTACAGTCAATCGAAAACTTTTTCAAAACCAGCATTGTCATTTATCTATATTGGTAGGCCCGGCCCATCAGCGAACTAATAAGACACAAGAAATAGTATTCGTTTCCGCTTATAGAAACCCGACTCCACCTACTTGCCATTTAGGACCGACGGGATCATCAAATTGAAAACGAAACTGAACTTTTTATGATATTACCATAGAACTAGCTCTAGAAGAATAGGCGGCCACAGTCATCGACGGCAATCGTGTGGCACCCCTTTTCAAGCGGGTGTTACACCGTCAGCTTCATCACGCGAACTTCGACACGAACATCAATTATATAAGCGAACGCTGAGCTTGTTAATTATTATTGTAATCTGTGGCTGTGCCTGTGACTGACGACGCGTTTCACGCTTCACCGCTACCTTTCTTGCAAAATAAGTAAGACGTCTCCACCGCAGTTTGCCAGAGTATACCACCCACCCCCTCGTCTGGAGCAACGTCATTGTGCACTTTCATATAATTATATTTGAGTCCCTTATCGTCACGCTATTCATCTGGCTCAGCACGCACGCCGTGTATTTTTTGGGATCGCCGCATCGCTCACTAGGCCTGGCGCTCCATCACATGAAAAAAGTTGGTCCAATATCCACCGAACTACAAGGAACCGCCAGAGAACTCCACCGAGCTATCAACAGTATAATACAGAAGACAGCTACGATCAAAATAACAGCTTGTGTTTCACAGCCTCTTAATGTCAGGGCCTGGAAAAGCCTAGTGAGTGTTAAGGCAGTCTTGTGCAGCTCACTACCGGGCGATCACTTTCAAAAGGAAGTACTCCACACTCTAATAACTGAAAAGAAGTTTATGGTCAACAGCAAACCTCTAACGCACAACTTCATCAACCTAGGCAAGCCAAAGTCATTACGCACTTTCACTTCGGTACTACTGAGTGTCCTCGTACACGACTCGCTTGTCGTCCCTTTGATAATCATGACCTCATCGAGAAAAACACATAAAGAACGTCGCAGTGCCTTGCCGATGTATATTTCACCCAAATACTCAATATTATGATTCAAATAATATGGATTGATGGAGCCCCACATCAAACCGCAATGAAAGTCAACAACATAGTGCAGATCGTGGACAACACTCTACCATAAAACACCTGACACCTGGCCACGAGGACGAGCCATCGCTACGTATCGCGAAGCAGACAGCAGCGCGAGGAAAGTGGACATCAGAATAAAAGAGAGCATCTGAACGCTAGCAACTAATAAGTAACATCGGGTAGAAGTGCTGCCGACCAAACCACACTGGCGTACAAATATCTTTTTGTTTTGATTTTCTCATTTTCACTTAATTTTTCTTGTAGAAGCCGTCTCCGTTGCAATGAGATCAGCCACCGCACCATTTATAGCGACCGCGACGCATTTAAATACGTTTAATCAAAGGGTTCATTGGGTCATTTGTCGACTCGGTGTCCCATAATATGCATGACAAAAGAAAAAAATTATCTTAATAGTTTCATTGTAATAGGACTGTGTTCTGTTGACCATTTGCTAGTCGCTATATCGCGATTTGAATTTGAATCACATGTTTAAGTTATAGACTTATTTTTAAATACATTATGTTTTCTTTTAGCTTTTTAGTAAAATAGTGACTTAATTTAAAATGAGTCGGAGATCGTCATGTTTGATTTGGTAAAACAAAGACCGATTTTAACTTAGGTCAATATTTCTTTCAGATTTTTCATGAAATAACGACGCAATTCTAAAGGGTTATAAATAATTAACTTTTTTTAATTAATGGATGTGAATATTTGTGTAAATTTAAATGCATTTAAAAGAACATATTCTAAGGATTAGTTAGGTGGTTATAGTTTCATCCTTTGCCTTTTACTTTTAATTGTACAGCCATTTAAAAATTATTCTGTTTATTCAACAAACGTTTTTCATCGATACCCAAAAATTTGTGTTTTTGGATTAGGTCGTTATTTTATTAAGAGTGCGATTTAGCAATCTCCGTCATCAGTCGCCCTTTCAGTCTTCACGAGGACGTTAAATTTCATTTTAACAACACCGCTAATTAGTTGCATTCCGAACGAACTAGGGTTTTAGAGTTTGGAACAGAATAGAAAATCCAAGACTACGCAGCAAAATAAAATCTATAACTCTATATTCTCGTCATACAAAAGCTTGAAAAGCGCTATATAATTTCCAAATCTCTACCCTTTCCGTCGTCACCACTCGTCATATCAGGCTTATAGGAATATATTTTATTGCTGTTATTTACTAAAGTAAAGTTTACTTCTTGTTCAAGTTTCAGGTAGCGCAGCAATCGATATTTCTGATTTACATTTGTCCAATAAAATGACACAAAGAAAATGTAAATTACGAGGAAAATGCGTGTAAAAAAGTAATAATATACAAAGATATCTCAACTTCACGCTGTAAGATAAAATTACTAGGATGTGGTGTGTTTATACTATTGTGTTACCTCTTAATTGAGCAATAATTATGCCATTAGAACTGCAATTGTAACTTGAGCCTGAAGAATGAAATTTATACAATGTCTACGTGTAAACTAGTCTGTAGTCACACATACCAGGTCCTTACCGTTTGGCTTATAGCACTAATGACCGGCTAGCGGTTGTTTAAGTGTCACTCAATTTGCAAACCACAACCGCGGTCGGGTTACAATGATCTCTTTTTAACTTCTACACCTGTATTATCCTTGTTATTTCAATTAATGTACGACAGCGCGCAATAATGCGGGCGAAACCGCAGACATTTTATTCAACCCAGCAGTTATCCGTTCACCGACTTTTGATGGATTAAAAAACAATGGTCGTGTATTTGTGTTTGAGTAATTTATGTTCAAGCACTTTGGAAACTGTAGTTTGTGTAGACATTAAGTTTGATTGATTTTGCCTATTCGATTAAGCATTAGATAAGCTTTGTTCGAGATTTAGCCTAAATCATGAACACGAAATAATCAAGACTGTTGTTAATCTGCAAAGAAAAACTTTCACATGGAAAGAGGTATGGATATAATGAACAAATATAAGTACTTGTAGTAAGTGCGGAAAAGGTTCATGTAATTTTAGAAGGTTAGTTTCCAAGCCTTTCATTAATTAACTGAGGTAGAGAAATTTCCAATAGGTACGAAGGTGCACTGAAAATTGTGGGTATTAAGATTGTGATACAACTGTTATACTGTAATAATTATCGTTTTTAAAAGTATATATCCGTAAATTGGCGACACTTATTCATTCGATGGGAGTAATTTTTTCTTGAGTCAATTCCATTTTTTCGTCGGTTTGATAAGTTCGTCAAGAATTTGTGACGTGAACGCGATCTGTTTATTAAAAACAAAAGTTATCTTAAATTTCTTTTTACCAGGATATACAGACTGTCTGACCAATTCCAGCAATCGTCAGTGCGCCCTGTACACAGTGCTCATTTGCACAACGAGCATGTTACATTGAGTAGCCAGCGTCGCAATACCCAAACGTCCAGTTAAACATGTTAGCAAATATCGTAATGGCTCATATAACTCAGCCACAGTAAAGAAAAACGTAATAAGAAGCCTATGTTGTACCCTTGAACCCGTAATAGATATTATTTTTGCGATAAGTTTGCTTTTGTTTGACTCTAAATTCCGCCGTGTACCATGTACCGTGTACCTACAAGACAATAAACAAAATTCACTCAGAAGCGCCTTTAAAAGCTTACAGATTACAGAGAACGAGATTGCTTGAATGAATAGGCAATCAATCTATCTTCTGTTTCTTACATCTACTATGAAGCCTATGACTGGCTCCGGTCAGTTGAGTGAATGTCTGTCTGTGCATTTGCTTCTCTCTGATGTATCTGTAAATGAATAGTTCGCAGCGAATGTTATGATGTTATTGGATTGAGAAATGCAGTTAGATCTTTGAAATGAGCTAGACTAAACAAACACACAATTCGGCGAAATGCAGTACGAACCTTTTCCTTAAGTTTCTATTAGATTAGATTTATGCGATAGTGTTATTTTACGTACTACTTTCCATAAAGCCTGGCTGTGCCTTATTTTGATACGGGAGTTTGTTATAATCATGATAATGATATAAGAGTTACACTATATTTTAATTGATATAAGAGTTTCACTCTTGTCGGTGTAATTATCGCCGATCGTCTCTTCTGTAGACTACGTATTTTAGATCTCTGTAGGTTGTCACATTTGCCTTCTCTTTGAGTTGGTGACAATAACTTTTCCGTGGTCTCCCTCTTCCTCGTTTTCTTTCAATTTTCCTTTCCATAATAACAGCTATTAAATCGTCGAGGCAAATATGCCACCTAATAAGGTGGCCGATCATTTTGCCTTTTCTGTTTTCAATTGTAGACAATATCTTCAGTACAGTTAGAATTATGCCTATCACAATAAATTTCATTGGATTGAATAACTACCTTACACGTTCCTGGAACGTAAAGCCACACTTTATATTTCCTTTTCGGATTTTTTAACCGACTCTTGTGAATACGTAAACGAGAAAACGTTCGAAACGAGAGGTGCCATTAGCAGTGCTATGCTATTAGCCAGGATTGATTTGGCGCAACTGGCAGCTGGCCGTGTCGCAAGCGCCAAGTGGTCCTCTCTTAACGCAATATACTACAGATCTTTGTCGCTTAGATACGTTATAGAACCTAAACGAAAGGTCTTGCAGGCCTTCATAGATACACGTGACCGTTTTTCATCAGGCAGGTTGCAAAAAAAAATATGGCATCAATTTTACTTCCAAATAAGGTTGGGGTGCAAAGATAAAGCCCTATTCTACCTTGTTTTGTTCTGCGCGTGACCCCTTTCTACTTCGCCCGTAGCTCAGAAATAGTTGGTATGCTTGTAAGCTGTCTTAAGTTTGGATCGCAATATAACGCGCGTAAATTGCCATTCGGTCGTACCAGGTCGTACATAATATTTACTATAACGTTTATTTCATATGCCACCAATTAAGGTATATTCGAATACGAGAGGTGTGTTATGTTATTAACTAGGATAGATTTGTCGCAACAGCGCGGCGTGTCGCAAGCGCCGCACACCTAGCTCTCATAACTACCACACGGATCACACAGCTGCATAAAACTGTGCAGTCGTTTGAGTTAGGGTTGCGTTTTAAGAGAAAATAAAATCAATCATCCGAAATTATCGGCATCAGTCCCAAAAAGCAAGTCCATTTTCTATTCGCTGCGCTAGAGGGAAAAAGATGGCGGTCAGATCCGGAAAAAATATCGTCTCATAATTTGGAGATATCAAGAAATGGTATACAAAATTCCGAACCTTAATCCAACGTTTCGCGGTTGATTTCTAAGCCCATTGCACTTTAAAGGTAACATACAACTTTGATAAACTTTATAATATAATAACGAACAATAAACTATACTTTCACATTAATTAAAAAATTTGTTTGCCACTCTGCCACACCCTCACTCAATTTGACGACATTGATAAAATAATATGTTTCCTTCAACTATAGATACTTAACGGTTATTTACGAACACGAGTCTGCATGCATGTGTTCTTAGTATAAATTACTTAAAGGTATTTGACAGTAGACAAAATTTTATAAATAATTACCATTCGAAGATTTGATTTGATTTGAAGACAAGACTAGGTGAAGTCATGAGTATGAACATAAGTGAAAACGAAAACATACTATTGCGTTAACGTTCTATACAAGAACGAAATCCAGAATCATGATAAAAAAATCGAATATTAAAATCCGATAATGCACACCCATGAGTGTTTGACATTTCCATACCGGTCTAATCAATGCACCAAATCTGATATGTCTGTGCCGATACAATTAGTCTAAAGTTGACCAAATCACCGCCATACAATGTAAATAGAGCATGCATGCATGTGTCCTTCCATTCGTGGCATAACACTTTAAATTATCTGAATGAACCTTTTGTGTCAAGCAGATTTTGTATAAAAATTGCTACGCCGTAGCTAAAGTCAGCAAAATACATTAAAATGAGGTAACATTCTAAATTATAAAACGATATTAAAAGTCTGAGAACATGGCATTAAACAGAAAACATCTGATCTGCAAACGTTCAAAAATATAATGAGACCTTTATTACTTTTAATAAAATAATTTTCACTTAAACGGTGCTAACCAGCACCACAGTTGCATATGGCGTGTCCTGGGCAGTTAATATGTTAACACACTAAAGAATGAATGTACGGCTCACGACTCGATAGCACAATGAAAGCTAGGGATTTACAACACGAGCCAACTGTACTCCAAACAGGCCAACATCTTCGTGCTTATTTATATTGAACATACTTTACTGTTACCAAGAATTACTGCTGCTGCCTCTGTATGCTGGTCGAGCTTTCGAAGTTTAATGTTTGTCACTTTATCACTTTGTGTGATTGTTCCCAGTTTTGTTAGGAAATGCAGAAGTAACCACCTGTTTGTCCGTAAGAGATAGTTCCGTGTTTTGGAGGGCACGTTTAAGCCGCCTGTCTGCTGTTCTTGATTGATTGCATAAATGGCGGTCGTTACACAAACTCATCAGGGGCATATTACCTAGCGGGATGACAGTTTAAGGGTGCGTTGTCATTGTGGAGCGGTACGGAGCGGAGCCCAGCGGAGAATGAATTACCAATTACCAATCATAAACCTCGAAATCTCCGCTCAGCGACAGTCATTGGTCGGTTCATGTACCTCTGGGCTCCACTCCGCCTCAATGAAGACAAGGAAACTGCCACCAGGATTTAGCAGGGCATTCCACAAAAAAATACCAAGAATCACGATACACGTGCACAATTCCTAACAAATAAGTCAACAAGGTATTTCAGTAGAATAAAGTAGAGTACGTTAAGGAGTTGCTATCCGGAAAATAAGCACTTTGGTGTAGTGTAGGCCATATTTTAACGATTTCCGAAAACCTACAAAAACAATTCTAATTTCGGCTGAAAACATCCTTTTCCACGATCTCGAATGAAATTCTCATTTTGAAATACCAACACAACAACTTGTTGATCTGATGATTACTATGAAGATATGAAACGTGAGGATATCAATGCTATAAGTTATTGAAGCACTATCGAATCGAATCATAAAATCGAATAATGAATGAAGCTTTGCGGCCAACAATCGTCTATTACACAATAGGTGTGTGTAATAATACGTTGACGGGTGTGTTGTTTTCGCCATTAAGTAGGGTGCTAATCAATAAGGCGGAAGGGTGACCGGCTGCCGAGGGTTGGCTGGTGGATGTGTCGCGTGGCCGCCACCGTTATCACCGGTCGCATATCAAACAACACCCCACCAATACGCCGCAGGTAGATTGCGTTTTTTATTGCTTTCCTCATTACCATAGGCTACGAGCAAGAAAATATTCAAAGAGAAACAAACATACATACAATACAACTAAAAAGAAGCCAAGAAAAAATCTGTATGTACACAATTTTAAAGATGGCTTACGCATCGTGGCTCTTGATTAGTTTAACTAGTACTTTGTCTCTGTGCATTTAAATTTATTTTAACGAGTGCCAAATCTGATTGCGATGAATTTTCAGCGGTCATTCAGCTTGCTCGTAGGGTTCCTTCTGAAATTTCGTTGCTCTAAGACCATAGGTTGATTACCCTTCCGTACTGTTTACTAGACGGGGTAAACTTCTAGACGCATTAATATTATTGAGCTAGTAAGTAAGAGCACAATATAAGTGTTTTTTTATGCCTACAAACGATCTATTAATTAGCAGAACGCTCTATTTAACAAACTTAATTATAGTAATGATCTCAAGCTGACGTAATATAACTTTCCAGCAGACTTATAAAAAATAAAGTGTGTAGACGGAAAATATGACGCAACGCGTACAAAAATAGATCAAATTGGCAAACTGAGATCAGTATATGTCTGATCGTGGTCAGATCAATTGATCAATCGAATCAGAATCGGTTTAGACAAATATAAGAAATCTCAAGACACTGCCAGTTTGAATATGGAAGTATGTGGCAACTTCTCAGAGTGATGACAGCGCATTTTGTTTCTCAGGCCAACACAAATCTGTAAACCGAAACCTTTTAAATATAAACCAAGAGCCAAGGGAAATCTATGTTTTGTGTGCCTACAAAAAATATACTACTTATACCGAATATATGACTCATAGCGTACATAAATAGATCAAATAGTAGGTCAATAGCTGCAAATGGCGAACTGAGATCAGTATCTGTCAGATCAATTGGAGAGTAAATATGAAAGCTCGCATTTGAATCATAGTTTGAATCGACAATGGGATAACGGTACGTATCTCGGCGTCGACACGAATATCACATTAGCGACCTCGTGATCTCTCCAGATTTATATCTCAAACAAACAAACTAGGCTTCGACTAAATCATTGCACGAATGATAAGTTTATGTTGCCCTAAAGGATATCAGCTATTATTAGGTATGACGAAATATCAAACACTTTCAAAACAGTCATGTTATGACAAAAGAACATTCAAAAGCAGCACCTCAAGTCAAAATAAACTGGATTAATCCAGTTTCCAATAATAACGACAGTAAGTTGATCTCTTCGATGAATATCTCGACAAGCTGGTACTTATACCTATAATATATGACTTATTAGCGACATACCGGCATTTCTGGTATTAAGTACAGCACTAAAATCTCTATTACTTATACTATTTAACATAATTGACGATATATCTGTGACTTTCTATATTGCGTGAACGTTCGAAAGGTTAGGTTAATAATCTCAAGCGAATTAGGTTCGAGCAGGTTTACTTCACAACGCTGAAATGCCAGTCCGATTTGAGTAGCGTTTGTGCCAATAAACCTACTTTGATACTAACTTCCGCAAAGTTTATGTCAGCTAAATAAGCAGTTAACTTTCGAATTATCTATTTACAGTAAAATAAGTTCCAGGTAGGCATTTAACTTATTTCTAGCATTCCGCACTTTACGGGTGTCTGAGGTGACTTCTTTTCTTATGAAAAATACACTTCAAAACTTCTTAGTCATAGAGTTTATTTCTAGCTGAAAAGGTAGCTATGGCTTCGAACCAAGCTAAGATTTCCTTAGTAAGTTTCTTTTTTTTAGTACGAGTCACGTTTAAATTATAAATAAGTACGCAGTATAAATAGGATATATTTTTTGTATTTCGCGAAGTTTCGTGGTGATATTCGTGTCAAACAAAGCAAACTTTAATATAGTAATAAATCTGCTTACAAAAATAGAATAGTTGTTAGGCGTATTGTGTGAAATGACCCGAGAGGCTACACGAGGTGATCAGAGTCAATAAACACCTACCTAATCTGCCTATTATAAAGTTCATCCGTTTTTTTGTTTCAATTAAGCTTGTTAAAAATCTACCTTCTCTCTAGAATTTATTCTATGGCACTAATTCGGGAAAGAGGATTTAATTTGCCTTAAGGAAAATAACGGCTTTTGCATAAAAAATCAAAGCAATTTCTGTTATCAAAAGTACAAATTATATTTCATCTGCAAGTAATGGAAATTGTAATAATTTTTAGCTTGGAAATGCTGTGACTATCATAATGCTTAATATTTATCATACAAAATCCTGCTTTTCGTAATATCCTGCTTTTCGTATATTATAAACAAAAAACGCAGGCGAACCCACACCTCGAGGCTAGCTAAGTAGTTGTTTTTGTGAAGTGATCACTGGCCGTTCAACCCATAAACCATTTTCGGCGCGTGTAAGACGAGATAGAGACATGTAAACTAACAGTTATACATTATAAACAAGATACGCTCATTATCGGCCTCGGCACAACCATGTTTTTGGCAAACACTCGTATTGTTCAGTTACTATGCAAAGTGCGAGAAAACTAACGGAATACATTGTAGAGTCAACTAATGTTTCTGACTAACTCAAAATCACCAACATTTCATAGTTTTTTTTAATAGCAGGTCTAAACCCTTTTAGAAAAGGTAAAATTTCTCCTTTGTAAATATTCGTAGGGCGACAAATAGCAGAAAAACATTGTCATTAAGAGCGTCAAAACAAAATTTTCTCAAAGTACATGTAAGTAGACGACTCCAATTATTCTTCCATTTCTCTAACGAGCAGACAATCACAATCAGAATCTATTTTCGCATCAATGTCGGTAAACAGTTGACTTTAGCCGAGGTCGACGACCTGCGCCAAATGTCGAGAACAATAAGTGGTACGGTACAGAAATGATCGTGTATCGAAGTCTCAGAGGCCCATCTGATGCCTTCTTACTATAGGATGACTATTTACCTAGACGATTTTATTAAAACGGTTAAATATGGCCCGAATAAAAGTTTAGAAGCTCAACCACTGTCCTTCCAGGGTATTATAGGACAGCGACTGCGATTCGTCTTTACGAAATACATTCTAACATTTTTGGTGTTAATTGGATGTCGGAAATTATTATTTGATTTTGATATGATAGTAATTTTATATTAATTTCAACGTAAATCACAACCAGAAATTTCTACATCCTATAACGTCCATCCAACAGAAACTAGAAAGCAACGCTCCCAGTGATTGAACCGTTTCGACATTAGTGAGAGGCACTATTGTAAAATGGTTTGTTTAAGCAGATAGCATCTCCGTAAGTAGCTGCCTAGTGCCTAGGATTGGAAAACAATAAACGTGACTGGCTAAAGTAAGCGTGAATCATTTTAGACCTGAAACAAAGGGGGCATAATTAAGATTGACTAACAAGTTATTAGGCAACCAGTGGTTATGTTGTCAGCTAAGTAAATAATATTGGAACGTTGCAATCCATACCTAACATAAACATTTGCAACGTTCATCATATTAGAGACGACTGGACAGAAGTTCACCAACTACAAAAGACATTAATTAATATCAAAAACTAAGTGAACAAAGAAATTCCTAAGAAAGGTATTACAAAGTCAAGTCAATAGATGACAATAAAGATACGGGCGGAGACAGTAATTAATTAATAAGAGGAAGTCGTAATAGCAAGTATAGCACGTATTGCACCGCGAGAACGGGAAGGCCGTGAACTTGACTGTCTCGTCTCGCAGCGCGCGGCAAGCGGCCGACAGACACCGGCGGCAAAGGTCATCCCCGCCCCGTCTCCCATGCCCATAAACAAACAAACACAATCAACAGAACAAACGATCAAATATTTTCTAACAATCACCCTTCGAACAAGGCATCGATCGTGATTTGTACCGCAATGAAATGCTGTATTGACTTAGAATTTCCGCAGTCAGTTATCTTACGCTCGGAGCGTAGCATTCGCGTAGTTTGCGCAGTTTGTCAGCGATGGTTTCATAACGTGCAGCATTTCTCATGGCGCGGTGGACCGACCGGCGCGCCGCGGCTCCTTTCCATCCAGAATGACTAATCAACGTTTTATCGACAACTCATTCTCTCCTCTACATACTGACGCAAAAAGCTCTCAATCCCTCGCCGAGACGGCTACTTGCAGCCTTCCAGGTAAGACTGATGGAGGTACGAGGCCAAACGCTCACGTAATTGGTAACGATTATTAAGAGAATTTATATTCGATAAGTTGACAGGTCGTGGCTAGAGTTAAATTCAATTTAAGATACAACTGAATTTTAAACGCGACATGTTTACGCGGCTACTCATTGCGGTTGCGAAATTTCTTTTGTACTGTTAGCAACATACAACAACTCCGCAATGATACTTAAATAGCCATTTCATCACTAGTTACATCAATTCGAATAGGCTTTATACGTAGAATACGTTACAATATGATTGAATTTCAAAATGCACACAAAACGATCACGTTTTCGGCGCCGGCACCAGATTCATATTCCTCAATGAATAAAACAGTTGAATCACTTATACTCAAGACAGATTTAGAAATAAACGGTGAGAAAAAACGGCAATTAACATTGAACCATTGAGATTAAAGGATAGTTTTATGGGCGTCTGTAAATAATGACACATGTTCTCGAGATATATTTTTTATCGTGTCTTGGTGCGTATAATCGAGCATTTACAAATACGGAGTGGTCCGGGCAAGTATCGGCGGCCACAGCGCCACTAATAGGCGTTTCGCGCCCATTTATTTTCAGTTTAAGTTTTTGTCTCCACATTTTGCTGGCACCTACGCTACATCGGCATCTAGGGCTGCTTAAACAGTAAAAACTTCTGAATATAAAAAGGCGTTAATTGAAGTGAGGTAAACGATCGCAAGTACCATTACGTAGTGCATTATACGATGTCATAATAACCTCAGCATATACAAATACGGAGCATACAACTAGTTCCCATCAAACAAGTTTAAGCATCATCGTCGGAGAGCCACCTAAGTCGTTAAATTATTAATTGACACCCATAGATATCTACAGGGTGGTCTGCTCCTTCACCGAGTGGGACAACTTGTAAAAACGACCTGTGGCCTATGCTATCATTGAACAACTACAATTCTACAGGCGAAAAAGTGGCAACATCGCGCCAAAATTAATATTTAAATAGCAACACTGATGAAAATTACAACTACAGGCGTTTTTTGAAGCTACAGGTCTACAATTTTACAAGTCACAGCTACAAGCACCTGTAGATTTCCATCGACAAACCATAGGGTAGATTTTGCTTTTAAAAACACAATCGAGCAAGTTTTTACAGGTGTACATCAAAAGACTTGTAAACTACAACTGTAAAAACTTACAACTTGTGAATAATTTTACATAAAAATCTATTCAATATGTTCAAAAGTACTCTAATGCGTTCCTTGCCAAATTATTTTGCTCGAGGCGTTAAATAAAGCAAAACTTTATCGTCAATTGTAGATTATTATTATTAATTCACAACAGTACTATTTTAACGTACTCTATCAATAATATGATTTTAATTAGAAATATTGTTGATTTCATTTTTGTAATTTCCTTTTTATTAAAATAATAATTTTCAGTGTAATGCCTTATATATTTAGCAAAGTGTTTACATACTTTCACATTATTTAATCTGTGCTATAACATTGACGTTGAATTTGAGTGAATGAAATGAATGAATCGATAGTGTTGTACATCGACTTGTAAAATTTACCTGTAGTCGAGATTTTGGAGCGGTACTCACAATGGTAGCTTTACAAGTTTCTTCATAAAACGCCTGTAACCTGTAAATTGTAACTACAAGTGTGCTACAGGCAGATTTTCGCCTGTAAATGTGGACCTGTACCTGTACAATGATAATAGATGGCACTGGTGTCAGAGTGGTAAGAAATAAAAACGATAAGTGCTAAAATATATCCTACATCAGTAAGGCGACATTTTTCGAGAACGATGTAATGTGTTTTTTTCGTACAAAATGATAATTTCAAGACTCAAATACCTAATTTTTTAAACACTTCCCGTGTTAGGTTTACATTTTTTAAACTCTTCTGCGTCTTTTGAGCCGTGCCACGCGTTATTAGCATCAAGATACACTTGCAAAAATAGCGGTCAATAGCGTTAGATGGAACAGGCATTGCCCCTAGTGATGGCAAAAGTCGCAGGTTCTAACCCTGCTCGCGGTAGAAAATTTTGCATGTTTTCTAAAACGTCTAGACTCTTCTTTTACGTGTGAAAGCTTGTGAGAACTTTGTAGACGTGTTACAAGGATCGCAGAACCCTAACACCCTGTACATCTGTTGGCAGCCCTGCCGCAGGATTGCTATCCGGTGGCGGTTGATTGTACTCATCAAGGATTTCTGTACTCAAGGACGGTGGCGATGGCTAGACGATCGACGATTCTCTTATTATTTCCAAGACATATCTCGTTTTTGTTCAACTCATTTACATTCATGATACATATCGACGGTTATCGCTATAAATTAAAATATTTTCCACTCGCATCAGATATTAATCTTTTGGATTGTTGAACGTCATTTAGGACTGTTTGTTTTGAAGAACTTCATTAAAGCCCACTTAAGCCCATCCTTCTGCAACTACATCTGCAGATAAGCATATGCTTTACATGTATAATGTAACTAGAAAATTACACGACACAATCCACCTAAGGTCAAAAAGCAAAGCCTACTTGTAGAATTGTTACTAGTATTAATATAAATTGATTAGGTACGCTACCCTTTTAGTACTAAAACTTTCGCCACAGTGTTGTATAAAAAAACTTGTTTTATCTGAATAGAATTGAAATGAGTTGTATGGTTTCCATGATCTGCTCTTGTCTCGGCGAGGGTATTTATAGGTAGGGTCGGTAATGTTGCCTTCCGCCTTTCACAATCCCGCAAATTATGTGCCGTGTTTATAGTAACGATCACGTCCCTGCACAATTGATTCCAACTTTATAAATTATAACCATTATTGTAATTGAATCTTGTTATTACTGGTGCGGATTACGAGCGCAGTCCCGCAATCAAATTATTTGTAATCTATCCTAATTAATCTGTTACATTCACCACACAGGATACAACATATTTTACTGATTAATTGGTATTAATTCGCAATTCTACAATAAAATAGAACCGATTCAACGAATCACTTGAATAGGTATATCTGTCAGGTCGTATAAACCATTAGGTAATTTACAATCGCATATTGAATACATTCGGGCTCATTGGACTACACAAATTCAGACATTGAATTATTTAAAGTTGTTTTTGCGATGTAGTGCGAGAATAGACAAAAACTATCGACTGTGCTCGTGAACAAGGTTCACTAACCCCGATAGTTTAAATGTGCGAACCTCTTTGTCTGCTATTATTTTTTGTCGATGGCTACTTGATGGTAATTTTAAGCTCACAACAGACGGTTAATGTTAAAATTACAGCGATTACAACGTAATTAATAATATTAGTTTTGTTGCCGACTTATTTATGAGGAGTTGAGTGATTAAAGTGTGTCGTCTAAACATTGTGATCGCAAGGCAAGGGCATTAGTAACACAATGAGGTTACATCTGGCAAGGCATCCGACGAGTCAAGGGTATATGCAAATACGCATCATGTCAACAAAGAGCATTGCAGACGAGCCCAAAAAAAACGATATAAGGACAAAAAGACCAACAGATGCTTCGTACGTGAGGGCCCCGTTTCCATGCTCACTTTGCCGCACTTTAAACAGCACATAAGTTATATTAACTTAACAAGATCTACGTTATAAAGGCATTATTAAATGGACAAGGCCCATTATCTTACGATATTTATAACCAAAGATGTCCGCTTATAATTGTATCTCGCATACTTTAAGTTGACATTAAGATTAACGCTATAACTTCATAACTAATTAAAGATAAAGCAATAAGATAAAAATTCCACGTAATTCAATTTACGTTTAAAGTTCCTCTTTAAGCCCTTAATTTAAGGCAATGAGCAAATTATAATGTACGATAATGTCTGACATGATCAATACTCTTTCAGTAAAGCTTGACCTTCATAGTCGTAAATATGTGGTTAATATGGATGTACTCGTTTAAGATGACGTGCAGTGCGTCAGTGGACACCGGCAGAAGCGACGACTGAGTAAATAAGAGTAATTTGCTGTTCACTCGCAATCTCCCATATAATTCTGCAAGGACCCACGCAAACGTCCGCACCAAAATTACTGGCAGTTAAGTGTTCAACAATAAAGAACTTTTTATATAAATTACGAACTACACCACATATTACATGATAATAAAATCACTAGCCGGTAATGACATAGCAATGATGATGGCGAGAAACTTGATACTTGTATTAAACTATTAACAATAAAGTATGTAGAGATTCCAGTCATTTTGATTCCGGTTTTCATTGGGGCAATTAGGTGTAATGTAATCAAAAAGAGAATTATGATCTGTATGCGTAAGTTCTAGCCGCGTGCAAATACCGACTCGTTTAACACCGCGTTTACTGAAGTAATAATTTACACACGTCCATCTGCTTACAACAACATGAAACATGAATTTTGCGGTATTCCAGGCTGCGGACAACATGTAGGACTTTTACTGCCGTTGCTCAAAACATTCCCGCCAGAATCTCCTAGTCCAAAATTAATGATGCAAATAAAAACTGCCGACATCGATTTAAAATTTTCATGACCCATTTCGTAGTCTGCAACATTTGCTTTTTAAATTGTACGCAGCGTTATGCACCATAAAATGGTATTTAGAATATGTTAGGTATAATATCAATCTAAACATGCAATAGAAATTATGTAAATATTATTTATCACATCACTATCTAAATTAGTATCAACTTGGCGACCAGGCTGCAAGACTGAAATATGCCTGACGATGATGTTATCATTATTACCATGTCAAAGTACATATTGATAAAAATGCAACCACATCTGCACATCAATACATTTTCTTCGGCCCTAATGATGATAACTTCATAAATAAAATTCAGATGAGCAGCAACTCGATCGCTATCAATGTCAAATTAGTGCGAATGGACACATCTGCCATTCTGTGTGAAGGTCGTTTACACGACTCACTGGAACCGAGATGGGACGCGGCGAATATGACATCATTTAATAAAATCTCGAGATCCTTTATTGGAAGGACAAAGTTAAGCATAAAGTGTGTGTTTAGATATACTTGATGTTTGATGTCGTGTCAAGAAACCGCAAGATTAATGCGGGCCGATGCGTGTGCCGAGTAGTTCACGAAAGGAAACCGCGTGTCCATAAGCTACAGTCATCAAATCTGAGTAAAACTGATGCTTGCCCTATATCTCTACATCTCCCGGCAGTAAGGTATTGTTGGTAAACAAGCATCACGAATCGGGATGGCCGAGTGCCGCCGAGATCAACTTAAGGCTACTAAACGGGTGCGAAGTTCCTTGCTTTTCTTCATCCCTTTGGCTTAGTCACGTTTTCATTGTGACCGATTGGCGCGGTCAACAATAAATAAATCTTTGAGAAACGAAAGAGTTTTGTAGTTAATAAATGTATACTTTGTAGGTATTGTATCAGATCAGCCTTGTTTGTTATAGCGTGAAATCAATTAGGACACATTGTATCGATCATTATTGTCGAACAATCACGAGCCAACAAAAATAAATCGTTGCCAACTTTGGCACAGTCATCAAACCACTGTATCCATTTATATCCAATTCTATAACGATCGTATCCAATTTTCATGAG
The DNA here is from genome assembly GCA_027580185.1 of Tuta absoluta. Classification (NCBI taxonomy): domain Eukaryota; kingdom Metazoa; phylum Arthropoda; class Insecta; order Lepidoptera; family Gelechiidae; genus Tuta; species Tuta absoluta. The sequence continues at coordinate 8,449,681 of JAQAHW010000009.1, forward strand.
AGTTAAATTTTATTACAAAATGCATGTTATGTTGAGCTTAGGCTAATAAATATACGATTTCAATCAATCTTCGATACGGCCGTGCAACAAATATTATCTTTAAACAGTATCGTAAAGTCCACAAAAAAATTAACTTGGTCCTGCGTGGGCAGGACAGCTTACCAGCGAATTAAGTAATTGAACCACTAAGCTTAGTATTGATTCAATTAAAGCATATTATCTTGTTAGGCTTGTTAGAGAATTAATTGATGTGACTTGGGAAGGTGAAAAAATTGAGACAAAGCGTGTTTTGGCTCAAGACATTCACACCGCAGACATTGGTGAGACGTGATGTCACTCATCGCTGTGTCACGTTGTGAGCACAAGTGGTTGCAAAGCCGCAATAAAAACATGACAATGTTTGTGGGGTTCAACAGAAACATTAAATTCTTCGCGATTCGTATCGGAATCAAATAAAACGAAGCTGGAAAACTTAAGTGCGAGCCGATACGTCATTCATAATAATTAATACATTTCAATTTGCTGGCGTTATCGCTCGCATTTATTATGTTTACATCAATGAAGTTACTCGCAGTAGGTAGGTAGTTTACATACAAAGTTTCCTCGTTTACATAACATGAAGGTAATTTTTACATTAAACGAGAGCTATGTTTAGCTCGCAGAAAAGTGCGAGAACACTTGTCACACTCGTTTATTATGTGCATGGATAAGTGGCTGCCACGTGTTCATCATCATGTAGTTATATTCTGGACAAGGTCGATGTTTATTAAACATGCATGTGCACCTTTTTCTTCAAGATGCGCAGTAGGTACATAATTAATATTAAATCGTGTCATTCGGTGTCATTCTTGTACACTATCTGAAACGCATCGATATTGATAGTCTGTCTATATGGTAATATTCATGAGACATAGTACAAAATACTTAATCTTTAAAACTACGCAACTGTACGTAATAAAAAGAGTGATCCAAGATGCAGGTTTATGGATACCTTTTACCTCGAAAAGCTTTGTTCCTTCAGGAAAATGGGTAGCAGCGAGAGCAACTGCTAGGCGGGTGGCTAGTGCATGATATAAATAATTCGTTAATTTAAGTGATTACGAAATCATAGACTGTGGTTTTGGTACAAATAAAAGTTACCTAAATATTTCAGGTGGTTAACCTCAAACCTATCACAGCACAATGAATGGTAGAAACATAAGTAGGAAATGTTGACACAGCAACAAAAGCAGACGTATAACAGCATTATTAAAGAAGGCTAACCCTAACCTCAATAATATTGTACGAATAATTTGATGAAAATGTACAAAAATTACAGTCGAATTTTAAGCCTTTAACCACAAAGATTCTACGTGTTTTCACAGTTGTAATGTTTTTCGAATTTAAAAGCAATGAAATCAACATCACAGACCAATAAATTAAAGATGGCAATGCTTACACGACAATAAACAGACTAGATGGTACATAAACTGGTCCAGTGCCGCGAGGTGTCGTGGTCGCGGCCGGTACCGTTCTGCGTTTACGACGCCGGGGAAACGGCTAACGAGACTCGTAAACTCCGAACACGCTTCCTTGTTCAAGAAGCAGACCTTAGGGAAGCCAGTTGCTGTGCCACCCAAGCACGGGAACCATAACATTATGGGAAATTTGTTAATGTAATTTGTGATTTGGATTTGATTATGTATATGTTAATTACCATTTGTCCAGGATAAAGGTGTCTACACTGGCATAACTTGTTATTTGGGAAAATAATTCAGATCATAGAATAGAGACAAGAATTAACCATATCTCCAAACAAGGTCTAACTTGGCAAGCATATGAGAGGAGAAACTACCTGGAGGCGTTCAGTTGAATGAAAAAGAAGCTGCATCAACCTGGTCTCTGCTGGAAATACCTCAAAGCTACGGCACAAGATTGGCAGTGGCAGTCTCTTCTTCGAACCATATGTCCCTGATGAGGAGCTTTATCATCATCATAGAGAGACACATAAACCATATTAGATAAGATAATTAGTTGTAGCCCGTATTCGCTCAGATTTTCCACTGATCAGACTATAACTAAACCGTACACGATTAGATAAATCAGTCTTCTCGGAATATTATCTGGAATATGTTTTCAAGGAACCGCAGACACAAATTCACAGTCATGCACAGATATGCGGACTCAATCATCATAATATGCTAGAACATGTGGGTGTTAAACCTAAATGGGCTTCCCGTTAGTTTGTACTACTTGGGAAGCTAATCTAGGGATTATTATTTGATTGAAATGTCTCTGTTTTGATGACTTTAAATACAAATGTTTCAATGTTGCATAGGTTGCTGAAAGCGGCGTTCGCTACGTCACATCATGCCTAATCCTAATGTGTTTCAGAATAAGGTTGATCCTCCGAGATCTTTGTACCGACAATACATTTGTATGAAGATACCTGCCTGCGATGCCTTCTAATTTAATATTTTTTGTATTGACGATTCGTGATGGCAATGTTCAAAGTATATTTTCGCCTGCAGTGGCGTCGACAAGACAAGGGTTCTTTTAGGAGGGTCCTTTCCGTCGCCGTTCCGCGCGGTGGTTCCGCCCGAGCCGCGCCGGCGCCGCGCTCCGTGACTCAGAATTAGGCACACATTACCATACCCGAGATCACTATCTACGGATCCCGACTATACTTAATTAAGGCGTACACATTAGGGTGCGAAACGAACGGAAAACTTCGTGTAATAAGTAGTAATAACACACTGACTCGATACAGGTATGTTTATTATGATTTGTCTTTGTTACGGCTCAGAACAGTGATTTACAATTATTTATTTACCACAAATATGTAATTTATGTGTAGTATGTTTATTTGAAGGAAATGATGAGTATCTTGAGAACTGCTGGACTAGACTACAGGGATCGAAGAATAATATATGAATTATATAAAGAGCAAGAAACCATCATAGAAATTGGAGATGAGAAAGGTACAGCAAAAATTCGACAAGGTGTTAGACAAGGATGTCCACTCTCGCCTTTAATATTCAATATATTTATAGAGTGCGCTATTAGAAAGATTATAGAGTCAGAAAAGGGGGGGGTCAAAATGAATGGAGAGAGGATATGTTTTGTGAGATTTGCAGATGACATAGCAGCATTAGCTGAAAGCTCAGAACAACTGCAACAACTTTTAACTGTCATGAGTGCAACTTTTACAGAATTTGGGCTCAAAATTAATGTAGCAAAAACGAAATCACTTACAACATCTAAGAAACCAACCGCAAATCCATCATTAATAATTAACAATTCAACAATAGAACAGGTTAATAGTTTTAGATATTTGGGAAGTCTTATCACCCATGACTCCAGGTGTACTGCAGACATTATATCAAGGATCGCTATGGCTAAGCAAGCCTTCAACAAGAAGAAAAATTTACTAACAGCCAAAATTTCAAAGAAAGTTAGAAAGCGATTAATCAAAGCGTACATCTGGAGTATAGCACTTTATGGAAGCGAGACGTGGACAATAGGGATTGCAATCCCGCACCTCCGCCAATCCCGCGGGATTGATTCGCGGGATTGGCCCAATCCCGCGCGGATCCCGCGTGATCCCGCACCTTTGAAATGCTGTTAAAAAAAACATATGAAAGTGCAGGTTTTTGTTCAAAAAATCAACTTTTATTTGAAAAACTGAAACTCTTTCATGTTGGAACTAAAAATATTTGTTTCTTTACAAAATAACAATCATAAATTATTTACTTGTCAGTAAAATCAGTCCTACATTACTTATTTGTTTTTGTAATTTTAGAATTAATTAGACTTGCATTGATTTGTTTATTTTGTCCTTAATCTAACAAATCAACAGTCTTATAATATAAAAATGCTGTTTCTTATATTATAACTATTATCATTAACATATGATATCATTAATATTATGAATAATCAAATCACATCTTTGTTATGTTACTATTACTAACTTTGGCTACCACTATGGCGATCGTTTTTGAAAGTATGCTCGTAGAAAGCAAATGGTATCAATGGTGTCGTTACCCAGCCTGCTTCTAGTGAACTACAAATATATCCTGACGCCGAAACGCTCTTTCATCTTCTACGCTAGTAGGCTGGATGGTCAGCATATATTTGTAGGCAAGAGTCAGGTAGTCTTAGTGCAACTGACTGAACTGACTGAGACGCGCACGAGGCGATCGAGACCGAACACGAACACAAATTGCGCGAAACGGCAACGTTGCGTGATATTGTACACTCCCGCCGCCGCCGACGCCAACCACCAGTATCCGTTCTGCAAGAAACGGCAACATCGCGTGCGCTTTTACCGCCCCGTGCGGGATCCGCGGATCCGCGCTTTGAATGTGCGGGATCCCGCAAGGCCAAAATTGGCGCGGGATCCCGCGGGATTGCAGGATCCCGCATTGCGGGATTGCAATCCCTAGTGGACAATGACTCAGAGGGACAGAGAGAGGCTCGAAGCATTCGAAATGTGGTGTTGGCGGAGGATGGAAAAAATTAGCTGGACCGAAAAAAAGACGAATGAAGCCGTTCTAAATATAGTTAAGGAACAGAGGAGTTTGTTGAGAACCATAGATGATAGAAGAGGGAAGATGATGGGGCACCTGATACGACACGATCATTTCTTGAAGAACATCGTGGAAGGAAAAGTAGAAGGCAGAAGAGGTCGGGGTCGACCAAGACGAAATTACTTTGACCAAATAAAAGAAAAGGTTAATGTCGTGTCGTATCAGGAGGTCAAATCACTGGCGGAAAGACGACAAGAATGGCGATTACTCCACCGACAAGAGCTGAGCTCTTAAATTTAAGAAGAGAAGATGTTTATTTAGGGAAATAGGCAAGATTTTATTAGTTGTGAACTTTAAATGTGTTGTTTTTACTATTAAACTTTTAATAGGAGAACACTTGATAAGCTTAATAGAGAGCTGCACTTGCCATTCCCAATGAAGTAAGTTTATTGCAATACTAGGTTTGTTGATCATTTTCCGTGTTAATGTAGGTATTTAGGTTTATTCATTTTATAGCCTATGATTGGTAATTATTAAAGAGGAAAGGCATAGGCTTACTGGGTTATCTTTAATGTTAAGGTATTAATTTAATTAATATTTTATGATTATGAGAATAGTGGGCAATTCTAACAGAATAAGCTATTACTATAGCCATGAGTCAAGATCTCCAGTAGCAGTCGTCGTAATCGCACTGTCTTATGCAGAAATAACATTTAAATACTGCACACAACAACTGGGGCTAAATGCCAAAATGCTAGACAAACACAGAAAAAATCACGCAGGGCACTCCCAATTTGGATAACAACTTCGTTTTCGCATTTCATCTGAACGCTGCCACAAATTGCGTCGCTGCTTTGAATGTTGTTGCTGGCTTGTTCAGTCGGTGCATCGTTAATCCACGTAATCTGCAGGCGCAGTGGCAACGCTCGCCGCGATGACACGATACCAGCCCGCGACTTCCTTATCCGTTACACGATACGATCGCCTCCAGCCACGTCTCATTTGAATAACCAACAGCCTGATAACTGCCGACCTGCATTCGTTCCCAACTATAACTGACATCCTTGAGAATGAAATGCATTTTAAAAGCCGGGAGAATTAATGAGTTATTAAAAATAAAATTTGAATTTCAAATGATTTGCGTTGAGTGAACGTATCACTCGTAAAAGTCGAGGAAAGTTAATTAGGAAGTTGGTAATAGCCGAGTAGTAAATAGCCTACCCCAATGTGAACCGGTATATCGACGGCGATACCGCCATTAATATCTGTGTAGCATTTACGTCGGAATTCTCTAGAAACTCTCCCGGGTTCCCGCGAGGTTCAGATCGTGACTCCGCGTCGCGTCGGCGCAATTTGCTTACCCATACAGTGCGGTGTGCGCCGCTCTAATCATGTGTAAAATATTGCCGTGCCTCGTCACACTAACGCGGAATCAGGACGGTGTGTCAGAAGTCAAAGAGAACCAGATTAATTACCAGATAGCCGAAGCACGATTACCACAAACGCGTGACCAACTTTTGAACGCGTTACTTCTCGCGCATATGCAAACCGCTTAGCCACATAACAAATCTCGGAGTACAAAAAGGAAGAAGAGTTTTACGCGATTGCGCGTAGGCAGTATGAAATACAAACAATCGATAGCAATAAAAATAACAGTGAGTATAAAATGGTCGGCAAAATAATCGTCCACACAAACCCCATAAAAGCGTGAAGAATCGGAGATCAAGTCGAACGCGTGACCTCAAGCCGGCGAATAACGAGACGGCTGTTAGTATGTGAGGCGAGTGCGCGAGCGGAGGGCCGAGGGCCCATTAGAACAATAGTAGCGCGCAGAAGCGTGCGATCATAAACTTACACCTACAATCAACGCGAAGCCGTACGAGTGCCGACCTGCCCCAACCACCATCACCTTGCCGGCTCGCTACTTCGCTAGCTGCCTGCCGTCCGCTCGCACCAAGGATTATAGGCTTTCACCTAAGTATGCGGCCCTAAACCTAACCATTCATTTTCAAACCTTCAACATGAATGCACGGAATTTCTAGTAGAATTTGGAGTAGGCCCACACCAAAATTGTTGTGCTGTAAATTCGTCAACTGCAGAGAATTCCTTCGATAAACGTCAAAGCACGATTTGCCTAGATTTAAACTAGAACAAATACCGCAGAGTCTGGCTTTGATCCAAATTCTAAGCAAATATAAAATTACACGTTAAAACATTGGGCGTTAGAATAATCACTGCACGAACATTTCTACTTATACCCGTTGATAAGTTACATTATTTACCAGCATGTAAACCGAAGTGATAATGATATGATAACAACAGGTGGTCTGATAGTAATCAAACAGCTATTCGCAACAAACGATGAGCGTTGCGAGATGATTAAGTGTTGTATTAACGACCTTTCACGTAAGAATCTAATGAGGTTGGAATGCAGCTTCTGTAAGGAAGGTGGAATTAGTAGTAGTAGCACACTGTAGTTGGTGTGGAAAGGGAGGGCCCGGTGAGGATTCCCACGCGAGCGACGCGGGTACGCCGGTTCCGATCACTGCTCAAGCTAATTGAGTACATGCTTCCAAGGACGAACCCCGTACATTGTCAAACGTCTGCCGATGACGACTACAATTTGTGTCTGATACGTTTAATGATATTTTGTGCAGTGCCAACTAGTTCTACTGCTAATAAATTTACAGAAAAGTTTCCTACTGTATTATCTCGACATTTTAACGAAACTAAAGTATATTATTGAGACATGTCGCTTGGCATTCAAAATATTCATTTATCTCTTGGCCGAGCAAAACAAGGACGTTCAAGTGTTTACATTGTCAAACAAACAGAACATACTCGGCCAAGAATACATGAATTTAGTATGTTTATGTTCATTTAATATGGCGCGGTTTAACGCTCCGTTATTTCCTTGATCATGAGTGACGAGACGGGAGCGGCATCAGGCAGGCGAGTAGGCGGAGCTGATCCGATACTATCTGTACTGCCTTCGCTGAATTAATGCTCGCTCACTACCAACTTGTTTCCAACCAACATCATATCCATTGCGTATACAAACATTCTAATCATACTAAAGCAGCCGTATCGAAAATACATTCGATTAAAACAGCTATAAGCAGCGAGTAGAAACATTTTATAATTACCGAGAAAATCGAAACTGAGGCAGCTGCCGTTGCTATAAATACTGAATTGCTCGATCGTTAATGTTGTAATAAATACCTCGTAAAAAATCAAGCTAGCCTGGGAGACGAGGAGCGTATGAGTATGGGCTTATGAGCAATGAACATTAATCGAGCCGGTTCAAGGTGACGCGAATACTGCATAAAAATTCTCCCCAACACGGATCAATGGAATTCTTAATACCCACTTTACGGCTGAAACTTCCGACATGTTTGACTTTATAAAGATTTATCGGCGAGCTATGATAAATTGCCAATAAAATACTCAGTTTATAGTATTCTTGGAAATTCAATCATTCAACTGGGGTCACTTTCTTGGTGGGCTGCACATCAGACATCACGATACCCCGAGGCCCACATTTTACAGAAGAATGTTTGAAGAGTGGAAAGGACAAAAACCGCAGAACAATGTATAAAATAAGACCTCGTCGTAGAAGTAAACAGTGGTCAATTACGGTGGTAGCGCTGGGATGTGGCGCGTTCAGAAACAATCGAAGCGGTGCGATGGGCGAGATACCGGCCCGTAATAACTCTAATGGCGAGATAAGACCGCCACTGCTCCTACATCGAGTATCAAATGCACCACTCTTAGCATAGTGCGTACACTGTAATCAGATGCGGTATCTTTGTTCGGATCTATTGGTCCCCGTGTATTAGCTTCGCGGAAGTTAAGTGCACCACTAATTGCTCCGCTTTAAATGGTTTTATTACTGGATATAATACTGCCTCTCAATCTAGACTGTTATTTGTAAGTCTGTGCAGTACCGAGTGTCTCAGCTCTAGCTGGCGCTTTGGACGTGCAGATTCCCGATACGAATCAATTTATGCGTTTGAAATGTAAAATCATGGCATCTCCAAAAGAGTGATCGTTGTTGGTGCTGTGTGTGCGAGTGTGAGCGGTGCGGACGCGGGCGCGGGCTCGACGGCCAGCGGGACCAGTTTACGCCGACAACCTAAACGATTTATTCCCGAGTCTCGTTTTGCATTACCTGATCGGGAGCCAGGGCTGGACGGCGTCCCTATCACATCACTCCCTGCAGCGAGATCTACAGATTGTAAAACCTCTCTATAATTATGTAATATCGGCATTTAACTGTATTCATGTCAAAAATAAGGAAACACAGCGTGAGAAACATTGTTATCTACCCTTTCGACTTGTGAATAAGCGACGTTCATTCATGAATAATGTGGGGTGATAACATGTGGCATACATTTGGGTGTCGTATGTTGTGTTGTGATATGCAGCTAGGCAGCCCTGTGATGCGCGTAGTTGACGCAGGGGCTTTATTAAACGACGCTAAACTAAGATGGCCGTTGGACCGGCTTATCCCGATTGCCGTGCACCCTTCTTGTTGCGTCAATACGCAATAATATTATACTTTGTAAGTACTGGTTATTGATATTCTTTGCATTCATTACATAACCAAATAGAATAACGTACCATTTTAACGAACTACATTATCGTTAATTAGTACTCTCTGTGGCTCTACATTAACGTATAATCACATTATCGTATGCAAATAAAAAAGACGCTCCTTAGGGAGAAAAAACGTGACTATACAGGATTAGATTATTAAAAGGTATCCAAGACGCACTAGCAAGATTCTCAGAAGAAAAACACGAACGAACCATAAAAAGATGTGACAAGTAATGAACTGTGACAAAAACTATAAGCTATATGGCTCAAAGAAATAGAATACCCTTTAGTTAATTGGCACACGAGGACGAGCATGATTGAATGCCTTTATTATTAAAGCGAGCCCGTATGAGGGTCGGCGAATTATTTATAAAGACGATTGAATATGAACACCGCGCCGGTGTATAAAATCGATGAGACCAAGTCGAGCGGATGAACGCCCCGAACAAACTCACTCCCATACAATCTCACAGCATTCCCGACAACTTTTACCTTAAAGACATTAACACTAACATTATTTACAACCAACATTCCTCTGCAATTCATTTACATGCGCAGTAAATAGCGCAAAACACACATCTGAACGCTCGCTCTGTGCTATACAAATTTTAATACACTCATTATCTATTTGTATGATTGCAAGTGGAAACAGCGATCGGGCTATTAGGCGTATTCATAGGACTGGGCAGAATCTAACCGGTTTAAATGGTGGTTCTAGGCAGAATCAATGCTAGCGTAATGATGGACATTTTTAACAAGCGGGATGTTAGGCGTAGGCAGATGCATAGCTTTAGATCGGGGTGGTCCGAGCTGGAAGTTTCGCAATACATTATGAGATAAGCGAGTCATTTAAGACATTGGAACGGCATAATATTTAAACTTACGAACCGAATGGATAAATAAAGGAGTAGTTATACAGGTACAGCGATTAAGAATCCCAGGTCCGAGCGGATGGCATTGCGCACTTTTTGCGGATGTCACCAAAAGGCGGCGGTTGCGCGCGACAAAGGTGTCCAACCGGTTTATGTTACCATCGCCTCGCTTCATAAGCGCATGTGCAAATTCAACACTCGTCAAATACCACAAAATGCAATAAGTACAACCGCTATATCGTTGAGCCGATGAACGCGCGCGCCTCTCAACAAAATGTCGTATATTACCTGTCGACTCGCCCGTATTTATGGTTATAATGTTACTGTAAAAGTACTTGATGGATCGTATCTTGCATATCTCGACTCGAGTATTATTCCCTACAAGGGTATGCTGATCTTACGAGCAAAAATTTTAATAATAAGCTGCATTAAACACATATTTTATATGGTCTTAAAGGTTGCGTATCTGCGGTTAATAAAGTATTTATTTATGCGTGGGATGTGTAGAAGAAATTAGACGACAGTGGTTGTATTGAATGCGATTGGATGGAAGAGTAATAATAAAGTAGATGTATACAGTGTTTTGAATCATCGCCAGCATTAGATGGAGCGAGTGCGTTGCGTAATCGGTGATTAAAGTCGGTCGCAATCATGGGAGACCGCCAACAACGGCATGCAATCAAACGCAAGCCAAACAATGAATTATTGACGGAAAACATCACTTACATTCAACGTAACGTAGAGGAAAATTTGCGACAAAACTACAATATTTATATTCATTTCGATTTAAACGTGAATCATGTCACTCATTGAGATGGACAATTCTTACACAAACTTACAAGTCTTATGCAGATTTCTAGCTAAAATTGCATTCATCTGACTGCCTCTAACTTTTTAAATTAGTTTCAAATTTTGATGAAAATACGTTCCACAATAAAGCCAGTTATCACGCTCACACGTCATTGCATTCTAGTCACAATCATAACATTAAGTAAGCTATGACTTCTATGAGATTCAAGATGAATATGGCCACAATACGGAAACCATGTAAACTCGACCAGTACCGTAATCTCGTTAATGCTATTAGATAGTTGAGATTACTCCTCCGACTAACGGCAAATCGCATCAATCAGGATATAACTCTTCTGTCACGTCACCTTCCTACTCACTAATCATAATAAAATATACAGGAAAATATGTTGTAAGTATGTTGCATTCGAAATAATAAAAAAACATTACATCCTACCAGCTGCTTCTCTTCTTGGGCATAAAGTAACAACCAAATATAGCCCCTAGGGTTTAAATCAGGTTTGGGCTGGTAGGATAGCAACCTGTCGACACTACAGTCGTAATATGAAATGTCCTCAAAATTTGTCAGTCGTCGCGAAAATTGCTTTTATCCGCTTGGAACAGAATCACTCCAATTCTAGCCGTGGGTTAATAAATTCATCCAGGAAATGGGCAGCAGCGTGATTGCAACATCAGCACTGCGCTCGCCAATCCGCCTAGGCATTTAGGGGAAGAACCGTGTCCAGACTGTTGTGTCTGTTAATGTAAGACCAGGACACGACTGTCTACCTCGCTTAGACAGTTAGTTACCTACCACAGGTAAACACGTTACTACTTTAATTACATAAGTTGAAAATCACCAGGAACTGTTTCGAATAGACGCAATAATAGGAAATGTTTTAAACTTTAAACTTACTGTAGCAAAAAGTTAATTTGCACATTTGGTCACGCTTAGGTACACCAAAGTACAATAATACGGCAGAACGACAAAAACACTCCGATATATTAGTGCTTGAATTTGTATTGTTATTTAAAAGAATATATGACGACACGTCTCGCATCGACGGAATATAATGATTACATATATGATTTGATAGCTCCCAAAACAAAACGGCTACATAATTAGGTGTTTACTCTTTATATGAAGCGATAATATCCCCAGTATTCGCGGATAAAACTAGGTACCTAATTACATGTAGCAGATAAATGTAAAACCAAGGATTTAAAAGCCAACGAACTCGTTTTAATCTGATCATTAATGAAATTATTACTCTTTTATCAAGTCGTTAATACCTTTTAACAATATTGAAATACAAATTAATCCGTGCGGAGCAAATTCGCAATATGTAACATCATAAAACCAGCATTTATTGTAAATGCGTATCGTTCAATTTAGATACTGTTTGTATAGCAATAAGAGCATGTACGTAAGTACAGATATAATTAAAAAGATTAAGAACATGATTTCTAAGACAGCCAAAAAGTTTTGCCCACGGACTGCCTGCTATAATACAAAATTTTCCGTACTTCATACACCATAGCATCAAGCTAGCACCCACTTCTTCTTTTTCGTATGGGACACCGAGTCGTCCAACGACACGATGAACCCTGGTGTCTAAGTTTTTCAACCTACTACTTTTAGTGGAAGGCCTCTGATATGGTTGTGTAAGACCTCCGGCTAAGTAATCAAAGACATCAACCGGGACCTGGAGGATGAGCCCTGGTGTCAGAGTTTTTCAACCGCTTACTACTAGAAGTAGGCCTCTGACATGGCTGTGTAACGACTGCTGTCTAAGTAATCATAGACAGCAACCGGGACCGGCGGCTTAACGTGCTCTCCGAAGCACGAAACCATTTCTTTTCGGACAATAAGGTGGTTCACCCTGCAATGTCCTAACCAGACCGGGAACAAATTCACAAAGTGATAAATATCAACATTGTGAGTGTCCCACCGAGAATCGAACCCGGAACCTTTGCGTCGCAGGCAGTCGCACTACCACTGCGCCACATCGGCCGTCGCCAGGGCACCCACTGACTTTGATTACTCGTTTGAAAATTCGCAAAGACCTACATTTGGTGTGGTGGTGGGATTACGGAAAGATAGTATTCGCATACATGAGCGCATACCACGGCTTAGCACGCGAGACCGTCACGCTCGCTCAGCGTCACAATTTCACGGACAAATACACCAAGTTTGATCGTCTCATCTGTCTATTCATCTTTGCGAGGCACAACATTCACTCGCCTTTGACCAAACGGGTTCAACGGACACCGTATCGCTTCTGTTCGGCAGGTAGAGGTACTTACTTGTGGACATAGTTACACCAACAAAAAACGCTATAATTACAGAGATGGACAAATCTCAGGAAAAACGTCGAAAATAATAAAACTTGGCACAAGTTGGTTGGATTGAAATAAGTTTTTATAATAAAACATAAAGAACCAATTTAAACCAGCAGACAATATAATACGACATTTGGCCGACCGTCTCATAATGCGTATCAAAGAAAACCTGCTACAGTTACACCGACTGGCGCAGGTGGTAGTTGATCCCAACAAAAACTTTCATCAGTATAATTGGCCGAAGATGACCACAAAAAACTATCTAGAACCGACAAAATATTTTAGAAAACTGTAAGTTAAAACCCGAAGAACCAATTACGTTGCAATCTATCGAATCATTTTGCCTCATTGGCACCTAGTTGTTCTCCTTTCTGGAATTAATAAGTACCATATTCGAAGGCATGCAGCGTAAATTATCTGCGATCTGTATAGACGTTAACTGGGTCTAGCTCATGTAAATGCTAACATGTGAATTACTAGAGGCGTTAATAGTCGGCGGTGAGTCACACGTGCTCTTCGATGCGCATCAGTGCTCATGTATTTACGGTGTATCGGTACCTAATCTTGTACTCAAGCGGTTTACATAAGGATTTGGGCATGGCCGAACAAGTCAAACAAATAAAGCTCGGGTGTTTCGTAAATTGTAAAACAGTGTCGATAATTCTCAAGGTTTTTAATCTTAAGATAATTCAATAAGGATTACGCCCTTATATGACTGAAATGTGGGTGTTCAGAATCAGATAATATCAATAAACATGGAAGCAAAATGATTTGCACAAATAAAAGTATCATGCCTAAAGGAGCGTAACAAAAACTATTGACAAATAAGGGTTGACTAGTTACACGGTTGACTAGTTCCCTGTGTATATAATAATGAGGGTAATATCGCACCTGGCAGTCGTGTTGGTGGTGGTACGAGCTGACGAGCTGGTTGACGAACTCCCAGACCTCGCCGGGAGCCGTCCAGGGCGGCGGGTTGGTGACGTGGCGCATCATGCCCGCGTCAGGGATGCACTGCTCCGGCACCACGGCCGAATACCCTGCACTATTATTCACTATAGCTTCCTCAGGAACTATAAGGCTTTTCGTTTTGTCAGGGTAGGAGTCGGCGTCAAACGCCAACTCTCCTGACCAATGTTGAGGCAGTATCTCCTTCATTGCATTAGTTTTCTAGTTTTTCTCGATTGCGTTTGAAACGCATTCAATATTGTTAAAATCTCACAACTTCTTGCGGTTCACAAATCACTAATTTCTTTGTCTTATAAACGCATATCACAAATGTGCACATTAAATATGTTTTCACTAGTAACAGATTCACTGGTTAGGTGTAGAACCTTCACTTCTCCTTGAGGGTCTCATTTATTTATTATTCTTTCCGTTGCGATAACCGTAGCTAGCCGGCGACCACTGTTGACGAGCTATTTATATTGTTTATCCTCAATCACGCGCAACTAGGTCGTGATCCACATCAGTAAAACTCGGTAGAAACACCTTCCAAAAACCCACACGTTACATTTTATGATCACCTGAAGTTTAAACATTGGCACGGAACGTTCATGAATTCAATTAGTCACAGGTATTATTCTTTGAGAATTTAATAATTTCATTAAAATTGAATAGTATTTATAGCCACGAGAACCACAGCTATTTAGTACGCGATTTAATACTTTAATTAACTAAAATGTGTATTATTTATAACGTTGTCATTAATAATAATTTGTGACACGAATACGATTATACCAGGACTTAGGATGCAACAACGCGACGGCCTTCATTTTTCACACAGCGCCCGTAATAGCATGTGAAAATAAAATAGGCGGTAAAAACCGCGATGCATACCGACCGGGGTTCTATTATTATGATCGGGGGCGATTGATAATAAAAGTTCACGGTCCAAAGCTCGCACGAGTGCAGCGAGGTGTCTAATTTGCAGCGATGCGCGCGATCCCGCGCGAATCCGTCGGTGTCGCGGACCGACTGATAACGCGCGACCTTGGGCGCCGAGCGGTTGATAAGGGAATTTCGGCAGCCACTCTCCCCCTAGCACCGCCTCCCCTGTCTCCCCGCGCCGCTTATCGCAAACACTGTTTGTTTTGCACGAAATTAGTGCCGCGGCCCATATTATAATGCGGACATGATCACGAATTAATGAACCCCTCGCTCACGATAACATGTCAAGATTTTTCAGCTCGGTATTAACGCGTATAACAGCTCCGACGGCTTTGTTTACACGACTTGGAAACGTTTAAACTTCAGGTAAACACAATTAAGACGTACCTATTGAACACTAAGAGCACTAATTGTCACAAATTTTCAACACAATATGGCAATAAATAGTAATGAATTCACAATAGTTAGACGCAACGACACTTCATCACTTGGGGCAATCAATCCGCTTGCATCAGTCGGACGGCAGACGGGAGACGTTGGACGGCAGAAGCCGGTGTCGCGCGGTGTGCACGGTGCGCAGTGGTGCGCGGTGCTCGCTACGCAAGGCCGGGACGCGCGCGCGCCGAGCCGCGAGCCAGCTAATGACCGGCGAGGCGCGTATTCGCGACCCCCACTCCGCCACTGTACGCGCTATCAAACCAGTTTACGTGAAAAATTTTAATTCCTCAGCGCGGGTGACGACCGCTCGCGCTTTCCTCGCGGCGTGCCTCCCCCGGAGGAAAAAGCGCAGCGCCCCCGGCGGCCGGAAGTGCAGGCCGGCACGCGAGCCAAGCGCACCCACCGCCTTAATTAAATGCTGCACGCTGCAACCCCTCGCTACCCGCTGCCTACCGACTGCCGCCTGCGACCCACCTTCCACGCCGCACACCTCCAATTTACACTGTCACAACAAACATTCATTACCGAGCGACAACGCATCCACAAATGAGATGCAATTTCCCGACTTGAAAGCGCTCGAATATTTGCACCGGCATCCAAGCTAAGCTAGACCTTTCATACACCACAATGAGATCATCCACATAAATCAACTGAGACGTCTGTTCTGTGCTGATGAATCGAAACTTTAATGAATTATGATTGTAGAATAGATCACAGACATTGAATTTGGATACAACAATGGATACTGTTGTTTGATGTTGGTAATGATAAATCTGTGGTGCGTCTCCATCATTCACGTCAACAGTGCGCTTACGGTACTGACACGAGTGGCCGGCGCTATAGATGGTATTAGCGCAATCAACATACATCAGGCACATCACAGCTATAGATTGCTAGATCGCCAGATTGCGTTCACTGTGGATACTTACCTACCTATATGCGAACGGGCAAACGATGTCCTTTACCCAGATATGAAAAGAGTACAATTATGAATAAATAAATATGCGTATTTAGTTTTCTACAGAGTGTTACAACAAGCCGAAAGGAGGTCAAAGTACTTTTGAAACTGAACAACTTTTCTCTTGGAACATGGAACGAAATTTCAAAAAATAAAACTTAATTTTCCATACAAAATTGCCGATCAGCTGGTCAATTTAATATGGGATATCCGATTTGTTTCTTTTTCATATTTCGACCTGTGTTCCATGGGGAAAGTTGTTCAGTTTTATGAGTACTTAACCTCCCTTCGGCTTGTTATACTATTTTTGTTACTCCTTGTATATGCTGCATAATATTAAATAATATAATCGTAAAATTAAATACAGTAATTTTCAACCATTATTATATTACGTTAACATTTTTCAATATAGTCACGCTAACAGACTTTTACGATAACGAATTTTAAACATATAAGTGGAAAATGTTAAGACCGTTGAACAAAAGAAATTCGATACGTGTTAGAATGATCTCATTCTCTTAGATGAATGTAGGCATGAAGCAAAAATAGTGATCTAGAGCGCGTTCTCGCCAGCACATATAAACATTCTGTACCTACAACCAGCTATAATAGGTATACCTACTGCAAGTAATATTTTTAGATATAATCGTTTCAACAACACAAGTATGAGTAAGTAATAAAAAAAAATTATATACTATCATTGACATGTCTTTGGAACAATACTTTAAAACACGCATTTTAAAAATGGCCGGCTTTGAACAGTATCACCTCAGTTCATTCCCGTGGGTGTCCTAAGAGACGACGGGACTGGAGAGTTACATGTGAGACGATGAGACTCGAGGGTTACTTGTAAGTAATTTGGGCGATGTGCTGGCAACCTGTCACTATGGCGAAACACAGTATTCTGAACCCTCTGTCAGACGTGGCGTAAATGTTCGTTTTTAGGGCAGTTTACACTCTGCCTACCCCGCAAGGGATAAAGCCATAATATATGTATGTATGTAAACTATACTTGGGCGGTTATTATGCATAACTTCGCGATTGGAATTCGCTTTAAAGTATCTATTATTTCTAGCAACTGAAGCTAGGTACATTACGCTCAACGGTAATTAGAAATGAACTAGGTCACATCTTGGACAATACCCAAAACAGTAAAGGAGAATGACACATTGCAGCGAAACACGCTCAATATTAACAGAACAATGTACCGCAATTGGGTTGCAAATACAAACTGCTTTCTCTTCATCGCATAAATAATAAAACATTCGACGGAACAGTCAGTCAAGCAGGCAAAAAGACAATCAATCATTCTAATACCGAATAGAGTTCGCTTACACACCCACGGTTCTGTGCCCACAGTGTCTACTTTCGTCTTTCGTACGCGATCTCTCCGTATGTAAACAATCGTGACGCCGATGATTTCTATATTGCGAGGCCGCAGTACCTCTCTTTATCACAGTGTCAGCCGAAAGCATCGTAATTTATGAAAGTTACCGTGTGCCGTAAGTCAACAAGAAGATTTACAAGGAGCGAAGACCAAAAAGAGAAAAAGCCACGAAATATTCTTCATTTCAAAGCCCAAGACTTAAAAATGCACAATATCTGAAAGCATCACACGAGTAGCTACAACAACTCCAGAGATATAGTCGTAAAGACCAAAACGAGTTAATAATCTCTTATAAATAATTCAACGCGGCTATTAAACACACAAAACCCGTAACTTCACATGATACATCTGCCTGTGCTTTGATACAATTAATAAATTATGGGGAATTATTGCTCAACAGAATGGAACCAACTCAACGTAAAGGGTGTGTGGTAAACACGAATAATAAATACGAACGCTTGAAAGAAACTGGATTGGATTGAGCCGGTAAGAATTGAAGCACATTATTATATTATTCTACTTTTTTAAGTTATTTATTCGCTAATTCTTGTAAGTTTCTCAGCTATGTGATGAAAAGGGACGACTCGACATCGACGACAAGTTAAATAGTGACAGTTTAAGTGTTTGCGGGGTTTGTACGAGTAAGCCAAAAAAGGCTTGTAATTATGTCGCGGCAATTTGTGATCGTTATCAATTAACCTGAAGCGTCTCCAGAGAAATTCAACAACATTTCTTCAATTTAAATGTTGGATAATAAATTGCGTTTGTAGTGTCCTCGCCGGTGTAATAATTTCTGAAGCAAGGTAGTTACGGAGTTGAGTTTACTGCCATGGTTCTTAACTTTTCATCAGTGATCATAATATACAAATACAACCTGCTGCAGACCTGCTTATCACCAATAAATGGTCCTCAAGGTAATAAAGAGTAGAAAGACTTATGTATGCTACTAATATTTTAAAGGCGAACGCGTGTTTTGTGTGCAATGAAACGGCTGCATAGATTCAAATAAAGTTTTCTATGTAGAGAAAAAAATCTGGAATATGGGACCTCTTGACATTTAGCAAGTGACTGTATTAGCCTAGGTTCCTTGATGGTTGTTATAAGATCAGTATAAGCACCTGCTTATTTGTACAATGATATGCTTGAAATCAATCTACTGTTTCTGGTATGAGAAAAAATCACACTATCCAACAATACTTTATCCAACAATTAAAAACTCCGAGCACGTATAAATACATTAAAACGAAAGTACCGAAAAACTTTCGTATTGAATCCACATGAGAAATTCACTCGGACACATCCGACATTCCAGCAGATGACACCAGAGGTACATCACGGTCGTTTAAAAGGAAAATCGTGACCATATTTGGTACAACCAAACATTAAGTCTGCATTCAATGTTTCATTAAAAATCAAGTTGACAAAAAATCGGGCTACACAACGCGAAAGCAGGATTGAGGAGTCAGAACCAGTCGTGGTCGGTGTGGCCATCTAGCGGCGTAATTGCAAAACAGCCAGATGAATGTGTGCGAAACGTTTTGTTACTTCATACGCGTGAAAAGCACATGTGCTCGGTTTAGCAGTATGGAAAGGTATGTGGGAAAATGTTCTGAAAGTCGGCTCCAATCACGCAACTGAATGTTCGTGCAAAAACGCAAGATTCGAGTTTTTTTTCTTGCATACATACCTACATTATAGAAACATTTGGGGTGGTATGGGATCTACCTCCTAGCGGTCCACCCCGGGCAACGGCAACACAGGCTTGCCTGTGGATAAGTCCGGCTGAACGATCCCACTAAGCGGTGGAAGGCTCCGTAAGGGGCCGCCTGGCTCGCGACCACCATCCCACCGAAGTCTGGCGCCAAGTAGCTTGCTGCGTTCCGTCAGTGTGTGGGAGTGCCAGTGCCTTAACAGGCTTCTTCTGGGTGAGCTCGCTCTATCTTAGACTCTGTCTCTGTCCTATGACCCAGACTAGAGTCAAGAGCAAACCCATCATTAATAAAAAAATAAAAAAAAAAAGATATTAGACGTATTTTTGGTGATAGTAAGTAGGAAGCCACGAGCAATACTTTTATTACCCTGATCTCAAGATCTGATCTCATCCCATAGCCATAGCGCCAAGATAGTAGAAGTAGTTGTAGGAAATACATCTAAACCTGCACTTCAGTTAAAGATGCAAGAATATGGCTAGCATTTCATAGTTTATGCATGGCATTGTCATTCTGTCACCATGAAATTCTTTACGATGGAAAATTTGAGATGGGTTAGTCATCGTTTTATTACCCAACTACAGCAAATAAAAATGAAGGGGTTATGTTATAATTTTGACCTGTATGTATGTATTGTATAAGATATTTTTTACAGGACCCAAGTTGTAAGAGATCTACAAAATGATAAAAACTAGATGATTTGATATGATCATAATTATTTGGTATCTTGTTCTATTAGAAAGTATAAACAACATACTGTAATTTTTAACCCAAATTAGCAGGTCCATTATGATTTTTTATAGGATGATTTAAAATATCCATGAGGGCCATATTGATTTAACATTCATTACATTATCAGTTACAGCTACTGTACAGCTGGATAGGATCATGCGCTCCATACTAATGTGTATGTACTGCAACTTACGCCACTACTACAGTAGCCCAGATTAATGTATAGGTATTTACCTTTCATACTATAGACTGGCCCGATGGTGAAGTGGATAGTATCCCTTCCTGCTACTGGCTCCGCCGAGGTTCTGGGGTTCGATCACACAGCACAAATATTTGCATGACATCACAAAGTCGACAGGGGGTCTCTATGAATGAGTTTAGCACAGGACCGTGAGGATTGGCGCAATAGAGAAAAGGCCTATACTCTGCAGTGGGTGGATGTGATGATGATTAAACACTCACGAAAATGGAGTGGGCAAATGCTGCAAGGTACTCATTTTCTACAGAAATATGAGTTGTTGCAACCTATCAATAGCCTTTCTTACATATATTTGGTACCATGATTTTGATCAGTCTTCAGACCGACCTTAGACAGCTTTATCAATGAGTTACTGGCATTTTAGGCGTGCTTTCCAGTGTCAAGCTGTATTTATTATACTGACTTTGCCTCTTGATGATACCAAAGCAGGGCAATAATTATGTTTTGACCATAGCCTTTCGTTTATTTTATGTTTTATTGGTTTTAACCCATGTAGCCTTTGCATGGTTGCTTTTACATTTCCTTTTTACTGGCAGTACCATGTTTGTAAATCTAGAATATAATGTCTTATGCTACATTCACACTATGCACCTGCTACTGCCGCTACCGCGAATATTACTCGAAAAACTTCCGCATAAGTATCAACACGAGTCAGTGTTCACACTCTGTCGTCATACTTCTCGCAGCAATAAGAGTGAGCGAGATAACATCCACTTGCACTCGTGCTACTGTTTTATTGACTCGCGCAAGAAAAGCCGACGCAAGCGGGAGCACGAGAAATGACAGGGGCTTGACTAGTAGCAGCATGAGTAACCTGTTTACATGCTTGCGCTTCCCACCTCCCTTACTATTTCCCTGCCCATATAGGTATAGTGTGAACATGCTAAAAAATATAGTTATTTTAAAGCACTTACCTTAGTCCTTGGCCGCCCCCGAGGTCGCTTCACCGGGCTGGTATTAACTTCATCACTCTTGGCTTTTTGCACCATCTTACTCCTAGCGCTTTGCTTCTCATTTCCCTTGGATGCATTTTCTTTACTCTCACATTTTTTGTCCTCCTCACTCTCACTAATAGCTTTAGATACCTTCCCTTTCTGAGGAGAGCATTTTGTTGGAAGCGATTTAGACACAGCTTTTAGAGGAATATCATCATCACTTGAGGAGTCCGATGAACATTTACTGCAAGATTCCGAGCTTGAGCTGCTCTCTGAAAGCTGAGATTTCTTTGCCTTGCCACCTTTTTCATTCTTTGCTTTGGATGATTCTTTTTTCTTGACATTAGGTTTAGTATTTTTCTTGGGTGTTGTTTTCCTGGGTATTGCTGCAATTTTGAGCTTCAGTCCAGTGTCACAGGAGGTGACTGAGAAGTGTGGCTTCCGGGCAGAGCTCTGCTTAGCGCCGGAACATTCCCAGTCACTTCCCGAAGAGCCAGTTGATGAACTGTTCTGTAAAGATAGAATAATGGAAGTCAGTACTGTTGTAACAACCAGATCATGAAAATTTAACATGACTACCTAAATGGCTAACATCTACTGATTTTGTTTTGGTGTGATTGAATGTTTGAGTTTGAGTAGTAATGAATTTAAAACTAAATACCCATCTTTAAAAATAATTTGTTACAGGAAACCTACACAATGGTATATTTTAGTTGTAAAGTATCCTAAGCAGTATTACAGCTGTTTTTCCTAACTACTATCCCTAGTAACACTTATTAGAATGACTTGATTGTTTTAATATATTTCAATTCTATATTTTTGAATGATATGTAAAAGTAACATGTTTAAATTATATGAATAAGGCTATGAATAAAGTCATAATTGTTGTTTCTACCACTACCAAGTAAAAAGGCTCCAAAGCAACTCATTGGAATACTATTGGAACACTAATCCCCGGCCAAGATGAAGAAATACTTATTAGTTATTATAGGTAGACTGGGAGGCCCTGTGGACTGTTGTGGCTGTTCATGTGTGTATGTATAGGTAGATTACAAACCTCAGAGTCACTATGTGTATCAGTATCTCCACTTGAATCATGAGATTTTGGCAACTCTGTGCTCATTTCTGAAAAACAAACAAGACATTATGTAAGGTATCTTCAATATTAGGGACAAGAACAACTGACTGAAGCAAAATTTCTAAGCAAACCAAACTGCAAGGTAAGCTCCTTCACCACTGAACTGCCCAAGACCTTGAACTTGACTACAAAAGCAAAAACAATGAGCAACAAGATTGCGAATATGCACTTTGATGGTTATCTATAGCTAAATCATCAATAACAATACAATGAACACATTCCATTGCCTTGCATAACCTCATTTTGAGTCTTCAATTATCAAATTTACGCACAAATTCATGTGCGGACAGTTAAAAAGTCCAATTCGGTCTAAAAACACGCAAAGTAGTTCTAATAAATGCATCGAGTACTCACTTCAAGGTTGGTCAAGATGTTTCCAAATGCAATAGTGTAAATTCCTTCATTTCCACAGAAGGGTCGCCACGAACCTGATACCAATCTGGAATAACGTCGGCAGATGTTACGGCAATCAATTTGTAGCGTATTTTACCATGATATTTTGAGGGAATCTTCTATTTTTACTGAACAGTGGTTTGTTGGATTGGAATGACAGCTATGACGACACCAGTAAGACCAGTTTTGGTTCACTGTGTAACTTTTAGTTTACCAAGAAGTCGAGCCATATTACAGTTACAATATTATACATAGGACAAGGAAATAAAGAGCTATGATGTATAACAAAAGCACTTAGGTGTTTTTAACGGTCTTTTAGGACATTGGCGCCAAATTGTATACGTTTACATTCGAGAACGAGGAATAACAACATTTGAGTGTAATTCATAGTAGATTGTATCGTTGCTTCTAGATTCCTAAAAACACTTTTACCTTGTAAAATATGCTCAATGTTTTCGTGAAATTATACAAAGATGATAAAAGAATTAACTTCACATTCACATTCAGCATAACACTTGGCCTCCATGTTTACAAATCATTCGCTTCGAATAAAAATTATGTTAAAGAAGAGAAAGCAATTTTCGAAGTAGCTCTTTTTCTCATATGAAATGACACATAGGTTAGAATGAGATATCAGACTATCATACATCTTTACTTTACTTGCGGCGCAAAATGGCGTCATACACATGAGTCTCTATTTTTATATATATTTTTATGAATTATCAATAATTTAGAAATGAGATTCGTGCATAAAGAACTAAAGTGATTATATATTGATTTTTGAGCTAATTTTTACATCGTTAAATAGCATATCGAAAGAAAATTAACAAAAAAGTTACGCAAGCCGCTAAGTGGAAATGAACACCAATGCCATCTCATGAAATAATTTTGCAACTTATAGAAATTAGGAAAAAGTATATTGATTGACCAAGAGATGGCACTTAGATGCCTTAAGTTTGTATTACATTGCGTCCTGCAAACAAAAGTTTCCTTCTAGTTGCAGACACAGATCTCTTATATATATGTCCTAAAGGGTTGCAGTGCAGATTCGTGCTTGAAACTGTTAACTTAGTGAGAGTTTTCCTGTTGACACCTTTGATAAAAGTTCTGAATTCCAAACCAGAGGGCGCTGTGCTAAACCGAAAATTTTGACGTTTCAATATGGCCGGAGCTCTGTTGCACGTTGTGTTCGTTACAAATTAATTATGTTAGACTAGCTTTTAGCCGCGACTTCGTCCGCGTTAGATAGTTTTTGTAGGCACAGGTTCTAAAGTAGATACTTATGTATATTCATAGTAAGTATGACAGTGATATTAGAACAGTTCTTATCTCTACTGTTTAAGGATGACTTGCTTGCTTCTGTTGTTAAAGGGACAATTCAAAATTTGCTATCCGGGTTACTGCCCTGAGAGATCAATATTTATAACCATTGAATACAAAAGTCAGTATATAACAGAAAAATCCTCGGTAAAAAGTTGCCAATATCCTTTCTCAACTTATTCATTCCGTTACACCCTGTATATATCATACTGAACAACTTTTGTTTTGGAACCATTTCTGTATCTCTAATAGTTAAGGTGAGCGCCTGATGGTACACCGGGTGGTCTACTTAAGGTACTCCAGATCCTCAATGTCCTTGTGAAAAGAAGCAGCTTATCATACTAAACAACTTTTGTTTTAGAACCATGCCTGTATCTCTAATAGTTTAGCTGGGCTCCTGATGGTACACCTGGTGGTCTACATAATGTACTCCAGAACCTCTATGTCCTTGTGAAAAGAAGCAGCCCATCATACTGAACAACTTTTGTTTTGGAACCATTTCTGTATCTCTAATAGTTTAGGTGGGCTCCTGATGGTACACTTGGTGGTCTACATAAGGTACTCCAGTCCAGATCCTCAATGTCCTTGTGAAAAGAAGCAGCCCATCATACTGAACAACTTTTGTTTTGGAACCATTTCTGTATCTCTAATAGTTTAGCTAGGCTCCTGATGGTACACTTGGTGGTCTACATAAGGTACTCCAGATCCTCAATGTCCTTGTGAAAAGAAGCAGGCCATCATACTGAACAACTTTTTTTTAGAACCATGCCTGTATCTCTAATAGTTTAGCTGGGCTCCTGGTGGTACACCTGGTGGTCTACATCTGTACTCCAGACCCTCGAACGGTGATAAAAAGTAGCCTATGTCCGTTCTCGGTATGCTAGCAATCTCTGTGCCAAGTTTGAATGAAGATCGGTTCAGCGGTTTGGCCGTGAAAGCGTAGCAGACAGACAAACAGAGTTACTTTCGCATTTATATTATTAGTGTGGATAAAGGCCTGTTTTCACTTTGATTAGTGCGAGTGCAGGTGATTAGTAAAGTGAGGTGTCAAGTGCAGGTGTCAAGTGCGAGTAGTGTCCAATTGTTGTTAAGTAGCTCTGTTTAGTAGATTCATTTGTTGTGTAGCCGTCGATCAGCAAGTATGGACAAACATCAAGAAGTGCGTTTGCAATTGGAAGAAGTTCTGAAAGAAGTATGAACCCCAGTATGTTCATAGCTTCACTTATCTTATTAAGAGCCGCATCTCGGGCTCCCATATTTTTATAGCTCGAGTCTTTACAATTAAAAAGACATTCGTGCTTTACGTACTCCTGTACAAATTCGTATGTAAGATCTTTAGGCCACTTATTTTTTTCCACCGTTTTTGCTCAACACGTGTGTCCGTCCGACGCTACAGGAAGGCGCGCTCGCTGGAAGTGAGGAGAGGGGGTAGGGAGGGGCGCGCGGGACGTGGCTACTCGCAGTTCACTCGCAAAAAAATAGAACACGCTTCTAATCACTTTACTACGCAGCGTACTAAACACTTGCACTAATCAGTTGCTGTCCATACGTCTTTTCTACTAATCACTTAACACCTGCACTAAACACTAATCAAAGTGAAACCAGGCCTTTAGTGTGGATATAAGTGTGGACTAGTGTGGATAGTGTGGATTGATTCACTAACAAAATAAACTTATCGCCTTGCTATTATATTGAGTGTCATACGTGTAAGTAAACAAATTACCAATAATAAATTGAGAACAATTCAATAAACACAAAATAAAATATAATTTATAAAGTGGTACAGTTTTTGTGTAAAGAAACGTTATTCAGCGCCCTCTACAGCCTCTACATGACACTCGAGAAGAATCCCAAGAAAATATTTCCCATTGCTTAGCAAACTTCAGAATGTTATTTATTGCTTCAATTATTTTAACACGCTCAATTTCACTGCCAAGAACATGTTGAATACGTTATATACATAATACATTAATGTAAATAAGTTAGGACATAAGTAATATAGAAATCAAACGTAAAAAATAACCTGTAAGTACACTAAAAATACCTGCCTGTATAAGAAGAATAGACTGATCGCTGGAGAACTAGGTATAATCTCTTGATAATCATTTACACCATGTCACTTTCAGAAGTACAAAATATAAAAAGCCTTAACTACACTTTACTACTGCCAGAATCTTTATTTGAATAAGTATGGATGAATCAGAAGCTTGGGATGATCTTTGTAATATACCAGCGGAGCCTCCTGTGATGCGTGAACTCTGTTTACAATGCAAGTAAGTACTTACTTAGTTTTTGGTAAGAATTCGTTAAAACGATAATTCCATGCTTAGAGGGCATGTAAAGCTGTCCGTCCTAGTCGCTGTCTGTGATTAATTTGAAGGCAGTCGAAACTATGTCAGAGGCCTCATAGTAGTAGTAGATGGTTGAAAAACACACAATGTTTGGTGACTCTGTGTTTCACATAAAGGAGATTAAGAATTTTTAGTTGATTGAATGATTAGTAGCCTGTATTGGTAAAGTATTTTATTTCTATTTCTAGGAGGCCTGTAGTTGTCTGTTGGTGCTCAGCATTACCTCAACAGAGGCTGGTCCCTCGGAGCAACATAATTCTCTTACAACATCCAGCTGAAGAAAAGAGATGCCTTCGCACTGCACCCATGTTGCAACTCGGCCTGGCTGAAAACAAGTGCCTTATCTACAAAGGAAAGAAATTCCCACTGCCAAAACATAATAACTTGGAAGAGATTTTAGCACACCCCAACACACTACTGCTTTACCCTAGTAAAGCTGCTATAGACATAAGAGAATTAGAAAATAAGGATGAGTCATACAATTTAGTACTATTAGATGGTACATGGCCACAAGCAAAAGCAATTTATGCATCATGTCCTATTCTACATAGGTTGAAGCAAGTGAAACTTATGACTAGTTGTAGTAGCAGTTATATTATAAGGACCCAACCTACAGAAGGATGTTTGAGTACTTTAGAAACAGCAGCAGAGGCCTTGTCACAGTTAGAAAATAATCCCATGTACAGAGAGCAATTGGTACAACCTTTGCATGCATTGTGTAAATATCAACTAGAAAATGGAGCAGTTACTCATCAATCTAAGGAGTTCTTGTTAAAAACTAGAACATATCCCAAGTTGATAGGTAAAAGACTATCCAAACTGTTAAGATCTACTGATGAATGTATTCTAAATCATACATGAATGAAATATATTTGTTCAGTTACATATACATTTGTTATTTTTCAAAATTTAGAAGCATATCTATATCTTATAACTTTAAACAAGCAAAAATTTATTGTATGTATTATACAGATGTAAAATCAAAGCATATTTATATCTAATACCTTTAAACAAGCAAAAATTTATTGTATTATACAGATGTAAAAATATTAGCTGCTTAATATTGGGTTGACTAGCCCATGAAACAACGTTTCCTAAGAAACATGGGTCATATGGAAAAAATATTGGACCTCCTATACAAAATGTTCTAGCTAACCTGGTCAATTTGTATGGGAGGCGCTAATTAATATTTTAACCTATTTCCTTTGGGAAAGTTGTTCAGTTTCAAAGACCGAAATTCTTGCAGCATATATTTTTACATTCTGTATATAGGGTGCAATTTTGCTAGTGACCTATAACGAAAACTCAAGACCGGCTGGTGATAACGAACAACTATCCCCACATACATTAAAATATACATATACACACACATATCACGCCTTTCATCCCTTGCGGGGTAGGCAGAGCGCAAAAGGCCGCATAAACGGTCATTTACGCCACGTCTGACATATATTTGAGGGTCATTCGGAAACTTAAATATCGCAATAGTGACAGGTTGTCAGCCCTAAAAGAACATGTGAAAAAATAATTTTGTCCTCCCATACAGCATCTGTTCCTTGGGGAAAGTTATTGCTTATCACCAGCCCATCCTGAGGTTACCTACTAGTAAAAATTTTCACCGTACCTATAACCATAGGGTGAAATTTTACTAGTGACCAAATGCGAGAATTCAAAATGGGCTGGTGATGAGGAACAACTGTCCCAAGGAACAGAGGTCGAAATAAGCAAAAAATTTTAAACCTCTCATACAAAATTGCTGATCAGCTGATTTGAGGCAAGTACTATGCAAGCTCAATATATTTTGGTCATATTTGAATGGCCGTGTGATGTCGGCTTAGAATAGCATCACTCCATTTCTTCCCCGTGGGAGTCGTAGGAGGCGACTAAGGGACTTGAGGGTGTGTATTGCAATTTTAGGCGATCCTGTCACTATGGCGATACACGATTTTCCGAATAACCCTCAAACATATGTCAGACGTGGCGTAGATGTCCGTTTTTGCGGCCATTTACGCTCTGCCTACCCCGCAAGGGATAATGGACGTAATATGTGTATGTATGTATTATTTTAGTGTAGATTTTTTTAATGCATTATTTAATGTTTTTTGTCGTCTTTTTATACCGAGTAAGGGACAGCCCTTCGAATACTGATAGGGTGCATGAAACATAAAACTGGACAACTTTCCCCTAGAAACATATGTCAGGAAACGCCAAAAAAATTACCTTCCATACAAAATCACAATCAGCTGACTGCATTCACTATGGGAATGGGAAGTCAGTTTTTTTACGTTTCCTGAAATATGTTCCTAGGGGAAAGTTGTTCAGTTTCATGGTCTGCATGTACCCTATTAGTATTCTGAGGGCTATCCCTGACACCTTTTAATACAGTAATGATTAAATGTAATCATTGAATAATGTGGCGTAGTTGGTACATGTTTAAATGAAAAAGTAATTATTGTGGCTTAACTGTAATAGTTAGACATATGGTATCGAGGACATTATTATAGATATTGATGTCCTCTATAAAACTGTAGTACATCACTTTGCTCTATTGTCAATAATTTCCTCAGCGTACGCGATATAAGATATTTTTTTGGTAAATTTTTCACACGTTGGGTTACATTATCGAAATTTTCACGCGGGTCCCTATTTTTTTCTCGTATAAAATATAGCCTATGTTCATCAGGAATAATGTAGGATTCTAATGGTGAAAGAATTTTTAAAATCGGGCCAGTAGTTTCGGAGCCTATTCGATGCAAACAAACAAACAAACAATCAAATCTTTCCTCTTTATAATATTAGTGTAGATTGAATAATGTGGCGTAGTTGGTACATGTTTAAATGAAAAAGTAATTATTGTGGCTTAACTGTAATAGTTAGACATATGGTATCGAGGACATTATTATAGATATTGATGTCCTCTATAAAACTGTAGTACATCACTTTGCTCTATTGTCAATAATTTCCTCAGCGTACGCGATATAAGATATTTTTATGGTAAATTTTTCACACGTTGGGTTACATTATCGAAATTTTCACGCGGGTCCCTATTTTTTTCTCGTATAAAATATAGCCTATATTCATCAGGAATAATGTAGGATTCTAATGGTGAAAGAATTTTTAAAATCGGGCCAGTAGTTTCGGAGCCTATTCGATGCAAACAAACAAACAATCAAATCTTTCCTCTTTATAATATTAGTGTAGATTACGAGTTTACATACAAGTACAGTCGATTGTAGCATATAAGGAACCAGGGGCCAGGGCTACTCCAAAAGAACTAAAATATTTTTATCCCCAGTTAAAACATAATAAAAATTTTAACTTATTCTCAAGATAAGTAATTATCTACTCTATTTCTGGGGACAAAAATTATTTGGTTCTTTTGGAGTAACCCTGGTACCTATGTGCTACAACTGACTGTACTGTACATGAAAAATATTTGATGGGGGTCATCGCAGTGAGACAGATATAGCTCTGTCACTCCCTCCTGCACAGACGTCACTAAGGGCGTCACATACCGACGGCACTTCCATCCAGAATTCCCATTACATACTTGTTACGTTCGTGTGCGCAGCCCCTACGCCACATATCGGTCGCCATGTACCTATTGCTGCGCTACAGTACCTACCTACGTACATACATATACACGTACATATTCACGTCCGGTTGGAACGGCACTAAGTCCAAACTGTGTAAAGTAAAGGTTCTATTCCGAACCGAGCGGCTGAGACAGCATATGCCGCGGCGGCCGAGCAGTGGCCGCTCGGTTCGGAATCCATACGAACCAGTAGTGCCGCGGCATATGCTGTCGGCTGTCGCGGCATGTGCTGTCGGCCGTCGGCCGCTCGGTTCGGAATCCATACGAACCAGTAGTGCCGCGGCATATGCTGTCGGCCGTCGCGGCATGTGCTGTCGGCCGTCGGCCGCTCGGTTCGGAATCCATACGAACCAGTAGTGCCGCGGCATATGCTGTCGGCCGTCGCGGCATGTGCTGTCGGCCGTCGGCCGCTCGGTTCGGAATAGAACCTTAACCCAAATCCTGATCTTGACTGTACATCTCATACTTATATCTTCAAAGAACGCACGGGGGAAGGTAAGTAAGTTTATTATGATTGTAGACCTAAATGAAACCTAAGTACCTATTCATTTCAGCATCCTATAAAAAAATGTGTACCTTCCTACGTCAGAATTGAGGAGCCTCCCTGAAACTCGTTTTTCGTTTTTGTATAAACAAGCAGAAATTGTGTATACAACCTTGATCTTTCCTTCCTTTTCATCCAAATTTTGTACGGAAGGTACTGAATAAAGAAATATGAAGAACAATGTTAAAAAGAATAATTTTTCTGTTTTCTATGTACTTATACCTAAGTACAACCAAGAAAACATCAGAATAGGTCGTCAGATGAAGGTGTCCACGATCTTTACTGCTGACAAAGAGTAGTGAATGTAAATTGTTATGAACCACGTCAGGCCGACCAAGACAGCACCATCCTGAGCAACATTGTGTTAGGTAGGGGCCTTGCGTTAATGCCAAGCGGCCGATTAGTCAGGTCACAGATAAACATAATACTAATGCGTACTAGTCAGGTGTAGATTTCAAAGCTTCGGACCCTAAATTGCAGAGTCCAACCCTAAAAAAACCCAGGCGGCCGACTAAAACTTTTCCAAGGACGATAACAAGTCGTGACGACAGACTTCTACAATAGCATCTGCAACAACCAACTATGTCGCGCGAATGCTGATTGCTCTATCAAGTTTCTTTTGACCCCTGCTAGGTCGGCTTCTTTTGACCGGGTTCTTCTGTCTTGGGACACGCTGGCCCTTCGGGTTCTCCTCTGCCGCCTACTACCACTAGTAGGCCTCTGACATGGTTGTGTTACGACCGCCGTCTAAGTAATCATAGACAGCACCCGGGACCGACAGCTTAACGGTGTCCTCCGAAGTACGGAACCATTTCTTTTCGGACAATCAGTTGGTTCACCCTGCAATGTCCTAACCAGACCGGGAACAAATTCACAAAGCGATAAATATCAACTTTGTGAGTGCCCCACCGAGAATCGAACCCGGAACCTTTGCGTCGCAGGCAGTCGCGCTACCACTGCGCCACATCGGTCGTCATAAAATTAATACCGCCGTTGATATAGCTGACCTAAAGTGTCCACTTTCAGAACTTAGTTTTCAACGGTCTGTTGAGTTATTCTACCCATAGTTATTCTATGGCGGTGGCCCTCTAAGGTCGATCGTGGTGCTCTGCCCACTCTCATGCCATAGCTCATGCTTTGCAAAGTTCTTCACGGCCCTGAACGTGATAAGTGAAGAAATTGATAATAATGAGAACCTGATGTTCGCGGGATGTGTGCTGCCGCAGTTTGCCCATATACTTAGCCGATTTTTCAGCACAGTCATAGGAAGCGCGACTGTAAGTTGCTCATTGCATTGAAACCCGAGAGAGAGAGAGCTTCATTGAAATAGTGGAAGTGTAGGCAGTAGCGTATACAGCTTTAGATCATGGGCGGGAGGTCACAACACATATCACATACCTACATAGACTACCATCAGGCAAAAGAGGCGTGAAACTGCCCCATACAAACAAATATGCATTGCAAGAGAAACAACGTAGACACTTCACGATAAAAAAGGCAAGAACTTTGTCACACTACTGCGCCAAGCTACCGCTACACGTATTGCGAGCGAAGCTCGATATTTACGTTAAAAGAGTAAAGCGAAGAGTCACATTGCGCTTCACGAATATAACTTAATGCGTCATTTTACGCTAAAAAGGCAAGAGAGGACCCATACTGCGCTACAAAAATACTACACATATACCTACCGAGCAATGCGAGAGCGACATTTTACGCTAGCAAGAGAGTAGCCATACTACAGAAATACTACACATACACACGTTGTACTTACAGTACATATACTAACACACACACATAACGACTTTATACCTTGCGGTGTAGTTGGGAGAGCGTAAATGACCGCAACAAACGGTGGTTATCGACACGTCTGTCGAGGGTCATCGTCTGTCAAATATTCGAGGGTCATTTTAAAAAACCTCCTAAACATGTGGCACACATAGCCTTTTACGACACTTTGGAGAAAGATATTATACGTCACATCAAAACAATTTTAAACGGATTTAAGTTTTTCAATTCCTACGTTTCAAGAGTTTTAAATTATTTTATTGTGATGGGTAATAGTTGTGCAAACTAAATAAAGTATTAGATATTATACGCATCTCAACTTCAGTTTGACACAAATAGCGTTTACTGGTGGTGGTAGCGTAAAGTTACATGCCGTGTGATTAACCTGGCCAGTAGGGAATGCAATCTCGATCTCGCGAGATCTCGAAATCCCCAAGATCTCGAGCAATTTTTTGAGATCGAGATCTCGAAAAAGACAAACTCGTCTCAGAAAAATCATTCGAGATCTCGAAAAAAATCCATCGGGATTTTCGAGATTTCGAGAATGAGCTTGCGTAAAGCATTGACGTGTTCATTGATGTGCGTCCGCGCAGTGTCTGGCGTTTTCCGGCGGCAGGACCTAGCAGTCGATACCTATTGAGCGGGTGCGTTGTGGGGGGTACAGGACGGGGGATTGACGCGACGCGACCGACCAATCCCATGAGCTTGTTTATTGTTTACTTACTCGCATTTACGTCACTGTGCATTTCGTGTTTTCGAGTGAAAGTTATTATTCATCTATAAGTACAAAAACTAATTACATTCAATATTATTCTATATTTGATAGTTTTCAATGTGAAATATAGATATGTCAAA
Source organism: Tuta absoluta (assembly GCA_027580185.1). NCBI lineage: Eukaryota > Metazoa > Arthropoda > Insecta > Lepidoptera > Gelechiidae > Tuta > Tuta absoluta. The sequence continues at coordinate 8,483,081 of JAQAHW010000009.1, forward strand.
GAACAATTCTAACCAAGTGTTTGTGGACGTTACTACAAGTTATTTGCCGGTTTGGAAATATTTCAAAAAGTCTGTGGATGGTTCGACTGCAAAATGTGAAAACCTGATTTTGTTTTTGGTATCCGTCAAGGCAAGTCGATCTGTCATTGGAGTATCGATCAATTATATTACAAAATACGAAAAAAAGTCAGAATGTAGTATATTACTCTTACTTTCTAATCTTAAAGTAAAAAAGTACAATGTTTACCAAAATTATATGAAACAAACAAAATCTCGATCTCGATCTCGAAATCTCGACCAATAATCCAACGAGATCTCGAGTGGGTCAATCTCGAACCCTGAGATCTCGAACGAGATCTCGAGTTGCCAATCTCGGCTCGAGATTGCATTCCCTACTGGCCAGCCCAGAGTTGCAGCAGCTAGCAGTGCTTATATTTTTATTGTTTTATCCCGCCCGAGACGGTTTTCTATTAGGCGAATACAAAATTGTTATAAAAAGAAGAAAATTGTGTTGTAATTTTTTTATGACGGATCATGACGCCAATTAGTGAAAATAGTTTCGCACATTGAATAAAGTTAATTTAATTTCACAAGGAGATTCCACTTACAAAAGAGCCATGATATTACAATAGTAAGAAATAACACAATACAACCGCGATACTAGGTTGTATAAACTAGTATTAAGTACAATGGAAAAGCCAAAGCTTGACAATGGGATTAAAGGTTCTGATTCCGCCATTCAGACGCCACCTCAATGCTTTCCAGTGGTAATGCCTTAGGGAACCAATATACTCCAAGTCCTTTTCATTGTAAGCGCACTGCTGTCTGTGTCACATTGTGAATGCTACGCTCTTTCGAAATAAAAATACATATATTAAATAAATAAATATCCTGCTCAATAACCCCTAAGCCTTTGGCTGCCCGCACACGTCCGATAATCGGTGACCGATTTTTTGTAGGAGTAAAATGGAACGTATTGATTGCAATGGTGTAACGCCCACATCCTACAAATAGTCGGTCAGAAATAAAATCGGTGCATCCCGACCGATCCGATTGTCGGTGAAAAATGGAACACTCGGAAATGTATGCGTTAACGCACACTACTCACCGACAGTCGGCCGTCCATGACGTGCTACTCCCTCGAAACCAACAGACAAAGTGACGGACGTGTGCTTTGAGTCGGTCACAAAATCGGTCTTAAGAATCGGAGGAAAAATCTGCCCGATTATCGGTCCTATTAAAAGTCTGACGTGTGCGGGCAGCCTTTCTCCGATCCGTTTTTTCTACAAAATATTCTCATAGTTCTATAGGAGAATATTATGTTGAAATGGCCTCTTGCGCCCTCCCCCTTCCTTCAGGGTATGTACTGAATTTTCTGTATAAATCACCCCTGTCTTATTTAGTTTGCTCCGTTAATTGTTTTCTAAAAAAAATACACAGAGGACCTACTAGTTGTGTTGTTTATTTAATAGATCAACACGAGCGTTTAAGAGGGCCTAATTATTTTAAGTAAATTCTCTCTGATGTTGGTATTTGATCAAATTCTCGATGATAAACACTTTTGTGCTTATTTGGAGTTTCATAATTCTTTTGAAATGAATCCGGTATTTTATTATTTTATTTTAGGGTTCGTAATGTTCAGTTACCCTAAGAAATGCATTTAGGTAGATACATAAGACTTTAGACTAACAAATTTTATTTCACTAGGGTAGGATTATCACCAACGTCAAGATCTATTTTTTACCTACCGACTTGTACTTATGATGGATACATATATGAAAAGAATCACATTAAATTAACTTAGTTTTAGCTTTGGAATATTAAACGATTGTAATTAGATTACGTTTGCGCTCAGATTGTTTGCCAGGGAAGGCGCTGGGTGCTACAAGGAAATGTGAAGTTATCATGAAACACAAACAAGGAAGTCATTATCCTCTTCCTATTTCAGAATGTCGGAGTTTGTCGGGTTAAGTGAATAAATACAAGAGAGGCAAGAAGGTTTTAATATTAAGGCGAGTGTATGCGTCAACGACCTCGACGGTGGCGCCACTACCCAAAAATATCATTTCTATTTACACAAACAATCTATCAGAATGTCCGATGCCCAAGTTTTAAGTATTATCCTTATGTAAAATTAGAACCTGCAAACTCAATAAATATTCGCTGTTATTAAAGTTATGGCAATTAATACCAAAAGTGGCCGTTCTTAGGCACTTTTTCCATAACTATAATTGCAGCGAATATTTCATTTAGTTTGCAGTTTCAAATTTTACCTTAGGATAATACTATAAACTTGGGCATCGGACATTCTGATAGATTGTTTGTATAAAGAGAAATATAATTTTTTTGTGAAGTGGCGTCACCGCCGAGGTCGTGACGGCTACACTCGCCTTAAACGATAAGGGACATTTCTTTTCCTGAGAGAATGGCCCGATAGTCGTAGTCGTATCTTTTAAACGTGCTACCTACTTACAGCTAACTTTCTTCAAAAAATAAAATGGAGGAACAATTTACTTTTAAGGAACAACGGTTTTGAGTCTTGAGTAAGAATCGCATTTGAAAGCAGTACAAACAAACCGAATTATAACATCTCTTTTTGCGGTAGGTAAGATTTTTTTATTCTGTATACTTATGGATAATGTACCTCTATCCAACAGTCAAAGAATTTTTTGAATGGATGTTTTTTCGGATAATATTGATGACATTTTAAAAATACTGGTAGTAGGTACCTACTCTTTATTATGATAGGATGAATCGCAGAATTTTTTTGTAGATGTATGTAACTACAACGGAAATCTAAACTGTCTAACTATCACGGGTTATGAGATACAGACTGCTGATAGAAAAACCGACAGACGAGTCTCAAAAATAGGGTCCCGTTTTGACCCTTTAGATATGGAACCCTAAAAAGCTTGAACCCAAATTGACAGCTGTGATGAACACACAAAAACACGCCTGTCCATTTACTGTAGCAAAGATTGTAAAGACTACAAAGCAACAAAACAATGCCACTGAACAAAGCTACCTTTTTACATCTATCAAATGAAACATAATACTTAGATAATAAGGATAATTTCATGATTTTGTTTCATCTATCAATAATGGATGTCATTTCTTTTATTCGTTATTTCTCATTTCAAGTTTGCGTTTTCAGTGTTATAAAAAATCTGATAATATTGTCACGCATTTACCTACCTACCTCTACATACATACATCAGCATATTGATTGCAGTCCACTGCTGGACGAAGGCCCCCCCTAGAGTACGCCATAGGGCACGATCTCTCGTTTTCGCTATCCAGTCGCTACCAGCCGCCATTTTAAAATCATCGGACCATCTGGCCGGAGGTCGTCCAACACTACGCTTGCCGAGACGTGGTCTCCACTCGAGAATCCGCTTACTCCACCGTCCATCGGTTCTACGACAGATGTGCCCAGCCCACTGCCACTTCAGTTTGCTGCACTTTCAGACTATTTCTGTTACTTTGGTCTTTTTGCGGATAGTATCATTCCATAATTTATCCATTATAGAGATACAGAGCATAGATAAACCTTTCCATATCCCTCTGCCATAACCCACTGGCTACATGTGTCACTGCATTATATTGAAGCCAATGCCCGGCGCAGCAGCGTTAAATCCGTGGTTAAATCTCAACTACTGACACTGGTAGAAATACACTAATAGTAGAATTTTTAACCGAAAATGTAGTTCATGCCAATATTTGTCTATAAACCAATGAAACATGGCGTGTTGGGAACAGTCGTGCCTATACATACACGCGTAGTGATACCAAACTCTCGGCACCTCTCGTAGTCAGTATTGCTACGACGACGCGGCGTAGAGCGCACGCCTGCTACGAACCGTAGCTCTAACTTCACGACGCTACGAAAAGTTATTTTTCGCGAGTGTTTTAAAAATATTTTAGTGTTTCATAAATTAGGAGTATTTTTTATTAAAAATATGTAAACATGTAAATGTTAGTGATATATATTTTAGTGTAAACTATGAAAATAGAAACTACTTAAAAGAAATAGGTACTTAAATCGAAAATAGTATAAGTAAATTAAAATTGCTGTTGAAAGGTGTTTTTTGTTTGTTCAAAATTAGTAGTGATGTGCAATAATATACATTTGATAAATGTAACATGTGTTAATAATTAAAGTAAAGAAAAAATGGCGACAAACACGTACGATTACTATGACCTGCCTGGTACCTCTACTTCCGAGGTTGACCGGAAGTTTTGGGACTATTTCGATAATTCCGCCACCCCGTCATACAACTATACACAAGAGGTAAGAAGACTAAATTATTCGCTTCTTCTTCTTCTTTTCGTGTGGGACACCGAGTTGGCCGACGACACGATGAACCCTGGTGTCAGAGATTTTTAACCGCCTACTAGTAGGCCTCTGAAATGGTTGTGCTACGACTACCGTCTAAGTAATCATAGACAGCAACCAAGACCGATAGCTTAAGGCCCTCTGAAGCACGGAAGTAATCATAGACAGCAACGGGGACCGACAATTATTCGCTACCAACTAGACCAACGCGCGAAAAAATTGGTTATTTCAAACTGCACGGCACATACGGGTGTTGGAGAAATAAAAACCTCTCGTAGGTCTAACTCAGCTTTTTAAATTATTCAACTTTTGACACTTCGAAAAGAAAGGATCTTGATTTAATCCAAACTAGAGGTGAAAGTACTTATGTTTCATCCGTCAATGGTCGACGTTTTTTTAATATACATACACATATCACGCCTATAATCCCTTGCGGGGTAGGCAGAGCGCAAACAGTCCCAAAAACGGTAATTTACGCCACTTTTGACAAATATTTGAGTCATGCGGAATATTGTGTATCGTCATAGTGACAGGTTGTCAGCCCATCGCCTAGAATTTCAATACACACCCTCGAATCCCTTAGTCGCCGCTTACGACTCCCAAGGGAAGGAAATGGGGTGATGCTATTCTAAGCCGGCATCACACGGCATTTTTTAAATATTAATATTATAATTTAGTTTATTTGAGTTTTCAGTCATTATTTTTGATAGTATTTTGATCCATGAATCTTAAATGCTAACATTTACTACAAACCTGAAATTGAAGTGTACGCTTCACTACATATCCTCATGGCATCAAGAGGACGACGCCCTCGGTTCCTGAAGAAGACTCTATCACACTACTGGAGCCAGCACCCAGCGCAGCGCTGGAATTGCAATTACTGACACAATTTATATTATATTTTATCTACACTCGTCTCATAATGTTCGAATTATTAATTCGAAAACAGATGCATAATGACCTACTTTATGCATTCTGCCTATAAAAACTAGGGTTTACTTTAAATTACAGAAGCGTAATGACTTAATGAGAAAACGCTTAATACGATAAAGTTGAGAAATGAAACGAAGTTTTTTTTCCAATATTCAAATCGCTATCTTCCGCCGCACCTGACAGTTGTTGATGTACGGTAATTTTTCGGATGTTATTTAGTTGTTTTAATAGGTTTTTGTTCTGCTGTTGTTGAGATGTTGTTCAGATGTTGTTCAGATGTTGATTAATTGTTGATCAGATGTTATTCCGATGTTGTTCAGTTGTTGTTCAGTTGTTGTTCAGATGTTGTTCAGTTGTTTTTCAGATGTTGTTCCGATGTTGTTCAGATGTTGTTCAGTTGTTGTTCAGATGTTGTTCAGATGTTGTTCAGTTGTTGTTCAGATGTTGTTCAGTTGTTGTTCAGTTGTTTAGGTAAGTCACTCCACATCTAAACAACTGCTAAATTACAGAATTTTCAAAAATTCATATCAAGCCATATTACGTTCTCGTATTGAATTTGTCCTTGTATCGGGCCTTGCAATGGCCGGTGCGTACGTTTAGAAAAGTGTTTCTAAGTTTTTTTTGGAGAGTGTAGATAAAATAGTGTATGCAACTGCTATAATTAGGCATTAGAATGCTCGTGTCAAACTATTATCACACTCGGCTGCGCCTCGTGTGATAAACAGACACTCGCATTCTAATGACCCCCATTATACGACAGTTGCATAAACTACTATTATGATCATTTATAAAAACAGCATTTCATCATCATTTATAAGTAGGGGTAAGCTTAAAACCAGCAGTGTGCTGTGCCTACACCCATTTCAGCTCATAGTGTATATTTGTACTGAATTTATTGATTGTTGTGCCTAAGATGTGATGCGAAATAAATATATTTGTATTTGTATAAGTGGCATCACGCCGCATGGTGCCGGCTTAGAGTAGCATCACCCCATTTCTGCCCGTGGGTGTTGTAAAAGGCGACTAAGGGATGAATCCAGGGAATGGGCAGCAGCGTTACTTATGAATACAACACCTTGCACTGCGCTCGCCAATCCGCCTGCCAAGGGTGGTGAGTATGGCAAATACCTCCAGATTGGGAGAGGCCCATGTCCAGCGGTGGACTGTTGTGGCTGTTGAAGTTGAATCATTTATAACTTGAGACTCTGCGAAATCACTAAATATGGAAACGCCATTAATAACGAATAATTATAAAAAAGCGGACGGGAAGGTGATTCTTGAGTTAATGAGTTAATGACAATGACAAAGAAAAATTAGTTTTATGATTTGAGTAAGTCTATGAGAGAGTTTCATTTCTTTTCTTCTATACGCTCATTTATGTTGAACGAGGTCAATTTTATAAATATTTTTATCTAAGTTGTTCCTTTTTTGTCAACAACACGTCCTTAATTTCCAAAATAGAAAAATATGTTTAGGTCATGTCCCCTCAGCAATTGTTGTTTGTGTAAATATTTTGGCGACTAACGGACTCGAGGGTTTCATGTGTGCTATAATTTTAGGCGACAGGCTGACAACCTGTCACTATAATCATAATCATACGTTTATTTGCAAAGAAAATGGTATTACAGATGATAGGTTTAAAATTAAAGTTCTACATTTTCAGTCGATATTGGTACGATTTTTTTAAATTCGGCCTTTAAATATTTGTCAGACGTGTATTAAGGCCGTTAACGCTCTATACAGGCGAGATATGTATTTGTATGTATTTAAATACTTATTATGTTGAATGACATGACTGATAGTTCTGTGTGTAAATTCAATGTTTTACTCAATTGCGATTAAACATCGCTGTGAAGTTGCCCAGTAACCCTATTATTTCATCATATTACATTATTTCATCATCATCATCATCATATCAGCCCACATCTACCCACTGCTGAGTATTTGCCTCTTCTTTTTCTCGCCATCTGCGAGGGTCCTGTGCCTCCCACATCCACTGTTTGCCGACAATCCTAATCTCTTCAAAGTAAGAGTGAACAGGCTTCTTCTGGGTGAGCTCGCTCCATCTTAGACTCTGTCTCTGTCCTATGACCTAGACTAGAGTCAAGATCAAATCCATACTTAATAAAAAAAATGGTCGCTGGGTCGTCCGTCCATCTAACGGGTGGTTTGCCTTCTGGACGTTTAGTTGTTCTTGGCCGCCACTCCATTACCGCCTTCGTCCGCCCTCCGTCATCCTGTCTAGCCAAATGTCCTGCCCACCCCCACTTCAGTTTAATGGAGTTTTAATTTTCTGTTTCCTGGGCGAAGTGTTCCATTGTCTTGTTCACCCCTTCAAATCGTAGCGCCAGTTTTTACATCATTTTTATTTTGTTTCACAGGTCGATGAACCCCGCGACCAGGGCCCAGTGCTGGCAACTTACGGAGTGCTAATGGCGATCGGTGGTATCGGGAATGTGGCTGTGTTGGCAGCATTGAGTCGCACCAGACGGAGAAGGTCCAGGGTTGACATGCTCATGACACACCTGGCCATTGCTGATGTGTGCGTCACTTGTGGAGTCATTCCTTTAGAGGTTAGTAAATATAACATACATAAGTCATCATATTGCAGTCCACACGTAGGCCTTCTCCGTTAAGGCAACTGGATGGCGAAAACGAGAGATCGTGCCCTATGGCGTATCCTGGGGGAGTAAATATATTTTTGTTTATTTATCATCATATCAGCTACAACAATCGACTGCTAGAGATGAACCTTTATAGTTCTCTATAAACAGGAAACGCTAGTTCCCGTTACCTTTGTCACCATATACGACTTCATACGGGTAGAAATGGTGAGAACCATTTTTAGGCCGTCTTCATGGACTTTCGAAAATAAATGCAATTCCGAGGCATTTTTTGTATTTTTTACTTTTAGTGGAAAACTTGTTCATGTAGGGCCGATTCAGTAATTCGTCAGAATTTCTAGGAATTTCGCCGTAAGCCAGAACGTGGCAAAACAGTGACTTAATTCAGCTATCGGTCTACACAAATCTCGGAATTCGGCCAAATTCCTCGGATTTTGGGTCATTTTGTCATACTCCGAAACCAGTTTATAAATTCAGCCAAAATCATAAAAATTTGGTGGCATTCCTGGATTTGTTTAGTTAGGTGGTAGAACGAAGTCTATAATTTTCCTATTTTTCGGCTTTTGACGGATACTAGGAATTCGGTAGAATTCCTGATTTTGTCATTTTCCTGCGACATTATACATCATATTCATTCAGTAAATCCGGATTGGGTTTACTAGTTTATTAGTGGTCACTTTCATGCAAATAATTGTTAGAAAATGGCAGATTAAAAAAAACAAAGGAGGAAAGTGACAAGTTTAAGAAAATGACGAATTCGTCCTGACAACATACATACTCCCTTAAATCTGTTGAGTTGAATAAATTAGTTACCAAACACCAAAGTAGTTAGTGATAACATTAAGATAAGATTTTAATTGAAATTCCAATTTTAGCGCTACAACGAGCAGATAAAATACTTTATTACATACCTACGTGATTCCCAAATTCGTTATTAATTAGTACTCAAATTGATCCACCGAGCGTGGAGGCAAACCGAGCGAAGAGTGGCGTAGGAAGCAGGGATCGGATCCGGTTTCGATGTACCTACCGGTTAATTTCAATGAAAGTCGATTTAAAATCTTCTTAAATTTCGTTTTAAGTTAACCGGTTTGTTTAAATTGCCCTTTGGAACAAAACCGAAACATTTCGATAGCTAGTATACATGAAGAAGAACTTTTTAACTTTGGGCTTTGAGACGATGGGTCCCTGGGCCCATCTGCCAAAAAACTTGTAAACGAGGTGTCAGCGCACCTCAATGAGTCCACTGTTGACCGAAGAGCTGGCAGTTTTCTCGGCCAACGACTAAGTTTGGCCATCCAAAGAGGGAACGCTGCTAGCGTACTGGGTACCATGTCTAATGGAGGCGCACTAGACGACTTTTTGTTTAGCTTAAATTTAGTCTAGTTTAGCTTAGTATTAATTGTTATTTGTCCCTTTATACTTATATACTTTTGTGTAAATAAAACCTAAATAGTACTTTTTAACTCTCCAACAACCTGAATAAACTGTTTGAGCGGCGTCCATTGATCCGCTGACGCCGCGACAAGCTGTCATTCATGTGTCACGCACGTGTGATGCTATCTCTCTTCTTCCTGCACTTACACTCGTAGTTGCACTCTTTCGACGTCAATTCAACCAGATAAATTATCTCAGCAAAACCAAAATTGATTTCAAATCGGTTTGTCAAATAAACCGGTAAAAAGCCCGTAACCTTAACCTAAAACAAAATTAATTTTGGTTATGGGACCAAGAACGAACTGATTTTTGCTTGATTTTTAAAAATTTACCGGATTCCGATCCCTCGTAGGACAGTCGCTGATTATTCCGGCCAGATGGGGCAATGACTGAAGAGGGCGGCTGGTTGTTACTGGATGGCGAATAAAGGAGATCGTGCCTGCGCCTTATATTGAGATAAGTTCAATAGTTAAAGTTCAAAATTGCTCCCCATCACTGACTCCTAATAAGTATGATTGCATCACCATCGAAAGATCGGATCAGTTGGAATATCTTGGCGTCATCTTAGATGAACAACTGTCTTTTAACCAGCACATTTGTATGTTGTCTGGACGAATCAGGAAACTTATCTCAATAATGAAGCTCCTACGTTATTGTGCTGATAAAAGTGTTCTTCAGATGGTATTCACAGTTTTATGCCAATAATTAATCATATACTGCATTGGTCTTTGGGGAAGCTCATTTTAATCATGCATGATCATTTGGAAATAGCTCAAAGTTGTGTTGAAAAAGTTCATAAAGAACCTTTCAGATTTCCAACCTACTCGCTTTATTTTTATTTTATTTAACTTTATTGCACATACGTACAAATGGCGGGCCTAATGTCTCACAGCATTCTCTACCAGCCAACCATAGGGTAAACAGAGAGCTCGAAATGGGTGCACTCAAATGTGAAAAAGGGAAGATGAGAAGTTACTAAAACACAGTAGTAATTTAAATATATTCATTGTGTTATATTATAAATATCAATATACATTATAATCAATGAGTAATACTTATGTATATATATAAAATAAATATTATTTATACGAGTATCTACACACACAACAGTGTTACGAAACTTAATCAGGATGCACAAGTATTAACAGTCCGACCGAAAGTAATATATCCTCAAAGCTTCTTAACATCAACATATGACAGTAATAAACTTAACTAGTTCTGAACAATTATCCCTATCAAAAAAGCGAACTTACCATATCAAGCCACTTAAAGTCAACACCTCCTTAGCTCTATGATTTCGAACTTTCAGCTTTCCATACATTTACAATATTGTTAACCAACGTAATATCAAAGACTGCAAAATGACAGAAGCTAAGGGCAAGCTAACAAAATTGGTAAATTCGTTAAAGAAAGACATTAGTTAAAGAACAATTTTGTGTTATCTTACCGGACGTGAGCTTGACTGACCGCATGTCAAAGAATAATAATTATACGATCGTTGATAACAACAAAATATGTTCAAAGTACATACATACAATTCGCTTATATAATGCCTAAAAAAACTGTCGCCGATCAAGAAACCACAGTCTCAACTTGGTTCCATTAATAAATTAATTTATTTTATACTTTGTTGCGCATCGTACAATATGCGGGCCTAATGCCATGCGAAATTCTCTACCAGCCAACCAACAGAGAGAAAAAGAAGCGGGTGCACAATTAAGTGAAAATGAATACACAAAAGGAAAACAACATGTCGTACTACTGTGAAAATAAATACCTAACAATACATAATTATTATTCCAATTAAAAATATAAAGAAATCCAAGGTCCCACAACACAATTTCTCAGAATCAGGAAACACGATTGACGGCCCCCTAGTTCCCCATAATTAACGTTTAATTAGTTCGACAAACTTAAATCAGCAAGGTTGGCTCAAGTAATTTGTTTTTATGAACCGTGGGAGTTGGCATGGTTTAAATTGATTAGCAAGGAGCAAGGATAGTTGATTAATTACTAAGTCAAGAAATTAGTGACGGCTCAAAAAACCAATAAAGGTACTTTCCTTAAAAGGTTTCAAATTACCAACTGAGTCAAGTTTACTTTGATGATTCTTCTGCCTCTCTACTTTTTTGGATGTAAAGAGTTGTTTATCAATATTGCTCTTATTTTTGCTGCCTTCCGTGGATAAACTAGAAACACAGACCAAAAAACTCCGACAGCGAATCACGTTTCGTAGCTCTGTGGCTAGAAATATAGGTATTTTATAAGTTTTAAAACCTAATCTATACCAATGAACACAAAGTACCTACTAACCAAAACTAATGTATCTAAATAAGCTGCTGCATTTTATTCAGATTCAGAAGCAAACTTACTTGGCCGATGGATAAGCGGATAGTACGCCTAGGGTCGTGGGTTCGATCCCCACAAGACACTAATATTTGTTAGGTAATTTTCAGATATTTGTGTTTAGTCTGGGTGTTTCTAGGTATAATATGTATTTATTTACAATAAAAAGTATATAAGTATTAATAACAGCTATTTAGTTCCCATAGTACAAGCTTTGCTTAGTTAGGGCTAGATGGCGCTGTGTGAATTGTCCAGGATATTTATTATTATTTTATTATTTTTACTTATACGTGATGTATATCCGATTATAGCCGTGTGATGCTTAGAATAGCATTACCCCATTTCTTGCCCGTGGGAGTCGTAAGAGGCGACTAAGGGACTCGAGGGTGTGTATTGCAATTTTAGGCGATGGGCTGACTACCTGTCACTATGGCGATACACAATTTTCAGGATGACCCTCAAATGTTTGTCAAACGTGGCGCAAATGTACGTTTTATGAGGCCGTTTATGCTCTGCCTACCCCGCTAGGGATTATAGGCGTGATATGTGTATGTATGTGTTTGTATACGTGAAAGTCTATGATAACTATACGAAGTGTTTTCTTCGAAGAGATTAGTAACCAAAAACACTAAATAATATACTCATGTAAGTAATTAATACATTAAAGTCGAGTTAGGAAATTTACAAAATCGGTCTAAAGGGTTCTTATGTTGGTTCTTATGTTGGTTCGGTCAGGTCAGGGGTACCCATCTCAGCTTCTGGATCGAAAGTTGTGATGTGGTATACGGGTACGCGACCCCGGCTTCCCGAGCTTCTACTGGCTTTGTATACCTTCCAGTCAGTAGTATCCTACTACCTATGTTCCTGTCCCAATTTCACCATATTCCCTCCTATTCCTATTCCTAGTTCCCTTCCCTCCAGATCCAACATAAGCAGCTCCCTCCTGCTATTACAAAGTCTGTTTCGGTGAGAATGGCAACCCAATACAGATAATGTGAACGGGTTTGGCGGACTCAGCGATTCAGCAAGGCAAGGTGGATGGCTTAGGGCGACGGTAGAGGGCGCGTGTAGTTACCGTCGGCCAGACACTGCATCTGACCTCTCCTTCAGTCGTAGCGGTTTTCCGTTCCACTGAGTCGAGGAGGGGGAGGACCAGAGGGTGCGCTTGCGTTTGCGCGAACGTCTGCGCACCTAAATATATCCTGCGCAACTGACTGCTTCCGATTAATGGACTCCGATGACGCTAAGTCCTGTGGCGATGGGTTGAAGTAGAGAGGTCTGGCATGGTGCAAGCTGGGCTTTGTCTGATTCCTGCACGCAGGCGGTCCCAGGGGTGTGAGTACACGCCGTGGTCGCTTTTGCATTGATAATCGGGACGACAATGCAAATTCGGCAGCACCTGGGGTGACAGAGCAGCCCTATTCAGGGAAGCACTGCTCTCCTCGCTCAGCCGAGGAGGGGGCTAGAAAAGGTGCCCTAAGAAAATGCTCGTCCCTACCTGGAAGGTGGTAGTAGCCACGGCTGCCATCGCATCACGAAACTCGTGGTCGACGCAACACAAATAATAATAAATACATGAAACCACCTATCATGAAATTTGGCGCGTGGAATGTGAGAACACTCATTGATAGAGATGGCAATGCCTGTCCTGAACGAAAAACCGCCATAGTAGCTCGGGAACTTCGTCGTTATGACGTGGATGTGGCTGCGCTCAGCGAAACGCATCTTGCCGATGAAGGAGAACTGGTGGAAGATGGAGGGGGCTACACTTTCTTCTGGAAGGGTACCTCTGCATCCGAACCTCGACGTTCAGGGGTAGGCTTTGCCATCAAAAATCATTTATTAAAGCGACTACAAGAATGTCCTGTACACATCTCGGACCGCATTACCACGCTGCGCCTTCATCTGGACAAAGACAACTACCTTAATGTCATCAGTGTCTATGCTCCAACGCTTGACAAGTCTGATGACATTAAGGACAAATTCTACGAGGAAGTATCTCAATGCCTAGACAGCATAAACGCCAGAGAGCAGATCTTATTGCTTGGCGATTTCAATGCCAGAGTTGGTCGGGACTATGAGGCTTGGCCTGGAGTTCTGGGGCGACACGGAGTTGGTAACATGAACAGCAATGGTCAGTTACTACTTAGTCTTTGTGCTCAATACGACCTTGCGATATCGAACACCATGTTCAGACTTGCCGCTAAGCACAAGACGACGTGGATGCACCCGCGATCCAAACACTGGCATTTGATCGATTATGCTATAATGCGGCAAAGAGACATCAGTCAAGTCCAAATCACCCGTGTCATGCGCGGTGCTCACTGTTGGACTGACCATAGACTTGTTGTCACCAAACTACGACTCCGCCTCCGTCGACCTCGTAGATCCATAGTGAAAAAGCCGGCGGGTCTAAACGTGGATAGGCTGAAAGATCGCGAGGTCAGGGTGAAATATGCTGAAGCCTTAACAGAAAAGCTGTCACCAACTAATGAGACTAGTGATGTCGGTGCTGCTTGGGAAACTTTGTCATGTCATCTCATGGAAGCCGCTTCTGCTACTTTGGGTGCGAAAGACCGACATAGCGAGGATTGGTTCGATGACAATGGCGAGGTTCTACAAGCAGCATTCGACAAACATCGAGAGCTCCTGCGACAGCACAATAGAAGAGGTGGAAGTGTTGCGGTGGTCAAAGACAGTGACCAGGAATTACGAAGGCTGTCTCGACAGTTAAAAGACAAGTGGTGGCGGGACAAAGCTTGTCAAATGCAGTGGCTTGCCGATACTAACCAGCTTGGGGAGTTTTACTGTGAAGTGCGTAAACTGATTGGTGCGTCCTACCGAGCAAAAGTGCCTTTGAGGTCTTTAGACGGTATGCAACTCCTGACCAGCAAGGAGGATGTACTTAAACGTTGGGCTGAACACTTCAAAAACTTGCTTAACGTAGATCGTTCAGCTGATCTGCATCATATCAGTTTACTGCCTCAACTCCCATTAAACACTGAGCTGGACAAGCCCCTGTCGTACGATGAGGTTGTTACTGCCATCAGACAGCAGCACAATAAGCGGGCGGTCGGCATTGACCTTATACCGGGTGAGCTACTGAAGTACGGTGGTATGGAGCTGCACACGTCGGTATGGAAGCTATTTGTTCAAATGTGGGAAGAGGAGCGAGTCCCGGATGACTTCAAAGTTTCTCGCATAAGTGCTCTCTACAAGAACAAGGGTGACCGTTCCGACTGCAACTCTTATCGTGGTATTTCATTACTGTCGGTCCCTGGAAAGGCTTTTGCAAGAGTTTTATTGAACCGCCTGAAAGACCTGTCCGAAAAGATTCTGCCCGAAACCCAGTTTGGCTTCCGACCTGACCGAGGCACATGTGAAGCTATTTTCTCAGTGCGTCAACTGCAGGAAAAAAGCAGAGAACAAGGGCGTCAGCTGTACCTCTGCTTTGTTGACTTGGAGAAAGCTTTCGACTGTGTGCCTCGCGAAGCTCTCTGGATGGTGCTGGAAAAACTAGGGTGCACGGATAAGTTTGTTCGACTTCTAAGACTCCTGCATGACAATATGCAGTGCTGTGTCTCTGTAGATGGTGAACAGTCCGATTTCTTCCCCGTCACCTGTGGGGTGAAACAAGGGTGTGTTCTAGCGCCTACACTGTTCGCCTTATACTTTGCAGTAGTAGTCAAGGAGGTCTTGAATACTGTATCCGAAGGAGTCCGCATCCGATTCCGCACAGATGGCAGTCTTTTCAACTTGGCTAGACTTAGGGCGCGCACTAAGGTTTCGTATGCACTGATTACAGAGATCATGTATGCTGATGACTTGTGCTTTCTTGCGGAATCCCCAGACGGCTTGCAACAGCTGATGTCCGTTTTTCACCAAGCATGCTGCAAATTCGGCCTGAAGATCAGTGTCAAAAAGACGGAAGTAATGTCTCTAGACACACTTGGTCGCGAGACACTGGCCATTAAGCTTGGTGAGGATATGCTGAAACAAGTTGATAAGTTCCGTTATCTTGGGAACACTGTAACATCTAAGTGTGACCTTGATGCCGAGATCAACAGCCGAATCAGTGCTGCAGCTGCAGCATTTGGAAAGCTGCGTTCCAAGGTTTTCTGCTCGCACGACCTAAAGTTAGCCACAAAAATATCTGTCTACATGGCGATTGTGCTGCCAAACCTTCTGTACTCCTCCGAGACCTGGTGTGTCTACCGCCACCACATACGTACTCTGGATCGTTTCCACCTTAAATGCCTTCGCACCATCATGAAGATCAGATGGTCCGACCGAGTGCGTAACACCGAAGTTCTGAGACGAGCCAATGTCGGTGGCATTGAAGCCTATCTAATGCGTCGGCAACTTCGATGGTGCGGTCACGTATCCCGGATGGCGGAGGAGAGAGTGGCGAAGCGCATCTTTTATTCTGAACTAGAGGAGGGCAAGCGAAAGCAGGGTGGACAACTCCTCAGATATAAAGATGTTCAAAAGCGCCACATGAAACGTTGCAACATCGAGCCCACTCAATGGGAGGGTCTGGCAGCACAGCGCCCAGAATGGCGCGGGATGGTAAAAAGGCGAATACGCGAGTTTGAGGAGCAGCGCAAAGCAGACCTCGACGCTAAGCGCGATGAGCTGAAAGACCGTCCACCTGCAGCCATTAACTACAATTATGTGAACGGCAAGCTCACCTGCCCGCATTGCGCAAGAGATTTCTCAGCTAAAATTGGCTATAGTAGCCATCTCCGAGCGCATCAACGCCTCTTTGATTAGGAGTTGAAGTAGTCGCCATGGCCGAAATCGGTCGGAAAGATCATCATGTTGGTTCGGTTGCCCTGGTGATGTCTTTAAGTTTAGAGTACCCTTAATCGAAACCCTTTCCCGATATTTCCGCAGCGTTTTAGAACGAAAAGGATTGAGGAGGCGGGATTGTACTAATCTCTTCGAAGGATTCGCTTCATATATTTATGATAGAACTTCACGTACAGGTAAGTTCGTTTTATCATTACTTAAAATTATATTCCTATTTTCTTCTCAGGATTAGTATATACGTAACAGTAAATGATCTATATATGGTGGATGCTTCTAATTAGCCTGTTTGTACCTAAACTCGTACTACTTTTTGTAAATTAGTGCTGTTAACATTCCTCAAAAAGCAAAAATGAAATAAATATAAGTAGACCTTGAGAGATTTTTAAATTGAAGGAAATGTTCCAATTAGTTTTAACTGAATTTAAAATAAAGTATTCAGTCAATAATTAATGGCCGGAGCAGACCGCGTCCGTATGCAGTACGTGCACGTGATCACGCGCGTACCTATGACTTTGTACTATATAAGATACACTGCTTGCGTTGCGTAGACGTGCACGTATGCATAATGCGTAGGGTTAAGTACACAGTGCGCCTCCCAGACGACAAACATGTAGCGTGCCCTACGCAGAGCGGAATGGCAACGTCGCTTAGATGCGTGCGGTGATGACGTTGTATTCTATGAGATTCACTATTGAACGTCACACCGAATGCGTTTCGAACACGCACAGCTCTGTCCTGCGCGTAGTGCGAACGTGTGTACTTACGTGACAGTTGCATTTAATTCCAAATATGTGAGTGATTAGATAAGTGATAGCAGATTGATAGTGAATGATGAAGATAAAGAAAAACTTATTGAATTTGTGTGACATAATCAATGTATTTACGCAAAATGAATGTTGGTATGCAACAGACCCCTTGGCATGCGTGTGCAGCACCTTTGCGGAGTTACGTGCGTAACCCGGTGTGGCAGGGGTGCACAGCGTGATCACGCGCGTGGTTACGTGCACGTGCTGCATACGGACGCGGTCTGCTACGGCCATGAATTGCTGTTTGGGAGCGCTAATGGGCTCTCAAACCACCTAAAGTTATACGAACATGTTCAAGGTTTAAATTAAAGGTTTTCTTCATTGATGATTAATTCAAGGCTAATCTTCTTCATCAGAATGACATTCGCTTTTTGATAAACAGACCGTTTGGAGTAAAAAGTAGAATATTAATTGTACCTATTTTTACGACTTTATTTACAACTGATTCAAATACATACGTATGTACTGCTGAAAGGCACTGAATTAATGTTAGTATAATTAATAAATTGTTTATTGCTAAAGATGATCTGATGAAATCGATATTTATTCAACGTTAAAATCATTGTCTGGCCGTTAATTATAACGACCTGTTATTAAATTACCGAATGAACGATCAGAACTTTTGCTCGATATTTAGGCCGTTTTGACAGGGATCTTGCCATGACATTGACACAATATCTATCTTTTTTACCTTGTGTTGAGTTAGCCGTAGCCTCACACATAATGATAAAAAACCATTATTATCTTCATCTTCATTAGTGGGTTTCAAAGTTTTCAAACTCACAAGTCCTATGACGGACTGGCGTATTTTTGATGCATCCGTCTGTCAGACGAAATGTTTTTTGGTTTTGAATTCCCATACAAAAATACCATGGCACACTGTAACGCATGCGATTTGACGACGGTGTCATTCGTCAGTCCGTCATAGTGTGGGATTCGTCTAAAGATACTGTTTTACAGTTGTAATGTTGAGTATTGTGTGCCTGTCTCAGTGTATTCATAGATATGGGTCCCGTTAGTTTCAGTTTTGGCTTATGAAAACCTGAATAAATAATTTATGATCGTAGCAAGCCAAATTATTAGTAGTTTATATTTTAATAAGAACGCCGAATACTTAAAATGCATATTTTATCACTTAATTAACTTATATATTCTATACTAATTACTAATCTACACTAGTATTATAATTCAGAGTAGGGTTTCGTTCCCGGGACCCGGGAATCGGGAATTCCCGGGAAAAGCTTCGTTCCCGGAACCGGGAAATTTTTATTCATTTCCCGGGAATTCCCGGATAGTTTAAATTGTGGTTTTATGCTCTAAAAACCTACATATTTATAATTATTTACAGACAGATACCACAAAATTTCTAGATATAAAATTAAACAATATAAACCTTTACTGCTTCCATGATCTAGTGATCTGATCGTTTATTTTAGAATCTGGAGGTCTCTGGTTTGAATCTCAAAGGAAACACATAAAGTTGATATTTGTCAATTTATCACTTTGTGAGATCGTACCCAGTTTTGTTGGGTCAGAGCATTGCAAGTTGATTCACCTAATTGTCTGTAAGAAAGACAGACCGGTGCATAGGAGGGCACATTAAGCCGTCGTCCCGGCTGATATCTATGACTACTTAGGCAGTTTGCCCACTTGTCGTCCGTCGCTGCGTATTTTTAACCCACCATAAAGCATGCGTCGGTTAGAGAAAAGGAAATTGCGAATTTCGATCTTATTCCCAAACAAATACGACTGCAGTGCGTAACAGATGCGTTTGTCAAGTCGTTTGATAGACGCATCCGTAAACGCACGAATGATAAGTAGGAAAACCACCATAGATGGGATTATTAACCATTTTAGTTACGAATACCTACTAAGACTCTGACCCGGAGGTTCATTGGGTCGTTTTGCGATTTGTTGTCCTTCACGATATGTTGATAAAGATGACGAAAATGGATCATAAACATTCCTTATTGATTTCTTTTTTATTTATTATTGCATATCAGTATCTGACCGTAAAATTTATAAGTCTGTATAAGCGTTCTCTTCGAAAAACAACAGTTTGCCCTGCACTCGACAATCTGCCGGCCTAGCGCGGTGAGAATGGCAAAAACACTACTTACGGGGGGAGGTCCATATCCAGCAGTGGTCTCTTGTGTGCTAATTTTGTGCTTTAAGTGTCTGACTCATGGTATATCAATCCAAAATCTTTAAATTCGATTCCCATGGTGTTTATATTTGACAATTTAGGCTGATTGACCAGTTTATCTTTATTTATAAAATAATTTATTTCGTAGAGAACGTCAAGCTGTCGATCTATACTTACTATTTGTAACATTAAACATTATCATAATACGTATTACTCTTTTTATTTATAGTAAAATTATCTTAATATTCATAAAAAACCACACTATATAATTTACTCTTTGGTCTTATCATTATCGTAATAAAACTCTTTCAAACTTTAAATTAAAACGCTTTTTCAAATAAGTATTTTTTTATGTTTTTCATAACTTATTTGTTTTTCTTGGTTTTTAATATAGTTGAAGATTTTCAGAGACCAGGATAGGCTCGTTCAGTACTCGTATGACAGTGTAAAGTTTTTAGGTATGTAGTTAAAACAATGAAATATTTTTTTAACTCCATTTCTTATCGAAACACAGCAAAACAAAAAAGTTTTAATTTTTTCCCGGTTCCCGGGAAAAGCGAAAATAAATTCCCGTTTCCCGGGAACTGAAAAATTCCGGGAAAAACGAAACCCTAATTCAGAGAGATTGTGTGTGTTTGTTTCCTCGACTCCACGCTTAAACGGCTTGATGGATTTGGATGAAATTTGGTACTAAGATGGAGTATAAAGCGTGAAATGCTATGCCATTCCTATGGGAGAACTTAAAGCAGCTGCGAGTGAAACCGCATGGCGACAATGTAGTCTAGTCTATATTAACACTCGGTAGCAGGATCTCGGAAACTGCTCCAATGATTTGCATAAAAATTAGTATGCAGGGGGTTTAGGGAGCGATAAATCGCCCTGCCTAGGTTTAATTTACCAATCTTTTTTTAGATAACGTAGCTTAAGCCAAGGTTTGAGCACCATTTGTTCTTTTGGTTTCCAATAGATGGCTTTAGTAGTCTACCGAGTCAACGTCCTAACAAAGTGAACTTCGTAACTGTGAACATTAAAATCCATGATTTATTTTGATTTAACCTTATTCGCATAAATATACGTACACATACTTACATACATTTAATATTACACCACACAGCCACGTCTGACAAATATTTGGGGTCCGTTTCAGAAAAATCACGTATTAATAAAGTGTGAGATTGTCAGCCTGTCGCCTGGTAATTGTAATACACATGAAACCCTCGAGACCCTTAGGCGCCCGCGAGTCTCCCTCTCTTTTCGTGTGGGACACCGAGTCGTCCAACGACCCGATGAACCCTGGTGTCAGTGTTTTTTAACCATCTACCCGCAGGTAAGAAATGGGGCAGTGCTTTACTTAGCCAGCATCACACGGCAAACGAGATATTAATATTTTAAGCTGAGAATAACCTATTTGAACACCGGAATAATCTGAAAGTGAATGTCGTTTAATTAACCGGTAAAAGCAGAGCTCTGAAAGCATCACACACACACACACATTTCAATAAAATAAACCTGAAATTCATAAAACTACGTTATCCAAGAGAGAGTAAAATGCTTTTCATACAAACGAAGTGAAATTCAATGGACTTAAAAATGAGATGCAGAGCAATTTTTTAACAAAAGCTCATGTGAAAAATGATGAAGGCACACGTAAAAATGGTTAAAAGATATGAATATATGAATTTACATATCCATTTACGCGTTATCATGGCAATAGCGTACATTGACACGACCGGTCCCAAAAACAACATTTTTAGGCGATAATTATCGCTCTCCATACAAACTATCGCTAGAATTCACATCGCTAAAGTATCATAATTTCGGGTATTCCCCCGGCACAACCCGGCGTCATTCCACAACCATGTATATCCAAAATTTTCAAAAATGAGTGTACTTGTAGCCAATTCGAAAAGTTATTTTTTTAACTACTTATTACTTTTATATGTCGATAATTTTCGCTAACTTTTGAAATGAGTTCAATTCTATAACATACGTTTTAAAATATTGCCCAAAATGTATTCTCTATTATAGGTATAATACCGTAAAATAAAAATGATTCTGGGTTGCAATTATAATTTGAGCAAATAAGAAACCAAAAAGCTTTACAAAATACATTTTTACCATAAATAAATATAAAACAAAATTAAGTATTAGACCGGGTCTATCGCGATAGTATTTAGGTAAATATTAGTAATTTACCTGTGTCCCGACGTTTCAACACAGTTTCGTGTATTGTGGTCGCGGGTTGACTGATATTTAATTACTAATATTTACCTAAATACTATCGCGATAGACCCGGTCTAATACTCAAAATGAGTGAAAAAAATCGCGAGTGCTTAAAAAGTTATAAAACAAAATTGTTGACACTAAAACTAAAATTTTTGAGTTACGTTGTTTTGTAATGAGCCCCTAGCTGGCCAGAGGTGCGGTCCCGCAGGCTCAATTTTGTTTTCATTTTGATGGATCGTCGTGAAGTGCGCTTGCGTTCGTTCGTGTTTGGAAGTCTTTCTTGCTGCCGGTGTTTTGGTTATTGTTTGTTTGTTAAGTTTATTTTTGTTACATTACTTGTTAGCCAGTCACGTTTTGTTATTGTAGCGCGGCTCAAATTATACCCATGCATTTGCGTACTACCCAGATGTGTGTGAATAAACCTTTAGGCTTGGAAAAATTAATTTTCTCAAATTAAATTAGATTTTTTGGTTTTTTCCTTTTTTATTTGTTTCACATTTTTAAATTTTTTACATTTTGGTCACTTAGAATCAAATAATAAATAATAAAAGACTAAACAAATAAAATAATTACTACAGACGTGTTTCAGCGTTTTCTAATTTCAACCCACAAGGGGTAAACAGGGACTTGAAGTTTGTATGAAAATTCGCGTTTTGTATGAAAATACAGTTCATACATCAGAATAACACACACATCATTGGCTACTTTTAACCACGAGAAAATAATTAATTTTCATGGCAATTTAAAGCAGACGAAAACTAGTAGAATTACTTACAATAATGATCTAAAATATGGTCACAAATAAAAATGTTTCTGATCCCTGCAGCGACCTTGCCCTAAGCTCATGTACTCTAGCGATATTCATGTCGCTAACTTTTTCAAGGAAATACGATGTATCGCTATCGCAAATGAGAGTACAGTGGTAGTTAAGGTCAATGCACGCTATCGCCATGATACAAAAAAAACAGTTATACATACATACATAAATCACGCCTATATCCCTTACGGGGTAGGCAGAGTGTTAACGGTCGTTCAACGGATATTAACACCACGTCTGACAAAAGTTTGAGGGTCAATCAGATAACTGTGTATCACTATAGTGACAGGTTGTCAGCCCGTCGCCTAAAATTGCAATACACACCCTCGAGTCCCTTAGTCGCCTCTTACGACAACCATGGGTAAGATATGGGGTGACGCTATTCTAAGCCGGCATCACACGGCACTTCTAAGCCGGCATCACACGGCTATATGAATTTCGTACTCAGTATATTTTTTGCAGAAGTAGCTCCATCTACCGGCGTAAAGTGGCCAATCGGTTTTAACTGGGTTACGTATTTTTTATTATTTTGCGAAAATAATACGGGCGCGTCGAGTATAATATGTAAAAAACGTTTCACCTCAAATTAAATCGCTCATAGTAGAAAATGGTTGGTTAACTTAATTAATTTTACCGATTTATAGCTTAGTTTTGTAGATTTACATGTTTTGAACTAAACTTTTAAACAAAAGGTACCCAAATTTTTGAAAGACGAAGCGAAGCTTTCTCTGAAATAAGGGTGAAGTACTGTAAGAAAAAACTTTGAAACCATCTAAGGACCAAACTTATTTTTATCCCTTACAGATATATTGGACCTGTAGGGAACTGCAAAGGCTGGTCACGTACCAATAGTACCCATAGCACTAGTACTGTCTTTACTGGTGCCCCTTCGATTTGCATTTGTAGCACAGTTTGGTTCACATTGCTGCTCAACTTTCTAACGCGACGCACTCGCATGTCAAAAAACGCAGCAATCTATGTGTTAAAGGGATTATCAGTGAAAAGCGTCGTCAAGGCATAGCATATTATGAAACCTATAAAACAGATGTAAATGTGTCCGTAAGTAAATGTTCTAGCTTGTCACGTGTCAATATAGGGCTTGACTACCGTGCCAGCTGACAGATTGCTCCTATGTACTCGTGAGGCTGGTGGCTGGAAGAGAAAATGAAACCGTACATCTAAACGGGAATAACGATCTGAAAGAAGATCAAGGGAAGGATCCTATGAAAAGTACCCAAAGAACTCTCCTTCTATAAAAGGAACTCTCACAGTACAAATAGAACGTACATTTAGTAATTTTATTTCACGTAGTATATTTATGTTCCTTGAGAAAAAAGGTTCAGTTGCATCTGTGGTAGCTTGTAATTGGCATATACTGTTACAATAACTAACTATTGTGTAAAAACTGCTGTAAGCTTCCCAAATAAAATAAAATAAAATGAGTGCTTTAAGCTCCTTTTAGGTTGAAATGCCCTCTAATATTTCTTAAAACCAGATGTCTACCTAACATACGCGTATTCTTTGCAACGCTTAATATCCTTATGCACTTGCTTGCAATGTTGTCGACGACGACGTAATGAATAGTTCTAGTTTTGGATGTTAGTAATATAGGGTGTAATTTTACTAGTGGCCGATACTGAAAACTCAAGACGGGCTGGTGATAAGGAACAAATTTCCTCAAGGAACATAGGTCGAAATAAGAAAAAAAAAATTGTACCTTCCATACAAAATGGCCGATCAGCTGATTTGGGTAACTATGGAAACTCAAAATATTTTTGTAATATTTCAACCTATGTTCCTTGGGGAAAATTGTTCCTTATCACCAGCCCATCCTCTGTTTTATGTATCGGTCACTAGTAAAATTTCACCCGATATAGCCATACGAATGAGAAACAAAAGAAAGAACTACCCCGGCAAAAAATATGCGTCTTTAGAGAACGGAATTTATTTAATTACTGTTTCGCTCGGGGCGACGAGTAATGAAAACGCTGTATCTAAAAGTTCTGTAGCTTTTTGCTGGCTGGCATTGATCAACTTGTGACCGGGTTTCGGGAGCTTGGTAAACTTTTAAATTGCTTACAGTCTTAAACATTTTGTCAAGTCATTTTCGTTGCTAAAACTCTTTTTCGTCCAGCAGTACCAAGCCAAGGTAGTGGCCATACTAGGTTGGCACTTATCTATTTTCCGTATTATCTAAAATGACCATGAAATTGATAAGTATCTCAATCGAACTAGTTAGAAAAAAGATAGGATTTCAGACGTATCGCAACCCAGTAGCCACCAAAATCAAAATCAAAATCAAATAATTTATTTCTAAGTAGGAATTTACAAGATTCTCTTTTAGAAAGTCATATCTAGGTACTTAACATAATACATAAAAAAAAGAATAGTAAACTTTCAGTAATGTAAAAAACAAATACATGTCAAAGTTAAACCTATGTCAATGTTATTAAATCTATGTCAAATTGAAGTTTAAATATGATATGTCTATCTACCTGATACATTGTGTTGGAGCTACAGTTGGTACTGACCAGACGTCTTTATCTGTAAGATAATTTTCTGGCTTGTAATATGCCTTTGAACATAAAATATTCTTGATTTTTGTTTTGAATTGATTATCATTCAACTGTAAAATTTCGTCTGGTATTTTATTATAGTAACGTATACAGTTCCCCATACATGATTTTCTGACCTTACTTAATCTGGTTTGCGGCTGTACAATTTTATTTTTATTTCTTGTGTTTCGACAATGAATATCAGTGTTTCTTAAATATGAATTAGAATTCTTACGCACATACATTATGTTATCAAAAACGTACTGCGAAGGAAGCGTAAGAATGCCTATTTCTTTAAACAATTCTCTTAAGGAATCACGACCTCGCAATTTATATATAGCTCTTATAGCCCTTTTTTGTAACACAAATATAGTTTTAATGTTAGCGGCTTGACCCCATACTAATAATCCATAGGACATTATACTGTGAAAATAACTAAAATACACAAGCCTGGCTGTAGCGATATCGGTCAACTGTCGGATTTTTCGAACAGCGTATGCCGCAGAGCTAAGTTTACCAGCCAATGCTAGTATTTGAGGGTCCCATTGAATATTTGCGTCGAGTGTGATTCCCAAGAAAACTGTTTCAGTTACGTAATCTAGTTTTTCATTATTAAGAACAATATCATGTTTAATTCTTTTTACATTAGGAAGAGAGAATTTAATACATTTAGTTTTCTTAGAATTTAATACTAAATTATTAGACGTAAACCATTTATGAATTTGATCAAGTGCAAAATTCACTTCGTTAATATTTTTAGCCTTTCTGTCCACTTTAAATATTAAAGAGGTATCATCTGCAAAAAGAACTATCTTGGCCAGATTCTGTACCATGAAGGGCAAGTCATTTATGTACACCAAAAACAGGAACGGTCCTAAAATTGATCCTTGGGGTACACCAATTTTGACTGTAGATCCCAGTGACTTCGCACCATTTATCTGGACTGTTTGCGTTCTACCTACAAGATAGGATTCAACCAAATCGAGCGCTTTTCCTCTTATCCCGTAATGGTCAAGTTTTAACAATAGTGTCTCATGATCAACGCAGTCAAATGCTTTGGATAAATCGCAGAACACCCCTATCACATCCTGCGATTCCTCCCAAGCATTGTATATATATAGCACCCAAAACGACATTTGCATCTTCACCAAAAAATATACATAATTGCAATGTTTGGGAAAATATTCGCAGTGGGAACTAGCCCATACGCTTTACCTTTGATCGCCACACTGTATCATATTTGTATATTTGTATCTACGATGCATGACTCGACTGCGGCTACAGAATTATTGATAGGGTGCAACGTGAACCAGCACGCTTCCACACCGCGGTAGTGGTAAAGTTAGAGGTGGCATTTTGTGGCATCAGCAGCGGTGCAACAGAGGGATACGGCGGCGGCAGGCCGAATCCGTAATTCACTAAATCGTGCAGATTTGTGCAATATATTTTTTATCTACACTCGTCTCATAATGTTCTGCCTTTAGAAATTAAAGTTTCATCTCAAACTCTGACGCGTAGGTAATGAGAAGGCACTCCTTTCGATAAAATGGACAAATTAAACGAAGTGTTTCTTGCCAATACTCAAATCACCATCTTGCGCGGCACCTGTCAGATGTTGTTGTACGGTTTTTGTTCGGTTGTTGTTCAGTTGTTTTGTTAGGTTGTTGTTCTTGAATTTGACCTTGAATTGGACCTTGCGATCGCGGTGCAGACGTTTGCAAAAACGTGTATAACTGCATATAATAAGGCATCCTTAATGCGCCCCATCATACGACAGTTGCATAAACTACTATTATATGTCACTAGGTCGTAACCGCAATATTGTGCGGAATCTTTTGAAATTTGAAGGCCCTGTTTCACCGTGTCCCTCAAGCTGTAATCCTCACCTATGAAAACTTAACGAAAAGCAATTTTGGTTTTGTCAAAAAATAGTGCTGAAATAGTGACAAATAGTGACATATGCAAGAAAATTAGTGACTTCATATTTCCCAAGATATGGCTATCGTTTGGTGAGGATTACAGATCGAGGCTCACGCTGTAATCCCAACTCTCGTGTGAGCAAACGGTGGGGTATTTTCACTTGGTCTACATTCCAAAAAATAGTGCCTAATTAGTGACTAATAGTGACAAAAGATGAGAAATAGTCGCTTTATAATTCCGAAGTTATAAAGGCATCTTGGTGAGGATTATACCTATAGCAATTTTTGCTGTAATCCTCACCTCATTTCTGCTAAACACTTAGGTCTTTTGACTCAAATTTGGTATCAAAAAATAGTGCTGAAATAGTGTTCTTAAACTGCATTGATATTTATTTAGTTTATGTAGTAGAAGTAATTAAAAAAACCGTAAGAACTTCTCCATACAAAATGGTCAGGTACAGTCGCGAACAATACTTCGTAGAATACAGACTTGATTTTTGCTTTAATTTAGGTTATGTCATTTCTGCCAATATAGGTAGGTATTAACTTAAACATAAGTTCAGCCACTGACATTATTTTGGTCTATTTTATGAGTAGGTATTTTGGTTGACTATTTTTGTAACGCCTTGAACTTTTTAACGGTTTTATAACAATAAAGTATTTATATGTACTTATGCTATATCTTTCAGATCAGCACATCGCATTAATTTATCACATCGTATTCTCTTAAGTCTGAAAGCCCTGTTTGGTCGCGCCACCGCTCAAGCCACCGCTAAACAAAACCGGTTTGGCCGAGCCTCGAAAACTGACCGCCGCGCGTATGAGCGAGAGGGAAGACAATAGTGAAATTATTGCATGAACTTCGCCTGCGTGGTATTTTTTGGTTTCATCACGTTACGCGATATTGAGTATTATGACAACTCAAATATAAAATTTCTTAAATAACAAATACGCCACTTACGATTATTATGAAAAATTAAAATGAAAACGCACGTTTTGAAATAACAAAAATTATTATTTAGGTATAATTAGGTACTTAGTATTAGTCCTCGCCTCGAACGTCGTTAACTATATAGGGTTAAATCTATTTAGTGACCGATAGCGCGAAAACCCAGGACGGGCTGGTGATAAGGAACAACTTTCCCCAAGGAACATATGTCAAAATATGAAAAAAAAATCGAACTCCCATAGTAACCCAAATCAGCTGATCGGCAATTTTGTACGGGAGGTTAATTTTTTTTTCATGTTTTGACCTATGTTCCATGGGGAAAGTTGTTCCTTATCACCAGCCCGTCCTGGGTTTTCGCTATCGGTCACTGATTAGATTTCACCCTATACCTATACCTACTTTCATTTATTTATGAGTTCAATGAATTTTACCACATAAATATGTTTTTTGTTCCATTTTTACCAAACAAGTTAGGTACCTATATCTATGTATTTATTTATGTACTACATAGATACAAACATTTATCACACCTTTATCCCTTACGGGACAAAAATCAAGTCTGTATTCTACGAAGTATTGTTCGCGACTGTACCTGACCATTTTGTATGAAGAAGTTCTTACGGTTTTTTTAATTGCTTCTCCTACATAAACTAAATAAATATCAATGCAGTTTAAGAACACTATTTCAGCACTATTTTTTGATACTAAATTTGAGTCAAAAGACCTAAGTGTTTAGCAGAAATGAGGTGAGGATTACAGCAAAAATTGCTATAGGTATAATCCTCACCAAGATGCCTTTATAACTTCGGAATTATAAAGCGACTATTTCTCATCTTTTGTCACTATTAGTCACTAATTAGGCACTATTTTTTGGAATGTAGACCAAGTGAAAATACCCCACCGTTTGCTCACACGAGAGTTGGGATTACAGCGTGAGCCTCGATCTGTAATCCTCACCAAACGATAGCCATATCTTGGGAAATATGAAGTCACTAATTTTCTTGCATATGTCACTATTTGTCACTATTTCAGCACTATTTTTTGACAAAACCAAAATTGCTTTTCGTTAAGTTTTCATAGGTGAGGATTACAGCTTGAGGGACACGTTTCACCTGAAAAGTTGACCCCTTTCATTCGTCAATGCCAATCATTTTCGCGCTCAAATTTTTTTAACACTAGAGAAATACCGTTTCAATTTCTTATTTATATTAGTCATTCTTACCAGGAAAGGTATGTACGAGTATCAAAATTATAGCATAATTTTTTGTAATAACTTTTAACTGTAGACAGCTAGACATAACATTGTTTTTTTTTAAAAGAGGATACTTTGGTTACTTTAGATGGTTTTTCTACCAAGTAGAGTTTGTCAAATTGTGTTAACGATAGGTATGGTAATCTGTTAGATTCTCTAATTTTATGGTTGTAATTGTCTAAATACTATTCAAATCGGTTTAAAAATCTTGCACGCGCGCTCTCCTTGCATTAATACGTCATGAATGAGTTTCCGACACGGACAGTAACTTTATGAAAAGTAATTATGTGAACA
Organism: Tuta absoluta; assembly: GCA_027580185.1. NCBI lineage: Eukaryota > Metazoa > Arthropoda > Insecta > Lepidoptera > Gelechiidae > Tuta > Tuta absoluta. The sequence goes on from JAQAHW010000009.1 coordinate 8,512,533, forward strand.
GTTAAGGCATCTGTGAACGCTAATGTTCATTGAGCGTAAAAAGGTTGGAGCACAATTTTATTGCTCCGTGTGTTTATTTTAAGCCGGCATAGCTTAGAATGAAATCACCCCGATTCAAACCGTAGAATGGGATTATTTCGGGATAAATTTACCTAGGGAATGGGCAGCAGCGTTCCCTGTGAATGCAGCATCTTATACTGCCCTCGCCAATTCGCCTGCCAAACGCGTTGGGCATGGGGGACGCCAATGTCCAGCAGTGGACTGTTGTGCCCGTTAATGTACTTATTTTGGGCATTTATTTTAATTTATTGTTTACAAGAGAAAAGGTACATAAACACAATAGAATTAATGTTACAACAGGTATTTTATAAATAAATAATTGAAAACTTTATTAGGGAAACCAACAGTTAATCACACTGATATACAGTACATCAATTTCAAACTTAACAAATTATAGGTATCCACATATGACTTCAAGATTCAAACGTGTTGCTTTTTTAAGTAAGTATGTTAAGTTTTAGCGTATTCTAATTTATACAAAGAAAATGCACAGTTTGCACATACATTTATTACCTACAAGCTGTTACCCGCGGCGTTGCCCGCACAAAATAAAAAGTATGTTTAGTGTTACTCCATGTTACCTTCTATATGTGTGCCAAATTTCATTACAATCGGTTCAGTAGCTTTGCGTGAAGAAGTAACAATTAATCAAACAAACATAGAAGATTTCGCATTTATAATATTATATTAGTAGGATTACGTGGTATTAACGGTATAAAACTTAATTTTGATTTCCAAGTACCTATGAAAAGAACCGCTTTAGTTTTTTTCTACGTATAAGATGATCCGCTTTTCCTGGAAAACGTTTAAGTAGTAGAATCTTCATAAATAGACTGTTCGCCTTTCAATGTTTGAATTGAACCAATCCAAGAAACTTTGATAGAATTTAACTAAAACACTTCTCGCAAAAACTTATATCTTTTCATGCAAACAATACACCACGGCCCCGATTCTCTTATTTTTTGCCACTGTAATACCATCGAAACTCAACTGTCATTCTATTGCTATTGTAATTTTCTATACTTTAAACTGTTGGCGGAATCCGAAAGGCCAAACGCAATCAACTGACACTCTATTCAAACACAATTGGGATGCTTTTCAAATAGCGGAATACGAATCGGCCAAAACCATCCAACTGACACTCTATTGAAATACAACTTAGACGTTTCCAAATAACAGAATGCACCCCAGAATGCCTTTTGCACAACTATTAGTGGTGATATCTTAGGTATAGTAAAATTAAAACCTGCAAACGCGATAAAATATTGGCTATGATTCGATCACACCACAGTTCCAAAAACAACCAATTTTGGTACAAATTGTTACAATTCAAATCACTGCGAATACTATTTCACCGAGTTTGCAAGGTCTCACTTGTGCAAAGAAAATTCTAAATACTGAAGAGATTTTTTCTTCGTGAAGTGAGGCTAGTTCTGCAGCTCCACTCGCCTCAGACTCAGCTAACATTAAAGTTATTTTTACACATTGTGAATGAGGTCCCTCAGGATAGAGATCATACTTAGTTATACAAATTTTATTTATTTAACTTTATGCATAAAAATGTACACGTGCAATGTGGGCTGTAGAGGGTTCGTAAAGGAAACGTCTGTGTTAGGCTACGATCGTATATTGACTGCCAAATGTGCGCGTATAACAATTTGCTTATTATCTACTTATAGCTAATGTAGGGAATGCGATGCTTCTTCACACGGGCGGACTTAACTCCAAAGGCGTTATGCCAGTCTACCTTAGGGCATGTGGAAAGGGTCAAAGCAGGTGCATTAAACAAAAAAAAAAATTGAAAGAAAGGCTTGAATATATATAACTCAGTAATATGTACATATTTGACGTCCGTTGCTGTGTACTTTTTTTCCGTAACGCATGCGTCTGTCACACAAAAGGTAAATCCGAATTCCCATACAAAGGTAAATCCGAATTCCCATACGGCGACTTTGCGTTGACGGATGCGTCTCTCAAATCACGCAAGTAAGATAACCGGCCCTATAGTTATTCAATTTCAGATCATCCTTAAAATACCGCATTGCTTAGCTACACCCTGTATATCCAAGTTGCTCCCTCGTTGAAACATGTAGATAACTGGTGTAACTGATACGGAGCACTCATCTGACAGAATTATTACTACCCTTAGGGCGGGTTCAGACGTGTCTACGTGGGCTCTATGCGTGTTGTGCGCGTGTTGGAACAACCCACTCACCTTAATCTTCGTCTCGGCTGGGGAATGATTCAAGAAAATGGAAACAACGCAAAAAGTATCGTGTGTTTACTCAACGAAAGTAAACAGCTTTCGTTCTAACTGCGCAAAACCTCTCTTAGGTGTAGCTACTCGATCTCTAAATTGTAAAACGACATTATTTTTTTATTTTTTTTAATTTACATTATTGAATTTAATTTTGTTGATATATAGCAGGTAAATTATTGAACTATTGCATGAAAGGTAAATCAATATATTTCCACTAATTCGTTTTTAAATTAAACTATACAGCGACCGGTTTCGCTACAACATCATCAGATCAGAAGATGATGTTGTAACGAAACTGGTCGCTTAATAGTTTAATTTAAAAATGTATTAGTGGAACTATTGAAACAGTTTTTAATACACACACACACACACATATATATCACGCCTATTATCCCATGTGGGGTAGGCAGGGCATAAACGGCCGCAAAAAACGGACATTTATGCCACGTCTGTCAAATATTTGAGGGTCATTCGGAAAATTGTGTATCGCCATAGTGACAGACCATAGTCACATACCGTCTGATGCAGGCTTAGAAAAGCATCACCCCATTTCTTTCCCTTGGGAGTCGTAAGACGCGACTTAGGGAATCGAGGGTGTGTATTGCAATTTTAGGAGATGGGCTGACAACAGTTTTTAATTTACCTAGAATATGGACTTCCTTCAAGAAAACACAACACAAAGTGTAACATATTGCATGAAAATTGATCTTAACTTCAATTTTGCATAGATTGACATAATTTATTGTACGACAAGTAACATAATTTATTGCTTTTGTACCTGTTTGTTGTTTTGCTACTGTGTAATATAATACAATGTATGTTGTGAATGAATAAAGAAATCCCTAAGATGTTTACATAATACATATTACATTTAGATGTTACAATCACTTGCTCGAGCCAATTTGTCTGAGTCTTTTCTTGCGGTTTTCTTGGAGTTATTGAACATAAATAAAACAGTTTCTTGGTCTTCACTCTTTCCTTAATACCACGTAAATAAGTACGCATTTAACATTATATGCGATCTGAAGCCAAAAGAATTGGTCATATACATAAACTATTAGATGAATGAAAGTTACATGCGCGTGAGGCTTATAAAATCTGTGATGGCGGAATTTTTGTCGTAGCATTTTGATAATTAAATCTATTGGCCACAATTCGGGATACAAAATCGCCTTACTTGCCTTAAATTAGTGCTGTCATTTTCCCTCAAATAGGTTTAGAAAAGGATAGGAGATATTTTAGTCGTGTCATCACTACATAGTATAAAATAAAGTCGCTTCCCGTTTGGTGTCTCCTTATATCTTTAGAATTACCCAACGGATTTTGATGCGGTTTTTTTTATTAGATAGAGTATCTTGAGAGGAAGGTTTATAAGAATAAAGTATTCCGGGAAATTGTCACATTCCCATGGGAAAACGGGTATCCCAACTGGTAGTAAACTTTTGACCCCCTTTTGACACCTTTAAGGATTAAAATTTCAAAAATGCTGAAACACGTATTTAATTATTTTAAGTTATGAGTCTTATCGAAAATTTTGAAACAGATCACATTTAAGATAAAAAACTTTCATACAAACTTTTAACCCCCTTTTCACCCATTTAAGGGTTAAAATTTCAAAAATGCTGAAACACGTGTTTAATTATTTTAAGTTATTAGTCTAATCACAAATTTTGAAACAGATCACATTCATTTAAAAAATCGAACTTTCATACAAGCTTTTAACCCCCTTTTGACCCTATTAAGGGTTAAAATTTCAAATATGCTGAAACACGTGTTTAATTATTTAAAGTTATAAGTCTAATCACTAATTTTGAAACGGATCACACTTAAGACAACGAACTTTCATACAAACTTTTAACCCCCTTTTCATCCCTTGGGGGATTAAAAAAAAGAGTGATTCAAGAGGAAGGTTTGTATGTATGATTTATGTCGGGAGAAGGTCTGTTTCCCGTGGGAAATCAGTTAGCAGCGGGTGAAACCGCTGGGCGGGCCGCTAGTGTCTTATAATTTCATGCAAAATACGTGTGATCTGTCAAAATAAGGCGACAATCAAAACAATGGCGACTAAATTGACTAGGAAAGGCGAAAAAACCCTTGACGTTTTTAAAAATGACAGTGTCTGTTCAGGCATAAAGGTAGATGTTCTTGAATGAAAGAATTCTTCAGTTATTTAGCAGGTTCTTATTATTTCAGTAAATCACAAGAATATTGAGATGCGCAGTTGCCGCAAGTAGAAGAAAAAGTGAATCGGTTTACAAGCACCGTCAAAACATTTATAATTTAACGCCTGCCAAGAAAGATTGGCAATCTGTACGTAGTCATCGGATACAGTATTGTTTCAGGCGTTAACATCCTCCCCCCCGTTGAAAACTTGTTTTTTCAACACCGAAGTTCTTCAGCAGTAGGTAGGGGACATAAGCGAACCAGCGGACGACGAATGCAGCCTCTCGCTGTCCTTATATCAGCAACTCTTGAAATGCCGTCACGCCCAGGGAATAGACGCTCCACACGTCCTAAACGCCAACAGAGAGGTGGAACGAAATCTTCTTGGATCAACACGAGATCATCAATCTTTAGTTTGCTCATGTTCGTTTTCCATTTCATACGCTGTTGTAATTCATGGATGTACTCACGTTGCCATCTTTTCCAAAAATGTTGATGGATTTGTTCTAGACGAGCATATCTTTGCAAGCTAGTTTCTTTAGTGTTTTCTAAAAAAGGTGCAGGCAATGAGGTCAATGGCCTGCCTATGATGAAGTGCCCTGGGGACAATGGAAGGTAGTCGTCAGGAGAGGAAGATAATGGACACAGAGGGCGACTATTAAGGACGGCCTCTACTTGTGCGAAAAGTGTCGATATTTCCTCAAAAGTTAGATGGGAATTTCCCATGACGCGTTTGATATGAAATTTAGCTGATTTTACCCCGGCCTCCCAGATTCCGCCGAAGTGAGGAGCGTAAGCTGGTGAAAAAGTAAATTTAAATTGTTCTTGAGTTGCATACTCAGAAATCGCTTCATTATTCTGTTTTAAAAACGCTCCTAGGTCCTTTGCCGCTGCGACAAAGTTTCGCCCATTGTCACACAAAATTTCCGAAGGCTTTCCGCGTCGCGAAACAAACCGTCGTAATGTTAAAATAAACGCATCTTTAGTTAAATCTGTAACAGCCTCGAGATGTACACACTTATACCGCAAACACACAAAAATACACAAATATCCTTTCGTTAATTTCGCCCCGCGACCCTTACGATTTAAAATTTGGAAAGGCCCTGCGAAGTCTGTACCTACAGTTCGCCAGGGGAAGTCCGGGCTAATTCGTTGTATGGGAAGATCACCCATTTTTGGTGTGAAAGTCTGCCCACGCATGCGCCTGCATACGATACAATTGTGTACGGTACGACGAGCCAAACGTCTGCCATTAATAGGCCAAACTGATTCGCGTATTGTAGATAATAATAATTGCGGTCCAGCGTGCATAGTACGAATATGTTCGCGTTGGAATAAAAGTTTACACAAATGATGTGATGAGTCGAGCAAAATTGGATGCCTTTTTCCGTAACTATAATTTGACGCATTTAAACGGCCACCGACCCGAATTAATTTAGTACTTTCTTCAAGGAAAGGTGAAAGTGATAAAATTTTCGATTTTGGTTTCAAAGGTAAGTTTTTATTTAAAAGTTTATATTCGTCCGGAAAACAATCACGCTGAGAGCAAACGCAAAGGTAAACAAATGAGTCATCAAGCTCATTAAGAGACAAGCGCCCGGAACGCTTCGATTTAGGGTTACGTAAGTTGAATAAAAATCGTTTTACATATGCAATAATATTTATAAGTTTTTTAAGATTTGAGTAGTTGTCAATATTTAAAAGATCATTTGAAGACGAGATTTTTATTGCATGTGAAATTATTTCATTATTTATTAATTTATTTTTGTTTTCAGTTTTTCTATTTTCAGGTTTTGACGCAGCATTCACATCAGGTAAGTATTTATTTTTTATATTTAGTGTAGGTTTAGTAAGATTTTTTATTTCAGGTATATCCTTTGTTTCAGGTTTCTTTAGCTCGGGCCAGACACTTTCTTGTTTCGACAAGAAGCCCGGACCACACCACCAAAGGTCGAGATCTAGCAACTGACTCGCACTGACGCCACGAGATATGAGGTCAGCTGGATTCATAGCAGTTGGAATATAACGCCAACTGGTTGGGTCAGTGAGCTCGTTGATCTCGAGAACCCTATTTGCAACGAACGTTTTTAGTTTTGTTGGATCACCCTTCAACCAGGCCAAGACGACACTGGAATCACACCAGTGCACAAGTCTTGTAGGTGTATAACGAAGGGAGTCAACAACAGCTGTACATAACTTAGCCGCCAACAACGCAGCGCACAGCTCTAAACGAGGCATAGTCATTGGATTTATGCGAGCGACTTTAGACTTTGCGCATAGAAGATTCACAGTGACGTCACCATTTTGATCAAGTGATCTTGCATAAATACATGTTCCATAAGCAAGTTGAGATGCGTCACTAAATGAGTGAATCTCTATTTCTTTAGGGGAATCACATAAAACCATTCGCCTTATACGCAGTTTAGGTAAGAATGATAAATTGGACGAGAAATCTAACCAATGATTTTGAATTTCTTTAGGAACGGGCTGATCCCATTCAGTCTTTAAAGACCATAATCTTTGTAACAGCATTTTTGCTTGAATGACGTAAGGACTTAACAATCCCAAGGGGTCAAATATTTTAAAAGAATTTGATAAAATATGTCTTTTGGTAATCGCATTATTATTAGTTGAATTTTTTGTTGGAAAATTAAGCATATCAGATTTTGGATCCCAACCCATACCTAGTGTGCTTGATGCTTCACTAAGGGTCAAATCACCCTCGCTAGTTTTTTCTAAATCTTCGAGAAGATTGGGTAAGTTTGATTTATATTTTCGTAAATTAAAACAAGCTGATTTAAGAGCCGAAGATACACCCCTTTGGATGTCACGCAATTCTTGTTCAGTATTGGCTCCTGTTATTATGTCATCAACATAGAAATCGTGCTGAATAATAGTTTTGATTTTAGTATCTTCGCATTCTTGACCTACCTGCCAAAGGCATCTTGTGCTTAAATAGCTCGCGCTTGATGTGCCATAAGTGAGAGTATTTAATCGCATTGTTTTAATGGGTAAGGACTCATCCTCCCTCCATAATATAAGCTGCAAGTTTCTGTCACCTTCATCGACCAGGACTTGCCTGTACATCTTTTCGATGTCGGCTACCATGATGTACTTATACTGCCTTGATCTAATTAAAATGGAGAAAAGAGAATCCTGCACATTAGGACCCACAGCAAGAATGTCATTGACAGATAAACCGGACGATGATGCCACCGCACCATCAAACACCACGCGAACCTGTGTGGATTCACTGTTTTCTTTGAATACCGCGTGATGACAGAAAAAATATGACATTTTGGGTTTACATTCAGCAGATTCAGTCATATGACCTAAACTTTCGTATTCTCTTATAAATTTAACATAGTGTGTTTTTAAGTCAGGGTTTCGTTTTAATCTTTTTTCTAAATTAAGAAAACGCTGTTTCGCAATATAATATGATTCACCTAGTGAATCTGGTGAATTAACCAGTGGTAGTTTGACGCAAAATCTACCATTGTCTAAACGCCTCGTAGTTTGTAAAAAATGTTTCTCACACGCCTTTTCTCTTTCGCTGAGAACTGGACGCGATGGAACTTCTTCGATGTCCCAGAATTTAGACAGCATATTGTCTACACGTTCTTCAATAGCTGTATCCGCATTATACGCATTATTCGCATTTACCGCATTATCCGCTTTTATTACTTTATCCGTATTTATCGCTTTATCTGTTATTTTCGCTTTATATATATTTTCCGCTTTATCAATATTTTTCGCTTTGTCTATATTTTCCGCTTTATCTATGTTTATCGCATTATTGGCAATTAAAGCCTTGTTACAAAGAACAAAATTCGCATTTTTGTTATAAATTTTCGCATTAAAAAACATCTTCCCGACTACTAGCCAGCCGAGAAGTGAATTACGCAGTTTTGGATTGTTGGGGCCTAGGGACATTTCGTCACTTCCAAGGATATCCCAGAAGAGGGCAGCACCAATCAAGATATCAACTTGTCTTGGTTCATACCACTCAGGGTCAGCAAGCTCAATATGTTTAGGCACATTGAGGTGACGGGTTTCAATTTGAGAACTGGGTAATTTTCCAGTAAGATCTTTTAGCACAAGTAGATTTTCTGTTACCGTAAAATGATTTTTTATTGATGATTTTAGATTTGCAACGCAGCTTTCGTCTACTTCTTCAGCAATTTGACCACCTATACCTATAATTTTTGTGTTAGTAATAGGGATAGATTTTATCATTAACCTTTCTTTTAGCGATTTAGTAATAAGTGAACTTTGACTGCCTGGGTCAATAAAAGCACGAACCTTTTCTGAATGACCAGTTACTGGATTACTAACCTCAATCATTGCAGTTACAAGAAGGACTTGCTTGTTTTGTTGCTGACCAGCAAAATTTACACTTGAAACGTGAACATGACTAGTAGATGCATTATTAGTCGAAGAAGCAGTGTTTTGACATAAAATTGAATTATGCGTCAAACTGCAACCACGGCATGGTCCAAATCTACAGTTATTTGTCAAATGACCTTGACGGAGACAATTGGAACATAATTTATACTTTTCTACATCAGCTAGTCTATCTTGCATATTCTTTGATTGAAAAGTAGGGCAATTATAAACCTTATGGTTTTCGTTGCAAATAATGCATACATATGAACCGCCTTGTACTTGGTTTGCTGCTGCAAATGATTTCACGTAACGCTCTTTATCACTTTTAGAATTATAATTATTTTGTGAACGATTATTGTTTTGTTTGTAGTTATACCTGTTATTATTTTGCACGCTTTGTTGATTGTAAAATCTTGGATTATTTTGAACGCTTTGTTGGTTATTAAATCTTTGATTATTTTGTACGCCTTGTTGATTATTAATAGTTTTAGTTTGAGATTTTTTGCTTCTATTTAAAGCCTCCAACACATCTGCACGATCTACTATGAACTTACGAAAATCTTCAAGTGTTGGCATGCCTTCGCAATCACTTCTATGTTCTTCCCACTTTGCTAAAGTTTGACTGTCTAATTTGGACGCCATATGAAAAATAATCAACGTGTCCCAATGCTGAGTAGGTTCACCTAAGTTTCCTAACGCTCTTAGGTTTTTAGTCACGTGATCAATTAAAAATCTTAATGATTTTTCGGATTCTTGGGAAAACGCTTGAATGTTAAAAAGAGAGCTCAGATGGTGATTAATAAGCAGCCGCTTGTTGCCGTACCGGGCACTTAATAAATCCCATGCTTCTGAGTAATTCGCAGAAGAAATTTCAAGATTTGACACAATACGGGCGGCCTCCCCCTCCAGTAAAGAAACTAAAATATGAAATTTGTGTATTTCTGTCATGTTTTCATTTTTGTCAACTAAATCCGTAAAAGTGTCTCGGAATTCTAGCCAACGGAAGAACGAACCATCGAATTTTGGTAAATTAATTGTAGGCATTTTGAAACCAGAACTTGGAGCAGGGTGGGGATTGTGGCCACAATTTCTGTGATCATGACATGTTTGATGAGCCACCAAAATGCCCCTTGCAATTGAAATAGCCTTTATTATGTCAGCTTCCAAAACCTCCCTAATACCAAGTTCTACCTCCAAAGTTGCAGAATTTTGAACCTCAATCTTGGTCTGCAACTCATCGAACCTATCTGACAATTTTTCGAACCTATCTAGTTTAATTGATAGTTCAGAAATATCGAAAATTTCTAATGTTTGTCTTTGCTTAATTTTTGTTAAGTAGTTTATAAAACTTGTGACCTGCCCCTTAATGGAACTACGCTTACTTGTTAGCTCCTTAAGTTCTGGGCTAACTGGTTCGGGAGCTATTGCAAATTAACTAGTTTGTATTCGAAATATGCTGAAAAACAAATATAAACCGATTTTGAGCTAAATCTCGCGTTGTTGTAATGTAAATATTATGTTAGGTTAGGTTAAAGTTACGTATTTATAAAAAGTAAATGTAGTAAACAATCAATGTAAATTGATAAAGACCTCAGCTAATAATAAATAGTTAGGTATTTATCTCACGCTCCTCGCCTAGACGTTCTCTGCCGCACGGGAAGCCGGTGAGTGCTATCAGCTGATAATGATAACAGCACTGTGCCTCAGCAGTGTAGTAGGTAGATACTTGTACCCTGGAATGCACGGCGAGTAGCAAAAGAATGAATATTTAGGTAAGTATAAGATTTTACCTATATTATGGAAAATATAAATAAAAGTTGACCTTTTCTTCTACCTGGGACAAAGGTAAATAGACCTAATAAATAGAAATATGACACAGGAATGTATGAAATGTAGGTCAATATTTTAATGTTTTAAATTGATTTTATTTGGACTAAAATCCAAGAGGTAGGTAAGTAGATAGTTAATATAGTTTGTTCAGAATGCATTTTTGCTATTTTACTAAAATAAACCTTTGAATAGAAGGGTAAATAAGAGAAAATAGAAATAGCAAATGCACAAGTATGAGGTTATCTTTATGATTGTAATTTTTTGAATTATACGCTTTTTTGTATGTAAATAGGTTTTAAGACAGGATAAGAAACAAGGTTAGGATTGTATTTTGTAGGAGCTGATGAAGGATGGCACTTAACTTGGTGGTAATCCGATGACGTAGGTGACCTCTAGCCAACGTAGGTACACTTGCAACGCCTCGTCCAATATTAAGGCAAATTCTTCACTGTTTGCTTCGATACTTTAGCTGCACCGATGAACAAACTGTCCACAATCCAATCTTGATCAGTTCAGTACTCCTGGCTTCGATGCTGACGGGTTTCGACCTTTAGACCAGCCGACGAACACGTGACGAAGTATGGAGACAAAGAAACCTCTTGAAATTTGATGAAATCGCGCTGTACGGTCGCCAAAATTCTTTATGTCTGTTCAGGCATAAAGGTAGATGTTCTTGAATGAAAGAATTCTTCAGTTATTTAGCAGGTTCTTATTATTTCAGTAAATCACAAGAATATTGAGATGCGCAGTTGCCGCAAGTAGAAGAAAAAGTGAATCGGTTTACAAGCACCGTCAAAACATTTATAATTTAACGCCTGCCAAGAAAGATTGGCAATCTGTACGTAGTCATCGGATACAGTATTGTTTCAGGCGTTAACAGACAGGACTTCGATATCTTCTATCCTTTTCTAAATCTATTTGACGGAAAGTGACAGCACTAATTTAAGGCAAGTAAGGAAAATTTAAATCCCGAATTGACCTCTCACTCTTTACAACTTGGGCCAGAAGGGTATCTGAATGGCCCCATTCCGCGTTTTCTGTAGTTTCCGAATTTTTCAAATTTTAGAGTTGTAGCGAGAAATTTCAGCAGACTGGCACTTGTTTGTATTTTTATAAGTACAAATTTTAAAGATTAAGCTACAGAGTCAAAAACTAAAAAAAAAAAGTAAATTTTACCTTCAGGCATAGAGTAGAAATCACATAGAGATGACACTCCCGCTCCAGACGCGCTCAAGGTCAATCCGTCTGGCTGTCTCTTAGAGAACAATTCTGTCGGGAGTGCGCTTCGCCGCGGAAACGTTCGTCGCTCGGGTCGAATTTTCATTTTTTGTGAAAAATTTAGCAATGCCGAATTATTGTGGTGTGTATGGCAGGAAAAGTGATGCGAGGAAGACTCCGCATCTAAGTTTTTTTAATTTGCCTTAAGATGAGCCAAGGTAAGTGATGATTTTACAGTAAATACCTAGGTACCTACCATTCGTTATAATACGTAATTGTTGCGTGTATTCCTATTTTTACTTACGAAGGTACCTAGTTTCCATTTTCTAACTTAAACTACCTAGGTGCCTAAGTCATTGTTAGCTGATAATGATAAATAAGCACATTCGTATCGTAGGTATGTTTTGCACCTATTTTAAAATTCTGTACCTACCTATTAACAATAAAATGGTAAGGTAAGACTTTAAAACGGGTAAATATTTTGTTCCCACGGGAAAACTGTTAGCAGCGGTCGCAACCGCTTGACTGGCCGCTAGTCTGGAATAAAATTATTGGCACGTGACAGCCCCGACTTAAAGCGCCGGAGAGTGCGGGGCGTTACGGGCTGCGGGGGGAAGTAGGTATTTAAAGCGCGGCTTTTGGGGCCCAGACAAAGGAGTTTCGTTTCTATACGCAGTATTATTATCTATTCTTATGCTTCAGGTCAATACAAGTTTAAAAGTTGGATAACTTGGAAAGTTCAAAAAGTCGTGAAACATTAGTAGGTACATGGGGATGTTTTGGATACCCCTCAGTGGGTATAATGTATTTCTACATACTTTTATTTTATTTTTTATCTTGTGATTTCACTGTTTGGTCTACTCTGTAATTTGGAGTTGTTTTTACAGTTAAAACGGTTAAAACCGTTAAAACTAACCTGGTGATCAAAGAGAATGTTAGCAAAGAGCCGCAATAAAATCCTGAAATTACGGTGGAATAAAATATCCGGACAAACGTATCCAAAAAGCCATTATTTACTTAACACAAAGGAACAAAATGGACCTCAAATACGCCCCAGATTCTCAAGGTCACTGGCGAGCGAGGACCAAATCCATGAGGCCACTCCAAAACTACCTACGCTACGACGGCAAGTCGGAAAATTTAGAGGGGATGCAGGAATTGTGCTACTTATAATAATAACAATAAATCCTTTATTTCAAGCAACAAGGCCCATATAAAATAAAATAAAACAATATAATATGACCTAAAATGTAACACAAATACTATAAATACACTACAATAATGTGACTTAGATAAAGCTCAATAGGCACTTTAGGCCACGGCAAATCACATTGCACTTTTAAATATATGTATTAATATTTTTCAAGAGTGCATCATTTCTGTAAGCATATTTTAATGCACAGTCAGTAGAGTACCGCCGTTCCAATAAGTTGTATTTGACAGTCATCTCCATACTAAAAGAGATATCAGCAAAGGAAAATGGACGATCTGTCATAGTATTATCACGAATCTGACAGCTGCCAACTAGGACTTAATAGAACAGCGGTACTTTAGGTACCTTTGGCGGCACAAAGGCAAATCCTATACACAGTTTTGCACTGGTTTCAGGTTTAAGGTGAAGACACATATCTGTGATTCTATCCCATCCCACGTTACATAATCTGACGGCAGAGACACACTTGCTCTATGCCACACACTCATCAGAGTAAACGCACACTGAACTTATAATATGCTATCTGTTCCAACATCGTCTGCACAGTTGTTTGCTCACCTATTTTTATAAAAAAAAAACTGATAAAGGATCCGCGGGGTAAGGCAGAGGCGTTTATGGGTCATAAAAGTCGATCATGTGGTCAGTATTGACTTCACAATCATCTGATTGGTTAGTGCAGCCGGGGCCGGCTATTCGCTGAGACGGCCACAATTATTGGCGATGGACGGCTTCACAACATTATTCTTTAGAAGATAATGTGGTCCTTGATTGAAGCAATTTTTTATCTATCAATGGAATAGATGGGACATTTATGACCAATCTGTTTTTTAGTAGAATACATACATACATTATATCCCTTGCGGGGTACGCAAAAACGCACATTTACGCCACGTCTGACAAAAATTTGAGGGTCATTCGGAAAATTGTGTATCGCCATAGTGATAGGTTGTCAGCCCATCGCCTTAAATTTCAATATACACCCTCGAGTCCCTTCGTCGTCTTTTACGACACCCACGGGAAAGAAATGGGGTGATGCTATTCTAAGCCGGCATCAAACGGGTACTTTAATAGAATGACTCAATAAAACATGTGGAATCGAGCGGGGGATCCATTGATGTCGCGTTTCAGGAAAATGGTAATAATAATAATAATAAATTTCATTTATTTACTCACAAATAAGTAAAAAAGTTATATATAACACGATAAAATAATAATTATACACTATCAATTCTTAACTTGCTAATACAATTAAAACAGACTTGTGAGACTGGCGCCTAAGCTATAACTATAGGTAAAAAATAATTTGTATTAAATACTAATAACATTGTTCTTAATAGAGAGATTATGTAAATCTTAGAATTAGATTGCTATTATAAATAGTAATTGGTAAGAATAAGAAGTACTGAAGTTATTGTGCAGTGATAGAAAGGCTAAAAGACTTCAATTACACGGTTACTTGCAACAAGTCTTCTGTCTCATTATAATTGAGCTGCAAAAGCCAATAGCTTACGTTAGGTACATTTTTCGATCTATATTCCTTGGGGAAATATGTTTAGTTAGACGCTCTGGACCTACCCCTTGAAAATATACGTGTAAGGAACAGCTCTCCGAATACTAATAGGATGCATACAGACCATGAAACCGAACAACTTTCCCCTAGGAACATTATGTCAGAATATGACAAAAAATATTTGACCTCGCATACAAAATCACGATCAGCTGACTGCAATTTCTATAGGAAAAAATTCTTTGGCGTTTCCTGAAATATTTTATCGTGGGAAGTTGTTCAGTTCAGTTCTAAATGTTCCCTATAAAGGGCGGGGCACACCGGCTCCGTATCCAGCTCTCGTCCGTAGTCACGCACGAACTGATGACGTTGTAATGTATGGGACGTTGTAATCCTATACATTACAACGTCATCAGTTTGTGCGTGACTACGGACGAGAGCTGGATACGGAACGCATACGGAGCCGGTCTGCCCCGCCCTTAAGTATTCGGAGGGCTGTCCCTTACACCCTGTATATTTTTTACTTCCTGTAGTGTGTTCGCTTACCCTTTTATGTAACTAGCAACCCAGTATTATTTTTCGAATAACTTCTTCTATTACCATTAAATTAAAAGCCACATCAGTCCACTGCTGGACATGGGAAGCCACCCTTGGCAAGCGGATTAGTGAGCGCAGTGCAAGTTGTTTAATTCGCAGTTAACGCTGCTGCCCATTACATGGATGATTATCCCTTAGTCGCTTTTTACGACACCCACGAGTAGAATTATGGTGATGCTATTCTAAGCCGGCACCACACGCCAACCATTAAGTTAATTATAAACTTCTGGATGTTTGACTGATGATGACGGAGTATGGTCGGGGCATAAATGGTTAATATCCGAACTAATATTACAAATCTGAGAGTTTGTGTGTGTGTATGTATGTTGGTTACCTCTTCACGTTCAAACGGCTTTACCGATTTGGATGAAATTTGGAACACAGGTAGAGTATAACCAGAATAATACATAGGCTACTTTTACCCCTTGGAAACAATTATTACCACGGTAAAATTAGTGGAAGCGGGTCAAACCGCTGGGCGGAAATCTAGTAAGTAATAAGTAGGTACTTCAAAATATGGAAAGAGGAATTAGTTATTTATATGTTATAGTTACAATTTTATCCAAAACTATGGGACTAAAATAAACTGTTATTTAAAATAATGCGGAGTAATACTATTTCTTAAGGTATTAAGGTATATAGCGCGAGCAAGATTTTCAAACCCGTTTTATTAAGACAATTACAGCCATCAAATTCTGAAAAAAAAACACAGGTTATTTTCGTGCATCTAACATATAACATATACCTATCAGTTACACCATTTAACAAACTTTATTCGATAGAAAAAAAGTCTAGTAACCTCTATTTTAAACATTTTTTCAATATTATATCTACAATTTAAAATTATTTCAAAAAATAGGCTATAATTTAGATACACACCTTTTCTAGTACGAATACCTAAATTAGATATTTTAACGGTATTTCTCTAGCTTTTATGTCAGAAAAACCACAAAATCTTGCGAAAATTTGATCGCAAAATGAGTGTCTGTTTCTCTCTTGCGCAACGCGAATGAAAGTGACAGACCTTTCAGGTGAATCATGGCCCTAAATAAACATTTTGCATAATATCTCCAACAACGGCAAGTAAGCCGCGGGTAGTACTGACAACGAATGTTGCAGGTTTGATCACTGCATACACTGCAATTTTGGTTTCAAAATTTATAGGTATACCTAACACTTGTGTTTTAATATTTAGTACTAAATATATCGCTTTGACTTTGTTCAATCTATAAAGAATAAAATAGTCGCTGGTAATTCGTTTCTAAACTATCCCTGTAGATGGAACCATGCCACGTGTTATTGGCTTTTATATAGGTACCTACTTGTATAATTTCATACGTAACACAGGTATAAAACGCATATATGCACACTTAACGGCAAGTGAGCCGCGGTACCCCAGTCGGTAGACGCGTCGGTAGTACTTTTACCATAAGAATAGATAATATGATTTCTACTCTATGCTTTTACACGAAAGTTGCAGGTTCGATTTGATTTTCAGCATATATTTTCAATAAATTTTCCAGCATTCATTTTACTCTAAGGTTGTTTTAAAACGCCATCCAGATTTAACACGACTTTGTTTTTACATGACTGTCCAACCAAAAAAGGAGTGTAATGTTTTTAGAGTTCTTTAAAGTGCTACAACTCGTTAACCACTATACATATTCAAATGGGAATGGTATCGGAAGAATCCTTACATTATCCCGAGTGTCATAGGCTAGGGTGTATTTTAGAAAGGTCGTATTATAATATGTTTAAATTAATTTTGCTTGTCATCAACTGGAACACATACCTAGTGTGGAAAACAGTTTGCATATAAGAATGTGTGGTAGCTTGCTCGCTTCGCTATATTATAATTTCTACATGGTGGCGCAACGGCAACAATGTAAGCTATTGCTGTGTTAACTATGCGTAAGGAAAATAGTAGCTGCTCGTGAGAACTGTTTGCTAAGAAATAACAAGCTCAAATTATCTCCCATTATGAAAATACTTGATCCCGGTCTCTTCAAGGAAAGTTGGGTTTAAGGCGGTTCTCCCAGTTGTCGTCCGTTGCTGCGTATTTTTACCGCACCTTAACGTATGTGTTTGTCAGACGATGATAAACAAATTTCGATTTTATTCCCATACAAATACCTACCTTTGCCGTGTGATGCCGGCTTAGAATAGCATCACTCCATTTCTTACCCATGGGTGTCGTAAGAGGCGACTTAGGGACTCGAGGGTGTGTATTGCAATTTTAGGCGACGGGCTGACAACCTGTCACTACAGTGATACACAGTTATCTGATTGACCCTCAAATGTTTGTCAGACGTGGTGTTAATATCCGTTGAACGGCCGTTAACGCTCTGCCTACCCCGTAAGGGATATAGGCGTGATTTATGTATGTATGTATGTAAATACCTATCGGAAGGTGCGATTACGGATGGGTCTGTCAAAATCCGTAATGCACTGTTAATTCACCGTAGCCGTTTTTGTATGGGAATAAGATCGTCTGACAGACGCATGCGTTACGGTTCGTCAAAAATACGCAGCGACGGAAGACAAGCTTGAGAACCTCTAAAGATAATGTTTTTTTTCTGTTAGTCACGTTCTGCGACAATTTTCTTCGCGCGTGTTATTTTCGTACGGGTTGTCTGTCGCTAACCGTCACAAATCATGACTATGACTCGCTGGTCGATGCTATTCTACTCGTAGGTGTCCTAAAAAGTGACTAAGGGATAATCATCCAGGGAATGGGCAGCAGCGTTCTTTGAGAATATAACATTTTGAACTGCGCTCGCCAATCCACCTGCCAAGCGTTGTGAGTATGGCAAATACCCCCCAATAGTGGGAGGACCATGTTCAGCAGTGGACTGTTGTGGCTGTCAATGAAATGTTTAAATGACCATATAGTCATGAGTTTCTTGCACCGGCTGTACCTAATAGTATGCTATTCCAGGATGGTATATCTTTGATGTTACATGCTAGTATTATGTTTGAAGTATTAGATGCAATCTAGTAAGGCTCCATCATGCTCCATCTTATATGCTATCAAATGTAATTAAGGAGATGAGTATTTTGTATGCTGGTGTGTACCTATAGTTGAGTCAATTTAAAAAGCCCGTTCTGAAAGCGTTCACTGTTATGATTTCACTACATAGTTCATAGTAAAGTAAAGTATATATATAAAGTCGCTTCCCGCGTCTGTTCCTATGTGTGTTTGTATGTATCTATGCTTAAATCTTCATAACCATCTAACGAACTGGATGTTTAAAAAAAAGATAGAATGATTCAAGAGGAAGTTTATATGCATGATTTATGTCGGGAGAACGTCTGTTTCCCGTGCGGGTGAAACCGCTGAGCGGGTCGCTAGTCCATTATGCTGTGGCGATGTGGCACATAGTCCGTTCCCCGCGTTGACAGCTTTTTTAGTAACGATCTAAGGAAAATCTGACTTTTTTGAATATGCTTCTTCATAGTAGGTACTATGGCGATCGGCGCTTATGACGACCGCCTTGCATACTTGTGCTAGTTGGCTGGAAAAGCCAGCTGCCTTGGTTCAAACAATTTGAATGAATTTTGACAATATTTGATCCGATAGTCGGAGACATTACATTGTACTGTGGTGACACATCACTCCCTACTATTAGATATATTATAGTTATGTATAAGTTAGCTTGTAGCGTCAGTCAGTCTGCAATATACGCTTGGACTGAACACACGTGTTTGTCTTTTATCCTCCCCCAACAGCCAACATCGCATGGCGACCCTGCCAGCGCTGCTTTTCGGCAGTGCTGAGCTGTGGTTTCTGATGTGGTTGGTTGTTTAGGGGAGTTGAAGTGTTAAAGAACTATTTTAAGTGATTTTTTGGAACGATTCGAACAGTGAACTTTGTTCCCACGGACTAAGAATGTCGCCAGTGGACGAGTGCTGCAGTGTCAAATTACTGCAACGTGACTTGTAAAGCGGACTATCTACTTACTAACTATGGGACCTATATTATAATATTTATTTTTATATTGTGAAAAGTGAACTGTTTTTGGCCGAGAAATGAAGCATATTATGTGATATGACAAAGGTACATTTGTACGGATACTACCTAACCTAACAGTATCTAAATTTCATTTTAAGAAGAAAATCCAATTGAGATAAATTAACCTAAATTGAATTCAAATACCAGATATTAAATAAAAGAAGACATGACGTGATGATACAGGAGTAGAAAACAGTCAGATGCAATGGATTGAAGAAAGAGTTGCAGGGCGCAGGGAGAAAGTTGGTGTCAGATGTCGATGGCGAAAGTATGATGAGCAGATTTGCAGGGCGCCGGGAGGTTGTTGGAGTCGGATGTTGATGGTAAAAATGTAAGATGTGCAGAGTAAGCAGGGCGCCGGGAGGTTGTACGAGACGGAAGTGGATGCGGCAGGCTGAAGTGTTGTCCAATTTACAACATGTGGACATATCAGGTTGTGAAAGTTAGAGAAGAGCGACCATCAGTGATATCGGCGTGTCATGGTGTGTAGAAAGTACCAGTATCCAACCGTAAGTGTTTTCCTATTTTTATAATTTATCATGTGAGTGCACAGTTGCCCCCAGAACATTTTTCACGATGCAGACTTTCAAGGAACCACTAACAATATACCAGCAACAACGTTATTTTTCGTTTTCAAGTGTGATAATTTTTTTAAATACACAATTTTTGTGAAAATAATCATAATTAAAAAGGATAAAATAAAATGGATAACTTATAATATTCAATATACATTATTGGTAATATTGGAATTTACAATTTATGAATTATTGAAATTAATAAAAAAAAAAAACTTTTTGACAGTATACAAGTTCTATTTATAATAAAATGAATGAATGTTATTTAATTTTATGTGACAAACCGTTATTAATATGAAATATTGAGTAAAACTTTAAAACATCATTTTAATCATATTATACATGTGCTGTTAAACAAATATTTTCGTATAATAATAATAAATTATACACATTTATACTCAAATGCTAGGCATTCTAATGTCAATTCTATAGACCCCATTGTTAGTTGTAGTTTATGCAGTCACTTAATAATTAAGCATATTGAATAAGTTTATGTATTCATTCCAAGGCGTCAGTTTAACTAAGTACTTTTTTGGAAGGTATAAAAGACAAAATATTATTTTGAGCTATTTCATGAAATAAGTTCAGAAACTTTAAATAGTATATATTTTTGAGCGTAAAGATAACATTTCCATCATAAAAAGTAAAATTAAAAAAGTTGCTGAATAGTTCATATTATTTGGTTCTTGTAACAAATGTATTATTTTTACGAGTTGAATTAAAAGGTAAGATAGTGTGATCTGATTATCCTTAGGAAAGGTATCTGAACGGTAAGTAACTAATTAGTAGTCTCAATCATATCTCAGTAGGTAGAATTTTGACAGACGGTATAAAAAGGAAACGTTCATAGGTATAGGTATGGTGCAGATAACGCAAAAAGCCGTTGACGCTTTATTTACCCCGCAAGCTCTAAGGAATGATAATGGAGAAGTTATGAGTCATTTCTATACGTACGCCTCAATGTAAGCAAGTACAAAGGAGTTTTATTTTAGTGACAGGTATAATGTATGATATTAAATTATGGGTTTAAAAAGTATATATTGGTTGGTAAGTCATTACTTGTATACAGGTTAAATATGTTTTAAAATTATCTTATTTCGGTTATTTATAGTTACGAAACCCTTACTATCTTAATGCTTCTTTGAGTAGATTACGATAATTTACAAAAATATGCACTGAAATAGGTACGCTTTATTTACATTTAAAATTTAAATGAAATATTGTACACATGTATGTTCATATTCTAGAACATTGTAGATGATGAAACTTTAGTTGACACCTAGTAGCAAAGTTCAGTGTCGTCAGTACCTACCAAGATCAAATAAAGCGTGCATCAAAAACATCGGCTTGTGTTTCAGAGACGTATAGAAACCTATAGAAAAACAATGTTCGATATGTCCTACTTTGAGCTACTTACCTATCTACATAATAATATGTTGTTTCATTTAGTTACTTGGAAATCAGAGCCGTTGTCTGTCATGTACTCATGTACGCCACCGTATTGCTGACTTGTGAGATAAGTACTTACACGAGCAAAAGAATTAGGTCAATTGTAATTTAATTTATACTGTAATTTTTTAATGTTTGAGTGATCTTACTTATGTCTTTTTTCTGATACTTAGGTACATACTTACAGATTTATGTTACTTTTATGAAATCAATTCTTCGGGCTTTAATTTTGGTAACAGGTAATTGGTTTACTTATAGATTTTGAAACATTTATAATAACACATTTACTTGATAGACATACTCTACAGCACAGACTATAGAAGTCTATACTCTTACTCCGACGTAAGAGTATTGTAAAGTCTCACGGACGAAGATAGAAGGTGTAAAGAAAGAAAAGCTTATTAGAACTTACGTATTAAAAATCATTTTGGCTGAATATGATGTTTAAGTCAATTTGGTACGGCAACTTACTAATAAAGCAGCCAGATGGTCCCACTAAGTGCAGGTTAAAATGGATATTGAAAGGCAGTATAGCACATTTTCTAGGAAAATTGTAGTAGAAGGAAATCATTGGTTAATAAATTATCGTAATACGATTGGCCAGATCAACCAAGAGTTGATATTTTATTATCTATATGATTTATCGTTGCGAGCTTTTTAGCCAGGTTTAGTAAGTATAGGAAAGGTAAGCATTTAATATGCATAATAAGGACAAGCCCATTAGTTACGTAGTAACAATAGGGTTAGGCACGTATAAGGATCAGATCCTTCATTTTGATCATGGCCGGAACGAGTTTTCCCCCGTGAAAAACGTTGGAGACACCAGTCTTAAAATTGACCTTATATTAAAATAAAGTTCTAAGGAACTCATTTAAGGCTAGTATGCCTATATTATATAATTATGTCCGGACAGGTCGGTAGAATAGTGCCGCAAATAAAAATATAAATAATTAATAAGTGTGCTACCGATTTCTTTGTAATGGCTGCGCAGCCCATAGACGAATAAATGAAATATGATAAAGATATATGACAAATATTGTGACAAATAAGTGATAAATAAATAACGTGAAGTGTAGAGTGCAGCCCATAGACGAATAAAAAGAAATATGATAAATAAATGTGACAAATATTATGACAAATGAATGATAATAAATAATGTGAAGAGTAGAGTTGAGCCAAATAAATTTTGGGTACATATGAGAGCTGGAGGAGCTACTTAGTAAATAACAAATAAATTTATAATGTTTTTTTTTTCTTTGATAAAAACTAACAATCGTGTTTAAGAATAGTGCTGAAAATAACTAAAACTCAAATAATTAATTAGCAGATATAAAAACTAAGAGATCTTAGAAAATTATTTAAACAAGTTTCGTTTCATGGAAGTTCAAAATAATCAGAATGTGATATAAAACGTAAGTGTATATTGAATTAAAGTTCTGTTGAAGAAATAATATGATAAGTGAATTGAATAAATAGATATGTCAAAAAAGTACCTACGCCTTGGATTGAAAATAAAAGAATAGAATATACGATAGTATTAATTATAAGAAGTCTAGGAATTTTTTAATCCCTTTTTTAGTTATATTATTTGCCTTTATCTTAATAATTGGGTATAATCAATCATGGTCTAATGATAATAAGTATATATTAAAAAGAAATGAAGACACTTAAACCAATATATTTCATGAGTAATTAAATAATCTTATAAAATAAATTCAATGTCTATGTATTGTTCGTGTGGACTAACAAAATGTATCTGTAGCTTCCTGTTAGAATTGGATGCAATTATTGGTATCTACCAAATACTATATTTATAGAATTATAAACCTTATTGTAATACAGGAACATTATGTTTTTATTGTAAACCTACATGCCTAATATATTATCACACTGTAATTTTTTTGAAGCGGTTTGCATTAACATGTAATTTTTTTGTGAAATATTAATTTCTGAACAATAATAGGCACGGATTTGGAGCTACAATAAAACGTGATTAATACTATGTTTTTTTTTACTATAATTAAATAAATTCAATCTTTTAATAACAATTATATAGTTTTCAATACAGTTTTAATTTTCAATTAATTATTACATTATAATTTTTGCACTTAGGTACTTACTATTTTTACTTTTATTATTATATCCATAAATGAAAATAATTATTATTTTATCGCATATTTCACGGCTTCAGTGTCAAGTTCCAAC
Source organism: Tuta absoluta (assembly GCA_027580185.1). Classification (NCBI taxonomy): domain Eukaryota; kingdom Metazoa; phylum Arthropoda; class Insecta; order Lepidoptera; family Gelechiidae; genus Tuta; species Tuta absoluta. Next base: position 8,536,008 of record JAQAHW010000009.1, read on the forward strand.
TGGAGTAATTCTAATTACATCTTTATCGAACTGTTATTTTCATTTATGAGTAGATCTAATTATATTGATGTATCTTTTAAATATTTTAATGTAAGAAAGTTTAAATAATTTGGAAAGAAAGATAAAGAATTCTAACTGCACCTTGGTTCTAAAAATAAATATATAAACATGTTGTAGGTAATGCAAACAAAGTTTATTTTTTATATGACTAACCTATTTTAAAAAAATTATAAAGAACCAAATTATTATAACCATATGTTGTAAGATTGTTATCAAACTATGAATAATAATAAAAAATTGTTTTGTTTCATATTAAATGTCAAAAACAAAATGTTTACATGATATAATTTTTGAAAAAACTGTTGTTACTTAAAATAATGTAGTAATAATAAGTACAAGAATAAGAAAAAAATATACTTTTGGCATTAATTTTTTTTTCAAAATTAAGGGGGGTGGTGTACTGTGGTGACACATCACTCCCTACTATTAGATATATTATAGTTATGTATAAGTTAGCTTGAAGCGTCAGTCAGTCTGCAATATACGCTTGGACTGAACACACGTGTTTGTCTTTTATCCTCCCCCAACAGCCAACACCGCAACATGTTTATACAGGGTTATTTTTTATTCACACCGGAAAATTTACAGAGTGATTCTATTCATAATTCTGAACAACTTTTATTATGGGGTCACCTGCGAAATCGCGAAACAGAAAACGGCTGCTCCATAGAAAAATTCATACCTACTCGAACAAAACGTATGCAACAGTTGTTTTTTTTTCGCGATTTCGCAGGTGACCCCATAATAAAAGTTGTTCAGAATCATGAGTAGAATCACCCTGTAAAATTTCCGGGGTGAATAAAAAATTACCCGTATACAGGGTGTAAGGGACACACCCTTCGAATACTTATAGGGTGCATTCGGACCATGAAATTGAACAATTTCCTATTAAAAAAAAAAACAGGAAACGCCAAAAAAAATTGAGTTTCCTTAGAAATTGTAGTTAGCTGATCTTGATTTAATATGGGAGGGCAGAAATTATTTGTCGTTTCCTGATATATATTCCTAGGGTAAAGTTGTTCAGTTTCATAGTCTGCATGCACCCTATCAGTCAATTCGGAGGGCTGTCCCTTACACCCCGTATATATTTTTTACCTAGTAACCTTAAATTCAATTGTTTTTAAAGTTCTCGTGGTTTATCTTGACACATACACACGACCGGACCGACCTATAAGTACACGACTACTACATAGAATTTCGTGCCACTCGTGTGTCGCGTTCGATTGGGCTGGTTGTTTGAACAACCACAAAACTTATCCGGGTGATCTCCTGCTCCCCACCATACAATTAGGTGTAGATTTCATAGCACCGGGGCAAAAAATTTAAGAGTCCAGATCTAAAAAAAATAAAGAAATGAAAAAATATTTGTGTATCAAGATATCGGAAAAAAATATACCTAGAAACCTAACTATTAATTAAATAATAATGTAATTCATTGTTTTCTTACTGTAACTTAGCAATATTGTACCTAAGTGTGATATCACTTAATTTCAGGTTCGCAAAACCAATGTGTTGACATCCCTAATGTAGGTAGATTCAAACGGGAAGGTTCGAGTTAAACTACCCTCTCCTACATTGCCGCAGTAGGTACCATGGAGGAATGTGGATACTAAACCAAGTACCTGTTTACTTAGTTCTGTTCTGAGATCGAAGCACTTGCCACGTCCGTCGCTCAAAGCATTTCCTCATTTGTTTACATTAGCTACGGGAATTCCAATGGGTATTCTATATGTAACTAAGGCGTATATTATATGGAATAGTATGTACTCCTACGTGTAGGACGGAGGAGTACTTGTAAAATCCTTGGGCGAATTGCACATATATTAGTGATCTGTGGAATAGCACACGCACTGGATGATATTGTGGTTCGTGACAGCCTCGTGACAGTTAATAAAATCAATGTCCAAGATCTTTGATTGTCAAGAAATATAAAAAACAACCATTACCCGCGGCGTTGCATAGTATAATAAAAACTATCCTGTGTGTTATTCCATATTACCTTCTTTATGTGTGCCAAATTTCATTACAATCGTTTCAGTAGTTTTTGCGTGGAGAAGTACAAATAAACAAACATACAAACTTTCACATTTATAATATTATAGTTGGACTAGCGTTTCCAATAAATATCAATATTTATGACATGAATAAAATAACAATTGTTGATCTTAAATTTCGAAACAATAAAATGGTAATCCATTTAACTCCCTTCGTCTGACAACCGGATCTGTAAAACATCGTAAAACATACATGCGGTAGGTGTGAGAACCGCCTAAGTGGCTTGTGCTTTGGCGCCCATTACCTGTGGCTCTTTACATAGTACACTATACATAATATATTTCGTAACAGAGATAGCTACATAAGTGTAGGTACAAATTCTATGTGAGGATTTATGGTCGGGATTATGGGTCAGCAAGGTTTACTGGATATGAAAATATTGACATTGAAAATGATTTTTTTCTAGTGTCCTAGTTGGAGGGAATATGTGTTTGGGACTTGCATTTGTAAATTTTTGAAAGCAACCTTACCAACCGTCGACAGCTTATAAAATGAGATGACTGGATGAGTGAAGAGTTCCTAATAAACTACGGTGTGGTGAAAGATTAGTTCTCGCTGTTGTTCGGACTAGCGAACCAATCATTTATCTAAGGGCGTGCCATAAGGTGGTATTCATGGACCGACTCTATTCTTGTTGTATATAAAACGGAATCTGAGATCTCACTATTACCCAAGCAAAGATTTTCACATACGCTGATGATACAGCCATTATTTTCTATGCTGATTCATGGATTATTGTGTTTAAATTAGCACAATCTGGTATTAACACAGTAGTAAGTAAGTAAGTAAGTAAGTAAAAACACTTTATTGCACATTCAAAACATAAATAAGTAACAGGAAAACTTAAACTAAAAATGCGCAAAGGCGGCCTTATCGCTGAAAGCGATCTCTACCAGACAACCTTTGGGTGGAGGAGAAATCAAAGGGAAGAAGAGAGTAGTGCATAAAATAAAGGTAAAATTAGACAGTGTTATTACATTAATAAATATACTAAATCATACCATACCATATTATAATATACTACAATAGATAATATTATAAATAAATACAGATTTTAATACATAAGTATATATACATATAATATAATATAGAATCTAAGAATGCAATAGGATACAATACTAACTAGCGAACAGACTTTGTCATAAAATGTTGATGTATCTTAATTTTAAAGGCATCCAAAGAAGTAGGTACAGTGACGTATTTCTCGTAGCTACCTGACTTAATAATAATGTGCTTACACTGAATGTTGATAAGACGGAATATATTAGGACCTATTAAATTATGTGCAAATATTATTAGGGTGAGTTCTGCTCGTAAAACTTAACAGCTTTCCCCTAAAAACATAGGTCGATATATGTAAAAAAAAACTGTTTACCCTAGGGGAAAGTTGTTCAGTTTCACGATTAGAACTCACCTTGTATAACATTTTCCGTGAGATCACATGCACAGCCAAGCCCGAACTATGCCCTTAAAGCTCACGCATGTAGATTTAGCAAAACCGAGAGTTGTCTAATCTAAATGCAGAGTTTATAAAGTATCTGGGTGTCTACATCGACCACACACTATCTTTAACAAACAACATTTTAGTCATTGAGGTACAACAAGTCATTGAGATACAATTTCTTCTTTTATTTATTTAAACTATCGGTTTATTACAATATAGGTACATAATTACAAAATAGGTAAAATTATGCAAAACAATTTTGAAGCTAAACTATTTCCTAAACTAAGAATAGTGATTCTCGTGTCTGATAGTAACTCTTAGAGACTGTAAGCTTCAGACTGAGAAAACTTATGTTCATATTTAAAAGACTGCGGCACATTGCGACATTTGCGACTCATAAACTTATTAGGACTATCTTTCTCGCACTCTGCAGAGTATATAGTTTCATATTAGGGAGGGATAGCCAAATGGCCAAAGGTAACCTTCTGAAACAAAAAGTGCTCAACGAGCAATATTGAAAGTGGACTGTGGAATGTGGATTGATTTTTTTACATTCTACTACCGGCCTGTATAACACCTGCCTAGTTTCGTCGGTCCGTAAACTTTTCATCCTGCACACAATTATCACAACACACACATATCCTTTTCATACGACCCCGCATCCACACAAAATAAGCGTCAAAAAAACGTAGTCTGTAATTTTAAGCAGTTTCCTGTAAGTATAATAAACAGTGACAGTGACAGCTGAATGCAAATCATTACTGACAAAATGGTAAAAAAATAGATTATGACGACACAGAAAGGCTTTCTGACATATTTTTTTGATTATCTACCAAACAAACAACCGTACCTAACGGCAACGCAACGCAAACATATACACACCACACACATTCATACCCAGTCACCTAAGTTCATTTACTTTTTAAAAGTTCTTAAATTAAGTAATACTAGTCAGCTGAATACATGCTCCACTTGCTTTTGGGGTGGTATGGGATCTACCTCCTAGCGGTCCACCCCGGGCAACGGCAACACAGGTTTGCCTGTGGATTAGTCCGGCTGAACGATCCCACGTGCGCGGTGGAAGGCTCCGTAAGGGGCCGCCTGGCTCGCGACCACCATCCCACCGAAGTCTGGCGCCAAGTAGCTTGCTGCGTTCCGTCAGTATGTGGGAGTGCCAGTGCCTTAACAGGCTTCTTCTGCGTGAGCTCGCTCCATCTTCGACTCTGTCTCTGTCCTATGACCTAGACTAGAGTCAAGAGCAAACCCATCATTAATAAAAAAAAAAGTACCTACATACCGTTGTACATACATGTCGGTCTATGCGGCGCAGTAGTAGTGCGACTGCCTGCGGCGCAATGGTTCTGGGTTCGAATCTCGGCGGGGCACTCACAAAGTTGATATTAATCACTTTGTGTTTACCGCAACTGTATTTTCCAGTCTGGTTAGGACATTGCAGGCTGATCCACCTCATTGCCGGAAAAGAAAGATGGTTCTGTGCATTGGAGGGCAAGTTAAGCCGTCGGTCCCGGTTGCTGTCTATTATTACTGAGACGCTGGTAGTTACACAACCATGTCATAGGCCGGGCGGGTAAACTTTGACACCAGTGTTCAGTTTGTCGTTGGACCACTCGGTGTACCTACCACATGAAAAAGAAGAAGATGTAATTAAAAAGAGTGTATTTCGATACCGTAAGTTAAAATCCATAGAGGATGAGAGCATAGTGATCTGTAAAACAGGTCCCTCCTAGCAATTACAATCTCCAGTCTCTCAAGTTACATTAAGTTTCAGTTACTCAAAATTGTTATACGAGTAAAGTTTAAGCTCTGTAACATTGTGTTGATAATTATTATTTTGTTAATTAATAAAACTGTGAACGATTTCCTGTATTTACCAAATTGTGTTATCGTTTGAATAAGTAAAATTACTGCTGTTTAACGCTGCGGTGAATTATCATGCGCCCGAGCTGTAATATTATAAAATTTTGAGCAGAAAATTACTTAAAACGGGTGCGAGGCGCGCTTAATTATGTAATTCTCTGTCTACAATTTTGTTTAAAATTACATAGGGTGAAGGGAAAATAGTCTAAAATATCTCATGGAATTAAGTCCATATTCAATGTAGCGGTTAATTAATCAGCCTATAAAATACAAGCAAATTAGCGTTATTTTCGGAAAACCTTTTGTTTGTATCTACTTGTAGGTACCGTATCATATTGAAGGTAGGACCAACACACACATTACCTTTCTAGGGGCGATTTACAAAATCACGAAAAGTAATAGCTGCTCCATACATTTTGGATAAGTATGAGTTCTTGGAAGAGCTGTTATTTTTTTCGTGATCTCGCAAATGGCGCTATAGTAAAAGTTGTACATATTGATGAGATAATACACTCAATCAAGACACTACATATCTGTACCTATACTCGTTAAAATGTTTAAGAATTTTTGTTTATATTTCAATAGAATCTCTTTTTTAATAGTGCCCTTTTGTCCACAGATTGGTTGGAAGTACACTAACGCGTGGCTGGCCGGCAACCTGCTTTGCAAAGTGGCGCTAGTGTTGCGAGCGTTCGGGCTCTACCTCTCCTCCAACGTGCTTGTCTGCATATCCATCGACAGGTAGGGCCTTTCCACATGTGCCACTACAAGTGCGGCACCGCTATACACCTTTGCTCGCAGTGCCTTTGGGGTCGTCCAGAAATTACACAATTTTGGGAGGGGAACTGACCACGCATTAACTTACATACGAAAAGGGCGTTACGTTCCTACAACGAAGGGCGGGGTTGTAACATTGGAAAATTTTCCTTCACGTTATCTGTGCTTGACCCCTTTTCAACAATTTTCCCCAGGAACATAGGCCGTAATATGAAAAAAGAATATGGATCTCCCATACAAATAAATTTTTGTATGGTAGGTCGATAAATTCTTTTTTCAGATCTGCCCTATGATCCTGCAAAAAGTTGTTTAGTTTATTCACTTAGAAAGAACGTCGCACTTTTCCCAACATCCTTTATAAAAATGCAATTGTGGCGATCAGGAAGGTATCATCATCATCATCATCATCCTCAGCCCACATCCACCCACTGCAGGGTATAGGAAGGTATGCCTACGGGAAAATGCCTCTCATACTTGACCGTTGAACGCTGTTGGAATTTCACTCAATAACAAACCTACGCCTATAACAAAGAACGTGTGTGGTTTATCAAATGGAAAACAAAACTAGTGCATGCTAGTAGTTTATGCAACTGTCATATATTATTATGCTTAAATATACTGTTTTTGTTTTTTAATTGACTTTATTTTAATTGTCTAGGTGAGCAGGTATTTGTTGTGCGTTGAGCCGTATTTAAACTTGATCGTAAAATCTTGATTTAGTATATTTATTAATGTACTCACACTGTCTAATCTTACCTTTATTTTATGCACTACTCTCTTCTTCCCTTTGATTTCTTCTCCAACCAAAGGTTGTCTGGTAGAGATCGCTTTCAGCGATAAGGCCGCCTTTGCGCATTTTTAGTTTAAGTTTTCCTGTTATTTATTTGTGTTTTGAATGTGCAATAAAGTGTTTTTACTCACTTAATTACTTACTTGATTTGTATAGAAAAATCGGATGGTTACTATACACACACCACACATTGACCCCGTAACTCTTCCGGACGAAAGTACGGTACGCTCCGCGGGGTATGCCACGCTACACTCCATACTATCGTCAGGATTTTTTAATACAAAGGACACCGTACGCAATGGATCTCGACTCTCGACGGAGTAGGGTGGAGCGAATGCGGGCCACTGATGGAGAAAACCGTGCCGCAACCACATCCGGATTCCGTCGCTCCGCACACCGGAGCGGAGTCCGGTCGGTGCCAGTGTGAGGACCGCCTTATACCACTGGTCTCGAATCTGTGAAGTTATGAGATCAGATATAAGCTGGCAATATAAACGCAAAAGTAACGTATTAGAGTTTTTACCTTATCTGGTCTACATTTGAGGCGAGGATGATTGTGCTGGAAACGCTCTAAATGGGAACTTGCGAAAGTATGTCATATTGACGTCTTTCGCCCTATACGAGGGACGGTGTGCCGAAAACTTTGCAGGCATAATCAGACCATGTAACCGAACAACTTTTTCTGTGGAGGCTATTTTGGTAAAGAATAAAAAAATTGGCATCCCATACAAAATTCCCGATTAGCTGGTGCCTATGTCATGAAATCAAATGCTACAGGTGAAACTCATAGTACATTGCGTAGCCAGGTCATATTCCTGGTTTTATAATGGCTAACCGACTACGCAATGAAGATTGAATTTCACCTGTAAAATTTTAACCTGTAGTTTGATAATATCGGGCACTGGTTGACGTTCTATGGAAACTCGTTTTTTTTTTTTCCCAACATAAAGTTGTACACACCGTCCCTATAACCTTGTTTACAGACAGACATAATTTTGTTTCGTTGATGTCACAGAGAAAACCCCTTTTTAGGGTTCCGCACCCAAAGGGTCAATACGGGACCCTATTACTGAGACTTAGCTGGCTGTCTGTCTGTCTGTCTGTCACCAGGCTGTAACTCATACAACGTTATAGCTAGACAGTTGAAATTTTCACAGTTTATGTATTTGCGTTCCCACTTTTACAGAACCACTGATAATTAGAATAAATTTAGTATCATAAAACAGTTATTTTTGTCCTTTTTAATTGGCAATGAAACAAAAGCAGTTATATTTTTAAATTTTCACAGATTATTTATTTTTCTTGTAATAAGCAGAATAAAATATTTATTGGGCTGGAATACAACAGACGTAAACTTTTTGCCATTTTAATAGATATTAATACGAATCTTTTCGTGCGTGGGCTGGTTTTTTTATTCAAGTTTAGGTGTCTATACGGCACAGCAACACAGCAGCTGTGAGAATGGGAGTTTTTTTGTTGACAGTTCTGCTGATAGTTCTGTAGTTTAAACCAGAGGACGCTGTGCTAAACTGAAAATTTGACGTTTCAATCTGGCTGGCGGCAGCCATTTTTGGTCTCAGGTTCCGTTTCACGTTTTGTTCGTTACTAATTCGTTCTGTTAGTTTGATTTGGTACAAAATTAATTGGTCGTCTAGCTATTATTTTGAGTGTCATTCATGTTAACCGCTGATGTGCGGAGCAGACGTGACACGTCTGCTGTCAATATCGCAACATGTGCGTACGTAACGTGTCACGTCTGCTCAGTTGAGCTTTTATATATTTTTTGTTTTTTAATTAACAATGATCGCAGCGTTGAATAAAAAGATTTTAATCGGTCTCTGATTGTCTATGTCATTCGTTCCTAGCAACACAAATGCCGGTCCCATACAATTTTTGTTGATATTCATTCATTTTCGGCACGTGTTCGGGAGCGCGAGCGGGACGCGTCATTTTAAACTTAGTTTTTAAAAATATGTATGGTGATGTAACATTTGACTATAAATTATTAAAGAACAATGAATCCTTATTTATAATAAAAGACTATTTCCCCATTTCATTGTTTTTTTATATTAAATATTAGACTTAAGACATAAAAATGTAGGAAAAAAAAAAGGTGCACTTTAAGGTGAAGATTGTCAAAATTACAATGTCGCAGATGTTTACATTATTCAACTAACACAAAGCTCGTTAAAAAACGACTTCAGCGATATACGAACCAATGCTTAGCGCTTAATAGCTTCGGAGTAATCTTTGTTGTCAAGAGTAGGTACCCTAAACCGACGAGCATGTATGAAAAGATTGATGCATGTTGAAGAAGTGAAAGAGGTGTGTCAGTATCGTAGCAAGTGGAAAGATGTAGTCTCTGCCTACCCCTATGGGAAGGAGGCGTGATTATATGTGTATTCATATAATTAGTTGCGCACAAGTCTTTGTAATCTCTCGAGAAATGGCCGAGCCGCTCACTATAATCCGTCCCTAATGTGTATTTATAGGTTTTAAGATGCTATTTATATTATGCCGTGTGATGCCGGCTTAGAATAGCATCACCCCATTTCTTACCCATGGTGTCGTAAGAGGCGACTAAGGGACTCGAGGGTGTGTATTGCAATTTTAGGCGACGGACTGACAACTTGTCACTATAGTGATACACATTTATATGATTGACCCTCAAACTTTTGTCAGACGTGGTGTTAATATCCATTGAACGGCCGTTAACGCTCTGCCTACCCCGTAAGGGATATACGCGTGATTTATGTATGTATGTAATTTACCCACTGGTGTCGCCGCACAAAACGGGACTTTTGGGTTGCCACTCCATGGTTACATTTGAAATTGAATTTCATTGTAACGGAAATAAAATTGTTATCGGCTGACGGAAATCCGTCGCCTACGATTTCGTGTACCCATTTATAGGTGCGCATCTTTGAAACAGTAGAAAGCTGTTTTTCATTACATCAAATGTACTGGAAAAACAGCTTTCTACTGTTTTAAAATGCGTATAAATGGGTCCAAGAAATCTTAAACTTATGTTATACTCAAAAATGTTGACACCATTCCTAGCTTAAAATTCATTGATTGAAAACCGGTAATATCCGGCAGTGAAAAGATAATGCGTCAAATTGAAGGTAGTCTATGGTCAAATTAGGGTCAAATGCTTATCTTGTGTTTGATTTTAAGAATCCGCTGTTTTGGAACGTAGTAGAAAATATTTCGTCTGGTATAGCAACAGCAACGTAATAAAAGTGATCAGCCCACTCGTTTTCAATTTGCGTACATAATTTAAGTTAAAATAATGCTGATATAAGACTGGTGTTCAGATACTGCTAAAGAGTGGAACTCACTACCTGCGTCTGTGTTTCCAAACGCATACAACCCTAATCTCTTCAAAGTAAGAGTGAACAGGCTTCTTCTGGGTGAGCTCGCTCCATCTTAGACTCTGTTTCTGTCCTATGACCTAGATAGAATAGAGTCAAGAGCAAACCCATACTAAATAAAAAAAAATGTATTTCCTTTACTGAAATTGAGCTGCTGATCTTCTCTCTCTTTTCGTGTGGGACACCGAGTCCTCCAACGACCCGATGAACCCTGGTGTCAGAGTTTTTCAACCTACTAGCACTAGTAGGCCTCTGACATGGTTGTGTTACGACCGCCGTCTGAGTCATCATAGACAGCAACCGGGACCGACGGCTTAACGTGCCCTCCGAAGCACGGAACCATTTCTTTTCGGACAATCAGTTGGTTCACCCTGCAATGTCCATACCACTCGTATCACTTTTTCTACAACTCGTTTTTTTTGTGAATTTATTAGCGTACTAGCTGGTGCCCGCAAACTGTTGTCGAAGAGTGTCTTCAAGGGATGCCTATGTGTCAGCAACATGCTTTTTAAACAGATTTTGTCAGCCACATTCGTTTCTCTTACAGTTTAGCCGTGCTCCTAGTGTTCCACGACACGTTTTCCTGACTCTCGACTGCTGACAAAAAAATATCATAAATGTTAATCAGGACATTCAGCTTACGAAATTGCATCAAAATCCAATGGAAGAGTATAACAACGGTCGAAGCGGCACGCCTCTGGGACTTATTGCCGCCTGAAATCCGTAAAGCTGCTAGTCGAATGGTTTTCAGAAATTTAGTGTACGAACACTTTAAGCGACGTCTTCACCATAGTTAGGGATGATTTTCAGTTTATTAAGTTAACTAATAATTTTTTGCTGGTTTGTGGTAATGTGCCACGTATTTTTTGAGGTTACTTCTTTTTTCTCTTTTTTTATGTGGATGAAGTGAGAACGTGACGTAATATTTCTTGTCTTTGATTCAATACCAAATTTTACCAAATTTTTGATTGAATACCAAATTTTAAAACACTTTTTTATATTATTTTTATTCCCGTGTTTGGTATAAAATTTTTGCAAGTATATCTTGTTACATGCCAATAATCTACCGGGTTAGTTTAGCAGGTTCAAATCCAGGTCGCAGTAAAAAGAACATTTTGCAAGTTTTTCAGAAAATTTATCTAACGTGTGCAGATTTTCGAACGTAAAAATTCAACAAACAGCTCCAGTTTGTTAGTGACGTTTGTTTTGCATGAACATTGTTTGTTCAACATCTATCAAGTTAAGACGTAAAGGGAAGACATTAATCAGATATTCATGCAAATCTCAGACTATAACCCATTCCTTACTGCCAAGTGAGACGATCGCGTCTATCCAATTTACATTTTGATGATCAAAGGCGCTTCATGCAAACAAGAGGTTTTAATAGGACGGAAGGAAAAACAGTACGCACTTCTTCAGAGATTCAAAAAAATTCAGATGTAAGTATGAAAGATTTGCAAAGTAGTCAAAGTGCAGAAAAGTTGACATACAACATAGACCACCATAAAAGAAGCAAACAATATATTGTCATAACTAAAATTGTAAAAGGAGGACAATTCTTTCTTCTTTCGTGTGGGACACCGAATCGTCAACGACCCGATGAACCCTGGTGTCAGAGTTTTTCAACCGCCGACTAGTAGGCCTCTGACATGGTTGTGTAACGACCGACCTCTAAGTAATCATAGACAGCAACCGGGACCGACGGCTTAACGTGCCGTCCGAGCCACGGAACCATCTCTCTTTCCGGACAATCAAGCGGTTCAGCCTGCAATGTCCTAACCAGACTGGGAACAAATTCACAAAGTGATTAATATCAACTTTATGAGTGTCCCGCCGAGAATCGAACCCGGAACCTTTGCGTCGCAGGCAGTCGCACTACCACTGCGCCACATCGGCCTTCAAAATACCTCTACAATTGCAAGTTGTTGATAGATCTAGGTTCTTTGATGAAAGGAAAGACCGTACACCGTAACCGCATCAAATTGCGGCTGTCACAGGTTCTCATTTTCGTGGTGGCTGTCACGAGTCGCAACATTGTGCGGTGTGTATACAATTCACATAATCACAGAGTGTCCGAAGATCCAAATTTATATTGTTCCTTGAAAGGCTTCCCTTAACAATAAAAAACTTTAATCATCTTGGAGACAGTAAAGTTTCGGGGTCCAGAAAGTTTTTGTTTGACTTATCAGACTCAACGGGTGACCCAAGACAATTATTTATTCTGTGCCCAAGAGCCCAAGGACTGGCAGTTTCTTTGTATTGTATCTCAGTTGTATGTCACTATTCGTGTTAATACTGTAAGAGCAATCCTAAACTGTTGTATAATTTTGTATATCAATCAATCAATTTCCTAAAACCAGCAATAAATTCTATATTTAACTTATTTAATGTAGTGTATATTCAAAATAAAAAGGATACCAACAGATTAAATAGACAATAATTAAATATAATTTATTACTGGTTTTAGGAACAAAGGGTAAAGATAATACCAAATCTTTTACATTCCGTCAAAAATAAAGCAAAAAGTTTATATTACGCTTATATATCTTTACAGCATTTTGTTTCCACTTTATTTTTGACCATACCAACATACGTATTATTATTGTTTTAAATATTGTAACATATGCGCCCCTAATAATTAGCAGATATTTATATATTTAGGTTCCAGTTACAATTTTTTTTTGGTTTTAATTCATAAAGTTGGTAAAAATAAAGACATTTTCCTTTAAAAAATAAGTATGTATACCTGAATTGCAATAAAAAATATTTTATCTGGTGTATATTTTCCTTTGAACTTCTGGTCTACTTTTTCGACAGTTTCACAAAGATTGGTTCATAGATTTACTCAAAATATTTAACGTAAAAAAATTGCCTACATTATTCGCGAAAACCAACATTGTAACCGTCTCGTCCGCCCTAGGCCAGCTGATGATTGATTCCACGTATTTATGTATGTTTATGTGGCAAAATAATAATCCGATCAATCTAAATGAAAGGCCTGGGAAATACAGAAACAAATTTTCGGGTTGCCAAATGTTTCAGGGTTGTACAAGTAGACCCTCTACACAACGACTAATAAATTCCCTTTGATAACACGATCTGCCGGAGTGGGGGCGGGGGTTAATTATATGTCCCTTTTTTCAGTTTCTCGATTCTAACATGGCGCATTGTAGCATCTATATGAAGCAATTAAAGCGCATTAAACTCACAAAAAAAAAAACTAAATGGCAAAAGTGCCTAAAAACGGCCACTTTTGGCATTAATTGCTATAACTTTAATTACAGAGAATATTTTATTGAGTTTGCAGGTTCTAATTTTACTAAAGGATAATACTTAAAACTTGGGCAACGGACATTCTGATAGATTGTTTGTGTAAAGATAAATCTTTTTATCTGTGAAATGGCCACTGTCGAGGTCGTTCACGGCTACACTCGCCTTAACAGAAAATACATGGTTTTTCCAAAATCGGTATTTTTTTTATTGCGTCACAGTGGAGCACCACATTGGTCGTCAATCCCACGATTTAATGTTATAAGTGAAGAAAACAATACCGACACCGCACACTTAAGTTTGAAAATATGGCGTTAGTTGCACTAGTTCGTTAGACATTGATCATCATTCTGCATTGTTTACCAAAATTCAGGATATTTTCAACAAAATCAGAATAGTAGAATAATTTAATCATCTTACTTTATCACCGATTGTTATATGAGCGTTATTTAATAATATAGTTCCATCAAAATATCAAATAACAAACACAGCGCAGCTCTATTCATTTCAAACTTTTGGTGTTTGTTTTCAACGTGACGTGAATTATGCATCTTGTTTTTGTTAGTTGTTAACCTAACCAAAAAAGAATAAAAATTATAGCATTCGATGATATTTTAAGTTAACCACGAGTTTTGTCTGTCTGTCTCACTGAATTTCAATAATACATAATTGATCAGAAATTAAAAGTGTGTCTATTTTCGCTATAAAAACAAATGCATTTTTTATGGGGTTTCCTTCGAGCAACGTCTTAAGTCTCGTACCGCGGATACGGAAGACCGCGTTAATCGAAGGCGGTTCCCTAAAAAAAATCGCCCGTTGGGAACCCTTTGCCCCCAACTCCGGCTCGCACTTGGCCGATTTTTACGGTCGCTGTCGCTTTGACTACCACGCAAATGCGCGTTTTTTGTTAAATATTTTGGTGGTGTCGGTATTGTTGCCTTTCCTCTGGCATTATTTATTTTATACTTTATTGCACATCGTACAAAAGGCCTCATGCCACGCGGCATTCTTTACCGAGTTGTAACTGGAGAGTAAACACAGAGAAAAAGAAGCGGGTGTTTTCACTAAACAGTTAAAATAAAAACAACATGTCGTAGTACTTCAAAAATAAAGATCTAGGTACTAATACATAATTACTATTCGTACAAAATACTTACACAAATACTAATGGCAATACTAATAAATTTACACACCTATTTCCCTTGCGGGTAGGCAGAGCGTTAACGACCGTAAATACAATTTTATATCTTATCTAAAATACTTTTTTAATGAAAATTTCTTAAATTTTATTACTAAATTATACTTCATTTCAAAAATATACAACTAGCTTCAACTGTCTTCAAATGCAAAAATTATAACACCTCGATACAGGCGTTGGGTTGATTGGCATACAGATGGCAGCCATAAAACAATTCCTACGCTCTTTTCACAGCTCATGCAACCAACTCTCCCAATCTTATGGCTGTACGGCTGGTTCCTTTGCCTTTTTCGATGAATAATTTAAAATGTGGTTAAACACAAGGCAAGGAATGCAGCACAGATATGATTTTTATAGTTGTTTTTACTAATTTATTACCGTGATAATTTGGTGGCTACGGCGTAGGTTCCGTAGCATATTGCTACGCTACAACTTTCATTAAATTTATTATGGAAACTAGTGAAAGTTTGAATTTGTTAAACGCTCAATAATACATTCAAATTTCATTTAAAATTCACAGGCCAGGTTCTGAATAAAAATATTTCTTCACACCCTGAATAGGCAAGGTCAGCAAGAGGTTGTCATTATCCCTGTCGGTGAAAACTTGTTAATGGCCCAGATGTAGGTAGTCGTAGATGTGTCGTAGTTTTGTTATAATGAGAGACAAAGAAAAGCGGTTCTACCACTATTTTTATTCTTTTTTTTCTTTATGTAGCCATTTTTGGGCTATACATATACGTATTTTTTTATTTCTAAAATTAGCTAGGGTAGCTTAGGGCCTAGAAAGATTGGTAATTTAGAGAAGGAGCACTTCTGTGCAGGTATTTAGGGGTTTTTTTCTTTTCAGGGGGTCCGGTTAATTATACGCATTTAAATAACACGCTTTGAAAATGTTGACTTTAATTTGAAACACATGTCGTTTAAAGATGGTGGTGACCAGCTCTGAGGTCTGTCCATCCCGGTTTTCTAATAATTATACATTACAAATTTGTTATAGGTTCTATTTTTTACAATGACGGAATGACGTCAATACAATATAATACTATCCTACTTACATTGAATAAAGTAATTTCATTTTAATTTTTAGTTCATTTTCATTTTATGACGGACTGACGTTACCATGTTTGGGTGAAATGGTTCCCGCCTAGTGGAGCCGATCACCCGTCTGCGAGCTCCGCAGAAGTCCCAACCCGAGGACGTTACCATGTCGCACTTTGACGCATGCGATTTTACAAAAGTGTTTGACAGACGCATCCGTCAGTCCGTCATAGTGTGGGTTTCGCTAAAGTACTAAACCAGTTTAGTAAGCAAAAAGCTGCCAGCCCTTGGGTCCTTGGGTCACCCGTTGCGTCCACAAGGCGTATGAATAAGTTAAACAAAAACTGGACCCCCGAGCTTTATTGCCTCTAAGATGATAAAGTTTTTTTATCGGAAAGGAAGACTCATGGAACAATATGAATTCGGCGTTCAGGGAACTTTGTGGTTGTGTGAATTGTATAAGGAGTATCAAAAAGAGAATAACAAACCGAAAGGAGGTCGAGGTTCTTATGAAACTGAACAACTTTCTTCATAGAATATAAGCCGAAATATGAAAAAATATATTGGACCTCCCTTAGTGAATTAACTAGCTGATCGGCAATTTTGTAATGGAGGTCAAATTTTGTATTTATATTTCGACTCATTTCCATGGGAAAAGTTGTTCAGTTTGATGAGTATAAGCGCACTTTGTGATTGATGATAATAATTAGAGATACACCGACCATGGTTTTGACTGACTACCGACTAATCGGTTTAAAATCAGCCAACTAGTCGCCGTTTACAAATATGGTGAACTAGTCAGCTGAGCGCTCATACTTTGGTTACGTTCGAAAATTTGCAAGTTTATTTTTTTTATATCTAACACGGGAAATGTTTTCAATATTTGGTATTTGGTATTCAATTTATCGCGGATTTTCATCGCTTAAACTACATTCAATCTGTTAACATAGAATTAGTCGTTGGATATTAGTTGCAAAACTAACCCAGGTAGATGGAGCCTCGCCACGCGTTACTGGCATTAAGATACAGTTGCAAAATTCGCGGGCAAGTGACGAGCTCCGTAGCCCAGATGGAAGAGGCGTCGCCTCTAGTAAATGGCAACAGTTGCAGTTTCAAATCCTGCCCGCACCGAAAAATTTAGCAAGTTTTCAAAAATTTTATACCTAACACGCTAAGTGTTTGAAACTTTGGTATTTAAAGTTTGATGTCTTTATTGCCGCCGATTCATGTTAATCATCCAACTAGTCGCCGACTATTTGGCGACTGTAAAAATGGCCGACTAATCGGTGCATCTCTAATTATAATATTGAATAGCCTTCCGTTAGTTGAAGGGCTTCCACTAATAGTATTACTTAATATAAATTTACAACACAATAAATTTAGGCCATATTTTTTCCGTTTATGACGGAGTTTTATTAAGTATAATAAATATTGTTATCTCGTTTTATTGAACATATTACAATTCATAAATTAATCAGCCGTACAACATATTGAATTACAGTGAGGTTCTGAACCGAACGTTTTCATATTTTGATAACTACGGAAAGTTGTGCAAATACACATATGGAATGGTATTTTTTACATCCTGCATATGTTCTGTGTATTTTTAGGGTTCCGTACCCAAAAGGGATAAAACGGGACCCTGTTCCTGAGACTAGATTTTGCAAGTTTTTCTCAAATAAACTGCCCACTGCTAACTGTTTTCCACGGGAATAAGGCATTTTAATATAGTCTATGTTCACCAGTGATAATGTAGGATTCTAATGGTAAAAGATAAAGACATTGTTTTGAGCTTTTCCTCAGCTTTTCCTTCAAACCGACCAACTTAGCAAGCCCAATTTGACTCCCATTTTTATATTAATCATCAAAATTGGGATTTGTGTGAAACGGTAAAAATGCTAAATTTATGCACCTGCTTAAGTTTTACATAACACATTGGTGGAATTGACACCTACTAAGTTAAAGCAAAAATATAGTCTTTATGAAAGCTTCCTTCGTATTAAAGGCTACCATTTTAGGGTTCCGTGCCCAAGAATTAAAACAGGACCCGAATATTGAGCTTTCCCTTCTGTCTCTCTGCCTAAACAAAAAATATTACTTTTTATTCTTTTTTTCAGTATCGATAACGAGAAAAACGTAAAAACTTGAAGTAAGTATTATCAAATATTTATAAAATTTAATTCAAAAATAAAGATATACGATAATACGACAGCCAGTAGTAGGTACGGAACCTTTCGTGCGACAGTCCGACTCGCAGGAGATCACACCGAGCTGTAAACAGTTTCACAACATACGTTTCACCGTTTTACAGTTCGCCAACTTAATGTGAAATGGGCTTAGAAATCAACCGCGAAAGATTCGATAGTGTTCGAAATTTGTATCCAATTTCTTGAAATCTCCATATTATGGGACGATATTTTTCTTAGTAATACTTCAAGATATATGCTACAAAAATATGGGGCTTAAAACACGATTTATTGAAATTGCTTTAATAGAAAAAAATCGCCTATTTATATGGTCCGTTTTTAGACAAAAAACCTCAACGATTTGATTGTTATCCATCATTTCATATTTTGTTTTGTGTCCTCTTCTTCTTGATTAAATGAATAATGAATCTATAAGCATACTTTTTGAAGTATAATGTTTATATTTTTTATAATTTAATAATTGTTTGGTTTTCCGGATCTGAGCCGTTATCGTCTGTTTATCTCTAACGCTGCGAAAAAAAGTGATTTTCTTTTTGGGACTGATGCCGCCGCCGGCCTTAACTTTTGCCGCGTCACCGTTCGTCGTACACTGCAGATCTTAGTTACCGTAAAATAACTATTCTAGGAATTAGAGCTGTGTAAAACAAGATGGTCTAGCAGTAAACTGTTTGCAGTAAACTGTGTTTAACGTTACATTAAGTCTACAGCTGTCAAGGCTATTAAACTTTATCGCAGATAATAGTAATAAAAACGTTTTACTTTAACTAATGTATGTAGGCGTATTTGACGAAGTACCTACGTACATACTTAATAAGATTAATGGTTTTATAAGAAAATTATATACCCAACACGTTGTAGTCTTTTTAAAAGTACACGTGAATAAGTACCAACGTATATGGGTACTTACTTAACTTCCTTGATACTTACTAAACTATGTACCTACTTGTCTTCGTCTATGAACTTGAACCTTCGATATCCCTTCGATACATCGTACCCGTCGGAACGAGACGGAGGATCGAGTTGCTAGAACCTGTGATTTGATATATTTTTTATGTTTACATATATCCACATGTAAATATGAAGTTTATACTGTAGGTAGGTAATAAAACCCTGAAAGTTTTTGGCTTGCTAAAACCCTAGAAACTCGAAAATAAAATGACGTCCCTCTAAATCCGGTGGACTGCTAAAGATGGTGAACTAAAATTTAAATTTTTCCTGCGACATGGGTGTCAGAGGTAAGGAAAACTTTTATAAATGTTTTATTATACAGGAAGTATGAATAAGGGTATAACAAGTTAAAAGAAGGTTAAGGTACTCATGAAACTGCGCAACTTTCCCCATGGAAAATAGGTCGAGATATTAAAAAATACCTCTATATATGGATCCGCATAGCCAGCTGATTGGGCATTTAGTATGAAAGGTAATTTTTAAATGTTTAAGGCCATGGAAAATTGTTAATTTTCATGAGTACCTTGAAATTTATTGTTACTCCCCTATAATTCATAGAAATTGGGGAGGCTCATCCGGAGAAGTTTGTGTGGTTGTTCAAATAACCAGCCCGATCCCACCCTTGGGGCGTGACTGGGCTTACGAGTTGTTCTGGGAAGAACGGATTGGACTGAATCTACTCGTCACGTGCTGGTAGTTTCCAAAATGGGGAACAAATAAGGGGCCTTCGCAACCCCGCCGGTGGAGGTGTCGGTTGAAGAGCTTGAGTGTGATCTACTTGCAATGGTTGCAGCAGTAGCTACTGTGATGTCGTCATCATCATCCGAAAGGACGTGTCTGGCACGGCGTTTAAAACGATGGGGGAAGTAAATTCAATTCAAATTGTAGTTTTCAGTGAGACACCGAATTATAATTTTTTGCGAATGTATCTGCTTACCATTGTACCTGATAACTTAACATGAATAAATGAATTATGAATTATTATGAATTCTTTATTTTAATAAACATAATTCCTAATAGGTAAAACTATAATAAACAATTATGAGGCTTGACAATGAAAGGGTTTTTATGATGAGGAGCGATGTCGAAAAAGCGACGAGACGCTTCCTTCATATACGCTTTAATAGTAGGGAGACCTAAGTCGATGTGGAGGTTGGCGTTCCCCACGTACCAGGGCACCCCAGTAGCATTGCGCATGAAATGGTTTTGGATGACCTGCAGCATTTCAGACGTGAATCGAAAGTGAGAGCAAAGGTTACGCTGGCGTAGGTCATAATAGGCTTGACGCCGGTGGTGTAAATTCTTACCTTATTTCTAAGGGAGAGTTTGCTCTTGTTTAACATCGAATGTTGCGGACCCTCATGATGTGGCTACGGAAGCTAAGTCTGGAGTCGAGGGTGTCTACTAGGTATTTGGACTCATTAACCCAGGGGATAGGTCAGCCGAAAAGCTTTACAACGGGGACGTTCAGACGGTTCGAGCCCTTACGAAGGTGCACATCTGCACTTTTTTCGGAATTGACCTCGATTCTCAATTTGTGGAAGCAGCTGCCGAGGTCCAGTGCGCTCTGAAGAGTCTTTGCTAGTTTGTCGTGGTTATGGTGGGACGCGTAAATGGTTGTGTCAATCAGCAAACTTAGGCACCTGAGACGTGGGCGATTTGGGGACATCGCTAGTGTATAGCATGAAAAGGAACGAGGACAGGACGGAGCCCTGGGGTACTATGAAGTGAAGTGGACGTTGGACTTCGAAGTCGACCGTCAAGACGAAGGTCAAGTCGAAAAGGAGTGTCGCGTCGCGCTTTACATAAGCCGCCCCCTGAAACTTTATTATCTTGTTACTGGAAATCTAACAATACTTAACAGTACAGCTTCGTTCATATTTCCAGGAAAATATTGATACCAACTTAATTTATCTAATCTTATACTAAGCGTTTCTATGCCATTTTTAGGGTTCTATACCTCGGAAAAAACGGAACCCTGCTAGGATCGCTTTGTTGTCTGTCCTTTCGTGTGTCAAGACCCTTGTCAAGTCAGAAGCGCGTAGAGATATTGAGTTGAAATTGAAACTATATACCTACTCAAGTCTGCGGCCGCTTTTAGTTGTAATAAAACAGGCCATGAGAGTGTTGGACATAACAAATATAGGGTTTCGTAGTCAATTAACATGAAATGAACCTTATTTCAATGCTTTAAGATTGTTACTACAAAACTTACTACTGTTACATTAGCAGAAAGGGAAGCAAAAAAAAATTATGCCTCCCTTTCACATGCATGAAATTTTATTTAGTTTATTGCTGACATTTCAAGGTGTAAAACTAACGAAGTTATTAATTCAGGGCATACGGACAATCAGAGTTGACAATATGATAAGAATTTCCTGTTTCTAGTAGACTACGAAAAAAAAACAAGCTCCTAAGGCCGTTTTTGCTGTAAAAAATGCATGTTTTTGACTCTCTTGAACTCTCGAAGGAATCAAAATTCATAGAGTACTACTGCGGACCAAGAACTGTGGAATTTGACAAGAAAAAGCTATTACAGTACAAGAGCAGGAAATTTTTATTTAAATATGCACTTTCAGGGAGCTTAAGTTAGCATGTGCAGGTCGTGGCCATGACGACGAATTGGCCAGATCATGATCATGTGACGGAACCATCTCAATGGGCTAGTTCAACTCGCAGTTGCCCGGCTTTTATTAGGATATAAATTTAGGCACATTGGGGGCGTAAAGAAGTAAATTTTTATCGATTAATGTTCATTAAAGAATATAAGTAATAAATATTAAAAACATGTAGCTATTTAGACTGACGGCTCAAAAGTGAAGGATGGGGAGGATGACGCTTGGCGTAACTAAACGCGTCAATGACATCACAAGCTTTTGTATAACAAAAAAATATATTTCTTCCATTCTCACAAGTTACAAAAACACATAAGTGTGGGAGTCTTTCTTTAAATTCTAAAAAAGAACCTGTGTTGGAGAACTCCGCTCTTCCTCAAACATAAACTTGTATAATGTAACCTTTACAATTTGTTGTTACAGTTGATTTAAAAAAAACACATTTTTTTTAATTAAAACAAAATAATTAAAAAGTATAGTAACAGAAAATATTAATGATAAAAACCGGTATGTGCGATATCCTCAACTTCTTCGTATGTCCTATGTAACTAAAGTTATGTCTTACTTAATTTTAAATAGAATAAGTCACATGAATTTGACATAGACTCATTTTTGACGAATCGCAGGGACATGGCACAGTCGAGAGTGGCGCCATTTAGTTCCCAGTTTCCCTCATTCGGACTGCATCTTTAATGGCGGCTGAGGTGAAAGTAAACTATTTTAATATACAAACAAATATTTAAAAAGTAGCCCAAACATTAATTACTCATTTAATCATGAGGAAGAAGAGGACACAAAATAAAATATGAAATGATGGATAACAAACAAGTCGTTCAGGTTTTTAGTCTAAAAAACGGACCAAAAATGCAAAATAAGACCTGACTTGGAGATTTTCTTCTATCGAGGCAATTTCAATAAATCGAGTTTTGAGCCCCATAGTTTTGTTGCATATATCTTAAAGTAAGTATTATATATTTCTACTAAGTAAAAAAAATATCGTCTCATTATTTGGAGATTCCAAGAAATGGGATTCAAAACTCCGACCACTATACCCAACCTTTTGCGGTTGATTTCTAAGCCCATTTCACCTTAACTAGCCAGCTCGCAATAATAGGTCTAGTTCTAGTCTGTCTAGTATTATAGTGGACTATACATGCCGGACAGTGACGGAGGAGTGCGACGCCTGATGTGGCACACTGGTAGTGCCACTACCTGCGTCGCAAAGGTTCCGGGTTACATTCCCGGTTGGGAATTCACAAAGTTGATATTTATCACTTTGTAAATTTGTTCCAATTACACTAACTGTCCATAAGGAAGATGGTTTCGTGCTTCGGAGGGCACGTCAAACCGTCGATCTCAGTTGCTGTCTATGATAACTTAGACGGCGGTCATTTCTACAAGGTGTGGTAATGTTCGGCGCGCAGCCGCCAATACTTACTTTTTGGTAATGATGTGTAATTATAGGTTTTAAGATGCTATTTATATTATGCCGTGTGATGGCATAATATAAATATTACGGCTTAGAATAGCATCACCCCATTTCTTGCCCGTGGGAGTCGTTAGAAGCGTCTAAGGGACTCGAGGGTGGGTATTGCAATTTTAGGCGATGGGCTGACAACCTGTCACTATGGCGATACACAATTTTCCGGATGACCCTCAAATGTTTGTCAGACGTGGCGTAAATGTCCGTTCTTTGCGGCCGTTTACGCTCTGCCTACCCCGAACGATTATAGGCGTGATATGTGTATGTGTAAGATGCTATTTTGTTGAGTTTGATTCAATCACAGACCAAATAACTTGACAGCGCATGACGTTTCGGTGCTCGGTGGATTCAATAATATTTTTTGTACAAAATCCAACCAAGCTTCACGATTTACGCTTTTATATCTCAGCAAAATCCTTCAGGCATTATCGAATAATATACAATATTAAATTTAAGAAAATAAGCTGATAACGTTTGTTATATTTTGCAAGACCTTACCAGTTAAATGTTGCTAACTTTCACATCACCGAAAGGAGCAGAAGCTAGCAGTACATTCAACTTTGCCTTGGAAACGCGCATATTATTGAATCTCAACTCAACACGAAGTTTGAACTTTCCGGTCACTGTACAACTCTGCATAAAGTATTTAAATGTAAGCTTCAGAGTTTAGAATTGCGATCGTTATTTGTTGCAAGTGTTGCAACACTAGCCAACGGTCCCTTCTTAGACGGCGGCAGTCGTAATTAACGTTTTAAAAACTCTAAAGCTTGGGTTCGTAGAGTCGGTGTCCCACACGGCAGAAAAAGAATCGGTGGGTGAGAATGCCAGTGCCCTTGGGCCTCCCTCCATTTTCGTCTCTCTCAGCCTTATTATCTGTGCTCGATTGTGTTATAAAAAGTCCATGTTAAAAGCAAAATCTACCCTATGGTTTGTCGAAGGAAATCTACAGGTGCCTGTAGCTGTGACTTGTAAAATTGTAGACCTGTAGCTTCATAAAACGCCCGTAGTTGTAATTTCCATCAGTGTTGCTGTTTGAATATAAATTTTCACCTGATGTTGCCACTTTTTGCCTGTAGAATTGTAGTTGAAAAATGATAGCATAGGACACTGGACTCAATTTCAGAAGTCCGCAAATAATGGTCCGGTAGTGGTAACTCGTATCACACTTTCTTATTCTCGAATTTTATACATACATATATCACGCCTTTATCCCTTGCGGGGTAGGCACAGCGTAAACGACCGCAAAAAACGGACATTTACCTACGCCACGTCTGACAAACATTCGAGGGTCATTCGGAAAACTGTGTATCGCCATACTGACAGGTTGTCAGCCCATAGCCTAAAATTGCAATACATACTCGAGTCCCTTCGTCGCCTTTTACGACACCCACGGGAAAGAAATGGGGTGATGCTATTCGAAGCCGGCATCACACGGCATTCTAAGCCGGTATCACACGGCATGAAAACGGTATGTGCGAATTTATTAGGGTATGTGTGACTTTATACTTATATACTTAATGAAATATAAAATATATAAAACATTGATTTTTGTGTAGATCAATAGATAGACATTTCCAGATCTAAGTACCTACCTCACAATAAATACAAAGACAAACCATCAATGATAAAAACGCCAGGTCCGGGTAAATTACTCTCTCTAGTAATAAATGTGGTACCAGGAAAAACTATTCCCGTTATAAGCACATCTTCAAATTATAATAAAAATATATTTCCGACAAAAGACTCAATACAAGCGAACGATTCCTTGTTCCGAAACGAGGTTCTTCACAACAACCGTTATTATGGCAGTATTTTTTTAATAAACAAAAGAAAAGCGCCAACACGAACTACTTATCATTCATTATTTTGTTCCTTAGTTTTGTGTAAAAATGAGTAAAATAAGAATCAATCTTTGTTTTTAACAAAAAAAGTTGCAGGGATAGTTAAAAGTTAGCCAAGGAAGCTTCCGATAACATGTTGTTGACAGCTACACGAGCGCATTTCGAAATGGAACTTTAGATGGCGAGAAATGCACATCATTCTTTATGCTTCATGCACACAGAATTCCGCTATTTGAAAAGAACGTACATTTTTCGACGACTACGATTTTATTGACGTAAGCGTTAATTTGCTTGCTGGCTGATAAAACTCTAATATCGTGCTCGTACGCGCGCCATACTTATCTGTGATTATTTTAAGAGAATCGGGGCGCCCAGGGCACAAAGTAAGTATTGGCGGCGGCGCGCCGAATACAGAGAGCTCACTTCAAGTAAACGTCACGAAACTTTCGGACACATGCACACGCCGCCGCGCCGTTTACGAAGAAATCCAAACACACTCGTAGTCGAGTGTCAACTGCGTAAATAGGTAATAAATAGGTTTATTTGTATACGATGTGATTTGTAGAGGTACAATGTTCCTATAATATTTAGTACCAACTTAAATAAAAACTTGCTGTCATTAAAAAACAAACAAGATTAATAATTCTAATCAATATATTTTGTTATAATGTGATTTTATTTTCTACTTCATTATAGGCTAAAAACAACTTTCCATGTTTCATGTACATACATGCACTTAATTATCACGCCTATTATCCCTTACGGGGTAAACGGCCGTAAAAACGGATATTTACGCCACGTCTTACATATATTTGAGGGTCATTTGGAAAATTGTGTATCGCCATAGTGACAGGTTGTCAGCCAATCGCCTAAAATTGCAATACACACCCTCAAGTCCCTTAGTAGTCTCTTACGCCTCCCATGAGAAAGAAATGGGGTGATGCTATTCTAAACTGACATCACACGGCACCTCCCTTTTCAAGTATATTTTATTTAAATATACCAAGATATTACTACGTACTTTTCAGTACATCAACCTTTTGTGATTATCAAACCTGCGGGCTAAGCGGAACCCGGCCGAGCAGTAATTGAAATTGAAATTTTTTATTCAATGTAGGATAGTAAGGTATTATCATATCACTT
This sequence comes from Tuta absoluta, assembly GCA_027580185.1. Lineage (NCBI taxonomy): Eukaryota > Metazoa > Arthropoda > Insecta > Lepidoptera > Gelechiidae > Tuta > Tuta absoluta. The sequence goes on from JAQAHW010000009.1 coordinate 8,562,129, forward strand.
ATTGACGTCATGAACTGTTATTGTAAAAAAAAGAAATTTGTATCACACTATTTTCTTTTTTTTAAACAATTTTGTGATGTCCTAATAGAAAACCGGCTCGGACCACGCGGGCCTCGACCCTATACCATCTCGCTATCAAAAGTAGTACTTTTATTACTAATTTTATAACTCATGTATTTTCAAATCCATAGGTCAACGTAGGTACTCATGAAATTGAACAAGTTTCGAATGGAAAATGGGTCGACTTAAAAAAAAATATTTAACTCCCATACAAAATCGGCAACCAGCTGGCTGATTTACCATGGGAAGCCCAATTTTTATTCATATTTAGACCCATTTTTTATAGGGAAAGTTGTTAGGTTTTCTTTAGCACCTTTCGGCTTGATATACCCTTTCTGTTACTCCCTGTATGTTTAGGTACCTACTCCATTTTTAAAAATCGGTAAGAAAACTGTGGCAGCCCTTGACGAAAGCGGAAATAATCGAAAAAAGGCCCGAGTGATCCTTCTGTACATTCTCTATTTTGTATCCAGGGCCATGCCCAGGGGCCTACATCACTCTTTCAAGGTCACGATATTGACACCTACTGAATGCCTTCTGAAAATGCAATCATACTGTGAGATAGGTTTCTATTTTTTGGTGTTTTTACCAGACTGCCCGCGATAAAAGAGTGAAATGTTTTGATGAGTTTGGGATGAGCATGTCAATTTTTGCATTTGTTTGGGAGTGATGTGTCTGTTACACTAGTAACTGTTACCTAATCTGTGGCCAAGGTAATACACCTACATTATTTAATCACCACGCTACATAGATTCTCTAGTACCTAGTTACCTACATGTAGGGATTTACTGTAGATGATAAGAGCTTCAAGGAGAGGTTGCACGCGGTTGAATTAATTCGCGTCACTCCAATAACCCAATTTTGGCTTCTGTTAATGCCGTGTGATGCCGGCTTAGAATAGCATTATCCCATCTCCTTCCCGTGGGAGTCGTAAGAGGCGACTTAGGGACTCGAAGGTGTGTATTGCAATTTTAGGCGATGGGCTGACAACCTGTCACTATGGCGATACACAGTTTTCCGAATAACCCTCAAACATTTGTCAGACGTGGCGTAAATGTCCCTTTTTTGCGGCAGTTTACGCTCTGCCTACCCCGCAAGGGATTATAGGCGTGATATTTGTGTGTGTCAAAATCATGCTAATGCTTTCACGTAAGACCTATTTTTCTTTGAGTTCTAGTTTTAAAACACTCACTTCAACGTGTTGGGAGTTTGGAGAATTTGCAAAAAAGTTGTTCAATTTCATCGTCTGATCATGGCTGCAAAGTTTTCGGTGCCCCTTTCCTTACCCCCCGTATAGCCAACTTCCCTATTTATTACTTATTCATTATAATAACGAACGGATTATGCCGGGGTCCATGGTCGAATTAATAAGTTGTTGGCATCATTTCTACAGGAAACCAAACATTTTTTGCGATAACGAGCACTCAACGGTGAAAATAGTCGCTTTCAGCAAGTTTTAATAGCAAGCTTAAATAAGTATCTGTATCGTAAATAATTAAAAGTCGATATTGGTCTGATAGAGATGCTTTCACGAACGCAAAAGCCGTTTGTTCGTGCCAGACAATTACTTTATTTTTCTATAACTTTCTTTCATTCAGCATTCTTTATATATTATCTGTCACCAGGCTATCTACACTAATATTATAAAGAGGAAAGATTTGATTGTTTGTTTGTTTGTTTGTTTGCATCGAATAGGCTCCGAAACTACTGGCCCGATTTGAAAAATTCTTTTACCATTAGAATCCTACATTATTCCTGATGAACATAGGCTATATTTTATACGAGAAAAAAATAGGGATCCGCGTGAAAATTTCGATAATGTAACCCAACGTGTGAAAAATGTGCCAAAAAAATATCTTATATCGCGTACGCTGTGGAAATTATTGACAATAGAAGTGATGTACTACAGTTTTATATCTATAATAATGTCCGCGATACCATATGTCTAACTATTACAGTTATGCCACAATAACTACTTTTTCATTTAAAAATGTACAAACTACGCCACATTATTCGTACCCGTGTAATGATTACATTTAATCATTACTGTATTAAAGGGTGTCAGGGATAGCCATCCGAATACTGATAGGGTACATGCAGACCATGAAACTGAACAACTTTCCCCGAGGAACATATTTCGGGAAACGTAAAAAAACTGACTTCCCATAGTGAATGCAGTCAGCTGATTGTGATTTTGTATGGAAGGTCATTTTTTTGGCGTTTCCTGACATATGTATCTAGGGGAAAGTTGTCCAGTTTTATGTTTCATGCACCCTATCAGTATTCGAAGGGCTGTCCCTTACTCGGTATAAAAAAGACGACAATAAACATTAAAAAAATCTACACTAAAATAATACATACATACACATATCACGCCTATTATCCCTTGCGGGGTAGGCAGAGCGTAAACGGCCGCAAAAACGGACATTTACGCCACGTTTGACATATGTTTGAGGGACATTTGGAAAATTGTGTATCGCCATAGTGACAGGTTGTCAGCCCTTCGCCTAAAATTGCAATACACACCCTCAAGTCCCTTAGTCGCCTCCTACGACTCCCACGGGAAAGAAATCGAGTGATGCTATTCTAAGCCGGCATCACACTAAAATAATAATAATATAATCTACACTAATATTAGAAACAGGTTTTTTTTATTGTTTGTTTGAATTGACAAGCGCTCAAATTTCATAATATCCACTTTTTCTATGACCATTTCGGAGATTTCTGATTGCAGATTCATAGTGAAAAAGTTTCAAATTTTTCTGTTGAAAATATAGGAAAAAATAATCAATTTTCTGAAATCGTGCTTGTGACGTCACAATACGATGATTATCCTGCAAAAAAAACACATCCGTTTGCAGACGTAAATTTACAAAAAAAAGCGCATCATGAGCGCCAAAACTGTCAATAACGTCAAAGTACATAGTTGGCTGGGCTGGGTTGCCAACTGGGTTTTTTTTTTCGTACTGAAGCACTTAAGGCTAGCGCAGACTGTGGCTTGTACGTCTACGCAAATGAAGCACGCGCGTCGACGCACCGGTTGTAATCTATGGAACCAATTTGGAACTGGAAGCTTAAGAAACATGCCATGAACATGCCACACCAGATGCGGGCCGTGTTGACATGTCACACGCCAACAAGTAGGTAACTACCGAAGAGTACCAACTGACTAAGTTACTAGATTAGATGCCAAAGGCAAAACAAAATGCTTATCAATATCAATATCTACCCGGGTGTCGTAAAAGCCGACTAAGGGATGACTCCAGGAAATGGGCAGCAGCGTTGTCAGTGAATACAACACCTTACACTGCGCTCGCCATTCACAGCGTGGTGAGTATGGCAAATAACCCCTTATAGAGGGAGGCCCATCTCCAGCAGTGTGGTATTCCCTAAGGGTATTCCCACACTTGTGTCTTTCCTGCTGGGGTTTTGACCTCTTAGTACTACACGACTCTACTAAAGTTACGTGAGTCACGATTCGTAGACTCTCCGTTTCTTAATTTGAGTAAAGTTTGTACGTCTTCGTCTTTCTCTTTTCCCTTCCACCCTCCCATTCTGCAACGTTTTTTACTTCCTAATTAAGGCGGAACTATACTATCTGACGCGTCCATCAGCCGCGTCCATCAGCTGCGACTTGTTTGAATCTGTGTAGTAATTTATGTGAAACTGCAAACTATCTAAGTCGCGCACAGTCTGAGAGAGATATCTTGCCGGTCGGATGCCATAGACAATGTGCACTGGCCTTTAGACTCTGGAGTCGCTTTTAATTTATTTCGTGGACGTAAACACGTAAACGCTTCTTTTTATCTTATTTCTTGGTAGACAATACAATGAGCCACAGTTAAGTAAAAAATTTCGTCCGCGGACACTCCGTGCACGCACACTGTCTTAAGCCGCGGCTGATGCGTCAGATAGTATTTTTCCGCCTTTAGACTTCTTTAACATCCAATTTAATCAAAACATTTCAATACGTAAAATCGTTTGCAATCAGCATTTGCAAGCAAAATTATGAAAAATTCCAAAACCTCGTACAGAAGTGAATACTTGTCCTCGCGTGTCGTACGGGAGACCATAGTTTCGTATTCGTACGAGGAACCTTGTATTCTACGGTTGGCAACCCTGGAAATGTATGGTAATGTCGCGGTCAATCATCTTTCAATCATCAGTATTGCCATTATATTTTATTATTTTCAAGAATTGTAGTGATACCATTTTAATAATCGTATTCTGACGTCATCATGCACTTACGACCTTTTAGAATGAGCAGTTTTAAATTATTTGAATAAAAAGGGATAACAGTGTTGTTTTTTCTAAAATGTTACTCGGGGGCTCCACTTGTACCTTATAAACGGCGATAGTTAGATAGAGTTGGAATTTTTACGGATGACGTAAATATTTTTGTTTTCGCTATAACACGAATACAAAAAAAATTATAGATTAGGGGGCCTTGAGGATTCCATACAAAAACGTGTTTTTTTTGCTCGTTTTTATATATAATCGTTCGGAGTATGTGTGCGGTGTGTAGTAGGTGTCATAATATACCATGTAGATAGATATTAAGTTAGATGCTCTAATGTATTAGGACATTATTCAATAATACATCTGACATGATCCCGGATGGTCGTTTCACTCAATAACATTACTCATCCTTACGAATATGCAATACATGTGTTTTATGAACGATAATAGTTAGGCAGTGGAATTTTCACAGAAGGAACAAGTTTTATTGTTGCCGCTATTATAATAAATAGGTACCTACTAACTTCAAACGTAATAAAATGTATATATCATTACTCCATACAACAAATGTGATTTTATACATAATTGATTGGAACGTTTTGTGCACGTAACTCGTACTTGGCCGATTTTTTATTCATTTAAAACATTGCAAAAGAAACACATACAAAGAATAATGACACAACAGGACAACTTATTTCTACTAAGAAATTTCTTCCAGCCGACCTACGTCAAGTAAGACTTTATATTTTATAAGACAAATTCAATATTTTCAATATTCAAAGACAGTTTTTTCAAATATTCAATAAAACGTTTTGAGTAGAATATAATTTTTTTCCTCTTTTGTTTCAGATTCTTCGCAGTGCTGTACCCGCTGCGTCTGCCAGTGGCCAGGAGGAGAAGCAAACAGATGCTGTACATTGCCTGGGCGGTTGCTCTCGCCTGCAGTTTACCACAGGTTAGACTTCCAAGTCAGGTTGTAACAAATAGGGTATTACAAGGTGAAAGGAGGTCAAGTTACTCGTGAAACTAAACAACTTTCCCCATGGAATATAAGTCGAATCGAAATATTATGAATAAATCTGAACCTTCCATACAAATTGCCGATCAGCTGGGGAGGTCCAATTTATTTTTCATACTTCGACCTATGTTCGGCCGTGTCACACCTCTGACACTGGCGCTCAAATGTATGAATCAAACGCGTTGCTACTCACACAGTCTAAGCTCGCGTAGGTGAACGCGGACCATGCTTGTGTGTGTGAGACAACATGTCAGGGTTGCCGCCATTTTGCGTTTGCGAACCGGGAATGCAATGTGATGTGCGGCAGTTTGAAATGACCTTCGTCGTCGCGTCCTTGCTAGCCGGTGTCTGAGCGTCCTCCGAGCGCGGGTGGGCGGCGCTTGTAGGGGGAGGCAGGGAGTGACCATACTGTACGCTAGTACTATTAATTATCTATTAATTATACTGTGGCCGTGTGATGCCGGCTTAGAATAGCATCACCCCATTTCTTTCCCGTTGGATTCGTAAGAGGTGACTGAGGGACTCTAAGGTGTTTATTGCAATTTTAGGCGATGGGCTGACCACCTGTCACTATGGCGATACACAATTTTCCGAATGACCCTCAATCGGGTTAATCATTTGTCAGACGTGGCATAAATGTCCGTTTCTTGCGGCTGTGTACGCTCTGCCTACCCCGCAAGGGATTATAGGCATGATATGTGTGTGTGTGTATGTGTGACCTATGTTTCATGGGTTAAGTTAATTAGTTTCATGAGTACCTTGACCTCTTTTCGGCTTATTTTACCCTTTTTGTTGCTTCTTGTATAGCTGTCCGATCTATGCGTCCGAGCGTCAAGATCAATTTCAAACATAATTCTTAAGAAAGCCCATGTACTATTTGGACATGTGGAACAACTCCAAACAGTCGACGTCGATGACTATTTTATTATTTTTTATACATGGTGTAAAAAAATTAGCTAAGAATATTTTAAGGGGTGAACCAGTACGTGAAACTGAACAACTTTCCCCAAGGAACATAGGTCGAAATATGAAAAAAAAAATTGGCCCTCCCATACAAATTATCCCGCCCGGGTAACACACTAAGTATGGGAGGGTCAAATTATTTTTTCATATTTCGACCTATGTTCCTTGGGGAAAGTTGTTCAGTTTCACGTACTGGTTCACCCCTTAAAATATTCTTAGCTAATTTTTTTACACCTTATATAAAAGGTTGTTGCACAAACGTACAAATGGCGGGCCTAATGCCACGCAGCATTCTCTACGGGCCAGACATAGAGTAAACAGAGAGTTTAATGCAGGTGTGCTCAAATTTGGAAAAGGTTAAACGAGAAGTTACTTACTAAATTAAAGGATAGTATTATACACACACATTATAATTTATAATGTATGTAGTAGCACCATTATGATGGTTCTCACTCACACATGCGTGCCGCACAAGTTTGAGGTGTTTAACCGTCCTGATACGATACTGACAGAAGAAATTGTATAAACCGTTTTACACGTAGGTAGTACGTAGAAGCACTAATAGGTACTGAGGCTCAAGAGCACACACGACACCGTCATTTCACCGTTCGGCTGTCATTTTCCGGACATTCTTCAGTCCGATCCGTACTTTTCAGAACAACTCCCAGTCGCGCCCCAAAAACTTCTCCGGGTGAGCCCTTACTCGTCACCAACCAGTCAGGTGTAGGTAGGTTTCATAGCCGCGGGGCTACAACAAACTATAATAAAAGAAAAGCCCACTTTTTCCAAGGGCTACCATTATGTACAATCAAACTCTCCCACACCGAACACCACACGCTTGAATAAACTACCTACAAGCCTACGGGTACCCATAATTCCTGATTTGTCTAAGAACAAAGAAGTATTTATTGTCTGTAGGCGCTTCCTACCTATATCTAGTACTTACTTGTATTTATTCTGTGACTATACCTTGCTCTCTTTTTATTCAACCTACTTCATAAAAGGAGGTTTATCATTTCGACTCGCTATGTATGTAATATGCTTAGAAATCTATACTAAAATGATACATGGAAAAGTGTGTTTGTTTGTTCGTCTGTCCGTCATACCAAAACGAAACGATCTTTTTGATTTGATATATGATTTTTTGTATGTAGTTGGTAAAGATGAAGAGACAAATACTGAAATAGGGTTCCTACCGCGGTCCTAATTTTTGTTGAATTGTCATCTGGGTCGAAGTAACAAAACATTCAGTTTAACAAAAATAAGTATCGCGGTAACAACCCCGTTTCAATATTTTGGGTTATTAATATAAATAATAAATAAAATTCGTTTATTTCTTTCGACAAAACAATGGCAAAGCCTTAACATAAATTGAAAAAGTATGACATTATTCACAAGTTTTGTTCTGTGAGAGACTAGTGTATGTGATAGGCGCAAACCCGTGTTACATATCACCGGACAAGATCAACAGAACTGTCATGATATATACCTACTCATACACTATTATGTGTGACCGTGAAAGATTAAAACAGTTTATTATGACAAATGCTGCTTTTTACCGGTGGAAAAAAATCTATTTAGCATAGGAACATACAGGGTGTAAGGGACAGCCCTCCGAATACTTATAGGGTGCATTCAGACCATGAAACTGAACAACTTTCCTTAAAAAAATATTTCAGGAAATGCCAAAAAAAATTATTTTCCATAGTAATTATAGTCAGTTGATCTTGATTTTGTATTGGCGGACAAATATTTTTGTCTTATTATGTTGGGCTCTCAAAGCTCCTGAGAAAATGCATCACATAATATCAACTTCCTTGTGTATCTTAAAATTAAATACTCTTAAGCCAATGCCAATGATCCCTATTGAATTGATTTCGCAACTATCTCGTACCTATATCGATTTATGTTGTAATGTTTTCTGTTCTTATACGAGTATAAGTGTGTTTCGAGTTTTCAATGTGAGCCATAAAGTGTTTCTACATACATACACATATCACGCCTATTATCCCTTGCGGGGTAAGCTGAGCGTAAGGGGCCGCAAAAACGGACATTTACGCCACGTCTGAAATATATTTGAGGGTCATTCGGAAAATTGTGTATCGCCATAGAGACTGTCAACCTGTCAGCCCATCGTCTAAAATTGCAATACATACCCTCGAGTCCCTTACTCGCCTCTTACAACTCCCACGGGAAAGAAATGGGGTGATGCTATTCTAAGTCGGCATCACACGGCAAATGTTTTCAGTGTTTCTATCTACCTATCTACCTATCTAACACAGAAGTTACAAGAAGGTTCTACAGAATCGCTTTATAACTTTTGAAGGTACAGGCTGTTCCTACAATGAGTAAATAAATTTATTTATTAAAATGATGAATAAATTTATATATTCTGTATATGAAGCCGGTTTATTTTTGCAAAAATCCTACTTCGTTATGCTAATTTAGATCAGCTTACGTATCTGAAACCCCTAAGGCATTTAGTTCATTTGCCCTTTAGGTACTTCAGACTTTGGCGAAACCGTGGGATTGGGATTGTTTAACAGAATTAATATTTAGTTAACCTTTACTGCAGTGGTGAAATTGTTGACCAGCATAATTATTTAATAAATGTTACTAATATACATAAACATACACACATCACGCCTATAATCCCTTGCGGGATAAGCAGAGCGTAAACAGCCGCAAAAAACGGCCATTTACAACACGTCCGACAAATGTTTGAGGGTAATTTGGAATATTGTGTATCGCTATAGTGACAGGTTGTCAGCCCATCGCCTAAAATTGCAATACACACCCTCGAGTCCCTTATTCGCCTCTTACAACTCCCACGGGAAAGATATGGGGTGATGCTATTCTAAGCCGGCATCACACGGTTACTAATATAATAATATATTCATATCAATTTATAGGTACCTACCTACAAACACGAAAAATTCCAAGAAATAAAATGAATTGAGAGGTGGAGAAACACTTGATAGAGTCTGTGCCTATGTACTGTGAAAACTACGGAACCGCTTTTGATGAAATTAATTCGAAATCAGAAATCTAACCGAATACGAATATACACAAATAGGTACGATTAAAAGTTTTGACAACGCTTACTATTTTCGTGTTGGTCGCTCGATGAACCCTGGTATCAGAGTTTTTCAACAGCCTACTACTACTAATAGGCATCTAATATGGTTATGTTACGACCGCCGTCTATGTAATCATAGACAGCAACCGGGACCTACAGCTAAGCGTGCGCTCCTAAGCACTGTCCTAACCAGACTGGGAACAAATTCTCAAAGTGTTAAATATCAACTTTGAGAGTGTCCTACCGAGAATCGAACCCGGAACCTTTGCGTCGCAGGCAGTCGCACTACGTCTGCGCCACATCGGTTTCCAACACACTTACTGAAAATGCCACTGCGGACCAGCTATTATACATACCATGTATATACCACTCGAGGTTAAACCATACCTGCCACCATACGCATGGTTGTATAAGATTTCTGGCTAGTATCGCAGAATTAATAATACTATAGATATATTAATAACAGTATAGAACACATTTTTGCCACAGAAATCTGCTTACAGTAACATAGCAAAATACAGTATGTAATACAGGGTGTAAGGGACAATCCTCCGAAAAGGGTACATGCAGACCATGATATTGAACAACTTTTCCCCTAGAACATACGCCAGGAAACGATAAAAAATAAAACGACCTACCATTCAAAATCACGATCAGCTGACTTGCCTTAACTGTGGAAAAAAAAAAGAAGTTTCCTATAACTGTAAATGATTCCTAGAACAAAGTTGTTCAGTATCATGATCTAAATGTAGCGTATTAATATTCAGATGATTGTCTCTTTTACACTCAGTATTTTACAATGCTGAGAAAACAAAACAGGTCGAATTGGCAACACCCCTTTTTACGACGTTGAAATATTGAGCTAGACTGCTATCGCCAACAAAAATATAATCTGCCCTTAGTACCTACTGTTGTCCACTCCTGTGCCTAAATTTACACGTTACCAACACAAAAGAAGGGTATCAGATGCTTTTCGTCCCAAAAAGGTATATTGAACATGTGACGAACAAACTCCATTACGATTAGGGCCATGTTTTTCCTGAAAAGTTCGTCCCTTTCATTCGCACTGCACCAAAGAGAAACAGCCAATAATTTTGCGCTCAAATATTCGCGAAATTTTAACGGTTTTTTCTTCATAGAAACCGGGGAAATACCGTAACAATGTCTGATTCAGATATTTTAAATAGAATGTGTAGGTACGTATCTGTTCGATGTGTGATGCCGGCTTAGAATAGCATTACCCCATATCTTTCCCGTGGGAGTCGTAAGAGGCGACTAAGGGACTCGAGGGTGTGTATTGCAATTTTAGGCGATGGGCTGACAACCTGTCACTATAGCGATACACAATATTCCAAATAACCCTCAAACATTTGTCAGACGTGGTGTAAATGGCCTTTTTTTGAGGCTGTTTACGCTCTGCCTACCCCGCAAGGGATTATATGCGTGATATGTGTATGTAGGTAGGTATCTAAATTATAGCATAAAAATTGTAATATTTTTGAAACTGTAGGATATATTGAAAAAAAAAAAACAATTATAGGTGACTTTGAATTTTATTTTCTATCAAGTAAAGTATCATGTTTCAATTAGGGCGGTATTTAATTAACTTCCTTTGTGTCCTATTAATTAGATTAAGTAGAAAGTAGACCAAATTAAATTAAGTTCTTGGAAATATATATATATATATCCCTTTGAACGTGAAAGTTACTTATATTTAAGGTATCTCTTAGTTATATTCCCATGATAGTGTTTCTTTTACTGAGTTGACAAAGTGACTGACACTCACTTGGCATTATATAGGGTGAAATATAAATAGTGGCCGATAGCGAAAACTCAAAACGGGTTGGTGATAAGGAACAACTTTTCCCAATATTAAAATATAAGTGTTTTAAGTTTCCATAGTAACTCAAATCAGCTGATCGGCTACTAGAGGAAATAATAATTAGATCTCCATACAAACAAAACTTCATTTTTCATATGTTCCTTGGGAAAAGCTATAAACCCCTTAATAGTTGCCGCGTCCAACTACTTCCACAGTCCAACCTCGCAAAACACCGACTCAGATACGTCGTTTCGGATGATGATGACGACATCACAGTAGCCGCTGCTGCAGCCATTGCGAGTAGATCACACTCCACAAGCTCTTCAAGCAACCGACGCCCGCGCCAGCAGAGATCCTTCTTTTGTTTATTTACGAGTATTGCATAAATACACAAAGTTTAAACTTAAAATTAATACAAAGGCGAGCTTATCTCTATAAGAGACCTCTTACAGCCATCCTAATGGGGGTGGATGAAGTGATAAAACGGGACAAAAGAAATACAATTATGAAAAGAAAAAATAACAAACAAAATACCACCTAATAACTAAACATAATATTACTTACAAATAAACTAATAAATACTAATATGACAGATACATACTATAATACTTACATACATACCTATAAAATATAAGATAAATTATATTAATATAATAAATTACTAAGATGTTTATAAAAGAAAATGCTCTTTTACTCTTTTTTTAAAGTGAAGTAGTAGGTAGGTTTGTTCCCTATATTGAGAACTACCGGCTATTAAGTAATCTGTGATACCTGCATGTACCGGGTAGATTCAGTCAAATCCGTTCTTCCTAGAACAACTCCTAAGCCCAATCAGGCGTAGGTGTCAAAGCACTGACTGAATTTGAGAGGCTTAGATGATTTACGTCATTTTGCCGGTCCGGTTTTATTGATAAAAGGAGTTGTGCTAGTTTAACACTTCGCTTCTACGTACGGCCATCACTAGCTGCCCTTGCCTTGCTGGCTGTCAATAACCGCACTAGCTTGCGGTACGTGTGAGAACCACGTTAGATCGAGGCTGTATCAAATAAACTTGTTATTTGATTGGATTGTTGGTCGACTCGGTTATACCGTGTTAATAACACAATCTACTTAGCTTTGTAAATGTAAACAATGCCTTTGTTGATTAACAAAATTAAGAGAAGTTAATAAACGGACACAAGAAGGTGTGCCCGTGATTAAATTACAAGGGCCTTAAGGTTCTGTTATATATACATTCTTCCTTATACATCTAATTTGCATACCTACTGCCACAGAAAATAACATTGACTTTAAAGGCCTACGCACATTAAGTAAAAACGCGCGTTTGTTTTTGGCGACTATCCGTGGTATCATATCCTTCAATTAGTAGAGGTCTAAGAAAATTTATATTATTAATATTATTATAAAATGTTGAGTCTCGTTATACCTGTAAAAATAATTATATAAATTAGTTAAATACCCAGCGAACAGTTTAAAAAAAGTGAGTGACGGTTACTCAACCAGTGCTCGGAACTCGACTGTCGAACATCTCCTGATGATGCTCCGTGGAGGGGCGAAACACGTGTAGAGTGTAAAACGGTGGAAGGAAGTAGTGCGAGTAAAGTGCTTCGCTTGTGCATTTGCATTAACTTGCGGTCGTACGCGTGGTGCATTCAACTAGCTGCATTACTAGCCATCATAAGTGCGGAAGAAGCTAAATACCTTTCTATCTAATTCAATCAGTTTAAAAAAGATTCTTTCTTTCATTTATAGGTCGATTTTTAAAAGTGCTGCATCTTTCTGGGTTAACAATATTGTTTAATCATCGACTGAAGGCGGCGCGCTCCACTAGATGTGCGCAGACCCTTTTGTAAACGAAACAATGATAATTATGCAGTTTCAATGCTTACGCGTCATATTTTCATGAATACCTATTGGCCTGCTATGGCTGGCATTATTTGGCATAACTTACATTATTGTACATACACGCACGCCGTGTGATATGCCGGCTTAGAATAGCATCACCCCATTTCTATCCCGTGGGAGTCACAAGAGGCAACTAAGGGACTCGAGTGTGAGTATTGCAATTTTAGGCGATGGGCTGACAACCTGTCACTATGGCGATACACAATTTTCCGAATGACCATCAAACATTTGTCAGACGCGGCGTAAATGTCCGTTTCTTGCAACCGTTTACGCTCTGCCTACCCCACAAGGGATTATAGGCGTGTTGTGTGTATGTGTATGTATAACTTACATTCTAAAAACGCTTAATTTTTCTATGTTTGCGATAAGTGTGCCAAATTTATACAAATATTTCATTTTGTGTAATTTTTATTAAATGTCTATAAATGTAATATTTCTATAAAAACAAATATGTCTTTAATTAAATTAATACTTATAAAAATATACATCAGTAGGTATTCCCTTTGTGACAGTACACCGTGTAAAAACCCAGTTTGACTAGTTTTTAACTACCTACTGTAAACGAAAGTACGTTAGCATGTACCTAAAATGACATAAAATAATAAATTGGGTTCGGCCAATAATGGTCCAGAAACTATATGCCAAAAATAATTAATTATAATATATGCTGCATGAAAAGCTGGGGGCTATAACTATTAATTATGCTCTACTAGGAAACCGGTAAACTCAAAACCACCTGTTCCGTTTCCCACACAGGCCTTTAGAATTTGTGGTGTGAAAAGAGTCGAAGGTATTTATCGATCGAGTAAAACCACAGAAGCATTTACTATTCTAGAATTGAGCCTAAAACGTTGTCTGGCAATAGATAGGAAATAACTACCTACCTACTTAGATACTTATAGAGGTACTAGTACTAGATTTCCGCCCAGAGGTTTCACCCGCTGCCACTCATTTTCCCGTGGCAATAGTTCTTTTTCTGCGGTAAAAAGTGGCCTATGTGTTATTCCAGGTTATACTTTACCTGTGTTCCAAATTTCATCCAAATCGGTCAAGCCGTTAGAGCGCGAAGAGGTAACAAACATACGTACACACACAAACTCTCAGATTTAAATATTAGTACGGATTTGACAATATGGACAATGGACGTGGATTACTTTTACACATTTTGTTGACTGAAACCTACCTACTTAGATGTATTTGTCAAAATGCACATGGATAAAGGCGAGAACACACTATTGAAACGCCACGCCACCCGATGCACGCGTGCTTAGTCAACAAATCAAGTGAGCGTCATGTTGCGTGGCGTGTTTGCAGTGTGATTCTACTCATAGAAAAAAGTAAGTTATGATTTACTAAACACGCACAGCGTGGCGTGGTGTTTCAATAGTGTGTTCCAGCCTTTACTTTCACACAATTCATTGACTGAACCGGGTCTTATTTTACTGATCCCGACGTTTCAGCCGAGTTGCATCAGCTGTGGTCGCTGGCAGGCATACTGAAGTACCTACTAGCGATAGCGAGTTTTTTTTTTCTGGCTGCTACTTATTTGTAGCTTTCTGCGCATAGGGTCTAGTATTTGGCATTTCATTTCCTAAATATAAGCATTTGGTGAAATTGGTATTTGTAAAGTCACATCTTTTTAAAACCTTTTATTTAACTTGCAGTGTATGTAAGTATGTAAGTAAGTAAGTAAGTAACAATGTTTGTTCGGTGCAAATCTTGCAAGTTTAATTTGAACCACTTCTCGGTATCCGATTGAGTTGAAATTTTGCATGTTGGTCCAGAACCGATGACAATGCATGTTAATCATAAATTTGACCTGATGCTGCTGCCAGGATCGGCTCCGTACGAGAGATCTCCTCAGCGGTTTATAGCTGGGACACAGAATTTTGTATACGAATTCGTTTATTATAGGCAGTTTATAGGCCCACCATGAATTAGACGCTACATCCAGGGTTGTGTTCGAACTATGGAACTCCTCAATATTCAACTGCTGGGACTTGCAATTTTGTATACGAATTCGTTTATTATAGGCAGTTGGTAGGCCTACCATGAATTAGACGCTACATCCAGGGTTGTCTTCGAACTATGGAACTCCTCAATATTCAACTGCTGGGACTTGCAATTTTGTATACGAATTCGTTTATTATAGGCAGTTGGTAGGCCTACCATGAATTAGACGCTACATCCAGGGTTGTCTTCGAACTATGGAACTCCTCAATATTCAACTGCTGGGACTTGCAATTTTGTATACGAATTCGTTTATTATAGGCAGTTGGTAGGCCCACCATGAATTAGACGCTACATCCAGGGTTGTCTTCGAACTATGGAACTCCTCAATATTCAACTGCTGGGACTTGCAATTTTGTATACGAATTCGTTTATTATAGGCAGTTGGTAGGCCCACCATGAATTAGGGTCACGTCAATAGAAGGCCTCTTGATAGAAGAATTAGACTGTTCGAAATTAACTGGGACTCGGCCATGTATCTAATAATGACGCCATCAATGAAATGAAAAGACTAAGACATATTACAAGCTAATTCTTCTATTAGGGATGCCGGAGGAGTAGGTACCAACCTACTTCTATAGAATATAAAAGAGATAATTATACTTTATCCTAATGTTAGTTTTCCCCGTGCCTTAAGTTTTTCTATTGAAGGTCTCTCCGTTTTATAGAAAGACTTTCGTATTGATCAATAACTATCGTAACATAAACTAAAAATATATTAAATAAAATTATGTAAAAAAAACTTTTAAAACAAGCTTTTATTTAAGTGCTCTGAAAAGATGAAAATAAAATTTTGAATGACATTAACCACATTCATTTATGACTTTACAGAAATAAAAATATAATAAAAGCTTGTCGCGAAACTTTCAATTTGTGATTGAAATTTTGTAATAAGGTACGCACCTAACTGTAATTAAGTAGTTTCTTCTAGGCATCGCGACAAGCTTTTATTATATTTTCATTTCTGTAAAGTCATAAATGAATGTGGTTAATGTCATTCAAAATTTTATTTTCATCTTTTCAGAGCACTTAAATAAAAGCTTGTTTTAAAAGTTTTTTTTACATAATTTTATTTATCGTTAAATAGTGTCAAAGTATATGTAGGTTTTTGAAGTCAGTATGCAAAGAGGGAATATTCAAAATTTCGAAAGTGGTCTTAACTCAATACCCCAGTACTGGAACCTTTTTGCGTGGAAGCCCACATATTGTTTATTTACCACATAAAAATACCAAACATTACACTAGGCCGGCACACAACAAACACGATATAAAATACCGCCACCTTAGTACATTACCCCTAATCCAACAAAGTATATAGGCGGCGTAGCGTATGAAGCCGAGTTTTTGCGACTGAATTTATCCAAACAAAACCAAAACATTGGATATACATTGCGATTTGCGGCACGGTCATAGATATTTGCGACTGACGGAAAGCAACATTTTGTGTTGTGTTTGGGAATTGTTGGCGAAAACCATGCGCAAGAGACTCTGCTTAGGGCATAGAAATCGCATTGTCTATGCCTTGACAGCTAAAGATATCGATGGTAGGTACAACGCCAACATAAACGCCAATGAAGTTGCAATATTTTTTAAATTGAATCCCATTGGCTGACATAATTTTGTTTTCACTAATATGTTTTGGTGTATCATGTATCTGTTTTCTCCTACTATTTTTTTGTCTTAAATATGTGTCTAAAAGTATTCTGACTAGTTTTATCAGAATACTTATCGTTGCATATACAATGTATCATTCTATCTTATGTCTAGTTTTTATAAAAATAGATAGGGAACCTTGAAAATGCTTATTGCTTTTTCTTTGTTACAGAGCGTGGTGTTCCGTGTGAAGCGTCACCCGTACGTCGCCGAGTTCGAGCAGTGCGTGTCCTTCGACGCTTTCAGCACTCCGCATCAGGAGATAACCTACAACGTGTTCTGCCTGTGCGCAATGTACTTCATGCCGCTGGTGGTGATAACTGTGTGCTACGTGTGCATCTTCTACGAGATCAGGAAGAGCAGCAAAGAGCTCGATGGTGAGTCTCTCTGTCTCACTCACACTTAACTAATGGCATCATCGCGTTATTATTTGGATTTGTAAGGGATTTTCTAATTTCTAGCTGTATTTTTATTTGGACTGGGTTTTTTACTGTTGATTAGAGTTTCATCGACTTGACTTTTGCTAAAAATAAATTGTATTTCGTTTAGGTGTAGTGAAATGAGAAAATTGGTTAAAATTAAGTTTCAATAAAAATTTGAGTTAATAAGTGGTGATTTAGATTTGATTTGGTTAATCTGGGTGGTTTTTAGCCATCCAAAAGGAGAAAAACGGAACCCTTATGAAATCAAATCACTTTGTTGTCCGTCCGTCCGTCTGTCACATTATCTCAGGATCGTGTAGACTTGTAGAAATATCTAAAAATTAAAACCATATTTTCATACAGAATATAATGAAGCTTTGTTTTCAAATACGGGGGCAACTCCTAAAATTTATTATTATTTGAAAATCGTTTTTATAAAGGGAGCGAAAAGGAAGAAAATTTTAAAATTGACGCTAGTAGTGCAAGTATCAAGTTCAAGTAAAGGGTATCATAATTATAATATGAAAGGTCTTGACGTGCATATTACGGAACCCTCGCAGGGTGAGTCCGACTCGCACTTGGCCTTTATTATTTGTGGATTCTCTTCTTGTTCTCTTTTTTCGTAATGATAGAATCTAAACAAAAATTACTTAAAAAGAGATATACTTACATCATTTTGATTTTATATAAAATCATAACGATACTCATTCGACTTGAACTTACACATTTGTCACTTTGATTTTATGCAAATTGCCACAGAAAATCATCGCATTTTTCGAAAAAAAAAATGATTACGGTCAAACTGCAACTGAACTTGATAATCTCCTTCGAAACCAAATTATTGCCTTTTTAACCTAACTTGTGTTGTGGGCCACGCGCCCTTCTACATCTCCCTTGAGTTCCACAACCATATCATTCAGAGCCTACTCGTAACCTAGGAAGCCATTGAAAAACTCAGACACCACGGTTCATCGGGTCGTTCGTAGACTTAATGTCCCGTCACTGACTAAAGTCGTTTCCGATTCTATTACAAGCTCTCATATGGAACCCAAACACAATTCAAACATCGAACAGGAGCTTATAAACCTGACAAATAAACGTGCTGGACTCGTTTGGGCCAGCACATATCTAGCGCCATTTGACTTAACTCTATTTTCGTGGGACACCGAGTCGTCCAACGACCCGATGAACCCTGGTGTCAGAGTTTTTCAACCGCCTACTACCACTGGTAGGCCTCTGACATGGTTGTGTTACGACCGCCGTCTGACTTTATTCAATATGACATAGACACGAAGGAGCAAATTTTGAGCAAAAGTAGCTATATGTGCGCTCACCCTTACTTTTCCAACTATATACGCAATCAAAATAAACCCCGTCTAGTCCCGAGGGTATCGTTAGACCGTTTTATACTGTATCTTTGCAGTGTCAACTTTATTATTCCTTTTGTTTATTTGTTCTCCCGCCAACTACGCTCGTTGTTTCCTTGTTCATAATAGCGTGTATGTCAGGAAACGAACACGTAGAAGGGTGGCACATGTGTCGAGCTAAATTGCGGTTTTAGACAAGGAAATGAAAGCCGCATGGCAGTGATGCAACGTCCGGCGTTTCTATGCGATCTTTCGTCAATAAAACGAGACCGTTAACAAACATACATAAATACGCATATATCTCACGCCTATATCCCTTACGAGGTAGGCAGAGCGTTAAAGGCCGTAAAACGGATTTAACACCACGTCTAATAAAAGTTTGAGGGTCAATCAGATAACTGTGTATAAATATATAGTTACCGGTTGTCAACCCATCGCCAAAAATTGCAATACTTACACATTTAACCCTCGAGTCCCTTAGTCGCCTCTTACGACACCCATGGGTAAGAAATGGGGTGATGCTATTCTAAGGCAGCATCTCACGGCAATATACCGCAAAGAGACCTATTTTGCGGTATTTACAGGTGTAAATACCGCAAAATCAATCTACAATTAATTTTGTACCCGAATGCCTTAGAAGAAGGGTAATGGTTTTCGAGAGTATGTATGTACGTACGTGTGTGTTTGTAAGTAAGTAAAAACACTTTTTATATGCGCAATATTGATATGCGCAGAGGCGGCCTTATCGCTAAAAGTGGAAATAGAAAATATAGAAAACAGAGCAGTGCGAGAGTAATGGATAGAAAAGAAATGGATTCTGTAATAAACGAGAAAAATACAGAATAAAAAGTATACTAAAGTACCGCCGTTCCATTAAGTCATTTCCATACTAAAACATATGTCAACAAAGGAAAATGGACCCTTGATGCCATAATATATCACGAATCTGACAGCTTTCAAATACGAGTATGGAACAGCGGTATTTTACGTAGTGTTCATGTGCTTTCGTTTCAAAAGTGTCGAGCAAGTGTCGACCATAGAGTATTTTGTATGAAATATGTTGAGTGTCATGCAGTGGCGTATTTCATGCGGCGGACCATTCCATATTACGTACATTTTATTAGAAACGTGGAAACGACATCCTGTAGTATCCTAATAACCGTATGTATGTAAATGTGGGTAAGTAAATTCATTTTCACGGGCTACAGCCTAAACGGATAAACGGATGTTGGATGTTGACATCACAGGTTGACATAATGAGGTGTCCTGAGATTAGTCTCAGTAGCGCGAGTGACACTATACCTGCTTACTCGAAATGGTGGAGTTAAAACGAGAAATATAAGTTTGAATTTCTTTCTTTGAGCCGCAGTCTGGTTACCTATTATTTTCAACTAGCTGTCACCCGCGGCGTTGCCCGCATTAAATAAAAACTATTCTATGTGTTAATCCATGTTACCATCAATATGTGTGTCAAATTTCATTACAATCGGTTCAGTAGTTTTTGAGTAAAGAATTACAAAAAAAACAAACAAACTTTCGCATTTATAATATTAGGATAATTAGTTTCTCGCTAGAGTAGGTTCCGGTTTACCACGTCCCTATTCGTCTTTTATTTATACAATAGTAACAATGGGAGTTTTTCTGTTGACAGTTTTGTTGATAGTTCTGAATGTCAAACCAGAGGGCGCTGTGCTAAACTGAAAATTTGACGATTCAATATGGCTGGCGGCAGCCATAGTGTTGTCTCAGGTTCCGTTTCACGTTGTGTTCGTTCCTAATTTATTTGTTTTAGTTTGATTTGCTACAAAATAAACTTGTCGTCTTGCTTTGAAAGCTATTGAAAGTCATTCATGTAAGCAAACAAAAAAATAAATTTAGGACGATTATATAAATACAAAATAATGAATAGGTATTTTGTAAAGTGGTACAGATTTTTATGTAAAAGAACGTTATTTTAATTAAGCTGAGTGCCCTCTACATCATACTCGAGAATCTCTAGAAAACTTCCATTCCATGTTACCGACTAAAATTTCTAACTAAAAATAGCACTGTTACTTTCTGTTGAATATGTTTATACAAAGATAGAAGGATCGCCTCTTAAATTGTCCATGATTTTACGCATTTTTCGCGGTATCTGTCAAATTAAGAGGCGGATAAAATAGCGACTAAAATTGTCTATGCCGTGTGATGCCGGCTTAGAATAACATCACCCCATTTCTTTCCCGTGGGAGTCGTAAGAGGCGATGAAGGGACTCGAGGGTGTGTATTGCAATGTTAGGCGATGGGCTGACAACCTGTTACTATGGCGATACACAATTTTTCGAAAAACCCTAAAACATACTATGCCTAAAATGTTTGTCAGACGTGGCGTAAATGTCCGTTCTAATAATAATAATAATAATAATAAAATTTCTTTATTTAGGCAATAGACCCATAATACAATAAGTATAATTTAATAAAATAATAATAATAATATAGAAATACAATAATCATAAATAAAATCCCAAAATATTAAATATATCAGTCGTCATCACTTTCTATTACGGTCCAAGTGTACGTCCATCCAGTAACTAAACATAGGGCTGGAAACGTTCTCACACACGACCTGCAAGATAGAGTTATTCGAATTTGTGAGCCTATCCCGGAAGGAGGCAACGCGGTTTCTGATTAGAGCATAAAAGTCGGGCACTCTGGCTTCCGCGAACATGGTCGAAGCACTACAGTACCTCGGCAGTCGCATAAGGATGCGGAACGCATCATTGTACTGCACCCTTATAGCGCTAATCGAGGCACGCTTGAAATTCACCCATAACTGACAGGTGTAAAGACACTGACAGTATGAGTTAAAAAGCAGTGTCTTCATACCTGTGCTGCATTTGGCGAAGCGACTCGCGAGCATGTTACATCTTACCGAGAGTGCCCGCCTTTCCCTCTCTATGTCCAAATCATCTTTAAGGTCGTGTGTGAGAACATGTCCTAGGTACTTGAAACGCTGCACAACCCGAACTACAGAGCCATTCAAATGCACTACAGGCACCTCCTCCGGACCCTTTCCTGATTTAAAAATCATCACCTCCGTCTTGAGCACATTATATTTCAGTCCATGAGCATTTGCATAATGCTCACAGACTGAAAGAAGCTTCCTGAGGCCGTGGACTGAGGGGCTGAGCAACACCATGTCGTCCGCATAGCTGAGGTTATTAACACATACTCCTCCCAGGTGGCAGCCGACCCCGGTGCCCCGCAGCTCCCCAATCAGGTCGTTAACATATATGTTAAAGAGGTCCGGAGAAGTAAGCCCTCCCTGGCGTACCCCGCAGTCCAACCTGTAACTGTTGGACGTCGTGTCGCCCCATCTTACGCAATTTGTTTGGCCTCCGTACCAATATCTCAACAGCTCAACAATATCGTTCGGGACTTGGTAGTCGCGCAATTTTCCCCAGAGAATTTCGTAATTCACAAGGTCAAATGCGCGACTCAAGTCCAAGAAACACGCATACACGCTTGTTTCTCTACGGGTGTAGTATTCTACAGTGTGTTTTAGACTTACAATTGCCGAGTCTGTTGAGAGACCAGGACGAAAGCCAAACTGAGCATCGTCAATTTTGACATTCTTGAGTAGTTCGGGCTGCAGCAGCCTTTCAAGCACCTTCCCTAACACTGTACCAAGGGTTATCGGCCTATAATTGCTGGAAGCGCTTAAGTTACCAGTCTTGTTCTTTATAATAGGCACCACTACAGCCTTCATTAAGGCCTCAGGGAGATAGCCAAACCGAATACAAAGGTTGTAAAAAGCACTTAATTTAGCATATAACAAGTCCCCTGCACATACCACATGCTCTATACTCAAAGTACTCAAACCATCATGCCCCGGAGACTTGCCGCGCTTCATGTGCTTGATTGCTTTCTTGACATCTTCCGGAGAAAAATACTTTGACGACGTGACAAAAAACTCGTCAGAGTCCCTGTCAGTCCTCTCCATATTCCCCACCGGAAGTGGATCGATTTTAAAGTTCTTTGCAAATAGTTCAGCTATCTCCCCAGGGTCCTGCACCCCATCTACAGAAATAGGCAAACTTTGTTTCGGATTCATTTTCTTTGTAGAATACCAAAATTTTACAAAGTTTTTTTCTTTTTTCAAAGTGGCCAGAATATCCATTTTAATTTTTTCTTCATTGCGCTGACACCAACGAAGCTTGTTTTTGAACTTTCTACGACTCTCATGCATGTCGTTATATATACAACCTGCTGGAGGCCGGCCTGCTTCTACCCAGAAATTAAAATACATCGTAGCAGCTTTATGGCTGTCATGCACATGAAGATTCCAGCCAGTTACTTTTTTAATGGCTGGACGTACACTGGACTTCTGATCGGCGCTATGAATCGCTCCCATCTGTAATACGTTCACAATTTGGCCGTATAAGCCTTCAAAAAACTTCACATGAAAACTAGCTAGCCGACAGGTCTTACTTAAGCTACATTCTTTACATTGTAAAGAGTCATTTACATTATTTAAATAATAATTACAATATTTAAAAAACTTATCACATTGATGGGCATCACGGGTACCCCACCTTATGTTGTCATACGACCCAGAAGGGTCAGCCGTGGCCGTAACATTGCCACCTCCTAACACATCGCATACAATACGCAATGGAAAGTGATCCGATGTAAATACGCCTTGTACAACATCTACTAGCATCACAGTACTATGTGCAGACTTGGTTGTCACGCAGTGATCCAGCCACGTCCGACTACCATTCGCTTCGCTGACAAAAGTATACGTGTCAGAACCTATACCTAACAACTTAATATCTGTACACACTAGTTCCTGCTCATCACAAAAAGACATCAACTCGCGTCCAAACCTTTTACATGGGTGCGCATTGAAGTCCCCAAGAACATATACTAGAGGCACTTCATTATCATCTATAATTGCGTTCACCAAGGCCAAGCAGTCAGTAAATTCTGGTAACTTCTTTTCTAAGTCATTCGGCATGTACACATTGATAACAATAAATGAAGATGAAGATGTAGTCACCTTGATTGCAATTATCCTATCACTCGGGCATTCTATTAAAGAGACGTTCTGCAGTTTGGATTTTCTCCATAAAAGTGCGAGTCCACCATACGGTCGCCCTCGCAATATACCCGCCGAGGTGTCAACGGAAGACTTAGCTACACAGCTAAACGCGTTATCGATTTGATGTACAAAATTCAGGTCGTGCGGCAACAACCAGGTCTCCTGGAGGGCCACCACATCAGCATCAATACATAGGTCACTAACTTGTTTAAATGAAGTTTTAAGCGAGTTACAGTTGTAAGACAACATTACAATTTTTGATGTACTGTCCATTATGATTTTTTATTTACTACGTTCGTTATTCTTTCACGAAACCGGCGAAATATAATCCCTGAGGGCCAAAATTCTTTTTCTAGGAATATATTTAGTTTGTCCTTTAACACGACAATTTTATACGATTTGAAGTCGACTTCGTCCCGTTGTTGCAAGGACTGCACATCAATACAGCTCTCACCCTTCTCGTGTATATACTCCTTTATGTCGTCCTTGCTAATAGTTTTCTTTAGCCTCGATAGGTATATACTCGCTGGCATATCAGCTGCTTGAAGTTTAATCGAGCCGGTTGCAGTTCCGCGCATATTTATTTTCTTCGCAGGCGGCCGCTTTTTCTTACGCTCAACCAGAGTGAAAGAATTCTCATCCTTATCACCACTGTTCGCAGAGTTCGAATCTACTAGCGTCGATGACGCGTTCCGGCGAGGCGGGGGGCGCGAGCGTAGGCAAAGATCACGGTAGCTCGGGGTATGCTCGTCCTTAGGTGGGGACTGTGCACGAGGCGTACTGTCGTCGGTAGCATGACGTGAGCCTATTGTTGTAGCCGGCCGCTTCGGAGTACGGTTTTTCGTTGAATTCTCGCCCGTATTACCTTGTTCATTAGGCTTTTGCTGCGGTCGATTATACGTGGATGATTTACCTATAACCTGTTTGAGATCGTTTATGTCCGAGCTAATTTTCGATTGAAATTGTTTTAACTCGGACTTAGAAATTGTGTCCTGTCGAAGGATATTTAGTTCTGACTTGAGTATAACAATATCCTTAAGAAGTCGGGTTACATCTACGTGATCGAAAGATACAGGCGGTAGACGGTTCAGGTTTTTGGCAACAAACGTGGGCATATTGAGATGGGTCTCCTTCAATACCTTGATGACGTCCTTTATATTCTTTTTATCCTTGTCGTTGCCATTTCTTCGCTGGAGTTTTTGGCCATCCACACAATTAAATAGCACTCCTTTGCTGGTTTCAATTTCACTCGGCGTAAAGTTCGTTGCACATATTTGCACGATGGAAAGTTCATCGAGCACGTCGATTTTGTTTTGCACAAACGTTAAAAACTCGTCAATAATAAGTTCTATGCGGCCGTTTACGCTCTGCCTACCCCGCAAGGGATTAAAGGCGTGAAATGTGTATGTATGTGTATGTGTAAAATAGTCTATAACATCTACTGTAATTTTCTAAACTTATATAACAGAAAGTGACAGTGCTATTCTTAATTAGCAGTTTTAGTCAGTAACGTAGAATCGAGAAAAATAAGTCTTTTTTCCCTAAGGACCTACGTCTAATTGATTTTTCAGACTATACTTTAGAAGCCCTAGGTAGATTGTGACAAACCGCACCTTAGTTTTGAAAATTATAGTTATGTGGCGGGTCACATAACATTTCATATGTGTGGCGAAGGTCACATAACATTTCGTATGAGTGGCGAATCGGTACTGTGCCAAGCCGGGCCGAAATCCGATTATTAAGTAAATTAAATTGATACCGAGTGACCCACATTAAGTTATCCAAAAAGGACTGAATTCTGAGCATGCTAAGCCACCAATCTAGCTAAAAAAATATTATTCTTTAAAGATAAATTTGGACATTCCATTCAAAATACTTTATCAGTCAGCATAATTAGTACCTACGTGAATTCCAATTTTTTTTCGAATTCTTAGGTAGGTGTGTAACATTTTTTAGCTAGCTTGTTGATAGCATAGGATGACCACAACGCCCTTTGTCTTTGAACCCCTTAACCTTGTATAATATTTCTTACATAGGAATAATATATGTTCGTTTAGACCTAATTAGTTTATAATCTAACTCCGGGCGGCGGAAAGGTTTACCAGATTGTATTTCTTTATTACTTATATTATAAGTCTTATTATATAAAATCATAAGGAGAATGAATTTGTTTTTGTTATATTTATTAAAGAGCCAACGTGAACTTTACGTAAAGGCCAGTTGAAAGTAAACACGTAAATATTTCGCGAAATGTTGTTGCTGGGGTTTCTTTTATATTTTTCCAGGTAACCTTTGACCCTTGGCCTATCACAAAGTACCAAATGTTCATGCAAAATAAGTGACAAAATATCTCAAGCAGTGACCGTTAAACTAAACAACTTTCGTTTATGTCAATAACATACATACGGGGTGTAAGGGACGGTGTACCGAAAACTTTGCAGGCATAATCAGACCATGAAACTGAACAACTTTTTCTATGGAAGCTATGTTGGTAAACGAGAAAAATTTTTCGACCTCCCATACAAAATTCCCGATCAGCTGACTGACTTTCTATGGAAACTCGAAAAAAAAATTTCGTTTCCCAACATAGGCTCCATAGTAAAGGTTGTTCAGTTTCATGGTCTGATCATGCCTGCAAAGTTTTCGGTACACCGTCCCTTACACCCTATATCACGCCTATAATCCCTTACGGGGTAGGCAGATCGTAAACGGCCGTAAAAAAAACGGACTTCTACGCCACGTCTGACAAACATTTGAGGGTCATTTTTAATATTGTGTAACACCATAGCGACAGGTTGTCAGCCCATCGCCTAAATTTGCAATACACACCCTCGAGTCCCTTAGTCGCTTCTTACGACACCCACAGGAAAGAAATGGGGTGATGCTATTCGAAGCCGGCATCACACGGCAAGGTTATGTCAATAAGGTTAGCGTCAAATAGGAGCCCCGCCCGATGTCTCGACTTGGCACATCTAGCTAATCTTAAAATCAGTAGGTATGGACCTACCTACTTTTGTCAAACTAAACAACTTTTTTTATGGTGAGCAGGCCTGATGTCTCAATTTTGCACATCTAGCTCATCTGAAAATCAGTATGAAGCTACCTACTTATTGATCTACTAATTAAAACTGGGGAAGGTGTGAAAGAAGTGAAAGGTAAAGGTGTTTTTTTAAAAATGATCAGAAGGGCCTACCTTCATGCTGATGTTCAATGTATACGCTAACATCGCCACAAAAAAATACAATAAATGGACCTCCTAATGTCTCGCATTCAAAATTTCTTGGTCTGCTAAGACAAATATCGATTTATAATGAGTAGAGTATGTAAGTACTTAGGTTGTTCAGTTTCGTGGACTAACCTTCCGTGGTTCTCTGTATTAACAGGAAAGAACTTACCGGTAGAATAATAAGACACTGCAAAAGAAATACTTAGGTTAAATCTAACTGATATCAGAGAACTTCAGTAAGTGAGATAAAACACTATTTCCACACTAGTGTTAAGTATTTAATTTACATGCTCTGTCTGGAGCAAGACAATTTCGACTCGAGACAAAGTTACCTACATTCAAGTTATAATATTAAATATGGATTAGATATTTACTTAGCTGCTATTTGCAGTAGCAAGAAACTCTCAATTATTCGCTGATTGTTTGGAGCCTTGGAGCTCTTTAACAGTAAAGTGTCAAAATTGGTTTTATTGACAAAAAAAACCAACCGGTGTAAGTCGGGCCCGCGCACGAAGGGTTCCGTAGCATTGTATCTATAAAAATAACAAAAAAATTGTTTTTTTGCTCTTGAATAAATTCAATTTTTTGTATTTATTGACTTGTTCTAGCAGCAACAAAAATCCATATTCTGTGCAAATTGTAACTCCCTAACTATCATGGTTTATGAGATACAGCCTGGCGACAAACGGACAGACTGGCAGACGAAAGGCGAAGTCTCAATAATTAAATAGTAATTAAATAGGGTCCCGTTTTGACTCTTTGAGTAGGTACGGAATACAAAACAACTACGAACCAAAGAATCGAAGTTGAACAAGCGGTTTCACCTGCCGCTCCTCCCCTTCCCCGCAAACCCGCGCTGCCATGCCAGCCAGCCCGCCATATTGCACATTTGCACGACGACACGCGGCGACACGCGTCTGCCCCTGCCTGCCTGCCCCGCTGTTCCCGCCGCGTCGCCCGCCCGCGCCGCCTGCACGCCGCACCAGTCGTCATTTTGATCTCAAGGTGCACGCATGTCCGATTTGCTCACGGCGCGACGCTTAATTTGACAACAACAGAAGTGTTAATATTGTGAGAAAACGAAAGGTATGTTCTTTTGTATTTATAAGGCTTTATTATTTTACGGTTTGCTAGATTGTTAAGGGTCAAAAACGAAATTGTAAAATACTTATGTGTACCTATCATTATTATAATTATAACCTACATAAGGACACTCAATTATCTATCACACATAAAGTACCTATTCCTGTGTATTGGAGACCAGGATATATTGGTTTATCTTAAGATATTTTCATAATGCATTAGAAAGAAGGTAGGTTAGTTGGTATCGTTAAATAGGAAAAATCAATATCATTACCTATTGAGGACAATTAATACTTACTTAAACGTACTAAGAAGTTAATATGTAGGTATTTAGCGACTTCAATAATGTTTCTGGCGAGTTTCATTTCGTCGCTATGAAATCGTACATACCTAAACTTGTCTTGCTTGATTTTGTATTCCTTTCTAAAGCAGTCTCTTGCGCATGTTTTTCCCGAACATGTCCCAAACAAAATACAAAATACAATTTCGTTTACTAACCAGAAATATGAAGGTCTGTGCAGTATTTGTAGTGTTTTCTGGTGACTTAAATAGAAGATAGCCAAATGCAACAGCAACAAAAGAGGTTTAATTTTAAAACATAATCTGCAAAATTCATTAGTAAATAATACTTTAAAATGCTTTTAATTGTTTCCGCAGGTTGAACCATGGCATCTTCATCTAATGATTCGTCAACCCCTCAAGATAATATTAAGGATGATATCAATACTAAGATGAAAATAACACGTAATATAGTACACGCATGTATGGTAGAGGGAATACATGGTGGTCTCTATAACGAACTTTCGGACGCTGTTAACAGAACTAAATCCTACACAAAATCCCCTGATTACGTGATTTACAAAGCTAAATTTGCTGTGCGAAAAGACAGACCTTCTAATGATTGGCTAACGGAACGCAATGCAAAAAATGATAACTTCCACTATTACGATTGGTACAGAAAGTTCTACATTGAAAAACTATTAAAGAAACGTCAAATACCAAATCTGAGAACATTTAATGTATATCCAAAAACTGGTCTGAGTGTTGTAAAATCAGAATTGCAAAATTGCGGATTTACTTGGGTTAGAGTACCTGGAACTAAAAACAGCATGATCATTGAGAAACCCGAACAAGTAAAAAGAAGACTCGAGTATCTGTCAAAACTTTCAATGTATAGAACAGAAGGCAAGAATATTATTTACGTCGATGAGCGAAACATAAATAGCCTTTTGTTAGAACTTTACGATTTACAAGATGCTAGCTTTTATCCGAACTATATGATTGTTGCTGCGAATAGGAAAGGATCGATTCTTATATTTTTCTACAAAACCCTAGACAGCCTTAAAGCATTTTTACTTGAAATTGCTCAAAAAATTAAAGAACCGTCTATTATAGTTATGGGTGAAAAAAAACACCACGAAAAGAATATGTGCCCGTTGCCTACTCAGTTCAGCACGAAGAAAGAAATGTCTGATTTCTTGGCCCGAAATGACATTCCTCACGAACCGAACATGCCGAAAGCAGATCTTTATTCTATCATACAGCGATGCAAGAGTACGTGTGAGACAGAGATGTACTCGCTCGATCAGCTATTGAGTGGGTTTGGACATGTGATCCTGAGGCGGCCTTACGGATCTCACTCTCTTCAGTTCTTTACGCCTTTTTGGAAGCAGGCTCAGCTAAAACTGATGCCTTCAAAAGGCAAGTCCTCGGAAGCAACTTTTAAAAGAGACATATTGGATATGATGCGAGATATCTCTGTCGATGGGTGGGGAAAGATGGAAGACGATTTGATCGAAACAGAATCACGAATGTTTACAGAAGATTTGCAGGTGGAAGAAATTATTGATAAGATCATGATGATGGCCAAAGATGGTAAACTGCCAGAAAACTTTAACAGCAAGGGAGACATGGACGAAGAAGTAGATCATAATTTAGAAAGCGTAATCGATTTAAGTATGTTATGTTTGTGATTATAATTATACAAGGTGATTATTTGCTAGGACCTATACCTCTTCGATCAACTACTTTTAAAATATGATTAAAATAATTATGTTTTTCTATGACTAAAGGAATCTAAGAAAAAGGTATTCTTTTGTATCGATCAAGCTATCTTAATAAATATCTTAGTATGTCAATAGAAATATTCGTTTTAATTTGTTCTTCAACCTTATATTGTGGGAGGACTAGGGGTGATAACAGTTTGCGATGTTCCGTAGCTGAATTAGGTATTTATTCTTCAACGTACTTATAATAGTTCAATCGAACAAGAACGAAACAGGTTTATTATATCTATGGAACGAAACACCTCATGAATACATATTTACGCTTGAGTCTGTACATCACAAAGTAAGTTTTTAATTTTAGGTCGGATATACGAGGCCAGCCAAAAACCTAACAGCCTAAAACATTGTTTATTCCAAAGCACCCCCAAGTAGGTCCGTCTATGTAATCGAAATAGGGCTAAATTCATTAAAAAAAATAGGCAGTACTCCCCCTTGACATTCATCGCTAAGTCAAATGAAGTCGTTTGACAGACGCTTCCGTAAACGCACCGTAGCGTAACCGAATTTGTATGGGAATAAGATTGGAATTCATAATTTTCTTTCGTCTGACAGACGCATGCGTTATGGCGCGTTAAAAATACGCAGCGACGGAGTACCACTGGGACAAGCGTCTATTTCTCCGACTTCCTATCAAAAATCAGAATCACATAACGTTTTCTTAAGGTAGTAAATAAGTAATATAGAAAACGTTAACCGAATTAACGTCAAATGAATAACTATTCAGATTCACTATTCTCATCTCAGAATTTTTAGGAAATATCTTTTGATACAGAGTGGTAAGGTAGGTACATTTTTTTACTTGGCTTAGCAAAAATTTTAGCAGTTTGGTAGTAAATCAATCAGACAGAATATAATTATAATACCCAAGAAAAAGTTTAATACTCTAGACCTTCTTGACGTACAAAGTCAGATTCACACATAGTCATATTTGCACAAAGTCCGAGTCGCGAAATGTCTAAATCACAGAATGTCGACCTCAAGACATGGTCTTGAAGTGGGTCCCATTGTGACGCTAATCAGTATTTTTTTTTTGTGAAGCTGTTAAAATCAACTTAGTTTGCTCGCTCTGCCGTGTAATATCGGCCTAGAATAGCATCACCCCATTTTTTTCCGTGAATTTCGTAAGTGGCGATTAAGGGACTCGAGAGTTAAATGCGTAAAGTACTCCTGCCTGCTACGCCGACGGTCGTGGGTTCATTCGCCACATAGCAGAAGTATTTGTAAGTAAATTTTCTAATATCTATGTTGAGTTTGGGTGCTGGCGATGGGCTGACAACCTGCCACTATGGCGATACTAGTTTTTCTAAAGACCCTCAAATTTTGTCAGACGTGGCGTAAATATCCGATTTTTGCGGCGGTTTCCACTCCGCCTACCCCGCAAGGGATATATCCGAAATAAATATGTGTGTAGCTCGCTACTTGTCGAAGTGTAAACCTCCCTTCACAGTTGTTTTTCAGTAATCTGATCACGTCAAAACGGTAATATAATTTACGTTGCTTTTTGCTCCACGAGTTTTTATTTAGCTTTAATGCGTAAAAGGAAAAATTTACATTATATTTTTGTAACAGGTGTGACTTATAGGTCGGATTTTATTATTTTAAAAGGACTTTATTATATTATATAGGTTAATATAATAAAACTATGGTGCAAATAAGAAATAAAGTTAATAAATCTACTAAACCCTACATATTCTTGGATTACAATTAATTTAATTACAAACCATCTGCCTAAGCTATCAGAGTCTACAAAAGGTACAGGTACAGCAATCCAAATACTGAACGGGTGCATGCAGACCATGATACTGAACAACTTTCCCCTAGGATCTTCAAGTAACGAAAAAAGCTCTCAGCTGACTGCCTTTACTATGGGAAGTCTAACGTCAGAGTCACGTAATCGTGATTTTTTATGGGAGTTTGGACTTTTGATTGATACGACGTTTAACGTTTCCTGAAATATGTTTCTAGGAGATATTTGTTTAGTTCCATGGTCGTGCCTAAAGTGTTTGGAAAGGGCAGCTTTCTGCCCGCTACTATACGTCAATACTCGTATGTAAGTTGGTATCTATAGGCGGTGCTTTAATTTCCCTGCCTACTTAAACCACTGTACGGTACGGGGAGGCCACCTATAAGAATTAAAAGAAGATTATTTTTCACTGAAGACTATATTATTATTTTACAATCTTTCTGGGGCAATGCCCTACACAAGAATGAATCTTAAATGGGATGTGAGGTCTAGCCTCCTTCGTATAGCTTGCACCTCAAATCATTCTCAATTTATATTTATTTGTTGGTTATTGCCAGGACAGATCAGTGTTTAGGATTCATTCTTGTGTAGGGCATTGTACCAGAAAAAAATTCAGTAAAAATAATCTTCTTTTAATTCTTATAGTGGCCTCCCCGTACCGTACAAGATACCTACTACTACTAGCTTTACTGATAATTAGCAGACGAATATAGCTTACTGAAGAAGGTTTTAAGGGCAGCCATCCAAATTTGCAATATTTGCCCAGGCTGTGTTTAGGGTAGCCCAGCACTCATAGTCATACTACTTAAATAAAAAGAGGCAGTAAAACCTGGCCGACCGTACCTCGCCTTTTTTCTACACGATTATGCTCGTCGAAGCATATAAAATGACAGCAGTGTGGATTCTGGCGTACCTTTTGCACATTTTCACAGTGCGCAAAATTTATTTGATAAATATTTCTTGTTCAAAACGTTGCCTGATTGCGCCTGGCACGGACCACAAAATAGTTAAGGAAATATGCCTTTAGCGCAAGTTTGAATCTTGCTTGATTGGACGATTATCCCTGATTGGGTGTCGATCATTCCCTAAATCATATAATTAAACCACATCACACGATCGCTTAGCCCCCGTCGTGAGTTATTTAATATGGCGGACGTATATCGCCGTGGACTAGCACTCAGCATTGGTTTCAGGATCCGGGAGTCTCTGTTTCGATTCTCGGTGGGGAAAAGACAGGCTAAACCTGATTGTCCGTAATGCTACGTCACACCATACACCTTCTCTTACCGCTACTGCGAATATTGCATATCTATATTTCCGCGGAAGTATCACACACTGCCGTCATACTCTTCTCGCAGCAATATAAGTGAGCGAGTAAGCAATACATTCCACTCATGTTTGTGCTGCTGGTTCTTTAACTTCCGCACAAAAAACCGACAATCGAGGGAGCACGGGAAGTGGCAGCGGCATGACGAGTAGCAGCGCGAGTAACCTGTTTACATGCTCGCGCTGCCCACTTCCTTTACTATTTCCCCGGCCCATAGTTCGAGTGTGTGAAGGCGGCATATGAAATATTAGGGTTCCGTGCTCGCGAAGGCATAACGCGTTGAGCCGTGTCGGTCAGGGTTGCTGTCTATGATTAAGCGGCTATTTATTACACAAGTCTGCGGACCGTGCAATGTTCGGCATAGATTGCTGGTTATCCTGAGTTTATTATAATGACATACATGTGACAACCAGCAATGTATATCGAATCGTGCACGGTCGGCAGACTAGCCACTTTACTTAGATGACGGTCTTTACAGAACTAGGACCAATAGCAGGTGTTTTATAAAAAGTCTGACACCAGGCTTTATTACGCTTACTATTAATTATACTGTGGCTTTATCGCGCCGTTAGTCGACTCGGTTTCCCACACGATCGTACGGTCACCTACCTACAGCCCACCGTAAGTAATTTGTTTTAGGGCAGACAGACGTTTTCCCAGAAAGTTATCTTTCTGCTCGTTGATTCGGAAAATAAACGATTAAGTATAAGCTTACGTATCGCCTATAATTAAATATTGGGAGTGCAAACGGCATTTCAGAAAAATGGAGGGAGGGTTGGATCGATTTTTCTATTCTATTGGGTTGATATCCATTCAGATTGAGATTTTGTCATCGGAATGTTTTGAGAACATTCCGTTTCACAGCACAGCTCATAGGTATATGTGCGCGGATTTAGACAGAAATGGTGAGATACATTTTGTCAAAAGTTGTGCTCATTCACTCGTACATTTAGCTCCCAAAGTAAGACTACAAATATCAATCCATTCCGGGATAGGGTCCCGTTGCGTATATCTAGGAGTAAGTCATTTTTAAGCTCAATGCGCCGTAAAAACACTTGTAGTGAAGTTGCGGACTGCCTTTGCTCTATTTAATTGTCGTATGATGCCGGCTTAGAATAGCATCACACCCAAAGAGCATATAACCACTTACGTACGTTCTAATCACACCTTATTTCTTTCCTCGAAGCTTTCGTGTGTTTTTCAATTTTAGACCTTAGGCGATAGGCTGACAACCTGACATTACACTGCAGTGGTAGGTACACATTTTTTCAATGAATCTTCAAATAGTTGTCAGGCCATATCATTCTTTACTCGCAACTAATAATACGTGATGTGTGTATGGAGTACGGAGTAAGGAGTGTATGTGTGAGTCCAAGGCTAGCTGACGAGATATCTAATGTCATTACCTAATTTAGTAACAACTTTGTCCACAGAGAAATGCCACAAGCAGCACTCGAGCAACGGCTCGCCACACGTGCGCTTGCGTCGCTCGGATCGGCGAGTGCTAGAGCGAGCGAGAAGAAGAACGCTACGTATGACGGTCACCATTGTGTCTGTTTTTGCCTTATGCTGGCTACCCTACGCTACTATGGCTATGTGGTAAGTAGGAAATTATTCTGTTATTATATGTTAATTATATAAATAGATACACACGAAATCAAAATTTACACAAAGCTGCTTCTGGAAAATTTAGACTATAAAAATAAATACCGTAACTATGTAGCTGATGTAACAAGACACCATTTGCAACGGAAAAACCTTTGTGTAATGCAATCGCTGTACTCGTGAACTATTTTGTGCAATGCCTACCTACCTATATACAAGTAACTGGCATAGAATATATAATAACCCGGGCAAGAGTATGTCGGATACAATAAATATTAATTGAACCTCATTTCAATGACATGAAGATCATTTTACTCTGAAACTATACCTTGAAAGGTTTGATGGGATATAAAAAAAAGCTTTGAGAACTTTATTTATAGTCTTCATACTATCTGCAGAAAGGTATAGATTGATAAGATCCTAGTTCTTGTAAAGTGGTTTGCTAAATCTCTTTCCACAATGCCTCAAACTTCAGAACAAACACGAAAAACCATTCAACTGATAACTGGCGGAATTCGGGCCCTATATGGTTAAAAATCGTAAAAACTAAAATCCCCTTTTTGGTAGGTACAAAAAGTTTACTTTCCAAAATAAGTTAGTATGTATTCGGTTCATAACATCTACTTTCATTCTCAATGAAATTTCAGCGTCAAGAGAAACAAATATTTGCAATTAAATCATGTTAACTTTCTCGTTGAAGTTTAATGAAAAGGTAGAAATATTCTCTTTCGTAACAATAACTTTAAGCACCACTGGCGGGATAAGAGAAACAACAGCAAATTACTGAAATGTTTGCAGAAGAAGTTGGATGGGTAAATACAATTCGTGAAATCGTAATTTGTCTTACAACTTAGACTGATTGATAGTAAGTACCTCTGCTTGTTACGCCAAGAGTCGTGGGTTCATCACCACACAGCAGAAGTATTTGAAAAAGGCATGTAATTAACGCGGCGACTACTTAATCAGATTCAAGGTTAAAAAAATAATTAAAGTGGATTGTAAATATAATAGGTTGGCAGCGACAGCGGAGTACAGTATTAAGTAAAAAGTAGCAGCGTTAAAATCTATATCAAGCTTTAGTTTAATTGAAACTGGCATCGAGTTTTTCTTTTGTCTACTGAATTTATGGATAAGCGAAAAATTGCCAGCAGCAAAAAATATGAAAATAGGCATTAATAAATTGTAAAATAGAGATTTAATTAAAATTAATTTGAGGCAATAATTTAATTGAGATCTTATTAAGACGAACTGCAAATAAAACATAAAATGGCATACAATTATAAATATAAATATTGTGTTTGTGTTTCTTTTATGTCTCACTTAACTTTAAATAATTTGATTGTGTTTATGTTGTTCTATTTTTTGACTTTTTTTATTTCTTATAATGGTGAAAAATAAAAAGCATGAAAATAATCAAAAGAGTTTTTATTTAATAATTAAAATAATTGTTACCTAGGTATTTCTATAGGTACTTAAATGCTTATTGAATAATAAGGGCTGGCCTTGATTTGGTGGGGCGTTCGCGTTTTCTTTTTTGCCCTATTGGGATCATTTTTACCTCTAAAGGCGGAGTGGTTAGTATTAACCTTATAGAAAGAACCAGTATATGTTTGTAAGTGTATTTTTTGAAAAATGCGGGCAGTTACATGTAGCTTGCTTCCAATCTGCCCTGGGTAGTACAATTTTCCAAAATGAAAAGTGTTTTTCTTTACGAACTAGAACCAGTAGAACCCTGCGTGCGCGCCTGCCGCCATTTTCATAATATTATGATTTCTAATACAAAAAAAATATTCCTTAATACTTGTCTTATTTAAAGTATCTGTTTTAATATTTACAGCTGCTCGTAAATAAGAGCTAGAAAGTGTTTTTTTAGATGGAAGCCTACAAAAGCCTTAATATTTTATTTGTTATCGCACTAATAATGTTATTCGCCAACCCATGATTTTTGATACCCCGCCTATAATTTCCATTACCTATTTAAATATAATACTACCTTGAAGTCGCAGCCGTTATTTAGCTTTTTATGATGCTC
This sequence comes from Tuta absoluta, assembly GCA_027580185.1. NCBI lineage: Eukaryota > Metazoa > Arthropoda > Insecta > Lepidoptera > Gelechiidae > Tuta > Tuta absoluta. The sequence goes on from JAQAHW010000009.1 coordinate 8,598,833, forward strand.
TGCATTTGCAGCTTATCTAATATAATTAAAGCCAAATTATTTTACCACTGCCCAGTTATATTTTTTAGACGCTAAATAGGTGGTACCCCGTTAATTTGCTAGTCGCCTTGTTAAAAATATGCGTTTGAAAAATCGAATAGTTACTGGCATTAACATAGTTTTCAGGGTGAGCTCGCTCCATCTTAGGCTCTGTCTTTGTCCTATGACCTAGACTAGAGTCAAGAGCAAAACCATCATTAATAAAAAAAAGTGTTCTAGTAAATTGTAGTTTCCTGAAAAGATGCCCTGAGGGATCGTTTTTATACAAAATAATGTAAACTTAAGATAGCGTTCGGATCATGGAGACCGCGACCGGCGACTACGACCCGAGACCGCGACACGAGACTGCGACCCTAGTCGCTGCGACCGGTCGCAGCTGGTAGCATACGAATCCACGCGACCGCGACGTGCGAACCTCAAGAAAATCACTCAGTATTCTTGCAGTTGTCAGACCAACGGTTGTATTCTATCAGGGCGCGTTTTAACCATGAACAGGAAGAGAGTCATTCAACAGTTATTAGAGGATGAAGAAAACGCCGCCATTTTGACTCACTGCCGCATGCGTCGCGCGGCGGCACTGGTTCCGGAGCGACCGGGTCGCGCGACGCAAGACGGCGGCAAGCCACGCCCACCGGTCGCGCGACCCGGTCGCCGAGTTCCGACGGTACTCCATATAAATTCATACAGAGCAGTGGGTCGCGGTCGCGGGTCTCGGTCGCCGGTCGCGGTCTCTTGTCGCGGTCGTCTAGATCCGACGGCTACCTTAACATAAACAGAACTGTCGTTCGTCGTTGGTTTCACAGAGCACCGAATCATCATGTGCTGTCAGCGCGCACGGAGTTTTTTGGTCTGTGGTTTGTCTATTTATCGGCAGGTCATAATTTTCCCAAATAATATGTCAGAAGTACCATCGATTAGTACCATTAATGCACTATTGATGGTAATATTGACACATATTTAACATGTACCTACCGTCAGCAACAACCTATTTGGAATCTTTATGAAAAACCTAGTATCAGGTTGGAGTTGGATCGGTATTTTGTTTTTTACGCCATATAGATGGCGTTGTTCGTGATAACGAAACAACTAACAAAAAGCTTTTTTTTTAACAATCGACCGAACGAACCAAGTTAGATCGATTTATCGCCCCGAAATCCCCTACATACAAAATTTTAAGTGAATCGTTGGAGTCGTTTCCGATATCCCGATTATAAAGAAATAAATAAACAAGAATGGTATTATATAGATAAATAAGTATCAACTTACGTTATCTTCAGACACAAGCGTAAACCCTAGACAAAGAAAAAGTTAAGGATTAAAGAACTTATCAAATAAATGTTTAAGTGGGGCGTTATTTCAGCTTCTTACTACCGTGTTTTCTTACTTCCGTTATAGTGCTCTTCACTTCAGTCAGGTCGAATGAAACTTGAACTAGAACAGAAACAGACTGCTAAAAGGTGGAACCTGAGTAATAATGAGGCCTTTGTCACAAAATAGAGCATTTACAGAAGGACTACAACTAGCCCCCCATTTTGATGATTGATACCTCAGCTAGGGTTGCTGCTGATTACTTACTGAATGATTTGAATAGGTTACCTAGGTTCAACATTGTCACACCACTTACAATACTCCTCGTAATTATTGTAACGTGGAAAAAAAGATTTTTTTATTTAAGATAAATTGCAACCGCAACCTTTTTTCCTTAGGTTGGTACTTACCAGTAGTGTTTGACGTGCAATAAATAAAGCAATTGGAAAGGAAACTCCTACTTTTCTTCTATATTTTGAAGTAAAAAGAAATGTTTTACCAAACAAAACGAAACTTAGTTATTTAGTATTCAATTGAGTTTGATTTACTTTCCGAGGTCTTCAAAAACTGACAACACAATTGATTGTCTAAATACAACCGGTAATTGTGCCTTTATGGTAGCTTGCTGCGTTCCGTCAGTGTGTGGGAGTGCCAGTGCCTTAATAGGCTTCTTCTGGGTGAGCTCGCTCCATCTTAGACTCTGCCTCTGTCCTATGACCTAGACTAGAGTCAAGAGCAAACCTATCACGAATAAAAAAAATGGTTATTCTTGCTTCTTGCTTGACTATCTAATTAAGTTCCACATTATTGCGCTGAGAATATAAGTACATGGGTAGCACACTTTCATGCCCTTGTCAAAGGCTATTACGACGCTAGACGTATATACTTAGGTAACGTATTCGTAATTATATGAATTATTTGTTTCTGGTGTAAAACTCTTAACGCCTAAAATGATTCATTGTATTCATTGCGGTATAAGATTGATTCCAAGTCGAATATCAAAAGAAATAAATTCCAGCCAGCTAATATGAATCAATCGATAAAAAAAAATGTAAGCGGCTTAGTACCTAACTCTCAAAAAACCTTCAAAATATAGATACTAGATCTCTTCTTATGAGATAAGCTCAACCTTGCGAAAAAAATATGTAATATTTTGCTGTGCACTTTTGTACAACAAAAGCTATAATAATAATCCATTATTTTTCTCCATGATTACCAGCAGCATCTAAAACAACTAAGTCGAGGTGCTGGTAATAATAGCACTTACAAACCTTTCTTACTCTAATATTGTGATATTTGTTACGAAGGTAATACTCCAGACTTCGGGTGACCTCATAACCTAGTGTAGGATATTCGCTTATTGAATTCACATCAAAATACGTTTTTCCTATCACAGTTGCCAGATATACCTACGATAATCTAGACGTTAAATAAGAATATCAATGTGTGATAATTTTGTCATTTGTATGGCGGTATAGTGGTATGGTTGTAGTTGCGTTTATTTTCAATCCATCTTTATTACGATAAGAATTGAATTGAATCGGTTCAAGTTCCGAACTTCCTTCAAATTCCTACATAGCGCGTTTTGCCGGTTGTAGAGTCTGGTGTAGGGATATCTGGACTGATTCTCAATTCTGCCGGATTTTACCGGAGTGTCACCAATCCGGCTGGATCCACTCGGACCAGACCGGATTGACATACATACATACATACATACATATATCACGCCTATTATCCCTTGCGGGGTAGGCAGAGCGTAAATGGCCGCAAAAACGGACATTGACGCCACGTTTGACAAATATTTGAGGGACATTCTGAAAATTGTGTATCGCTATAGTGACAGGTTGTCAGCCCATCGCCTAAAATTGCAATACACACCCTCCAAGTCCCTTAGTCGCCTCTTACGACTCCCACAGGTAAGAAATGGGGTGAAACTATTCTTAGCCGGCATCACACGGCACTCTTAGCCGGCATCACACGGCACCGGATTGACAATATAGGAAAAACACGCATTTGTCTTTTAGTAAAAGAATTATTAAATTTGAGATAACTAATAAGAATCGAGTCCCCTTGCTTAGCGCGAGGTAATGAGGGGGTAATTATTAACTTAAAAATCACTTATCAAGCTAGCATGGCTGTTTGCAGATGTCGCTACATTAACCACATTACAAGCCGATAAAAATATCACATCAAAATTTATTTTCTTTACAGTTATTACATTTCCGAATCCGGTACGGGGAAAGGGACCGGACCGGATTGCAATCCTAGTCGGGGGTTATATGTTGGCATGGTCAAGAGTAAAGTTACAGCAAAATGTATAATGCAAATGCAAAAACGAAAACAGATAGCGCTCGGCTGTTCAACTAAATTTTGGCTAACTGAACGTAACAATATTCAAAATATAATCCCACGTCTGGCAACCCCACCTGATCCACCTCCAACTAAAATGTAGGTACTATGTTCGGAAAATTCGTTTAGAAGAGCGTGAAAGTTCTTCTCTACTGCCGATACACTTAAGTATAACATTCCTTTTAGTTCAGGCTATTATATTTTCCTTGAGTCTGTGTTTTTTTGCTTTTAGAGCTGACCTACCTTCCGCTGTTTCACTTTTCCTTAAGTAAAAAGTACTTAGATATGTACGTAATTAACTTTTCACTTTGAACATTCTTTTTTCTCCATACATAAGTTTCGGTGCTCAACTCTCTAATATTTCTTATTAACAGGATGTTAAATATGTTAAAATTTATTATTTTAGTAACTTTTTTATATTTATTTACGTACGTAAGTTAGTATGTACGTTCACGTTTGTGGTTTCTAATCTAGAATAGTACTTTCCTTAGATATCTATAATGTGTAAATCTGCATAGATTGTAAACTTATGTGTACGTCTGTGAAATGAATAAATCCTAAAATTAAATAGTGTCAACGTACATTTCGCAAAACAGTCACGGGAGCTCTATTTAGAATTTTCGCATACAAAATTCTGTTCTACCGACAGCGACAGCCGACTGCATGTGCTGCAGCTATTAGCCGTCAGCCGTAGCAGCACTACTCGTTAGAACGGACTCATAAAATACTGTGCGAACGCGAACGCAACTGTACATTCTGTCGGTCGGTTCAATTCTTCGGTATTATGTTGTGCAAAACACTGTCGTGCATTACAGGGACTCAAATTAGTAAAAGCTTTGAGTGAAACGGCTATTACACTTACCCTGCCGACATGGCCCGATTCGGCATACGCTGCTGGTTATCTTGAGTTCGTAATGTCGACGCTCAACGTCCATATGAATAACCAGCAATGTATGCAAAATCGTGCCCAGTTGGCAGGGTAGTGTATCAGCTACTTGAGTTGAGGCTCAGACTGCGGTTCGTTTAATTTCAAAGTGTCATTTTAAGATTAATGCCTTCCTCGGGGCCTTCAGACCTAAGACAGTATTCATTACAAGTAAAGTTAGAAGTAAACTCATAGGTATCACTGTAGTAGGACAGGATCACTTTTTTCTTTTTATGTATTAACTTACCTGATTAATAATCTTTAACAATGGTGGGCCGGGTTTACAAGTTCTTGAATCATAATACATTACCCCTAAGTAAACCAGGTAAATTTTTTCTGCGGGAAATCGTCTTATTACTACGGTCAGAATAGTACAACGGTTTACCGTAAACATAAATTATTTTATGTATGTGTCCATTTAAGTGGAGCCGGTGCGGAGCCACCGGTGCATGAATTGACCTCAAGTAAACCTCAAAAACTCCGCTCTGCATCAGAGCGAGGTCCGCACAGCTCCGTCTCAATGGAGGAGCACCCTTAGGGCTGAAACGTGGCAGACGTTCCAGCCGTTAATGTGGAAAACCTGTCTGAATAGTAACTATATTACCGAACGCGTGTTCAAGTTCAAGTTCTTTATTCAAAAAACAGTACATAAACTGTGTGCGAATTTTACAAAATAAGGACTTATAACTAATAACTAAATCTCAATAAATTAATAATCAAAATAAAATTAAAAATAATAATAGATAGCAATTACATGTCATTAATATCATACAAAACTTTATCTAATAAATACAATTTCAATTTCCTTTTAAACATTTTAATATTTTTAATGGCCTTTAATTCATTTGGTAATTTATTAAATAATTTTACAGCTTGATACATAGGGCAATGTCTTACAATATTAAAATTAGGCTTTATTACATTGTTCAACTCTAATCTGCGCGTGTTTAACCTTACAATCATTTCGTCTTCTGTTTCATACTTAAATCTATATTTAACTATATCATTTAACAACACCAAAACGTACAGACTGGGCACCGTTAAAATCTCATATTTTTTAAAATATTCTTTACAAGATTCCCATGGAGAGATGCGGGCAATAATGCGGATGGCTCTTTTTTGAATTATGAATGCTTTACTCATGTTATATGCATAGCTATTACCCCAATGCTTTATGCTATAGCGCAATTTGGATTCTACAAGAGCAAAGTATACTATTTTAAGTTGATCTATTCTTAGTGTATCTCGTAAAGTTCTTAGGGCATAGCAAGCTGAACCAATAGAACTCTCAATAGAATTCAATTCTGCCTTCCAGTTAAGCAGATGATTTATATTAATCCCAAGAAACCTAACCACCTCTAACATTTCCACCTTTATATTATTTAAGGTCAGGTTTAGAGTAGCCTTGTTTTTGCTTGTAGTTTTGAACAGGATACTACTAGTTTTTCCCAGATTTATCTTAAGATTGTTTGTATAGAACCATTCACTAAAAGCATTTAAAGTGGCGTTAGTAACTGTCTCCAGGTCCTCCACAGTTGGTTTGGACAATACTGCATTAGTGTCATCCGCATAAAGGATCAATTTAGCTTCAGGGACTCTATCGTTGATAAAGTTGATCAGGTCGTTAGTAAAGATTATAAACAATATTGGCCCCAATATAGATCCCTGCGGAACCCCTCTGTCAATGTTCATAAGTTTTGACCTACCCACTTTTTCAGTTCCATCTATCCCTAATTGTCTAACCTCTACAAATTGCTTGCGGTTTTTTAAAAAAGACTGGAATAAACTAAAAGCTGTACCCCTTATTCCGTAATGTTCCAGTTTATGTAGTAGAATGTTGTGATCGACCATATCGAAGGCCGAACTCAAATCCAGGAATAAACCGGCCACTTTGCCCCTGTCATTCAGTTTTCGAACTACATCATCCAATAATGTGTCCATCGCTTCCAATGTACCGACTCCTTCCCGATACCCAAACTGCTTAGAGCTAAGAAGTTTATGTTTTCCTAGATGAGCCAATAGTCTTGATTTAATGAGCTTTTCAAATATCTTAGAGAGTGTGGGCAGCAGAGAAATGGGTCTGTAATTTTTGGCATCTAGCTTAGACTCTTTTTTATAAATTGGAATGATTTTGGCAATTTTCAACTGTTCCGGAAATAAACCTTTTTCCAAGTAATGTATCCAAAATGTCTATGTTTTCTTTAATGATAGAGATGGGAATTCCATCATACCCCGTTGATGTCTTATTTTCCATTTTTACTACTATTTTGTGTAGCTGAGTAGCTAGTAGTAGTTATTACTCCTATTCAGATAAGAGACGAGCCAGAATACGAATTAGCATTTCATTTATGAGTTGAAAATTAATGCCTCCAAATCAGAGACATAGTTGAGTTGCTGGGTTGCAAAGTTTACATATGAAGAAGTAGTTTATAAAATACAAAGATAAATATAACAAAATTAAGAATTTTGAAGAAACTCACGACAAGCTAAAATGTCATTTAAAAAATTACGGCCGATGTGGCGCAGTGGTAGTGCGACTGCCTCAGACGCAAAGGTTTCGGGTTCGATTCTCGGTAGGGCACGCACGAAACGCGATGTTTATCACTTTTTAAATTTGTTTCCAGTCTGGTTAGGACATTGCAAGCTGAATCACCTGATTGTCCGAAAATAAAGATGATTCCGTGCTTCGGAGGGCACGTTAAGCCGTCGCTCCCGGTTGTTGTCTATGATTACTTAGACGGTGGTCGTAACACAACCATGTCAGAGGCCTACTACTAGTAGTAGGCGGTTGAAAAACTCTGAAACCAGGGTTTATCGGGTCGTTGGACGATTTGGTATCCCACGTAAAAAGAAAGAAAAATAAAAGAAATAATATTTTTGTGTCAAACTGGCATAAAAATCACGTTTGTTGTATATGAGCCCTTTTAAATATTAATTTTATTCTCTTCTAGCTTTTGCCAGCGGCTTCGCACGCGTTAATTTCGTTGTGAAACAATTCCACTAGTGGAAAAAAATGTGAAGAGTTCCTGCTTTTAATGGAATATCTTAATTCATACTACATTGCTTTTTCGCTTACTTATTTTTTGTCAATCTTACTTTTACAATAAAATGTTCTACAGAATCTCTCTATCTCTCCGCCCCGATATACTTACAATGTTCACAATTTTATGTCATTACATTAGACCTTCGAGCAACGACGGCCTTCCGTTCGAAGCATTAGACAATACAAATATGTTTTCTTTAAAGAGCGATATATAGCTGGCCGTTTGAAAAATTCTCAACGCTCAAATCTAAGCCTGCAACGTTTAAGGCTTGACCCTGGGAATTATTAATGGTTATTACAAAAGAAGTCGTTACCGGAAACTGTAACCGTTTAAATTAAAACGGTAAATCCGATGGTATCAGAGGAATTCGGGAAAACAATACGTCTTCCCCAGTACCACATCCTGTAAGTATTGTACATCCTATTACGTTTTTTTAAATTTTACCAGCAAATGCGTACCATTGCATAGTTTAGGTTGATTCAGGTAACTTTTGTTTTAACGTAGGTACTTGTAAGAACGGATTACGTTTTCACGCTGAAAAGCACGTTTTTGTTACTTTCAGATTTTTCTCGCTATAGAGCTCCGATAAACAAAGATCTACAAACAGAAAGAGGTGCTTTCTTTTAGGGCTGGACCCTTCAATTTTAGCCCCGGGGCTTTGAAATCTACACCTGACTATTCCAGAGGGGCGCGCGCTTTGCTAATATACTTACGTCTAGTATATTACTTAGATTCTTGTCGTACAGTTTTTTTATTTCTTGTTTATTTTCCGAGAAATTTCCAATAGAGTTAAAAGTCGTCTAAGACTTTGCCATTAGTGGGAAAGGGACTTTAAATGTTCGAGGCAGGCCCTTAACCAAAAACGATCCCTAGCTAATAGTACTTATTGGCACAATTTGGTTCGGTACTGGTATGTAGAAAAGCTGTCCGAAATGAAATACCGACGACGGTACACGTTATATTTACCTTTAGGCACACAGAGTCGTTATATTGAAAACTGACACAGACTGCGGTTCACCGTTTAATTTCGAAGTATCAAATTAATCTCTAGACCTGAGACACAGTCAGTACACATTAGGTACTGTGTTTTCTTGTTATGGGGCCTTATCTTAGAACAATATGATTTTCAATTGGTGACGACCGATGTGGCGCAGTGGTAGTACGACTGCCTGTGACGCAAAGATTCCGGGTTCTATTCTCGGTGGGACACTCCTAAAGTATATATAAGTAAGATATTTATCACTTTGTGAATTTGTTCCCGGTCTGGTTAGGACATTGCAGAGAGAATCAACTGATTGTCCGGAAAGAAATGGTTCCGTGCTTCGGAGGGCACGTTAAGCCGTCGTCGGTCCCGGTTGCTGATATTGCAATGAGTTGGTGATTTGTTTTATTGATTCTTTGAATTTACTGTGACTGTGTACGTACGTAACGTAAGGTTAAATAAGTATAATGTTAACAAAATAAACAACTTCGATCTGTTTTCACTTGGGTTATTTACTCTACAGAACCGTCTAAGGGCCGCCGCAAAGCAATAGCAGTTTTTGCGAGTGACAGCTCAAACAAGACAAAAAAAATACAAAGGAATACTCTATCGTAATTAAATGACATAAAGGTGATATTGACTAGAATTTATATTGGCTAGCACCCGGTGTCAACCGGCGGCGTGTGTAATTCCAAAATGTCACCTTTATTTAAATTATGTACGCGGCTCTTCACCTTTTTTGTCGTTCACAAAAACGTACGTTTGGTCTGCGGCAGCCCTAAAATTACGATAGAGTAGAGATAGTTTACTTGATATGTCAGCCTATCTAAAGGGCTCAACATAACTGGTTATTCATACAGTTTATCTAATAGAAAATCAGTACAGTTTGATCCCTTGAAGGGTGGTTGTTTTTATAAGATTTCCCACCGAAATGCGTCAATCATAGTTTTTGAACATGATGCTTCTGATTCTATTCTTTTGTAAGCTATTATTCAGAAAGTGAAAGCACATTTATTGTAATCGCTTTTAGATTTTAGACAACTGTGGAAGCGATTCCTTTATTACATAAATATTCTGTAACCGTAGCTTCTGTGTTTAGACGAAACAAAATAAATAAGATTCGTGTCTTCATTACGTCAAAATCCTAAAATGGATATAAGAAACGAATTCATCATCTGGGATACCCAGGGCCTTTATAATACAATTCTCTACGTGTTAGCAATAATATAAAATTCCACAACTGGGCCAGCCAAATCACTAAGTCTACACAAATGACCGGTTTGGCACATCAAATAAATATACGAAAATTGTGTATGGTTTTCAGTCCATCGCCAAAAACTGTTAGTCGCCTCTTACGGCACCCGCTGAAAAGAAATCAGGCGATGCGATTCTAAGTTGTATCACCGGGAGTGCCCTATTTGAAACACAGTTGATGACAACGGCCGTGTGATGCCAGCTTAGAATAGCATCACCCCATTTCTTTCCCATAGGTGTCGTGAAAAGCGGCTAAGGGACTTGAGGGTGTGTATTGCAAATTTAGGCGATGAGCTGACAACCTGTCATAATGACGATACACAATATTCCAAATGGCCCTCGAATGTTTGTCAGACGTGGCGTAATTGTCCGTTTTTACAGCCGTTTACGCTTTTCCTGCCCCGTAAGCGATTATACGCGTGATATGTGTATGTATGTATGCTGACGACGATATCATAAAATGTTGCTCTTCCGCAGGTACATGATAGACCGCGTGTCGGCGCGCCGCGTCTCCCCAAGAGTCCAGGATCTGCTGTTCGCCATGGCGGTCTCCAACTCCTGCATGAACCCGTTAGTCTACGGCTCCTACACGCTCAACCTGAGGACGATGTGGAAACGCTTCTTGAGACATTGGTGCACTTCTACCGGACACTCTGATACCCTAGGTAAGTACTGTATGTGGAAACCTATACTAATTGGCTGTTCGTTTCAATTGTGTTTAAATACACTCACAGGCATATTTAACCGGCCACTTGCATTAGCATGGAATACTCTTGATTCTTTTGATTATTGTTAATTACAGTGATAGTTAATTAAAAAGCAGTTAATTAAACGTTAATTAAAGAATTGGTAGCTTAACTACAGTTGGTCTTAAATAAATAAAAAAACATGAAACAAAAAAGTATCATTCGAGGGTGGTGGCCGGCGGTTAAATGTGCCTGTGAGTGTATTTTGTCGTGTTGGTTTTCCTATCAAAATAAAATAAACTTCTTATTCTTGTGTGTTATGGGTCCCATAGCTCGTAGAACCGATGATCGATGATGTAGAAACGTTAATGATTCTAGAGTGCCGGCCACACGTCCAAAAGGTGTACCAAATACTGGTAAAACGCACGCAGCAATTTTTGGAATAAAAATGAAAATACATATACTATTGTAAGTTTCATTTTGGTTGATTACACTTTTGAAAACTTTCTTTACTTTAGACTTCATGGATAATTTTGTAAACCGTGAATAGTTTGTAAAGGAGGAACAGGGCATGTTATCGTAGGACATCCCCTTTCCTAGCTAAATATTTGCCAAGTAGGTATATGTTGTCAGAAATAACATGCAACAGAAACTACTTACCTCCTTTGAAACTAAACCTGCAAAGTACAAATTAACTAGAATTTCTAAATCCAACACACATCTTCGTGCGAATACGAGATGTTCAAGTTTTGATGAGAAATCTACGCCACTAATAAGATAATGTACTTTATAACGAGTTCGAATTCAAGTAAAGTACTTTACACTGGTTTTCGGGTTTAATTCCTATGTTTGAGTCTACATTTTACACGTGGAATTACCTTGAGCACCTACATTTTCACCGGGTTGTTTGTTGACTCTGTGTCCTAAAAGACAATTAGACAAGCATTTACATTCCATAAGAGAGAAAAGTTTACCTACTAGGATAAAATATTGCTAAAGGGAAAACGTATTTTCATCGGCCCACGGAAACAGAATATCAAAAACAACCTTTTAAAACAGTTATCAAGTGGCCACCATTTGATGAGATCATTAAACAATGGCTTCGAAAGTATATATAAAAGGTATTAACTAAATTGAAGGGACATCTATATCAGTAATGGCTCGGAGACACCCACTCAACACACAACACCATGACCACTCAAGTCTGATAACGTCAGAGAAGGATCATTTTTCACCATATCGCACGACAATATATGTTTATACAGGGTGTAAGGGACAGCCCTCCGAATACTGATAAGGTGCATTCAAACCAAAAAACAGAGCAACTTTCCAATAGGAATATCATTACATCATGCATCTTATTGCAGTCCACTGCTGGTCGTAGGCCTCCCCCATGATACGCCATAGGAATATATTTCAAGAAAAGTTCAAAAAACTAACTTAACATTGTAAAGGCAGTCAGCTGAGCGTGATTTTGTATGGAATGTCGATATTTTTGTCATTTCCTAACATATGATTCTAATAGAAAGTTGTTAAGTTCCATAGTCTGCATGTACTCTATTAGTATTCGGCAAGCTGTCGTCCCTTACACCTCGTATAAATAAACCTTCCTCTTGAAATACCGTATCTATTAAAAAACCACATCATAATTTGATGGACTGTCCCTTACACTTACACCCCGTATATTTTAGTAGAGTGCCGTTTTTATGCTTATATTTTGTCGATATAAAACAGCAACTCTATGTTCCCAGTCGAGTGTGTACATGAGCAGTCTGAATTATTATGAAAGATTTTAATTCTAATCAATATCAAGATTTTTGGCTTTTATATAAAATGCCCTAGGTCATACCTGTAATATTTTATATAATTATTTGAATAAACAATAAACATGTTTCTTTTATTAGTTATGGTTGACTTTATAAAATATTTCCATTAATCTCTATAATTGCAAAGCAATATAAATAAGTTCTATATAATAAGTATATGTACAATAACTTATTGTCGTGTAAAAGAGAAAAATATAGGTATACAAAAATTAATATCTATTAGGTACGGTGTATTTTCTAAAACAATAACCATTTCGGAACATGGAATCAAAAGGCCTAATAGTTAAAAACTATAACTTTGTTTTCATCAAAATATTGAGTTTACGAAAAGTTTAGTCTGAAACTCTGAAATTAAATAACTTTTATTGGGTTACCTAGCCGCCAAAGATGAACGGAAACTTTCAAATAACAATATGTAGGCAATGTTTAGATATACCTTTTCTACGAGTTTTCGTAGTGTTGCTTTAAAATTATTGTGACCTTTATACCTAATATTATCTCGCTTTTTATTATTTGAGTATTGTGATGTGACCTCGTGTATAAAAAATGCGAATATCACCATATTTATGGCCTATTTATATTCGTTATAAAGTAGCTACCTGGTGGCTGAAAACTCAAAATTGAGGGGTGGCTGGTAATAAGGAGCAACTTTTGACAAGCAACAGGTCCAAATATGAAAAAACAGTTTGTCCTCTTGGCCTTTCATAAAAGTACCTACCAATGATTTGTAAGACACTTTATGGAAGGTACATACATACATACATCAGCCTATTGCAGTCCACTGCTGGACGCAGGCCTCCCCCAGGGTACTCCACAGGGCACGATCTCCCGTTTTGGCCATCCAGTGGCTACCAGCCACATTTTCTAAGTCATCGGTCCATCTGGCCGGAGGTCATTCTTTTCTTATATTGACCAATATTACTTGATAGGTTTATTCTTTTATCACCAGCCAGTCCTCAGTTTGTAGTATCAGTCACTGTACCGCATAGCATTTCTATGTATGTAATAGTATTAACTTACTAAATAACATGACACTTTTCAGGTAATTCAGGCTCCAGTTCAATAAAGCATAGAAATAACAATATGGAGACTCCGCTCATGGCAACAACAAAGGTAAATAACTATACATTTTAGAAAACCGCTGCTAACCGTTTTCCCACGGGAATGAGACCTTTCTCTGGCTGTGTTATACATAAAAACCTTTCTCTTGATTCTCTCCGTATATTTAAAAACACATCAAAATCTGTTGCATAGTTTTGAAAATCTAAGCATACGACATTATTTTATTTATTTATTTATTTATTTATTTACGATTTATTGTACACATGAACATTAAAGAGAAAAACACATAAAGAATACAGACACAACAGGCACTGCTTATCTCTAATAAGAAATTTCTTACAGCAGACCTAGGGAAGAGTAATGGTATTATACGCGGATAAGACGTGCACAGAATATATATCTAAATTTCAATCTAAAATATATAAGAAAGGAAGGATATATTTTATAGATACTTGATAGATATGTACGTAGTGATTTAGTCGTAATAAAAAAAAAACTCCACCTTAGGCTGCTTGCAGGTCATTCGTCGACGAATGCCGTTTGACAGGTGTTGAGTAATTGCGCTGTCACTTTCAGTTCAGGAGAGTACGAGATGTAAGATGATGTAACTAGTCTTCTTCTTCGTCGAGTTAATGGTAACAAGATCAAAATAATTTGGACCAATGTGTTGCTACTAGTGTTTATTTTAGTAATTATTTTTCATATATTACCTAAATTTTTATTTTTATTAGGTATAATATCTAAAATTCTCTATGATTTCTCTCCAGTGGATAGAAAGTTTATGAATAACAAATTCCAAGTAAAACCTGAAAAATTCCAAAGAAACAAATTTGTCTTCGTCTCGAGTCTTTTTATTATTAGGAGTTTATTATTTCCCTAACATAGAACACCCTATGACTATGAGGTTTGTTAGAATAGTTTCCGCCATCACGATTTGTGCCAGCTTATATTATCGCATGGTGCAAATTCAGAAACGGTAATTGTTGGATTGCGTGAGAGAATATAGAAAATATTAATGATATTGAAGAAGCAGAAAAACGCAAAAAGAGCACGTAAACTTTACGTAACGAGATCAACTTGGTTTTGTATGTGCGTTAGGACCACGGGTGTACATGATAGGATTGATCTACTTTCCTACAGGGTGGTGGTACCTGCAGTGTACCTCAGTGTACCTGTAAAGAAATTCAGTGTACTTCCTTTAATACAAAGTTATTTGATAAAATATGTAATAAATAAAAACGGTTCCAGAAACCTGAGGTATGCTGTTGTCTTGACGTTTTATACCTGCTATTTGTCAACATTTTGATTAGCTTATATTTTTACGTACAGGTACACGGCAGGTACGCATGATAACAAAAAAAGAAATGTGAAATAGGTATCTACTGACCGAAATAAAAATGTACACCCGCCATTCTAACGTTAAAATTGCGGGTGTACATATTTTATCAAATAACTTTTTATTAAAAGAAGTACACTGAATTTCTTTACAGGTACACTGAAGTACACTGCAGGTACCACCACCCTGTAGGAAAGTAGCTCAATCCTATCATGTACACCCGTGGTCCTAACGCGCTTATCTATCATTTTTGTAGCAAGGCCCATAAACTTCGATTTATATTATCTTCATTACCTTACCTTGGAACGGCAAGATAGATACATTTCTGTTCTGTTCTGCTAGTTTTCTGTTTTCATCAATCATTTTTAGTTTTTGTAACAATGTATGCCAAACAGGAATAATAGGCGGAGATTTATTATACGTATGATACTAATAATTAAAATTCAATCATCATAACCTAATTTATTTTAATGAGACTTAATCTACCCAATAAAATCTAGTAAAATATCCATTTTTTTCCATACCATTTCATGGTTTGTATGAAAATCTGAGGCGATTCCTTTTCCATTGCGTTTGTGCGATAGCCGTAGGTAGTGCTACGCTTACTTCACTTGCTACGCCGAATCTGTAGCACTTCGTAGCTACTACGTAGTGACTGTCTAGTGTCTATGATCATATTCTAAAGAGGACCGTGATACCATGAATAAAGCGAACTGGAAACTTTCTTGTGATTGGCCGAGAATGTGTGAAAATGTTTCAATCTCAAAGTTTTATGATTCCTTATTGGCGCGTTTAGGCACAACCCCGTCGTGGGCCTTCTACAAAAAGTTTAATTATAACGCCGTCGCGCACCCTACCTTATTTAATTAGAGTTTACTTAGGTCTTGCTAATTTTATAGACTAATAAGAGTAATTTATTCTATGAGGTTTCCTCATTGTGAATCTATTGTTAATCAAATTGCTTTCATTGCAATGATATTATTATATCTGTTCATAATTCACTTTATGTCTTTTCAAAGTAATTATTTATTACAATAATCGCATTACAAAATTTATGCAAATGTGAACTTGTACAAATGTGGAAAGTGCATTATCGAGCTTGTGCGGCGCGTGTGCGGGCTTATAGTTGGGTGGGCTGGACACTTTACAACATAGTATATTATGTATAACATAGGCGTTTGCCGTGAATGTCAGCCTGTCCTTTGTCAGCTTAAATCTTTTAAAACTCGCAATGGATTTTTATGTGGTTTTTTGAAATAGTTAGATTTACGAGATATGTTTTTAAGTATGTGTATAGCATCACCCCATTTCTTTCCCGCGGGTGTCGTAAGAGGCAACTAAGGGACTCGAGTATGTTTGATGGTCGATTTTCACTTTATTTAGTAAAAAATACATAAAGTTGGACAGGCGTTATTGTATCAAGCAAATTTGACGGAGAAGAGGCGTCATCGCCTTTCGATATAAAAGCAAGCAATTGAGTCCTTGCTAGGTACGAATAGTTGACACGGGTATGAACACAGACGTCTATACGTGTCAAAGTTACGTGGCAACACTTTTGTATCTATAGAACTTTTCCTTACACTGAGAATGGCCGGACAAAGACGGTTGCTATCACCACGTAATTACAAACAGCCGTTCCAGAAAAATCGTGTATTACTACAGTGACAGGTTTTCAGCTTGTAGCCTAAAATTGCTATACACATAAAACCCTCGAGTCCTTTGGTTGCCTCTTATGACACGCGGAAAGAAATGAGGTGATGATATTCTTAGCTGGCATCACACGGCACGGTTTAAAATGGCATGTATTTATGCCGTTTGCATCGGATAATTATTCTTTCAAAAATGATGGAAGTGGTTAGCAAAATCAGGCGACTAATGTAAGCGATACAAATTATACAAATTATTATGAGCTTTGATTTAATTTAAACTAGCATCGATAAATTATATATCAGCTTGCTAATTATATTAAAATAATATACTCTAAGCGAAAACGTTTATATTTTATTCCGACCATTAGCTGTTGTTTTAAGTATGTACAGTGGGTTGTAGCACATAAAGAAGGTACCAGGGGTACTCCAAAAGAACTGAATTATTTTTGTCCCCAGATTATTTTTTTTTGACATGAATATGTTTATTGTAGTAAATGAATTATTTTATCCGTACATATGTTATAAATCTGAGAGTTTGTGTGTGTGTGTCTGTGTGAATATAACCCGGAATAACACATTGGCCACCTTTAACCGCGGGAAAACCACTATTACCACGGGATTAGGAGTGGCAGCGGGTGAAACCGATGGGCAGAAATTCTATTCTATTCTATTGAGAATATAAATTATTATTATGTATTAACTGGGGATAAAAATGATTCAGTTCTTTTGGAGTAGCCCTGGTACCTAATGTGCTACAACCGACTGTACAAATGTATGTATGAGCACACACGCGCAAGGCTCACTACTACATTATTCTCCTACTACGCCCTTTAGTGGTACTTATAGTTCCTGTGGTGCTTCATCTTGCTGTAGTTGATGATGTAAAAAAAGGTCATCGACCCCACGAGCAGCTGGAAAAATGGGGCGATGCCCACTTTCTTCGGCTGCATGTACTTGTGCTGCCATCTGGAATTATTAATGGGACGTCATGATTAGTAGCACTGAAAAGCGCGTGTAAAGCCGCCATAGAATAGCATATCTCCATTTATGAATTTTAAAGGCCAGCGCACATCTAGCACCATTTAACATGAGTTGATTTTTCAGTAGGAAATTCATAATTATTTATATAAAACTATTAAGGGACCGGTCGCAGAGCGGCACGTAGCGTGCAGACGCCAGAGTAATTTGCTCGTGTCAGCCAAAATATCATTAATTTAATTACTACCTAGTTCGCGGCCGTTTCATTCCCAGAATGTCCAATCATGTTTAAGTGCAAATGCAGTTCAGGTTATGATATATAACCAGTGATCGGAATAGGTAGATTATATTTGCCTAAACTTCAAAGAGCAGAGGCGAAAAATGAAGATTCCATTCCTACAAAAAAAATGCGGGATTGAGTACGGGATATTTCTTCAAAAAATTAGAAATGCACTTTGAACCATGGCATTCGATTCTATGGACAAATACTAGCTAAAAATATACTTGTTGATTTTTAGCTACAGCGTCACGTTGCCAAGATAGTTGAAGATAAGATTTCTTTAGCCTTTTTTACTCAATATCTCAAAAACCGTTGGGCATGGGAAAAACTGTTAGGGAAAAAAAACGCAGATTTTGCACAAGGAAAATAAGTCAGATTTTGAAAATTAACATGTTGGACGTAGCCCGCTGATATAATTTATATGGGAGTGTCCATTTTTCATATTTCGATCTAAGTATCTTTCTAAGGAAAAGCCTTTACTAGGAAAGGTACTTTGTCACCTTTGGCAACACACGCATTGGGGGATGATGTTATCTAACCCAGCCTCACACAGTATGCTGACATGGGTTGTTTGTATGAAATAAGCAGAACTATACTTGTACGTAAGCATGATTATACATTTTAGGAGTTACACATTTTGGGAATTGAAGTTTTACAGCGTCATTTTGGGCATTGGGCATTATGTACCTGCTGTTCTAAATGTTCCTACCGAAAAAGTAATCGTTTGGCACATGTTTTGCACTGGTCCAAAGTAGCAAAGTCACATAGTAAAGCCAGGAAATAAGAAAACACTTCAATAACATCTGAGACAGTATTTGGAAGTTATCCATCACTGCCTTTATTTGTTGCAATCCATCACTTGCCTTCAAACGTTAGGGAAAGTGGGTACTATATTCTGTCGCTAAAATTTCGCATTAAAACAAATGGTTTTCGATGTGTCTTTCCACACAAACTTTCTGAAGTCTTTTCGTATGACAAGAGTAAGTATTCTATTTCAGAATATTTTGAAATAGGTAGAATAGTCACACGAAAAAATACAAGAAATCAGCAGCTACTTACACTTTTAGCAGTGGCAGTGGTTTTAGCAGTATTTCATTTTATTTCCTTCAAGTGAAGTTAGATTCTTTATTTTACACAATTTACTAACAAAGCCACAAACATAACTCAATTTTGTCATAGTGTCCTAGTTGTGCCGTGTGAATAGTGTCTTAGAATAGCATCACCGCATTTCTTTACTGTGGATGTTGTAAGAAGCGACTAAGGGACTCGAGGTAACATGTGTATAACGAATTTAGGCGACTGGCTGCCAACCTGTCACTATGGTGATTAAAAATTTTCTGGATGACCCTCAAATGTTTGTCAGATACAACTGTTTGCGCTCTGCCTAACCCGCAAGGGATATAGGCGTGATGGATGTATGTCAATTTCTAGGTATAACAAGAAGCTAAGGAGTTTCATAACGGATCGATGATTGACATAATTGAATGAATAACATCGAGTCTGAATCTCACCTCCACCAAGCTCGGCTGCAAGCTCCCATGACAGCAGATGGGGTCTTCCTCCGGCGAGCGAACCAGGCCGACAGGTCTTGGATCCTCACGTCTCCGAAGGGAGTGTCAGGTTTCCCGTAGTAACGGGCTGGGTCGTACGGACCGTGGACTTTTGGATCGTACTCTTCGGGGTAGTCGCCGAACCCCATGGTAAATTCTGGGTTAAGAACTATAAGCCAATAAATTAATTTGAAACGTGGGATTTATATGGATTTATTTGGCAAAAGACCCGACAGGACCTGTCAATAAACTGACAATCAGCCATTGGAATCTCCGAACAAAGCTACCGGACCGTATACCTGTCCCAGTCCCACGATTATCTTCTGAGTTACGATTAGCTACATCGAGACGAGGCTGTATGGTTTTAAGACCTTTGCCTGTCCAATGGATAAATAGAATACAAAAGAATTTTATCTATGCCTGTCAAATTCAAACTGTCATTTTTTTCACGGCCAACTTCTAACGATTTCTATTTCTTTAATTACATTTAACCTTAATATTATTGTAAACATTGACCATTTTATAACCATTTATTTTATTTTGACCTGTGCTATGGGCAAAGACGAAGAAAAGTGAACTTGGCGAATACGAGGTGACGGCATTCGATAAAAATTTGTATTGCTGTTTTTACGATCAAAAATTTATTGAAACTGTTTAGAACATCGTTTAGAACGCAGTTTCGCTGCAATTTTTG
This sequence comes from Tuta absoluta, assembly GCA_027580185.1. Taxonomy (NCBI): domain Eukaryota; kingdom Metazoa; phylum Arthropoda; class Insecta; order Lepidoptera; family Gelechiidae; genus Tuta; species Tuta absoluta. The sequence continues at coordinate 8,618,795 of JAQAHW010000009.1, forward strand.
TGGTAAGTAATGATATGACTTCAACGTTCATACTTATTCGCTATAGCAAATGTAAGCAGCTTCCCTTGATGTTGACATCACAATATTTTTTTGCTGATGTGTGTCTAAGTGTCTAGTTTCTTTGGTGCGTTCATTACGGTAGTGACCAGTTTAAAACAATCCAATGCTTTCTACTTTCAGAATATAACAAAGATTAGAGCAACTTAGATGTTGTGATCTTAGTAGACTGGTGATCTGTTGAGTTCCATACAAATGAAGATCCACACATTCGATTCTTCGTCGGCATCCAAACTGGTGAATTAAATGCATGGTGAGTTATACTTTTTCTCTTTCCGCACGAATAACCGCAGTATCAGCGTATTTAAACTGCCTACTAGGCCGACGAGGCAGTGTAGCGATCAGCATTTAAGTAGAATCATCTTAAACATCATCCCGGCCTGATGGCTTGATATGCTCTCCAAAGCAATGTACAATTGAAATTGAGAACAGCTACACCGAGCGATAAGTTGGCTAAGTATCAATAGACGCTAGACTACTGCATCACAGAAGGTGTGCGTCAATATAGCATGATGTCCCACATTCTTCACCATCTTGCCTATAATAAATGAACTCACGACTTCCCTACACTTATTATATACAATAAAACAATTACAGCCTAACACTATATTAATGTTTCAGAATAATGCAATTCTATGGGCAGTATCAGCGCTAGACTGATACAGAAAAATAAAATAAGAATCGTATCCGCGCCTATTTTGCCTACCTGATAAGGTAGAAGGTAATGTCGCAGGTTTTTAGACCAAAACCTAGTTTTGTTATCTTTTATATAAGACAAATTAAACTTAATTTTAGTTTAAACATTAGCATGGAGAAAAAATAAGTGTACCATATAAGCTTGGTGGGCTGGGTGGCGTTTTCGTTATTCAGCTCTGAAAACACATAATTATAAACCTGATATAAACAATCTAGGTTTGCACATCTATTTTATCAAAAAATCGGTTGGTCATGATCAGCAAAGTAAATAGAAACTCAAATTTCTTTGACACACTCAATTATTATTGTGTGGATCTTTATTTATCTTATCCTGTTGTAGTTAAATTGCATACATTCATTGCGACGGACAGAAGGCTCGTACTTTGAGATTTATCTATCGTATCGTTTTTAATAAAGTTTTCCTATGCTTTATTTTCAGGCTCCCAGAGTGATACGAATAAGAAACCGGCGTATGGCGGCTTGAGGTGACAGTCGTTTACTTCGTGTTTAGTTTGCTGTAATAAAATTATTCGTTTTTAGTTTGCTGTAATAAAATTATTTTAAATTATGTAACATTCATTTTATTTAAATTACCTGTATAATAAAAATACCTGTGAAAAATACTACCTATTACTGTGACTACTACACATCACTATTAAATACTAGGAGGTAACAATATAACGTAGCGAGTACGTCCATGGTACATCACAGTAAAATTAAGAAAATTACACAATCCATGGTCAATTCACGTAGTGGTATATTGTAAGTCTATGGTCAATTCAGTAAGGACTTCATGTACTAAGGCTAGTTGCTTATCTGTCCTTTAGGACATATATATATATATAAGAGATCTGTGCTGACAATTTCATTCACGTAGATAGAAAAGTTTTCTGCGAAAGAGTCAGATTTACGTAAAAAGTTTTACTGAGTATATTCCGGTCCATATGCTTAAAATCTAGTAAAAACGACTAGGCTAACACGTGCCAAGATAAAATTTTGTCACCGCATTATATGGGCTGCGGCTCACTTCACTGTGAATAATTTCTGCACTTTATTGCTACTGAAGTTCTGCGCGCATGAGACGACAAAATATTGGACATTATGTATTTACCACGACGGCACACATCAAAGAATACTATACTCCCACATAGTAGCCGGGAGGGGCAAACAGTAAACCTTTTTTTATTTCAGAAATTGGTTTAGGGTTGCTAGGAGGCAAGCATCCTTAACACTGACCCACAGATCAACTATTGTTGATCTTCTCTATGTACCCGAGTTTTGGACTCTTGCTCACAGATCTCTTATATACATGTCGACTCTTGCTTCAGGATTTATCACTACTGAAAAGCCATATGTCTGTTTTTATACAGTTATTTACATTTCAAGCGGTCGCTAGGACCTGAGTATATTGGTTTTAATTTCAACTCGATATGTCTACGCGTTTCCAAGATAAAGGGTCTTGACAGTTCTCCGGGTGAGCTCCTGCTCCCTTCGAGCAACGCGGCCTTCCGTACCCGTTCCATTAAGGTATTATGTACTAACGTAGTACAAAATACCTCAATGACCCGTACCGGAACCAGACGGAAGACCACGTTGATCGAAGCCTGCTCCCCACCAAACAGTCAGGTATAGATTTTAAAGCCTAACCTAAGGAATTGAAGGATACAGAACTAAAAAAAAAGAACGCGACAAAAGGACGACGGACGGACGGACAACAAAGTGCTCCGTTTTATTCCTTTTGAGGTACGAAATCCTAAAAACTAGTAAAGATTGATCCCTGTTAGGTAATACTTTGTGTTTGTTGTTAGTTTTCTTATCAAAATAAAATAGGTAGTTACCTCGTGCCGTTACCGATAATAGCTTCATACAATGATCTTTTATGTTGCTAGACATACTAAATTCAAGTCTCAAAGTCGTTACAAGCTGTTAGAAGTCATTACAAGCTGTTAAAAACCCATTACCGGCTGTAAAACTAGCTGCCGTAAAATATACCGCAGCTGTTTGTCACTTCGCTAACGTAATTAGCTTCAGCTGCATATAGCGTTCCCCAAAAACTATTTAAACCATTATGTAAGCAGATTTCCTGAGATGGGACGGACGAATGTATTAAACGCAGAACCCTTACATTAAATTCTTTACCCTGAGGTGGTATCAAAATACGCCGTCCGAATAACTAAGGTACATAGCTATGGTACATAGTATAAAATAAACTCCCTTCCTGGTTGTGGTGAGGTTCCGCTTCAGTCTTTTAAACTACGCAACGTATTTTAACACTTCTTCTTCTTCAATTGCCATGCCCTAACGGACGTCGGGGAACACCTTTGCATATCCGAGTCTATTTTTAGCCAGTCTTGCGAGTGTGGCTGCGTCTTTGATATTAGTCCACTTTTTGATGTTGTCAAGCCAGTTGATCCTTCTTCTTCCCCTTCCCCTTTTCCCATCAATTTTTCCTTCAATTATTAATTTAAGAATATTATATTCATCAAATCTGTATAAATGTCCAAAGTAGGCTATTTTTCTCTTCTTTACTGTGACTAATACTTCCATACTCTTATTCATTCTTTTTAGTGCTTCTACATTAGTAGTTCTGTCTGTCCAAGATATTTTTAACATCTGCCTGTAGCCACATCTCAAATGCTTCTAATTTATTTTTCATTGCTTGATTTAATGTCCATGTCTCGGCCCATCACAGAATAATAACTAGTTGGCCCCATATAAAAGTATTGACAGTACGTAACATTTAACCAATCTCCATCGTAGTTTAAGATTGATATCTTTGTTAGTGTATATTTTAACACGGTGTTTTGAAATAGATGGAATAGTCAAGAAAAAGTTATTGTGTGTTAAACATGTCGGAATTTATAACTAAGGTTGATGACGTCCTGCAAATATGTTGCACCTTAATAATAATAATAAACTTTATTGCACATAAAACATATTACCATTGGAAAAAAAACACAGCACAATGAGGCGACATTAATGCTTAAGTAGCGATCACTTCCAGGCAACCTTTGGGTACCTTCTTGTACCACACCTAGAACTTATTTTAGAACTAAAAAGCAGCCGTAATCTCGTGATCAAGCATTATCAGAATTGCTAAAACAAAATAAGCATACAAGTTTGTTATTTATGAAACTTTCGTATAGGCCGATTTTAGGTGCGTAACTTATAGATAGCTTTTTGCCACGATATGAAATGTGCTTTTGATTTCACGAAGGCGATTGTCTGCCACCAGTTAGCTTACATAATCATTGCTGTAGATCGGGTAAAAATATCTGCATAAACTATAGAAATAAAGATAGATAGATGAACACTTTATTGCTTACAAAATACACAAGAAAAACACAACAATACTGAAAACTTTAAATAAAAAAAGTATAAAGTTTAGTTTTGTTGATTCGGTGTTCCATAAGTAATATGAACGAGAATAAATACGGATCTAGAATAGTTAAACGTACAGCTACGCTACGCGTAAACTTCGACCCTCTCTCACGTCGTAGTAGTAGACGACACGTCGCCAAGACCTGTCAAATGTAAGTACCTAAGTAGGTGGCGCAGCGACGACGAGTGATAGAGTCTACATACAAACCAGTATACTTTTCGTCCGAAATTAACGCTTACCTTTCTTAATCTGTAGTCTACTACCAAAGTAAGATTTCAAAAAACTCATTTAGAGGTACCTAGGAGGATATGGCCTAAAATCGGGAAGTAAATTCTCTCCCGTAAAATAAGTTAAGAAAAACATAGGAGATAATTATCTAGCAACGTCCTATCATGTATATACATATCTAGTCAATTGAGTTGCCACTAATTTCATAGTCGCCAAGGACGTTATAGATCAAATAGTCACCTTATTTTGACATATAACGCGTATTTTGTGCGTCAGATTATAAAACATGACTTTATAAGAAATTTGACGAAAAGTGGCAGCGCTAATAAGAGATAAGTTAAAGTAATGTATTTTCCGATTCGAGGCCAATTATAAGCTACAACATCTATGTTTCCAACGTATCTATTTATATAATTTTGGTATTCGTGAGAGATCCGAAACTATTCATATTTAAACACGAACATTGGATGGAACAAACTAATCATTGGAAGTTGCATTGAAGCTTCTCAGAACCTTATTTGCACAATAGAATAACGTGCTTTGAGCACAGGTATGTTTGAGAGGAATTATAATGAAGTAGTTAAAAACTCGTCACAACAGGCGGGTACTAAAACAATACAACACTACCTTCTATGGTAAACGCAATATGTATGCGAACAGCACAAACTACTAAGCATATAACAATCAATGTCCTATTATCCAAATGTCCAGCGCTTTAGTGTCCACAATTTCCAATGCCCACAATGTCTGAATCCCAACACATCCTGTGTCCGATATTATTAAACTACAGGCTACAATTTAACAGGTGAAATTCGATGTTCTTTGCGTAGTCAGTTAGCCATTATGATACCATGAATACAAACCAGCTCCGCAGTGTACCAAGAATTTCACCTGTAGACTTGCAGCCATAACTCTTACACAGCCTGCGCGTCTAACGAATCTGAAGCGGAACATGCTTCGTTCTACGCGCAGCTTTATGACTTCGCTAGCAGGGAGATATTGCTATAGGCTTGCTATCGGTAAATGCAATGGCGAGATTTATTTTGTTCACCGATTTTAAATGACTTTATACTTTCCTATTTATAAATTACAACATAAAACCGGGGGGGGGGGTAATTTATCACGTTTATCTGCGTTGGCTTGACGCGAAGGAATTATCGATATTTTTTTTCGTTGTAAGTACTATGTAATATCTACCTACAAGACCACAGAAAGAACCCATCAATCCCGCTGCGTGTACGCACATAACCTTTACCTGAACCTTTTTTACTTGACTATGTAGCGTTTTGTTTTTGTTGCGTATTTAATTTGGTTTTCGCCAGCGTCAATTTCGATTACGATGAGTTGTTTGCACAGCTTCCGTCTGAAACGTAATCCTGCTTTTAGACAGTGTACAATATTAAATTGAGTATTTCAGTAGAACGTGTTTCTACTTTGCAACTCTCCTCATGTAGTTAGATTAATTTTCAACTGGCTTCATTTAACCACTACTGTTTAGTTAGGCAGAAAGCCAAGTTATGGAAGCTTTACTCTCAACTAGATATTAAGTCGATGACAGAACGAGCTCATACTTATATTTATATCTATGGAAGAATTCAATACGTATTCAGCATACCTACTTTGATGAATGCTTTCAGCAAGATAGAATTCATCACGCGTTTGAAAATACCTCGAGTCGAGTCTACAATAAATCTGGGGAATTTTTGGTAGCAATCAGATACCGGTGACCGAGTTATGAAAGAAACGATTTTATGACGACATAAAAATAAAGTTACAGATTTCTAGGGTGATATTTCCGATGTAATGGGAATGTATTTCTTGTCACCCTATATACCAAAATGTTGTCTGTTCCTATCTAAGAAGTGATTTTACTTTATGTAGAAAAGTAAGGCATCGGGGTTAATTTATGTAAATAATTATTTTAAAGTAGGTTCGGTAAAAGTTTATCCCACAAGGTTCCAGAGTTGAGTTTCAGAGTTGTATTTCAAAGAATTTTGTAAGAACAACAAAAGTTTCCCCCAAGCTCTTCTCTTTATTAATTTACCTACAGATGTTTTATCTTACGAGCACCATATAGATGCTGTCCCCACCACTTACAAAAATCATAGCTCGATGAAAAGGTAATCTATTTAAGTCAGATTGAAGTATTTAGCGAGTGTCATATGAGTAAAAGAATATAAAAGGTTATTACTGTGAGCGAAACTCTCTTGTCTCAACATTCTGTAAATACACTTCCACATCTATACATAAGATCCTGATAGATCGATGCTATTGTAAGAAGGAATTATCATACATCATCAGTACATTCATACAGCATTAATTATTTCCCTTTTATCCATAGAACGGTCGAGTCAAACCTCGTCTCGGCGTACGCTTCGCGGAGACGTCACTAACAGCCGTGCCGCCGACCGAGACGCCGGTTCGAGTCCCGCGCGGGCCCGCCTGACACCCGCCGCCGCGGCTGATGTGCAGCGCGCAGACCGAGCGGTGCCGCGTGCTGCGAAGCATACAGACTGATACTGTGTAGAAATTGTCTCATGTGATCAAAGACTTTTGTCTTAGATATGAAGTGTAAATGGTGCAAGAGTAATCACAACACAATATTGCACGCGGTCGCATACCTACTACCAACATACAACCACAAATTGCTCGTACGTACGGTATGCAGGCGCCTGTACAATTAAAGACTTTGTCAGCGCATGTAAATGTTAATTATATCCAATGTAGCCATTAACGTTACCTTGTACCTCGTTTTACAGAGGTTGTTAGGAAGACGTGTGTAAATACAAAAGCTATAAGATCAGCAGAACTGCAAGGCCTCTTCATGGATACGATATACTGATTCTTTAGAAAGGTATCGGATAAGTTTAGAAGTAAGTACCTAAACGTACATACTTATTCATTAAGCTGGTAGTAATGTTATATTGTAAAATATCGAAATCATTCTAAATTAAATACTTACGGTATCATATCATTATATTTCTAGAAACATTTATGATAATAGAAACAATTTCACAATTAACAATTTTATTTGATTTTGCTTCCAATTCCGGGAACAAAATGGTAATTTGCGAATGCCGGTAAAGTAATATTGAAAGAACATTAATATTTTTCACGTTTTTTTGAAATATAATTTGTGAATTGTTCTTGAATTTTGTATATACTGATTCAGAGTCAGGCGGAGACGCCATGACCATGAAAACAATTATTGTATCAACACTACCGTTACAAGATATACCTTACAATAAGACTACTAATAAAACTGCACAACTGTTTTCAGAAGCTTTAAGTTAATTTAAATCATACATAAAGCCCTTAAATATTTACATTTCGATCTGTGTTACATAGGAAAAGATTTGTTTTTATTACCATTACTTCCTTTTTTATTTATATTACTAGCTGTTGCCCGCGACTTCGTACGCATGGTGTAGTGACTTGTGAGTTAGTGAAGTTGATGTATGCATATTGTTTAATATTAATATCATGTTTGTATAAAGTTTTTTCTCTTTAAGATGTGCAATGAATAGGTACTGGTTAACTTGTTTTTCGGTTAGGTACTTGGTTTTGATACTATGGACATCAGCTACAAAACATCATTATAAACTACTTTGGTAGTTTTACCATCGGGTGCTAAAACGTAAAAATTTTCAGGAGAACTGACTCGAGAGCAAGCGACATATAGCTGCCCGTGTGATAAACAGGGAATCGTAAGACCTACGCCTGCGGCTTTCAGCGTCTGTCCTTGCGATTTGTTTACAGTCATTGCAAAGAAAACGCTGACGGGAAACTGAATGCCCTGAAATTGAAATAAAAAGTTGTTGGGAATGTGTGGTATACGCGCCACAACCAGTGAAAATATCCGCCTCGAATACATTCATCTTTAAGCTTAAGATCTTCAGTCTGGTTCCATTGCACAGCTTTGGCGGAGTGAGATTGCAAAGAAGCATGAAAGGAACACCAAGTTTAAGTAATATTTGGTGTGCAGAAAGACCATTGGCACTCAAGGAGTTTAGGAATTTTATTAGGTAGTTAGTGGCTTTGTCTTGATTCATAACAGTGGTAATTGACGCGTATACCACCATATCCCCAGTGATTTGTGACATAATGGTATTTATATTATAACAAAATTAGGCTAAACACTTCCAAACTTCGGGGAAGATAATCGGGAGCAGGAGTTGCTGCGGTTATAATAATACTTATACTTAAGTGAATTTATAATAAGACGAAAAATACAATTAAATATAGTATGGAAATCCTTACAAATCTTATTACGATGTTTATAGTTATTTTTGTTTTCAGAACATTCTAAGAAACTAAGATTTTTAAGTTCTACTGACTGATTTACCTATTAAAAATATCTGGATAGGTCTATTTGTTTTTGTGCCGTACCTACACATTATCAGTGTCCGATATTATCAAACTACAGGCTACAATTTTACAGGTGAAATTCGATGTTCATTGCGTAGTCGGTTAGCCATTATGATACCGGAAATATCAACCGGCTACGCAATATTCTACGAATTTCACCTGTAGACTTGTAGCCTGTAGTTCCATAACATAGGCCAGGTTGTAATACCGTTTTCGACATACATCGAATAAATTTCACTTCATCAGATTATTTTGTTTGAATAATGATTCACGTGCAAACGCAACTGTGTTATCAAAATATAATTCCCTGTGTTAAATTTCAGTTAATACGGAAGGAATTTTAGTTCATTTTCAGCGTAAATAATTCAATATTTTTTCAACCTACCAACATGTTTTGCTAAATAAAATCGTTTGTGTTGATGCTTGTTTGAAAACCTAGTCTGCTCCCTTTTCTTTTTGTGAGGGCCGACGAACTTTTCACTTATGAACGTAAAATAATCGATAATTATATTTAAAAATTTCTTACGATTGCTTAAATAGTTGCAATCTGTTTGCTTAAATTAAACTTTAAAAGTTGGTTAGAATCTGAGATGAAGAGTTCATAACTTTACATAAAATAAATATTTGGTTAATCTTTAAATTTATCTTGGCAATGTAAATTTCAGCAAATTATTATCCGTTGTGTTAAATTATGTATGATTATGAATTATGATGATAATGTTAGATAATTTAAATTATTCATAGTTATGAAAGTTATTTAATAAATTAATTAAATTATTCACAATTATATAGATATATTTAATTGTACTAAAATATCGATGTATTTTTTTATCAATAGATAATGTAAATAAAAGTTTTGTCTATTATCCAGTACTTATTATTGCATTAGGTATCCCTCCTACTATAATTCCTACCGACATTTTTATAAGAAGGAAAGGGGTTTGGGAGGCAAAAATGTTTATTGGAATTCCTACGATTTCCGTCGATTTATAAGTACGTAGGAAAGCAGGTATTATTTAGTTTACAATATGCAAAAGAGACAAAAATTCAATAGGGAGTTTTCTTTTATTTTTTTATACTCTTCCCTAGTCGCTGGCTAGATGGCGCTGTACTTCGTACATTAACGTAAAGAACGGAACGTCACATATTTTTCCATTAGATGTATGACATCGTAAAACGAAACGTAACAAATCATTGTTACATCACTCGCATCACAAAAATATTTACTGTCATGGGTTTCCCTGCATATTAACCCAAACCACAACGAAACGTACACACCGTACAAACAAACAGAATCCTACTAATATTATAAATGCGAAAGTTTGTATGTTTTTTTGTTTGTTTGTTACTTCTTTACGCAAAAACTACTGAACCGGTTGTAATGAAATTTGGCACACATATAGAAGGTAACATGGATTAACACATAGGATTGATTTTATTATTTTGTTTTTAGTATTGAATAATAACAAAGCGCTAAAACAAAGATAGATTCGGAAAGAACAATTTTTTTCATCTAGTAACGTAGTCAGTTCAACGCCATCTACAGTGTTATTGGTATACTAAACTTTTTTAATGCTCGAAAAGAAAAGAAAACTCATTATTACAAACCACCATCTTGAACGTAGCCAACGTTTATTTTGAAACATCCTTAATTTTTTAAGCATATCTTATTATCCTGAGAAGGAAATTTGGCACCCACCTTCAATTTTTAGCTTGGCTGGGCTATCAGCTAAAGGCATTCCAACAATCCGAAATTCCGCAACGATCCGAATTCATAACACAACAAATTTTCCAAATACCATACAAAAACCGGATAGCATGGCACACGCTGCCGCATTAAACTGCATAGTGGCCTGTCGCGCATTACCCTACGGTGCGTGTGCAATTCACCTAATCTTACCTTCTAATCAGTACTTTCTTGGGTATCTTATTTGGAGGTTATTTGTTTCCAATACGCTGTCAATATTTACACGCCCTAATTTGAACGAGGTATTACACAACCAACACACACCATACCGCTATAGATTCACGAAGAAGCTAGAGCCATAAATTATGCTCCAGCACGTATCACGTATTGCGTTGTAGCATTATATATTCTGTGGTTGTGGTTTATGGGTGCCATGAATCAAATGGGCGAATACTAGGAGAATCGATGGATTTAATATGAAGGGTGTAAGGGACGGTCTGAAAACTTTGCAAACAAGTGTAATCAGACAATGAAACTGAACAACTTTTTTTATGAGGCCTATGTTGTTAAACGAAAATACTTATTTTTTGTGTCTCCAATAGAAGTCAGGCAGCTAATCGGCAATTTTGTATGGAAGTACGAAATTATTTTCTCGTTTACCAACTTAGCCTCAATAGAAGAAGTTGTTTAGTTTAATGAAATGATCATGCCTGCAATGTGTATAGTACACCGTCCCTTACACCCCGTATAACCTAAATTTGCCAATATCTTGCCATGAAACGGCTCTATTTCCCGGCTCTATTCAAATGAAATGTCAAATAAATCATCTTCGGTTATATGAGCAAAGCGTATTTATTAATTCCATCATGTATTGCTTTCTAACATTTTGTTTACATTGTGGGTAGGAAGGAAGGATAGATAGGTATATATATATGAGAGAGCAGGTAGGGGTTCTATCAGTAACACATCAACCTACACATTTTAGGGATCAACACTTGATATTCTAAATATCTTCGGAAAGAATAATTGTATGTTGACCTTAGCCTGCCCACACATAAATGCATGCATCGCATTATAATGTCATCATAATCATAAATCTCATTCATTACAAAAGTATATAATGTATGGGATTTTTAGCATTGGTATGCTACGTATTTTTTGCTTTTGTGTGTGGGCAGCTTTAAATGGCGGTAACTGCTGGGTATTACAAAACACTGACAATAAACATGAACAATCACTTGACATGTCGTCGAAAAGAAATTGTATAGTTTACCGAATTTGACAGATCCTTATTTTAAAAAGTGCTATGTAAGTTGGTATAACAAAATGTGATAAGTAGTAGTAGTGGTAGTTACTGAATGCTACCTACGCTAAAACTAAACCTTATTTATTTTTCGAACAAGATGAATTTGTAAACTACAGACGGTCATAGAATAATAACACTATTGTGACATGGTCAGCAATTCAGAAACACCAACTTTGTTAAATCCCACGCGTTTGTCTATTTTCAGTTATGCCAGTAAGTGAATTATGTGGTCAATATGTCTGTCTGTAGGTAACTTTGGCCAAGCGACTGGTCAACCGCAAATAAGATAATGTCATTTGCACGATTTTCCAAGGATGAGGGCATTATAAGGGTGATGGGTTGTCTATATATGGCGGTTTTATTCGCTGTTACCGGTTTTCTTATAGGGAAAAGTGTATCCGAATAGTAAAAAGTAGCCAATTCTACGAAAGAATAGCTCAGAGAATTCAAAGATACCTAATTGTGATTTCAGTAAGCCATATTTGACAGTTGACAGATAGGTGCTAATGCTATGGCAGAGGGTCGATTTTCCTTTGTTGACATCTCTATTAGTATGAAACAGACAGTTGTCAAATATGGGTTATTGGGATGGCCGTACTGCACTAATACTTACTTACTTCCTTTACCGGCTCGTGTCTATTTTAATCTAGGGTCCACAGCTTATTTCAAGATTCTGCCTTCACATACCTTTTGTACCCTTGATGAGATTGCTTATTTTGGTAATGAGAAGATTTGTACCGCAAGGATTTTAGAAATATCGCCATTTTACAGTGTCACAGGGTCCAAATGATTTTATAACCTCAAAATTGGAAAAGCTTCAATATCTCTGCAAAGAAATGATCTAGAAACAAAATGATCGCATGGATGCCGTTACAAATCGCAAATCTTTATTTGTACCACTTTTTTATACCTTGTAAATACCAGATAAAGGAATAAAAGGCGATTAAAGCTCATATGGCATTTGCTTGTTGGGCTTTCGTATATCTCCGTAAATATAGCGGTACAAATGTTCTGAAAGAAATCCCAGTAACAATACAAGCGGTACATTACGTAGCTACAACCAAAAAAGCCGTATCTGCTCTAATTTACGAGAAAACAACACTGTAAAATTTGAAAGAAAATGATATGTACATGACCATAGCTAGGCCACGGTGTTCCACTTTTAGACTTTTAGCAGCGGATTAATACTGATTTCGGATTCTGGACTTCGATTTGCACTTTATACTGACCGAAATATATTTCATTTTCTTCAAGCAAGTACCTAATAAATTGGTTGACCGTCACAGGAATAAAGTGTGTATGGCGCAGGCGAAATATAGTATTATTCGTCTTTTTACATTATGCTGCGTCAGTTTACCAACGAGAAGCGTTTTACACTCATATTACCTTCGGCAACTTGTCATTATGTTCAATTCGTAGGGTGACCATAGTAAAAAAAAATAAGAGGACCAATCTATACATATAATAAAACAATTAAACCCGTGTATTGAACAAATTTACGAAAAACTAATCGTAGATGATGTCAAAATATGATTACAACAAATTTCATAATTTATATTTTTCAATATTTTTGTCTGTCTGTTTATCTGTTTCACCGGGCTAATCTCCGAAACTACAGGAACGATAGCCGAAGGCAATATGTGTATAAAATGTTTAAGGTTTGTAACTGACGCAACTGAATTTCAATTTTCGCCTTAACCACACAACTTTTTTTCCTTGACGGTCCATCTATGTATTAGTTACTTTTTGAAGAAAATTAAAAAATATATTTCGGTAGGTATAAAGTAGAAATCGGAATCAGAATCCGAAATCTTATTATATTACCGCTGCTAAAAGTCTAAAAGTGAACACCGTGGCCGAGCTTTGGTCATGTACATATCATTTTAAACATAATAAATAAATAAATAAATTTTCTTTCAAATGTTACAGTGTTGTTTTCTCGTAAATTAGAGCAGATACGGCTTTTTTGTTGTAGCTACGTAATGTACCGCATGTATTGTTACTGGGATTTCTTTCAGAACATTTGTACCGCTATATTTACGGAGATATACGAAAGCCCAACAAGCAAATGCCATATGAGCTTGTATCGCCTTTTATTCCTTTATCTGGTAATTACAAGATATAAAAAAGCGGTACAAATAAAGATTTGCGATTTGTAACGGCATCCATGCGATCATTTTGTTTCTAGATCAATCCTTTGCAGAGATATTGAAGATTTTCCAATTTTGAGGTTATAAAATCATTTGGACCCTGTGACACTGTAAAATGGCGATATTTCTAAAATCCTTGCGGTACAAATCTTCTCATTACCAAAATAAGCTATCTCATCAAAGGTACAAAAGGTATGTGAAGGCAGAATCTTGAAATAAGCTGTGGACCCTAGATTAAAATAGACACACCGGCTCGACGACCCAAAGAGAGTCTTGGCATCTGATACGAGATTTCGCCACTTGTCTCGGTCTTGTGTGTACTGCACTAATGGTGAAACATTTCAAGTCAGTCCAAAGAGTATCGATTTCCTCTTTTTGAGACGTACAAGAGGATTGTAATCCCCTTATTTTTACTACTGTTCACCCTTTGTCAACCGTGCAAGTTATTAAGGCGTGTATGATTGTTTAAATACAATATCTACGATTAATAGCAACTTTCGTGAGGGCATAATTCATTCATTCATTTCGAAAACCAAACAAGAAGCCCACAAACAAACCGATTCCATTTCCGTTTCATAGAAAATTAAATCGTTAACAAAATACAACCGTACAAATTCAAATAATGGAAGTAACTGTTGAAACAAAACGTATTTATTTTGTTTAGTGAACGTACTCATATTAAAGGCGCTTAAAACATGGCCACGAAAATAGAGTCGAGCTGCGCAACGAGCGAATAAAAAACATTCATCTTACTAATATACCTTATATAGAATAATAGGTGCCTTGTAATGCCGGATGCCTTAGAATAGCATCACCCCATTTCTTTCCCGTGGGAGTCGTAACAGGCGACTAAGGGACTTGAGGGTGTGTTGCAATTTGGGCGATGGACTGACAACCTGTCACTATGGTGATACACAATTTTCCGAATGACTCTCAAATATATGTCTGACGCGGCGTAAATGTCCGTTTTTGCGGCCGTTTATGCTCTGCCTACCCCGCAAGGGATAATAGGCGTGTAATGTGTGTGTGCTTATATAAGTTGGGATACCGATATCACACTATATCGGATTAGAGTAGCATCACCATCACCCTAATACAACCCGTGGGTGTCGTAAAAAGGTACTAAAAGATACATGCATCCAGGAAGTGGGCAGCAGTGTTTCCTGTGAAGACAATATCTTGCACTGCGCTCGCCAATCCTCTTCCCAAGCGCGGTGAGTATGGCAATACCCCCCACTAGGGGAACTGTTGTGGCTGTTAATGTTATGTTAATCTAACTATTGTAAGTAGGTACTAAGCTATAGTTAGTATTCTTTGGTAAAGTTAGTGAAGTTGGCTGCTACCACGCCGGGGAAAAATTTAGTGTAGGTAAGGACAGCAGCGCATGTAGCAGAGTAAAAGCGCGAGAAAAATAACTGTATCTTATTTATTTATTTAATTTTTTGACGCAATATAAAACACAGGACAGTAACATTTAAGAAAAACAACACAACAGGAACTATTTATTTCTAAAAATAAATCTCTTTCAGCAGTCCTACGGTAGAGAGGTATCTTTCTTTTAATAAAGTCGACTAAGGCATGAGAAAATCGGCTCTGGCGTCCTCGCGAGCTAGTCTGAACTTAGACCAGTTTCAACTTTGAATTTAATAAAAGATACAGAGTATATTATTATTACCTATATTTAGCTACTAGCAACGGTTTGCGTCAAATATTGCTTTTCATGTCATGACATTACACTGAAGGCTTCAAGATACGAACCGACACGCTATATTCGTGGCCACTCGCTGACGCTATGCCTGCAAGGTGTACCTTTCAGTGAGTTTAAATAATGTTTTGGTAACCAATTTTGTTAAGGAAATGTTAATACACAATTTGAACAAATAAAAGATTACTTTTTAATACTACCTACTTGATGTCTTTACGTTTACAATGGTAGAAGGGAGGCAGAAAATTTAAATTGACTGTATTTTGACTGTACCTTGTATATCTTATAAAAGCCAAAAAAATATTTTGTTAATATTTTAATTGATAAAACAACTTATGGAACTGAACAATTTTATCAAGGTTACTAGGTCGAAATATGAAAAAAGAATTGACTAAGTCACTGTACCTAAAAGGTACAGTCTTATAAAAACCAAAAAATTATCTGTTAATATTTTAATCGATGAACTGACTTAAGAAACTGAACAACTAAGGTATCAAGATAGGTCGAAATATGAAAAAAGAATCGACCAAGTATGATTGCCAGCTGAGTCATTTTATATTATTGTAATTTTCCTCTTCCTTCCTTGCAAAGGTGATAAACTTCGTGAACTGGTATTTGTTCAGCCTTTAATGTCAATCCATATTACGATTACCTACTAGTGTTTCCGCCCGCGGATTCACATGCACTTTCTTTTTGGGTACGGGTCACTGACAACGAAGAACCTGACACACCTACGAAAAAGTGTCAAATATGTAGTTTATCATATTATCTCCTAAGATTTAGCAAATTTATTGAAACAGATCGCTTGTAAAATAACAAAAAAACCATAAATTTCCATCCAAATTTGTATTTCCTTTTTACCATATAATTCAGAAAATGCTGAATTGCGTATTTGATAACTTTAGCTCCTTACTTAGTTTAATCCCAAAATTGAAAAGAATTCTCCTCAAAGGCTCATGATCATGAACTTCATTTAAACTTTTACCTTTTTATTTACCCTTTTGGGGGCTAAAAAATAAAAAAATCGCTTTAACACGTATGGAACTATTTTAGCTAAATGATCTTATCAATACTTTTAAAACAGATCGCATCTATAACTAAGAACAACTTTTACCTTCTTTTAAGGGGTTAAAAATTTTGTGTTTTTTTATTTTACTGCTTATGGTAAAACGGTGGAATTACGTCGCATTTAAAAACCACAAACTTCAATGTAAATATTTTAACCCGTTTCTATTCCTTTATGGGTGAAAATTGAGAAAATCCTGGAACACGTCGTTATTTTAGTTCTTTAATCAAATCCCAAATTCAAACAACACATCGCTACAAAGACCACAATTGTCAATACAAACGTTTTACCCTTTTGGGGTCAAAATTTTAAAAATCCTATCTTAGAAAATGGTTATATAGTACAAATAAACGCACTGCCCTCATGTTTCTATGCGTTGATGAATGAGTCAATCAGTCAGACAGTGAGGTTATACGTTTTTATGAGTGTAGATTCCTGACCAAAAGGTTTACGTTTGGTATTCTGATTCATTTGCATGCAGAAGCTTTCAGTGGAAGTTAGCAGAAAACCTTTTTACCTTCAAATAACTTTTAGACCCTTTTCAATTTTTGTTGTCAGACCCTTCGGAGGTTCTTACGCGCTCTGCATGACTTTCCGGAGTTTTGCCGGGTCCTGTATTCTGATTTTAATATATATATAATTTTGTATGGGAATTAGCTAACTCCTTTTGTCAAAATATATATATTTATATATTTTATGGCACAAATAGCCGCATCAAATTGCAGGTTATCATTTGGTAGCTGTCACGCAACGCGATATAATCCGGTGCGTGTGCAATTCTCTTGTACTTCCACATTGTATGAAAAGGAAAAGGGTCTTTATTCATTTTTTGCCATGGTCGGGTTAAATCATATAGCAAAATGTGTCTCGCTTTTAACGATATTGGACAAATATTTGGAAATACATAAATTGAATGATGAACTTTTGTAGGTAAAGGGTGTTTTATCAATATCTTTTTACACCTTCATGATTATATAGAAGGCTCATATTTCGACCTTTATTCCTTGGGGAAAGTTGTTTATTTTCATGGGCTGGTTCACCCCTTGATAAGATTGTGCCAAATTAACAGTAACCCTGTAATGCAGATACCATAACACACAGGGAACACTTTGCATGCGCGTTGCAGATACATAGTGCTTGTGCAATTTTGCCTTGAGCGCCATCTAGCGGATGTGTTGAGAACTTGCTGTTTCTTTTTTTCGAGTAGCTACACTATATTTCCTCTGGTAGGAGTGTCAAGTTCTAGGAATGAACTTGACGTAGATGGGCTCAGCTGAGCGCAGCACCATGTCTGACACCATCTGCGGCCGGAAGCCCCTCGTCTTGGGCTGCAGCCGGAAGTTGCGGCACACTTCGCAAAGCATGCTCTTCATCTCCATCATGGCGAACCGTTGACCTGAAAGACAACTCTCATAAATTTGGAGCATAAAATAAATTAAGGCGAGTGTAGTCGTGAACGGCCTCGACAGTGGCGACACTCCAGTTTTTTTTCTCTCTTAAACAAACATTCTATCAGAATTTCCGTTGTTCAAGTTTTTAGTATTATCCTTAAGTAAAATTTGAAACTTCAAACTCAATGAAATATTCGGTATGATTAAAGTTATGGCAAATAGTGCCTAAAAATTGGCACTTTTGGTATTAATTGAAGTAATTTGGTTTTAATTACAGCGAATATTTAATTGAGATTGTAAGTTCTAATTTTACTTAACGATAATATTAAAAACTTGAGCAACGGACATTACACTCGCATTAAGTATATCACACACAACACATTTTTTGTTTAGGCATTATCTTTGCTCCTCACTAATCACTAATGGGTCAAAGAGCGGACTACTAGGTAGGTATGCCCGCGATTCGAAACAGTAAATACCAACATAATGGGAAATTTTCTAGAGATTCTCGAGGGTCATGTAGAGGGCGCTCAGCTTAATTGAGATAACGTTCCTTTACATGAAAATCTGTACCACTTTACGAAATATTCTTTATTTTGTATTTTTATAATCGTTCTATATTTCTTATTGATTTTTTTTTTGCTTACATGTATGACACTCAATATAATAGCAAAACGGCAGGTTTATTTTGTAGCCAATCTAACTAAAAGAAAAAAGAAATTGTAACGAACACAACGTGAAACAGAACCTGAGACAAAACTATGGCTGCCGCCAGCCATATTGAAACGTCAAATTTTCAGTTTAGCACAGTGCCCTATGGTTTGACATTCAGAACTATCAACAGAACTGTCAACAGAAAAACTCCTATTATATTGAAGTAGCTGATGATACTATAAAATTAATATGAAATTCTGTTTTCCTGCACATTTTCATTAAAAGTAGCACTTTGTTTTTCCACAAGGATGCACAAACCACAAGCATATAAAGGCAGGCACACACTGTCTCTTTAAGTAAGAAAGTATTTATAGAGATACGAGGAAAAACTAATTTCACCAAAACACATAAATGTTTTTGTTTAACTCTATTACTTAGGAGCTTAGGACACGTATAATACAGTAAACTTATACATACATCTTTTAGGAACCACTTTAGCTTAAATACATCTATAGAATCAAAAGCTAGTAAAATTACAAAAGATAAGTAGGTAAGCCAACGAGCTAATGAAAGAAGAAGTTGACAAAAACGATGAATAGTCATATCATAATCATAATTTTACTTTTGTTTACTTATTGTCCGTGCGTGAGGTATCGGCTTAGAACAGCATCACCCCATTTCTACCCGTAGGTGTCGTGAAAGGTGATTAAGGGAAGAATTCTGGGAATGGGCAACAGCGTTCCATCTGAATACAACACGTTGCACTGCGCTCGCCAATCCGCCTGCCAAGCGTGGTAAGTATAGCAAGTGCCTTCTAATTGGGAGAGGCCCATGTCCAGCAGTGGACTGTTGACGCTGATTTTTTTTTTTTTTATTAATGATGGGTTTGCTCTTGACTCTAGTCTAGGTCATAGGACAGAGACAGAGTCTAAGATGGAGCGAGCTCACCCAGAAGAAGCCTGTTCACTCTTACTTTGAAGAGATTAGGGTTGTATGCTTTTGGAAACACAGACGCAGGAAGTGAGTTCCACTCTTTAGCAGTGCGCATTATAAATGATGACTGGAAGCGCTTAGTCCGAATTGGTGGAATGGCTACCAGGTACGGATGGTATCCGGCGGTGCGTCTGGATGTCCGATGGTAGAAGGGAGCTGGTGGAACAAGGTCGTGAAGCTCTTGAGCACACTCTCCGAAGTACAATCTATAAAATACCGACAAGCAGGCAACCTTGCGGCGATGTGCCAGGCTATGTAGCTTGGTGTCCACCAGTTTTATGTCGCCTATGAGCCTCCTGGCCCTGCGTTCCACCGAGTCAAGAGCGGCAAGTTGGTATTTGGCTGAGCCATCCCAAAGGTGACTGCAATACTCCATGCAGGATCGGACTTGTGCTTTGTAAAGAGTTAAAAGCTGTCCAGGCGTAAAGTATCGCTTCACTCTATTCAGGACGCCCAGCTTTTTAGCCGCCGTCTGAGCCTTGTACTCGATGGTCGCGCCGAAGTTTAGATTTGATGTCAACTCCATGCCTAGAAGCTCAAGCCTGTCAGTGACTGGGACAGATGTACCCCGAAAAGTAGGTGTCCAGTCGAAAGGACTCCTTTTTGCAGTGAAAAGACACAGTTGAAGTTGAAGTTGAATCATATCTCACCTATACAATTCCTGGAGCCAGCACTGAAAGGTACGTAGGCGTACGGATGCCTGTGGACACCTTGCAGGAACCTCTCAGGGATGAAGGCTTCAGGGTCCGGAAACTGGTCTGGTCTCCGGTGAAGGTCGTAAATGTGGATCCCGATCTCCGTGCCTTTACGGACGAACACGTCACCTGATAAAAAAAATAGGTAAGAAGATTGCTATTGCACTACTTTATTATACAGGGTGTAAGAACAGCCCTCCGTATACTAATAGGGTGCATGCGACCATGAAACTGAACAAATTCCCATGAGAAAATATTTCAGGAAGCGTCAATTTTTTTTGTTCCCATAGTAATTGCAGTCAGGTAATCGTGATTTTGTATGAAAGGATTTTGTCGTTTCCTGACATATGTTCCAAGGGTAAAGTTGTTCAGTTTCATGGTCTGAATGCACCCTATCAATATTCGGAGGGCTGTCCTTTACATCCCGTCTAAAGGTTCTTTTCTATGTCTAGCGTAAACTTATTCGTACCCATCATGAAATCTTCAGTAATCTCTCTAGCGATGAACGGAACACTCGGGTACAGTCTCAATATCTCTTTGATAACAGCCTCCAAATACTTCAACTCTGCCAGATCAGTCATGGTCGGTTGTCGGTCGCCCAGAGTATTCTGGATTTCATCGTAGATTTTGTTCTAAAAATAAGAGAACTAAGTTAGTAAGGCATAACCATAATAGTGCAACATGGATCGTGTAACTTCCGCCAGAGCACTGTATAGGAAACCAAGTTAAAGGCTTTCGATAAATCGAGGAAGCAGGCATACACAGGCGTGTTACGGTCTGTGTTATATCTGTCGGCATTTTAACTCAGAACTGCACTGTCGATTGATGGTTTAGATGGTCGATGCTGAGCCCATAATGACCTGGGGACTTGCCTCCGTTCATGGACTTAATACCCTTGTCTATTTCAATTTCAATTTCAAACGTTTATTGCATAAATCAGAATACATAAATGTAAGTAATGTCAATGTCACACAATGTGCGAACAATATATACGCGTGTAATGACACCCTGTTAGGGCACAGCAACATTATGATATGAGAGAGAGCCTGTAAAATTAATTTTAGGATACAGGTTCTCAATCATGGGTTCAGCATCGACCACATCTATAGTCGAACCATGAAGTCGCTCTAAGTTGAAGTGTGCTTTATATATTTTGGCAACGACCTCGTCACTAGACTCGCCCTCGACGCTCACAATAATACACCAACCTAAAATGAATTGTAATAGGGGCAGGAAGATGATGTGTAGTCAGCCCACAAAGTACATGGAGTGATTCTACTCATCAGTATAATACATTTTGACCCTGGAGGCATTTTCGAAATTGCTATAGCTTTTTGTTTTTACCTGAACTTCTTCATCGTCTGCTATCAGCATCAAACCAAACGTGAGAGCTGTAGCCGTTGTATCGTGACCCTGTAAATAATGATAACATTATTTTACAAGACGACATGCCCCCCCTCTCCCTCCCAAGGATACTCTGTAAAACCATAGAAATACATTAGAGATCAAAAACAAGGTGAAGATTTGTTTTACTTAGAATAACTCAGTAGGTACGAAAAATAAATACATAAACTCACTTCAAACATAAAAGTGTTGACTTCTTCTCTTATCCCATCCAAATCAATCTCTCCTTTACTCTCAGCTTCTAGCAGGAGATCCAACATGGCCATCCTCTTCTTCTGACCAATGCCATCTTCTGTCTCAATCAATCCACCTTCTTCGTTACGACGTCTCTTTCTCTCTAGGATCACGTTATCAGCAAAGGTGCGGACCTTGTCGACAGATTTTCATAAAAATATATAACAATTGCATATATGGAACTAGTATAGAGGGATAGTATAATTGTTAGAATATCATATTATGCCAAATTAGTGCTCCCGATCTAGACCATCCTTAACATGCTCCCTCTTATTTGTTGTGAAAAAGTTGTGATTTTGTTTTAGAAGCTGTGTAAACAAATAAAAAAAATGTAGGGCATGGCAAACTGTGGATGCGGGAGGCACAGGACCGGCGCAGATGGCGAGAAAAAGAAGAGGGCTATACTCAGCAGTGGGTAACTGTGGGCTGATATGATGATGATGATAAGGGCATCGACTATCATCATACTTAGGTAAGCTTTACGTTTGACTGTGGGTGTATGAGTGACAATGCCCTAGTTCCATTTATCATAATTAACATCATGGGTACATGGCCATTTACTACTGTACTGTAAGAATGTCCTGTGTTACTTATTCTTCCTTGTGTGCTGGGTCGCATCAGATGGAAGATGATCAGTGACAAGCTCGAGGGGAATGACTGTTGAGACCGCGCCAGACTCTTAATTAAATTGCAGCGTAAGCTCACCTCCTAGTGCATATGTCACTCTGTAGTACCTTTTTATTAGCATCAACGAGCCGAAAGTAAAACTATGGCAAATCAATAAAAATTATGGCACACCTTTTCAGAAACCTTCTCGAACTGTTTGCCCATCGCCGAGTTTTTGAAGACGATGTCGCTGTGCAGCCACACCCTGGTCAAACGACTGCCAAAAGAGAGAGGCACTTCATGAACCATTTACACATCAAACTTACTGGTGGTTTTGTCTTAAATTAGGTAACTAAGAGCTTCAACACGCCACTGCCCTCATTAAAATAATATCTGGCAGAATACGCAATGAACCAGAAACTTAAACCTGTGTTACGGGCAATTCCCGGAAATGGCAGGTCTCGAAGATTATCTATTATATAAATAATTCCAACGTTTTAATGAGCCCTCTAGCATGTTCAGTAATCCGTGCCTCTAGTAATATTTTTGGTATTATTTTCCATCATTTTTCCAGTGTAATTTTATCTCGCCATATATTTTCTTTTTAAAAAGAAATTCATTTGCACAAAATTATGGTAAGTAGGTACAGTCGGTTGTAGCACATGAGGTACCAGGGGTACTCCAAAAGAACTAAATTATTTTTGTCCCAAGCAAATATTTTTTCTTGACATGAAAATGTATTTATAGAAAATGACTACTTTTATGAGAATAAGTTGAAAATGTCATTATTTATTAACTGGGGATAGTAATAATTCAGTTCTTTTGGAGTTCCCCTGGTACCTTATGTGCTATAACCGACTGTACATTAAGAGAGATAACACAATTTGTCACCTACCCGAGCAGCAAGCCTCCAATCTGAAGAATCGCTTGTTTATACTCCACCGTATCTGCTGATTTGTCCTGGTCTAGTTGAGTGCCCATTGCTGTTTCTGAAAATAAAATCAGTCCTGCAGTCAAGATCTTCATCATTTTCATTATCATCTTATTAAGATTGATGGGTCGACGCGGCACTATCCAACGATACAAATTGGGCTCCAGTTCTTTTATTTTTTGGACATGTCAATTCCCTGGACAGTCAACGGTTTTAACTGTATAATTGATTACACACAAGGTTTTTCAAACACTTAGCGGAATTCAGACATTGGTGGAAATGGTGGGTCAAGAGATTTAAGTTTTTGAACAACCTAAGAATAGAAAAATATACAGGATAAAGGTAAATCAAAACATTATGTGGGCCCGAGCCGATCATCCGAGAACAGCAATATGTGTCTTTTTGCATTTTCAAAAGCTGTAAAATATTTTTTTTCAGATTAAACGGCTTATTCATGCATGGTTAATATACGAGAAGTTTTCTATTACACCTTGTAGAATAAACTTAACGAACGTACACGAAGGAAAGGAATACGCATGTCCCCCTATTTGATTTCAAAATAACAAACATACTTGCTTAACATTCAGATTAATTGAAATACAGAGGAAGCAACGTCTTAGTCTTGTTTGGGCAATCAGTGAGTATTTGTTTCACAAAACGCTTTGATATATGACAAAAGTAATAAATTAGGTAGTTCCTTGTTTATGTTTCTACTAGCGTTGCCACCCGCGGTTTCACTCGCGCATTCTATTTTCGTACGGTACACTGAGTCAACGAACAACCCCACAAACCTACTAAAAACTTTTAAATAAGTGCTTTATATTATCTCCTTAATCGTAAAAGAATTAAAGATTTTTGAAACAGATCAGATCACATTTAAAAACTATGAATTTACAAACTTTTAATGTAAAGTGTTTCAAAATATACATGGTGTAAAAAAATTAACTAAGAATATTTTAAGGGGTGAACCAGTACGTGAAACTGAACAACTTTCCCCAAGGAACATAGGGCGAAATATGAAAAAAAAAATTGGCCCTCCCATACAAATTATCCCGGCCGGGCAACACACTAAGTATGGGAGGGTCAAATTATTTTTTCATATTTCGACCTATGTTCCTTGGGGAAAGTTGTTCAGTTTCACGTACTGGTTCACCCCTTAAAATATTCTCAGCAAATTTTTTTACACCTTATACAGACATTGAAACCCCCTAAAAATATAGAAATTGAAATTCTTTATTCAATGTAGGATAGTATTATTACTTATTGACGTCATTAACCGTCATTGTAAAAAAATAAATTTGTACTTATCACAAAATTTTCTTTTTTTTATAACAATTTTATTATGTCCTTATAGAAAACCGGCTCGGGCGGGATAAAAAAATAAAAATAAAGGCACTGCCACTGGGCCGGCCAGGTTAATCACACGGCATGTAACTTTACGCCACCACCATCTGAAAACGATATTTGTTTCAAATTGAAGTCAAGATGTTCAAAGCGTGTAATTTACATGCGTATAATTAACCGGACCTCCTGAACAGGAAAAACCCCCCAAAAAATCGGCCCAGAAGTGCTCCTACTCTGAATTAACAATCTTACAAGCCCCTAATCTACCCTAGCGAATTAAAAAAATTTTTTTTTTTTATCAAAAATGGCTTCATGTTTTTTTTGTAAAAATTGCAGTATATAAATCTACCAGTTTCATCTTATAAAATATTTACTTAGTTTATACGCTTGAAATTACATCCATGGAGCAACTAGAAAATGCTGAATGGCATATTTGATAACTTTAGCTCTTTTATATCCTTAAATATAAAAGAGATGCCTCAAAGGCCTTTAATTTTCGTGCAAACGTTTGTCCCCTTTTCACCCCTTTGAGGTTAAAAATTAAACTCAATAAGTTAAGCAACAAATATTTGACCCTTTTTTTATATATTTAGTAAATTCTAAAACACGTGTTTGTCAATTTTAGTATTTCAATCTAATTCCAAATTTTGAAAGAGATCGCTTCAAAGACTACGAATTTTCATACAAACGTTTTATACCTTTTTCACCCCTTTAGAGGTTAAAATTCTAAAAATCCTTTCTTAGCGAATGGTTGTATTGTAAAATAAACCTTCTACCCAAATTTCACGTTTCTAGTATTATTAGTATACCTAGGTTGTGCGTTAATAAATAAATCAGTCAGTCAGTCAGTCAATGAGGACATATGTTTTTATGTATAGATAGATAGATGGATACTCTTGAAAAGTATGATTGCACAAGATCTGATTACAGAAATCTGTTGCAATATTGTAAGAAATGCGGTAAGTAGCAATTTTAGTAGTCACGTAATACCCACTTACGTACGTTACAAGAATATTTGAAGATTTTTCTAGAGTGTTGTTGAGTCCTCCCAGTCAGAACCTAAGTAAATAATTGAAACTAAAATGAGAATATCCTCTCTCCAACGGCTTGATAAAGTTATATGCCAAGGCCTGCCAACCCAGGGCCCGCGGGCCAACAGGTGACCAGCTGTTAGCCAAAGACTGCTTTGTAAACAAACCTCATGGTGCCAAGTGAAAAAAAGTAAAAAAATAACTCTTGTCTCTCTCGGCCATCTTTGTAAAACGCATTTCTGAAATTTTTAATAACAAATTGCGATATAAAACAATCTTTATTAAATAGCAACTTTGATTGACACAAAACTGCTACAACACCAGCCAAGGCATTTGAATTGGCCCTTCATCCGTCACTGCAAAACACATTTCTGACTTCATTGTACTATCATCATCGGATTTAAAACTGAATATTGACAAATTACCTTCAGGAATAGCTCTTTAGAGGTCACATTGAACGAATAGAAAATGATTTACATTACATTTACAATTTTCATTTGATTATGATGATACCGATTGTATTATCGCCATTAAAAAGCCATGGCCTAGCGCCGCAGTAATTTAAAGTTGGCCCATCTGTAAAATCTGTTGGACCAGCCTTGCTATAGTGAACATTGTTTACAAAGTAGAAGAAAAATAAAAGTAGGTAAGTCGGCAAGAACGCAAGTTTCTCAATTGCAAGAGCAATGAACCTGGACTCATGCCTTTCAAAATGCTCAAAAACTATAAAAATACGTACAAAAAAATACTTTTCATAATCTTAGGGCAGGATTTCAACGTACGACTTTCGACATCACTAGTAGCTATGCCTCTTACAGATGGAATAGCTAACGCGGCTCATGCATTGCTCGAGAATTTTGCAAGTTTATTTTGATGCCAATAACGCGTGGCACAGTTTCATCTGCCGGGTTGGTTTTGCAACTAATACCCAGCGACATTCTTAACAGAATTTACTTGATGAAACCCTCGATAAATTAAGTACCAAATTAATCTTTCATCAATAACCTTTTACCATTCTAAAATTTCCTCTTTTTTACCTTTCATAATCTTTATTCATCAAAATTTTCGGCCGATTGCATCCAATGGCAGCCCGCAACCCTAACAAGTTCGTTGGACCCTTGTCGGACCACCTGGTGCCTATTCTTTGAAACTACAGGCTACAAGTCTACAGGTGAAATTATTAGTACATTGCGTAGCCGGGTCATATACTTGTATCATAATGGCTAACTGACTACGCAATGTACATCGAATTTCACCTGTAAATTGTAGCCTGTAGTTTGATATTATTGGGTACAGGTAGAAGGGCCTTTGGCGCTTTCCGTGGTCACCCTGCACTACAAAATCTTTTCATCGAACTTCTAAATCTTCAAAGCTCAATGAAGTGCTCTTGTACGTACTTACCACAGATGGCATAAAGCGTAGCGTTGCTAATCATGGAAAACACCTCTACTTCCTGACCCTGACTTTCCTTCAGCTCTTTGACCAGGTTGAGGCTCTTCTCCTCGATCACGGTGGCGAAGCTCTTCAGGATGTTGAAGTGGAAGGTCGGGGTGAGGATCTTGCGGCGACTGTGCCATTTGCTACCTAGATAGGAAAATCAGATTTTAGATCATATCAAAAATAAAAAAATGTTTTTAATAATATAATTTTATTGCATACATTTATAGGTAAGTACCTACTGAGGTTTCTACTATTCCGTTACGCGGTACTTGAATACGTTATAGTTAAGGTATCTGAGTAGGTACCAAATCAAATTTATATTTTGAGTAAGTACCTAAAAGAATGAAAAATACAAGTTTGAGGTTTTTTAAATCTGATAATGAGGTTTTCCTGTGATAAATAGAATACATTTCGATGTAAAAGAATATGTTGCTTTAGTAATATTAAAAGATTAAGATTTTCGAGTGCACAAATGAGGTTTTTGTATGAGTGACGATCTTCGAATAAAATACATACATCACGCCTTTATCCCTGGCGGGGTAGTCAGAGCGTTAACGGGCGTAAAATACGGTCGCTATCACCACGTCTGACAAATATTTGAGGGCTGTTTTAGAAAAATCGTATACCCATATAGTAACAATTTGATAGCCTGCCTTAGTCACCTCTTACGACGAGCGTGGGAAAGAAATAAGGTGATGCTATTCTAAGCCGGCATCACAGCGATCCAATAATAAGATATGCGGGTAGTTATAAGAGTTTTGTGACTCCTGTGAAGATAAAATTACCTGTGCTAAGCAAAAGTCCAGTTCCAAGCCAAGGCTGTAAGAAGGAATACGGCTTACTCTTTGATATATTCTTTGTATGCGAGAGCACCACCTGTTAACAAAACCAAAATTATACAAGGTGTAACAAACTTGTTAATGGCTTAGTAGGTACTGTACTTAAACTAATCGTCCTTTTTTTGTTAATACAGCTTTAAGATTCCCTAAAATAAATAAAAAGTCCCAGAGGTCAAGTTAGGTAGTCATAAAACCCAACAGCTTTCCCCATGGAACATACTGGCTCTCCCATAAATTAACCAGCTGATCGGCAATTTTGTATGGGAGATCCAAATTTCTTATTGATAATTTGACTTATGTTCCATGAGGAAAGTTGTTTAGTGTCATGAGTACCTTGACCTCCTATCGGCTTGTTATACCGTTTTTGTTGCTCCACACTCACACACACATATCACGCCTATTATCCCTTGCGGGGTAGGCAGAGCATAAACAGCCGCAAAAACGGACATTTACGCCACGTCTGGCATATATGTATTGTATATTTGAGGGTCATTCGGAAAATTGTGTATCGCCATAGTGACAGGTTTTCAGCCCATCGCCTAAAATTGCAATACACACCCTCAAGTCCCTTAGTCGCTTCTTACGACTCCCACGGGAGAGAAATGGGGTAATGCTATTCTAAGCCGGTATAACACCGCAATTTATTGCTCCTTTTATTGTATTTATTTATTAATGTTTCCCAATGAATTTATAGTGGTAAATACATATTCGCATCTATTATATCGCACAGATTATGTAGGTCCACTCAAGGCTCCAATGGGCTGTAATATTCCATTAATTTACCAATAACTAGGTGAATAGGTAAAAGGAGCACGTGTTAGCTAGTTCTCACAATTGAAAACCATTATACAGAATAAACATGCATACACATAAGATATCACGCCTTTATTCCCTTGCGGGGCAGGCAGAGCGTAAATGGCCGTAAAAAAACAAACATTTACATCTGACAAACGTTTGAAATGTTGTCAGCCTATAGCCTAGAATTGCAAAACACATAACTATGAAGTCCTTTAGTCGCCTTTGACGATACCCATGGGAAAGAAATAAGTTGATGCTATTCTAAGTCGACATCAAATGGCATTTTCTGAATTAGGTACCCTCAACTGTTTGTCAGACGTGGCGTAAGTGTCCGTTATTTATCTAATACGTATAAAGCTGAAATATTTCAATAAGTACCTACTCAAACCAAAACATTCCCAATATTTGACCAAATCGTCAAAATCTTAGAGGATAAAATGTTTAATACATTGGCGGTCAAATACAATGCCTCAACGTAAAAAAAAATACCACGTAGGTACACAAAAATGTCTCGATTATAACTACATACTTACCTACCTGATTTTAAGGAGGTCCTCTAGAGTTAGTTGCCGAGTAAGTATTAGTTGCAAAACCAACCCCGTAGATGGAGCCTTGCCAGGCGTTACTGGCATTAAGATACACTTGCAAAATTGGCGGGCAAGGAATGAGCTGCGGTAGCCCAGATGTAAGAGGCGTCGCCACTAGTAATGCGAAAGTCGCAGGTCCAAATCCTGCCCGCGCTTGAAACTTTTGCAAGTTTTCAAAAAAAAAAAGGTCCTCTAGAGGTCTTGAAATCAAGTAGGTAAGTAACTGGCTAATATTTTAATTAGAGTGTTTTTGCATTATTTGCCATACTTTCCACGCTCAGCAGGCGGGTTTCCCATACCCGGATTCACGCTTTTACGACACCCACAAGTAGAAATGGTGTGATGCTATTCTAAGCTGGCATCACACGGCGAAACAGATTAAAGATTATACTAATGAGGTACCAAAGCACGAGCTCGACCGTCAGACCATCTGCCTCAGGGATGAGGAGCCAAGGAATGCCTCATTTTTTTTATTTTATTTTTTATTAAGGATGGGTTTGCTCTTGACTCTAGTCTAGGTCATAGACAGAGAGACAGAGTCTAAGATGGAGCGAGCTCATCCAGAAGAAGCCCGTTCACTCTTACTTTGAAGAGATTAGGGTTGTATGCGTTTGGAAACACAGACGCAGGTAGTGAGTTCCACTCTTTAGCAGTGCGCATTATAAATGATGACTGGAAGCGCTTAGTCCGATGGTATCGGGCGGTGCGTCTGGATGTCCGATGGAAGAAGGGAGCTGGTGGAACAAGGTCGTGAAGCTCTTGATCACACTCTCCGAAGTACAATCTGTAAAAAACCATTGACCTCGGCTGGAATCAGGGACTCACCTCAACATCATTAGGGTTGTAAGTCTGCAGAATCCGTCTCCCTAATATCTTCAACAGATACCGGTCACCGTATTGTTTGGCGAAACTTCGTGTGATTTTGAATAGATGCTCTGAAAACAATGTTCTCATTATTATTTTTGCGAAGTGTTATCCTCTATGTCCATTGATACTTTGGCACTAAAATAAATTTTGATATGAAAACGTTAATTATGAATAACAATGTTCTCAATATTATTTTTGTGAAGTGTCATCCTCCATGTCCAATAATACTTTGGCACTAAAGTAAATTTTGATATCAAAACGTTAATTATGCTAATAATATCACAATGTGGATTGCCATGAATATCAACTAAATAAATTTACAAACCACAACACATTACTCATGGCTTAGGACGCAACTCGGAGCAAGGAAAAGCTTTTACCCGACGACGTTGGGGAAGAAGAAGAAGGGAAGTTGTTTTTCGAGAGTATGAGTATGTATGTGGACAAGTCAATTATTTTCCGCCTTTATGAAGAGGCACGGTTGAACTTGCAGCTTGTTTCTTTCTTTTCAGTGAACTCAGTGGGGTAATTGTTTTCTGAGAAGTATTTATTCACAATTGATTGTATAATAAAGATTCAAACATACTCACCTCGTGGAACCAGCATGTACTCCAAAACGTTCCCAATGAGCAGGTGCTTCTTCGGGCCCGGCAGGTTGTCCAGGTTATCATCACGATCGTTGATGATCATCCAGATGATGAGGATTACCAGAATAGAAAGGAGTATTGCCCACAGCATTTTTGAAGAGTGATGTAATATTCAAGAGCCCAGGATCTATTTTGGATTTTGCGAGTGATTGCACGCAGTCAGCCCAATATCGATGACTGAAAGAAAGATTGAAAGCGCCTTAGACATGTTGTTTAATTTAGCGTTGCTATGCTGGGGTAAGTTAGGTATTAATGACGGTCTATGAATGCGCCGCGATTTCGCACGCATCGCTCTGGGCATATGTTGTCCCTTTCTCGCTCGCGGGGCGAGGGGGCGGCGTGCGCGCGGGCCGCCTGGTAGACGCCAAGCGGTGATTTCTGCACCGCACGCAGTCACTCAAAACCGTTCGGACGAGAACGTATTGTGTTTTGTACGGATTTCCCGCCACGCGTTTTGTGATGCCGCGTGTAATGGACGATTCAATTTGAGATCGCGCGGATTGATGCATCGTATTATTGCGGTTCTCCTGGGTTATACTAGAATACCAGGCTTAGTGATTGTTGGATGTCTCGACGTCTTCCACGTGAGCGTCGCGTTGAATAGGCATCAAGTGGCCATATCGGCTCGCGTTTGTACGGCCCAAATTCGGGTTGGGTCACGCGTAATGACTAATATCAAAGTGAAATACGAACAGAAGCTGTGAGTGGTTTGAAGTGAATAACGCGCCAAGGCTGTAGTGGAATGCTGGGTGTCGATATCTTTTCCACCCAGCCCTGTAAGTACCAACGGAATCCTTGTTTGATCCATTCCCTGAACTTCCTTTCTCCGTTGGGTATTTATGCATTTGCGCCGGCACGTGACTGTAAGTGTTAAACCTGGTTGTTTAGTATAAAACTGTTTATTCGTGTTAATGGTGTGTTCCCTTTAGTCATATTTGTTGTACCATATCATTGTGACTCCTTAGTACGAATTGCGGAATTCGTGGGGTGATATAATTTGGAGGTACTTACTTATAATCTAGTGCTAATACGTGTGACGTAACGCCAGATCGGCAGACGGTATTTACTACCGACTTGAGTTATGTAAAGGTCAGAACACATCATTTGCCAATTTCACTCAACTTAGTTAATTAAGTTAAATAGACTTAGGTTCACGTTTAATTCATAGTATGCGCTGCTATATTGTGCAGCGTATGCTATTTAGCGCTGCGTAACGCGGCCATTGTCTGCCTTCAGTTGAACTCCTGGTATTTTACTAGAAATTTACCTGTGTAAATCGCTTCCACTGCGGGAGTTTAGCTTGGAATAAGACAATTTTTGGTAGCAGAGCGTGGTTCAGAAAACCACTAGATTTAAGATTATTTTAGAATAAGATTTTTAATCTACCTACATAAAAAAAAAAATATATTTATTGTGATTGTAGTGTGTGCCCTGTGTAGAATATCCTATCGGTAGGATCAGGGCCAATCAATTAGTGAATTGCTTGTTATTATCGTTGTGTTTACCCTGCGCGGATATCCTAACGGTAGGATCAGGGCCGATTGTCTATTATTGTTTTTTATTGTAAGGTTCGGTGTTACTTTGGGTTGGTACCATGGCTCCCACAATTAGACAGCTTCAGGCAAAAATTAGAACGCACCTAATTTGGTTCGCGACTAAGCAGGCGATGGTCGGTCGCGGGGACCGAGAGGACGCACTCATCGCTTGTGCGCAACGGATTGACGAACGGGTCGCGGAGGTGTTGGATTGCCTCACTGGATGCGAGGAGTTATTTGATGGGACGCCTGATGAGGAGGTCAAACTTACGGTCCGGGCGAATGTGACCCAGTGCCTGGAGATAGGGCAGGAGATCGAGCAGGCGGCTGCTGTGATCACCAGGCGTAGGGCTGGGGAGCCGGACCCACCCCATGGTCCGCGGGGACCGGGGGTGCAAGTGCCCCTGCCGGCTGTGGCGATTCCGGTCTTCCACGGGGACTACACGGATTGGACCCGATTCCAGGATCTGTTTGACAGTGTGATTCATAACCGCACTGACTTGCAGCCGGCATATAAAATGGCACAATTGATGGCCAAGCTGCAAGGTGAGCCCCATGAGCTGGTAAAGCATCTACCAGTCGATGATGCAAGTTACGAGACGGCTCGCGGTTTGCTGATCGAGAGATACAGCAACAAACGTCTCATGATTGACCAACTCCTGGAACAGCGGCTCACCGTGCCGACCATCACACGAGGGACGGACCTCAGGGCCAAGGTCCTCAACCCTGTCTGCGTTGCAGTGAACGCTCTTGAGAGACAGGGGATGCCGGTGTCAGGCTATGATTATATCCTGGTCCACACGTTGTTGCGCCGCCTGCCGAGCGACATGGCCGCTCGTTTTGAACAGTCACACGGAGGTAAGACATCTGATTACCTCCCGACCTTCGAGGAGCTCAAGTCCTTCCTCGATGCCGAGTGCAGGCGGGTAGATGCCCAATTTGGAGAGTCGCCTCACGCGGAGTCTGCGGCCGCTCGCCGCCCGGAACGGCCGGGTGCACAGGCGCGAGACGGTAAGAGTAGGCCACCCAGGCGATACAATGTCGCTAATTTGGAATCGAGGTGTGCCTACTGCAGAGAGGCGGGGCATCAGGTGACTGCGTGTGAGGAGTTCGCTGCACAGCGGGTGCAGAAACGTCGTGGTGTGGTGCAGCAACGGCGTTGGTGCTTTAGGTGTATGGGGCCGCATCAGGTGCGAGAGTGCCCATCAAGCACCAACTGCAGGTACTGCCAGGGTGCCCACCATCAGCTCCTATGCATGAACCGCAGCGGAGATTACGGAGGCAGAGCTGACGCGGGTCAGCGGACGGAGTCTGCCCTACCTAGACGGGAGCAACGCTCCCCACCCCCTCTAAGGAGGAGTCCTCTTCCACCAAGGTTCCAGGGACGAGGCCAGGGACATCAGCAGGTGATGCCCCCTTCACCACGCGCGAGACAGTCACCACCTCGGCAGCAGGTGCCGGAACGGGGTAGGTGGTCACAGGTCCAAGGTCAGGGGCACCCATCACAGATACGTGATGCTACGGGCGGGTGCCAATACCAGGGCCAGTACATGCAGTACTCGGCGGGACTGAACAACATGGTGAGGTCTCATGACCCACGCATGCCTCTCCCCTTGGCTGAGCACCCGCGGCTACAGGCGCATCCACGGTACGCGCGCCTGCCGCAGGGTTACTATAGGCTGCCAGCCATGGCGTACAGGACCAGAGGTCCCTATCAGCAGGAGTGGGACCCACTCGAAGGTGTACGGAGAGAGGGGACCCCCCCGCAGGACGCGGACACTCCGCGCTTAGATTCCTGCTAGGTAATCGCCGCCTACACGCCAGCTTCGGCCCCCCGGCCAATTACGGTATTGTTGCCTACGGCAATGATTTGGGTATGGGGATACGGTGGCCGCAGCATACAGGTAAGAGCCTTGTTAGATACAGGGGCTCAGGGTTGTATTGTGTCTAGTAAGCTGGTGAGTAGGCTACGCTTAAATATAAGGCCCACAACGGATGGGGCTGTAGGTATTGGAGGTGTAGATGTGCCTGACGTTCGGGGTCAGGTGAGCTTCGAGTTCTTTTTTTTTTTTTTTTTTTTTTTTTTTTTATTATTATCTTATTACATAAACAATCCTTAAACTAAATAAAAGACACCGTTAATCCCTATTTGGGTTTGTCTCGATGTCCACATTCCGTTCCAATCCCAGCGAACCAAAACAAATAGATATAATAACAATATTATACATTTACATCGCAATATCGGGCAAGAAGAAGTAAAGAGTAACCTCATACGTCACAGCCCCCGCCGACCACCCGCCAGCGAACCGGTTCGCTAATACGGGCGCTAATACAGGATGCTCCATTCCATCCGATGTGTTGTAAATTTCCAGAAAATTCTTGTTTTAGTATCTGTGATATGTTATTACGGGTAATTTTATTTCGGATATCTTTTGGTATTTTATTAATTAATTCGGGTATAATGTACTCAGAAGTTCTTTTTCCATAATAATTATAATATCGAGGGGTAACTAAAAGCTGATTAGTTATTTGTCTCGTGACCTTATTATGTGTAATGGGGTGCTGAATTTCAGTTCTAAAAAACTGTTCTTTCAAAATTTGAAATTGAAATTTTAGATAAACCGGTAAGGTATCACAAAACTCGAACAGATCCCTATCGTTTAGACATTTGACTTTAATACTGTTGGGTACTACCATTTTCAGAAGACGCAATTGTAATTTAAAAATTTGTTCAAGGTAGGTTTTAAATGTGCGCCCGTAAGTACTTAGACCATATGAGATTATGCTGTCTGCCAATGATGTATACATTTGTAGTCTGATGGAAAAAGGAATTCGGTTACGTAGTATGTAAAACTTGGCCAATATTGCCCGTAATTTGTTGCATACTGAATTTATGTGTGGCATCCAATTAAAGTTGCTGTCAATAATAAGCCCTAAGTATTTCAACTCGTTAACTTGTTCCAAAGCAATACAATTACAGTTACCTTGTTTGGAACCAGCTTGTACAGTGTGGAGACACTGGTGATCATGCCCCAATATACTAATTGTGCTTACTGTTCTAGATTGTGTTGAATGAATATGCATAACCTTGGTCTTATCCGAGTTAAGCACTAGTCCAGCGTCATGAGACCATCTACAAACTTGGTTAAAGTCATGTTGTAGTATAAGTTCAGCAGTCCGCAAATCTTTATCTGCGGCCACTAAACATGTATCGTCAGCATATTGGTAGATACTACATTTAGAGATACAGTTATTTAAATCATTAACGTAAGCCAAGTAGTGCAGAGGGCCAAGGACTGAACCTTGAGCCGTCCCTTCTGTGACCATGACTTTGTCACTGCAAGATTTACCAACTTTAACTTGATAACACCTATTATGTAAATAACTTTTACACCAATCCAAATTAGAGCCTCTAACACCAGTGTCATCCAATTTATTTATTAACGTGTCATGCCGGAGTGTGTCGAAGGCTTTACTATAGTCAATCAACAAAATAAGTACGTGTTTTTTGCTATTTAGATGAGCGTTAACTTCGTCAGAAAAACGTGATAACAGCATAGTTGTGCTTTTGCCTGGTTGGAAGCCAAATTGGTTGTCAGAGAGAACATCTTGGTTTTTATAAAATTTGTGTATTTCACTGCTTACCACTTTTTCAACAATTTTATTTAATAAGGGAAGCATAGTGATAGGCCGATATTTCGAGCAGTCTTTTTTGTCGCCCCCTTTAAATATTGGACGCACGAGTCCAACTTTTAAATCATCGGGGGGTAAATGCTACTACTTAAACTTTTGTTTATCAGATGAGCTATAGCTCCGGAAATTTTATCTGCTATACTTTTGACGTCTACTGTCCTTATCCCGTCTATACCTGGGGCTTTGTTACTTTTAAGCATTTGAATAACCTTTTGCACCTGCCTGGTATTAGTTTTAATAGGACTCATCGACCTATCCACAGGCTGCCTATAGGTGTTTTGATCGAGCAGAGGAATATTACACGAAGGAATAATCTTCCGTACAGTTTCCTTAAAATTGAGTGCGAAAGAATTTGCTATATTCGTATCTGAGCCTAATGATTGGAATGATGTTTTAATGATATCACATATTGAGGATGTAATTTTCCCAGACATTTCATTTAATATTTGCCACAATTTCCTTAAATCACCCTGATTAGAGGAGATTTTTTGTTTAAAATAATTATTCCTCTGTTTTTCTACTACCTTGTTCGTTTTGTTCCTCTGCCGATTATACTCTAAGCGTTTAACTTTATTGCTAGTATCTTTGAGCCATTCCAAAAACAGAATGTCACGCTTATTACACTCTCTCGACACCTTACCAAATACCCACGGTTGTTGGTTGCGTTTCGAGTAACTAATTTTCTGGGTAAATGTTGCTTTTTTGTAACATTTTGATAAATTATTATTAATAAATTTATAAATTTCTATTGGACAGTTTAATTGGTGATGATTTTCCCATTCAACATTGTTTAGTTCTCGTTGTAGTTTAAACTTATTTATTTTTGACGCATACCGTGGAGCATCACATTCACATTAGGTAATACAGGTACAGGGGTCAGCTATCATGCCTCAGCAGTGGTGCTGGATGATGTGGTAGGGAAACTTCCTCAGGTTCGGTTACCGTCAACGGTACGAGGGTTAACCACAGGCTTAGAGTTAGCTGATCCTGAATTTGATACTCCTGGTACGGTGGACGTTCTCCTCGGGTCAGACGTCCTCGGGAGATTCTGGTGTGGCAGAAAACGGGTACTTCAGCAAACTGGTTTAGTGGCCGTTGATACCACAGGGGGGTATGTTATTTTTGGCCCAGTTTGGAGACCTCAGGACCTACCAGAGGGCGATACGGTTCTCTATGGTAGTGTGTTGTCGGAGGTGCTGCAGAGGTTTTGGGAGTCTGAGGAGCCACCCACAGCGGATAGACGGAAGCCAGAGGATGACGAGTGCGAGCTGTTCTATCAGTACAACACTGCACGAAGTTCGTCAGGTAGGTTTGTTACCAGGCTGCCATTTCTCCCAAACCGCCCCTCCTTAGGTAGTTCGCGACAGATCGCGGAACGGAGACTACTGGCTATGGAGAGAAAGATGAAGCGAGATGCAGCACTTCGGCAGAAGTATATCGAATTCATGAGGGAGTACCTAGAGTTAGGCCACATGTCGGTGTCCAGCATAGATTGGAGGTGTGTCGAGCATTACTATATACCACACCTGGCTGTTTTGAAGTCACCGGAGGCGAAGATACGGGTAGTGTTTGACGGTTCTGCTCCTACATCGAATGGTGTGTCTGTGAACCAGTGTCTGCACGCGGGTCCCAAGTTGAACCGGGACATTGTGGACATCCTCACAGATTTTCGGTTGCACCAAGTAGCGTTCGTCGCAGACGTCAAAATGATGTTTCGCCAAACAATTATACACCCGGATGACCGTCGGTACCAGCTGATTTTGTGGCGTGAGAGCCCTGACGAGCCGATGGTCACTTATGAGCTTAACACGGTAACGTATGGTCTGAAGCCAAGTCCGTTTTTGGCAGTACGCACGCTGCGAGAGTTGGCCGCACAGGAAAGGGTAAGATTCCCTCGAGCCGCAGCAGTACTGGATCGCGACGTCTACGTGGATGACATCTGCACGGGTGCAGATAGCGTGCAACAAGCACTGCTACTACGAGACGAGCTGATCGCGATCATGGAATCAGGAGGTTATGAGTTGCGGAAATGGCTGTCCAGCTGTCCAGAGCTCCTGGCCGGGTTGCCAGGTGAGTTCCAGCAGGACCCGCACCTTTTCGAGAACCCGGACAATCCAAATACGTTGAGCATCCTAGGGGTGCAATATAGGCCAACGCATGATGTCTTTACGTATCAGATCGAGCCAGACCTTTTGCAGAAGACTTGGACGAAGCGTTCGGTATTATCGACGATCGCCAGAACTTTCGATCCTAACGGGTGGATCGCACCGGTGACGTTCATGGCGAAGTGCTTCTTGCAAAGGTTGTGGATAGCAAACTTGGGTTGGGACGACCAGCTCTCCGGAGAGCTGTTGAATGATTGGACCAAGTTTGTGACCACCTTACCAGGGATCGTACGCATCGCCATACCTCGCAAATTGCTCCCATCGGTGGGATGTAAGGCTACCCTACATGGGTTTTGTGATGCCTCGGAGCGAGGGTACGCGGCAGCTGTCTATTTGCGGACAGTCAGTTCAACGGGAACTGTAGACGTGCGTCTAGTTATGGCCAAGAGTAAGGTGGCTCCGGTTAGGACAAGATGGACCATTCCAAAGTTGGAATTGGCGGGAGCAGCGCTTCTCACGCGCTTGCTACATCATGTCGCTAGTAATCTACGCTAGTAATCTACCATCACTTTGGATGAAACGGTGTACGCATGGACCGACAGTAGGATAGTTCTGTGCTGGTTACAGACGTCGGTACATACTCTTGAGGTTTTCGTGGCAAATCGGGTGTCACAGATTAAAGGATCGGAAACTCCGTTGGTATGGAGACACGTACCGGGAGAACAGAACCCAGCGGACTGCGCCTCACGGGGATGTAGGGCCCCTGATTTGGTAGGTCACTCACTGTGGTGGGGACCTCAGTGGCTGACTGAGTCACCTGAGAGATGGCCATACAATGAGTGCGGGTCGCCGCTTGGGCCACCTGATCGAGGTTTGCGAGTGAACGTAGGGCAGATCGTACCTAAGCCTAGTGCGGCTTTCTTGCTGGAACGATACAGCTCCCTCGACAAACTTCTAGGGGTGACAGGTTGGATCAAACGGTTCGTGAACAACTGTAGAAAACCTCAAGCAGAACGGAACTTGGCACCTGTCCTCTCGCCTGCGGAGCGGAATGCGGCTCTAAGTTTATTGGTTAGGGTCGTCCAGGCGGAACATTTTGAGGAAGAGGTCAGGCTGCTCAGGGATGGCCGTGGAAAGCTGAAGGGAGGTCTTGTGCGCCTCAACCCGTTCGTGGACGAGCATGGAATGCTCCGGGTTGGAGGTAGACTTCGGAACGCTAACCTGCCCTTTTCAGCACGGCATCCGCTGTTACTCCCAAAGAAGGGACCTTTGGTAGAACTTATAGTTAGGGATCGTCACCAGAAAAACTCGCATGCGGGCTGCAATGCACTTTTGGCTATTCTGCAGCGCGAGTTTTGGATCTTGTCTGGACGACGTACGGTACGGAGCATTGTGTTTCGGTGCTTGCCTTGCTATCGGTTGAAGGCAGCCACAATGCAACCTCAGATGGGAGACCTCCCACCGGACCGGGTGACGGAAGCCTGGACGTTTGCGGGTGTGGGAACGGACTTTGCGGGGCCTTTTATGGTAAAGGCATCACGCCTTCGCAACGCGAAGTCAATCAAGGCGTATTTGTGCGTGTTTGTGTGCCTAGCAACCAAGGCCGTCCACTTGGAACTCGTGGCCGACCTCACTACGGAGGCTTTCTTAGCAGCTTTAGATAGATTTGTGTCGCGAAGAGGGCGACCAGCGCTGATCAGGTCGGACTGTGGTACCAACTTTAAGGGCGCTGATCGATGTATGAAAGAAATTATAACGTTTTTATCGGAAAACGAGGAAGCTATCGGCACGAGCCTCTCCCGTCAGGGCATTAACTGGGTGTTCGATCCACCAGGATGCCCCCACTGGGGTGGTATATTTGAAGCGGTTGTAAAATCCGCTAAGACGCATTTGATGCGCGTTATAGGTTTAACGATATTAACCTTTGAGGAGCTAGCGACCGTGTTTTGTAAAATTGAGGCCGTTCTCAATTCACGTCCTTTGTGTCCGCTTAGCTCAGATCCGAATGATCTGGAGGCCCTGACACCAGGGCATTTCTTAATTGGCCGACCACTTAACGCCTTGCCAGAATACCCCCACACAGAGGTCAGTAGCAATCGTTTGACGCGTTATGAGTTGCTGCAGCAAATGTCTCGGAATTTTTGGAAGCGATGGTCGCTTGAGTATTTGCACATTCTGCAGCAACGCCTTAAGTGGACGGACAGAACTGAACCCCCTCGCATCGGTGATCTCGTTCTGGTTAAGGATGCCAACCTGCCGCCACTGCGATGGCGCAGAGGGCGCATTCTCAACTTGTTCCCAGGTAGTGATGGCACTCCTCGAGTCGCGACAGTTCAGGTAGGGGATTCAGTTCTTAAGCGAGCAATAGCAACGCTATCTCGTCTCCCCAGTAGTGAATAGGCCTAAGGGATTCGGCCTAGGGCGGGTGAATGTTTAATTTAGCGTTGCTATGCTGGGGTAAGTTAGGTATTAATGACGGTCTATGAATGCGCCGCGATTTCGCACGCATCGCTCTGGGCATATGTTGTCCCTTTCTCGCTCGCGGGGCGAGGGGGCGGCGTGCGCGCGGGCGGCCTGGTAGACGCCAAGCGGTGATTTCTGCACCGCACGCAGTCACTCAAAACCGTTCGGACGAGAACGTATTGTGTTTTGTACGGATTTCCCGCCACGCGTTTTGTGATGCCGCGTGTAATGGACGATTCAATTTGAGATCGCGCGGATTGATGCATCGTATTATTGCGGTTCTCCTGGGTTATACTAGAATACCAGGCTTAGTGATTGTTGGATGTCTCGACGTCTTCCACGTGAGCGTCGCGTTGAATAGGCATCAAGTGGCCATATCGGCTCGCGTTTGTACGGCCCAAATTCGGGTTGGGTCACGCGTAATGACTAATATCAAAGTGAAATACGAACAGAAGCTGTGAGTGGTTTGAAGTGAATAACGCGCCAAGGCTGTAGTGGAATGCTGGGTGTCGATATCTTTTCCACCCAGCCCTGTAAGTACCAACGGAATCCTTGTTTGATCCATTCCCTGAACTTCCTTTCTCCGTTGGGTATTTATGCATTTGCGCCGGCACGTGACTGTAAGTGTTAAACCTGGTTGTTTAGTATAAAACTGTTTATTCGTGTTAATGGTGTGTTCCCTTTAGTCATATTTGTTGTACCATATCATTGTGACTCCTTAGTACGAATTGCGGAATTCGT
Organism: Tuta absoluta; assembly: GCA_027580185.1. Taxonomy (NCBI): domain Eukaryota; kingdom Metazoa; phylum Arthropoda; class Insecta; order Lepidoptera; family Gelechiidae; genus Tuta; species Tuta absoluta. Next base: position 8,660,438 of record JAQAHW010000009.1, read on the forward strand.
GGGGTGATATAATTTGGAGGTACTTACTTATAATCTAGTGCTAATACGTGTGACGTAACGCCAGATCGGCAGACGGTATTTACTACCGACTTGAGTTATGTAAAGGTCAGAACACATCATTTGCCAATTTCACTCAACTTAGTTAATTAAGTTAAATAGACTTAGGTTCACGTTTAATTCATAGTATGCGCTGCTATATTGTGCAGCGTATGCTATTTAGCGCTGCGTAACGCGGCCATTGTCTGCCTTCAGTTGAACTCCTGGTATTTTACTAGAAATTTACCTGTGTAAATCGCTTCCACTGCGGGAGTTTAGCTTGGAATTAGACACATGTTGTTGATCATGAATTATTATTTCTGCAGAACTCAAATGTGGAATTGAAATCACGAGCCTAAATTATGTTTTCTTAATAATGTACCAAGTTGTAGTTAAATCAGCTAATTCTACGCCAAAGTCAGAATTATCTAGCTAATTTCTATTACAATTGCATAAAATCACAGTTGCTGGTAAAATTCCTAATTTTACAACATGAAAAAAAGACTCACAAGGTCGGAATGGCCTCAATTTAAGTTAAAACTGTTAAGTTTTATTCAATCCTATCACTTTCTGAAAGAAGCAGACAGAGTTTACTAATTTACTATAGTTATATGTGTTGTATTTAACTGGGATGAGTCATGCATGACTTCATTGTGTTTGTAGGTTCCTCTATGCATTCCCTAACTCTTAGTACCAGGGCAGCAAAAACAGTAAGTAAAAATCGTAATAAACTTTACAACAATAACTAAGTAGAACTATGTTACTTGATTATCGTTTTGAATTATCGTTCTTATAGTACCTACCTATAGATAACGTTAATCTTTTATCAGCTCTATCAGCTACAAAACCGATGTGCTCAAACACACAAATCCTGGCTGAGAACTGGTATACCGGACTGTTGTAAAACTCTGACACTAGGTTCATCGGGTCGTTTGCCGACTCGGTGTCCCAAACGAAAAGAAAGAGTGGTCCAAAGATAAAATCTAGATCCCAGATATCCAAAGAAGCTACCAATTAAGCAAAAAAAAGTATTTGAAGTAAAAAATTTAGACATTCCATACGTAACATGCTCTATCAGTAAGCGTAATTAGTGTGGGTTACCATTGTTTCCTTCATTATATTAGTTTTTTTTGCCAGATTGGTAGCTTAAAAGGATCAGAATCTCTCTTGACCAAAAAACGACTCATTACGACTTAAACCTGTAAATTTCAAATTTGCTATGGTTTTTTATGCACTCACATATTATTTGCATAAATGAAAATAAGAAATTGAAAAACATATATATATACCCCACGGTCCCGGGTTCAAGTCCCGTCGGGTGTATTTCAATTTTAGGTGACAGGCTGACAACTTGTCACTATGGAGTAACACGATTTTTCTAAAACTGCCATCAAATTTCTGTCAGTCGTGGCAATAGCGAGCGTTTTTTACGGCCTTTTACGCTCACCCTGCCCCGCAAAGAATACAGGCGTGATATGTGATATGTGTATATAATATATGTATGTATCAGTCTATATGCCGTGTGATACCGGCTTAGAAATGCCGTGCGATGCCGGCTTAGAATAGCATCACCCCATTTCTTACCCATGGGTGTCGTAAGACGCGACTAAGGGACTCTAGGGTTAGACAGCAATTTTAGGCGATGGGCTCACAACCTGTCACTATAGTAACACAGTTATCTGATTGACCCTCAAACTTTTAGACGTGGTTTTTATAGCTGTTTTACGGCCGTTAACGCTCACCCTGCGCGCAAAGAATAGAGGCGTGATATGTGTATGTATGTATGTATCAGTATATACTTATGATTCTTACTAACTGTATGATAAATCAGTTTACGTAAAACCCAATTGACTCACTCGAAATTCTGCTGGTAGGTTCTTGAAAACCAATCTTTAGATAAATAAAATCAATAATAGTTCTGAGCAAAACCAGCAATAGATTAATGTAGGAAATACCTTTTTTGGTATGTATTTTGCTACTATGAATGAATATAATATAGAGCAAATATGGCCTAACCACGGCCTAACAACGTTTTGATTGATTACACTCTGGAATAAAATTCAAACACCAATCAAAATGTTTTTTTTTAGGACAACTGTTCGCTGTTGTTATTGATTGACACATAACGGGTCTCTCTCTCTCTCTCTCTTTTCGCGGTGGACACCGAATTGTCCAACGACCCGATGAACCCTGGTGTCAGAGTTTTTCAACCGCCGACTACTAGTAGTAGGCCTCTGACATGGTTGTGTAACGATCGCCGTCTAAGTAATCATAGACAGCAACCGTTTATTTATTTTATTTATTCATTTTCGGACAGTCAGGTGGTTCAGCCTGCAATGTTCTAACCAGACCGGGAAGAAATTCACAAAGTGATAAATATCAACTTTGTGAGGGTCCCACCGAGAATCGAACCCGGAACCTTTGCGTCGCAGGCAGTCGCACTACCACTGCGCCACATCGGCCGTCGTAACATAACGGGTGAAATTTTACTAGTGACCGATACTGAAAACAGAAGACGGGATACGGAAAAACTTTTCCTAAGGAACATAGATCGAAATATGCAGAAAATATTTTTAGATTCCATAGTAACCCAAATCAAGGAGATCGGTAATTTTGTATGGGAGGTCAAAATATTTTTTTCATATTTCGAGCTTCTTTGGAGAAAGTTGTTCCTCTCCTCTAGCACAGTATAATTAATAGTACTAGCGTACAGTATGGTCACTCCCTGCCTCCTCCTACAAGCGCCGCCCACCCGCGCTCGGAGGACCCTCAGACACCGGCTAAGCAAGGACGCGACGACGAAGGTAATTTCATACTGCCGCACATTGCATTCCCGATTCGCGAACGCAAAATGGCGGCAACCCTGACATGTTGTCTCACACACACAAGCATGGTTCGCGTTCACCTACGCGAGCTTAGACTGTGTGCGTAGCAACGCATTTGATTCATACATTTGAGCGCCAGTGTCCGAGGTGTGCCTCTAGTCCATTTTGAGATTTTGCTATCGGTCACTAGTAAAATTACACCCTATATACATACCGGGTGGCCCGAATAGTGACGCCCAAGAACAAAATTGAAATGCCATAAACTGACGGGTATAGGTATCTTAATCACCCCCATATACTCCACGATTTTTTGTATTTTGAGTTACTAACTTTTAAAGTTGTATGGAAAAAAATCAACTCATAGGCTTTATTTTATAAAGAACAAATCATGAAGATTATGCCACAGAAACAACCGCTCGCCTATTACGAAAATTAAAAAAAGTTGGAATTTAGTCTGTTATAAAATCGCGGTACATTGATGGGGGTAATTCGTACCTATACCTCTCAGTATTCAAGTGTTGTCTTTAGACGTCAATATTCGGGCCATACTGTATACATCACTAGTAGGTACTGTACCGTACCTATCTATCAACAGCTGTAGGTAACTCAAAACATTATAAAGATTAAACCTAAAATGTTATAAATAAAGATAAAACATTTCCTTGTGTCATTGAATAAATTATGAACGTAATTTTATTGCTCACCTAACACAAAAAAGACTGTTAAAGTAAGGCCATTCCAATAAGCCATATTTGACAGGTGTCAAATTCGTGCTAATGCTATGGCAGAGGGTCCATTTTTCTTTGAGACATCTCTTTTAGTATGTAGATGACAGCTGTCAAATATGGCTATTTGGGATAGCCTAACTTTAGTTGAACATGAACTTTGACTCTATCGATCTATAATATGGTTTCTGTAGCTTTTATCGAAATAAAATACAACGTACTAACGGAGTTAAATCAAATTTGATATGAATGTGAAAAAGAACCTCTGACATACATATAGCCCGAAAACAAAATATGAGTCAATAAATATAATATCCAGCTTATTTTTATTGCTTTCCAAATAGACACCTAAGTGAGTCTTATAAGGTCAAGTCAGGTAAGTGAAACACAGGCTAATTTATACTAATATTTATACTTTTATACTAATATTATAAATTCAAATGTAACTCTGTCTGTCTGTTACGTTTTCACGCCTAAACCACTGGATCGATTTTGATATAATGTGGCATAAGCATAGACAGGAACCTATGAAAGGACATAGGCTACTTTTTACCGCAGGAAAATCTATCGGTCCCAAATTCGATCCGAAATTGTAATATCGAATTCACGCCGCGCGTACGAAGACGCCGGGCACCAGCTAGTAACTAATAAACTATAGAGTCTAGCTCTATGGTCTACCAGTCGATAAAACAGGGATTTAAAAAAATATATTATCGATAACAGTTGTCGCTACAATATGGTCCTCATCACAGTAATAAAAATAAAATAATTTGTCGATTGTGAACTGTAAAAGCACGAGTTGGCTGCATGCTTGTTTTCGCTTAAAAATCGCTAAAATTATTGTGGTATTGAAATCGAATTGAAAATCTAAACTTAGAAAGACCCAGTTAGCTAAGAGAAACAGTACCTATATGCTTAGTAAAACAGTACATATGTTTCCCTTCGCCGATGTTTGGGGTGATAAACATTTAAAAAATGCGGATATTCATATTTTTACTAAAATAAGCTGAGCGGACCACTAATGCTACTGACTCCTAACTTAGAAAGCCCCAGTTAGCTAAGAGAAACAGTACCTATATACTTAGTAAAACAGTACATTTGTTTCCGTTCGCCGGTGTTTGGGGTGATAAAAATTTTACAAATGCGGATATTCACATTTTTACTAAAATAAGCTGAGCGGACCACTAATGCTACTGACTCCTAACTTAGAAAGCCCCAGTTAGCTAAGAGAAACAGTACCTATATACTTAAAAGGCAGTACGTATGTTTCCCTTCGCCGATGTTAGGGGTGATAAACATAAAAAAATGCGGATATTCACATTTTTACTAACAAACTTAGCGGTCCACTAATGCTACTACTCCTAACTTAGAGAGACCTAGTTAGCTAAGAGAAACAGTACCTACCTATATGCTTAGTGAAACAGTATATACGTTTCCCTCCGCCGATGTTTAAGGTGATAAACATTTAAAAAATGCGGGTATTCACATTTTTATTAACAAACCTAGCGGTCCACTTATGCTACTCACTCATAAAAAAAAGTCATATCATATCTATACATAATCATAATTTACCTCAAGACCCAATTTTGATTATGCTAGCACTTGGCAGCAATATACGGAATTGGGCAGCAAGTTTATATAACATAACATAACAAAATTCTTTATTGTACATTAAATAAATAATACAACAATAGATAAACAAAAATAAAAGAAACAGTACAACCAGGCGGCCTCAATGCTAGGTAGCATTATATATTTCGGCAGCAGAAAAACTATGCTACTTTACTATAACAAATTAAATTGTAAACTGATACATAAATTATTGCGAACAAAATCAATTTTCTTGCTTCAAAAATACCAATTCATAGCTTACCGCTTGAATATACCCTTTTGAATTAGGAAAAAATTATAATTTTTTACAACAAACTAGAGCACCTCCGACTTGAATCATACGTATGCTTCATTTACCCAAACTATTCTTGTTTTTTATTGGAAACTGTACCATTTAACTCTCTCCAACGACCCGATGAACCATTTTACTATAAGATTATCATTAAATTGGGTAGACGTACTGTTACTTTGATTGTATCAATATTTAAACTAAATAAACTCCTTAAAACTGATATCTCCTGAAAACGACTATTTAGTTCTCTCTTCTCTTCATATAAAAAGTGTTTTTCTTACCCTAGATGAGAGGGAAGAGTAACACGATCTCAATGTTTTTGACAATATTGATGTTAGCGCCGTTCGTAAAACACAAAGAGCTAATTAAATAGTGGCAACTATTTGATTTACCAGAAAACTCATATTATCTGTTCTACTTCTCTTTTTTAAGATTTGGCTTCTATCGCCTTAAGGCGATGATTCTAGTATCTTTTCTTCTTAGAGCTCAAAACGTATCAATAAAAATGAAGAATGTTTCACTTACTTGATCCGAACTTACAATTTAAAATACATATACAACAAAAATATAGGTACTTACCAGAAATTTTCACAATTGGATATTTGCTATCATTATATTTCAAGAATAATGCACAATATGCTCTGTTCGCATAATGATATGAGACAATAACCAAACAGTTTATGATAGTCGATAACGATAATAACCAAATGATAAATAAAATAAGAAAATCACTATAAAATAAACCAATCACAACAAAACTTCAATCATTAAAACACATAAACATAACAAAACTCAAGTCGGAGCAAAAACACGAAAATAAACTAGTTATCTAAGTCAGATAATAATAGGTACATCATACTTCTCTCAAGGTTGTCGAGTTACTGACTGGCTGAGTCTCGCGCAGGCGGTTAGTTTATAAACATCATAACATACAATTATACTTAGTATGACAGCTGATGTGTAAAATTCTCTTGCTTGTTCTTCCTTGTTAAGATTTTTTTTTATTATTATCACAAATACCGACTGAATATTATGACCACTACACGTGCCCTCTGAAAAACGAAAACTTGTAATATACATATTTGGTAGGTATTTTAACTTCTAGATAAATACTGAGGTAGCAGAAATGTGACCACAAATATAGACACTGGTGAGCGATATGATATGGTGGTAGTGCACCAGTACGCTGGTAGTGTTAATGGCATAGAGTAGAAATCACATAGAGATGACACTCCAGCTCCAGACGCGCTCAAGGTCAATCCGTCTGGCTGTCTCTTAGCGAACAATTCAGTCGGGAGTGCGCTTCGCCGCGGAAACGTTCGTCGTGCGGGTCGAGTTTTCATTTTTTGTGTAAAATTTAGCAATTCAAGGTGTTGTATTCATAGGGAGAACGCGTTTTACAAAAAAAATGCTATTCTAATATGGCACCACACGGCGCCATTTTTGCACCTATTTTAAAATTCTGTGGCTACCTATTAACAATAAAATGGTAAGAAAAGACTTTAAAACGGGTAAATATTTTGTTCCCATGGGAAAACTGTTAGCAGCGGTCGCAACCGCTCGACTGGCCGCTAGTCTGGAATAAAATTATTGGCACGTGACAGCCCCGACTTAAAGCGCGGGAGAGTGCGGGGCGTTACGGGCTGCGGGGGGAAGTAGGTATTTAAAGCGCGGCTTTTGGGGCCCAGACAAAGGAGTTTCGTTTCTATACGCAGTATTATTATCTATTCTTATGTTAATGGTTAGATGCCAGATGAAATTATTAAATCAGTTCTTAAACTTGGGGGTTCTTTGTCGAGTGTGTACCGAAGACATTCAAAATGGCGGAAGGCCCTATTCCACTGCTGAAAGGATAAAACATGGTAAGCCAGAATTGTGCGTGTTAGCTCCTGCACTATGCTGCGTCATTCATAGGCGTCTGCGCATTTTCTTGATAGAAATAAAATGGACGAAGGATCGATGAGATACTACAAAAATCTAAAGGATTCTGCCATGGATTTTTTAACGTAATTTTACTTGCGTAGTAAGACGACTATTTTGAATAGTTATCCACCTAACGATATAGGTAAACGACTGCTTCCTGTTCGCCGAGGGAATGAGATGTTATCCTACGAATTAAGGCGAGTGTACCCGTGAACGACCTCGACAGTGGCACCACTACACAAAAAAAAACTCTTTATACAAACAATCTAACAGAATATCCGTTGCCCAAGTTTTTAGTATAGGTAATCCAAATGTAAAATTAGAACCTGCAAACTCAATGAAATATTCGCGATAATTAAAGTTACGGCAATTAATATACCAACAGTGGCCGTTTTTAGATACTTTTTCCATGACTATAATTGCAGCGAATATTTCATTGAGTTTGCAGGTTCTAATTTTATAATAAGAACTTGGCCAACGAATATTCTGCTACATTGTTTATATAAAGAGGAAACTTTTTTTGAAGTGGGGCGCCACTGTCGCCGTCGTTGACAGCTACACTCGCCTTAAATAATAGTTAAGAAGGATTCATAATTCATTGTACTTTGGACCTCTTTGAACATCTGACAGCAGGACAGAAATATTAATTTGCCCAATAGTAGATACATAGAATACAAGGTTATGATCTATCCTTGCTCAATCCCAATCATTGCTACATTTAGCCTAATTTATATTACCTAGATCTGCGGCAGATGACGTCAGGTCTTAAATTATTTACGAGTACGATCATAGTTAAGGCCCCCTTCATATTTTCAGTTAAATAGTCTGAGTTACAGTTGTGTAATTTATACTGCAACTGATATAAAAAATTGCACGACCTTTAATTGCATGGGAAATACTTGCCTTTTCACGGTGACTGGCAGTTTGATGTTCGGACTCCTCTACAATACAGGGTGTAAGGGACAGCCCTCCCGAATACTGATTGGGTGCATGCAGACCATGATACTAAACAACTTTCCCCTAGGAACATGTGTCAGGAAACGACAAAAAATATTCGGCCTCCCATACAAAATCACGATCAGCTGACTGCAATTACTATATGAGGCATGTTAAGGCGTCGGTCCCAGTTGCTGTCTATGAGTACTTAGACGATGGTCGTTGAACAACCATGTCAGAGGCCTGTAGTAGTAGACGGATTAAAAACTTGACACCAGGGTATATCAGGTCGTTTATCGACTCGGAGTCTCACACGAAAAGAAGGAGAAGAAGTAGGAGGATTAAGATTAACAAAAGAACAAAATTTTTATACGTTCTTTGAAATTTTCTCTTATGGAAAGTTATTGAGTTTCATGGTCTGAATGAATTTCTCTGAATTCCGAATCTGAATCTGAATTTATAACAAGATTGTGGCTTGTTGCGAGAGTGTGTCCCTAAGTTTAGGTTTGGCTAAGGTTGTGGCAGTTGTGGTAAGAAATTGGCTCTCACAATTGTCATACGTGGCCTCGGAAGATTTGTTAACAGAAATAATATAACACTCAAACACACATTCATACATACACACACAAATATATTATTATAATCAGTGTGTGTCTATATAGTATACATACATACATATATATATATATAAACACGTTAATACGTATTTATAATTTCAATTTTGTCATCTTTCTTTGTTATTTTATTGCATGTTCCTAAGAATAAACACACAATATAATTGTAACATCTCTTATGTTATGTAAGGTTCGCTAATCAATATGTAAAAATGGAAATTGATATTACTCGGATTCCCGCGGTAGGTACAGGATTTTCCTAGTGCGGGATCCAAAGGTTAATTGACAAGCGCTCAAATTTCATAATATCCACTTTTTCTATGACCATTTCGGAGATTTCTGATTGCAGATTCATAGTTAAAAAGTTTCAAATTTTTCTGTTGAAAATCTAGGAAAAAATAATCAATTTTCTGAAATCGTGCTTGTGACGTCACAATACGATGATTATCCAGCAAAAAAAACACATCCGTTTGTAGACGTAAATTTACAAAAAAAAGCGCATCATGAGCGCCAAAACTGTCAATAACGTCAAAGTACATAGTTGGCTGGGTTGCCAACTGGTTTTTTTTTTCGTACTGAAGCACTTTAGGCTAGCGCAGACTGTGGCTTGTACGTCTACGCAAATGAAGCACGCGCGTCGACGCACCGGTTGTAATCTATGGAACCAATATGGAACTGGAAGCTTAAGAAACATGCCACACCAGATACGGGCCGTGTTGACATGTCACACGCCAACAAGTAGGTAACTACCGAATAGTACCAACTGACTAAGTTACTAGATTAGATGCCAAAGGCAAAACAAAATGCTTATCAATATCAATATCTACCCGGGTGTCGTAAAAGCCGACTAAGGGATGACTCCAGGAAATGGGCAGCAGCGTTGTCAGTGAATACAACACCTTACACTGCGCTCGCCATTCCACCTGCTAAGCGTGGTGAGTAGGTATGGCAAATAACCCCTTATAGGGGGAGGCCCATGTCCAGCAGTGTGGTATTCCCACACTTGTGTCTTTCCTGCTGGGATTTTGACCTCTTAGTACTACACGACTTTACTAAAGTTACGTTAGTCACGACTCGTAGACTCTCCGTTTCTTAATTTGAGTAAAGTTTGTGCGTCTTCGTCTTTCTCTTTTCCCTTCCACCCTCCCATTCTGCAACGTTTTTTACTTCCTAATTAAGGCGAAACTATACATCAGCCGCGACTTATTTGAATCTGTGTAGTAATTTATGTGAAACTGCAAACTATCTAAGTCGCGCACAGTCTGAGAGAGATATCTAGCCGGTCGGATGCCATAGACAATGTGCCCTGGCCTTTAGACTCTGGAGTCGCTTTTAATTTATTTCGTGGACGTAAACACGTAAACGCTTCTTTTTATCTAATTTCTTGGTAGACAATACAATGTGGCCACAGTTAAATAAAAAATTTCGTCCTATTCATTGCTCGACGTCATCATCGCGACCGCGACCATAGACGAATTTCGTCCGCGGACACTCCGTGCACACTGTCTTAAGCCGCTGCTGATGGATGCGTCAGATAGTATGTTTCCGCCTTTAGACTTCTTTAACATCCAATTTAATCAAAACATTTCAATACGTAAAATCGTTTGCAATCAGCATTTGCAAGCAAAATTATGAAAAATTCCAAAACCTCGTACAGAAGAGAATACTTGTCCTCGCGTGTCGTACGGGAGACCATAGTTTCGTATTCGTACGAGGAACCTTGTATTGTACGGTTGGCAACCCTAGAAATGTATGGTAATGTCGCTGTCAATCATCTTTCAATCATCACTATTGCCATTATATTTTATTATTTTCAAGAATTGTAGTGATACCATTTTAATAATCGTATTCTGACGTCATCATGCACTTACGACCTTTTAGAATGAGCAGTTTTAAATTATTTAAATAAAAAGGGATAAAAGTGTTGTTTTTTCTAAAATGTTACTCGGGGGCTCCACTTGTTCACTAAAGTTTAATTTAAGCTAATAATATCGGTAGGTTTACGAAATGAGCGGTCATCTATTGTAATATGCTTAAGATTCCTGTTAAATAAAAGAACTTTGAACTTTGAATGCACCCTTATCTGACCCTACATAGCACAATATTATGAATCATTCTTGCTAATTAAACCCACCAACCAAGACCACGTGTTTCACTCATCATTATATCAGTGGACTGTTGTGGCTGTTAATGTATGTATGTATATCGTATGGGACACCCATTCGGCCGAACCGGTATGAACCGTAACAAAATTTTCAACCGCCTTTTTGGTTTCGGGTTTGGCAACTTGTAATAACGCTCTTCACCAGCGATGTATGCCTAATCGCAGTCTGTCGGCTGAGTAGTGTAATACGTAAGTAACTTAAGAACTGGTTGAAAACATAGTAAAACGCTTTGTTATACCTGGAGGCCAAAGGCAATACTTAAATGCCTTACACTGATATGAGGGGTATTCGAATCCCTGCATGTATGTCGCATGTATGTTCCGTGATTTTTGTAGTTTCCGAGTTATACAACTTTTAAAGATGTATGGGGAAAATTCTACTCGGAAGCTATTCATGAAGGTCATGAAGATTATGATACAGAAGTAACCACTCGAAAAACCCTTTTACGAAAATAAAAAAAGAACATAAAGAGCCTGTCAGTCGAAATCATCCCATACATGTTTAAAAGTTGATTAACTCGGAAACAACAAAAAGCGCAGAACATACATGCGGTTCTTTCGGACACCCTAAAGGGTGCACATACTAAAGTAAAAAGGTATTTAAGTTTTGTCTTTAGACGTCACTATTCGGGTCACCCTGTATAGTTTTAAGCAAATAGGACATTGAGTGGTTTAACAAGTTTAAACTCTGCCGAACCCTGACCACTAATACTTAGACCACGAAGGACCTAGACTTAAGGGGATTCCGGAGCGTAATTACCTCATCACTTACAAATTCATAACTGGATTTAAACATAATTTCTCGGAAATCTGCTTCTGTACTTCAATCTGACTCTGAAAATGAAATGAAAATCAAAATATTTATTTGCAAGCACACACAGTAAAATAACATAGGTCAAAAAATGTCTTAATACCTACATAAAAGAACATACGTGTTGGACCAACAAATGGTATGTAAACATTGGTGTTATCAAATAAAATTAAATAATATTGCAATATAATACGAGTCAAACAGAAAAAAATATAATAATATAGAGTTAGTTAAATACATATATGGAATGTCAATATGTTAATGAATTTATTAATAATTATTTTATATAATGCAATTTCATATCACCACCTTCTAATATGACTGAACCTGAGCTATTAACAGATAATAAATAAATAAATATGATAATAGATAATAAATGAATAATAAATAAATATTTTCATTCCACATTATAATAAGTACCTAGTGGTTAATGGTGAAAAATCTGTTAAATTGAACCATTGTTTTCGTCAAAATTAAATTTTGAAATTTAAGTTACCAGTCAACACGACATTTCACCCCAGTCAAGTGACACAGTTATTATTTTTCTCAAAAAAATAGGTCAAAACTCTTCAATTTTGCTTTAAATTAACTGTGATACAAATACAACCAGTAACATGATACAGCCAGTCAGAGAGACGACATTAAGATACATCTTAAGTCCACGTTCCTGACTAAAAAGGCTAAATAAAAATAGCACTATCACTTTCCGATATATAAGTTTAGAAAAGGCAGTTCATATTCTATGGGTTCTAAGTCTTAGTCTATGGGTTTATGACCTGAAATAAAGACATTTTTGTTTTTTTATAGACTTTTTAGTCATGTCGTATGATTTCCGCGCTATTTCACAGATTTCCTTAAAAGTTTAACCGCCATATTTTTATCGCCGCATAATTTTGACGGATGCCGCGTAAAAAGCTTAAAATCATAGACAACATAGAGAAGCGATCATCATATATCTTTGTCTAAGCCTATATAACGGAAAGTGACAGTGCTATTTTTAGTCAAAGATTTTGGTAGGTAGGTAGGTAACATAACATGGAATTGAGACAATTAACAGGTTATTTAAGTACAAAGACAGTTCAATCAAACCGGTTTTGAACCTTTTCGACTAAAAATAAACGATATAAACATAAAACGGCAAGTTTTTTATTATTTTAGCACTAGACTAATAGATTTGATATTAACTGCGAGCTCTATTAAACAAACAAAGCAATCGTGGACTGTGAATATGTAGTTAGACTTTGTTAGACTTTGGAACCAAAATCTGGTTTGGCTACTAATGATAATAAAACAAAAAGCTTGGACTTTGAATAGGTCGTAGTGACTTTGTTGGACTTTGGAATTAAAATCTAGTTTTGTTATTTTTGATGTATTTAAATATTCTTTCTGATAATATGTCATGATCTCGTCAAGGGGTGACCCAGGGCTACTGAACAACTTTCATAATTTTTATTTAAATAAAATTTGTAAGAAAATAAAAAAAACTTATTTATAGTAAAAATGCCATAAATATTTCTCAATTATGTTTTAAAAATTGGACCACTCATACAAAATGTCATGCAGTTTAGTATTACAACACTTTTATACATATATTTTTATATTTTAGGCATAATATTAAAAAATCAGTAGGTACTTTAAGAATATGTAATTATTTTCAATTTTATTTTACTCATAAAAAAACAAATTTGATGGTATGTTCAGTTTCATGTCCTGGTTCGCCGCTTATGACCCAGTATGGCTAGCTTTAAGGTGCTGTTCCGAACCGAGCGGCCGACGGCCGACGGCCGACAGCATATGCCGCGGCGGCCGTCCTTGGCCGCCGCGGCACTACTGGTTCGTATGGACTTGTATGGGATACTATCCGAACCGAGCGGCGACTGCACATGCTATCGGCCGCCGCGCATCTGCCGCGGCGGCCGACGGCCGACGGCCGACGGCACATAACTGCAGACCAGTAGTGCCGCGGCGGCTTTACGTTGGTTGGGTTGGAATAAAGTTTTCAGAACTAGTTATTATGTATAGGTTATTATGGTTCATCGCGTTATTATGGTTCATCGGGTCGTTGGGTTCATCTTGTCGTTCGGGTTCATCATGTGGCCATAGTTCATCGGTTCGCTAGGTTCATCGGGTTATTATGGTTCATCAGGTCGTTGAGTTTATCTTGTCGTTAGGGTTCATCATGTGGCCAGAGTTCATCTGTTCGCTAGGTTCATCGGGTTATCATGGTTCATCAGGTTATTATGGTTCATCGGGTCTTTGGATTAATTTTGTCGTTAGGGTTCACCATGTGGCCAGAGTTCATCGGTTCGCAAAGTTCATCGGGTTATCATGGTTCATCGGGTTATTACGGTTCATCGGGTCGTTGGGTTCATTTTGTCGTTAGGGTTCATCATGTGGCCAGAGTTCATCGTTTCGCTACGTTCATCGGGTTGTCATGGTTCATCGGGTTATTATGGTTCATCGGGTCGTTGTGTTCATCTTGTCGTTAGCGTTCATCATGTGGCCAGACTTCATCGGTTCGCTAGATTCATCGGGTTATCATGGTTCATCGGGTTATTATGGTTCATTGGGTCGTTGGATTCATTTTGTCGTTAAGATTCATCATGTGGCCAGAGTTCATGGGTTCGCTAGGTTCATCGGGTTATCATGGTTCATCGGTTTATCATGGTTCATCGGGTTATTACGGTTCATCGGGTCGTTGGGTTCATTTTGACGTTAGGGTTCATCATGTGGCCAAAGTTCATCGGTTCACTAGGTTCATCGGGTTATTATGGTTCATCGATTGATTATGGTTCATCGGGTCGTTGGATTCATCTTGTCGTTCGGGTTCATCATGTGGCCATAATTCATGGGTTCGCTATGTTCATCGGGTTATCATGGTTCATCGGTTTATCATGGTTTATCGGGTTATTACGGTTCATCGGGTCGTTGGTTTCATTTTGACGTTGGGGTTCATCATGTGGCCAAAGTTCATCGGTTCACTAGGTTCATCGGGTTATTATGGTTCATCGGGTCGTTGAGTTCATCTTGTCGTTAGGCTTTATCCAACGACCCGATGGACCATAATAACCCGATGAACCATGATAACCCGATGAACCTAGCGAAACGATGAACTCTGGCCACATGATGAACCCAACGACCCGATGAACCGTAATAACCCGATGAACCATGATAACCCGATGAACCTAGCGAACCGTTGAACTCTGGCCACATGATGATCCCTAACGACAAGATGAACCCAACGACCCTATGAACCATGATAACCCGATGAACCATGATAAGCCGATGAATCTAGCGAACTGATGAACTCTGGACACATGATGAACCCTAACGACAAGATGAACCCAACGACCCGATGAACCATGATAACCCGATGAACTATGATAAGCCGATGAAGCTAGTGAACCGATGAACTCTAGCCCAATGATGAACCTTAACGACAAGATGAACCCAACGACCCGATGAACCATAATAACCCGATGAAAAATAATAACCCGATGAACCATGATGACCCGATCAACCTAGCAAGCCGATGAACTCTGGCCACATGATGAACCTTAACGACAAGATGAACCCAACGACCCTATGAACCATAATAACCCGATGAAAAATAATACCGTGTGATGCCGGCTTAGAATAGCATCACCCCATTTCTTACCCATGGGTGCCGTAAGAGGCGATTAAGGGACTCGAGGGTTAGATGTGTATTGCAATTTTAGGCGATGGGCTGATAACCTGTCACTATAGTGATACACAGTTATCTGATTGACCGTCAAACTTTTGTCAGAAGTGGTGTTAATATCTGTTTTACGGCCGTTAATGCTCTGCCTACCCCGTAAGGGATATAGGCGTGATTTATGTATGTATGTATGTTTTAAAAAATAACAACCCGATGAACCATGATGACCCGACCAACCTAGCAAGCCGATGAACTCTGGCCACATGATGAACCTTAACGACAAGATGAACCCAACGACCCGATGAACCGTAATAACCCGATGAACTATGATAACCCGATGAACCTAGCGAACCGTTGAACTCTGGCCACATGATGAACCCTAACGACAAGATGAACCCAACGACCCTATGAACCATGATAACCCGATGAACCATGATAAGCCGATGAAGCTAGCGAACTGATGAACTCTGGACACATGATGAACCCTAACGACAAGATGAACCCAACGACCCGATGAACCATGATAACCCGATGAACCATGATAAGCCGATGAAGCTAGTGAACCGATGAACTCTGGCCCAATGATGAACCTTAACGACAAGATGAACCCAACGACCCGATGAACCATGATGACCCGATCAACCTAGCAAGCCGATGAACTCTGGCCACATGATGAACCTTAACGACAAGATGAACCCAACGACCCTATGAACCATGATAACCCGATGAACTATAATAACCTAATAAACATAATAACTAAGTCCTGAAAACTATACTCTGACATGTGCTGTCGGCCGTCGGCCGCTGCCTTCGGAATGACATCTGCCGCGGCGGCCGACGGCCGACGGCCGATAGCCGCGCCATGTGCCATCGGCCGTCGGCCGTCGGCCGTAGGCCGCTCGGTTTGGAACAGCACCTTTACAGGGTTTAAAAATATTAAAACCATTTATTTTTGGCTAATAGTTTCTGGACTAACAGCCGAACACAATTTATTATTTGATGTAATTTTCGGTTTAAGCTAACATACTTTCGTTTGCAGTGCACAAAATCGACTCAAACTGTGTTTTTACACTGTGTAAACTGTCATATAGACAATACTGGTATATTTTACAACATTAATTTAATTATTGATACTTAAAAATTTTAAGAAATGCTACGCAAGCGTAAAAATTACACATTATTACTAGTATGTGATTTACAGGCACACATAATGCAACCGTACCAAAAATAAGCGACTTTAGAATTTTAGTAAGTTTTGCCCTCAAAATGATATCGCTACCAGCTGTGGGATCGTACCATTGATCCGTAACCCTTTGTCGTCCGTCAGTCTCGTGGTTTTTACCTACAATGCCTTCGGTTCTGATAGGAAAGTTTCATTGCCAATACATCAAGCTAAACATGCAATTTATTTGTCACCTCTGCAGCTTGAAAAGAACAGCTTTGTCGCGTAAACCCAGTGGGCAAAAAAAGGTTTCTATCCAATGGACATCTTTTTTATCAAAAGTAATCAGAACGATGCGTTCTGAAAATTGTTTGAGGGAGTTATTTATAAATTTTTGTATGCGTTTTGTTCACTGTTTCGTTTGATTAAATATTTGACATTCTTGAATATTCAGACGTGATATTTCTGAATGCACCTTATAAAATTAAATTGGAGAGTAGAGGCTTCGGACGTAACTTTATTTCTTATTATTCTAAATTATTTTTCGCCGTTATTATTGTGTCAGTGTGGTAAAATTAACCTAATAATGTGTCGGCAGTGAAGACCAATCTAGTGAAAGTGAGAAATAAAGGGTAATCGTTAGATTCATCTGTATATTCCCGCGTAAAGTTTCATGAGATAATAAAGTCACTATCTCCACAAAATAGAGAATGCGCTGCCGCCTATTGTTACTTTGTGCAATCTCGTTTCAATGAGCTTAGGCTAGGATATTTAGCTTAATTTTTTAACTGAAGAAAGGCAGAATTGGATTAGTCTAAGTGTTTCATAAGTTTCTTTTAAGCTGATGGTCTCTTCACCAAAGCTTATTATAAAAATAAATAGGCGGGAATTTTCATTTTGCCTGAAGCATTCGAGCTGTAATTTTCAGAATTGTATCACTTGTAGAGGTGAAAAGTTGAGTGCTGTCAGAATCAAGACCACTTTATATCCTACTTGCTATAAAAAATACTGCTCACTTAAGCCGGTATCTGATCAGCTTTTGATTTGGTAAAAACTACATACTAAAACCTAATTTAGAGTCAAGCCCAACAAATTAGTGAGTTCCTACAAAGCTATTATCGTGAAAACCCTCTATGACGTGTATATTCTGAATAATAATGAATAAATGAATACGAGCAGTGCCTCCTATTTTATTTCCCTGTGGAAAATGGCAGGATTATAATAATTGAAAGGATTCTCTCTCTGGATTTGTGAAATTGAAGCAATCACTGCGTATTTATCATGTGTATTTTCGATACTTGATTAAACGAAAATGTGAGAATACCTATGTCATGTATGAAATTACAACAAAAAACAACTTTTCCATAAAAATGGATTTAAAAACTAGTACAAATTATCTATGCAAATTATTAGATCTATGTTCGCATCATTCCAATAGACCGATTTTGGCAGCTGTCAAACCTATACTTGAATACCTACATGTCAACAAAAGTCAAAGCAAGGCACTGGCTTTTTTGTGAGAAAAGTGTTTATTAGGACAAAACTACTTGTACGAAGAACAAAATTTCTCCTGAAAAAATAATTCAAATGTACTATTACCATAATAGTACAGATACACTGGGAGGTACCGACCGATCGCGGACTTTCCCGAAAACGCTTAACTCACTAAAAAGTTCAAAGTAAATAATTTTCCCAAAAGAACTGCTACTACAAAGACCTCCTATTGATCAGGCAGGTGATTCTTTTGGATGGAAGATCCAATTGTTTATAATACTTTTGACCTTTGACAAGTTGTTTAGCCCAAGGCGAGTGTAGTCTTGAACAAACTCGACAGTGACGCCACTTCACAAAAAATATTTTCTCTTTAAACAAACTATCTATGTTGCAACTATTATTGTAACTGCAATTGTTGTCTTAATAAATATAAATAAATAAATCTATCAGAATGTCCGTTGCTCAAGTTTTTAGTTTTATGCATAAGTAAAATTATAACCTGCAAAAAAACGGCCACGTTTGGTATTAATTGCCATAACTTAAATTACAGAGAATATTTCATTGAGTTTGTAGGTTCTCATTTTACATAAGGATAACACTAAAAACTTGAGCAATGGACATTCTGCCAGATTGTTTGTATAGAGAGTTTTTTTTGTGAAGTGCCGGCCACCACTCTCGAGGCCGTTCACGACTACACTAGCCATAACGGGTTTCTTGAGCTTAGCGTTTGCGAAAAATCCGTCGTTCGGTACCTTCCTCGTTAGTACTACTATAATATCAAGATTGTGTAAAATTGAAAATACTTAGAACCAAATCTAAATACACCAAATAAAACAACATAGTTTCCAAATTCCCTCAGAATAGATATAATTATTTCAAATTGTCCCACTTGTAACTCTAGGGGTCGGAAAGTGCGTATGCCAGGCCAATGTTCCTGAGCTCGCAGTCTTCCTTCAAGAAGTCCTGAAGCAGCAGTTTCTTCAGCGCTGTGCGACGCACCTGAGCAAAGACATCATCGTCATCAATGCGGGTGCGCACAATATGCGACAAAAATTGTTCAAACGAAAATGTTCAACACAAAATGTGCAGCAAATATTACGCGTCAATTGACGAGTGCCAACTGAGAGCAGGATACAAATATGAAACTCGCCTTAGTGTGACAAGGATAGATAGATTTTCTAGAACAATCCTTGTCATAACGCGTAATATTTGCTGCACATTTTGTGTTGAACATTTTCGTTTGAACAATTTTTGTCGCATATTGTGCGCACCCGGCAGAGCGTTAACGGCCGTAAAACGGATATTAACACCACGTCTGACAAAAGTTTGAGGGTCAATCAGATAACTGTGTATTACTACAGCGACAAATTGTCAGCCCATTGCCTAAAATTGCAATACACATCTAGCCCTCGAGTCTCGGCTCGAGCTCCTCGGCTTAAGACAGCCAGTGATAATCCGGCATGTTTCATTCAATGCTGTATCCACTTTCTTAGCATGGGCATAGGTATTAAATATATCATCTGTTGGATCCTCGACACTCACATATTCTACTTCATTTGGATTGGAGTGATGCTATTCTAAGCCGTGTGATTCCGGCCTAGAATAGCATAACCCCATTTCTTTCCTGTGGGTGTCGTAAGAGCGTCTAAGGGACTCGAGGGTTACGTCATGAGTATTACATCTTTAGGCGATGATGGGCTGACAACTTGTCACTATGGCGTTACACAATTTTCTGAACTACCCTCAAATGTTTATCAGTCGTGGCGTAAATGACCCGTATTTACTGCCGTTTACGCTCTGCCTACCCTGCAAGGAATAAAGGCGTGATACATGTAAGTTATAAATTGATAGGAAAATTAAGCCTAAATCCCAATTTATATTTCTTTTTCTTTCAATAGAGTTCTCAAAAGATAGAAGGCTTGTTATGATTACGATTATGTTCGGTAGTAACTATCTTAATAAAATTAATCTTAATGAAATTGATTCGAAATGAACATTTGTATAAAGAGAAAACTTATATTTTGTGAGTTGGCGCCACTGTCGAGGTCTTTGACGGATACACTCGCCTTAAAAACCTATCCTTTTGATCGTTACTTTAATAGAACCTTTTAGCCTTTTGATATGAAACCCTTATTTTTCAAACGATTTTTCGAACCAATTTTATAACGAGCTGAAACGTTGATATCCAGCATCCAGGGAATAATGGATAAGTTTAATACTTAGATTAATTAAAATACTATCTTATATACTTAAATTTTATCATAAGAAATACTTTACCATACGGCCGTTTACGCTTAGCCTACCCCGCAAGGGATAAAGATGTGATGTGTGTGGGTTACTTTAGAGATATAATGCGGATGTGACTATCCCTAATTTATATCACATACATACAGACGCGTATAACACACAATTCACGAATCTTTGTACCCCGATATCATGGAATAACGAATCTCCTTCGCACGAATGTTCTTATACCCCAATAATGGTATCCCGAATGCACGCAATCACGAATTTCGCTCCACTGAAACTATGTTAACCCGTATCATTTATACCCGAACCAATGAAATCCCGAAGCTCACAACCCCAAAGTCACAATGTCAATGTGTGTGTGTGTGTGTATCCTTTAGGCACATAAAGTCTATTTTACCAAAAAGACTACTTTACGAAAATGACCACTTTTTCATTACGGGTCACTTGTCGTCCATTTTTTTAACGCAACTTAACGCATCCTACGTCAGACGAAAGGAAATTGCTAATTCCAATCTTATTCCCATACAAATATGGCTACACTCCGTTTATTTAAGAATGACTTATAATTTCATTCTTAACCCTTTAACGGGCAGAACATGATAATTTTTTTCATTGGTTTTGAAATCTATTGCGGGTAGTTAGGTTCAATTTTAGGTGGGAACATTCTTCCCATCGCCTTATAAAGGGTAGAAATAAACGTATGTATGAATCTGACAGCTCGCGACTGTCAGTTACATACAAAGTTTGTTAACATTATAGGTCATTCTGAAATAAACAGAGTGTATGGTGCGTTTACGGTGCGTAACGGAGGCGTCTGTCAAGTCGTTTGCCACTCAATTTCCTTTCCGACAAGTGGGTGAACCGTCTTATGCGCGCGGCATAAGAACAACGCGTTGTTCTTATGCCGTTGCAACGATCCAAAGTCCAAACTGTCAAACCAAGCCTGAGCTTGACTGTACTATGGGAAATTCGTGCCTTTGAACGCTAGATGAATACTGACCCAAACTAAACCTCCCCAAATTATTAGTCCCGCTATTGTCTTCGGAAGAGGTACGTACTCGTAGGTACATTTTGAGTTATCTTACAGGTCAATGATCTAAGGCATTTGGTTGCTAACAGAACATTTAAACTTTCTGTGACTTGAGTTCATTAATCAAAAGTTACATTTCTATTCTCAAAAAGTAGACACGCTAAGAATTGGTCCGATGTTTTTTATCATGCATCTCAAATGCCATACCATATTCGGCTAAGAATGGTCGGGGAATATTGGAAGAGAATTCAAAAGAACCTTTTGTTACAAATATTGTCAAAGTTCAAATAGACGACACTGTAAGTAAGTACAAGTACCTACATACAGGCCGGCGCTATTCAGAATGTTAATTTAAGGTGAGTGTACTCGTGAACGGCCTCGACAGTGGCGCCAGTTCACAAAAATAATATAACGGACATTCTGATAGATTGTTTGTATAAAGAGACCACTGGTTTTGTGAAGTGGCGCCACTGTCAAGGTTGTTCACGGCTACACTCACCTTAAATGCGTGCCATAGCTTAAGGGTGGTCCAGATTCGATAAAAGATGCCAAAACAAAAATTTGAGAAATCCTAATATTTCTTTTTAGACAAAATTTCAGGACAAATATTTTTTCTTTAATCCTTTTTTTACATTTTATCGTGTAAAAGGCGCCTTAAAAGTAACTTTTGGCCACAATCAATTTTGAGGTTTTACGCATAGGCTGAGTTATAAGCACTTGAATCGAATTTCGGCTGACACAAAATAACAAAAATATGGCACGCATTGAAAGTAACAACCTGTATTTTTAATCTACCTTGTTGCCTTTTTATAAGGCCTACGGGTAAAGGTGGGGTGATGCTATTCTAAACTGGTGTAAGGTACACGGCACATAGCTTATGGATGACCCACATTTTCAGAAAGGTTGTACAATAGCGAAACCATAAAGGTTGTAATTCAAGTAAGCACATGAAATATTTGTAATTTCTCGGAAAAGGAGAGAGTTTTTGTTTGAGATGGGTTTCAGAGTTTCCGGTAACGTTTGGTCGGTAATGATAACCAAGTGATTGTAAGCTAAAACAAATACACTTAGGGCATCACAGTAGTTTTAACATAATATTTTTTTTATGCTTTCATGTAAGTGAATGGAAACATCCCTCCGAAAACTGATGAGGGTGCATTCAGAGTATGAATCTGAACAACTTCCCGTAAGTAAATATTTCAGGTATCGTAATTTTTTTTACGTAATAAGGGATGCGAGGGTGTGTGTGTATTGCAATTTTAGGCGATGGGCTGACAACCTGTCACTATGGCAATACACAGTTTTCCGAATGACCCTCAAATATTTGTCAAACGTGGCGTAAATGTCCGTTTTTGTGGCCGTTTGCGTTCTGCCTACCCCGCAAGGGATTAAATGCGTGATTTGTGTTTGTATGTGTGTGTGTTACATACACATATAATACATGTGTATTTTTTTTACTTCCCATAGTAAATGCAGTCAGCTGATTCCGATTTTGAATGGAAGTTTGGTTTTTTTTTCTCGTTCACTGATATATGTTTTTAGGGGAAAGTTGTTCAGTTTCATGGTCTGTAGGCAGGCACCTTATCAGTATACGGAGGGCTGTCCCTTACACCCCGTATAGGTCATGAAGAACTTAATATGTAAAGGTAGAGTAAAATAAATTTAACGAGTGACCGAAAAATAAATTTTAAGAAACAATTTTCCCCTGCGGAATACGGGTCAAATGTGAAAAAAGTTGGACCTGCCATACAAATGGATTTGGTCAGCTGGTGTATTTTGTACGGGTGGGTAAATTTATTTTTATATTTTGATCTATATCCTTGGGGAAAGTTGTTCCTTATTACCAGCTCGTACTGAATTTCGCTACAGGTCACTAGTAAAATTCACCCTATTGAAATGGATCTAGGTCAAGTCATAATGTTTTCCGAGGTGACCGACCTAAAAGTATGGCTGCAACAGAAGTACTAACCACAGAATTATTTATAAATAATCACACAGACTATGTAATAGGGTACGTAGTAGTATTATATTATCTGTGGTACTCTTGGTGTAGTAAACGTTGTAGGTGAGAGCTGGCAGGTTTATTCACGCGATAATAGTGAATGACTGTTAACTATATCTGGTGTAAGGTACCTTTTTAAAAGCTTTTATTTAACTTGCAGTGTATGTAAGTAAGTAAGTAACAATGTTTGTTCGGTGCAAATCTTGCAAGTTTAATTTGAACCACTTCTCGGTATCCGATTAAGTTGAAATTTTGCATGTTGGTCCAGAACCGATGACAATGCATGTTAATCATAAATTTGACCTGATGCTGCTGCCAGGATCGGCTCCGTACGAGAGATCTCCTCAGCGGTTTATAGCTGGGACACAAAATTTTGTATACGAATTCGTTTATTATAGGCAGTTGGTAGGCCCACCATGAATTAGACGCTACATCCAGGGTTGTCTTCGAACTATGGAACTCCTCAATATTCAACTGCTGGGACTTGCAATTTTGTATACGAATTCGTTCATGATAGGCAGTTGGTAGGCCCACCATGAATTAGGGTCACGTCAATAGAAGGCCTCCTGATGGAAGAATTAGACTGTTCGAAATTAACTTGGACTCGGCCATGTAATAATGACGCCATCACTGAAATGAAAAGACTAAGACATATTACAAGCTAATTCTTCTATTAGGGATGCCGGAGGAGTAGGTACCAACCTACTTCTATAGAATATAAAAGAGATAATTATACTTTATCCTAATGTTAGTTTTCCCCGTGCCTTAAGTTTTTCTATTGAAGGTCTCTCCGTTTTATAGAAAGACTTTCGTATTGATCAATAACTATCGTAACATAAACTAAAAAATATAAAATAAAATTATGTAAAAAAAACTTTTAAAACAAGCTTTTATTTAAGTGCTCTGAAAAGATGAAAATAAAATTTTGAATGACATTAACCACATTCATTTATGACTTTACAGAAATGAAAATATAATAAAAGCTTCTATAGAATATAAAAGAGATAATTATACTTTATCCTAATGTTAGTTTTCCCCGTGCCTTAAGTTTTTCTATTGAAGGTCTCTCCGTTTTATAGAAAGACTTTCGTATTGATCAATAACTATCGTAACATAAACTAAAAAATATAAAATAAAATTATGTAAAAAAAACTTTTAAAACAAGCTTTTATTTAAGTGCTCTGAAAAGATGAAAATAAAATTTTGAATGACATTAACCACATTCATTTATGACTTTACAGAAATGAAAATATAATAAAAGCTTGTCGCGAACCTTTCAATTTGTGATTGAAATTTTGTAATAAGGTACGCACCTAACTGTAATTAGTAGTTTCTTCTAGGCATCGCGACAAGCTTTTATTATATTTTCATTTCTGTAATAGTAGTTTATGCAACTGTCGTATAATGGGGGTCATTAGAATGCGAGTGTCTGTTTATCACACGAGGCGTAGCCGAGTGTAATAATAGATTGACACGAGCATTCTAATGCCTAATTATATGCAGTTGCATACACTATTTTATCTACACTCTAAAAAATTTACTCAGTTGAACACTTTTCCAAACGTCCGCACCGGCGATTGCAAGGCCCGATACATGGTCAAATTCAATACGAGAACGTAATATGGCTTGATATGAATTTTTGATGATTCTTTACTTACAGTTGTTTAGATGTCGATACTCAACAGCAAATAACTAAACAACAACTGAACAACACTGAACAACAACTGAACAACACTGAACAACAACTGAACAACAACTGAACAACAACTGAACAACACTGAACAACATCGGAATAACATCTGAACAACAACTAATCAACATCTGAACAACAACTGAACAACATCTGAACAACATCTCAACAACAACAGAACAAAAACCTATTAAAACAACTGAACAACATCCGAAAAATTACCGTACAACAACAACTGTCAGGTGTGGTGGAAGATAGCGATTTGAGTATTGGAAAAAAAAACTTCGTTTCATTTCTCAACTTTATCGTATTAAGAGTTTTCTCATTAAGTCATTACGCTTCTGTAATTTATAGTAAACCCTAGTTTTTATAGGCAGAATGCATAAAGTAGGTCATTATGCATCTGTTTTCGAATTCATAATTCGAACATTATGAGACGAGTGTAGATAAAGTCATAAATGAATGTGGTTAATGTCATTTAAAATTTTATTTTCATCTTTTCAGAGCACTTAAATAAAAGCTTGTTTTAAAAGTTTTTTTTACATAATTTTATTATATGTACCTTCTTCTTTCTTTATTTCTTTCTTTGATCGTGTGTTTTGAGATGAACGTTTTTTGTTATAAGTCTATATCTTAAGTACCATAGGTGAAAACTTGTCAATGGCCCAGTTCTGTTTATCTGTTGTACTATTGTTATAAATATTGGCTGTAAGTTTTCCTGTTAAAATAAAAATAAAAATAAAATAAAATAGTTACTACTACAGTACCTAATTAGTAACAATTACAAACTTACTGATATGGTATAATAAAGTAATAGGAGCGTTAACACTATCTGTTAATCCATGGTGCCTTAAACTCTACACCATACAGGGCATATTAGGGCCGGCGCTCGTAAAATGTACCTAGTGAATGCACCTTTTGACTTGCTAGATTAAAAGTTACTATGAACTCTGCAATAAGGAAAGCCACAAGAAACTTTAATAAGAACAGAAACTTGAGTCAGGATTTCCCTTGTTGACCTCATTCTGTTTCACTCGCAACTGGCAGGCAATATAAGACAATTAATATTTGAAATATTTCTAGAATACACCCTGCACAGGATTAATTTAATTTAGGCTGTTTAGAGCCAGAATTTCATAGAAATAGGATGCATGGGAATGCTTAAGATATGGCGTAGTTCTCTGAAAAGTTCATTTCAATGTTATGTCAAATTATAAAGTTATAACCGTTTTATACTGTCATTTAGAAACATATTTTTTCTAGTAAAAGTAGCTTCTTCTTTTTCGTGAGGGACACCGAGCCATCCAACGATACGATGAACCCTGGTGTCCGAGTAGCTGAATTATTTGTAACGGTATTTCTCTGGCGACTAAATACCGCGAAAATTTGAGCGACAAAATGATTGACTGTTTCTCTCTGGCGCGGCGCTAATGAGAGAGACCAACTTTCAGGGGCTTAGGGCCATAAGGACAATTCCTACTATCTACTACGTACCTATGGTACCTTAGCTACAATTATAAGCCGTTTCTACTTTTAAGTTGACTGTCTAAAAAGCAGCTACCTACTTTTACAAAAAAGTCTGAAAAGTCAAAATAGGTAATCATGAAAAGGGTTATGCTTCAATATCATCCTACAGGGTTTACTACTATCCTACATTGAATACAGTAATTTCATTTTATTCTAGCAACGAACTCTTAATTTGTCTAAACAGAGATGTTCTTTTTTTCTCTCCGCAAACTATTCTTATTCTATTTAAGATTTTACTTACTACAGGGTCATATTCAACATTATCTACAACGAAGAGCTATTTCATTCCATACATTACGGCAGAACAGCTAATATTTAAGACAGCCGTAGTAAAATTTTGTTTATAAATACAATAACCATACAAGTAGAACCAGGTAAAGTTGCACACTGCAAAGTTTACGTGCTAACTAAGAACTAGCCCTTTATAAAGCTAGTAGTTGCCGTGTGATGCCGGCTTAGAATAGCATCAACCCATTTCTTTCCCTTGGGTGTCATAAGAGGCGACCAAGGGACTCAGGGTTACATGTGTATTGCAATTTTAGGCAATGGTCTGACAACCTGTCACCACAAATAATTTTCTGAATGATGCGAAAATAAGTCTTTGCCAGACGTGGCGTTAATGTTCGTTTTGTCGGCCGTTTACGCTCTGCCTACCACAATAGTGACAAAACAGATTGACACACAGAAAGTCCCTCAAACGATTACTGCATCCTGTTCGTGCCTCTAGGGTAAATGGGAGATTCCATGAAAAGGCAAAAGTTCGAAACGTAACAGGATTGTGGAACCGATTTCTATAGAAACTTTATATATACAACAGAATCGAGGCAACGAGAGAAAGAATTTGTTCAGCCATCCAAAAAGCCTGTTAGCCTTTTAGGGTCTTTGTCTCAGTAGTGTGCCGCTCTGAGAGAGATACTATAATTATAGTGATTTTTTTTATGGGTTGGAATAACCTTTTAATACTCAAAAAACAATATAACAGTTTCTATTTTTGTAACATTGAATTTTTATTAAAATGAAATTACGAAAAAGTGTATCACCATTTCTTTGTTCCACTGAATTATGGGAGGCATTTCAAGATCCTTGTCCTATTATTGATGGGTCTAGGTAATTTTTAGCTAACAAAAGGCAAAAACGTCATCTAAACATGCATGTGCCAGTCTCAAATTCCACCTTCACTTGTAGAGCGTGCGGAAAATTATGCCGCTCCCGTATCGGCTTATACAGCCATGAAAAGTCTTGCCTCAGACACTGATTAAATCGTATGTCACAGACGTGTGCGGCCAATGATGATGAGGTAGTTTTTGTGTTTAGTTTGGTTGTAGTTTTAGCACACCCCAAGCCGGAAATGCAACGATTTTACACAGTGTCATTATTCGTATAGTTATCTCTGAAGCATTTCCTTGCCCTGAGAGTGACACCATTATTAATATTTCGATTAGGGAAATTCAAACGGAATTTTTGCGAAGGCTTTAAGGAATGTTTGTCTAAGTCTTTTTAATACCTACTATGCTTTTAAGTAAGTCTGTCTGGATGGCAAACATATTATTTAAATAAGGGCTTTGATGTTTTGACTTTGTGTTTGTATTTCATATTTAATAGGTTCTTATTTCAGATTATTCTTGAATATACTCTTATTTAAACATATCTACATACATATTTATTTTTGTCTTAGTCCAACCGAGTTTTATAAATAAACTAGCTGTTGCCCGCGACTTCTTGCGCAAGGTGAAGTGATGATAGTGACTTGTTGGGTTTGTGTAGTTGATCTATGCATGTTGTTTTATTTTTATTTTTAAGGCGAGTGTACCCGTGAACGACCTCGACAGTGGCGCTACTTCACAAAAATATACTATTTTTACAAACAATCCATCAGAATCATACTAAAAACTTGGGGATCGGACATTCTGATAGATTGTTTGTATAAAGAGAAATATATTTTTTGTGTGAAGTGGCGCCACTGTCGAGGTCTTTGACGGCTACACTTGCCTTAAACGAATTTTCATCTTTTTTCACAAAGGTTTGCGTGCTGACCCTAAGCAAACGTGCTCAGTTATAAATACCCTCTTTAAAATGAAATATCTCGATAGAGCGAACATTTGACTAACTTTGTTTCAAAGAAACCTTCTTTTAGACCTATTTAACGATAGCCCACTCAATGAAGTAAGCAATAACGTGCTTTGAAATTTTTGTATGAAGTCAGCTGACCTAGTTACTTACTTTGTTTTTCCGTGAAAATGACACATTTTCCTGAAGTAAAAATATCCACGACATTGACCTAAATATTAAGATGAGATTAACGCGAGCTAATTATAATTACTTATACAAAATAAAGAAAACCGTAGTTATGCCCTGAAACGTTGTTATTTTTACGGACTGGACTGCAATAGGCTGATCCAATATGTATGTATTAGCAGCTGTGATAGAAATATGCTATTTTAATTAAATTACTAGGTTTTTTTTTACTTTTTTTCGCCTGTTAGAATGAATACAAAATACTGTCTCTAGAATTCAATCTCTGGTGGTCGTAATAAAAAGACCTTTAAAAGCAATAAAGAGCGTGACATTATAAAGAATGCTACTTCTGTGAATTTAATTTGTTGCGTTTTTGTTTCTATTTATTTGTCTGTTGTCTGTTTTGGTGGTGTCCAGTTCAGAACTCACAAATTCTGTAAGTAAGTAAAGTAGGTTAAGGCGAGTGTAGTCGTGAACGACCTCGACAGTGGCGCCACTTCACGAAATAAATATTTTTTGTTTATACAAACAATCTAACAGAATGTCCGATGCCCAAATTTTTAGTATTATCTTTAAGTATAATAAGAACCTTCAAACTCAATTAAATATTCACTGTAATTGAAATTGTGGCAATTAATACCAAAAGTGTCCGTTTAAGGCACTTTTGGCCATAACTATAATTACATCGAATATTTCATTGAGTTTGAAGGTTCTAATTTTATTTAAGGATATAACTTAAACTTGGGTATCGGACATTCTGATAGATTGTTAGTATAAAGACAAAATATGTTTTATGTGAAGTGACGCCACTCGCCTTAAGTAGGTAAGCAGTTAGTAACTCTACTAAACTAAATAAGTACCTAATTTGCAAACTTTGCAAGGTTCTATATTCTCTCACTCATCAATATTTTTCACGATTTGTAGGAGGCTCTATACTAAAAGTTGTTTATACTGATAATCCTACTCATCGTAGAACCATTCAATATCTAACTTAAGGTACCTACTTAACTTACCAATATAAGTATAACCTTTAAAGGTTCTGCTGGTAATACAGGCTAGAGTTACTATTTCAATCTCTAAACCAGACACAACCAGTATATAAGTTATCCATCAAATGGCTAACAAGACGGAGTTAAGTAAATTACTGCTTACAGCCAGGGTCTGCCACTTGGCCTGACGCAACTCCTCGCGGATGAAGAGCATCTCCGGCCGCAGCTCCTGGTGGATGAACGGGTCCATCTCCATCTTCAGACGAGGGTCGATGTTTGACAGCTGCTGGTCACTGAAACAGACAATACCCAGTAACATGGGATCCCCAATCTCAATAAATTATAATCAGTGTTAAAAAATCAATCTGTAAATTAATAGGTTGATGCCCTTGACCAGGGACACAGGATCGCGAACAGAGGAAGAAGGGGAGGGAGGCCTTTGCCCAGCAGTAGGATCCTGACGGCTAGATAAGATAAGATACCCTTGACAGCAGGTAGACTAGATAGGAAACCAAGGGAACGTGAAAAGGACAAAAAAGTTAATGAATCTGGCATCTGTCAGAGAATTCAAGCAAAATTTTTAGTACTATCAATAGGTGGCGTCACTATCATCACATCATGTTACACGCCGTGCAGACGAAAATTTCAATTATTAAAAATACTTCACTTTAGGCACAGAATAATAACTAGTAACTAGCGTTACAGAAGCTTTACTTCGCAATGGTTTTCAAAGAAATATGTACTCAATCTGATAGACAATATGATTTAATTTAGCTCGCGTTCCAGTCAACCACGTGTTCATTTGCATACCTGCCAAATATTTTTTTGAGGGAATATGAGCCGCGGTCTAGGGTTGCTTACTTCGAGAAACTACTTACGCCATCTAGCGCACAACACGAGCGTTTACTCCTACTTTTGGCGGGCACGCAGCAGGCAGCGACGAGTACGTTCATGTAGTCTAAGACCTAGCAGCATAATTGTTTATGCTATACGATTATTGCCGAAGATTTAATTCAATGAAGTAATAAACCTGCAATAGTCCTTGCATCAGGCGGGTGCTGGCTCTGGGTGTACGAGTACTTCTATAGTGCAGACAGAGCAAGTATCCGCTTGATGTACACATCACAACACATTATTTGGTATAAAAAGGCCTCTGTGCTGTTGGGTTTGGCCCCACACATGCCTCAAAGGACCGGGTCCCTGTGGGCCCGAGATCCGAAAAGAATACCAACATAATAATAATAAAATGTATACTAATAATAATAATATTATAATGTATACTAATTTTCTTCCCGTGGGTGTCGTAAAAGGCGACGACGAACAATTTTAGGCGATGGGCTGACAACCTCTCACTATGGCGATTCACAATTTTCTGAATGACCCTAAAATGTTTGTCAGACGTGGCGTAAATGTCCGTTTTTAGCGGTCGTTTACGCTCTGCCTACCCCGCAAGGGATTATAGGCTTGATATATGTATGTATGTATGTTTTCGTCTGTCCATCTTGCAAAAAATTGTCGAGAAAGTTGAACAAATAGCGCACGCGTGTGACTTCTTTCGCTTGCGGCAGCCCGCTAGATTAGCCCTTTCGCAGTGGCCGGCGCCTGGAGGTATGTTTTCAATACCTACACGCGGAGTGACACAGGCCTGCTTTAGGTTACAAAATGCTCATCTACGGTGTGTAAGGGATAG
Source organism: Tuta absoluta (assembly GCA_027580185.1). Classification (NCBI taxonomy): domain Eukaryota; kingdom Metazoa; phylum Arthropoda; class Insecta; order Lepidoptera; family Gelechiidae; genus Tuta; species Tuta absoluta. The sequence continues at coordinate 8,692,123 of JAQAHW010000009.1, forward strand.
CCGTCTGAATACTGATAGGGTGCATTCAGATCATGAAACTGAACAACTTTCCTCTAGGAACATATGTCAGGAGACGACAAAAAAATTAACCTCCCATACAAAATCACAATCAGCTGAGTGCATTTACTATGGGAAGTCAAAAAACTTTTGACGTTTCCTGAAATATTTTTTATGGGAAGTTGTTCAGTTTCATGGTCTGAATGTGCCTTACACCCTATATATTAGGTATGTACCTACCTACACGGAAAAGTAAGACGTTCACGCAAAAGAAGCAGCTATTTCGGAGACTGTACTACACCAATGCACTGGTGCTAGCGGTTGAAAGCACGTTGGTTTCAAATTCCGTTTCTTCTTCTTTTCGTGTGGGACACTGAGTCGCCAAACGATCAGATTCACCCGTGTCATTGATATATTTTTCAAATTAAAAAGAAAGAACTATCTCCTAAGTCCAAAAAATCTACGAGGTCTTTAACAATTTGAATGGCTTATATAGTGAAATGTTACTAGATGCCGATAGCGAAATTTCAAGACGGTAGATAAGAAACAACTTTTCCCCAAGGGACATAGTCTTATTCTCCATATATCCCATTTAAGTAATCAAAATTTTCAAGTAAAATTCATATACCTAATACGTATTTAATTATTGCAACGGTATAAATTTTTGAATATTCAATTAAATTAGTAATATTAGTGGTGTTTACATAATAAGATAAGTTTTCATCATAAACCTTAAAATTCAAAAAAATATACGTATTTTCATAAAGAAAAATAAGAAATTGAAAAATGTTAGCGACGGTCGGGGACTGCACCCAGGACCTGCGGAGTACCGTCCCACCCCTTAGGAGGCATGTCGCCCGCAAAATATCTGGGCCGTGGGCGAGTTGACTTTTCTTTAAAAAAATTTGGTTATTTGGACTGAATGCTTTTTTAATGTTGGGCCAGATGATTACAAATATAACTTATAGTGGTCAATTGGTCAAAAAAATAATTTAAAAATATAGTGCAACAACCGCTCTGCCACTGAGCTACCAGCGCTCCGACGACCGAACACTTCAAATTTTCAACCTCATGATACTCGTCTTGAGGCAACGTACAAAATCTCCGGACGTCGCTATTATATTCATTTGAAAATAATAAAGCTAAGTGAAAAATAAGTATTTTATTTAATACAAGATGCCATTTTTGAAGGTCATTCGGTCCTTCGGTCGTACATCTTTAGGTCCTGTTCATTTCTAGGAAATATGTTTTCTTCAATAGGAAACAGAAAAAATATATCCATCCATTGATCCACACTAAATTATTATTTGATCCAACCAGTAAAATTCCTAATACAATGCGATGCGGTTTCGGCGAAATCAAATCCAATATCAAACTTTACGACGTTGTATCTTATTCTATTTACATTAAAGTGTATACATACACATATCACGCCTATAATCCCTTGCGGGGTAGGCAGAGCGCACACAGTTGCAAAAAAACTGTCATTGACGCCACGTCTGACAGATCTGTAAATTTATGCAAAGGCGAGATTCATTCTATAAGAGGTCTATTCCAGCCAACCTAATGGGGGTGGAAGAAGTGATAAAACGGGATGAAAGAAATACAATAATAAAAAGATAAATAACAAACTAAAACTACCTAAAACCTAAACATAATATTACAAATAAAATAATAAATACTAAAATGACAGATACATAATACATAGTTATAAAATAGGCTGATGTCTGATGTGATGAGACATCAGGGACACTAATAGCCATATTTGTTGTGGCTTGATCTTTAATGCATTTTCTCAGCGACTAAAAGCTTTTCAGCTACAGTCTTCCGGAGACGTGATCACGTGAGTCACTCAATGTTCTATTGAAGGCAGATATGAACTAAAATATTGGACTCAATTCTACGTTACCGTCTGATATCGATGACACTGTCACTTTCAGTTAAATAGGCCTAAACATGGATGGGAAATGATCGCGTACGTCTATGAATTTACGCATTTGACGTGGTATCTGTCAAAATTAAGCGGCTATTTAAAAGGTGGCGTCGAGACATACAAGGATATTTATGAAATGGCGCTGAAATCATAGACTATTTTATACACATTTAATACATGACATGACATGGCATGGCTATCCTTTACTACTTACATATCATTTTCTAAACCTATAAAACGGAAAGTGACAACGCTTATTTTAGTTAGCTGTTTTAACTTGGAATCGAGTCTATTATATAAGAAGTTTTACTAAAAGGATTGGCGTGGCTTTTTTCCTACATTTTGCTCGTGTCTTCGTTCAACATTATTTTATTCTTAAAGGCTATAATCGATAGTAAAGATCGTGCCCTGGAACAAGGTCAAAAATATGTTGATTGTATAAGATAAACGGCCTTAATTCGGCCAAGAAACAAACTTTTCTTGCATATCAACAACATCAATAGCCGCAGCAGACCACTGCTGGACGTGGAATTCCCACATGGTAGCGGAACTGCGAGTATAGTGCAAGGTGTTTTATTTAATTGAAAACGCTGCATTCCTTTCTCTATTTGTTTCATCCCTATTCGCCTTTAAAGACACGAGCCCAGAAATGCTTTTATTTTTCGCTCTGAAAATATTATATCATATTATCCCAACCTGACAAAATAGACACCTTATAAAGAAGACATAAGCATACTTATTTTAGGTTCGGCATTCTCTTTCATAATTCATAGCAATCGATTGTGAGCTCGTTAGGTAGGAACATAGGACTATTATTTATTATGGTAGATAGATAGATATCTAAAGAGTTAGATTCGATTCGTTAAGAATATTAACTAATGTAAGTACTTATTTTACATCTGGGTGACCAATTATTAGTTTAGCTTACGTACGTACTACCGCTTGAATGAGATCTTTCAGCCAGATAAATGAAAGTAAATACCAGACTTGCTTGTAAAAATAAAACATTAATTCAGAATAACCTAGCAGAACCAGGCATTCAGATCCTGAGAAAACCACTAGGAGTTACCCACGCCGCTACATATTATAAGGTTTAATAAAAATTGCTGTAAATATGTTAAGTGTACACCAGCCTATGAAACTTGGCAACTTTCCTCAAGGAACGTAGGTCGTTATATGAAAATTATATTTTGAATATCCTAGACATTTTTTTTTTCAGTCGGCTGGTACATTCTTTATGTCCAAAAATATTTCCGTATTTTGACCTAGCTATGTTTGTTGAGGAAAGTTGTTCAATTTCAGAGACTATAGTACTTCTAGACTTGTTGTTCTTCCTGTAATTTTCACCATGCTCGAGTGGGACACCTTGAGGCCCAACGCTATGTCGCGCGTATTTCATACGCATTGATTTGCCAAATTAAAGAACAGTACTATTTTTTGTAAAGCAGAGCTGCATGACGCGCGTTATGCAAATACGCGTCGCGTAACCCGTAGGAACACGGCTCTTTTACCTTGCCTCTTTTCCACTGCCGTGAGAGACTTCGGGGAGACACCATCGAGGCTGAGCCTCCTGAGTGTAAGTTCTATCACCGCTCGCATAAGCGGCGGGTCACGCCTTTTACAGCTACCTAGCTAGGCCCAATATGACGCGCCTTCTAAATCCCGCGGATCCCTGCTCGACGACACAGGGTTGGGCCTGAGACCACTTCAGGAACCCCCGACTTTGATGCTGCATGGAATCAAACTTCTAAATTCATAAAACACACGTAGAGTCACGAATTGCTGGGCGCGTGTGGATGTTAAGGATCTCACATGTCCTAATCTGAAAAGCTTAATCGTGTAAAATTAGGGTCGGCCCTATAAGAAAGACTTTCCCTAATTTACCGCTTATTTTTCAAAAACTCATTTAAACTATTGAGTGAAGCAATTAGAATGGGTCTCTTAAAACATAGTGAAGATTACAGGTAGACATTCTTTATTAAACACTGTCTCGATCGTAGAATCTATCTATCTCATCTAATCATATACCTTCAAACGAGCAATTTTTTTAGGTAACAACCCAGAGAGTTAGGATCTCAAAAACGGCTCCAACGATTTCATGAAATTTGAATTGTATAAACATTGTGAAAGAGCGTAAGGAATTAATTTACAAAAATAATCATCCCTGACGTTAACGGAGAATGAAAGTTTGTCAGAAACTTTATATTCCTTTGATAAATGTCGCTGAAATATTATCGAACTAAGTAAACGGGGCGTAAGGGACAGCCTTCCGAATACTTATAGGGTGCATGCAGACCATGGAACTGAACAACTTGTGTGATGTAATTCAGTTTCATGGTCTGCACCATATAAGTATTCGGAGGGCTATCACTTACACCCTGTATAGTTTTATATTTGCAAGCTATAAATAAGATGCATTTTTTATTCATCCCCTAAGTGGGTCCAAAAAGGGATGACATCTTGTATAAAACTCTTAAGAAACTACACGTTTAGACTTAAAAAACTTACAAAAAAATCGGAAGTGGCTCCACTTCTTGAATGCTTCCATCATTGGCTTCCATGGGCATTAAGGACCAATTCTGCCAAAGGAAATATTTTGTTCAGCAATAGCTGTATTCCTCGATTTTCTCTAGTGTACGCACCCCTATTAGTTAAGCCGTATTAAATTGAAAATTGCTTCAACGCACGAGCGCACGCATACTTCGTTGATTTTTCAATTTCTGGAGCAAATCATTCAATTTATCGGCAATATTGAGAAATTATCCAGTACTTGGAAATAAAAATAGAAATATATATTTATTTGCATGATCGTTTTAAATAACATACACACAACGCAAGGCACATGTTTAGATGTTATACAATTATTAGATACCTACTTGTATCATTAATCATTATGTCCTACCGATAACAGCAGCCAAAAATATATTATAGCGGCCCGCCCAGCGGTTTCTCCCGCTGCTAACCGTTTTACCGCGGGGAACAGCCCTTTTCTTTAAATGTATTTTATTTTCACTCCTTATTCTAATCACAAATTTTGAAACAGATCGAAGGTAAAAACTTTCAAGACTATCTTGTACCTTCTCAATTAAAAAATGCTGAAATAGGTACGTATTTTATACATACATTCATATATTATCACACCTAAATGCCTTGTGGTTAGGCCAAATTCTTTTTTACATAATGCGGATTATATTTCTTGGGGTAAGTTGTTCAGTTTTACGAGTAGAACTTACCCTTAAAATACTGAATTTAATAGGAGCTTATAAAACGCATCAAAATGGCGTAGTAATAGCGATCTGAGCATACATGGGAGGACACAAAGGAGCGACCACGCGATTAAAGTTATAATATCAATAAATAAATACATACATACATACATACATAAATCACGCCTTTATCCCTTACGGGGTAGGCAGAGCGTTAACGGCCGTAAAACGGATATTAACACCACGTCTGACAAAAGTTTGAGGGTCAATCAGAGTAGCTGTGTATCACTATAGTGACAGGTTGTCAGCCCATCGCCTAAAATTGCAATACACGCCCTCGAGTCCCTTAGTCGCCTCTTACGACACCCATGAGTAAGAAATGGGGTGATGCTATTCTAGGCCGGCATCACACGGCGGATAAATAAATAATATTAATAATAAATAAATAAATATTTAGACCCGAGCAGCTTACGGATACAGTCGGCTCAATCACCAATAGGAGGCCTAGATCCAGCGCTTATAGCCCCCTCATAGCTTTTACTGTCACCAATCAACTTGAAAGTCTTAGTCCAAATTTGACAGCGCGCTACGATGACTGGTTTATATGGGTTTGTGTGAACTAACAAGTATAATTTACTAATAAAACACTTTTTCACGAGTTCCACTAATTAAATATATTTGTTTAATTTGATATTAAACTAAATGCGACCGGTTTCGAACATCATCATCGGGCAGTTATTTAAAATCGAAACAAAACACAACAATATTATATTATTAAAATGTCGGTAGTACAATATTTTCATGTTGCGGTTCAGTGGAGGATCGATCAAAATTAGAATGTCAAGTTTTTTGTCAAAAAAAAATTGAAAACACGACTGCGTTCTGAGATAAAGCCTAGCCTACACTCAGGATAATGTAAGTATTCTTCACATACAATTCTTATTCGAATCTGTTCTGTGATTAACGAGTGTCTTTTAAAACATCGCAAATACATGAACTCTAAAAACATAACACTCTTTTTTGGTTGGGCAGTCGTGTAATTGCGTAGCGCTGTCAATTTAGACAGCAGCATCCGGTTGCTACTGCTTGGACTAAGAGTGTACCTTGATGATGATGAAGTAGATATAGCAGGGGCACGATATTATCCTTTAGGTGCATAATGTCCATTATAAACTACCTCTGCGCCGCATTGGTGGTAATGGATGTGTCAAATTAGTGTTTCGGAATGGTTCACGTGTTAATACTAAACACAGAAAGCTCTATGCTAATTCATAGTTCAAGAGTTGGTGAATATTTATTTTTATCATAATGTGGGACGCCGCTACAGTGTGAGAGACACAATTAATATAAAAAATGGTATATATTTTTATATACCGACATAGAATAGCATCACCCCATTTCTTTCCCGTGGGTATTGTAAGAGGCGATAAAGGGACCTGGGGGTTAGACGTGTATTGCAATTTTAGGCGATGGGCTGACAACCTGTCACTATGGTCACAGATAATATAATACTATTGCCTATGTTGATACAGAATTATCTGAATGACCCTGAAATATTTGTCAGACGTGACATTCATGTCCGTATTTTCGGCCGTTTACGCTCTGCCTACCCCGCAAGGGATATAGGCGTGATGTGTGTATGTATGTTTGTATATATATTTTTTACCCATACCGAAAAGTAAGCCTCTTGAATTTCAGATCGAATGAAAATAATAGAGTCACTTGAGACGTAACCCAATTTGAACGACTATTCTGCGTAGTCCTTTTAGAGCTAAAAACCTGTGTATGAAAATAAATAAGTAAGTACGATCATTTAAAAGACCACTGAAGGCTACTGAAATCGTTACCTTCTGGCTCGTTTCTATTTCAAGTATTGCATATAATCGGTGTTTCGGGGTCGGGTTACTCTATTCACTTCGACTACCCGAAAGAGTTTTTATTGGTATATCAAAATTACAAAATTTTACAAAAAATCGCTTACGCCCATCTACGATAGTAGTTTGTCGGCGTTGCGCTCATAATTCACATCTCTTTTGTAACTTATATTATATTACTTACATACGTTTTTGTTAGTACTCACTTATTTACTAAGTTAGGTTACTACTTCACTAGTTTTTTATCGCGGCTTTAAGTGCCGAAAGCCTTTTGAATTTGTTTTCATTACTGAGTATAGGAAAATTATTATATGTATATTCTTATTCCCAAATAGTAGTAGTTTAGTAGTTTGTTCGTGGTTAAAAAAGTGCTCCTATCAAGGCAGTTCTTGTGTTCCTGTCATGGCTAAGATTTTTAAGATACAGAACCCTCAAAACCCCGTTCAATATAATACATATACTTGAGTCAAATAGGGCGCAAATTAAAGACGGCGGCTGGCAGCGACTGGATGGCAAAAAAGGGGAATCGTGTCTAAGGCGTATACGCCCTACGCCTACGCCCTGATAGATCTCTATCTACGTCCAGCAGTAGAATGCTTTAGGCTGTGTACACATACTTACACGTATATCACGTCTTTGTCTCTTGGTCTTTGGGTAGAGAGAGCTTGAACGGCCGTAAAATACGGAAGCTATCGCCATGTCCGACAAATATTTGAGGGCCGATTTAGAAAATCGTGTATCTCTATAGTGACAGTACCCTTTAGGCTGAAGTGATGTGATGAATTTATGTACGTATTATGACATAAACTTACCTATTCACTCGAACGAATCGTTCCCAAGTTCTAAGGCTATAACGCATTGTGATAGTGATGTGAAGTGATTGGAATGTGATTGGTTCTATTCCGGTTTAATGCTGAAATGGAATTTGCGAATCCTGCATAGTGAAATTGGTGAATCGGTAATTTGGCAATCTCGTCCTCGTGGATTTTCGAATCGCTCCAGAAATTAATGTTCGGTAGGTTCAGTGAACGTGCTTCTAGTGATGTGCAGTCGAAAAGAAAATCTTAGTTATCTATTATCACCTGATTGTCACTGAGTTTAAAAGGCCGTAGCTATAGTATAAAGGTATGAATTGTTCCAACTAAATACTACTAATACTATTCAAGCAAGTCATAATACATCGTAACTAAACAAATTGGTACTTGAGATGAAATGGATATAGAAATCAACCACGAAAAGTTGGATAGTGTTCTGAATTTAGTATCCCATTTCTTGAAATCTCCAAATTATGCGACAATATATTTTTTACTAATACTTCAATCAAGACAAGATAAAACTATTGCCTCTATAGAAAAATCGCAAAGTAAGCTCTAATTTTGCGTTCTTGGTCCGTTTTTTAGACTAAGGACCTGAACGGTTTCATTATTATCCATCATTTTATCTTTTTCCTCATTAAATAAGTAATTAATCTGTGGGCTTACTTTTTGAAATATTTGTTCATATATATATTTTAATAATTAAATAAATGTAGGTTTTTCGGATCTGAGCTGTCATGGTCTGTTTCTCTCGAAAGCAGCAAAACGGAAAGTGACTTACTTTTTGTGACTGATGCTGCCTTAAAGTCCATTCGGTTAGACACTTTTCAAAGCATGCCGCCTCCGAAACCAAGTACACGCGGACTAGTTTTTTATTTCCGCTTTAAAAAAAGTTTTATCTTTATACAAACAATAAATCAGAATTTCCGATGCCCAACAACAACTGGCAGGTGCGGCGTAAGAGGGCAATACGAGTCACCTTCGTTTCATTTCTCAACTTTATCGAAGTAAGAGCCTTCTCATTAAGACATCACGCTTCTGTATCTGTAATTACTATAAAACTGTAGTTTATATCGGCAGAATGCATAAAGCAGCTCTATATACAACTTTTTTCGAATTCATAATTCGAACATTATGAGATGAGTGTAGATAAAGTATATTATGTATCCTGCCCGTGCCTAAAAATTTTGCAAGTTTTCAAAAATGTTATACCTAACACAGGAAGTGTTATAAAGGTATTGAAAGAATAAGTAGTTAAGTCAATTAGGAAGAAGGACTGTAAAAACTTTTTCACTTGTAACTAACCTACCCATATTTAACACTTACATTTTCTTTGTTTCCTAACTTTACATATTATTATTACAATATATACCCACAAGTGCGTGCGAGTGCACCAACAGATTCTGCGACTGTACTTTAGCTACAAAACCTTCTCACTTATAACTTGAAAACTTTGAACTGATTTAAGCGTTTTTCACAGTCAAGCCTGATTGTTAAATTTCTACTTTGTTTCATGCCAATAAAACAATTCTGCCAATCAAATCACAGTTGGTTTTTGTAATTTAAAATAAAATACTAAAATACAAGTAAACAAAATGAAACAAAACTTTACTGAAGAACTATCGCTCTTAATAAATAACGTTAAAAATAACAAATGATCTTCATATCACGCAGTAACGATTAGCAACAGTAAAGTCAAGGAGCGGTAAAAACGGGCTTGAGAAATTATACAAAAATACGTGTTATTTTGTGTCATCGTTCCCCGTCTGTATGAATAGTAGGCGTCTGAGGAATTGGTAATACGTATGAACGTGCCGGAGGATCTCTTCGTTGGAACTGCGCAGTCTGCTCCAGAAGTTAGACGACCTGGAGCGCATTTATAATATTACAGAATCTTTGTGGTGCATGCTCGTAATAGTATGTAAAATAATATAACGATAGCTATTGTAATTGCCGTGTGATGCCGCCTTAGAATAGCATCAATCACCCCATTTCTTACCCATGAGTGTCGTAAGAGGCGACTACGGGACTCGAGGGTTATTATGTATTGCAATTTTAGGAGATGGGCTGACAAACTGCCACTATAGTGATATACAGTTATCTGATTGACCCTCAAACTTTTGTCAGACGTGGCGTTAATATCCGTTTTACGGCCGTTAACGCTCTGCCTACCCCGCAAGGGATTATAGGCGTGATATGTGTATGTATGTAGTATGTTATAATATTATCGGCCTATATTATAATACATACACATATCACGTAAAATACGATCGCTATCGCCACGTACACAAACATTTGAGGGTCGTTTCAGAAAAATCGTGTATCACTATAGTGACAGGTTGTCAGCCTGTCGCCTAAAATGGAAATATGTACACATGAAACCCTCGAGTCCCTTATTCGCCTCTTACGACACCCACGGGAAAGAAATGGGGTGATGCTATTCTAAGCCGGCGTCACACGGCCAATACTCGTATTATGATATCCAATCAGGTCGTCTACCTGCATACGTAACCCTCAGGGAAATTAAGGAGTGAGTTTAAAATTCAAGCCGTTTAAGCATAGTTTGGGACCGCAATTAGCATATAATGTCACATTTGCAACAAGGTGTTGAATTGATAATAGTCTACTTGTTTTTCTTTAACAGCTACAATAGTCCACTACTCGACATGGGACTCCCCCTATTGGGTTGGAATGCCAACCTGCCAAAGTCGAATAATCAAACGATATTAGCCAACTGCGATTTGAATAACATTTCAACTATAAAAGGCCTAAATAAGTAATATATTCCTGCCTATTGTATTCTTATTTACACCACCATTTACACCAAATCTACCACCACCATCAAATCCTACACTTAAGTATCTTAGAAATTTTAATTTATTTCAATTAAGTTTTAAATATTTTACCCGGGAGAAAAATATTTTAATTTATAGCTTAATCCTTGTCTGTCCGTTCGTATATTTATGCATTATATCACGCATATACATTTATTAAGTTCTTACGAAGCAAACAAAGAAAATGGAAAAACCATGGCGCAAGCAAAGCTAGCTAGATAAAAATGCCTACGCCGCCGCCGCTGCGGCTACGAGCTACGAATCCGTAGCCTTCAGCTACGCCCTTTATGAACATAAAGTCTACTTTTTCGAAATGTCTATTTCCCAAACTGACCACTATTTCCCAAAATGACTACTTTCCTAAAATGTCTACTTTCCCAAAACATTTACATTCCCGGAATGCTAAATCGAGATGTCATAAAGGACAACAAACTGTCAAAACATGGGTCCAAAAATGACAACAGTATCGAATACCATTACATTATTACAAGGTTGTAGGTAATGAGAAAAAGGTAGGTCAGCTGGAAGAAATTTCTTAGTAGAAATTGTTGTCCTGTTGTGTCGTTATTCTGTGTAGGTACCTATGTGTTTCTCTTGTAATGTTTTTGTGTACAATAAACTCTATTTTCCACTAATATTTTAGTGAAATCGTAAAAAAACTTATTTCAATTACAATTTAGGTGACAGCTGTCAAACTAAAATCTTATTTTTTTCGAAACTATGCATGCATGCTAGACATGATTTTTGTCTCTTAGTGAAAATGGTAGTCCTTTACGAGATCTACTTAGTTCTACAATTTCCATTGTTCTGCAACCTGACTGCAACGAGGGTTATCAGTTGAATTCGGGTGTCGTTCGTTGATTTGGTGTCCCACACGAAATGAGGAAGACGATTTCTAAATTAAACAGTGGCAAAAAAGAAGACCATTTTTCCCCTGTTTACTTTAGTTACTATTAGTAGTAGTATTATATTATATATGATCAAACGAACTTCTTAAGTGAAGTTCGATCGTTATTATATGAGTCGCTTCATTCGAAGATATAATTAACCAACGTAGTTTCCCTAATCTACAGGCAACATCCGCACGATTTTAAAAGTAATCCTTTGATTAAAACGGAACGTAACTGAACAGTGCAGTAACGAAACGCAAACTCCCACCATCCGTCCGGTTCTGACAGCCGGCGGCGGGGCGCCCCGCCCCTAGTGCCTCATTCTTTTTAGAGACTATTTCAAAACTTTCAAATGTGGGCCTTTATGGGTGGGTGGGACATTATATCTTCGAATGAAGCGACTCATATAATAACGATCGAACTTCACTTAAGAAGTTCGTTTGATCATATATTATATTTCGTCGCTTCATTGCTCAGATATAATTAACCAACGTAGATGTTTAGAGAGGAAAGTTTTGCTAGAAATTAAACAAGATTTATATAAACTGACACATTTATTAAATCTTAAATTAATCAACTTTAACATAAATATTCACTTATTTTGAAGTACTCAAAATTTTTTTTTTTTTTTTTTTAATAAGCTACAATTGGCAAACAGATCTTGCAAATGAATCAGAATCAACAACTGGTCTATTATAGAAGCGAGCAAATGTGTCTGAGGAAGTCTGCCAACCGGCAGCTTTCCTAATAGCGTCGATACTGACGCCCGCTGCGCTCGCAGCGGACGTGGCGGCGTGACGCGTGCTGTGCGCGCTGAACACCGTCACGTCCACTCCGCTCGCCGACAGTACCGATTTTATCCATCTACTGATGGACTGACTGGTGGCCGGTCTGTGAGGTCGTTTAATTGTTAATAATAAAGGGCCCGTACTGTCAGTTCTCATATTTCTGGTAACAGAAATATAATCTTTGAGAACCGTAGCAGGGCAAATACTGACATCGTCTTTAAAATATGGTAGGATTAGCAGTGGTTGTTCCCGGCCTGGACCAGATGTCTTTATAATATCTGTAATGTCTATTCTTGAACCCTGTTCTGACATTGAAATATTTTCAAGCTTAATAAGAGACAAAGTTTGGACTCTGTGGGCCGTACAAATTGCCAAAAGGGTCGCTAATTTTAATGTTATCTTTTCTAAACTGAGTTCAGTATTGGGGTACCATTCTGAAATATGATTTAAAACTAGGCGGGGATCCCAAATATGTGAATACTTGGGTCGTATTGGTTTTAATTTATACGCTCCCTTTAGCAGCCTCTTTATACCCTCATCGGAACCAATATTGTCTCCTATAAGTAAGGACAGAGCAGAACGATGGCTGTTCAAGCTACCATAAGAGCAACCGTCATTAAATGACTTTGATAAAAAGGATAAAACTGACATCTTTGGTGGCTTAAATTTGTCGATATTGTTCATATCGCAGTAACGCCACCACAACTTATACGTAGTGTTGTACTGTTTAACCGTGTTGTCAGAGATTGAAGCTAGTAACAGGGTCATTGATTCTGGTGGGTAGCCCCTCTGGAGGAAAGCGAGCCGCAGAGTCTCGCGGCACCCAGCGTAAGATTCCCTTGCAATGGGTGTCGCGTTCTGAAAGGAGAAGTTAAAAGATCAGTACTTCGTGGTAAAAATAGTATTTCTGAGATCAATATACTTTTTAAGAGTGGGTACCATGGCTGGGATGGCCAGTGGGGAAAAACTAGTATTCCATTAGCTCTATCATCTATAATTTTGCGCAGGCATTTTAATATCAAAGAAAACGGAGGAAAAGCATAAAAGTTTATGCCTTCCCAATCAAATGTAAAAGCATCCACGGCCATCGCATCAGGGTCTTGCTTCCAAGATACAAATTTTGCGCATTTGGCATTAGTTCGAGAAGCGAACAAATCAATTTCAGGTTGACCAAATTGTTGAACTATCAAATGGAAACCGTTTTGAGATAAAGTCCACTCTGTGTCCGGGTTTATGAACCTGGATTCAGAATCTGCACAATTTTCCTTCGTATTTACGTAGGATGCGAATATCCAGATATTCCGCTCTTCGCACCAACGCCAAATATCGCGAGACAGATTATTGAGATGTGGAAATTGGATGCCCCCCATCCGATTTATATAGCTTATGGCTGTGGTGTTATCAATACGCAACAAAATGGTGCAGTCAGTTTCATCTCGAGCAAAACTCTTTAATCCTAGGAAAGCAGCCATTAGCTCTAAATGGTTTATATGGTAAGTTTGTTCGCTAGGCTTCCAATGACCGTGAGCACGTTTTTCTTTATAAACTGCTCCCCAGCCGGTTCTGGATGCGTCGGTGTAAATTTCTAATTTAAATTTGTTTAATCTCATTGAGTTAACCGTCACATGTATATTCTGGGACCACCAAGCGAGGTCATCTAAAATTTCTCTAGAAAGAGATATTTTAGCCTCAAAATTTTCATTATTTCTCGCTAAGGCTAGATATTTATGCCTTTCAAAGATCTTAGTGTGAACCCAGCCATATTTAACTGCTGGACATGCGGCAATTAAAATTCCAATGAATTGCGCAAATTCCCGAATTGTACAATATGGTAATTTAGAAAACTTTTTAAGTAACTGCACTATTTTGTACCGTTTATCAGTTGGTAAAGAAATTGTTAAATTTCTAGTATCAAAATTGAAACCCAAAAATTTACAAATTTGTTGTGGTTCAAGGGAACTTTTTTCATAATTCACAACAAATCCCAAGCATTGTAATAATCTCAAAGTCTCATTTACGTTCTCAATGCAGCCTGTGTAAGAATTACTTATACATAATATGTCGTCGAGATATATTACGGACTGATACCCGCGACTTCTCAAAAATGCTACTACTTCTCTCATAACTTTTGTGAATACACGTGGAGCTACAGAGAGGCCATACGGCATCGAAGTGAACTCGTAAGTAAATAATTCTCCTGAAGAATCTTCATATTTAAAACGTAAGTATTTACGGTCAGATACAGCGATAGGGATAAGAAGATAAGCTTCTTTCAGATCAATAGTAGAGAGGTAGCCATTTCTAGGTATAAGTTTGGTCGCGGTTCGGAAATCTTCCATTTTAAAATGGGATTTCAAAATAAATTTGTTTAAGGGTTTCAGATTTAATATGAATCTTTTTCCGCCGCTAGATTTCGGCGCGAGGAAAATCTTTGAAATGAATTGATCGGTAGTCGGTTCACATTTTTCAATAGCCCCTAATTCTAACAAATTTTGAATTGCAATCATCATTTCCTGATTTTCGATTTTAGATAATGTATTTTTAGGAATAACATTCTGTTTTACTTCTTGCAAAAAAGGGATATGGAACCCGCTATCGATCAAATCTAACACATGTTCGTTATTGGTAATACTTTGCCAACAATTGTAAAAATATTTTATACGACCAGCATGTACCTGAGTTTCTAATGCGTTGTTGCACGAGCCTTGTTCTGGCTCGATGTTTTGGTCGGTGGCGCTGACGAGTAACTCGAGTTCGGGTACGGGCGACGGTTCGTCTGGGGCTGCGGTGCCCGCCTGTAGCCTCCCCGCCCCCCCCTGTTTGACGGGTAGCGAGGAGGAGCTTGCCAGTTTCCCTGTTGGGTGGTACGAGTTCCCGTCGATTGAGATGGCGCTGTAGACTTCGTATTTGGGGGTGTCTTTTTAATTTGAAGCCCTTGCTTTTCAATGGCTTTCGCGGCCTTAATTTTTTCGGATAATTTATTGCCGAATAATGTGTCATCTCGCTCAGAGTCTTGTATTATTTGGATAAAGGTCTTATCTAAACTCGGAGATATGAGTTTAATACGATTCCGCGAAGACGCTGCATGCAAATCAGATAGGATTCTGCAGGCGTTACTTAAGTGCTTCACTGCTAGAATTTTGTCATCACTTTGTAAAAGTACATCCATTGCCCGGTTGATAGCGGTGATACCGGTGCCAAGCTGCTGTTGAGTCACTACCAAATTTTTGTCACGATTTCGGACCATATCTGGTACAGCTGCCGCTATTTCGGCATTTAGCTTTGGAGCATGTAGCAACTTGCAATTCTCCGGTATTAAATAGGCTCTCTCTTTGAGTAGATTTTCTTTATTTTCTTTGGGCATACCTTTGATTAGCAATGGTGTCCAAAGATTAGCCAGATTATCAATAATTTTCTCTCCGAATGTGGGAGCATCTGATGTGGATTCGCCTAAGGCTGACAGTAAATCAGGATCCAACTGGATCTCGGGCTGGTCCGCGGGAGCCGCGACGTCTTGTTCCTTTACCTCTGGCAATGGCTGTGACGTCAGTGCCACCTGATCCTGACGATCATCGGGGTCTTCAGGTGGTGGTTGATCTTCGTTCCCTAAAAATACAATTTGTATTTTAGGATATGAAGAAAAGACAAAAATGAGAGTAGAATGAGAATAAAAAAAAAAAGTTTCATATAATTTTGTCTCACGGACAAAGGTCGCAGACGATCGTGTATATCTATTTCAGATTGCACGAAGTTTCCACATTTTTACCATCGTTGAGGACTCGCAGTCAACCCCGATGTTTTTGGCACTGTTATTGACTCGCAGTCAATCCCCGTGCAGTTCATGAAATTATGCAACCATAGGTGCAATTGTAAACAACAGAGTAAATGAAAAATGAAAACACTTTCGAATGAAAATTAACTCTTACCTCCTTCATTTTCGTCATCCGACGACGATTCACTAAATAAAATCCTCCTTCGACGGTTTCGATCCTCTTCTTGAAGTTTTTTAATCCGCTTTCGCAATTGCACAATATCATCAGTAGCACTTCGTTTCGACATGTTTTTTAATTTTTATTTTCTTATAAAGTGTATACCGTGTGTTCGTTGCCACGCACGAAAAAGGAATGAGGCACTAGGGGCGGGGCGCCCCGCCGCCGGCTGTCAGAACCGGACGGATGGTGGGAGTTTGCGTTTCGTTACTGCACTGTTCAGTTACGTTCCGTTTTAATCAAAGGATTACTTTTAAAATCGTGCGGATGTTGCCTGTAGATTAGGGAAACTACGTTGGTTAATTATATCTGAGCAATGAAGCGACGAAATATAATCTGTGCTATTACCCAATCCGTGCCGCTGTCCGGTTGTTTCAGTTGGACCGAGTGTATATGAAGGAAGCGTCTCGTCGCTTTTTGGACAACGCTCCCCATCATAAAAACCCCTTAATAGTTGCCGCGTCCAACTACTTCCCCATCCAACCTCACCTTTTAAACACTGCCCCAGACACGTCCTTTCGGAAGAGAATAACGGCATCACAGTAGCCGCTGCTGCAGCCATTGCGAGTAGATCAAACACCACAAGCTCCTCAAGCTACCGACGCCCCCGCCGGCGGGGGCGCGGAGGTCCCTCATTTGTTCCCCATTTTGGGAACTACCGGCACCGGCCGGGTAGATTCAGTCCAATCCGTTCTTTCCAGAACAACTCGTAAGCCCAGGTGCTTCTCACCATACAGTCAGGTGTAGATTTCATTGCCCCGGGGCTAAAATTGTAGAGTTCAAAACTAAAAAATAAAAAACAGTTGGACCTAGTCCTGATGACACAGGTGTCGATAGGTTAATGTCCAGCAATGCTAATTTGAAGCTGTTATTAATGTTGATGATCACACGCAAATTTCATGTTTGTATGTATTTTGATTCATTCCGATATTGTTATGATAAAATTAATGCTTATTGGGAATTTGGGATACCTACTCTACCCTCAATCATAGCTCGTGCCACTGAGTTCCAAGAAAATAAATATTTTTTACCAAAATGAGTATTATTGCGATAAACCTCATCTAATGATCAAAATTAGAGAAACACCGACTATCGTGTTGGCTGACTAGCCGACTAATCGCCTTATAATCAACCGACTAGTCACAGACCAAAAAATGGCCAGCTATAATATCAACCAACTAGTCACAGACCAAAAAAAAATCCAGCTATAATATCAACTGACTAGTCACAGACCAAAAAATGGCCAGCTATAATATCAACCGACTAGACACAGACCAAAAAAGGGCCAGCTATAATATCAACCGGCTAGTCACAGACCAAAAAATGCCTAGCTTTGGCTGAGCCGACCATTATTCATTCGGTCACTAGCTGGGCAAAGGGCTCTCCCTTCTCCTTACATTCATCTCTATTTTGGGCTTCCCCATGCCAGTTTCGTGAGAAATTTTCCAATGTGGGATGATGTGGGCTAGACAAGATTCTTTAAGCGACGTTTGAGAGTTATCGTTGCATCTGTAATCAAAGTATGATGATGATAAAGGATGCCTAGTGTGGTGGTCTACTCACAAGCGCGCTCCTACGTCAGCTTCCAGCGCCCCCGCCTCCTCCAGAGTGTCCGGGATCACTTCCTCGTCCTCCATTGGTGAACAAATAGCTGATTATTGTCTGAAACATAAAATGTTCATAGCATGCAAAATGGTTCAGTGCTACAGAAGGCATGTTAAGTCGTCGGTTCCGTTTGGTCTGGAAGAGCCTTACGGCCTAATGTAGTGATTGAACGTCTAACTAGCAGTAGAAGTCTAATGATGACGATGAAGATCTACTAGGATTTGATTTTGAGTAGGTAGGGCGGTGCGCAGTTTTAGATAGCTGTCGTCAATCTAGTCGACCTTTCAATAAGACGATTATTTTATTTACCTGGAAAAGTTCTAAGCAATTAACTTTTTTCACGCGTTGCCAAAAAGCAGACAGAAATGTCGTGTCTTATGTAAACCAGTTTTTTTAAAAGCTTTGTAGGCGTCATAGAGGTCAGTGTAGGCGTCATACCCGTCACGAAGTTTATCGAACATAGTTTTAGCTTAGCATGTTAAATCTCGGTTTGATGTGATTGAATGAATAAAACTGTAAACTTAACGGCTCAGATTGGTTGACATTATAATCTATAAGGCTCTGGGTCCCTTGGAAATGGATTTGATAATAAATGCAAGGAATATACTACTAACATAACTAAATAAATAAAATAATAAATAAATATTATATGCGGGCTTTTTTAAATTCGTGGCAGGTTGGGCCATCTCCTGGATTTAAGGAGAACTATTTGAACATGTGGCTGACTGAGTGACGGATGACAGGTGGTATCCGCCCATCAAACTCGTTCGTAACATAAAGTTCAACGCGCATCATCTGCATTAGCAACAAAAACATTTGTTTAAAATAGCTTAATTATATGATATGGATGCATTTCTTATTGTATTTTTCTCTAGCATACTATGAAAATTGGTCATAGTTAACTAAAAACGTAACTACAATTTACCAAAGTAAAGTTAAAATTGCTTAGACGGGTCGATGACTCATCGTTTAGTCAAGTATCTGAACGCATTTCACTCCCGATAGAAGAAGGGTGAGTGAACCATCTCATTGTTATTTATTGCATTCGCCTTTAATAATACATTAATTAGCCGTTTTACTCATAACGCGAGTGCAACAAGGCAATAACATAGGTCGGGACAGCCATGCCGATGTGAGTAATTCCGTCGACCGAGGTGTGGCACCGCGGCGGGTGATTTTAGTGCAACAGTGTTCAGTGACATCCAAAAAAAATACTCTGCCTAACTCGCAAGATGACCGAGTACAAACTGGTGGTGGTAGGAGCCGGAGGCGTCGGTAAATCCGCATTGACTATACAGTTGATACAAAACCATTTCGTGGACGAATACGACCCTACGATAGAAGATTCGTATCGTAAGCAAGTGGTGATCGACGGGGAGACGTGTCTGTTGGATATTTTGGATACGGCTGGTCAGGAGGAGTACTCCGCTATGCGCGATCAGTACATGCGGACGGGGGAAGGGTTCCTGCTGGTGTTCGCGGTGAATTCAGCAAAGAGTTTCGAAGATATCGGTTCTTATCGCGAGCAGATCAAGCGGGTCAAGGACGCGGAAGAGGTCCCGATGGTGCTGGTGGGCAACAAGTGCGACCTGCAGGCCTGGGCCGTCGACATGAACCAGGCCAGAGAGGTAAACTGTTTGATAATTGTAGCATTTTTTTATTTATAATGACTTTATTTCTCTTCCTAACCAGCACTTTACAAATTTGTGAACTCTACATATTATAAAAAGTACTTTGAATCTGCCATGTCAGTAAAAAATGATTTTATAGAAGTTATTGATTTTCAACTTATTTACTGTTTCCAACCTGTTGACTGGTATGTATCTGTTAGCTTTGTATGTGGTGAATACTGAATACTTGTAGGTGCCTAGGGGTATAGTGCAATGTTAGCAGTTTTGTATTTAGTCTTTGCTTGGTCTCTGCATAGGTGAGGAATACTTGTTTGACTCACAAATCCACATACACTTCAACCTGATGATGATCTAAGGTGAGTGTACTCATAAACGGCCTCAACAGTGGTGCCACTAAACAAAAAATATATTTTCTCATCATACAAACAATCTATCAGGATGTCCATTGCCTAAGTTTGTAGTATTATCCTTAATCCTTAATTATATAACAAAATGAAACCACCATACTATCTGATGAAGACTTGAAGAGTCAATTGCAGATGTAAAAAGGAAAAAATCATTTAGTAAAATTAGAACCTGCAAACTCAATGAAATATTCTGTAATGAAAGTTATGGCAATAACCGAAAGAGGCTGTTTTTAGGGACTTCAAGGGTTTCCAATTTTACTTAAGGATAATGCTAAAAACTTAGGCAACAGACATTCTGATAGATTGTTTGTATAAAGAGTAAATATTTCTTCTGTGGAGTGGCGCCACTGTCGAGGTTGTGCATGGGTACACTTGCCTTAACATGTCTTTGCCGCAAGGACAGTAAGAATAATATCATAGTTATATTAAGTAAATGGTGAATGGTGATGGTAGTACATAGTTTATTTATTTCAGGTCATAAAAATTTGGTTCTATTTAAAAATAATCTGCATCTAGGTGGATCAACTTTTTTTGTCATGCAATATAAGACAAGTTACTTTTGATTTTATTGTTTAACCTTTTGAACGCCAATGACAACTATAGTTGCCAAACGATCGCGTACATACGACGCCACTGACAACTAAAGTAGTCTAAATTTTGCTATTTTTATAACTTCAATTCTGTTTTATTGAAGACACCGGACTGCTTGCTGATAAGTTTTAATGCATGTACATAATACATAAAAACATTCAAGAGAAAATTCTGTGTAATAAATTTAGTTTGTCAAGTCAAAAATTGTGTCTGATGTTAGCATTGAATTAGGACGATTCTTCACTTTCTACCGACGCCAATGACAACTTTAGATGACGGCTAGTGATGGGACAATATCGATTATTGTTTACTTTTTAATATACTATAATAATCTGAAAATAGTATGAAGACTTTAACTTAGTTTGTGTGTGAGTTAGATTATCTTTAAACCTTTTACATATGGTTTTTGGCCGTGTGGTGCCAGCTTAGAATAGCATCACCCCATATCTAACTGTGGGTGTCGTAAAAACCGACTAAGGGATGAAACCAGGGAATGAACAGCAGCGTTCTCTGTGAATACAACACTTTGCACTGCGCTTGCCAATCCGCCTGCCAAGCATAGTGAGTATGGTAAGTACCCCCTTTATTGGGGGAGGCCACTGTCCAGCAGTGGACTGTTGTGGTTGTTATGGTAGTGTCGTATATTATATAATATGATATCACGAACATGGCGATTTATTTTTGTCTTCAACCAACGCACAAACACTAATTGAACTATTATACCTCTATTACAATGAACGATAAAATCTGCGAAGTAATAATTACAACAGACCACCTTGAACTAGTCTGAACTTAAAGTTGTTGGTTATTATTATTATCGACATACCCATATCGACGTCTCTAGATTTTTTTAAATTATGGTCACCCCTACGCCATTGGAGACTATAGTTGCCCGCTTATGACGTCACAAGCGAAGCTAATAAACAAATAGTGCGGGGAAAATGCAAGTGTTTTTATTTACACCAAATGCCCCATTTTTATTTATTTAACATTCTGATTTGCAATTATTCAGTTATAGTCATACTCTATAATAGTCATACGTTGCAGGCTGTTTCTAGTCATGATTCGGAACAACTTTTACTATGCGGCCACGAACGAAACCTAAAAAAAAGAAACTGTTCTCCATAAGTTTTTGCCAAGTAGGTATAATTTTTTTTATGGGACATCCAAATTTTTTTCTTGCGGATTCGCTGGTAGCCCCATAGTAAAAGTTGTTAAAATCACGAGTAGAAACACCCTGCAAAGTTTTCTCACTGACTAAAATATAACTCTGTATTTAGTATTTAAAACATGCAATTCTTCTTCTTTTTCGTGTGGGACACCGAGTCATCCAACGACACGATGAACCGTGGTGTCAGAGTTTTTCAACCGCCTACTACTGATAGTAGGCCTCTGACATGGCTGTGTAACGACTGCTGTATATCTAATCATAGACAGCAACCAGGACCGACTGCTTAACGTGCTCTCTGAAGCACGGAACCATTTCTTTTCGGACAATCAGGTGGTTCACCCTGCAATGTCCTAACCAGACCGGGAACAAAATCACAAAGGGATAATAATCAATTTTTGTGAAAGTCCCGCCGAGAATCGAACCCGGAACCTTTGCGTCGCAGGCAGTTGCACTACCACTGCGCCACATCGGCCGTCCATGCAATCATTGCCATGTTATAAAACAAGATATTTTAATCGATATGAGTTCTCCCAACTCTATTTTCTCTAAAAATGTTAATGACTGCGACGCCGTAGACAACTTAAGTTGTCAAATAGTGTTGTGAACAATACTTTGTAATTCCACAAATGTATTATATTTTGTTTTCTTATTTGCGCTTATGTTATTTAGATTTCGAATAAAAAGTGGTGGAAAGATGAGTAGAATTGATTTATTTTCGTGTACTACATGATACTAATTGTTTTTTCCCCAATAATTTCAAAAAATAATAAAATGTATAATTGAGAATGTCGCATCACTAGCGGAATTGGATACCTTCTTCATATTTTTCTATGCTTGGCGTCGGGGGTGAGGCAACGTAAAAAATCTCTGGCGTGCAAAAGGTTAAACAACAACATGTCTACATTCGATTGCATAGATACTTAAATTACTTAGATATCTTAACTCATGTTTGTCTTTTTCAGTTTTTATCAATTTTACAGTAGGTTGTCAGGGGACACATGTGTCCCCCAGATTTTTATGGAAAGATTGTATATCTCCTGAGTTACCAAGTTTATGCAAATAAATAATTGTGATGTACTATTTTATTTGGTCAATTTGCATCAATAGTTCAACTAGCAAGTACACAAACATATTTACATAAAACAACAAACATATAAGAGATATTCAAATAATTTGTCAAAACATGAAAAAGTCGGTTCACCTGTTAGTCATCTTAGCTATATTTATGTTTATGTACATTATGTACAATGATCTATACAAAAAAAATTACAGCAGTAGAATTACAAGTACAATTCACTTATTTGTTTACAACATCTTTCCTGTTGACTCATCCAAATGAATTAATATTCCATTCAGTTATAATTAGTGGAAGGTCATTCAAATTTTGATAAGAAAAGTATAGAAATTAGGTAAATTTTTTAATTATCACCATTTCATTCTGCCAATTCTGCCATTCTGCTTTTTGTACTAGTTCTAAGAAGGTGTAATAAACTGATTATACAATGTCGCTAGATGTGGACCAACTAGTTGTCGTCTAAAAAGCCAGCTAGTTGGCAAGTGGTCTGCAACTAATCCGCTGAATACCTCATGCGCTGAATAGCTGAAATAACATTTATATAATTTTTTTTTAAAGTAGACAATATCATACTCGTTCATACTCAATAATATAAGAAGCCAATTTAGTAGTTTTGGTATTACAGCTTAAAAACAAGTACTATTCCACCATCCCTGGGAATTGGGTGAAATAGTTCCCGCATAGCGGAGCTGATCACCCGTCTGCGAGCTCCACAGACGTCCCAACCCGAGGAAGAAGAATAAGACTATTCCACCATTTTTGTTCCCCCTATATGGCACAGTTTTTTATGAATCTAAATGGTGAATCTTATAGCTATAGCGGATCATTAAGCATATTTTACCCAGAAAACTACTTTTAAAGTTTGCGACTTAGTTTTTTTAACAAGTTGTGGAAGTGTATTAATGCAATGTATACCCCACACACACACACGCAAGTTAAAAAAAAATACTACCAATCACCATCTTTGGTCCCCCCAAAAATTATATCGGCGTGTAGCGCCAAAGAAACTAAGTAGAGCCCGCCGTACATTGCACAAAAAACTCAAAGGCCATAATTTTTTCCTGTAATTCTACGGAGGAATTGGAGGAATGTGTTGGAAATGGCCTCTCCTCTTACCTCCTCCAGGGAATGTATCGTGTTTCCTTTCACTCTGTATAGGCACATCATTGTGTCAATTCGGGAAAGAAATCTTAACTTAGCGCTGTCAGTTTCCGATAAATAGATTTAGAAAATATAGGAATATAGGATATATCGAAGTCATATGATGCTTGAAAGTCCCAGGGTTCATCGGATTGTTGGACGATTCGGTGTCCCACACGAAAAGAGAGACAGTGTCAATGGGTCTTCGCAGTTTCTAGTCAATTTAATCGCCACTGTTTTAATCGTCGCTTCATTTGAAAAGGTAACGCACATTTTGCGTTATATTATTATGGCATGACTCAGATATCTCTTTTCCCTATGTGACAAAATATACCTATTTGAGAAAAAGTTACAGCGCAAATTTAAGTTGTTACGATTTTTTTTCCGAATTGACCTCATTGTTGAAGCTTTTAAAAGTTACTACCATAATAATATTCCAAATACTGTTAGCTGAATAACCACATTATCATCACAAGATCATGCTGACACATTGTCTGTCCCGTTTGCAGGTAGCAAGGAGTTACGGTGTCCCCTTCGTAGAGACGTCTGCTAAGACGCGTATGGGAGTAGACGACGCGTTCTACACGCTTGTGCGAGAGATCCGCAAGGTACGAGTTGGACAATATTATTACTACTAGTATATAAAAAAATACTTACTACAAAAAGAC
Organism: Tuta absoluta; assembly: GCA_027580185.1. Taxonomy (NCBI): domain Eukaryota; kingdom Metazoa; phylum Arthropoda; class Insecta; order Lepidoptera; family Gelechiidae; genus Tuta; species Tuta absoluta. Next base: position 8,716,737 of record JAQAHW010000009.1, read on the forward strand.
GAATGGTCAGATCCCTTGTCACTGTTGTCACTGGATCTAAAAAAATACGCACTACAAAAAAGTAATCAGTTTTATCACACAGTGACAAGGGGTCTGACCACACACACACGATTCACACATACATACATACACATATCACGAATATAATCCCTTGCGGGGTGGGCAGAGCGCAAACGGCCGGTAAAAACGGACATTTACGCCACTTCTGACACACATACCTTTCATATTAACGGATTCGAGTAGTAGAACCTGTGATACGAGTGGTTAGAACACTAGTCAGAGTCTGGTCCACTGCAATCAGATTAGATAAAAAATACAGCAGGCGCTTATTCATACGAAACTCATTGTATTCTGTATGATGTATTGAATATCAACATCAAAAGCCACGATAATCCACAGCTGGACGGACATGGGCCTCCTCCTAAGGGTCCTGGGATCTATTGGAGGGTATTTGTCGTACTAACCATGCTTATCAGGCAGGTTGACCAGCGCATTGCAAAGTGTTGTATTCGCAAGAAATTCTGCTAGTGATTGCCGATATAGATTCATCCATTAGTCTCCTTTTACGACACACAAGGATAGATAGAGAGATGGGATGATGCTTGTTTTAAGCCGGCAAACACATGTTGAATACACGATATCCGTTTTCAGGACAAAGAGAGCCGGCACAAGAAATACCGCAAGAACAACAAGCTGGGCTCGCGACACCGCTTCAAGTGCACGCTACTGTAACTTCGTAAGTCAAGTTACAACAAGATACTTCTTCCCATTTTCTCGGCTTGGCTGCAGGGGCCGGTTTGATGGCCTTCGTAAGTCAAGTTACAACAAGCGTTACTTCCCATTTCCCGGCTTGGCTGCAGGGGCCGGCATAATGGCTGTCGCACATGAACCGTAACGTTAACGGATCGCCTCGGATTTTTCATACAAACTATAGACAAAAATCGAACTGCTATGATAAATGCATTTTTTAGCGTTCATATGAAAAGAAAATATAGTTTAATTTACAGTTTGTGTGCCTCGAGCCGTCAACCCTAAAGCCCTTTTCCTTTAGTTGTAAATTCAGACTATGGGAGAAGAGAAATAACATATCTTGTCCACACCCACTAATATAACGTGTTTAATTAGAAAATTTCTGACTGTAGTGGGAAAAACGACGTAAAGGTGTCTGCAGACGACCGCGTTTTGGTCTTACTATCGGAAATTATCTACCGTCAACTCTCTTCTCAAAAAGAAGGAAAAGTCAATCAATAGAAAATAAGAGAATGAGTGTTTAACTCCTGGGTTAACTCATCTGTTATTTTTTGCCAGATCTACTTTTATGCTACATTTACACAAAGCCTCTATGGACAGGGAAATAGGCAGCTCCGAGCAAGTAAACTGTCACTTCTCGGGCTCTCGCTGGTGTCGGCTTATCATGCGCGAGTTAAAGAACGGCAGCACGAGCGCGAGTGAAATGTATTGCTATCTCGTTCACTTGAAAGAAGAGTATGACGGCAGTGTTTGAAAATTCATTCGCGTTGATACTTCCACTGCGGTATTTCGGGAAATATTCCCGGCAGCGGCAGGAGCAGGAGCATAGTGTGAATGTAGCATAAAGTGTACGTGTGCGTTGCTTCTTAAAAACTCAAACGGTCGACGAAGTTTTTTTTATAATTTGGACAAGAAGTAGTCTGAAGACACCCAAAATATAAGCACACGACGATTTTTTTTGTCGATGATAAAAAAATCTATGCTCTATTACTTGGCAGTGGAATATAATGGCAAAACCAAGCTTAATTGTCGTTACTAGGCGATGTATTTGGCTAGAATTTTTTGGGTTGCTAATTAAATTCCACTACCATCTTAGTCTTTACTTCTAGGCCTATGTCAGCGCCAATTGCCTTTTTTCATACTCTACTTGTACTTTTCTGTCGCCTATCTCTTCTTCTGTCTAACAATTATGGCAATATAAAAGCTATATATGGCGACGGTAAATGGAAAATCGGCGAAGAAAGGTGTGGGACAACCCTTAAAAAGACGTGTGCTTAAAATCCATGTTTAGGGCCATCACACACAATGAAATCGCAATGCAAGAATTACTAAATATCTGCCTGTCTATAAACTATACTTTAGTTTTTTGGCATATCGCTTCTTGACATATCGATGCTAAGCTAATTCCAATTTGTTTACCAAACTGCAAATGATTGTTTTAAATTTTGGCCTTATTGTGTGCATTTAAGTATGTCAATATTTAAATATAAGATGTAAAAAATGCGTGCAAATATTTGAAGAGGCGAACTGGCCCAATAAACTGAACAACTGTCATTATCATTATGGAACATGAGTTGGATTATGATAAAATTATGGACCTCCTGTATAAAGACGTCAGTTTATTCAAATATTTGCAGGTTTTTTTTTCATTCTGTTTATTAAATCTCCTAGTGGGTAAAGACAGAGTAAATACTATTGAACCACTTGTGCTCTTATAAATTCTCAAATATAAGCTTCTATAGTTGAGCCAGTAAGAAAGTAATATTTTACAGCTGCAATTATTGCACCAAGTCAAACCAAGCTGGTATAAATGGCCGTAAAATACTTTTAGACATAACTGACAGTCTCTGCTAACTTGTTGCCGTGCAATTAAACTGTTATCTGGTATTTAAATGCATGTGAAATAACTTTAATGACTATCGCATATAAAACGTAATTCGTAATTCTAATAGACGTCGACATAGATCGAGCCATTCTATAACATCTTTTTATAAAAATCCTTTACATTATGTTTTATACAAGCCAACCCTAACATGTCACACTTTATAATTATCATATTCATTTACCTAAAGTCGTTCACATTCTTAAATACCAATACTTAAAGTAAACCTTTATTCTGACTTGTTATACTGATACTGCATATTAAGAGTTACATCAAAATGTGTTTAAATTTTCTTCAGCACATTATTAGAGGTCTAATTGCTTTCTAAGGGTTTATAATTAGGGCTTTTAATTGGCTATACATTTATTTTGTTGTATCTAACTACTGTTATTATTGAGAAGCTGTAAGTTTCCCAAAGACAACAAAAATAAATAACTCTCTTAGTTTTTCACACAAACACATATTTCATTTATCAATTAAAATATGAATATAGTTTTTTTAAATATAGTAAGCCTGTGTGACTATTCTTTTAAAAATGTAGGTGCACTTGTTGCCTGCCTTAATTAACTAAGCTACGTACATACTGCCGCCCCGGCTTGCCCTATGGCAAAACCGACGGCAGTACAGTAGCAGACTTTAGTCAATAGTATTAATGCTGTTAATGGAGCCTTGATATAAAAGTAGTTAGTCATTATTTCTATCAAATAGAAAATGGACTTTTTAATAATGCCATTCCACTGTTTGTTGCCTTTCACAAGGAAAATAAAGGCATTGGAAACTCTTTACTCATGTTATATTATATTTATCTACAATATAAAATAATGAAGTCAGAGAACTAAAAAATATAAATCTTTAAAATACTTCGAGACTAAACTCAGGTACATTAGAATTTTTAATGACCTTTTTATAAGAACTAAAGATGTTGTTACGCAGATAAAGTATATTAGGTACTTAATTTTTTAATTGAAAGTGAATAAAGGAATATCATGTGGAATGAAATGAAGTTAGGCTGATGTATACTCTCAAATGCTATTTCAATGATAGCTTACTTGTTGACGAGGATAGGACGTCGAGAGGATGTGTAGGTAGATAGATAGGTAGATAGCAAAGTAAAATATTATAATAAATGAAGGAAATACTACTCCACCGGTGAAGGAATAAAATACTACCATTTTCAATTATATAATAGAAATGGCAACACCTATTTAGAGTGACTTTGCTTTTGGTATGTCGCCAAGTCGTGTAAAAAACATGTGATAACACGTTTTAAAAACAACGTCAGTCAATATTATGACAAATAAGTTACGAATACAGAAAGTCCTATAGAAACTGCAATGGTTGTGCACACAAAACGTGGAAAAACGAGTACAATTTTTCACCGGTTGTTAATATTAGCGATTGCACTTTATACCTGCATAGAATAGCTTTATGTAAAAACGTCAACAACAAACGCAACATCTTTTAAAACAGTACAGTATGGCCATTCCAATAAGCCATATTTGACAACTGACAGATTCCTGGTAATGCTATGGCAGAGTGTACATTGTCCATTGTTGATATTTTTTTACCATGGAATCGACATCTGTCAAATATGGCTAATTGGTATGGCTTGTAACCATCACTAAAGGGTGATATTTTATTTTGTGCGAAAATTTGCGATATTGGCTGTCTATTAAATACACAATTGAAATTCGCAAGCTTTATAAATGTATCCATCTTCTAAACTTGCGCAGTTAAAGTAGTTAACTTTTGCTAGTGGCTGTCGCACATAAAATATAGCGTAAACGAGTCAATCAACGAGTCATTCTTGTCTATGGTTTAAATGAAAATCCGAGGCGCTTAGTTTACGCATAAATCTATGTGCCTCAACCCTCACCCGTGTTATTAATTACTAACATAAACTAATTATTATGAATGTGGTGTAAAGTTGAAGACTGCTGTTGATCTAATGACTTCTTTCAATAAGGTAGAATGGCTTAAATTGAATTCTGATTAGGCTGCTTTACTTATTGAAATATGTATTAGGTAATCACTTGCATACATTTACGAATTGGTTGCTTTTCCCTAACGTATAAACCTTTCAAATATGGTACCACTTAAAATACAATCATTAATAATTAAAACTGAAAAACTAATAATTTATGGGCTATATTTACAAGCATAATGTAGCTACATTATATTAAACTAGTTTTTATTTTTACTTATCCTTAGAATAAGAAGGTCTGTCATTATGTGTAGGTGTGAGTGAGTCATCAATATTTTTGTGATAACCACAATAAGTAAATATTTTGACCAGTTTTGGTACCTTTGCTAAAGAAATCATTGTCACATATTTATTACGATTACAATATCCGATATCCATAACTAAATACTGAGTAAAAGTAGTTCTATTCGTTAAAAGTAACAATATTATTTTAAATTTTATTTTTTCCTTATAAAATTACACTATTGCAGCGTTAATCTGTTAACCCTCGGTAAAAGTAAACGGATCGCTTCAGATTTTCATTGACGCATGAAAAGCACAAGAATACAACCGTGATGAGAATAGCGTTTTTGCTCGTGCTTGTGTGGTAATGATAAACTTGCAATGTGATTTTATGGAAGGAATCTATTAGTGCGTGTCATACCTAATTAATAACTTTTACGCACAAGGCCAAATTAAAAACAAATAAAATAGGTTCAGACTGAACAAAGGTCTGTCAAATGCTTCTTATAAATTCTTGGATATTGTTATAAGTTAATTTTAGTGATAATATTAAGTAGTTGTTGAATGTTTTCTACCGTAGTGAATCAATCGTAGTTTTCATAAACTTTCTACTTGTATGTATTTGTATTGCCCCAAAGTCTATGTAAATGTGTTACCATTATTTTGCTGCTCAAATTATGGGGTTATGTCACTTTCTTACTGACAACCATTATCTTATCGTGTAAGTATCATTCTTGATCTACAACATGGCAGAATTATAGACCAATGTTATTAGAAGCTTTGCAAGAAAATACTAACGTATTTTATTTTATACAATGAATTATTCTAACGAATTTTACAGGACGGATCATTGAATTTTCTATAACAATAATTATTATCCTGTAGACTAGGTTATAATTTTATATAATTTAAATTTAAGAATGATTATGTATTAATAATAGTTTTACTTATTTAGATGCATAGTGAAAGGAAAATGCTGCCATGAAATCATTTTGATGCTTAATGTGTTGAATGAAAAGTCACTTTACAAACATTTTTTTAGAAGTACATACGTCCATCTCTTGCTTTTGTACTAAATACTCAAAAGTATTTATTGTTATTGTCGTAAAATACTTTTGTAGCCATAACTTTGATTAAAGCGTAAGAAATATTTCATGTTTCTTTTAATTTTCTATCACTAATTATAATTAATAAAGAATGTTCTATGAAAATACATTTTCATACCCTGTTTTGCTTTTACAATATATAAGTATTCTACTTATTCAAGTATTTTACCAAGTCTGACATTTCATTTATTGTATTCATCACGATGCTAGTGCACAATTTTGCTCGAAGTGTAGGTATTTTATAGATAATTGTGTAACAGTACCTATAGCACAATTATGTGTGCTAATTGAGGTAAATAAATTCGATAATACAATATTAAGTCTTTTTATTTAATTTTACCTACTAAAAACAAAATACCCTTATTAATCAAAGGAGTATGGGTAATCCGACCAAAGCACAACGGTCCTGGAGAGGCCAACTCCACAATTAAACCCGGAACGGTGTCTCCGTCAGGCGCGTGTGACAAAGATCTACCGCGCGGCAGACTCCTGCAGCCGACCTGACTCCGCACGTATCGACTAGTCGTTCCTGCGGATCCAGCCAGGAAGGCCGAGAGGGTGGCGCAGGTCCTGGGCAGCCCTGCGTTTTACATAATTGCGTCCCAGGCAACGCAGTGTCTGCCTCAGACACTGTTTAAATCGTCTGTCACAGACGTGTGAGGCCAATGATGATGATGGGTAATTGCATCGAGGCATCATACACGCTCCATTTACCTATATTAAGTAATTAGAGTAAGTACCTATCATCATTGGCCTCACACGTCTGTGACAGACGATTTAATCAGTGTCTGAGGCAAGACTTTTCATGGCTGTATAAGCCGATACGGGAGCGGCATAGTTTTCCGCACGCTCTACAAGTGAAGGTGGAATTTGAGACTGGCACATGCATGTTTACCTATAGGTACATAAATACAAATAAAATAAAAAGGAATTTATTCACAAAATGTTTTACGGTAATGGAGTGGCAGCGGGTGAAACCGCTGGGCGGAAATCTAGTAACTATAAATAAGTAGAGCGCTCACAAAGGACCGGTCCGTGTAAAAATCGGCGTGTAGAGAGACCCAATGAGTAGATGACTGACGTAGTACGATTTATATAATTATATAAAAGTAATCTTTAACTTTTTCTTACTAATAATATAAGAATGTTTGCAATTAGACTCAAATATCTCCAAATAGTTTTCTTATTTTATGTCTTCCCGCTAGGCTTTTCATACCGAATTGATGTGCTTCCACCCTACTTAGGTAATCTAGGTACTAATATTCAATGTACGATAGTAAATATCACATACTTACATGTATCGGGTTGATCGAGGCTGTTCAATTTGTGATTGTTCCTTCCATAACTAAATCTCGTAGTGTATTTGCCATGTGATGCCGGATTCGAATAGTATTAGCCTATTTTTTTCCTGGTGTTGTCGTAAGACGCGATTAGGTAAGGTATAGGTAGATACTAGAGGGTTTTATGTTCATAACAATTTTAGGCGACAGGCTGTCTACCGGTATTTATAGTCAGAGATGGGCCTAATCGATTACTTTTGTAATCAGATTAATGATTACTTTTAATCCTAACTACAGTTAATCATGATAACATGTAATCGTTAATCATGACTACAGTAGTTTTTAATCAAAATTACATGATTAATAAATATTTTTACTATTGAATTCCGACGTACAAAAGTGAATACTCCACAACCCTGCACCTAGCATTATAGATGTGGGCATAAAGTCAAACGTCAAAAAACAAGTAAGCAGTGTAAAAATAATCTATGCTAAATCTAAGTAGTCAATCTTAGTTTTGATGAATAAAAATATGATTAATATGTTTAATTAACGACTACCAAGTTTAATTATAAAACAAATTTTGTATTTTTATTTTAAGGTCCCACTCGAGTAATCATAATCATGTAATCTAGATTACGATTATTGATTAATAATCTTTAATCATATTGAGATTTAACTAATGATTATTTTTATTAATCGGTAATCATGATTACAGATTACTTTTATCAATCAGTAATCGTGCAATGTCTCAGATTACAAAAGTAATCGTAATCATTAATCATTAATCTGATTACATTTTGCCCAACTCTGTTTATAGTAACTTAGGTACTTACTCATCACAATAAAACAATTTTAAACGGATTTAAGTTGTGTTCATTTTGGATTTTACAATTCCTACGTTTCGAGCTCTTTACAGAGCCCGTGGTCACGGATGACTAAGGTATTGACGTCATTATTTAGAATATTAATTATTTTTGTTCTACGGCCATCTATTTATTAATTGCCTAGCGTAGCGTCCGGGTTCCACGCAAAATGCTGAAACCCGTATCGTGTGTAGTATCTTGGTATTAATAGGGTTAAAAGATTATTAGAAGGCCCTCAAATATGTGTGACCGTATTTTTCAAGAGGGGATGCAAGTGTGATATGTGTATGAATTTATCGTTATAACGACACCATTACATATTTTGTAGATTAAACTAATTCATTGCAGACTCGACACAGTGAAAGAAATTATTTCTTGCTCATAATGCGACGTTAAGTACTTTAACAAATATGATAATTATGAAAATTACTATGTTTTTGTTTATTATAAATTATCAATTGCCTTTTATATTTATATCGTTATAAAAGGAAGATACCGGTGTCATAAAATAAAAAAGCATTACATATAAGTGAATTTAATTTAAAAGACTCAGCCACGCAGGAAAGTATACCTAGAAGATACCCATAAAAAATATCGTTTAAGTCCAAGCGAAGTCAAAAGTTACGATGTTATATTTTTCGAAGAAATCAGCGTTAGGACTAGACCATCAATTGAGTTTTCTTTTACCGTAGTAGGTCTGGTGAACAAACGTTGTCCGGATCATCATCTATTTCATTCGGCACGCAGTATAATTTAGGGCCCAGCGTCAAACAACAGTCCATATCCCGCTCACACTGTAAAAAAATATGTATAATATTTATTTACAAACACAAATTTATCAGCATAACAGCAATAGTAAAAAAAAAAACCAAGTAATACACTATATATTCGGGGTGTTAAGGACAGCCCTCCGAATACTGATAGGGTAGGGTGCATGCAGACCATGAAACTTAACAACTTTCCCCTCGGAACATATGTCACGAAACGACAAAAAATATTTGACCTCCCATATAAAATCACGATCAGCTGACTGCAATTACAATTCAATATTCTTTATTTGTACAAAACAAACAGATACAAAAAATGGAAAACGATCGGTACAATTTAGGCGGCCTTATTGCTGAGGTAGCAATTTCTACCAGGCAACCTTTGTGTGAAAAAAGAAAGAGTATGTATGGTTAAGCGTGAATTACTATGGGAAGTCAATATTTTTTGGCCATTTCCTGAAATATTTTCTCATGGGAAGTTGTTCAGTTCCATGGTCTGAATGCACCCTATAGGTATTCGGAGGGCTGTCTCTTACATCCTGTCTTACTCCAATTGAAGTAAGTGTAAATTTACTCTGCGGCAAGTAGGTACCTATTATTTATTATTCGAAACAAATGGTTTAGTGTAGGTACTTAAAGGGCAATTAGCTCTTTTGCTTTCAGTAAAGGTGCTGTTCCGAACCGAGCGGCCGACGGCCGACGGCCGACAGCATATGCCGCGGCGGCCGTCCTTGGCCGCCGCGGCACTACTGGTTCGTATGGACTTGTATGGGATACTATCCGAACCGAGCGGCGACTGCACATGCTATCGGCCGCCACGCATCTGCCGCGGCGGCCGACGGCCGACGGCCGACGGCACATAACTGCAGACCAGTATAGCCGCGGCGGCTTTACGTTGGTTGGGTCGGAATATAGTTTTCAGGACTAGTTATTATGTATAGGTTATTATGGTTCATCGGGTTATTATGGTTCATCGGGTCGTTGGGTTCATCTTGTCGTTCGGGTTCATCATGTGGCCATAGTTCATCGGTTCGCTAGGTTCATCGGGTTATTATGGTTCATCAGGTCGTTGAGTTTATCTTGTCGTGAGGGTTCATCATGTGGCCAGAGTTCATCGGTTCGCTAGGTTCATCGGGTTATCATGGTTCATCGGGTTATTATGGTTCATCGGGTCTTTGGATTAATTTTGTCGTTAGGGTTCATCATGTGGCCAGAGTTCATCGGTTCGCAAGGTTCATCGGTTTATCATGGTTCATCCGGTCATTACGGTTCATCGGGTCGTTAGGTTCATTTTGACGTTAGGGTTCATCATGTGGCCAAAGTTCATCGGTTCATTAGGTTCATCGGGTTATTATGGTTCATCGGGTCGTTGAGTTCATCTTGTCGTTAGGGTTCATCATGTGGCCAGACTTCATCGGTTCGCTAGATTCATCGGGTTATCATGGTTCATCGGTTTATTATGGTTCATCGGGTCGTTAGGTTCATCTTGTCGTTAGGGTTCATCATTGTGGCCAAAGTTCATCGGTTCACTAGGTTCATCGGTTTATCATGGTTCATCGGGTTATTACGGTTCATCGGGTCATTGGGTTCATTTTGACGTTAGGGTTCATCATGTGGCCAAAGTTCATCGGTTCACTAGGTTCATCGGGTTATTATGGTTCATCGGGTCGTTGAGTTCATCTTGTCGTTAGGGTTCATCATGTGGCCAGACTTCATCGGTTCGCTAGATTCATCGGGTTATCATGGTTCATCGGGTCGTTGGGTTCATCTTGTCGTTAGGGTTCATCATGTGGCCAGAGTTCATTGGATTGCTAGGTTCATCGGGTTATCATGGTTCATCGGGTTATGATGGTTCATCGAGTCGTTGGGTTCATCTTGTAATTACGGTTTATCATGTGGCCAGAGTTCATCGGTTCGCTAGGTTCATCGGGTTATCATGGTTCATCGGGTTGTTATGGTTCATCGGGTTGTTGGGTTCATCTTGTCTTTATTGTTCATCATGTAGCCAGAGTTCATCGGGTGGTAAGAGTTCATCGGTTGGCTGGGTTCATCGGGTCGTTATTGTTCATTGAGTCGCCAGAGTTCATAGGTATGCTAGGTTCATCGGGCTATCATTGTTCACCGGGTTATCCCGATGAATCATGATAACCCAATGAACCTAGCGAACCGATGAACTCTGGCTACTCGATGAACAATAACGACCCGATGAACTCTAGCCACATGATGAAACCTAACGACAAAATTAACTCAACGACCCGAGGAACCATGATAACCCGATGAACCTAGTGAACCGATGAACTTTGGCCACATGATAAACCCTAAAGACAAGATGAACTAAACGACCCTATGAACCATGATAAGCCGATGAAGCTAGCGAACTGATGAACTCTGGACACATGATGAACCCTAACGACAAGATGAACCCAACGACCCGTTGAACCATGATAACCCGATGAACCATGATAAGCCGATGAAGCTAGTGAACCGATGAACTCTGGCCCAATGATGAACCTTAACGACAAGATGAACCCAACGACCCGATGAACCATAATAACCCGATGAAAAATAATAACCCGATGAACCATGATAACCCGACCAACCTAGCAAGCCGATGAACTCTGGCCACATGATGAACCTTAACGACAAGATGAACCCAACGACCCTATGAACCATAATAACCCGATGAAAAATAATACCGTGTGATTCCGGCTTAGAATAGCATCACCCCATTCCTTACCCATGGGTGTCGTAGGAGGCGACAAAGGGACTCGAGGGTTAGATGTGTATTGCAATTTTAGGCGATGGGCTGACAACCTGTCACTATAGTGATACACAGTTACCTGATTGACCGTCAAACTTTTGTTAGAAATGGTGTTAATATCTGTTTTACGGCCGTTAATGCTCTGCCTACCCCGTAAGGGATATAGGCGTGATTTATGTATGTATGTATGTATGAAAAATAATAACCCGATGAACCATGATGACCCGACCAACCGAGCAAGCCGATGAACTCTGGCCACATAATGAACCCTAACGACAACATGAACCCAACGACCCGATGAACCATGATAACCCGATGAACCACGATAACGCGATGAACCACGATAACCCGATGAACCTAGCGAACCGATGAACTCTGGCAACTCGATGAACAATAACGACCCGATGAATTCTGGCCACATGATGAACCCTAAGGACTCGATGAACTCAACAACCCGATGAACCTAGCGAACCGTTGAACTTTGGCCACATGATGAACCCTAACGACAAGATGAACCCAACGACCCTATAAACCATGATAGCCCGATGAACCACGATAACCCGATGAACAATAACGACCCGTAGAACTCTGGCCACATGATGAACCCTAACGACATGATGAACCCTCAGGACTCGATGAACCCAATGATGAACCTAGCGAACCGTTGAACTCTGGCCACATGATGAACCCTAACTACAAGATGAACCCAACGACCCTATGAACTATGATAACCCGATGAACCATGATAAGCCGATGAAGCTAGTGAACCGATGAACTCTGGACACACGATGAACCCTAACGACAAGATGAACCCAACGACCCGAAAAATAATACCGTATCGTATGATGCCGGCTTAGAATAGCATCACCCCATTTCTTACCCATGGGTGTCGTAAGAGGCGACTAAGGGACTCGAGGGTTAGATGTGTATTGCAATTTTAGGCGATGGGCTGACAACCTGTCACTATAGTGACACACAGTTATCTGATTGACCCTCAAACTTTTGTCAGAAGTGGTGTTAATATCCGTTTTACGGCCGTTAATGCTCTGCCTACCCCGTAAGGGATATAGGCGTGATTTATGTTTGTATGAAAAATAATAACCCGATGAACCATGATGACCCGATGAACCATAATAACCTTATAAACATAATAACTAAGTCCTGAAAACTATACTCTGACATGTGCTGTCGGCCGTCGGCCGCTGCCTTCGGAATGACATCTGCCGCGGCGGCCGACGGCCGACGGCCGATAGCCGCGGCATGTGCCATCGGCCGTCGGCCGTCGGCCGTAGGCCGCTCGGTTCGGAACAGCACCTTAACTCTACACTTACACGTTCCGAACGACATTCTCTAAATTAGCTTTATAGTACCTATCTGTAACTACTTCAATTTCCTCCAGCGGAATTTTGTCTAAACCTTAATTTATATTCAGATAGACTAAAATGACATTTGGTGGGTTCGGTTTAAAGATACTTTATTCTCAAAAAAGACATACAATGCCACTTACATGAGAAAGGATATAATAATGTTAACAAACAAATTGAATTTCGCCGTACCATCCAGATTTGAAATTAAAATTTAGGTAGATATAAATCACATAATTCAAATTATTAAAAAATTGGGTTGCCACGTTATTGTATTTAAAAATAAAATAAAAATAGTGTTGTACCCAAATGATCATGATTCGAATAGTATGATTGAATCTTTGTGAAAATAAATGTTGTTAATTTCAATTTTCGTTAATAAATTTGCCTAAAAGACTAACATACTACTTTTTTCTAAGCAAACTAACTTCACGTTTATTTCCTGTCTGATGACCGACAACAATACGTTTTGTTGTTAACGTCAGAGGATTTGAATATATTTACCAGGTCTCAATTTCGGCAAAATACTCCCCAGCCACTCTTCAAAATGTTAAGGGGAACGAGTGTCGCTTCTTAGCGGTTAGTTTTCTTGGCTACAACCAAGGTCACTACAAATGTTTATTTGAACGCAAATGAGAACATAAGTAGTAAAGTATTCAACCTTACATTTTAAATTACAATACTATTCATTGTTGATTTCTTTAAACAAAACGAAAAGTTGCGTATAAACGTAAAGTAACGTATATATACCTACTCTTTACGTGACCGAGAGTCAAGTATTTATTATGCATATTTATTTACAAATATAACTCCATCGTATTTGATACTCTTTGGAGGAATCATCTCACAACAGTTCAATGAATAAAATGAATGAGTCAAACCACAACACTAGACTTACGCTGGCAACATTTAAAAAAAAATAAGGCTGTTCTTAGCTGTCAGTTTAGTCTATCTGAATATAAATTAAGGTTTAGTTATGATTATTTAAGTAATGAGGGCACCACATGACCTCAAGTGTCGTCAAATGTCGTAAAATCGCGTTGTTAAAAGTCAAAAGGTTGGAAAAACTACTTAGTGAGTGATTAGTGTATTCACAGAGTGATAACTGAATTAGGTAGTAAAGAAAAATTAAAGTCTTAGACTTAGACTAGACTCTGTCTCTGTCCTATGACCTAGACTAGAGTCAAGAGCAAACCCATCATTAATAAAAAAAAAAAAGTGTCATAGATTGGTTTTCAAGTAGGTATAATATAATACCTCTATGTAGGTAAGTAACATTTTTGGTTGAATAGAATTGCATTTTATGTTGTATTCATCTATCTACACTAATATTATAAAGAGGAAAGATTTGATTGTTTGTTTGTTTGTTTGTTTGTTTGTTTGTTTGCATCGAATAGGCTCCGAAACTACTGGCCCGATTTTAAAAATTCTTTCACCATTAGAATCGTACATTATTCCTGATGAACATAGGCTATATTTTATACCAGAAAAAAATAGGGATCCGCGTGAAAATTTCGATAATGTAACCCAACGTGTGAAAAATGTACCAAAAAATATCTTATATCGCGTACGCTGTGGAAATTATTGACAATAGAGCAAAGTAATGTACTACAATTTTATAGAGGACATTAATATCTATAATATAATGTCCACGATACCATATGTCTAACTATTACAGTTAAGCCACAATAACCACTTTTTTGTTTAAAAATGTACAAATGTACCAAAAATCGGGTACGCTGTGGAAATTATTGACAATAGAGCAAAGTGATGTACTACAGTTTTATAGAGGACATCAATATCTATAATAATGTCCGCGATACCATATGTCTAACTATTATAGTTATGCCACAATAACTACTTTTTCATTTAAAAATGTACAAACTACGCCACATTATTCGTACCAGTGTAATGATTACATTTAATCATTACTGTATTAAAGGGTGTAAGGTATAAAAAAGACGACAAATAACATTAAATAATGCATTTAAAAAATCTACACTAAAATAATACATACATACACATGTCACGCCTATTATCCCTTGCGGGGTAGGCAGAGCGTAAACGGCCGCAAAAACGGACATTTACGCCACGTCTGACATATGTTTGAGGGTCATTCGGAAAATTGTGTATCGCCATAGTGACAGGTTGTCAGCCCATCGCCTAAAATTGCAATACACACCCTCAAGTCCCTAAGTCGCCTCCTACGACTCCCACGGGAAAGAAATCCTAATCCTATTCTAAGCCGTCATCAGACTTAAATAATAATAATTATAATCTACACTAATCTACACTCATATTAGAAACAGGATTTTTTATTGTTTGTTTGAATTGAATAGGCTCCGAAACTACTGATCCGATTTCAAAAATTCTTTTACCGTTAATTAAAATTGAAATTTTTTATTCAATGTAGGATAGTATTATCACTTATTGACGTCATGAACTGTCATTCTAAAAAAAGAAATTTGTATCACACAATTTTTTTTTATTACAATTTTGTTATGACCTAATAGAAAACCGGCTCGGGCGGGATAAAAATAAATAAATAAAGGCACTGCAATGGGGCTGGGCAGGTTAATTAATCACACGGCATGTAACTTTACGCCACCACCATCTGAAAACGATATTTGTTTCAAATTAAAGTCAAGATTTTTAGAATCCTACATTATCCCTGATGAACATAGGCTATATTAAACTGTCTTATTCCCGAGGGGAAATTGTTAGCGGCGGGTGAAACCGCTGGGCGGGCTGCTAGTAAAAAAATAAAATGGACCTCTAAATTTAATTTCTTTCATTAATTGCAAACGTTCTCCAAAACGGCTTTAATTCTTAGTTTTATTTTTTTACACAAATAGAAGATAATATTAATATCAGTAGTTAAGCGGAAATTTGCTTCAATATTCTTGGAAAGAAATCTGATTGGATGTTTCTCTCTGACGCAGCGGCAATGAAAGGGACTGTCGCCTCACCCTACTTAGCGCCTTAATACCTATAGTACCTAGGTGGTACCTAAGTGGTTTTACATACAAATGAAAAACTGAAATTCATTGGACTTAAACATGCAATGAAGAGCAATTTTTAACAAATGCATAATGCAAAATGATCAAGGCCATGTATATTTAGCGCAAAACTACTTTATGATAAAGAGTAAGTACCTACTTCGTCCACAATAAAATCAAACTGACTTTTTTGCAACAGTGGCTTCATCTACTTTCGTAAAGTGGCGAATCAGATTTAACAAGGAAATCTTATGGTTTTCCATTTTTTTTATCAGTTATTTATTAGCGAAAATGTTGTATTAACACGGGTCTTCCTATTGAGATTCTTAATTAGACTTTTCTCTCTTTTAAAGACAGAAGTCAATTTAACTTTTGTATGTGAAACGACCCACCCACCTAAAGTGTGGAAAGTCCCTTGAGCGTAGGTATAGATGATTAAAGGTCTGGTTATGAATGAAACTACAGCTACAGGCTACAAGTCTACAGGTGAAATTTTTAGTACATTGCGTAGCCGGTTCATATTCCTGGTTACTGACTGGTATCATAATGGCCAACCGACTAGGTACGCAATGAACATTGAATTTCACCTGTAAAATTGTAGCCTGTAGTTTGATAATATCGGGTACTGGTAGTTTCCAGAGCTTACCAGATCTGATGAGAAATATTTATACACAACTTAAAAAGTATTTAACTAAGCTAGGTAGCGTAAATAATACACTTACTCCTTTCCCCTTTTCCTTACAATCTTGACAATCAGCAATGAAGACCAAAGAAATCAATATCATTGCAGAAAAAAATATCACGTGTTTTTTCTCCATTTTCTTTTTAATCGGCGACCAGTGATGTCTATAAAATAAAACAGAGAAGTACCTACTTTTAAATAAATTTTCGATTTGCTAATTAGATACTAAGGGACATGAGGGTGTGAACTGCAGTTTTAGGCGATGGGCTGACAACCTGTCACTATGGCGATACACAATTTTCCGAATGACCCGCAAATATATGTCAGACGTGGCGTAAATGTCCGTTTTTGCGACCGTTTTCAGGGGTTAATAGGCGTGATATGTGTATATATGTATGTATTATTATTTATCAGATATATATTAATATAGGTAGGTACTTACTCACCACACCACTAATAGATAAAGCAGAAATTTGTAGTTGCTTTGCCTTTTAGATACGAGTAAATCTAATGAAATACAATATGATTATGATGATGGTCTAAATACCATCTAAAAGCCTACATTAAATATTTCTGTGTAAATAGTACGAAAAACACAGCGTACAGAGAAACAATAAAAATGAAACACCTGTTCACACCAGCACACAGATAAGTACCTAGTGTACCTAGTGTACATGTGGATTTTAATTTTAAGAATTTATTTTTAAGGCGAGTGTAGCCATCAACGACCTCGCCACGCAAAAAAAAGTTTTCTCTTTATACAAACAATCTATTAAGTTTTTAGTATTAGCTACACTAATATAATAAAGAGGAAAGATTCGTTTTTTTGTTTGTTTGTATGTAATCGATAAACTCCGAAACTACTAGACCGATTTCCAAAAAATTCTTTGACCATTAGAAAGCTACAACATTCCTGAGTAACATAGGCTACCTTTTACTACGGGGAAATTTTTCATTCCCACGGAAAAACGGTTAGATGCAGGAAAAGCGGGAAATATAGCGGATATTACCCAAATTAGCCAAACCGATTTAGCGATCTTCGTGAAATTTGGCACTGATATTGGTGCTAGGTATATTGAAAACGGTCTTGGACTACTTTTTGTCAGCACTTGAGGATCTGGATACTGGTACCTGATGGAGGGCACCAGGAGCACAGCTAAACTATAAGAGATACGAAAATGGCTTCATAGCAAAAAAAGTTGAGTTGAAAGTTGTTCAGCATGACGGGGCGCTTCTGCTGACACATGGTTATCGAGGATCTGGAGTATCTGATGCAGACCACCAGCATCCCATCTAAACTAGAAGAGCTACGGTAATGGCTTCAAGTAAAAGTTGTTTAGCATGACGGGCCGCTTTGGCTGGTACATGGTCATCGAGGGTCTGGAGTACCTAAAGCAGACCACCAGCATCCCATCTAAATCAGTCAATCCGCGACCACAATACATGAAACTGTATTGAAACGTCGGGACACAGGTAAATTACTAATATTTACCTAAATACTATCGCGATAGACCCGGTCTATTACTTAAAATGAGTGAAAGTGATCGCGAGTGCTTAAAAAGTTAAATCCCATCTAAACTGCAGGAGATAAGTATCGGCATCACATTAAAAGTTGTTTAACATGACGGACCACTTTTGCTGGCACATGGTCCTGATGAGTCAGTTCTGCTGGAACGGAGTAAAGAAGTAAACTACTTTTTACTGCGGGCAAAGATCCAATTTCTTCGGGAAAACTGGTAAGTAGCAGCGGGTGAAACCGCTGGGCGGGCCGCTAGTCCTTAAGTAAAATTGAAACCTGCAGACTCAATGAAATAATCGCTACAAATAAAGTTATGAAAAAAAATACATATAAACGGCCACTGTTGGTATTAATTGACATAACTTTAGTTACAGCGAATATTTCATTGAGTTTGCAGGTTTTAATTTTACTTAAGGATAATATTAAAAACTTGGGCAAAGGATATTATGATAGATTTTTTGTAACTTCACATAGATCCTAAGCTACAACTCTTATTTCCTCAATCACTAGCAGAAGAACAAGGTCTGGCCAAGCCAAGATAGACTACAATGCCCCTACATCAAATATACCTCCACTACAACATTCACTACAATTCCTTCCACAAAATCGACGCCCATTGTACCAGAGAGTGTGAGAGTTTTGAAGAATCTGTCGACTCTATCTCACTGAACCCCATACTTCAAGAAAGAAAAGTCGTGTTATTGGCCGACGAATCTGGCAGAGGGCTCCGTGACATCCTGGAAAAACTATTAGGAGACAATTATGTAGTTACGTCTGTTCTTATGCCGTTCGATACGTTAGCGCCTACGAGTGCTTGCTCTGCAGCGCAATGTAATAGAGGCTGAGGTGATAACAGGATGCAGTGCTGGCGAGCAAGTTTTCATACCCCGAATACCTCTGATACCTAATAACTTTCCTTTCAAATTTAAACGCGTGCAGTTTCCTATTTGTGTTTGAGTCGCGATGACCATCAATAAGGCACAAGGCCAGACGTTGTGTACCGCGGGCTTAGATTTGTCTACCAGCTGCTTTTTGCACGGCCAATTGTATGTGGCTCTTTCACGTGTCAGTGACGCTAATAGTGCTAATAGTCTGTTTGTATATGCGCCAGACAACGTTACTCATAATGTAGTTCATAGAGAGGCTCTCTGAACTAAATATCTAACATTTTAAAAAGTAGGTACATCCTAAATTAAGGCCCTATCTGCATAGCGCTTTTTTATCGCACGAACTTTTTCTCGGTTTTTTGTAACACACTGGATTTTATGCAAGTTTTCGCACTGACGGAATAAATATATCGCGTGTTCTTCCGTACAAAATAAACCATCGTCGCGCGAGAAATAAATTGCGTGGCGGACAGGGCCTAACTTTCACATCGTCTGATAAACTTATTGTAACTACAACTGTATTTTTAAGATTTTTTTAACTTCTTATCCCACTTTACTCACATAATTTTCGAAAATTGCGTTGCATAAACTATTTTGTTCAATTTCCCGGGCGTTAGACAAGAGTATCTACGCCACGCGGACGACGCGACGTTGCAGGCACGGCTAGTATAAAATATGTTTGTGGATAAGGCCGAGGAGGGGTGTGTAAAAAAGTATCTATGAAGAGGCACAATCTTAATAATAAAATAATAATAATAAAACTCTTTATTGCACATATAAAAAGCAAATAACATCCTTAACATAGAAATATGTAAAGTAGGTACAACAAGGCGGCCTTCTTGCTATGGTAGCAAGTTCTACCAGGCAACCTTTGGGTGATAGGAAAGCGCGTAAAGGTAAGCGGCATAGTGCATAAAATAGAAACATACTTACACATACTACATACTATTGTAAACACTAATACTTAAATAACCTAATAATATTATAGACTAATACATATAAACTATGATAGATAGAATAGATAGATATATTCTACAACAAAGGAAATAAAAGAAACAGAAATAAATAGCAGTTAAATTTTTGAAAACTTGCAAAATTTTTCAAGCGCGCGGGCAGGATTTGAACCTGCGACTTTCGCATTAATAGTGGCGACGCCAAGTGTATTTTAATGCCAGTAAAGCGTGGCACGGCTTTATCTACCGGGTTAGTTTTGCAACTAATACCCGGCGACAAATTCTATCTTTACAGATTGAATGTAGTCTAAGCGATGAAAACCCGCGATAAATTGAATACCAAATTTTAAAACACTTCCCGTGTTAGGTATACAATTTTTGAAAACTTGCAAAATTTTCAAGCGCGGGCAGGATTTGAACCTGCGACTTTCGCATTACTAGTGGCGACGCCTCTTCCATCTGGGCTACCGCGGCTCATTCCTTGCCCGCCAATTTTGCAAGTTTTCAAAAATTGTATACCTAACACGGGAAGTGTTTTAAAATTTGGTATTCAGCAGTTTAATTGTACAAGAGAGAGTTTAATCTTCCACTGGTTCATAATTATTCTGGTGCTTGTTCAGCAATGTCCAGTTATATGATATATAGCCTATGTTCATCAGGAATAATGTAGGATTCTAATGGTAAAAGAATTTTTAATATCGGTCCAGTAGTTTCGGAGCCTATTCAATGCAAACAAACAAACAATCAAATCTTTCCTCTTTTTAATATTAGTGTAGAAAAGTAATTTTGGCTGCTCTTTCAGCAGTGAGCCTGTTTCGTTTTTTGCTGTGGATATTACTGTGAGCACTAAATGATTGCTCTACGAGGGGTGTTCAATAAAAAGTAATAATGGCCTATAGTCTCCTTGAACAACAAAAAAGTAAATACTGGCAGGTAAAGGTTGCATTAGATACAAAAAAAAACTGATTTTCTTTTCTTATTTTAAAAATAGAAATTATTTGTTTTTGTCGTGTCGGAGCGTGTTGCGCAAAATGGATAAAAATGAAATTTGAGCCGTGATAAAATATCTCTGCCTGAAAAAATTTCCTACTGAGCAAGTAAATCTTGATTTGAAAGAAACATTAGGAGTTAATGCTCCTCCGTATTCTACGGTTGCGCGGTGGTGTGGAGAGGAAGAACTTCAACTAAAGACGACCCGCGCTCGGGTCGCCCTACGACGGCAGTTACCGGTAACCGGACAAATGATAAAAAAAGTTGAAAAAATTGTTTTGACAGACCGTCGTGTTAAAGTTCGTTTTATAGCTGAAGAACTAAAAATTTCGATAGGAAGTATCCATACTATTATACATGAACATTTATGGGCATGATAAAAGTATCAGCGCGCTGGGTGCCTAGAATGCTTACAGACGAGCAGAAACAAACAAGACTGAGGATTTCTCAAATCAATTTGAAATTGTTACAACAAGATCGTGAACGATTTTTGGCTCGCTTCGTAACTATGGATGAAACATGGCTTCATCATTACGATCCTGAGACAAAACAACAGTCCATGACTTGGAAGAGGCCGTCATCTCCAACACCCAAGAAGTTTAAGGCAATTCCATCCGCCGGTAAGATAATTGGCTCTCTTTTCTGGGATAGCCAGGGGGTGATAATGATTGAATATCTTGATCATATAGCCACTATTACTGGGGCCATAAACGCAGAACAAATAAAAAAATTGCGTCAAGAAATACGCGAAAATCGCCGCGGCAATCTCGCTAAAGTTGTGTTGTTTCACCAAGATAACGCCCCCGCACACAAGTCCCGAGTTGCGATGTCTGCTATCCAAGATTCTGGATTTGAATTGATGGAACATCGTCCATACTCACCAGACCTTGCACCTAGTGACTTCTACCTGTTTCCGCGGTTAAAAGAATACCTTAGAGGTCACAGATATGCCAATGATGAGGAAGTGATCGCCGCCGTACATTATTTTTTAAGGGATCAAGATGAAGATTTTTTTAAGACGGGAATCTTAGGTTTAGAAAAACGAAATACCAAGTGCATAAACCTCAAAGGTGACTTTATCGAAAAATAAAATAATAATAAATAAAATATTACTGCTTCATACTCATTATCACTTTTTATTGAACACCCCTCGTACTGTAGCAGAAGTGCACGGTGCTGTAAATATTGGGATGATGATGGTGATAATGTTTTACGTCATACTTATGTTGGACTCAGAAGATGGCCCTTCTACGTACTGTACTCTCTACAGTACTCTACTCCGCTCTTGTCCAACCGATCATCGGATATGGTATTCGTGTGTGGGGTGGAGCATGTAAAACTTATTTTATACGTTTAGAAAGAGCACAAGGAACAACGGCCGTGTTAGTGATGATGAAAGCAACTGGGACTGAAAGCTTAACGTGTTCTCTACAGAACCTGAATAGCCAATTCACAGACATTAACAGAGCACGTAAGGTCGGTAGGATAAGTTTGACAAGTAGAAATTTTCTCCTGACAGGCGCTCTAAAACGGGGTTTTACGAGCTATTCGAAGATAAATTATCTTAGGCGACGGCGAACGGCGTTGAATGGCTTCCATACCTAAGAACAGAAATGTCAACTGAAGACATTTAATAATGGATATGACTTTGAAGAATTATTAATAAATATTACTATTATAAATATTACTGAAGACATTAATTCTGGATATAACTTACAGAAAATTAAAGACTGACGACTAGGCAGCATGGTCTCGATCTTCGCCTGTTCTTTACGAACGAAATTGAAAAAAAACAGAAACGTCAATGTCAAGTCAAAGTAAGTCGATTTGGCGATTTGTTGGAAATTGCCGTTTATTGCCGTAAAATTAAATAAAAGACCAGAAAAACACATACAATGGACGCTAAAGACGTGTGTATAGAAATAGAAAACGATGAATTCTACAGCAAGTTTCTCGTGGACTCCGTTAAACCGCTGATCGGCGAGAACTTATCAGTCTCCGATCAAGTCGGTAAACTAGCTCTGGGCATCGATAAACTGAGCAAAAGCTTAGAGAAACAGGTATTATCAAAGCATAATGATCTTCTCACTCAAGCCAGCCATATCTCCGACTTGGAAACAACATTAGGATCAGTACAATCGCAAGTTCAAAGCTTGCTCCGCGGAGCCGAAAAACTGCAAGAACGAGTTCATACTCCGTATTATGCCTTAGAAAATCAGACAGTTATGCTCGAAAGGGTGCAAACAACTTGCAACTTGCTTCGCCACATGTCTAAAATCCTAGCACTGTGGAACAAGCTATGCGGTATAAAGGATAACCCTGCCAAAGAAGCTATTGTACTTTTTGAGCTAAATGAATTGATAAGCGACTATGATTTCGAAGGTATAGTCGTACTGGAAGACATTCTCAAAGAAGTAGACCACAGAAGAAAAGAGTTATTGAGTAATTCCACAGCATTGCTTCAAACAAGCTTACAGAATAGTGATAAAGTAAAACTACTGCAATGCTTCAAAGTATTCCACAACTTACAATGTACCGAAGAACAGATTAAAAACTCAGTGGACAGTATTCTTCATGGAACCAAGAAAGAAATTGCAAATGCCTTGGATGTGCAAATGGTACAAATTGAAGTAAAAAAATCTAGTTCTGGTAGGGTTGCTCCCGGTAGAGCCAATATCATGAATGCACAAGACTTTAAAATTAAACTTTGGGATAACATTGACAAACTTTTCAAAGAAGACATCTACAATGCTTGCACTAAAGTTATAATGCTGCAGAATGTGATAAATGAACTCCATGCTATTGGAAATTTCAGGAACATAGCCAAAAACTTCTGGTCCGATCTATGTTTGATTTTCAGCAGTGAATTAGAAAGAAGTCCATCAACTGTCAGCCAATCTATTGAGATTGATTACCCTAAACTATTGAAATGTTTCAACGATTTGCTCTCCAAACTGAAATGTAAAGATTTAGAAATGAATAGAGTTTGTTTGACTAAATGGGAGAATTCATTCTTGTCAAAATCATTAGGAAAGCTCCTTGAGCCAGTGAGAAGCATGTGGCATTTGAGTCAAGTCCCAAACATGGACCAGATTGACATAGCTATTAGGGTCATTGCTGAAGCTTTGAGCATATCTCTAGGAGACAAACAGCTAAGCATAAGTCTAGCTAACAGTGTTGCTAAGAGCATTAAACAGATGAATGTGGAAGCTGAACAAAGATTGTCTTTAGATGCAGATGTGGCACAGATCATTGAACCACCAACCAGTACACAGCAAAAAAATGCTGACCTTTGCAACTCTTTGTACTACTTTTCTTCACAAATCAAAAGAGTTCTTACAAACATGAACACACTATTACCTCAGGAGAGTATTCAGATAGTCCATAACAGTCTGAAAGATATTTCAAGCATGCCTGTCTTGCAGTTATTTGCAGAATCAATTAAAAATTCCTTGTTTATCATTTTGATGACAATGCATGAAGAGCCGGATTTGACCAGAGGTGATGACCCTACAGGGAAGTCTTTATCATGCTCTCCTTATATGAAAGAGCTACAGCAATTTGTCTCCCGTTGCAAAGACATCTACCTATCAATGTTCACAGAGAAACCAGCACTAAGTGAATGCTGTACCAACATAGCAAGAGTGTGCACTGAAAGATTTGTTTATCACATTTGCAACATCAGACCTTTGACTAAATTTGGCAGAGTTAAACTCCAGATTGACTGTAAACATTTAGAAACTGCTCTATATCCCTTAGTATCCGACATGACAGATTTAGGAGATTGTTACAGACATTTGAAGGCTCTACAACTATTGATCGAAAAGACTCCCCAAGAGATTTCTAAAAGCCAATCTGAAGGGGCGTCTTTACCATATTCTTTGGTTATGATGTTTCTGTTTTCCTATGCTGGTCCACAATTGATGGCTCCACACACTTGTGCCGGGTGGAATGTTCCAAAGCTCATGCAGTGGTTAGATTCACATAAGCATGAGAAGGAAAGACTGGATTTCGTAGCAGGCGCACTGCAGAGGTATCAGAACCACATAAGGCAGAATCAGAAAGCTACATATGACGAGGTCTACCCAGTGTTGCTGCAACTTCTTGAAGATGGCAAGAAACATTTGAAGAAGTAGAAACATGTAAAACTAAGTTTAAAACTGCAGAAATAACTATCTATCCTAGTGTTTATTTTTATTATATTACAATGTAAAGGTCTATTAACAAATAGTATTATTAAAGAAACAAAACTTTCAAAACTATTTTTTTTATTATGAAATTGAACAAATAAGCATTAAAACTTGGCCATGTTTGTATCTTCTAAGCAACTCAAAACTTTCGGCCGCTTTGTCTGGTGAGGTGGTAGCAGAAGACTATTTAGAATTCTCGATGTCCGACTCCGACATGAACTGGTAAAAATCATAAACAGTTCTTTAATATAACTGGCGGTCTTTGGCCTGACTTTACAAGGCCTCTGCAGACAGACGATCGGACGTTAATGCGCGCGACATCCGGAAATAAATTTTATTGCAATTGAAATAAAGATGTCATTTTGGCTAGAATGACAAACGTCGCCGAGCGAACATGAGTTCTTTATTTAATATAAGGAAAAATGAGCGACTGCTTGTGGCGGCCCTTACCGCCAACGCTATGTCGAGCGGGCAGAACGCGCGGGCGACGGGCTGCCGGCTGGCGTGCTAGATTTAGCACGACACAAAATACAAGAGCAGAGCTGTGAGACGCTCGTCGCCCAGCCCGAGGCGCGGGCAGGGATACTACAGGGTGCGTAATGACGACATCTTGCCGTACTACAGTAACTATGGCACGATGGCCGATGGGCCTTCTTAATTCGGACGGGTTATAATGTCAAGCCGCGCGTGCCGCCCGCTCAAGGCAGCGTTGGGCCTTATACTGCCCATCCATAACTTGGGACCGACCAGTGTGGCGGCGCAAAGCACTTTCTTGTAGAATTCCGACAGTGCAGTGTGGAGACGCATTTTTGAATCAGGAATTTGCCGGCTTAGAATAGCATCACCCCATTTCTTTCCCGTGGGTGTCGTAAAAGGCGACGAAGGGACTCGAGGGTGTGTATTGCAATTTTAGGCGATGGGCTGACAACCTGTCACTATGGCGATACACAATTTTCCTAATGACCCTCCAATGTTTGTCAGACGTGGCGTAAATGTCCGTTTTTCGTTTACGCTCTGCCTACCCCGCAGGGGATATAGGCGTGATTTATGATTTATGAATATGAATTTAATTCCGCTTGCGTCAATTTTGTTTAGACAATTTGAACTGTCTAACTACTCGTATCACACTAAGTAAGTAGTAGAATGTGCTATTCAAGTTGATATAAGGTATATACCACTCGTTGTAGTCTGGCGCATGCGAATTTGGATTACTGCTGTTTCAAATGACAGCCTAAAATAATGTTCAATCTTAGATCAACTATTTATGTACACTTTATGCACTTCCTATACAGTAATTTTAAATTAAATTATCTTACCTTATATGAATAGTCATATGGTGTTGTTGGTTCATCTGCTCCTTCATCGCGATACATCTAATAAAAGTAATATTAACATTTAGGGACTTACTATCTTAATAAAAAAAGGGCCTTATCACAAAAAGTTAGACATGCGTTGCGGCGTGTTTGAATAAAATCTTTATAAAAAATGAAAAACTTAGAAACGCGTTTAACGCATTTCTAACTTTTTATGGGAAGGTCATTTTTATTAGGATAGCCATAAAGTAATCGAATGATAGACAAATCAAACTACAATAATAAAAATTACCAGTTTTATTCTGAACAATTTAACGATACATTTATACAACCGATACTTTGTTAAATACATCTTCTATCTACATAATAACAACTCTTATACTTAAATACATAACCGTAAAGCTAAATTAGGTACCTACTTATTCTAATTTATAGATAAATACGAAAGTAAGTCTTTTAATAACAAATGCCATATTTTAGGTAGGTTTGCATGTTATTTACTTTATAATAATTATATATAAGTATAACATTTACAGTGGCTGGCGAAAGAATCTTTCTGGCAGTGTTTATTTGTTTTAATAAGATTTTATGGATATTTCAACATACAAAAGTATGTTATTTAAAACTTTTGGGATAATGAGTAATTTGTGAAAAAATTTGCACATAATTTTTTTGAAAGTTTTATGTGGTTGGTACTAACTACATTAAAGTGCCAATTTTGTACATTTTAGCTGTAATGAAATATAGATAATCAATAATTTTGATGTTTTAAAGCAGAAATAACATGAATGATAAGATGGCGTGTAACCGTACTAAGTACACAAGCTACATAAGTCAACTCATTACCCAATCTACAGGACTACAATTCGTATAAATAATGCAGAACCTCATGGCATAATAATGAAAACAAGCATACAGCTTTCTAAAACTATTATTTTAAAAAATATATATGCAGAACGTAAGGGACAGCCCTCAGAATATTGATAGCATGCAGACCATGAAAACGAGGAACTATTCCTATGGAACATATGTCAGGAAAATACAAAATCACGATCGGCTGACTGCCTTTACTACGGAAAGTATTTATTTTTTACGTCTTTTGCGTAATAATGCCAGAGCAAAGTTGTTCAGATTCTTGGTTTGAATGCACTATCAGTATTTGGAGGGCTGTATCTTATACTCCGAATATAGTTGTTATAATTTCTTATCCCGATTCGTTTGCCATGAAACTCTGTAATAGAAGCAAGTGAGGCCACCGAGAGTTATGATAGTCTTCATAATCTATAGTATCGGAACTCTCTGCGGTCCCACGGCGTCAACTAGACCTGGTGAGCGAAGGCGACCCTGAACACGTCCTGGTAGTCGCTGACGAAGTGCACGTCCATGCCCTCGCGGATGAAGGACGGCAGGTCGTCGAAGTCGCGCCGGTTCTCCTCCGGCAGGATCACGCAGTTCACGCCTACGCGCTTGGCCTGCACAAACAGGATATACATACATACATATATCACGCCTTTATCCCTTGCGGCCGCAAAAAGCGGACATTTACGCCACGTCTGACAAACATTTGAAGGTAATTCGGAAAATTGTGTATCGCCATAGTGACAGGTTGTCAGCCCATCGCCTGAAATTGGAATACACACCCTCGAGTCCCTTCGTCGCCTTTTACGACAGGATAGACATTTGTTGCTAACATTTTGATGGGTGAACCAGTCCATGAAACAGATTTTTTTTACTCAAGGAACATAGGACAAAAGAAAAATGTCCCTTCCATACAAATTGACCCGGCCCTCACTCACTCACCCGGTACTCATTTTGTATGGGAGGTATTTTTTCATATTTCAACCTAGGGGAAAGTTGATCAGTTTCATGGACTGATTCACACATAAAAAATTGCAGCCTATTATAGCATATGCCCCGAGCCATATGTAGTGTAAAAAATACTGCAAATGACAAGGTTTACCCCCTTAGGATGTAAATACAAAATATTAAAGGGGAAAGTTGTTCAGTTTCATGGGCTAGTTCACACCTTTAAATTTATTCTTTATTTATTTATCAGTTTCATGGGCTTCTTAAACCTTTAAATTTATTCTTTATTTATTTACTTAAACATAGTATACATACACATACAATTCCGTCAAATGCCTTCGATAAACGTCATAAAGGTTTGTCTCGATGACATAATTCCCTACTTGCAGCTAATATTTTTTCACCTGTATATTAGTAATTTACTTAGCATTTCATTTTCTACCAGTCCAGCGATGATTCCACCCGCTGCTAGCAGTGGTAAGTAAAAGTTCAAGGATCTGTGAAAAAAGCATCAACTCACAGCAATAATCTTCTCCTTGATCCCACCGACAGGCAACGCGCGACCAGTTAGCGAGATCTCCCCCGTCATAGCGAGGTTGTTCCGCACAGGTTTCTTCAGCGCCAGGCTGAGTAGTGCTGTTGTGATGGTGCACCCGGCCGAGGGGCCGTCCTTGGGCGTCGCGCCTTCCGGCACGTGCAGGTGGATGTGGCTGGAAGGAGACATATTCTATTATAGCACGTTCACACCATGCACCTTTTTTATTTTTTATTATCATCATAATAAATAAGCAATCCTTAAATAAAAGACGCCGTTAATCCCTGTTTGGGTTTGTCTCGATGTACCTCCGTTCCAATCCCAGCGTACCAAAACGAATAGATATAACTACAATGCAGTCTATCAAATTTATATCGCAAATATAGGTCAAATTGGGCAAGTAAAGAGTAGCTGTGCACCTCATACGTCACGGCCCCGAACCAGTTCGCTAATACAGAATGCTCCATTCCATCCGATGTGTTGTAAATAACCAGCAATTGAAAACCT
This sequence comes from Tuta absoluta, assembly GCA_027580185.1. Classification (NCBI taxonomy): domain Eukaryota; kingdom Metazoa; phylum Arthropoda; class Insecta; order Lepidoptera; family Gelechiidae; genus Tuta; species Tuta absoluta. The sequence continues at coordinate 8,746,100 of JAQAHW010000009.1, forward strand.
GCTCCTGCTCCTGCCGCTGTCGCGAACATTGCTCGAAATACTTTCGCGGAAGTATCAACGCGAGTGAATGTTCACACACTGCCGATATACTCTTCTCGCACCAATATGAGTGAGCGAGATAGCAATACATTCCACACGCGTTCGTGCTGCCGTTTCTTTGACTCGCGCAAAAAAAGCCGACAACCGAGGGAGCACGGGAAGTGGCAGCGGTGTGACGAGTAGCAGCGCGAGTAACCTGTTTACATATTCTGCCCACTTCCCTTACTATTCTCTGCCCATATTGGCATTGTGTGAATTCATTTCAGTGACAGATACGCTGGTCGCGACACTATCTAAGCGAATAAAATATAGGTTGAAATTTTATTAGTGACCGATAGCGGAAACTCAAGACACGCTGGTGATAAGGAACAACTTTCCCTAAGGAACAAAGGATGAAATAAGAAAAAAAATTGTCGTCCCATAGAAAATTGCTAAGTTACTACGGGAGTTTATTTGTCATATTTAGACCTATGTTATTTATATAAAGATGTTCCTCCAGCCCGTCCTCTGTTTAAACAAGCACTTACCTAGTGTTTAAGAAGTTGTTATCAGGATGGTGCTGATGCAGATAGTTCCTGGCGACTGTGAGCGCTATTCTGGCGGACTCCTTCATCACGTCGCCCAGGTGCCCGGTCAGCTCGAGGGAACCGAACGGAGATTTATACAGCTAATTAGTCATATAAGCACTTACCTAGTGTTTAGGAAGTTGTTATCAGGATGGTGCTGATGCAGATAGTTCCTGGCGACTGTGAGCGCTATTCTGGCGGACTCCTTCATCACGTCGCCCAGGTGCCCGGTCAGCTCCAGGGAACCGAACGGAGATTTATACAGCTAATTAGTCATATAAGCACTTACCTAGTGTTTAGGAAGTTGTTATCAGGATGGTGCTGATGCAGATAGTTCCTGGCGACTGTGAGCGCTATTCTGGCGGACTCCTTCATCACGTCGCCCAAGTGCCCGGTCAGCTCCAGGGAACCGAACGGAGATTTATACAGCTAATTAGTCATATAAGCACTTACCTAGTGTTTAGGAAGTTGTTATCAGGATGGTGCTGATGCAGATAGTTCCTGGCGACTGTGAGCGCTATTCTGGCGGACTCCTTCATCACGTCGCCCAAGTGCCCGGTCAGCTCCAGGGAACCGAACGGAGATTTATACAGCTAATTAGTCATATAAGCACTTACCTAGTGTTGAGGAAGTTGTTATCAGGATGGTGCTGATGCAGATAGTTCCTGGCGACTGTGAGCGCTATTCTGGCGGACTCCTTCATCACGTCGCCCAGGTGCCCGGTCAGCTCCAGGGAACCGAACGGAGATTTATACAGCTAATTAGTCATATAAGCACTTACCTAGTGTTCAGGAAGTTGTTATCAGGATGGTGCTGATGCAGATAGTTCCTGGCGACTGTGAGCGCTATTCTGGCGGACTCCTTCATCACGTCGCCCAAGTGCCCGGTCAGCTCCAGGGAACCGAACGGAGATTTATACAGCTAATTAGTCATATAAGCACTTACCTAGTGTTCAGGAAGTTGTTATCAGGATGGTGCTGATGCAGATAGTTCCTGGCGACTGTGAGCGCTATTCTGGCGGACTCCTTCATCACGTCGCCCAAGTGCCCGGTCAGCTCCAGGGAACCGAACGGAGATTTATACAGCTAATTAGTCATATAAGCACTTACCTAGTGTTGAGGAAGTTGTTATCAGGATGGTGCTGATGCAGATAGTTCCTGGCGACTGTGAGCGCTATTCTGGCGGACTCCTTCATCACGTCGCCCAGGTGCCCGGTCAGCTCCAGGGAACCGAACGGAGATTTATACAGCTAATTAGTCATATAAGCACTTACCTAGTGTTCAGGAAGTTGTTATCAGGATGGTGCTGATGCAGATAGTTCCTGGCGACTGTGAGCGCTATTCTGGCGGACTCCTTCATCACGTCGCCCAGGTGCCCGGTCAGCTCCAGGGAACCGAACGGAGATTTATACAGCTAATTAGTCATATAAGCACTTACCTAGTGTTGAGGAAGTTGTTATCAGGATGGTGCTGATGCAGATAGTTCCTGGCGACTGTGAGCGCTATTCTGGCGGACTCCTTCATCACGTCGCCCAAGTGCCCGGTCAGCTCCAGGGAACCGAACGGAGATTTATACAGCTAATTAGTCATATAAGCACTTACCTAGTGTTCAGGAAGTTGTTATCAGGATGGTGCTGATGCAGATAGTTCCTGGCGACTGTGAGCGCTATTCTGGCGGACTCCTTCATCACGTCGCCCAAGTGCCCGGTCAGCTCCAGGGAACCGAACGGAGATTTATACAGCTAATTAGTCATATAAGCACTTACCTAGTGTTGAGGAAGTTGTTATCAGGATGGTGCTGATGCAGATAGTTCCTGGCGACTGTGAGCGCTATTCTGGCGGACTCCTTCATCACGTCACCCAGGTGCCCGGTCAGCTCCAGGGAACCGAACGGAGATTTCTCGTCCACGGAGTGATTGCGAAGCGCCGTCTCGATGAATAATGTACTGCCACCTGGATTATATATATTACGTATTAAGTAGGGATTTCTACCTGGATACCCGGGTCCGGGTATACCTGAGTATTTTAGGCTTTTAGTACCCGGGCCTAAACAACGAACGTACCCGGGTATCCGAGAAAAAGAGATAGATAGTTTGATTGAATATAAACAGATGAGTAAGAAAATCCAGTTTTTTATTTTTCAATTTAAGGGCTTAAAAAAATATCTATCCAAGAATAAATGCTATCTTTTTTATATTGATTTATTGTTTTCAGACTGTGGACTTGTGTATGTTTGTAACAAATAGCCAAAAAACAGATCATAATCTACTAGACAGAAAATCAAAAATTCTTTCACCGTTAGAAAACTACATTACCCCTGAATAAATTAAGCAAAATTTTACAATGGCAAAATGATTAACAATGAGTGAAATCCTAAAAAAATATTCTGTAATAAAAAAAACGATACCCGAGTATCTAAATTGGAAGGGTATTCGAAAACCATAGTATTACGTCACCGTAAGAAACAGATATGGAAAATAATACACTCGTGATTTTTTTGTTTTATTTAATTTAAATTAGCTCCTTCGTACCTACAGCATATCTTTTTTTATACAAGTTTTCTAAGATTGCAGCCATACCACGCGTTAGTGGCATTAAGATACACTTGCATTATTTCAAAGGCAACGTTTAAGCCGCGGTTGCCCAGATGGAAGAGGCATCTCTAGCACTGATAGCCAAAATCGCACGGGTTCAAATGAAAATGAAAATGTTGCACGGGTTCAAATGAAAATGTTGCAAGTTGCCTAAAATTTCATACATATCGAGACTGATAGGAAAATACTATACCGAAAGAATAATTATTTATTAGGAGATAAGTTGTCGAAAAACTTTATATTAAAACCGCCCAGCGGTTTAACTCGCTGCTACCCGTTTTCCTGAAGGATCAAGATTTTTTCCGCAGTAATGGGTACCTAAAACCTCATGAATCACTCTATCTATGTTTAAAAAAACGCATCGAAAATAGTTGCGTAGTTTTAAACACACCATGACAAGCGACTTCATTTTGTACTATGCCGTGTGATGCCAGCTTTGAATATCATCACCCCATTTATTTCCCGTGGGTGTCGTAAGCGGCGACTAAGGCGCTCCAGGGTTACACGTGTATTGCATTTTTAGGCGATGGGCTGACAATCTGTCACTATGCTGTTACACAATCTTCTGAAAGACCCCTGAAATGTTAGTCAGAGACATCTATCTCTTTTTTTAGCGTGGGACACCAAGTCGTCCAACGACCCGATGAACCCTGGTGTCAGAGTTTTTCAACTGCCAACTACCACTAGTAGGCCTCTGACATAGTTGTGTTATGACTGCCGTCTAAGTAATCATAGATAGCAACCGGGACCGACGGCTTAACGTGCTCTCCGAAGCACGGAACCTTTTTTTTTTCGGACAATCAGTTGGTTCACCCTGCAATGTCCTAACCAGACCAGGAACAAATTCACAAAGTGATAAATATATCAACTTTGTGAGTGTCCCACCGAGAATCGAACCGGGAACTACCACTGCGCCACATCGGCCGTCAGAGACATAGGTGTGATATATGTATTTATATAGTGATGAACCGTAATCTCACCCATAGCAGTCCAAGCCAGGCCCATGACAACGCCGGGCGGGGTGATGTCGTACATCCTGTCGTGTTTGAAGGTCGGCTTGCCAACTAAATCTGACAGGTTGTCGTCGGTCACTACCAGTTTGTCGGCTTCCTTTTTCACGATCTTGAAGGCTACTTTCCGTGCAATCTGGAAGAATAAAGTTTAGGTTAAAGTATTTTACCGATTACCTGTGAGTAGGGAATGCAATCTCGAGCCGAGATTGGCAACTCGAGATCTCGTTCGAGATCTCAGGGTTCGAGATTGACCAACTCGAGATCTCGTTGGATTATTGGTCGAGATTTCGAGATCGAGATCGAGATTTTGTTTGTTTCATATAATTTTGGTAAAGATTGTACTTTTTTACTTTAAGATTAGAAAGTAAGAGTAATAAAGACCACGTTCTGACTTTTTATAATATTTTGTAATATTTGGCAAATGAAACACAGCATTGATTGAACATTACATAAAAATAATCAACTTTTATTCAGGAAAAAAACACAATGTCAAAAGCTTAGACAATGTCAGTGTTCTTTGACATATTTATATTTCACATTGAAAACTATCTAATATAGAAAAATACTGAATGTTATTAGTTATTGTATAGATGAATAATGAGTTTCACTCGAAAACACGAAATGCACAGTGACGACAATGCGAGTAAGTAAACAATAAACAAGCTCTTGGGATTGGTCGGTCGCGTCGCGTCAATCCCCCGTCCCGTACCCCCCGCAACGCACCCGATCAATGGGTATCGGCTGCTAGGTCCTGCCGCCGCCAGCAAACGCCAGACACTGAGCGGACGCACATCAATGAACACGTCAATGCCCTAGGCAAGCTCATTCTCGAAATCTCGAAAATCTCGATGGATTTTTTCGAGATTTCGAATGATTTTTCTGAGACGAGATCGCCTTTTTCGAGATCTCGATCTCGAAAAATTGCTCGAGATCTTGGGGATTTCGAGATCTCGCGAGATCGAGATTGCATTCCCTACCTGTGAGTACTAATGAATGGTCTAAAATAGGAAAAATATACCTATCATATGGCCTCAATTCGAGATAACAATCCACAAAGTTTCAAATTTGTAACAAGACTTTTTTATATTTTTAATAGATAGTTTATCGCATCATTAAATTATTTTTTATTTTATTTTGTTTTATAATCAGTGATTTTAATTTTTAAAAAAAGTTTTTGTTTAGCTCGAACAAAACAACTAAGCTGCTGAAAACAAAATTTATTTGCCTACCACGTAATGACCTTTAATAAAAAAACTGATTGACATTTACAGATGAATGAATGAAGTTTTCTCCACAGATCGTTTTCTCTCTGGTTGACTTGGCGAAGCAAAGGAATTTTTCAGGGTAATCCTAACTTTGTAAGTTTTCACATCTTTTCAAAATATTTCAAAAACGATTGCATTAAGAAAATATGTATATCTTAATAAGCATCCCAAACACTCTAAACGATATATATATATTTTGTATCTAACATAAAATGAAATGTTGTGGATTCTCTTGACTTATCTTAAATTAGCACTGTCACTCCGTCAAATAGGTTTAGAAAAGGAAAGAAGTCAATGTTTCAAAATGAAATGTTTATTGCTTGTTAATGCCGTGTGATGCCGGCTTACAATAGTATCACCCCATTTCTTTCCCGTGAGTGTCGTAAGAGGCGACTAAGGGACTCGAAACCTTCATGTGTTTAACAATTTTAGGCGACAGGCTGACAATCTGTCACTATAGTTATAACAATTTGTCTGAAACGGCTCTGAAATATTTATCGAACGTGGCGATAACGACTGTATTTATACGGTTTGCCTGACACCTGCACGTTGGAGGACCTGTGGAATGCTTCCGACGAGGCCATCCGCGTCGCTACTTACTGGTCCAAGCTCGTATAATACACCATACATACATACATATATCACGCCTTTATCCCTTGCGGGGTAGGCAGAGCGTAAACGACCGAAAAAACGGCCACTTACACCACTTCTGACAAACGTTTGAGGATCATTCGGAAAATTGTGTATCGCCATAGTGACAGGTTGTCAGCCGATCGCCTAAAATTCCTATTCACACCCTCGAGTCCCTTCGTCGCCTCTTACGACTCCCACGGGTAAGAAATGGAGTGATGCTATTCTAAGCCGGCATCACACGGCAAATACACCACCATACATAATATTAGCTATCGACACGCTAGAAGAAGAATGCTATGCCTATACCGCAAGAGGGAAAGGCATGATGTGTGTGTGTTGATACCTTCTCGATGTGTTTCTGCAGGTTCCTGACGCCGCTCTCCCGGCAGTAGGACCTGATCAGCGAGTGCAGTGCATCCGCGCTGAGGTCCAGCTGCACCTCGCTGAGGCCGCAGTTCTTGCGAGCGGTCGGCACCAGGTACTGCTGGGCGATCGCCAGCTTCTCTTCCGCTACGTAACCTGCACGATAAAATCAAAAGAATTGACATCATAATATTTTGAGCGTTACCACATAAATGTTATAGCACGTTCACATAATGCCAATATGGGCAGGGAAATAGTAAGGGAAGTGGGCAGCGCGAGTGTGTCAACAGGTTACTACTCGTCATGCCGCTGCCACTCCTCGATTGTCGGACTTTCGTGCGCGGTTTCACGCGCGGCCTGCGTTTGTTACTTATATCACACCTCGGACACTGGCGCTCAAATGTATGAATCAAACGCGTTGCTACGCACACAGTCTAAGCTCGCGTAGGTGAACGCGAACCATGCTTGTGTGTGTGAGACAACATGTCAGGGTTGCCGCCATTTTGCGTTCGCGAATCGGGAATGCAATGTGCGGCAGTATGAAATGACCTTCGTCGTCGCGCCCTTGCTAGCCGGTGTCTGAGCGTCCTCCGAGCGCGGGTGGGCGGCGCTTGTAGGGGGAGGCAGGGAGTGACCATACTGTACGCTAGTACTATTAATTATACTGTGCTTATATAGTCTTTAAGGGAAATCCGCAGAGACTACAATTAATGATGGAATTCATTTAAGCATAACTTGAAAACTGTAAGTATCATCAACATACTTTTAAGACAATTAGTGTACAGAATTTAATGCAGAATATTTTACTCCTTGGAAGTTTTTGTGTAACATTAACCGTTTTTGAATAAAAGCAGAAAAACCGAAAGTAGGGACATAAAAAGTGGGGGAGGGAACATTCATTTGACAGCTTGTTCACCCTTAAATTATTAATTACACATTTATAAAAACTACAATCATACCAAGTTTCATGCTTGCTTCGGGATGGGACTGTACTCAGAGCTAACAAGCCGTATTAGTACAACAACTTTCAAATTCACACATTTTCGACCATCACAGAAACAATGCACCACAGTTTGCTTTCTCATTTATCCGCTTGTCCAACTCGACTCTATAAATCTTATTTACATACATAAACAGCCACCGGACATAGGCCTCTCTCTATTTGGTATTGCTTTGACAGGGAACACTGCTGCCCATTCCTGTGATAGATTTATCCCTCAGTCGCTTTTTACGACACCTACGTACGGGTTGTATTGAGGCGATGCTTTAGCCGGCATCCGACGGCAAATCTTTTTAGAGCTCTAAAAACTTACCAGACATGGCGAATCTTTGCTCTAAAAACGTACCAGACAGGGCAAATATTTTGTAAAGAGCTCTAAAAACTTACCAGACATGGCAAATCTTTTTTTAAAGAACTCTTAAAACGTACCAGACATTTTTTTATTTTTATTAATAATAGGTTTGCTTTTGACTGTAGTCTAGGTCATAGGACAGAGACAGAGTCTAAGATGGAGCGAGCTCACCCAGAAGAAGCCTGTTCACTCTTACTTTGAAGAGATTAGGGTTGTATGCGTTTGGAAACACAGACGCAGGTAGCAGGTAGACATGGCAAATCTTTTTTTAAAGAGCTCTAAAACGTACCAGACATATCGATAAGCTCCATGCGGTCTCTCAGCGGCTCGGGGATCTGTTCGACGACGTTGGCGGTGCAGATGAACAGCACCTTGGAGAGGTCCACCGGCACGTCCAGGTAGTGGTCCAGGAAGTTCGCGTTCTGCTCCGGGTCCAGGAGTTCTAGAAGGGCCGAGGATGGGTCGCCGTGGACACCCCTGGGTGAAAATATATATAATAGAATGTCGGAAAACAAATGTATTGTAGTTTAGTGCGAAATTTAAGTACGATTATATTTCTTTTTTTTTTGTGTATGGGCACCCGCTTTTACTCTTTCTGTTTATCTTTTGGTTGGCCGGTAGAGAATGCCGCGTGGCATTAGGCCCGCCCTTTGTACTTTCTGTGCAATAAAGTTTAATAAATAAATAAAACAATCCATAATCAAAAATAAGTATGTGGAGGATACCCTTGCCGTGTGATGCCGGCAAGGGTATCCTCCACAATAGAATAGCATCACCCCATTTATATCCTATGGGAGTCGCAAGAGGCGACTGAGGGATTCGAGAGTGTGTATAGTAATTTTAGGCGATAGGCTGACAACCTGGCACTATGGCGATACACAATTTTACGAATGATCCTCAAACGTTTGTCAGTCATGGCGTAAATGTCCGTTTTTTTGGGGCCATTTACGTTCTGACTACCCCGCAAAGGATAAAGGCGTGATATATGTATGTACTAGCTTTTACCCGCGACTTCGTCCGCGTTACATAGTTTTTTTAGAAACAGGTTCAGGTTTAGGTGGGCTCCTGATGGTACACCTGGTGGTCTACATAAGGTACTCCAGATCCTCAATGTCCTTGTGAAAAGAAGCGGCCCATCATACTGAAAAACTTTTGTTTTGGAACCATTTCTGTATCTCTAATAGTTTAGGTAGGCTCCTGATGGTAAACCTGGTGGTCTATATAAGGTACTCCATATCCTCAATGTCCTTGTGAAAAGAAGCGGCCCATCATACTGAACAACTTTTGTTTTGGAACCTTGCCTGTATATCTAATAGTTTAGCTGGGCTCCTGGTGGTACACCTGGTGGTCTACATAAGGTAATCCAGATCCTCAATGTCCTTGTGAAAAGAAGCGGCCCATCATACTGAACAACTTTTGTTTTGGAACCATTTCTGTATCTCTAATAGTTTAAGTGGGCTCCTGATCGTACACCTGGTGGTCTACATAAGGTACTCCAGATCCTCAATGTCCTTGTGAAAAGAAGCAGCCCATCATACTGAACAACTTTTGTTTTGGAACCATTTCTGTATCTCTAATAGTTTAGGTGGGCTCCTGATGGTATACCTGGTGGTCTATATAAGGTAATCCAGATCCTCAATGTACTTGTGAAAAGAAGCGGCCCATCATACTGAACAACTTTTGTTTGGGAACCATGCCTGTATCTCTAATAGTTTAGCTGGGCTCCTGATGGTACACCTGGTGGTCTACATAAGGTACTCCAGATCCTCAATGTCCTTGTGAAAAGAAGCGGCCCATCATACTAAACAACTTTTGTTTCGGAACCATGCCTGTATCTCTAATAGTTTAAGTGGGCTCCTGATCGTACACCTGGTGGTCTACATAAGGTACTCCAGATCCTCAATGTCCTTGTGAAAAGAAGCAGCCCATCATACTGAACAACTTTTGTTTTAGAACCATGCCTGTATATCTAATAGTTTAAGTGGGCTCCTGATCGTACACCTGGTGGTCTACATAAGGTACTCCAGATCTTTAATGTCCTTGTGAAAAGAAGCAGCCCATCATACTGAACAACTTTTGTTTTGGAACCATTTCTGTATCTCTAATAGTTTAGGTGGGCTCCTGATGGTATACCTGGTGGTCTATATAAGGTACTCCATATCCTCAATGTCCTTGTGAAAAGAAGCGGCCCATCATACTGAACAACTTTTGTTTTGGAACCATGCCTGTATTGCCTGTATCTCTAATAGTTTAGCTGGGCTCCTGGTGGTACACCTGGTGGTCTACATAAGGTACTCCAGATCCTCAATGTCCTTGTGAAAAGAAGCGGCCCATCATACTGAACAACTTTTGTTTTGGAACCATGCCTGTATCTCTAATAGTTTAGCTGGGCTCCTGGTGGTACACCTGGTGGTCTACATCTGTACTCCAGACCCTCGAATGGTGATAAAAAGTAGCCTATGTCCGTTCTCGGTATGCTAGCAATCTCTGTGCCAAGTTTCATGAAGATCGGTTCAGCGGTTTGGCCGTGAAAGCGTAGCAGACAGACAGACAGACAGACAGAGTTACTTTCGCATTTATAATATTAGTGTGGGTGGATGTAAGATACCCGCGTCACAGGTTTTCACCTAGTGCCAGATATACTATTCTTTGTTATATAAAATAACTAGATTTCCGCCCAGCGGTTTCACCCACTGCCACTCATTTTCCTGTAAAAATAGTTGTTTTCCCGCGGTAAAAAGAGGCCTATGTGTTATTCAGGGTTATACTTTACCTGTGTTCCATATTTTATCCAAATCGGTCAAGCTGTTTGAGCGTGAAGAGGTAACAAACATACACACACACACACACACACGCAAACTCTCTGATTTATAATATTAGTACGGATTTTGGAACAAACATAATTTTTATTGTAATAGACTTGAATCACTTTCACCTATGTTCATGTTTTGTATTTACAGCGTAACATAAAGTTTTTTTTTTTCTAATAGAAATACACAATACAACGTTGGCTCATATTCAATTTGGACTACGAGATGTTTACAAAACTATAAGTCATACAACAAACTTTTATATGACTTACATACATATACCACGCCTATATCCCTTGCGGGGTAGGAAGAGCTTAAACGGCCGAAAAAACAGTTACTCGCGCTATGTCTCACACACATATGAGGGTCATTCAGATAATTATGTAGCACTATAAGGACAAGTTGTCAGCCCATCGCCTAAATTGCAATACACACCCTCGAATCCCTTAGTTGCCTCATACGACACCAACGGGAAAGAAATGGGGTAATTCTATTCTAAGCCGGCATCACACGGCGTCTATCTTCATAACTAACATTTATACGACTTACTTGCCAATCTTGTCGACTTTTTCGATTAGCACCAGTGAGTTTTCACTGCGATTTTATTTACACTGTTCTAATTTTCTGGGCATAACTGCTACGTGTGGGGCGTGGGCATCTGTCATCCATCATACATACATACACATATCACGCCTATTATCCCTTGCGGGGTAGGCAGAGCGTAAACGGCCGCAAAAACGGACATTTACGCCACATAGGGCCGCCATTCGGAAAATTGTGTATCGCCATCATCGCCATAGTAAAAGTTTGTCAGCCCATCGCCTAAAATTGCAATACACACCCTCGAGTCCCTTAGTTGCCTCATACGACACCAACGGGAAAGAAATGGGGTGATGCTATTCTAAGCCGGCATCACACGGCATCTGTCATCATAACTAACATTTATACGACTTACTTGCCAATCTTGTCGACTTTTTCGATTAGCACCAGTGAGTTTTCTTTCACTGCGATTTTATTTACACTGTTCTAATTTTCTGGGCATAACTGCTACGTGTGGGTATCTGTCGTATTTAACATTTATCCCTTTATAAGACGATGGGAAGAATGTTCCCACCTAAAATTTAACCTTAACTACCCGCAATAGATTTCAAAACCAATAGAAAAAATTTACATGCTCTGGCTGTTAAAGGGTTATACGACTTATGTTAAAGATGCGTAGACAATAATGATAATAATGATCGATGGAGTTCATTTCTACCCAGTGCAAACATTTGTATTATTTAATAGTGATAATTATAACACAGTGTTAGGTAGGATGGATTTCAACAACTTACTTGCCAATCTTGTCGACTTCATCGATAAGCACCAGTGGGTTTTCAGTGCCAGTCTTCTTCAGACACTGCACAAGTTTCCCCGGCATGGCTCCGACGTACGTGCGCCTGTGCCCCTTTATTTCCGCGACGTCTGTCATCCCGCCCACAGAGAATCTGAAGTATTGCCGGTTGAGGGCGCGCGCGATCGAGCGAGCTGGGGTCAATCAAAGGTAAAGTTCAAAGAGACATTTTAGTTGTAATGCATAATGTGTGCAATTTGTATGTATGTATGTTATAACTTTATTGCATCAAATTAATAACACAAAAAACACATATAACAGAAAAGGCAAGACACAAAGGCGGACTTATCCCATTAAGCGATCTCTCCCAGTCAACCTTTCAGAAATCCAGAGGACATGGTGTGCGCAGGTAAACTATAGTACGAGGTAATTGAAAAAGAAATAATTGACACTAAATATAGCAGTTAAAGAATAGTAATAAATAAATAATAGAAATATATTTCATCCTTATGCTAAGTTCACACAATGCATCTGCTCCTGCTCCTGCCGCTCTGGCGAAAGTATCAACGTGGGTAAGTGTTCACACACTGCTCTCATACTCTTCTGACAGCAATACGATAGAGCGAAATAGCAATACATCCCACTGACGCTCGTGCTGCCATTCGTTTGACTGAGCACGAAAAGCCGACACTCGCGGGAGCACGGGAAGTGGCAGCGGCATGACGAGTAGCAGCGCGAGTTTACTTTTTACATGCTCGCGCTGCCCACTTCCATTACTATTTCCTTGCCTATGCAAGTTTTTACAAAAATAAACTTTGCGGAGTATAATTTCATAATTTTCCTTCAAAATTCTATTATTATTCATGTTTGAAAGCTGCTGTCACGATCAAAACCAGCGCCAAGTGTAAACTTTAAATCAATGACATAAAAAAACGCAGTCGTAGTCATTGTTGCAGTGTCACACCTCGGCTACTCCATACAACGGGCTCATTTTAAACGACAGAATTTTTACTTGTAAATATAGGGTTTATGACAATGCTCAAAGTTTTGAGTAGGTCAACAACACCCAAACAACAGTTGATCAAAGACTCAACAACAAGTGAATACCATCTGAACAACAACTGAAGAACACGTGCTTACGCACGTACTAACATTTTGAATTTAGAAATATAAATTAAGCGCTATAATTAGGCTCTCTACTTATTTTGATTTTTTGAAATTTTGTGTGTCGGGGGCTGGGATGCGGGGAGGTGATTGTCCGTGCTGTATGTATAATATACAGGATGTAAGGAAAAGAACTGCGTTCCTTTTAAGGGATGAATCAGCCTATGAAACTGAAAACCTTTCTCAAGGAACATAGGTCGAAATATGAAAGAAGAATTTTAACCTCACATACAACCAGACTTGGTCGGCTGCTACATTTTGTATGGGAGGTCTTTACCATGTTTTGCCTGCAATAAGTTATGTTTGATTTGGTCTTTTTTTTCATATTTCGACCTATGTTCCTGGAGGAAAGTATATCAGTTTCATGGACTGGTTCATCCCATCCAATAAAATTGAAAGGAACGCAGTACTTTTCCATACACCCTGTTTACTACACAGTATTGGTTATTCTGTGGCAGTGTCGTCCTTACCTATACTAGTTTTCCCCACACCAGGCGGTCCATGGAAGCAGAGAATCTTGCCCTGAGTCGATCCCTTCAGCTGCGAGACGGCTATGAACTCCAGGATCCGCTTCTTGATGTCTTCCATGCCGTAGTGGTCTTCGTCTAGGATGACCTGAGCGTCTTCCAGCTTGAGGTTCTCTTCGGAAGTGATGCCCCAGGGTAGGGAGGTTAGCCAGTCCAAGTAGCAGCGGGTTACGCTAAAGAGAGACAATCACAATAAAATAAAGTCGCTTCCCGTTGAGTAGTGTCTCGTGGTATGGTTGGATTTTAAAAACTTCCCAACGAAATTTTAATAGATGAGGTGATTCAAGAGGAAGGATATGATTTTAGCCCCAGGGCTTTGAAACCTACACATGACTGGTTGTTGGGGAGCTAGGGCTCACCCGATGAAGTTTGTGTGGTAGTTCAAACAACCAGCCCATTCTAACCGGTACATGCCGGTAGTTTCCATAATGGAGAATAAATCGGCGGGGGCGTGGGTTGCTTGAAAAGCTTGTGGAGTGTTGTGATCTACTCGCAATGGCTGCAGCAGGTTGTTATGTATAATACATGCCGGAAAAACGGTTATCAGTGGGTAAAACCGGTGGGTAGGCCGGTGGGCCGCTAATAAGTACAAAATAATAAGCTTTTTAATAGTCATGTGAAAAAGATAATTATCCTTTAATTTCAATTACAAATACTAGGTACTATGTACTTTTAACTTGAAAATAAAATATGACATAAATTGATGTAGGTTTACGCGACTTATTTGTTTAATAATAAAATTATATCAATAAACTGTTTTGAAAGCGACTATCTAAATAAAGCACGGAAGTTTATAAATTGAACAGAACACGAACATTAAAATAACTAGATTTCCGCCCACGGGTTTCACCCGCTGCAACTCATTTTCCCGTGGTTATAGTTGTTTTCCCGCGGTAAAAAGTGGCCTATGTGTTATTCCAGGTTATACTCTACCTGTGTTTTAAATTTCATCCAAATCGGTCAAGCCGTTTGAGCGTGAAGAGGTAACAAACATACATACACACACACGCACACACACTAACTCTAAGATTTATAATATAAGTACGGATTAAAGGTCGTAGCACACATATCAACTCGTAAACGGAACGTAAACGTATCAACTCGAGCCGTTCAGTATTCTTTGTATGAAATTCCCTACTGCAACGCACACTTATCGGAATCGTAACGTAATCGCCTCGCCTCGGGACAAGCTCACAAACCGCAGTACGGTGCGTGGTCGACTTGCCGTACCCGCGCTTACGTCTCTCCGTACGCTGTCTTACGACTCTCCGTACCCTAGCTTCGTCCCTCTACCCTACCCTAGCCCAGCCGTCGTCAACCAGCGACCGGCGAGCCGTAAGCGCGGCGTCGCCTAGCCGTAGCCGAGTCGATTCGGAGCTACTGATCGCACGGTGACGCGCTTACGATAGGTTGACGCCTGGTTGACGCCTGGTTGACGGCGAGGCGATACGGTGACGATCCCTTTCCGAGTTGATATGTGTGCTAAGACCTTTAGGTAGAATCCTATGAGCAACTTACTTGAACTCGGAGCTATGGCTCTCGAGGAAGTTGAGCTTGTTCAGCTCCTCGTCTATAACCGTCTGCACGGCTTGCGGCACCGTCCTGTCAGCGAGGCGCTCGCGGAACTTGTCACCGATGGCGTCTTTGTCGTCTTTCTCCAGACCTAACTCCTTCTTTATGATCTGCAATGACAATAGAATAAAAAACGTGATTTAAGGTGTGTGATTTCTATTATTTTCAAAAGCTGTAAATACTTTTATCTACACTCGTCTCATAATGTTCGAATTATGAATTCGAAAACAGATGCATAATGACCTACTTTATGCATTCTGCCTATAAAAAATAGGGTTTACTATAAATTACAGAAGCGTAATGACTTAATGAGAAAACTCTAAATACGATAAAGTTGAGAAATGAAACGAAGTTTTTTTTGCCAATACTCAAATCGCTATCTTCCGCCGCACCTGACAGTTGTTGTTGTACGGTAATTTTTCGGATGTTCTTCAGTTGTTTTAATAGGTTTTTGTTCTGTTGTTGTTGAGATGTTGTTCAGATGTTGTTCAGTTGTTGTTCAGATGTTGATTAGTTGTTGTTCAGATGTTATTCTGATGTTGTTCAGTTGTTTTTCAGTTGTTGTTCAGTTGTTGTTCAGTGTTGTTCAGTGTTGTTCAGTTGTTGTTCAGTTGTTTAGTTATTTGCTGTTGAGACTCGACATCTAAACAACTGTAAGTAAAGAATCTTCAAAAATTCATATCAAGCCATTACGTTCTCGTATTGAATTTGACCATGTATCGGGCCTTGCAATCGCCGGTGCGGACGTTTGAAAAAGTGTTCAACTGAGTTAATTTTTTAGAGTGTAGATAAAATAGTGTATGCAACTGCATATAATTAGGCATTAGAATGCTCGTGTCAATCTATTATCACACTCGGCTACGCCTCGTGTGAGAAACAGACACTCGCATTCTAATGACCCCCATTATATGACAGTTGCATAAACTACTATTATGTGTAGTAGTCCTACTATTATTATAAATGTGAAAGTTTGTATGTTTGTTTGTTTGATACTTTTTTATTTTTTCTTAAGTATGGGTTTGCTCTTGACTCTAGTCTAGGTCATAGGACAGAGACAGTGTCTAAGATGGAGCGAGCTCACCCAGAAGAAGCCTGTTCCCTCTTTCTTTGAAGAGATTAGGGTTGTATGCGTTTGGAAACACAGACGCAGGTAGTGAGTTCCACTCTTACTCTCGATACTTCTCCACTAACTACTGAACCGATTGTAATGAAATTTGGCACACATATAGAGAGCTATATGGAAAGGTCTATGCTCGGTATCTCTATAATGGATAAAATCCGGAATGAGACTATCCGCAGAAAGACCAAAGTAACGGACATAGTCTGGAAGTAAAGCAAACTGAAGTGGCAGTGGGCTGGGCACATTAGACGTAGAACCGACGGACGGTGGGGTAAGCGGGTTCTCGAGTGGAGGCCACGCCTCGGCAAGCGTAGTGTTGGACGACATCCGGCCAGATGGACCGATGACTTAAAGAAGGCGGCTGGTAGCGACTGGATGGCGAAAACGGGAGATCGTGCCCTATGGTGTACCCTGGGGGAGGCCTACATCCAGCAGTGGACTGCAATAGGCTGATGTATGTATGTATGTATGTATGTACACATATTTATGTAGAAGGTAACATGAATAAACACATAGGATAGTTTTATCACCACTTATGCGGGCAACGCCGCGGGTATCAGCTACTGATATATAAAGTAAGTAGAAGTGAGATTCAGAGCCAACTATAATGTACATTACCAACTAACGGCCGATGTGGCGCAGTGGTAATGCGACTGCCTGCGACGCAAAGGTTCCGGGTTCGTTTCTCGGCACGTTTATATTTATCACTTTGTGATTTTTTTCCTGTCTGGTAAGGACATTGGGTGGGCCACCTGAATTCACCTGATTGTCCGAAAAGAAAGATGGTTCCGTGCTACGAAGGCCACGTTAAGCCGTCGGTCCCGGTTGCTGTCTATGATAACATAGACGGCGGGTCGTTACACAACCATGTCAGAGGCCTATTACTAGTAGTAGGCGCTTGAAAAACTCTAAACATCAGGGTTCACCGCGTCATTGGACGACATGATACAAAAAGAAGAATAATTACCAACTAAAAAATAAATTAATATCATCATAATAGATTAGCCTATAGCAGTCCACTGCTGGACGTTGGCCTCTCCCAGGGTATGCAATAAGGCACGATCTGCCGGATAAATGAATATGTTCGCATTTAAATGGTTCAAAGAAGCAATTATGTTATACATACATACATACATATATCACGCCTATAGTCCCTTTCGGGGTAGGCAGAGCATAAATGGCCGTGAAAAAAGGACTGGAAATACAAAACGTGATCGAAAACTTTTCTATACAGTTCCAAACCTTACCTTAAGTTGCTCATGTAAGATGTATTTCCGATGTTGTTGTTTCACTTTCTCTTCAACTTCTTTACCAATTTTCTGCTGCAGCTTCGATAGTTCTAACTCTTTCTTTAGGAGCGAAAGAGACATCATCAATCTTTTGGGTATCTAAAATATGAGACAAAACATCTTATAAACAAAAATATGTACCTATATATAAACAATTATGGCAAATTCAACGTATTTAGAAGAAGGGCCGGCGTATATCTAGCGCCTAAAAGATGCAAAACGTTTTAATAGCAAATTGAAAATGTATTTTGTCGCCATTTATTAGGAAAAGGAAGTACCTGGTAGAACAAGCATTGCTCGGATTTTTTTATATTGGTAAAAAGTAATTTTTGATAAATGAAAATGAAACCTAGGTAGTTAGATCGATTTATCGTCCCTAAAACCCCCTTACATACAAAATTTCATGAAAATCGTTGGATCCGTTACCGAGATCAGAAGAATAAATTCAGTGCAAATATTTTTAGGGCGTGTACTGGGTGTGTACTACTCGTGAAGCTGAACAACTTTTAATAGTTTTTCTCGAAATGTGAAAAAAATATTAGACCTCTTACAAAATTGTTCAGAAAATGCATCACTTAATATGTCCTAATTTTTTTCATATTTCAAAAGTTGTTCAGTTTTACGAGTAGAACTTACCCTAAAATATTTAATAGGACCTTATAAACAGAGTGTAAAGGACAGCCCTCCGAATACTGATAGGGTGCATGCAGACCATGATACTAAACAACTTTCTCATGGGAAGTACATTTTTTTTACTTTTCTTTAAATATGTTCTTATTGGAAGTTGTTCAGTTTCATGGTGCGCTTCCTATCAATATTCGGAGGGTTGTCCCTTACACCCTGTATAAATAGAATACATTAGAATTAAATTCAGGATGATGTAACAATATATGCTGCAAATAAAATAAGGGGTCATCCAACTCATGAACCTAATATACTTTCCCTTTTTCTACTTTCGTGTCAGTTGGAACATTTTGTATGGGAGGCCCAAATTTTCCTTTAATTATTCGACCTATGTTCATTAGAGAAGGTTGCTTAGGTATAGGGTTGGTTCATCCCTTAAAATATTCGCAGGTAATATTTTTACACCGGTATTTTATGGAATTGTTCATATTAAAGGTTTAGGAGGAGTGATGATGAGGCCAGTAGGCCGAATGACGACAGTGATGAAAAGGGTAGCTACCCGCCTGGTCGGGAGTTGTGACCAGGGGAACGAATGTTCCAACCGGACATGTTTGGAAGTTGTATATATAGCGGAATAACTTCTATACCGCGTTTCAGGACTTGTATGTGGAGCGCATGCGCGCCGCCACAAAGGTATACAATATTGAGAGCTGAATGAATCGTTTCTTACGTCCATTTCCTCTAGAATAGCCTGTAGTTCGGCCGGCTCGGCTCCAGTCAGCGCCGCGCCGAGGTCACTCAAGTACACGGGGTTGTCGACCACTCTCTGCCCTTGCGCCAACATGTGGTGAAGAGACTCTCTGGAAATAATTATAATTAGCTAAATAAATTAGCTAGGGCAGCTTAGAGCCTAGAAAGATTGTTAATTTAGAGTAGGAGCACTTTTGGGCAGGTTTTTTGGGGGGTTTTTCCTGTTCAGGGGGTCCGGTTAATTATACGCATGTAAAATGACACGCTTGACTAAAAATTGAAACAAATGTCGTTTACAAATGATGGTGGCGTAAAGTTACGTGCTGTGTAATTAACCTGGCCAGCCCCGAGGCAGTGCCTTTATTTTTTTATATTTTTTATTCGCCCGAGCCGGTTTTCTATTAGGACAATACAAAAAAAGAAAGTTGCGTTATGCACGCATTGCGTTATTGACGTCAATAAGTGATAATACTATCCTACATTGAATAAAGGTATTTCATTTTTTCATTTATATCAATTATTACATAATACATAAATCACACCTCTTTCCCGGAGGGGTAGGCAGAGACTACTTTCTTCCACTAACTACGATCCTGGCATACTTCTTTCGCCTCCTCTACATTCATCAATCTCTTCATGCATGCTCGTCGGTTTAGGGTACTCTTGACCTGACCTTTCTTTAGCACGTTTCCGATTTGATCGAGGTACGTTCGTCGAGGTCTTCCCTTTCCGACGTTCCCATCCAAACTTGCCATATGCACCTGTTTCGTTAATCTTCTTTCATTCATCCTCTCTACATGACCAAACCATCTAAGCATACCCTTTTGTACACCAGTCACTACGTCTTCTTTTATACCACAACGTTCTCTTATCACGTTATTCCTTATCTTGTCACTAAATTTTACGTCAATCATACTTCTTAACGCTCTCGTTTTTTTACCGCATTTATTCTACTTTCATACTTTTTCTGCCATACCCAACTTTCACTCACAACTATCAATTATTAAATTGTATAAATAGAGATATAATATTCTAAATCTATAAGGTGAAATTTTAAAAGTAACCGATAGCGGGAACTCAAGACTGGCTGGTGATAAGGATCAAATATCCACAAGGAAGTAAAACGAAAAAAAAATACCTCCCAGAAAAAATTGTTGATCAGCCGATTTGAGTTAGGTACTATGGACACTCAAAATATTTTTGTCATATTTCCGCCTATGTTCCTTGGGGAAAGTTGTACCTTATCACTAGCCCATCTTGAGTTTTCGCTTTCGGTCACTATAGTACCGACGCCGAGAGAAGTCGTATTTGACAGCTGTCAGATTCGTGATAATACTATGGCAGAGGGTCCATTTTCCTTTGTTGAATTCTGTTTTAGTATGGAGATGACAGCTGTCAAAACCGACTTCTCTCGGCGGCGGTACTTTAGTAATATTTCACCCTATATATCTTTGACACTTGACATTTTGACACAGCGCCATCTAGCCCCAAAACTAAGTAAAGCTTGTACTATGCTAACTAGATAGCTGACATAATACATACATTTTTTTTTGTAAATAAAAAAACACACAATATTATTTGAAAAGTAACTTACAAATACTTGTGCTGTGTGGGGATCGAACCCACGACCCTCGGCGTAACAGTCGGGGTACAATCCGCTACACCATCGGGCCAGTCATGTTTCGTTAACATTCCATAATAATGTAATCTAAGGCCTCTGCCTAGTCAGCATATAGATTTGGGGCATTAATACTAAGGTCCTTTATTAGAACACAAAACTGAATTCAAAAGAAAAGTAAATATGAGTTACCTGTACAAGGGATTCAAGTTAATAATATCCCTGATAGTCTTAATAATTTCCTGAGTTAATGCTTTTACTTCTTCTGTCTGTTTAAATTTATCATGCATCATGTTTTCTACAGTGACCATCATGACATGTTCTGGCTTTTTAGGAGCTTCCTTGGGAATTGCTTCTGAATCTCCTTCTAACTCTTCTACTTTCTCAATCTTCTCCACTTTCTCTGGCTCTGGTTTCTCCTCTTTTTGCTTCTTTCTGGAGTTGCGGTACTTCCTTCGTCTCCTCTCCGCGTCTGTCTCTTCGCGGGTAACGTCAAACTCAATGTTAAACAGTGGAAACTTCAACCTCATTTCTGAAATGTGAGGGGCTCATTTCAGAAATGAAGTTGTGTTATCCATCTCTTTGAAAAATATTAATTTCTGAATTAGATTTTCAGTTAATTGATCTTCATAAAACTACTAAGTTATAAGTGTAAAAACGCATATTATAAATTTTAAAATGCATATTATAAAAGAAACGAAACTAGTACCAAGAGATAAAAAATTTGGAAGTATCAGTCGAGGCGCCGGTAGCTCAGTTGGTAGAGCAGTGGGACGTTATCTTACGGTCCCGGGTTCAAGTCGCGGCGGACGCTACAATTATTTTCTATTTCTTATTTTTCATTTTAGCACTATGTGTGAGTGTTTGTTATAAAACTTTAGTTCTATGACTAAAAGTGGTGAATTATGTTTCCAAATATATTTTTTAACAATTATCCACTTATGAATTCCACCAATAAAAAATGCATTTCCCTTACCAGCAGGTCCAGTTTCGATTTCATCTTCTATAAACTGTCCAGTAATCTTGATCCTGCGGTGAGCCATTACAACTAGCCTCAGCTTATAATCCATGTCCTGCATTTCATGGATTTGAGCAAAAACACCTGATAATATAAATAAAGTTAGAGTTAAACTTAAAACAGATAAAAGTTGAAAAATATTTTTATTATTAAATATGTAATTCTATTGACTAATCTTCAAAATTCTAAAATCTTTATACACATATCACGCCTTTGTCCCTTGCGGGGTAGGCAGACCGCAAATTGCCGTAAAACATTTCAGGGTCATTCAAATGTTGTGTTTCACCATAGTCAGCCCATCGCCTAAAATTGCAATACACATATAACCCTCGAGTCCCTTAGTTGCCTCTTACAACACCTACGGGAAAGAAATGGGAAGATGCTATTCTAAGCTGACATCATACAGCATAAATACTTATTGATGATGCTATTCCAAGCCAATATCATATGGCATAAATATTTATTGGCCTAATTATTAACAATGTTTGTAGGTACATTGCTACAAAACAATACAACACTGCACTAGTTTGCACTATAATACAGAAATCTCTTATAAGCGGTTTATCATCGATTTATGAAAAACTGAGTATATTATATATCAATAAATTTGACTTTTTTATTTGTACCTTAACTGTACATACTTTTTTTTTCTGTTACACAAGTTTGGTCATAGATATAGAGTTCCTCGTAGCCA
Organism: Tuta absoluta; assembly: GCA_027580185.1. Classification (NCBI taxonomy): domain Eukaryota; kingdom Metazoa; phylum Arthropoda; class Insecta; order Lepidoptera; family Gelechiidae; genus Tuta; species Tuta absoluta. The sequence goes on from JAQAHW010000009.1 coordinate 8,768,443, forward strand.
AATCAGTCAGGCGAAATAGTTTGCCCATGAGGAAGAAGAGGTATTCAAGGTCTTACTTGACAAATAAAGTAGTCACAGTAAGGTAAAATTGTATAAAAAATTGTCGAAAAATATATTTAAAAAACATCTATGTATGAGCTTTACTATATACCTAACAATTATTTTTTATTAGGTACATAAAATATATTGTGTATAAATTTGCTGGATATTATACTAGCAATGATATCTGCAATCAGTCCGCAAACTGTGAGTAGATGAGTTGGACTACACTGGACATTTAAAAATATACATTTACAGTTCTTTACATTGGTAGTTCATTAACTTAATATCCTTGATGGTGGGTATAAAGATGCATTCACATGATACTGACCAACATGATGTAGCTCATCCAAGCTTGAAACCACATCCGATTTCTCATCATCAGTCTTTCTAAGGAATATGCCCACATATGGCTGGTTTAGCTTAACTTTGCGACGGATTAGGTCTATTAATGCAGGATTTGAAATCTGAAAATTAATGAGAATAATATTTGTCTTATCCAATAAAATTGTGCACAAAAAAGTCACAGAATGGATTCCAAGAGAATGCAAGAGAAAAAAAAGCAGACCAAAGAGAAGATGGATGGAAATGTTTGTGGAAAGAGTAGGAACAAACTGGATGCAGAAAGCAAGGGAACTACCTTTATAAGCTATTGAATGTGAAATAAACAAAAAAAAAACAGATAATTAGTTAGGAAACAAGTTAGGAAGTGATAATTATAAGTCTTTTTATTTATTACAATAGCGGTAGTCTTAAAAATTTATATGTACCTACAATGATTAAAAAGGTATGACTTTTTTTTTTAGTTTGTCACACTACTTAGACTGCTGCACTTTTAAGAATAATGGTATTTTGACTAAGTCACAATATATAAAGGTGCTATTCCGAGCATCGCGATCGATCGCGGCCGCGCGCGGCCCACGACAGTCGTCAGCCGCGGCGACAATAGTTGGAGAGTCAGAGTATGAGAGTGATGCGCGCGTCTATCGCTGAGCTCGGAAGCGGAACCATACACTCTCATACTCCGACTATTGTCGCCGCGGCTGACGACTGTCGTGGGCCGCGCGCGGCCGCGATCGATCGCGATGCTCGGAATAGCACCTTAAATAAGTAATTGTTTCACTTGTATAGTTATGAAAGGCTTGATCTGAAGATTCATTTGGATATATGAAATAGGCTAAATAAAAAAAATACTAGAGAATATGATGAAAATAGAAACAATGCAGAAACTCACCTCAATCAACTTGATAAACCTAGGAAACACTGGATTCTTGCTGATAGCTATGACTGGCACTTGCGGCCACACTTCCGGCACGGCCACTGTCGCCGGCAGCTGACTGCTGAACAGCGGCGTATCCACCACCTTTGCATCAGGGTCGTCTTCGGGGGGATCATCCTTGTTCGCAGTCGAGAATAACCTCACACTTCCAACAGCCTGGGTAGCCGGCCCGAACGGGCTGAAACTGCAAATACGGACGTTCCGCACTCCTAATGCACTGTAGCGGTGGCACAACACTCTACCACGCTCCACCGGCCTCTGGTTTTGTGATGCAACTCTCGAAACATTACGCGCAAGACGTCCTGAACTAGACTTTAGGTTTGGGTTCAAAAACACACTGTTTCTCAGCAAAGCACTAGCAGTATGCATTGTTTTGTTTTATATTCAGTTCTAAAAGCTATTTGCAGTAATATTCATTCAAAACATCCTATTCTTGTACAAATTCTAGGTTATTGTTCGAGACTTCTCAACTTGACAGACTGACAGCAGTGTTGCCGTTAGAGGAAAAGAAAAGCAACAGACCCTCACTCAAGAAAATGCTAAGAATCACCAAATTCTTATGGATAATAGAGACGATGTTTCGCTATAAAATGATATTATTGAATTCTTAAAATCGACCATTTTCAACTCTTCAGCCACATTTTTGTGATTACCTCAAGCAAAAAATCTAAAGTCGTCATTTTATTTTCAGGTACTTATCAGTCTTTGTGTTGCACTTGCCAGTTGAGGCAAAGATAATCTAAATAAAACTAGCGTTGAGGTTCACATTTTTGGCTCTGGATCACAAAGTAAGTATTGGCTTTGGCGGCGGGGCGGCGCGCCGAATATTTCTATTTTATGTTTGGACCCTAACTTTATGGCCGAATTAATGGATGTATAGGTGGTGTGTTTTTCCAAATTCTACAGTTATGTTTAGTGCGTAATTTTGTGAAAAAAACGCACTGGGGCGCGTTCAATGGACCACGGATAATATATCTTTCGTCGCTATTTCATACTTAAAACCGCGTTTTGGAGCGCATGGTAGAAAATCCTGACTGGCACATGGCGTGCTAAAACGCGGTTTTATCATGTCATCGGAGAAAATACCGACTAGTTGAAACAGCATGAACGTGCCCCTGAAGGGCCAAAAGGCACTTAATCTAGCGCAAAAAGCGCTAAAACGGCAACACTGACCGACAAAGGTATCATTCAACTCGCAAATCGAAATCGCAGAAATCGATTGACTTTGTGGAATACCGGTTTTAATACAACTCTACGTACCCACATCTGATATTTAATGTCCATGTCGCTGGCTCCCCAAAGTATATATTTTTCAAAGCTGAGAGGCTCAAACGTTTGTGACGAATGGATGGACTCTTATTTTAAGACTGGTTTTCAATGTGACGCTACCTAGACTGAGATCTCAGGTCAAAAAATTTGGGGAGCCAGCGACATGCTTTTAGGTTAGAATGGGAGTTTTTCTATTGACAGTTCTCTTGATAGTTCTGAATGTCAAACCAGAGGGCGCTGTGCTAAACTTAAATTTTGGCGTTTCAATATGGCTGGCGTCAGCCATAGTTTTGTCACAAGTTCCGTTTCACGTTGTGTTCGTAACCAATTAATTATGTTTGTTTGATTTAATACAAAGTAAACTTATCGCCTTGCTATTAAATTGAGTGTCATTCGTGTAAGTAAACAAATAACCGTAATACATCTATAACAATTCAATAAACACAAAATAAAGAATAATTTATAAAGTGGTACAGATTTTGTGTAAAGAAACGTTATTTCAATTAAGCTTGGCGCCCTCTACATGACACTCGAGAATCCCTAGAAAATTTCCCATTTCAGAGAAATCATCAGATTACTTGTTAACGGCGCAATGTGCCAAAATGATGGCTATGCCAAAGAAATGTGACGGAATATGTGACAGCTACAAGCACATTTAATAGCTATGTGACTCAACTGGAGCTGAGAAATAAGCCATGGAATGTTTCCAACCCATGTCGCTGGCTCCCCAAAAAACCGGCATCCGAAATCTTTGCAAATACCACCTGAAACTACTAACCAAAGAGGAATTCTCGATCGTAATGTAGTAAATACTCGTTCTTCAAACAATCTCCTCTAGAATCAGCTTCGTTTTTGAGAAAACACAACATTTGTTTTTGTATGAATATAAGGGTGACTACATCGTTCAACCCTTTTTGGGACAGTTTCAGAAACTCATGGTTTCATGATTTCCGTACAAATTATAGTAAATATTACCTTGAACAATGTCCGCGAAGGGCTCTTAGTGTTTATATTGTGCTGGTACTATTAGCAGCACATCAACTTACCTATTTAAGGTAATTCAACAACTACTAAGTATAATCAGCAATTAAAATACAACATATAAAAAAAAAACAATATTTTCCACGGTTTATTATTATACATTTATAGTACAAAATCATTGTAGTATGCCAATATGCTTGTATAGAAGATCTTATTGTTGTCGTTCGGGAGAAATCGTCACCGGCGCGGCCGGCGACTTATCAGGAGCACATTGGAAGTCCCTTTCATTTGCGTCGAAAAGAGATCTCCATGAAGACCTCTAAGTCCGAATGTACCTATATTTATGAATTTACATTATGATGCGACCGGTTTCATTGCACCATCGTCAGGAAGTAACTACTTAAAAAAAAAACTGGTTACTACCTGAAGACAGATTAACGAAACAAAATAATATGTAATTAAAAAGTACTACCACGAGCCCATCAGGTAAAACAACAAGTCATCATATGATCATCTCAATCTACTAGGCATTTGTTGAGAGTGAATGAATGTACAGTCGGTTATAGCACAAAGGTACCAGGGGTACTCCAAAAGGGCTGAATCATTTTTGTCCTTAGCAATATTTTTTTCTTGACATGAATATGTTTTAGTAGAAAATTACTTCTTTTATGAGAATACGTTTAAATTTTGATTATTTAATGGAGATAAAAATAGTTCAGTTCTTTTGGAGTAACCCTGTTACCTTATGTGCTACAACCGACTGTACCTACATACATGTTGTACAGACTGTAAAAATGTAACAACGCTACGGTTTTATGAGATTAAACGATATTTATTTATTAATTATAGGAATCAATTCAAGCGAGGCCTTTTCTTAACATTATTTAAGGTAATATTTAGTATAATCTGTACGTAAATCATGAAACCATAAGTTCCTGAAACTGTCCCAAAAAGGGTTGAACGATGCAGTCACCCTTATATTCATACAAAAACAAATGTTGTGTTTTCTCAAAAACGAAGCTGATTCTAGAGGAGATTTTTTGAAGAACGGTTATTTACTACTTTACGATCGAGAATTCCTCTTTGGTTAGTAGTTTCAGGTGGTATTTGCAAAGATTTCGGATGCCGGTTTTTTGGGGAGCCAGCGACATGGGTTGGAAACATTCCATGGCTTATTTCTCAGCTCCAGTTGAGTCACATAGCTATTAAGTGTGCTTGTAGCTGTCACATATTCCGTCACATTTCTTTGGCATAGCCATCATTTTGGCACATTGCGCCGTTAACAAGTAATCTGATGATTTCTCTGAAATTCTAACCTAAAAGCATGTCGCTGGCTCCCCAAATTTTTTGACCTGAGATCTCAGTCTAGGTAGCGTCACATTGAAAACCAGTCTTAAAATAAGAGTCCATCCATTCGTCACAAACGTTTGAGCCTCTCAGCTTAGAAAAATATATACTTTGGGGAGCCAGCGACATGGACATCCTATTTTTATTTCTGGTGGCCGTTAATTACAAAGTATAAAAAAATAATTTGTGACACATGACATCAGACAGACACAAGACAGACAGTTCAAGGATTTTACTAAAGATTGTCAAAAATTTAATAAAAATAAGTAAAATGATGTAAAATACTGAAATATAAAGAAAACCCCAACTTTTCTATTACAATGTAAAATAAAACCCAAAAAGATCTTCAAATGGCTTGTGAAATATGCGAACACTGCCTAAAACCAATATTAGACCGTTATGACAGCGTAATGCGGGCAGGATGGAGCTACCATAGTGAGTGTCACAAATGTTACGTGTGCAGTGAGACAAATCTGAAGGATGCTGAAATATTCCAAGGCGTAATATTCTGTTCAAGTTGTTCAAAAAGAATATTTCAAGGATGTTCTTCAGCAAAGCGAAATAAAAACATCAAAAGATGCAAGCCTGAAAACAGATCTGTATCACCAAAGAGACGTGATAGAGGCAGACCACATAAACTGCGTAGACCTGAACTACCACAACCTAAAAATGTAGATGTTATAGAACTAGCTCGGTTTACACGATCGTTCAATAGTGACTCAGAAAAAAACCAGCACATCGAAGCGCCAGCTAATATAAATTTATCATCAGCGCTCTCGGTTTACTTTGACACTGGGGGCGAAGAAGAGGAAATAAAGCAAGGTATGAAAAGATACAGCGCAGAAATAGGTATGATGACCGATGTTACCTTACAATTTTTACAGGAAATGAACTGCCCAGTTCCAGAAAATAAATTCTGCAGAAAAGAATTAATAAGCTATAGTCCTAGACAAGCACATCAAAAGCAAACAGATAACTTTATTCACTGTCCGATGAAATACACCTTTCAAATTGAATCTGTACCAAGCTATCAATCGCCTAAAATAGAAAAATATCAAGAACAAATCAAACCGCGGCGAAAGCCTAAATACAGTGACATAAGGATGGTAGAAATGGGAGCATCAACAGAAATTGCCAACATGACGCTCAAAAAACCGTCTGATTTTCCCGTTATGATGAAGAAAACACGGGAACAATATGAAACTATTTCTGGCCCCTCAGATATATCTTCAAGAACAAATTATTCTTCGAAGAACCTGGTACTAGAGTCAAACGAAGCTCTTGGAAAATTGAGTTCGAATGCAGTAGAAAGTAGACCAATATTCATCACATTATTAAGGAAACTAAACACATATTTTAAACGTAAAATTTTGGACCGCAGTTCTCTCATTAGTGTGCTTATGACATCTGTGCATGATAATAAATCGTTTATATGCAGAATCAAAGATATTTTTAGTGATGATATCTGCCCACACCATCAGGATGGAGTTAAAAAGTTATATCCCACAATAAACCGTAGAAAATCTTCTTACAAACTCGGATGGCCACATACACCAGTTTATGGATCTAAAGTGAAAAGACCATGTAAACATTTTATACAATCTGATAGTTATTATTGTTTGAGGAACTACGTCATGAGACGTGCAGGTCCAACTAGAAGTGAACTAGCAAAGTTTCGAGGCAATGCAGCGAAAATATTTATGCCGAGGTTTATAAAAAATCTTATCATTAATAAAACTACGGTCTCTGCAGCTTGTGGCGATAGTGAAGCGGCAAGTAAATGTAGAATTAAATCTAGTCGACAATCACACACTAAGGAGTGCCTTTTAAGAAAAGGCAACATTGTACAAAATTACTCGTGCTATTACTAATGCACTAAACAAGTTAAAAAAATGTGTAAATTAAATAAACAATACTAATTAAAATGTCAGTGTTATTTTATTTCTTCGTAACTGATGTTATTGTGAATTATTTTCAAACATAACTTAGCCCTTAATTTTCAAACATACGTCTCGCAGTACAATGATATAGAATTATAGAGTCGGTACATAACAGAAATTGACACCCAGTCTTGCTAAAAAAAAATACGCCTGCACTCTGCAATTTTTGCCCCGGGACTTTGAAATCTACACCTGACTATTCGGTGGGGAGCTAGGGCATACCCGGAGAAGTTTGTGTGGTTGTTCAAACAACCAGCCGAATCACGCCCATCGACTTAGCTTACGAGTTGTTCTGGGAAGAACGGATTGGACATTGGACCAGGCGCGTATCGACCGCCGTATAGTTTAGCCCGGGACAGGGGCTCCCAACGTGCTTAAATTTTTATAAAATATTTTCTACTCTCATATGAGTATTGTTATATTTTATAAAAAATAACAAAAAATAAGATAAAACTCTAGGTACCCATATTAAGTAGCCATGATTCTATGGCAAATAAGTATTAATATGGTAAATGTGTGGAGAAATATAAAAAGTAGGTAATTATTAAACGTACATGAATCCTCTTATAAATCGGGAAAATCCCTTCTAAAGTAATCATACGCGTCTGAAATGCCTGTCTGTGGGCTTGCCATGGGGCGGCATCACAGATATCCAAAATGGCGGAACAGCGGAACAGCCTGTTCCACTGTTGAAAGGTTATGTTTGCGGCTGTTATTTTAAGGTCGTCGCCCATTTCTAGCAAGTTTTGTAAATCTTTGTATCAAGCGCAGTGTGTATCCTCAATGGGAGTTTTTCTATTGACAGTTCTCTTGATAGTTCTGAATGTCAAACCAGAGGGCGCTGTGCTAAACTGAAATTTTGACGTTTCAATATGGCTGGCGTCAGCCATAGTTTTGTCACAAGTTCCGTTTCACGTTGTGTTCGTTACCAATTAATTATGTTTGTTTGATTTAATACAAAATAAACTTATCGCTTTGTTATTGTATTGAGTGTCATTCGTGTAAGTAAACAAATAACCAATAATACATCTATAACAATTCAATAAACACAAAATAAAGAATAATTTATAAAGTGGTACAGATTTTGTGTAAAGAAACGTTATTTCAAATAAGCTTGGCGCCCTCTACATGACACTCGAGAATCCCTAGAAAATTTCCCATTATTAAAAAAGGGTCTCATAATATTTAAGCAAGGTACCCATCTGGAATACACAAATTATAGACCAATAGCAATTCTATCAATTATCAACAAAATCAATGAGAAATACATAGTGGGCCAAATAAGTAGCTTTTAAAAAAAAACAAAGTTATAAAGTTAAGTTAATAAAGCATGGATTTTGGCAGGGCCGCAGCACGGCTTCAGCGCTGGCCGCTTTACAGACAGTGTGGTGGTGGTCTACGTAGACTTCAAAAAAGCTTTTGATACCTTGGACCACCAACAGCTGCTGCTGAGTGAATGCGGCATACGTGGTAACGTGGACCAATAAACGACTGTCTCTGCTGCTATCTCCAGGGCCGTACTCTGCGTACATCGGTAGCTGGAGCAGAAGGAGCTGATGCTAATATTATGTATGGTGTCCCCACTGGATCGATGTTTGGCCCAGTTGGCTATGTGATGCATGTTAGTAAAATAGTATGTGCCAAGTAGTTAAAAATTGCAATATGCTTATGTATGCAGATAATTCATATTTGTACTATGCTGACAGGGACCTTAATAGTATAGAATAAAAAGTTCAACAAGACCTTGACAGAATAATAAGATGGGCACACGATAACGGGATTATTATAAATATTGATAAGACTGAGTGCACGCACTAATGCACATTATAATCAGCTTATAATAAGCAAATTAACAAGAAACCTGTTATTATAGGACACACAAACGCTTGTGCTGCTTGAGCAGCGCGAGTAACCTGTTTACATATTCGCGCCTTACTTTTTCCCTACCCCTATTGGTTTCGTGTGAACGTGCTTTTAAGTTTCAAATCCCGAGGGCTAATATTGTAGTCCAGTCTTTAAAAAAAACATCTTTCAATACGTTTTTGCTAGCAATTTAGATATTCTTGTGAAAACCGGAAAATCGGTAATATGAATTTTTGAGTTAACATCACTATATTTAGATTTGATTGATTTGATTGACGTTTACACAAAATCAAAACATGTACTGAATTTTTCTAATGCTACAAAATAGAATAATTGGTTATATTTTTCAGGTAAATTTCAGCTTCTTTTATAGCGAATAACTATTCCCAACAATTCATTTATGAGTTTATGCTATAAGCGGACATAACCTCTTTGCATTTAATGTTTGCACTCTTAATTCAATATTTTTGCAATAACCTTAGGAACCGTAATTTTTATTTATTTCTTTGTCTAGTCAAATTTAAATTTGCGTACATTAGTCCAGTTTATGAAATCTAAGCTTAAAATGTATTTTAAAAACCTAACCTACAAAATATTATTTTTCATTTTTCATAGAGAATTATGAAAATGAATGCGTCAACAACAGCGCAAGTGTCTTCGCAATCAATTAAGGAAGGGCAGGCAGAAATATGTTTGAAAACAGATAAGGTTTTCTATAATCCAGTGCAAGAATTCAACAGAGACTTGAGTATAGCCATTTTGACTACCTTTGCACAAGAATATAGAAAAGAAAAACTTGAGAAAGCTGAAAAAAAGGCTAAAAGTAAGAGTGAAACTGGTCCCATAGAGGTTTGTATATTAACATTTGAGTGTTTTGGATATAGTGCTGAAAATTTACTTAGTCTATGAATTACCTACCTGTGTTCTACTACTTTGGATCAGAGTTTAGCTTTTGGAAAGAAGCAGTATTCATTTTTAGTTTCTATAGAAATTTGCCCAGCAGTGGGATTTGATAGGCTAATTATAATAATAAGAATAATAATAGAAATTTGCACATTTTTATAGAAAAAGTTGTTAGCATTTATTCAAAAGCGCGTATGCATTCAAGATTGTGGGCAGTGTAAGCTCACAACATAAGTTTTTTTTGCAATTTTTTAAGTTTCGTGTATAATTTTTAAATACAAGCGCTTCCGCCTGTGGTTTCACTTGTGCATAAATTTTTCAAACGGAACAACGATTTAACGAAGAACCCAACAAACCTTATTAAAATTTTCAAATTTGTTAATTATTACTTTATCTTTTTTTGGTACAGATCAAATTTAACAACCATGAACTTCCATACAAACTATTTATTTCCATTTACCCTTTTAGGTGTTAAAATTTTGAACTTGCTGAATTGCATGTTTGACAACTTTAAATCCTTAGTTTAATCCCAAATTTCAAAAGAGATTGCCTTAAAGGCCCATTATTTGCATTCAAATGTTTACTCTTTTTTACCCCTTTGGGGTAAGAATCAAATTAAATAAAATTAATTTAAAAAACAACACCTCTTACTCACATATTGAACTATTTTAGCTTCATAATCTTATCTAAAATTTTGAAACAGATCACATGAAAGGTTTTTGAAATTTGGTAATTTAATACAAACTTTTAACTCCTTTTTACCCCTTTGGGGACTAAAAATTAAAAACCCTTTAAACACATGTTCAACTATTTTAGCTTTATAATCCAATCACCAATTTTGAAACAGATCACATGAAAGACTACGAACTTTCATACATTTTTTTAAAGTCTTTATGGTTTTAAAAACACATGTTTTAAAATGTTCACTCCTTAGTAGGCTAATCAGACATACAGACAATAGTGATAAATTAGTGATTAAGAAATTAAATGAATAACATGAATGAAATTAAACAATATGCATGAACTAAATGAAATGTAATTAAACTATTGTAAATAAATGTTTCATACCTATATTAAGAAATTAAATGTATTTAAATAAATTTATAATGTCTGAATAAATGCAAAATTATTATATTATGATTATAAGGAGGCTAATTGCATGTAAAAATTACAAACATCCAGACAAATATTTTACCCCCTTTTAACCTGTTTAGGGTTAAAATGTAGAAAATCCTGAAACACGTAATTTGAATAGAAAAGAAAATATGTTTATTTACTGAAAACATGCACAATACACATTTTTTTTTAAATTACTAGTGACAAAAGTTTCTAAAGCGAGGAATATGATGTATGTTGGTCAACACACTGTGTGTGACAATGAAAAGGAAAATTATTTTTCCTTTTCATTTCTTTTCACAGATTTTGGAAGGGGGGAGAGGGTTGAAGAAACCTCCTCACGTAATTTATGGACGCCCCCTTAGGACTGCATACCTTAAATGACCCCTTATATTGTATAATATCTTCACAAACCCTACCTTATCTTTAAATTTCTTTCAGATTGATTTTACAATCCTCGAAGCTCTATCAGCCACGGGGCTTAGAAGTATCCGATATGCTAAAGAAATACCGAATGTCACTAGAATTGTTGCAAATGACTTATCCGAACAGGCTGTGGAGACTATAAAGGCGAATATTGTACATAATCATGTTGAGAATCTGATTGAAACAAGTCACGATGACGCATGGTGAGTAAGCATAGGTACCCTATTCTGTAAAACTTGTAATTTCATGGGATTACCAAAAAGCTGCTATTGAAGTGGTATAATTAAAATTATATGCCTCGTTAGGACACTCGTGGGTTAGATGTGTATTGCAATTTTAGGCGATGGGCTGACAACCTGTCACTATAGTGATACACAGTAATCTTGTTGACCCTCCAACTTTTGTCAGATGTGGTGTTAATATCCGTTTACGTTTACGGCCGTTAACGCTCTGCCTACCCCGTTAGGGATATACGCGTGATTTATGTATGTATGTATGCCTCGTTTCTTCAGATCCATCAGTGTGTATCTATTATAGAATCACTTGCTGCACTGGTGATTCAATTTTTGTCTGATTCACTTGCTCGGGATTTAATTTCAGAACTCTTAGCAAATATAAATTTTGCTCCCTGCTGTTCAAATTACTATAATTATATTTATATATTTTTATTTTATTGATTTAACCGTTTACTGTACACCATATAACACAAAGGACATAACATATAGATCAATACACAACAGGTAGCTCATTTCTAAAAAGAAATCTCTTACAGCAGACCTAGGGTAGTGAGAAGGCGTAAAGTGAGGCAGTTGACGTTTACAACTTACTTACTATGATAAAAATAAATTATAATACCTATATATTACTCATTTTTCTTTCAAGTATGCTCATGTATAAGCACAAGCTGCCCACAAACCGTTTCTCAGCGATAGACTTGGACCCATACGGGTGTCCGTCGATATTCCTCGACTCGGCCGTTCAGAGTGTCCAAGATGGCGGCCTGTTACTTGTCACCGCGACCGACATGGCCGTGCTGGCGGGGAACTCGCCCGAGACCTGCTTCTGTAAATATGGCGCTGTTAGCTTGAAGACTAAGTGCTGTCACGAAATGGTAAGGATAGGAGAAAGTTAAATAGCAAATGCAAAAGGTAAAAAAGGAAGAGTAAGACGAAGCTAAATTGGCGATAGAATAAATAACTTGTTTAAACTGTATTTCTTGGTGTTGTTTAATATAAACAAGCCGTGTGATGCCGGCTTAGAATGCCGTGTGATACCGGCTTAGAATAGCATCAGGGTGTGTCCCTTCGTCGCCTTGCCGTGACTGACAACCTGTCACTATGGCGATACACAATTTTCCGAATGACCCTCAAATGTTTGTCAGACGTGGCGTGGATGTCCTTTTTTGCGGCTGTTTGCGCTCTGCCTACCCCGCAAGGGATGGAGGCGTGATATTTGTATGTATGTTAATATAAAACTTTTAAATATAGTGTATTTATTGAGAATAATATAATTCCGCTGCCACATTACAGTTGACTTGTCCTATTTCTATGCATTTGAAAATATTTGACAAATTGTCTTCAACCTACACCTACAACAGCCACAACAGTCCAGTGCTGGACATGGGCCTCATCCTATTGACTGTTACAATTTCATACTGCTTAGCTATGCTGCGTAGCTGCATTTTTGTACCCTACTATTGGGGAAAAACATTGAAAGTCTATTTCTTTTTTGACAGTCCTTAAGTTCTAGCAACGTATAGTAATAAGATAATTTTCTCTTGTTTATTTACATGTTGCTATTTTAACGTATTTTCTTTCAGGCACTAAGGATACTGCTACAATGCATATCGTCGCATGCGAATCGCTACAGTCGCTATATTGTGCCGCTACTCAGTATATCTGCTGACTTCTACATCAGGGTGTTTGTAAAGGTTTACACGGGGGCGATACACTGCAAACAAACGACGAGGTAGGCGTTAGAATACTAGCTCAAGCCTAATTAGACACAATATGTGCCATAGCACCATTCAACATGAACTTAAAATCAATTCAATACCAAATTTTTTAAAACACCTCCCGTGTTAGGTATACCATTTTTGAAAACTTGCAATATTTTCAAGTGGGGACAGGATTTGAACCTGCGACTTTCGCCATCACTAGTGGTGACGCCTGTTCCATCTGAGAAACCGCGGCTCGTCCAATGCACGCCAATTTTGCAAGTGTATCTTAATGCCAATAACGCGATGCACGGCTCTATCTACCGGGTTAGTTTTGCAACTAATACCCAGTTACTAATTCATTCTGCGCCAGCGCTTGAAAATTTTGCAAGTAAAGAAATACTGTTAGTTTGCTAAAAGTTATTTTTTATCCAAAAATATAACAGAAACCTACTGCTATAAAGACTGCTTTTTTGGAATAAATTGTTACTATTATGTGAATAGATACACTGAAAACACCCGATTATTATGATGGAATGTTTAATGGTCATAGTTAGAAAATGGTTAGTAACATTTGGTGCCAACTTAGCACAGAACGATCAAAGTAGAAAACTGATTTATTAGTACTGAATGTAGGTTATTTTTTTTATCTTCGCCAGTAAACTGTCCATGGTGTACCAATGCGTTGGCTGCGACAATATAACCCTACAACCCCTCGGCGGGTTCAAACCCAACCCTTCAGAGAAGAACCCTGACCAGCAGAAGGCGTATTTACCCACCGTGCCGCCCGTTGGGGAGCACTGCGACAACTGCAATCAAAGGCATCATGTGAGTTGATAAATAAATCTTGGTACAGTTATGCTCACTTCTGGTTAGACATTCGAACCGCCATGCGCCAATGTAAGTCTCAGGCGCGCGGTATAAGAGCGGTCAAAACTGCGTAACAAATCCTGAGCTTGACTGTACTTACCTTTTTCGAAAAGCTTTAGTTACCTATTCTTAATTAAAATCTTACAAGCATAAGACTTTCCAGCAATCCTTACTTAGTAGCTAGATTCAGATGCATATGCCAAAAGTGCAATATTGAATAGAATTTCATAGAGTGATACTAACGAAGTTTGGTAACTACTGGATGGCGAAAACGGGAGATCGTGCCCTATGGCGTACCCTGGGGGAGGCCTACGTCCAGCAGTGGACTGCAATAGGGTGATGTATGTATGTACGAAGTTCATTTTTATGTTCTTGGAGTTGATTTGACTATACTTTGGTTTATTTTGCGCTCACAGTGCTACGAGTATATTACTGAAGATTTTTTTTTTGCATCTACCGGGGATTTAACCCGGGACCTGTGGAGTACCGTTCCACCGCTCTGCCACTGACAGCCCGACCGACGACGCTATTATATATAAAAAAGTCATTTTAATTTGATTTGACTAATTATGAAAATTTTACGTGTTCAAGGACACTACATTTTAAAATCCATAAATAAATAGTATATTTTTATCTTGAACAATAACAACTTTTGATAAAGAAAGCTTATCTAGTGTAACTGCCAAGTTCAAGGTGGAATAAGAAAAATATAATGTAAAATACAATTATTTACGCATGTGTGTGACATAACGTTGCAGCACATAATAATAAATTAACTGTAGATACGTTTAGGTACACGTAAATAAATAGCGAAAGCATATCCTACTGACTCGAGTTAATATAAATAGGTACCTATGTTTTTCTCTCATCCCTTTCTAAAGCATGAAATAAATTATTTACCTATGCTGACTATACTTTTTTTTACAGTACGAAACTTTTGTTGTACAAAAACTATAGAAACATTATATTGAACCTGAATTTAATCACGAGTGCAGTAAACGTGTTTTCTCGCGTTTTACATACAATATAGTGTAGTGCAACCGCCTGCGGCGCTAAGTTTTCGGGTTCGATTCCAGTTGGGGCACTCACAAAGTTGGTACTATCACTTTGTGAATTTATTTCCAGTCTGGTAAGGACATTGCAGGATGAACCACCTGTACCCGATATTATCAAACTACAGGCTACAATTTTACAGGTGAAATTCGATGTTCATTGCGTAGTCGTTTAGCCATTATGATACCACGAATATGAACCGGCTACACAATGTACTAAGAATTTCACCTGTAGACTTGTAGCCTGTAGTTTCATAACATATTCCGTGCTTCGCAGGGCACGTTAAGCCGTCGGTCCCGGCTGCTGTCTTGTCAGAGGCCAACTGGGCCTAGTTGTAGTAGTAGGCGGTTGAAAAACTCTGACACCAGGATTCATCGGGTCGTTCGTTGATTCGTTGTCCCACACAAAAAGAAGAGAATAACATAATATGATTTTGTTACCACATCCAGTAAGATTCTTATTATTTCCAATTCAATATCTCACCATAAATAAAATGCCGTGTGATGTCGGCTAAAAATAGCATCACCTCATTTCTTTCCCGTGGGAGTCGTAAGAGGCGACTAAGGGACTCGAGGGTGTGTAATGCAATTTTAGGCGATGGGCTGACAACCTGTCACTATGGCGATACACAATTTTCTGAAGTCTCTCAAATATTTGTCAGACGTGGCGTAAATGTCCGTTTAGGCTCTGCCTACCCCGCAAGGGATAAAAGGCGTGATATGTGTTTGTGAAATAAAATACTTATAAAAGAAACATGTTTTTTAAATAACATATTTGTGTTTGTCATACAGCTCGGAGGCCCAATCTGGTCGGCCCCAATCCACGACGAAGCCTTCGTGTCTCGTGTCCTGTCGCACGTCGAAGCGAATCCCGATCTGTTCGGCACCGCCAAGCGAATACAGGTATATTATAGAGGTAGCATTGCGTTTGATTACCGCCGGGGCACTCACAAAGTTGATATTTATCTTATCTTTTTGTGAATTCGGCCCATGAGGCTGAAAAAGTTTCCTTACACGGGAACATGGACCGATATATGAGGGAAAATTTCGACCTCACATACAACCAGACTTGGTCGGCTGCTACATTTTGAATGGGAGGTAATTTTTTTATTTCGGCCTTTGTTCCTTGAGGAGGGCTTTTCAGTTTTATTGGCTGGTTCATCCCTTGAAAGGAACGCAGTACTTTTCGTCACACCCTGTATATGACTGCCGAAAAGCGAAATGTCCTGTGTCGGCCATGTTTTGGTTAAGCCTAAATTGTGTTTAATATAAAATAAAAACGTTCCTTGTCTGGTTAGGAAATTAACCTAACCAATGTCAAACCGTTACAGTACGATGCGAGTAACAATATTGTTGCGTTTCGCTAAGCGCAAGGAGATAGCGGGGAATTCTTGACTTACCGATCACGCATGATGCTGGCACTTGTATGACAAATCGATGAAAATATATCACATCAAAACGTTATTTTCTATAAAGTTTTTGCGTTTTCCGGATCCGATGTCATGTCCAGATCCAGTAACGCAAAAGGGCACCATTGCAATCCCTAACTTTTGTGTTGTTGATAGTACATACTACATACATCAGCCTATTGCAGTCCACTGCTGGACGTAGGCCTCCCCCAGGGTACGCCATAGGGCACGATCTCCCGTTTTCGCCATCCAGTCGCTACTAGCCGCCTTTTTTAAGTCATCTGTCCATCTGGTCGGAGGTTGTCCAACACTTCGCTTGCCGAGGCGTGGCCTCCACTCGAGAACCCATTTACTCCACCGTCCGTCGGTTCTACGACAGATGTGCCCAGCCCACTGCCACACTTCCAGACTATGTCCGTTACTTTGGTCTTTTTGCGGATAGTCTCATTCCGGATTTTATCCATTATAGAGATACCGAGCATAGACCTTTCCCTAGCTCTCTGAGTGACATGTAAGCGGTGGGCCAGTTTAACTGTCAGGTTCCACGTCTCGGCTCCATAGGTTATGACTGGCAGGACGCACTGATCGAACACCTTGGTCTTGTGGCATTGTGGCAATGGCAAGGGTGATTCCAAAATATGACGCAACTTCCCAAATGCTGCCCAGCCCAGCTGCACTCTTCTGGTGATTTCAGCCTCAAAGTTGTCTCTACCCAGCTGCAAAGTTTGCCCAAGGTACACATACTTCTGGACAACTTCAAGGGCTATACCTTCGACGGAGACTGGCTCGGGGATGATGTGTTGATTGAACATTCGTCTTGTCCAAGTTCATCCCGAGTCCAACACGTCTCGAGGCGACGTTGAGACTGGTCAGCATTTTTTGCAGATCCTGCAGCGATTTAGCCATTATGACTATATCCTTTAGCCATTAGTACAAACTAAGTATACGTAGTACACCCTCGAGTCCCTTAGTCGCTTTTTACGACTCTCACGGGAAAGAAATGGGTTGATGCTATTCTAAGCCGGCATCACACGGCACTCACATCACATTTCTACACGGTAGTGTTATTATGTCTCACCTTCTTTGGGCACGTCTCCCGGCGAGATAACACCTCCATTGAACGCCTCGTTGTACAAGGGAAAGTGGAGGGAACACGAGCGCGGGGCAGGTACGTTCCCTATACGTTGGACTGACCAGATAAAATCTGCCTTCGGCGGCCCCCTTCATGAGTGCACGAGAAAAACAGCCATCAGGTATGAATGGCGACGACTGGTGAAGCGTGCCACCAATAACGACCACGACCACTCTGCTAAGAGTTCACCGACTTAGAAGAAGAGAAAGTGTTATTATTTATACTTACATAGAGTATTGTATACAGGGTGTGCTGTCAATGGTGCGGGAGGAGCTACAGGACGTGCCGTTGTATTA
This sequence comes from Tuta absoluta, assembly GCA_027580185.1. Taxonomy (NCBI): domain Eukaryota; kingdom Metazoa; phylum Arthropoda; class Insecta; order Lepidoptera; family Gelechiidae; genus Tuta; species Tuta absoluta. The sequence goes on from JAQAHW010000009.1 coordinate 8,786,301, forward strand.
CGTGCTGGACAAGCTGTTTGGGAGGGTGCATATTGAGATCATGCCCATGTTGACTATGAGGTGAGGATAACACGAGATATTACAACACGTTCTCACGATGCCAATATGGGCACGGAAATAGTAAGGGAAGTGGGCAAAGCGAATGTGTGAACAGGTTACTCGCGCTGCTACTCGTCATGCCGCTGCCACTTCCCGTGCTCCCTCGAATGTCGGCGCCTCGTGCGTGAGTCAAAGGAACGGCAGCACAAGCGCTAGTTGAATGTATTGCTATCTCGCTCCCTCATATTGGTGCGAGAAGAGTATAACAGGAGTGTGTGAACACTAACTTGCGTTGATACTTCCGCGAAAGTATTTCGAGCAATATTCGCGACAGCGGCAGGAGCAGGAGCAGGTGCATGGTGTGAACGTGCTATGAAACAAGTACTCCAGGTGCGTTTCATTCACTTCTCAGAATGGCTACACCACACTGTCTCCTGCTGACATCCTGACAGCATCTGTCTGCCCTTGTCTCATATTATATGGAGTTGGCGCAACATAACATTTGCTTTCATTCTTCTCTTTCAGCTGTCAAATTATAATTTACTAAATTTTACGCCTTTCCTCTACGTTTCAATGCCTTCAATTCGGGATTTAAATTCTCTTAACTTACCTTAAATTTGTGCTGTCATTTTCTGTCAAATAGGTTAAGAAAAAGACAATAGATATTTTAGTCCTGTCAAGTTTAAAAATACCAGTGGGTGCTTCGCAGTTTCTAGTCCATTTAGTGGCTATTGTTTTAATCGTCGCCTTATTTCGACAGATAACACGTATTATCTTTATATCGAAATGACCCTCAGATGATTGTCAGACGTGGCGTAAGGCGTGATATATGTACCTATGTATGTAAAAATAACGTATTTTCAGGTCAGCAATCCTGAACGCCGGTTACAAGGTGTCATATTCTCACGCGTCTAAATTATCTTTAAAAACGTCGGCGCCCGCTCACGTCATCTGGGACATCATCAGGACTTGGGAGAAGACACATCCTATCAAACCTGCTAAGTAAGTTATTAATTACCTACTATAGGTATAGCGCAAGGCCGGCCAACAAATTTTCCAGGCGGGCCAAATTTTCAAGTTTATTGGGGCGCCGGCCTACTATTTTTAGAGGCAATACTACTGTCATTACTATACCCAAAGAGTATATAACCCACTTACGTTCTAATTAACCCCAAAAATATATATTTCTTGAGTCGAACTTAGGCTCAACCGCCCAAGTTGACGGCGACTGGCGGGCCAATTCAAATGGCTTGGCGAGCCACTTCGTGGCCCGCGGGCCTGGGGTTGGCCGACCTTGGTATAGCGTATATAGGACTACTGATCTTTCAATGCTTACCTCCTTTTTTTGCACCATATATTATGTACATTATTTAATCTCATAGCAAGTTCACACTATGTCCTTATGGGTCGGGATAGGGGAAGTGGGCAGCGCGAGCATATAAACAGGTTACTCGCGCTGCTACTCGTCATGCCGCTGCCACTTCCCGTGCTCCCGCGAGTGTCGACTTTTCGTGAGCGAGTCAAAGGAACGGTAGCTCGAGCGCGAGAGGAATATTTTGTTATCTCGCTCACTCGTATTGCTGCGAGAAGAATATGACGGCAGTGAGTGAACAGTCACTCGCATTGATAGCGGAAGTATTTCGAGCAATATTCGTGGTAGCGGGAGGAACAGGAGAAAGGTGCTTAGTGTAAACGTAGCCTTAAACTCATATCGCTATCTTATTGAGGCGAAGCTTCAAGCTTCTGTGAGGACAGGTGCATTATTGAGTTTTTAAAACGAATCGCCTTAATGAAAAGTAATAAGTTAAGTGGGCAGACCAGCTGCCCGTTGGTCCGACGATATCGTCAAGCTAACAGGACATGAGAATTGGTGCTGTAGAGAAGAGGCCTATACCCTGCAGTGGGTGGATGCGGACTGAGGATGATGATGAATAAATTAATAAATTTGAATCAAATCCTTCAAATTTTCACTACTCGTTTTTTATTTGAGTCGAATCTTATAATTATAATTTCTTAGTTTTTCTTACAGATTGAAGAAATATTGAGGTGTGAATGATACAAAATAAATAACTATCCAATTTACAGACTGGAATCCGATCCGGTATCAAAACACATTCTCTCGCACGAGGTGAAGACTCAAGTGGACCTGAGCGAAAGGGCCGACGCCAACCCGCTCAGCAGGCGCGACGGCCGGCTCAGGTTCCAGTTCAACCCTGCGCCCTACTGGGGGCCTGGCTCCAGGGCCGCTGTCAAGTTAGTCAACAATCACATCTTCATCACAATAAGTCCACCTTATATCGTGCTCTGCGTGTCCTACCACCTGTACGCAGGAGCAGCTGATGACAGCCAATGATAATGCTGTTAGAGTGGCATAATACTGCTCGAACGAAATTTGAGGCGATCGGCTTTCCATCGACACGATAGAAGAAGAATCACAATAAAACAATTTCAAACTGATTTAGGTTGTGTTTATTTTGGATTTTACAATTCCTACGTTTCGAGCTCTTTACAGAGCCCGTAGTCACGGATGAACAGCTCGAAACGTAGGAATGGGAAATTTTCTAGGCATTCTCGAGTGTCATGTAGAGGGCGCTAAGCTAAATTGAAATAACGTTTCTTTACACAAAAACTGTACCACTTTATAAATTATTCTTTATTTTGTGTTTATTGCATTGTTCTTAATTTATTATTGGTTATTTGTTTACTTACACGTATGACAATCAATATAATAGCAAGGCGATAAGTTTATTTTGTAGTAAATCAAAACTAACATAATTAATTTGTAACGAACACAACGTGAAACGGAACCTGTGACAAAACTATGGCTGACGCCAGCCATATTGAAACGTCAAAATTTCAGTTTAGCACAGCGCCCTCTGGTCTGACATTCAGAACTATCAAGAGAACTGTCAATAGAAAAACTCCCATTGTAAAATCCAAAATAAACACAACTTAAATCCGTTTGAAATTGTTTTATTGTGATGAGTAATAGTTGTGCAAACTCAAGAAAATATTAATCGAAAATGTGATTTACTATAATTAGCCTATATAATTGAATATTTATAATCAATTCAATGCAAATATTAAAACAGAACAACTTTTTTCCATAAACAGGTCAAAATATGAAAAAATTGGACCTTCCATACAAAGTGACACATTTATAAAAAAACATTATGGATTTTAATTATATTTCGACCCATGTTTATGGAGAAAAATTGTTTAGGAAAAGTTGTAAACGTTTAACAAGAAGGACTCACCCTACTTGCACTGAATTGAATAGTACCTTTTATAGACATACTAGATTTCCACCCAGCGGTTTCACCCGCTGCCACTTATTTTCCCGTGGTAATAGTTGCTTTTTCGCGGTTAAAAGTGGCCTATGTGTTATTCCAGGTTAAACTCTACCTGTGTTCTAAATTTCATCCAAATCGGTCAAGCCGTTTGAGCGAGGTAACAAACACACACACAAACTCTCAGATTTATAATATTAGTACCTACGGATCTGGCTCAAAATAATCATTATACAGAGTGTTAATTTAAATGCGTACCTCTACAAAAAATAATTTTTTTTGCTTAGCCGAAAGAGCATGGAACCAAACTGGTATACCTATTGTTGGAGATATTGGAAAAAACTCATTTTGGCGGCCAGAGTTGAAACATGTGCGAATCGATAGAACATAAAAATACAAACAGGAAATACTCTTTGGTAAAATGTCGTAAGTGATACGGTTTCGGAGAAAATGAGGGCCGAAGTTTTTTTTTTAATTAAATAATATTTTTTTACTTTTTATTAACTCAAAATGTTAAGGCAAGCATATAAAACTTCTAATTTGTAAAAAAGGGTTTTAAAATAATACATTACTATTAAAACCAAAGTAATTAAATTAAACTCGAGCCATTTTTGCAGGCTCCATTTCATTTTCAGGTGTTATATCCATAGTAGAAGAGATGTTAACAAAGGAAAATGAACCTTATTCCATAGCATTAGCATGGATCTGACACCTGTCAAATCGGGCCTATAAAAATGGCTCGAGTTACTATGATATAACAACATAACACCTGATAAATGGGAGATTTTGTGACTGTGAAATCGATCATAGAACATTGTGGGTGATAGAGAGACTATATATTATAGACGTCTGTCAAAGTAAAAAAAAAAAAAAGGCCTTCGTAATACAATGAGGGAAATATCCGAAAAGCCGTGAAAAGAAGATACTTTGTCTTTACTTTTTACCATTCTAATGTTGTCTAATACATTAGAATGGTAAAAAGTAAAGACCATAACATAAACAATACCTACATAGCTGTTCGATCGGTACTCGGTAAGGATTAAAATTCGTGAATGCAAAAAAAATGCAGGTGGTAGCGGAAACACAGCGGAAATAACTCACATGCAATCTCGAAACCATTGACCATGACGAGCATTTTGCTATCGGAGTACCATCAAAATCCCACCCGGGTGTAAAAGATATTACTTGACTTACTAGTGTGAGCCCCCATTTCAAACATTATATTATACATGTGGGATATATTTCCCACAATCTGTCAATTTGTTTGAAAATCCCTCTTACTAACTCACATGCCAATCTCGAAACCATTGACCATGACGAGCATTTTGCTGTCGGAGTACTATCAAAATCCCACCCGGGTGTAATAGATATTACTTGACTTACTTTTTCACAGCTTTTCGGATATTTCCCTCATTGTATTACGAAGGCCTTTTTGGTTTTTTTTCTACTTGTCTGTCTATATAGTCTCTCTATCACCCACAATGTTCTGCGATCGATTTCACAGTCACAAAATCTCCCATTTATCAGGGGTTATGTTGTTATATCATAGAAACTCGAGCCATTTTTATAGGCCCGATTTGACAGGTGTCAGATCCATGCTAATGCTATGGAATAAGGTTCATTTTCCTTTGTTAACATCTCTTCTACTATGGATATAACACCTGAAAATGAAATGGAGCCTGCAAAAATGGCTCGAGTTTAATTTAATTACTTTGGTTTTAATAGTAATGTATTATTTTAAAACCCTTTTTTACAAATTAGAAGTTTTATATGCTTGCCTTAACATTTTGAGTTAATAAAATTTAAAAAAAATATTTTTAATTAAAAAAACTTCGGCCCTCATTTACTCCGAAACCGTATCACTAACGACATTTTACCAAAGAGTATTTCCTGCTTGTATTTTTATGTTCTATCGATTCGCACATGTTTCATCTCTGGCCGCCAAAATTTGTTTTTTTGTCATCGCGAATTGTAGGTATACCGCTTCATACTAAAATGTCCCATGCTCTTTGTTTTTTTTTTTTTTAAGTAAATCATTTTTGTCGTGTATCATTTCATATTAGAATCAACTTTAAGCTTGGATGCACCTAGGCTATCGAATTTAAATATTTTACGTGTTTTTATCGATATTCAACAAGCCTAAGGCACGCATTTAAATTAACACCCTGTATAGTTCCAGATTCTTTGTAGTTATTTTGAAATATATAATGTGTCCTTTTTCAGTGTCGGCGAAGAGAAGATGACGAAGGCCCAACGCAACCAGAACAAATATTCGAAAGAGAAGAAACGACAACATTCACCGACCGATGAGGAGGGCAGGAAAAAACAAACTGTGGCTGGTGATAATGCTGTACAAGTCGAATAAAATCATAATAAAATGTTTTCAGTGGTTTTATTTAAGTTAACAGTTATATTATGCAATACGAATATTAAATTAATATTGATACCTTTGTGGGTGTAGCCTTGTATATTAACACGTTCACGGACGGAAATTCTATGCAAGTCGATTTTGCACTCGTATCTGGACGCGACTGCTATAGCATCCTAACTATGACCGCTTGTTGTGGGCAGAAATGCTTAAGAAGGCGGGTTTTCTTACTAAAAGTATGTAGTATAAAGTTTACTGTCATAATCTGCTCAATCTGGAGGCGTTAACTGTCACATAAATAAGCTTTTGCACACATCTAAAAAACTGCGCCAACCCGCCCCCCGTGGCCCCCTTTTTCGCACACGAACGCCATAGCGGCCATGTTTGTATGAGATTTTGCTCAGTCGCGTGCCATGTGCGCTGGAGTGTTTACACGTATACATCCAGTGATTTTCGCGCGCTGGCGCCATTTTGCTACTTCCTTCATACCACCATAAGTATTGTTTTTGAATTATTTATGTGAAAATTATGACTGGAGTATGAGTAATCACATCTTATTTCACTTTATATTTGCTAAGTAGCCTAGACTGTATTGCTAAAATAAACAAAAAACGGGATTATAAAGGTATCAAAAGATGTGCCAACTTAGAACCAAAACGATTGATTATCAACTCTAAATCTAAGTCAAAATATGATCAGTTATTAGTGTTTGTAATTTTATCGTATTTGTATCTATCGCAGTAGAATTTTATAGAAATTTTACTACTTAAACGTCCATCAGGATTTGTTACCGTAAATATTACTGTTTATGGTCACAGATGTCGCCAAAAAGGCAAAATTTGCCAATGTCAACGAAGAAGGCAAGCTTCTGAAATTATTTAAAGAAGCATCTGACGATGCATCTTCGGCGGAGCACTAGCGTTGAAGAATCTGATTTATGACATGACAGAGATGTAACAGCAGTCGACTGATATAGCAGTCCGTGTCCTATATTGTGGTGAAAGATCTTAATCCTGGACGGTGCTTCTATAGCATTCGAATTCTATAGCATTTAGTTGTCACATTTAATGGTCAGATATGAATTTAATATGACGTCGATGCTATAGAAGACGTCAATTTTCCATACAATTTTTTTGTGTCAAACATGGGTGACGTACTGTCCGTGAACGTGTTAAATACAACACTGACGGTCTTACAGCATATAAAACATTCACATTTCATAGAAAACGAAATAAAGTTTTCATCTCCCTGCTTTTATCCCAATCAAGATCAACTTATCAAAAAACTATTATAATTTAGAGATAAACATACACATAACCGGAATATGACCGAGACCGGACCGGATCCGTGATTCGTTCGCCCCTTCTTCCGGCCTTTGCGTGCATTTCCTAGAAATTCGTTCAGAAATGTTGTACAGCTGTCAAAAGATATCTTCTTATTTCTGAACGAAATGACATTAGATTAGGCAGCCAAATAAAAAGTTTGCAGACGACGCAGAAGCTACTCAGTTTATCTCTTTCTAACACAGGTGTTTTCCGTCACAATCAGTGCTAAGCGGATGTCATAACATGACTTTATAATCCCTACGGTTAATCGTATGACGCAAACTCGACGTGAAATCGCGTTTTCCTTGAAACGAAAGCAAAATATTGCAAAAACAAATTGTTATTACGCTGATAGATAATGTAGTGTCGCTTAAAATAACAAATTTATGTGTAGTCGAGAGAGCTGCACGTGCTGTTTATCTGGTGACTTGTGAACTAGGACGTCTCAGTGGTGGACGATAATTTGAGTGCGATAGACGTTTAGCAAAATGTTTCCTATATCGATAAGAATGCATATTGTGACTTTCTTGTTTGTATTCGCGATATCTCAGACTTACGGACAGGATAGGAAGGTAAGCCAAATATAATATTTTCTTATTGAGTGCACTTTGGCTATTGTTTTGTCCGCAAGGTTAGACCACCCCTTTATTCTAAAGAACTGATTAGAAATTAGAACAAAGAAACAATAGTCTTTCAAGGTCTCGTAAGATTTTCATGTAGGTAATTAGTAAAAGATATTCAATATTATTATCATCAAAACACCGTAACAAAACATGTTATTGTTCTATGTTCAGTGTTAAGAAATTCAAAATCATTCTAGATTTTGCTTAGCATAACGAATCACAAAAAAGGACATTGTACCATTACAAATTATGCAAAGTCCACTAACAATTAAGGTATCTTACACTTTTTAAAAAACTAAGATAAAATGTAACATCTCATTTTCAGATACAAGGAGTTTTAAATCCTGGATGTTCTGCTTGTTCGAACAAAACTACCCTTGTCTACATCAAAGCCACAGGTTCTAAAGACAGTATACTCCAAGTATGGGACTTCACCAGAAGCCCACCAACCATAATCTATGTCATAGGATCGGTCAATGCTTCCTTGAATATAACGTGGGAAAAATCACGGTGGGATAGCATCAAACCAACAAAGTTTGTACTAAATGAGAAGCCAAAGTACAGCTTTGCAGCAGTTCTTGACCAGGTTTGTTTGTACACATCAAAACATTTTCTGATCATTCTAATAATTTAAGGGAAAAATTGCTAAGAATTAATTTGTTGAATACCAAATTTTAAAACACTTCCCATGTTAGGTATACAATTTTTGAAAATTTTCAAGCGCAGGCAGGATTTAAAGCTGTGCCACGCGTTACTAGCATTATAATACACTTGCAAAATTTGCGGGCAAGGAATGAGCTGCAGTGGCCCAGATGGAAGAGATGTTATTCATGATCTCCCAAAGCTGACTCAAACATTACATTAATACTGGTGGATTGTAATTCAATCTAAATATGCTGGTACTACTTTGTACAATGGAGTAATGACTCAGATGCATGTGAATGTGGCTAGTATATTGTGTGACACAAAAAAACCATTAGTACCTACTATTTATCACTTTTGAAGTCAAATAAATTATTTTTTTATACTGGGCATACAATCATGGCAAACAATCTGCATTTTGTTATTGTTGTATAAACAACTGTTGATTGGGTGTTTTATACATGTGAATACAATTTTATTTATTTATATTAATTATAAAATGTACAAATCACACATAAAAATATGAAAATGACCCTACAAGTATTATTTTCCAGCTCATAGAATACGACGATCTACATGACATCGGTCAATTAGACATAGACCACCAGCCTCATAAGATGTTCTCACTTAGTCACATGGTGTGGGAGCGCAAGAACAATACCATACTCACAGATCAAGAGGCCACGGTCGTGATGACAGGACACTTCTATCCAGATATAGAGAAGAGAGGAAGCATAGATCTTAAGGTGTGTATGAAAGGACCTTAATTATTTGTCATATGTGGTGATGACAATGAACTCATAGAACATCCAGACCTAAGGGCTAATATTTTATCCATATTTGGATGCCTATCATCATTGGCCTCACACGTCTGTGACAGACGATTTAAACAGTGTCTGAGGCAGACACTGCATTGCCTGGGACGCAATTATGGAAAACGCAGGGCTGCCCAGGACCTGCGCCACCCTCTCGGCCTTCCTGGCTGGATCCGCAGGAACGACTAGTCGATACGTGCGGAGCCAGGTCGGCTGCAGGAGTCTGCCGCGCGGTAGATCTCTGTCACACGCGCCTGACGGAGACCCCGTTCCGGGTTTAATTGTGGAGTTTGCCTCTCCAGGACCGTTGTGCTTGGGTCGGATTTATCCCTCGGTCGCTTCTTACGACCCCCACGGGAAGAGATGGGGTGGTCCTATTCTACTCTGCCGGCACCACACGGCGATGCCTATATGAACCAGTTATAGAACCCAGAAACCTCTATCTGCAAATATCGCAGGTCAACTACCACTGCCGTGTGATGCCGGCTTTGCCGTGTGATGCCGTCTTAGAATAGCATCACTCCATTTCTTACCCGTGGGAGTCGTAAGAGGCGACGAAGGGACTCGAGGGTGTGTATAGCAATTTTAGGCGATGGGCTGACAACCTGTCACTATGGCGATACACAATTTTCCGAATGACCCTCAAACGTTTGTCAGACGTGGCGTAAGTGGCCGTTTTTTCGGTCGTTTACGCTCTGCCTACCCCGCAAGGGATAAAGGCGTGATATATGTATGTATGTATGTAACTACCACTGCGCCATATAAGTAAATTAAAAAAGATAGAATAATTTTAAAACTATTTTATTGTACTGTCGTTCATAATATAGGGTAAAATTTTACCTGTGACTGATAGTGAAAACTAAGGATAGGCTAGTGATAACAAACAACTTTGCCGAAAAAAAATTGTACCTTCCATACAAAATGTACCAGCCGAAATTAGTTAAATTTACTAATTTCGGCTGGTACATTTTAGTCAGGTCCAAAAAAAAACATATGCCGACCTATGTTTCTAAGGGAAAGTTGTTCCTAATCCTAATATTATCTCCAGAATCCTAAAAACATTTGAGCCTTGATTTTCGAAAAATATATGTTGATAGAGCTTGTTGTTATGTACCTACACGAAAAATTGCGTCTGCGTTTAACATGACGAAGGCAGACAATATTATCTGGTGACATAATTCCGAAGCGAATGTATCAATGTACTCGTATTACATTTATTGTATTGACGTGTCAAGGCTGGAGCAGTGATTAACCCGTTGCCTTTACGAGATAACGCGTAATCAATGCAGTTTAGGTACCGTAGGGAGGATGCAGTTGGTGATGAACTAATGATGAGGTATTATTATTTTATTATTTGACTAATAAAATATTACTTACTTATGCCGTGTGATGCCGGCTTAGAATAGCATCACCCCATTTCTTACCCATGGGTGTCGTAAGAGGCGACTAAGGGACTCGAGGGTTAGACGTGTATTGCAATTTTAGGCGATGGGCTGACAACCTGTCACTATAGTGATACACGTTTATCTGATTGGTCCTCAAACTTTTGTCAGACGTGGTGTTAATATCCGTTTTACGGCCGTTAACGCTCTGCCTACCCCGCAAGGGAAATAGGCGTGATTTATGTGTGTAATCTTTGAAATTGAAATTCTTTATTCAATGTTGGATAGTATTATCAAATCACTTATTGACGTCATGAACCGTCATTGTAAAAAAAAGAAATTTGTATCACACAATTTTCTTTTTTTTATAACAATTTTGTAATGTCCTAATAGAAAACCCGCTCGGGCGGGATAAAAAAATATAAAAATCAAAGCTAAATATAATAATCTTACTGCTTCCGTGCTCCTCCGGTAGTTCAGTGGTAGAGCAATGGGTCGGTACTCCACGGGTGGTCCCGGGTTCAAGTACCGGCCGCAGCCAACATTTTGTCGATTGTTTCGTAATGTTTGTTACTTTTTCGCAGCTGGATCTTCTACCCTTCAAAGATTTCGCTGTTGACCTGCCCCATCTTATTCACACAGCCAACTCTACGCTAGTGGACATCAGTTTGGTCAACTTAACCCTCACCAAGGTAACTTTAAAAAGACTGCACTGCGCTTGCCAACCGCCTGCCAAGCGTAGTCTGTTGTGGCTGTATAATTATATAGATACTCAATACCAAATTTTAAATCACTTCCCGTGTTAGGTATACAATTTTCAAGAAACATGCAACATTTTCTACCGCGGGCAGGATTTGAACCTGCGACTTTCGCCATCACTAGTGGCAACGGCTCTTCCATCTGGGCTACCGCGGCTGATTCCTTACCCGCGAATTTCGCAAGCGTATCTTAATGCCACTAACGCGTGGCACTGCTCGATCTACCGTGTTAGCTTTGCATATTCATTTCTATAGATACTGTTTTATACTTTATTGGACGTAAATAGGTGTGTGATGCAATTTGTGCAATTTTCCGCCGCCCATTCTTGTTTTTTGAAAAGGCGAGGCTGGCACTTTATGAATTTATCTACGTATTTGTTGATAAATAAGAAAATGACTCTCAAATATTCGACAGATGTTGCAATTACGGCCGTTTCTACCCCGTGATGAGACGAAAGATTTGTATAGTATATAAAGGCAATAAATAATATTTATATTTTTTATTTATACATATAGGCTTGATGTGCCTACATGTAAAATGTTGGGTGTTTATCTGCAGGAGTTTAACGCGTCGAGGTTCGGTCTGCACTTGGTGCTGGTGAGCACGGACGACGCGCGCGGCCGAATGAGATACGACATGAGGAAGAGCTTGGATGATGAGCACACACCTGGCGTCTTCGAGGTGAGCATGCATGGAGGATACGTTGTACGAAAAATAACTTATAAATGTTAGAAATGTTGTGTGCAACAAACTTAAGTCCTTTAATTTCTGTTATATTACGTAGTAGGAAAATAATTTCTAAATGTAAGATGTCATTATCGCCAGGTTTGTCAAATATTAGAGATACTTTTAAGAAATTGTGTACTACAAACTTTAGTCCTTTAATTTCTGTTATATTACGTTGTAAGAAAATAATTTCTAAATGTTAGATGTCATTATCGCCAGGTGTGTCAAATATTCGAGATACTTTAAAAAAATTGTGTACTACAAACTTGAGTCCTTTAATTTCTGTTATAATACGTTGTAGGAAAATAATTTCTAAATGTTAGATGTCATTATCGCCAGGTTTGTCAAATATTAGACAAACATTTTTAAAATTGTGTACTTCAAACTTAAGTCCTTTAATTTCTGTGATAATACGTTGTAGGAAAAATAACTTGTAACATTTAGAAGTTACACGTAGTATACATGTAACTTAAAAAATAACTTGTAACATTTAGAAGTTACATGTATTATACATGCAAGTTCTAAATGTTACAAGTTATTTTTCCAACAACGTATTATAACAGAAATTAAAGGACTTCTGTTTGTGTACACAATTTAAAAAAAAGTATCTCAGATATGATGGGTTTTTTAATGGCCGTTTACGCCTATCCCACCTCGCAAGAGATATTCCTAGAAAGTGAACCGTATGAAGAATAACGGATATAAGAATTGAGATACAAGCGTAATGTGTGTGTGTGTAGTTTTTTGTAGGCTGATTTCAAATAATTTTACATTTCCCAGTTTCATACTCTGTAGATTACATAAAAATTTTCATAATTTGCCCAGCTATACCATCGAAATGTTCTTTGTTCCTTGATAGTGGACGAAACTTAAGTGTTCTAATGCTTTTAAGATCAAAGGTAACTTACTATAGGAAACCAGTTTCTCTGCTCGCAACTACAGGGCTATTCCAAAAGCCTTATTTGACAGCTATCAGATTCGTGCTAATGCTATGGCATAGGGTCGATTTCCTTTGTTGACATCTCTTTTAGTATGGAGATGACAGCTGTTAAATATGACTTATTGGGATCGCCTTACTTTAGTTGAATTTCTAAATATATTTCCATCATAATTTATTTAGTATTAATTATTTGTCTTTGCAGTGTCCTTACAGGGTTTCATATGTGAATCTTTTTCCTTATTTACCACCTGTAAATACCATGTGAAAGCAATAAAGTATTATGATTATCAGATCGTCGAGCTAAGAACACCGGAGTCGTACGCGAGTGGCGACGGCGGCTACATCCAGTTCCGCCCGGTCGCGTACACCAAGCAGGAGAGGGGCGTTACAACCTCCACCAACGCGCACGTCTCCAACTTCACCACGTTAGTATATCTACTGTGAATTTTTTTTGGCTGTGCCTCCGCTGCCGGTACCGGCAGCTGTTCTGGATGCCGGTACCGGCAGCGGATGCGTTCTGAACAGTTGCCGGTACCGGTTGCAGGGACGGTTGCCGTAACCCGCTAGCCCGCTACTAAGTTACATTGCTATAGTAGCTTTACTTGCCTTGGAATAAATTCACAAAGTGATAAATATCAACTTTGTTTTGACAAAAATGCTATTCGTGGGTGTCGAAAAAGTGACTAGGGGATAATCATTCAGGGAATGGGCAGCAACGGTCTCTGTGCAATCGCCAAGCGTGGTAATTAATACTCCGTACTCCGTTAGAGGGAGGCTCACTTCCAGCAGTGGATGGTTGTGACTGTTATGTTGTGTAGTCAGTAGTGCGGTAGTGCCCCACCAAGAATCTTTTGTTAGCACCTGTTTTGAGTGCTACAATCTCATGACACTGTTGGGAAATTTTAGTCGCCGTTAAGATAGTAGCTCAAATTATTTTTAGCTTTAATATTTTATTTATTTAAGAGCCCGTGTTGTCCCACTGCAGGGCAAAGGCCTCTCTTCTGTTTTTCCACGTCTCTCGGTCCAGTGCTAGGCTTTGCCAGTTCGGTAGATAAGCGCTGAGTTCATCGCTCCACCTGCCACCTCTTTCGGGGCCGTCCACTACTAGTACATACCTCTACCTATTTTTAAATCTTCAACACCGCTTACAACCTTCCAACCGCGCTTCCCCTCAAAATGCCCTCAAACAACAGTAATATTCGTCCGTAGACAATGCATATTTTTTTTAATTAATCATAGAGCCCACTTTTTGTTTAGTCTCGGTTCCCGTCCTGCTTTTTTTTCGGAACCGGTACCGGCAGCGGAGGCACAGCCATTTTTTTTACTCCCTTAAAAATATTTTTTTGAACATTGGTTTATTTGCTTTAAGTTGGGTTTTACAGAGGTGTTATACATACATATATCACGCCTAAAATCCCTTGCGGGGTAGGCAGAGCGTAAACAACCACAAAAAACGGACATTTACGCCACATCTGACAAATATTTGAGGGTCATTTGAAAAATTGAGTATCGCCATAGTGACAGGTTGTCAGTCCATCGCCTAAAATTGCAATACTCACCCTCGAGTCCCTTAGTCGCCTCTTACGAATCCCACGGGAAAGAAATGGGGTGATGCTATTCTAGGCTGGCATCACACAGCTCTCTAGGCTGGCATCACACAGCTCTGTTATACATTTATATTTAGTTATACAGCTCTGTTATACATTAACATTTGGTGTTATACATTTATACAGGAAATAAATAACATACATACGCCAAACTGCTTACGCACCATTTAATTACCCAGTTAAACTAATATATCTATCTAATTCTTATGACCCTCGAATGTTTGTCAGACGTGGCATTAATGTCCGTTTTTTTGCGGCCGTTTACGCTCTGCCTACCCCGCAAGGGATTATAGGCGTGATGTGTATGTGTATGTATGTATGCAGTTCTAGTTATCTATCTAATTCTAACATTATTTTCTAAAGTTTGTTTTTTAAAATGGGTAAAGTTTTTTTTCTTTATCCAAGAGCACTTCAGGATAGTATTAATAATATTTTTCTTGTGTTACTTATGTTATGATTTATTATGCACTCACAGTGCTATATGAAAATAAGGAATTGAAAAAAAGGGTACCGTGTTACTGTTCTACCAACTGAGCTACCGGCGCCTTGGCGGACACATTCAAATCTTCAGTCTCGTGGTATAAGTTATTATAACTAATATAAAAAAAACAATTTCTTATTTTACATTTATAAATTTGTTACTCTCAGAGTACGACTACCATATTGGAGCAGTGCTGTGCAGTTCTACTCCGACTTCGACCGCAACAACATCCTCGTACAAGGCATATACATCTCCTTCGGGGAGACTGGGGATGGATTCTACAAACAACACAACTATACCGCTTGGTTAGTATTCTTTACTAACTATAGTATTTTATAAATCTACAAGTACAATATAAAAAGTAAAGTTCAATGATCTATCAGTAGCACAGTAAAAAAATCGTTGTACACTCGTTCTGCTTAAATAAACGTACACCTAAATAATTAGTGAATGTTACGCAATCGTAACTTTAATCTTCAAAATATAAGTTAATTATGCAAAACGAGAAGGACTTATGAGAAATTGAAGCATAGTGCTTTTTGTTTATGAATCGCCGAAGTCGTAGGTTCGAGTCCTGTATGCTTCTTCGGATTCTTTGTATGGTTTATACAGGGTTATTTTTTAATCACCCCGGAAATTTTACAGGGTGATTGTTCTCATGATTCTGAATAACTTTCATTATGGGGTCACCTGCGAAATCACGAAAAAATATCCAGCTGTTCCATACATTTTGGTCGAGTAGGTATGAATTTTTCTATGGAGCAGCTGGATTTTTTTTCGCGATTTCGCAGGTGACCCCATAAGGAAAGTTGTCCAGAATCATGAGAGGAATCACCCTGTAAAATTTCCGGGGTGAATAAAAAATAACCCTGTATGTTCAAGACTTGAAACTTAATTAACAATACTAAAAACTTTTATAACAATATGAATAGTATTGGAAAAAATGAAGAGCCTTGAAGTACACAATACGAGAATTTAAAATAATAAGAAAGATTAATATTTTGTCTTGGCATTTGGAAAAATACTGGTACAATCATAGTATTTTACGATTTTCATTTACTTTTTATATTTCTGTTTAGGTCTTTCACGATAGGTTACGGCGCTCCCCCTCTCGAAGGCTTTTCCCTATTCGTGATCATAATCATCGCGATAGGGTTAGGAGTTCCTGTCGCTTTAGCGCTGTCCGGTGTCATATACCTGCTAGTGCGAAGATACAGACCTAGAAATGGCTCGCAGAGGTTGACGGATGATGATGACTGAAAATTACTGGAAATGTGGGGATAGTGCCGTGGACCTGGTGTGGCACCAAACACAAGTGAAATGGACAATTTAAGACGCTATTAACTGCGATTGATCTAGAAGTGAAAGTGATTGTCGGACTGTTATTGCAGAAAAATGTACGTAGCCGTGATTATTTTTCAAGTCGGTACGCAAACTTTGCAATTGAATACGGGGCCATCTGCGAATGTATGAATCGTCATTTTTTGTATTGTCCGGGTGAGTAAAATCAGCATGCAAATTTTACGTATTGACTAAAAATCCTAAAAAAGAATCCTGTATTACAGATTATGTAAATATTTTCGACTCATGTATCTGGGAAAGAATTACACCCTAGGTAATAAATTCCTTCGAAAATAACTTTAGAATTTATTGGCATTGGCTATCAATTGTGTGATAAATTTTTAATTATGAGGTTAAGTCGACTATTAAATAAAGGTCAGCGCTCACGTAACTGGGATAGGTGTAGGATTGGTTTGGCAGAGAGAAAGCCCTCATAGAAATGTGAGCGCTCATCCTAAGAAGCTATTTGCAAGATGAACAATTTGTTAGACAATTTTGATGGACATTTTACTTTAGTAATTTTTCCCCTCTGGTGCAGTAGTTATCAACTTCAGATTAGATGGTATGAGAAATAATAAATTTTTATCAACTGAAATACTATCAAATAATAAATAAATATAGATTTTAGAAAATGTTCCTATTTATCATTTTATATTGTATTCAATAATTAAAAGGAGTTAATGAAATATGTACATAATCAAAGCAAAAGCTGTATAGAAATTAGATTTTAATACAAAAGTGCCTAGTTAGATGTTAGAGGACTAAAATAAGTTGTAGTACTTATTCATATTTTGATCTATGCATTATTTTCAAGTATATCATATATTTTGGTGTATTCCCGTTGTCCCCGGTGACCGTGTGTTGAGGGTAGGTGAAGGTTTAGCAAGGTGTGGCATGGTAAGGTACTGCCCCACCCTCTGCCACATCTTGCCCCATCCTGTCCCACCTTGCCCCACCCTCACCAGGGACAACAGGAATACTATTTTTTACTTTTTTAGAAACAATTTCATTCGGGCGGCAAAAGGTAGTAAGTATATCTTAAAGATTCACATGGTAAACAAAATCGTTTGTATAAAAAAAAACTTAGTAAAATCAGTGTGTATATTGTAATTGGCCAAAGTTTATTCTAATATTAGCGAAATCTCAAATTATCTCAGAGCCGAGGCTAGAAAGTACCAACTAGGAAAATGTGATGTCATTTACTATCTTTGGTGAATAAATAAATCAGTATTTTGATTATAATATGTAAATTGTATAGGAATTCGTAATATAAGAGTTGGTTGAAATATAAAATTAAGTTGTACATACAAGTCAATACAGGGTGTAGAAAATTGTGAATAACTTTAAATATATCAGTCATACGAATGTGAATCAATGGTGTTACTCACTGGTTTTCACATCCTGTGTAAGAATTCTTATATTATTATCTTTTAGTTTATTGTTTTATTATTATTGGCTACTACTGTTTTACTAAACTGTGACTTATTTTGCTTTATTGTATACACCGTTTTCTGGGGTATTTGTTTTAAATGAAGATAAAGTAATGAACGACTTTTAAACCGGACAGAGAAGGAAGGTACGGACGTAATATGTACATATTACCTATTCAGGCCAACTTTTTAAAAAGAAAAATTAAGTTATAATAAACAATCGTACAAGACCTGAAAAGTATAACAGCGCAGCGTGTTCACACTATGCACATGCTCCTGCTCTTGCCGCTGTCGCGAATGTTGCTCGAAATACTTTCGCGAAAGTATCAACGAAAGTGAGTGTCATACACTGCCGTCATACTCTTCTCTCGCCGATATGAGTGAGCGAGATAGGAATACATTCTCGTTCGTGCTGCCGTTTCTTAGACTCGCGCGACATTCGAGGGACCACGGGAAGTGCGAGAATTCTGTTAACATACTCGCGCTGCTCACTTCCCATTACTATTTCCTTGCACATATTGGGCATTGTGTGAACGTGCTATAAGAACTTTGCCCATGACACAGCCAAGTAACTTATACACACACGGGCACATGAATAATATGATGCCGGCTGAGAATAGCATCACCCCTTTTCTTGCCCTTGGGTGTCGTATGAGGCGGCTAAGGGACTCGAGAGTTACATCTGTATTGCAATTTTAGGCGATTGGCTACTGTCAACCTGCCATTATAGCGATACACAATTTTCTGAATGACCCTCAAATGTTTGTCAGACAGACGGCCGGCGTGTTTGTTCAAAGGATATATTTGTGATCGGCGTGATGTGTATGTATTCGGGCATAATGGATCTGACAGCTGTCTGATCGGTTATCGTAACCCTACTGTTCACCCGGAACATGGTGTATGTGTTTGTAAAATATATTTTGTATTATAATATAAGTTAAGGTTTAAACTGGATTAATTTTTAAAAGCTTTTATTTAACTTGCAGTGTATGTAAGTATGTAAGTAAGTAAGTAAGTAAGTAAGTAACAATGTTTGTTCGGTGCAAATCTTGCAAGTTTAATTTGAACCACTTCTCGGTATCCGATTGAGGTGAAATTTTGCATGTTGGTCCAGAACCGATGACAATGCATGTTAATCATAAATTTGACCTGATGCTGCTGCCAGGATCGGCTCCGTACGAGAGATCTCCTCAGCGGTTTATAGCTGGGACACAAAATTTTGTATACGAATTCGTTTATTATAGGCAGTTGGTAGGCCCACCATGAATTAGACGCTACTCCAGGGTTGTCTTCGAACTATGGAACTCCTCAATATTCAACTGCTGGGACTTGCAATTTTGTATACGAATTCGTTTATTATAGGCAGTTGGTAGGCCTACCATGAATTAGACGCTACATCCAGGGTTGTCTTCGAACTATGGAACTCCTTAATATTCAACTGCTGGGACTTGCAATTTTGTATACGAATTCGTTTATTATAGGCAGTTGGTAGGCCCACCATGAATTAGACGCTACATCCAGGGTTGTCTTCGAACTATGGAACTCCTCAATATTCAACTGCTGGGACTTGCAATTTTGTAAACGAATTCGTTTATTATAGGCAGTTGGTAGGCCCACCATGAATTAGACGCTACATCCAGGGTTGTCTTCGAACTATGGAATTCCTTAATATTCAACTGCTGGGACTTGCAATTTTGTATACGAATTCGTTTATTATAGGCAGTTGGTAGGCCCACCATGAATTAGACGCTACATCCAGGGTTGTCTTCGAACTATGGAACTCCTCAATATTCAACTGCTGGGACTTGCAATTTTGTATACGAATTCGTTCATGATAGGCAGTTGGTAGGCCCACCATGAATTAGGGTCACGTCAATAGAAGGCCTCCTGATAGAAGAATTAGACTGTTCGAAATTAACTGGGACTCGGCCATGTAATAATGACGCAATCAATGAAATGAAAAGACTAAGACATATTACAAGCTAATTCTTCTATTAGGGATGCCGGAGGTGTAGGTACCAACCTACTTCTATAGAATATAAAAGAGATAATTATACTTTATCCTAATGTTAGTTTTCCGCGTGCCTTAAGTTTTTCTATTGAAGGTCTCTTCGTTTTATAGAAAGACTTTCGTATTGATCAATAACTATCGTAACATAAACTAAAAAATATAAAATAAAATTATGTAAAAAAAACTTTTAAAACAAGCTTTTATTTAAGTGCTCTGAAAAGATGAAAATAAAATTTTGAATGACATTAACCACATTCATTTATGACTTTACAGAAATGAAAATATAATAAAAGCTTGTCGCGAAACTTTCAATTTGTGATTGAAATTTTGTAATAAGGTACGCACCTAACTGTAATTAGGTAGTTTCTTCTAGGCATCGCGACCAGCTTTTATTATATTTTCATTTCTGTAAAGTCATAAATGAATGTGGTTAATGTCATTCAAAATTTTATTTTCATCTTTTCAGAGCACTTAAATAAAAGCTTGTTTTAAAAGTTTTTTTTACATAATTTTATTATATTCGATGTGATATTAATTCGACTCAATAAAAGATTAAATAAAGTAATGTAATGTAATAAAAGAATATTATGTAATTAAATCATTTTGTTTTACTGACATGCCCTGCATAAAAATCAATAAACTGAAATTAACTTTATTTATTTTTATATTTTATTGCACAAAGTACAAAAGGCGGGCCTTATGCCCTGCGGCATTCTCTACCGGTCATCCAGAGGGTAAACAGTGAGAAAAAAGACAAGGCTGCACTCGGGTGTGAAATCATAATAACGAAAAAAATTGTATCTACTACGAAATATATAGATAACATACATATAATTCCTAAAATATATTTTATTTATTATTATCATTAAACTAATTATTAATTTATTATTATTTAACATTATCTTTAAACTGGCAGCAGTTGTAGCAACTGATTATTCCTGTATCTTGTTGTCCTCTTGTTTAGTTTGTATTTTCTCCAGACACGTCTTCTGTTAGTGTTAGTTTATTCCATGCCTCTACCACCCTATTGCTCAGAAAGTGCTTGCAAGGATTATTGAGGATTAACCTACACGTAGTATTATATGATCTGTGCCTACGCGAAACCCATGACGAAACTTATTGAAATAAACTTAGGTACTTCAATTTAGCAAAGAACTATGTTGTTACCGACAATGTTGTAAAATACTCGCGTACTCTTGTCTTACCTACCTTACCTATTTAAAGGTAAATAGAAATGAAAAGTGTCCGGAAATCTGCAGAAGTAATTTATTTCAACCTTTTTAGATCCGTGTGTTTTTGAACCCACCATGAACGACCGATACCTCTCGTCCCGCTGTCCCCGTTAGCCGTGTCCCCGTGAACGGGGACAGCGGTACTTTAATAAAAAAATTGAAAATTAGTCCCGCTGTCCCCGTTAGCCGTGTCCCCTTGAACGGGGACAGCGGTACTTTAATAAAAAATTAAAAATTTGTCTCACTGTCCCCGTTAGCCGTGTCCCCTTGAACGGGGACAGCGGTACTTTAATAAAAAAAATTAAAATTATTCCCGCTGTCCCCGTTAGCCGTGTCCCCTTGGGGACAGCGTTACTTTAATAAAAAAATGAAATTTAGTCCATTTATCCCCAATGCCATAATGCCTTTCAAAAAATATACTATTAACGTATTATTTTACTAATAGTTGTGGGTATAAATGTATCCCCTTCTTACATCAAATATGTTTTATTAACAATTTTGCATCAATTACCAGGTAGGTATAGTAAATGCAAAATTTTACTAATTTTTAGCCGATTTCCATAATACTAATAATACAATAATTTTTTTCCTTATCTTCCGGTCCGCTTTTGCGACCGATTCAAGAATATAGATTCTTAGATTTGCTTAAAATAAGAATTCCTTAAGGCTTTACGATACGTGAAATGTAGTTTTTCAAGTCAAATTGTTTAAGAAATAAAGAATTTAATTTATAAAGAATCAATATAGCATTAAAATTAAGGATTCAAACAACAATTTCAGTTGAACAGAATTTCATTTTTGTTTACCCCGTTGTAGAAAAATAGTCCCAAAGTGAACCTATTTTTCGCCATATTTTGCAAATTCTCTTGGAAACGGCTTATGTAATCTAGTTCATTCTAACCGACAAAAAAGGTCTTAAAAATATCAACATTTTGAGTTGAGTTTTATTTTTATCGCGCATTATACGCGTGAAAAGTATATTTTTCTTCTAAAAATCGGGCGCGAGCGCTCCCTCCCCACCCTCTGTAATCACCCGCGAGCTCTAAAATGACAAGTTCAGATGTTGTAAGGCCTTAATATTTAGGCAGATAACGAATTATTTCCAAAAAACGAGGATTGCTCTCAGGGTAAAAACAATTGACGATCGGACATCTTATTGTTGCCAATAAAATTTAAAAATCTTCCAAACGTAAATTTATTTATGTTTAATGTCATCTATCGATGATATTAAGAATAATTTTGTAAGCTTTCTGTCTTAGCTTCTAATGGAGCAATTTATGGGGGACAACGACACGTGAAATCTTGACGTCCCGTTGTCCCCTTGGCGGTACCTGCGTAATGGGGACAACGGCACAGAAAAATATTGACGTCCCGTTGTCCCCTTGGCGGTACCTGCGTAATGGGGACAATGGCACAGAAAAATATTGACGTCCCGTTGTCCCCTTGGTGGTACCTGCGTAATGGGGACAACGGTACAGAAATATAATAACGTCCCGTTGTCCCCGTAAAGGGGACATGGCCAACGGGGACAACAGTACTAAACGGACCGATATGCTGTTTAAAAAAAAAAACATCGGATCGTTTGTCGACTCTGTTTTGCACACGATAATATGATGATGTTTGTGTCGATTAGATAGATAAGGCAGTAGATAAAACATATACATATGTACTACACTACCTAATTTTACCTTCACTTGGATTTACCCAGTCATTCGTCAACCCGATGTTCCACACGATCAAAGATTTTCCCTTTTTAGAGTTTTGTTGATTTGTAACTTTATTCAAATTACACGAGAAACAAATATCCGTTCTTTTTTTCTTGCCTCTTTTCTTTTATTTGTAGTAGGTAACTAGATTCAAAAAAATAAGTATCCCACCAGAATCGATACCAATGCGTACTCAAGAAACAAGTCCTTGATACTTTTGACCTCATTACCGCTGCAACAATTAGTACTGATTACAACTTCTCCTGATTGATTACACTTATATCTCGCACTTTTACAGACACATCGCTTTGCTTGCCTTTATAAATCAATGTGGTCGATTCTCGCATACGCTTTCCGTAGCTAAATTCTGCTAAATTAATATCTTTGGTCACTTATTTTAGAATAAGATAGAAGAGAATCAGGAAATATGCGTAGTAGATTGCTTGCTAATGCGTTTCATTGCTATGACCATGTTGTCAGAAATGTCAATCTCGTCATAAAATGTAAGCATGCAAATTATAGCTGGAGTCTGGACTCACTTTTCTTTCTTTATAAAAGTACCTTCACAAATGTATGTCAGAATCTAGTCCATTATCTCCCATTATTACAGACATACCACCTTGCATATATGTATTCACTGGGAAGGAAAGGGACATACTGCGTAGTTGCAATTAACCCTTGATACCCTGATAAACTTGGCACGAGTCAGGACGCTTTCAGTGCACTTTGCAATCATTTAAATTATTGCGTTATCTCTTTGTGTATTTGCTTCAGAATGTTCTCGTGTTACTTTAAAATTTCAAATGTCTCCATTAGCGTTAAAAGCAAGTTAAAAGTCACAAATGTTCCCAGGAGTTTTCATTATAAGACCTTGAAAAAGTGTCGGGTGCGGATTGCGGGCTACAGAGAGCCGCTTTGCTACGATGAATGTTAGGGGAGGAATGGTGGATAAAATAGATGAAGTATGTCAGATGATGGATAAGAGGCGCATAGATGTTTTGTGTGTGAATGAGACTAAGCGGAAAGGTTGCGACACGACGAAACATGGCCTTTACACAGCGTATTGGTCTGGGGTTTCTAGTTCCGACCGAGGCTGTAAAGGAGTCGGCGTGATTCTTTCCGCACGAATGGCTGAATGCGTGACTGAGTTCGAATGTATGAGCCCTCGACTCCTCTGGATTAGGCTGAAGGTCGGAATCACTCGAATCTTTATCCTAGGTGTCTATGCACCGACGGATGTGGGTTCGGGTGGCTCCACAAAAGCAAAAAAGGAAAATGAGGAGTTTTGGGACAATGTGAGAGATGTTTTGAAAAACTGCAAGGCGAATGAAAGAATTATTTTGCTGGGAGATTTTAATGGATGGGTAGGAATAAAGCGAGATGGGTATGATAAGGTTCTTGGTACGTTTGGTGATGAAAGAGTAAATGAGAATGGAAAGAGTGTGTTAGAGATTTGTTTGCAGTGGGATCTTTTTGTGTCGAATACAATGTTTCAACACAAAAAGATCCACACTTATACAAGAGCGGAAGGTGCATCAAGAACAATGATTGATTTTGTGATTGTGGATGAAAGATTGAAGAGTAAAGTTGTAGACACTCGAGTGTACCGCGGTGCTGGTATTGACACAGACCACTTCCTGGTGCTATCACGAATAAGTGGTCTCTTCAAACGGTGGCGGCACAGGGTAACTGAGCGAAGTAGTGCGTTGGAAAGAGTGAAAGTAGAAAATTTGCAAGATAAAGAGGTAAAAAAGGAGTATATTAAAAGATTGAAAGAGAAATTTAACAACCAAGAGGAGATGTCTGACATTGAAGAAGGATGGAAAGGATTTAAAAAAGGTGTTGTGGATGTCGCGATAGAAGTGTGTGGAGTTTCAAAAAGGATGAAAGGGAAAACACAACGGAGTGCGTGGATGACCAAAGAGGTACAGGAAGTTGTGCAGAAGAAGAAGAAAGCATGGTTGGATTGGTTAGCTACCAAAGCTAACCGAAGAATGTTAAAAGCGACGGATGAAGATGTAGAGAAAGCAAGAAAGGAGTATAAAAGTGTGAAGGATGTAGTTAAAAAGACTGTTGATAAAATGAAAGATAAGAATAAGGATGAATTTGACAGGAGGCTATCGGAAAACTTTCGTTCCAACTTGAAAGTTTTCTGGAAATCCATAAGGACAGCTCGAAGTAAAACTACGTCGTCCGAGTTGAGTAGGATTCGAAGCCAGGATGGTAGTGTAATAAAAGGTGAGGAATGTGTGTTGAAAAGATGGAAGGAATATTTTGAAAGCTTATTTGAGAAAGAAGATCTAGCGCAAGAAATAACTACTGCAGAAGTGAATGAAATTGAGAACGAAAATGAGATTGAAATGGATGAGATTGTGAAAGCGTTAAAAAGTATGAAATCTGGTAAAGCTGCAGGGTATGATAGAGTGTCGCTCGAAATGCTGAAGGCTGGCGAAGGCGTTGTGGCTAGTCAGCTGTACCTCCTTTTTAACCTTTGTTGGAGAAGCGGTCGAGTGCCAACTGATTGGTGCAAGGCTGTAATAGTGCCATTATATAAAGGAAAAGGGTCACAGCTGGACTGCAAAAATTACCGCGGTATAAGCCTCCTCAGTGTCGTCGGCAAACTGTATGCAAAGGTGTTGATTGAAAGAGTGATGAAAGAAACGGATGAGAAAGTATGGGATGCTCAGGCAGGATTTCGTAAGGGGATGGGATGTACGGATCAGGTCTTTTCCTTGCGCTGCATAGCTGAAAAATTCCTGGCCAAAAACCAGAAAGTCTATTGCGCATTCGTGGATTTGGAAAAGGCCTATGACAGAGTGGTGAGGAATGAATTGTGGTCGGCACTATCCATGCATGGGGTGAGCAGTATCTTGATACGAGCACTGAAATCCTTATATAAGGATTCCAGTGCTTGTGTCAGGATAAACGGGGCGTACAGTGAACTTTTTAACATCGAGAAAGGTGTTAGACAGGGATGTGTTGCGTCACCGTGGCTGTTCAATCTATTCATGGATAGTTGTTTGGCGGATTTGAAAGAGAGTGAATGTGGTCTGAGAATGAATGGTTTACTCGTCAAATGTCTTCTCTATGCTGACGACCAAGTTATCCTTGCGTCGTCGGCTGAAGGGTTGCAGGAGATGGTAAATATTATGACTGAGGCTTTGAAAAAGAAAGGAATGAAAGTGAATGTAAGTAAGACGAAAGCAATGGTTTTTGAGAAAGAGGAAAATATGACAGAGTGTAAAATTATGATAGAAGAAGAGAGGGTGGAACAAGTGAAAGAGTTTGTGTATTTGGGCTCCATGTTCACATCAGATGGAAAGTGTGAAAGTGACATCGAAAGAAGGGTGAATGCCGGCAACATGGTGAATGGAGCGTTGCACACTTTTATGAACAGCCAGAAAGTCTCTGATAAGGCTCGTCTGGCTGTGCATAGAGGGGTGTTAGTTCCGACACTTATGTATGGGAGTGAAAGTTGGGTATGGCAGAAAAAGCATGAAAGTAGAATAAATGCAGTACAAATGAGAGCGTTAAGAAGTATGATTGACGTAAAATTGAGTGACAGGATAAGGAATAGCGTGATAAGGGAACGTTGTGGTATAAAAGAAGACGTAGTGACTGGTGTAGAAAAGGGTATGCTTAGATGGTTTGGTCATGTAGAGAGGATGAATGAAAGAAGATTAACGAAACAGGTGTATATGGCAAGTGTGGATGGGAACGTCGGAAGGGGAAGACCTCGACGAACGTACCTTGATCAAATCGGGGACGTGCTAAAGAAAGGTCAGGTCAAGAGTACCCTAAACCGACGAGCATGCATGAAGAGATTGATGAATGTGGAGGAGGCGAAAGAAGTATGCCAGGATCGTAGTAAGTGGAAGGAAGTAGTCTCTGCCTACCCCTCCGGGAAAGAGGCGTGATTTATGTATGTATGTATGTATGAAAAAGTTAAGTGTTCGAAGAACTCTGTAGATGGCGTTGAACTGACTACGTTACTAGATGAAAATGTTCTTTCCGAATCTATCCTCGGTTTTCGCACTTTGTTATTATTACTCTTGTTTTGTTTGTTACGTTGAAAACAACAACGAAACGAAAAACGAAAACGTTGTGGTTATTGTTAATATGCAGGGAAACCAATGTTATTTTATGTAATATATATTTTTTACTTTTGTCAACTTTGTGACTTGAAGATGTAACTGTAAAGCCCGGTTTACATTGTCTTAGTGTTTAGTCGAGTGCTTTAGTACAAGTTGAAAGGCAAGTTCAATTCAAGTAGAACTGTACTAAAATGTACTAAAGCAAGTAGCGTTTACACGTTTTAACTAAAGTACTATCCTAAAGCACTCGACTAAACACTAAGACAATGTAAACCGGGCTTAATGTAATGTAACTTTTACGCAACACTCTGCTAACTTGGTACAGTTAGAATTGTACAAAAAGAAAACATTGTGTAGGTCTTGGTATGAACTTTAATATAAGTAGGAATTAAAGCCAATACATTGGAATTGGTAGTATATGTAAATAACTACTAAACAAATGAACTGACTGCAATAACACAAAATGATTAAACTAAAAATCTAACTTTGCTATTATTATTTTTGACTGAATAAAGAAGACCTTTTTTATATAAGAAATTGAACTGATAGTAGAACCTGATAATGTTTGTTTAGTAGTCATTGTGACAATTACCATAAAAATTTAAAGCCAAGGAAAAGTATAGAGCAAGCACCTCTTGACCACTATCTTTTGAGGCAACGAAAGGCACTACCGACACATTTCTTCAAGTAAGGCAGTCCAATATAGCGCGCTTGTCAAACTTAAAGTTAGCCCAAGATGGTGCGATGAAGTTGAAAAACATATCATCTGGAGATTCAGACTTGACCGGACTATTGTCCTTTAATACTGGCGAAAAGTTACTGGAATGAGTATTCTGTGGTGTGAAAAGCTGGCGTTTAGTTAGTTTCTTCTCTCTTTTACTTTGATTATTCTTCATAGAACTATTGTTGGCGTTAGAATGGCTGTGGTTATGATTGCCGTGGCTAAGATTTCCGTTGCCACTGCAATGGTTATGATTACTGTTGCCATTCCCATGGTTATGACTACCATTGCCATTGTAACTTGCACTGTGACTATGATTGTGGTGTTTGTGCTTCAATGCTGAATTAACAAACTCCTGATTCTTTATTTGTAAATTCTGGAAGTCTGTGATCTCATTTTGTAATCCTTGCGATATTGGTTTGTTCTTAGTCTTACTCGTAGAAGCCTCTATTTCACCCATAGACTTGTGCCTAGTTCGCTTAATAGCTTTAGGGTTCCGTTCTGCAACCCACCGCCTCATACGCTTAACAAATGGTAACACCATGAAGAAGGCATTTGGGCTTACTCCCATCTTTAGTTTTGGTGTCATATCTTTTTTATTAGCCGGAAGATCGGCTAAAGGGAACCATTCACAAGCTTTGATTTCGTTCCTGGTTCGTGGCTGAAACTTGGTATCTCTTGGAATGTGACCAATAAGGTAAAGACGCACAATTTGGTCATGAATCACTGCTTCTATATAGTCATTTTTGTTGATCAACTTGCTTATGTCAAACCCTGTTTCTTCATACACCTAAAAATTAAAAATTAATTTGTAAATAATACATAAAAGTGTTCTGGGCAGGGACCACAAATTAACTATAAATATGTAGACTAGCTAGCAGGAACCAGCTAAGCACTTAATCAATTAAATGCTTAATTTTCCAAGCACATGTCTAAATATCACAGTTTAAACGACTACCCACTTCAAATACCCACCTACCAACAACTACCGACTTTCGATTCTTGGTTTAAGTGCAGCATCAAGACAAACCGATTCTCGATTTAATGGTGCCAACATGATCAAACAATATTGTTATTTGGTGTGAATATACATAAATGGTTACAGTTTTATTTGCTTCAAGTATATCGAAAAGAAACTCTATGCTAAAACCCTGAACATAGCGCTTTAAAGGGGTTTCGCGCGCGCACACTGCAATGAAATCATTCAATATGCACTGACAAGAAAAGTCCGTATAAGTGACACATAGGAATCAAATTGATATGAAAGCCAAAAGGAGAACCCTTTCCATAAGGATAGGGGTTTGTAGGGGTTTTGATAGCCTTAAAATAGAGCTTTAAAATGCCTTTCCAATGGGTTTTGACCAGATATGAATATAGAGGGTAAACCTATATGTAAAGCCAGTATCAGTACAGTCCCTGGTTCTGGAGATACCTTACTAGGAGAAGTAGAGGGTTCCACCTCAAGATATGCTTAGTATGAAAAAGAAAAAATATTTATCAAATATTAACCCTTACGCTCAATTCACTAAGGAAAACTGAAATTGAAATTAATAAGGACACAAGAATCTTGCCTTGATTTGAGCCTATTAAGGTTACTGTCTGTATTTCAAAGTCATTTAATGGATTTGGATGTTGAGGCAATAGAGTACAATGAATGAGGCAATGTGAGTTACCCAAGAGCTTAAACTTATGACGCAAAAAGCTTTTTTTTTGTACAAACCTCTCTAGCAGCACAGATCCAGGGCTCCTCATCCTGATTAACTTTTCCCTTGGGGAAACCCCAGGATGCCTTTGTCCAATATGATTGCACGAGCAACACATGAGTTAGATCAGTGTCAAGCAATATAGCACCATAGGTGGGTACGGATTGTTTGTATTCTCGCCAGTTCTTGAGTATGGCGTCTAAGCTGCTCGCATGGGCACGGAGCTGTGGGACGTGCTGTAGAGGAAGAATTGTCGTTATTATGTGCTACACAACTGACAAGTTTATTTTCATATCTTAGCACATATCATAGCCCATCTGCCAAAACATTAAAAAAAAAAAACAGTATAGGTTGATATTTATAGTATAGACATTTTTAGATCTATTTTTTTTTAAAGTGTAACTGTACAAAGTTGATACATTTGTTTTAATTTAGTTATTATTGTTATTATTTATTAGCAGGTAGGTAGTTGAGACAACTGTTGGTTGCCTGTTTCCAGTCATACATTGTTGGTTTACTTCATTATTTATCAAATTTGTTTTGAAATTGGTATGTGGATTTAGAATTCCACCACCCTGTTGCTCAAAAAGTGCTTTCTTGGGTTGTACTTTGCTCTGGTCTTGGAAAGTTTGAAATTGCGGCCCCTTAAATATAGGTTTAGTTAGTTCAAATATTTCCTCTATAATAGTGGCCATTCAGAATCTTAAATCTTGATGGTTTCTGAATAGACAGCAGCACATAACCAGTATAGTTTGATTCTGACACTCAGCTGTGCGGGCAACAACATTATTCATAATTTCATCCCACCCACGGACGAAATACAAAGAGGACCTGCTCTAAGGCAAGTAGACCTGACGCTAGGTGGTCTACATGCGGCTTCTAGCTATTTGCCGCAGAGTGTCGCTCGCGTCAGTTGAACTCGTGTCACTACCAAGCGATCACGTTAAATTATTTTACGAATACAAACCGTAAAATACTAAATATACTATTAAAATGAAATGCAATGTGTTACAATGGAAAAGTTCGACTAACAAAATTAAAACGGACGAAAACACGGCCGAAAAAGTGTCTTTTCACTCGTAAGTGTTATTTGTATACGATTTTTTGTTATTGCATCTAGAATGTTCCATGGCTGCCCCGCCATCTATCATGGAGTAGCAAAGCTTTTAATTTGACGAGACATCTGGTGAGTAGTGGCAGAATATGGCAGAACTTAATGCGTCTAGCGGAGAAAATAGTTTTCTAGTTTTCCGATAGATGGCGGGCCTACAGGAGCATGAAGAGAATAATAAATTATAATAGTACTGTAATAAAGGTTATTTTGCTATGCGGTTTAGAGTAAATTTCCCTTCCCCTTCACCCCTCCCAATGGAGACAACCCCTCTCATGTCTTTAATGACTTGTGCCATGTCCTCTTTGTATTTCGTCCGTGATCCCACCCAACAAACTACCAAAAAAATATACCTACATGAAAAATATGTGCTGCAAACTCTCGAATCCCACATGGATTAAGATTATTAGATTCATCCGTGCAGTAGTAATCCAAGTAGAACCAGTGCGCTAGCTCAATTTGGAAGCAGATGCGAACTAAGTTGTCCCTGTCTTCCGGTGGAAGGTTTATTATGAAGCGACTAGAAACAAAACATATCTTTTAAAGCTTATTTCGACAATCTATCGAACAAAAAGTGTCTGTTATAAATTCACTACTTTGTAATTTTATTGAACATGAATTGACATAAGCAACAAAAGTTTTGTAAATAAATAGGTCATTTCAGGTCAAGCGCGAAATCACAGTGAATAGGTACGCCACGCAATGCATGAAGCATGAATATTATATTCGAAACAATGCGTGAATTTGTAGGCACTGTTGAAACTATGCAGGGAACGCAGAAACTTGTAAAAAATACCTGCAAAGATCATCCAATATGTCGATGGGTATCGAATGTTTTATTTCGTTGTAATTACCCGCCGTCGATCCCATTTTGAATTGGACTTCAATACACTGTTATTTATGTGTTCAGTGTAGTCGAAAAACAAAGAATTTCACCTCGATAGAACACTTTTTTTTCGAAAATAATACAAATTGGACAAATTCACCTTCGTCGACATATCTCACAGATTAAAACACGTAATTTGTTTAGTTTTGACAGATTACGGCAAAAACCGGTTTTCCGTAAGCAGCGCAGCACTATTCGTGTAACTCGATAAATTATTCTATTTTATGCGTGTATCCGATTTACCATCGATTTTTATTGACTTGTATCCGAATTTAAAGAAATTTTTGCTATTGTGTTACTGTCAAAACTTGTGCAAAACAGCTGTTTACGAGTGCTGGATTTTTCTGAATTTTTCGTGTTTTATTCGATCAAAATGGATATAACACCATTATTTAAGGCTTGCATTAAAACTGTAAAGACCCGAAACAAAGCTTTCGGTATACAAAGTCCAGTGAGCGAAGATAAACAACGCATTCTGAGAAGCAAACCGAAGACTGGGTTCATGAACTCAGCTAAGGATATTACCACACAAATAACACGACTACGTGATTTTTTGCTTGAGCATCGTGAGAAGTACTTATCATTTATCAATAATGTATCTGGGGACGAGATGTCAGAAGCGGAACGCGATCAAATTGACACAGGAGCACAACGCATTATCAACACCTGCTCCCACCTTCTAAAAGAATTTAGGAACGATAACCGTAAGCTGTCTGTCTCGCCACAGATGCGGGAATACATGGACACTGTCATCGATCTCATAGATGCTTACTTAAAAGCTGTATGTAAAATCCATAGTGAACTAAAAGCATTGAGAGTCAAACGGGCCCTCGATTTACGCAAATTATCTCGTTTGGAACTACCGCAAACTAAATCGAACATTCCCAATCCATTTATTACTAAGAAATCTTTAGAAAAGGAAATTAAAATTGTAGACAAAGAATTGGAAAACACAGAAGTTGAAGAAACAGACAATGCTAAGGCTGAAGTTGATTCAACTGAAAACGAAGTAGGAGTTTCGCCTGATGAAGGAGATATAAGCCCAGAAGAGCTTCAGATGTTTGAATCTGAAAATATTCAACTTCTAAATGAGCTCAACAGCATGACCGAGGAAGTTAGACAAATTGAAAGCAAAGTTTTGCATATTGCTGAACTTCAAGAGATATTTACTGAGAAGGTACATATTTTCTTGTTGAAATAAAATGGGGGTGTGGATTTCATCTTGACTCTAGTCAGTATCAGATCCGAGGACAGAGTTGATAAAGAAGTGAGCTCAGCCAGAGGAAGAACTCATAACTTGCTGATTTCAGTTAAATATTTCAATAAAAAGAAAATGCTAACCTACCTAATCTTAACCAATCTTATTTTTATTTTAGGTTCTACAACAGGAACAGGACATAGACAGGATATCAACCACAGTAGTGGGAGCCACAGAGAATGTGAAGGATGCCAATGAACAAATCAAGCAGGCTATCCAGAGGAATGCTGGCTTGCGAGTGTATATTCTGTTCTTTTTATTGGTCATGTCATTCAGTCTGCTCTTCTTGGATTGGTATAATGAATAAATAAATGTTCTGTGTTTAAAAGTTTTATTTAAAATAGCATTTAGATTTAGCCTTATTAATAAAATAAAACTTGCCATCTTTTCTGTAACTGGCACTACTTTCAAACTTCCTCTAATATACTCTTTCCTTATTTTATTTTTTTCTTTTCACACCACCGTACATCCATCTTAAGCTCCGTTAAATTTATGAATGACTTTTAAATACAAAGTTTGTTTACATTATAAGTCATTCTTAAATAAAACACATTCTCATTTCAGATACGTAATCGCCTTTCATCCTATTCTACGAAGGGGCGAAAACAATTTCTAGGCTGTGCAGTGCAGTAGGTAGCTAATCCTATGCCTGGCAAGAAGAAAAAAACATAAAGTCATGAAGTGCGTTTTCTGTAACCATTTTGACCAACATTGACTGTATAGAGTAGTGCAACAAAAGGTATTTTTTACATAAAGCCATCTCACTCTATCTCCAAAGTTTTCTCAGAAATAGTAATTTAAAGTCAAATGTGTACCGGCGCAGGTGGTGCCTTTGTTTGCATTAATTTTATTTTTTCATTGTATTATAGGTTTAAATTAACGTTAATATTCAATTTTGAATACTTTCTAGATCAAAGGATTTCTAGGTAATCTAATGGTGTATCAGAATTTCCTACGAACTCCCTTATTTCCGACTTTTTTACTACAAGTTTCTTTCCGAAAAATTTCTGTGAACTTTTCCACAACGATAAGGAAAATGGAATCTGTTAAAACTTTAAAAGACTTGGGATATGCATTTAATTCTGGTAAGTTTTAAATATCTTTAAACAAAGAATAGAATATCTTTAAACTGTTTACATTTATTGCATAAGTACACTTACTGATAAGCACCATACCACCTCTACATAACTATATTATTAGTGCATTATATTTACAGTTGCATTTAGCAGCAGTCTTCGACATTCAACTTCTCATGTTAATGATACTGCACATGACTGAGATACTTACTTTTACTTTTCAGCAGGTGAACTAAGAAAACTAAATAATAATGGTGAACTTACTGAACAACCATTTCAGTTCAAAATAAGTGAAAACCTTCAAGAATGTCAGGAAAATTATGAAAAACTTGGAAATGCTATAACTCCATACATTTACTATCTTTTGGAAACACAGGAGAAACTGACTAAGTTGCCAGTACCAAAGGATGGAAGTGAAGATGGCACATTTATTTTTGTTTCTAATGGTTATGATAAGAAAAATACACTGTTAGTTTTGATACATGGTTCTGGTGTTGTAAGAGCTGGGCAATGGGCAAGATCGTAAGTGGCCATCCTTCAGTTAAATTAAATATTTATATAAAAAAAGTAAATTGCTCACTGCAATGTATTTTACTTATTACTTTTTTACAGATTGATCATCAACGAAAACTTAGAACTTGGCACACAGATACCATACATCAGAAATGCTCTTGCATATGATTATGGAGTGTTAGTAATGAATACAAATGACAACTGCACAACTGATGGGAAAGAAATACCGCATTCTAGTACTCCAGAAGAACATGCACAGTATGTGTGGGAAACTTATGTTGCCACAACCCAAGCAACTACTATCCTCATAGTCGCCCACAGCTATGGAGGAGTTGTCACAGTGGTGCTAGCTGATAAGTTAAAGGAGGAGTTTGAAAAAAGAGTAAAGGCAATTGCTTTTACTGATTCTGTTCATGGCTATTCAAACAAGAAAATTTCTAAATATTTGAAAAAGGTAAATAAACTGCTGCCGTAACTAATTCTGTGCATGGCTATTTAAATTATAAATATTTGAAACAGGTAAATTGGAAAATACAGTACTTTTTGAATGCTAATGTTCTGCTATAAAAAATATCTCATCTCACCAGGTCACACAGAACTGGATATCTAGTTCAAAACCTTTAGACACACCCTTGAAAACTCCAGATTTTGATGTCACAAGAGTATCAGCAGGTAAGGGGAATTGAGGACAGTACTTTTGTAATTTATTTCTGCTAATATCATAACAAAATGTTTTTTTTTTTCAGGTCACACAAAACATGAGATGACTTCTCATGCTTGCATGGAGTCTGTTTTTAGATTTTTCGAGGAAATGCTTAAAAAGTAATTTATGATTTATTGTTATTGTGCCATTTTAAGCCATTTTGTTACTAAGGGAAAGCTATTAAGTCTTACTAATTAAATGCATTTATTTGATAACACAAATATAAAAGACAAATAAAATATTTTTACACATTATTCACTTCTTTCCTTTGGAATGATGTTTCATCCAGTACTTTAGATCCTGTTTATTAGCTCTGACACCCAACACTGCTGACTTTGAGTTCACATCTTTCATGACAAACGGTGAGAAGCCAGCAATGTAGTCAGGGTCTAGAGCGTTTGTTTTGTTTCTGGCCATCTTAGTGGCAAATCTCTTATGGATGTGCTGATCTTCAGTTAGGATGGGGTACTGGAAATGCTGGCCACCTCGTGGTGTAGGTAAACTGAACTTCTTTCCTCTTGCTGTTAATGGTTTTCTACCGTTAATGTGAATGTATTGGTTCCCTTCATCATCAACACTGACAGCTACTTTCTTCAAAGTAGAATGACCACATTTCGGACAGAAAAGTTTAGTCATCACACTTGTGGTTTTGAAGCAGGTTGTGCATCGAAAAATAAAAGTCCGTAGTTGCCTGATTATTCTTCCATCAATAGCAGTAACATTCAAACCTATTTGCTTCATAACATTTTGCATGGCAAAGTCGGAGGTGATGCATGCAACCTCAACAGCTTTTTCTTCAAATTCTCCTAGTTCTATTTCCTTTTTCTTCTGTGATAGGTTTCCTGGAGTTATCCAGTCATCTTCTCCATCAGATTCACTTTCTTCTTCAGATTCTTCAGAGTCTTGTTCTTCATCATCATCATTAACTTTTACCATTACATCATCAACATTTATATCTATGTTTTTCATTTGTTCAGCAATATGTTCCGCTAAGTTTTCTTCCTCAGTTTCATTGATTGCTTCATCTTTATCTTGAGTATTACTAACTGGTATTGATTCTTGTGGTTTACTTGTGTTGGTGTCTGGTTTTGCATTGGCATCCCCTTGTGTTAAAGTTTCTGTTTTCTCAGCAGTATCCACTTTACTTTCTTCTGGGTGTGGATTAAAATTCGACAGGCCTGTAACTTTCAGAGTTTTCTGCATAGTTGGTTCGTTCTTCAAATGCTCAGTGCCAACTTTTTCTTTCTCCATTTGGTAGGTTAGGGCCATAACCTTGATATCTGTGGCGGAAAGACTTGTGTAGTCACCTGTCTTTTTAGAGAATTCTGTGACGAACTTGATGTTCTCCGTGAACACATCTTTGACCTTCAAGTCGTACGGGAGTACTACCAACTTCCTCCTTTGCCTGTCGTTTGTAATCTCATCGATCACCTCTTGAACAGTATAAATGTTCTCGGATATATCTTGTAAATTCGCAGCTTTGATGAAGGCTGTGGTATCGACAACCAAGTGCTTTATATTTTTCGGCATCTTGTGTGCCTGTAACACTAATTTAAAATAATAAATTCACAATAAATAGCAAAAAACACATGCACGTGTTGGTCGACTTTTTTGACGTTTATATTTTTTTATTCGCTCGCCGTCCGTTCCTTCCTGTCCTCAGCTGTGGTCCTCAGGTTTATGCGGCCTATCTAGGAAAATCTATTCCCAAGTTGTCTAGACCTCTTCTTCAAAAAATATCGTTGGATATTTGTTTAAATATTATGGATTATATAATTAGGATTATTTTGTTTTACAATCAGGAAAAATTTATAATATTTAAGGCTGAATAACTACAATGTTCCTTGCACGAAAAAATAAACGCAATGAAAACAAAAAGGAAGTGTCTATACAGCGGGGCGCCCTGGCATATAGTGATTTAATCTATGTGGCAGGGCGCACTGTCGTATAGCGTTTTTTCTGTGAATTGGCTATTCATCGGTGCTCTTATTGCGCCTTGTTACATCTGTAGGCTGAACCACCTGATTAATGGTCTGTAAGAAATATGGTTCCGTGCTGCCGTGAGAGCACGTTAAGCTGTCAGTCCCAGTTTCGTCATATCATGTCATGTCATGTGTCATTCCATAATGCCATGTCATGCCATTTGCCATATGCCATGTCATGCCATATGCCATGTCATGTCATATGTCATATCTTATTTCATGTTATATGTCATGTCATATGCCATTTTTTTTGGGAGATTAACAGTTTTATACAACAGTTACACCAGATTAATAAATTATATCGGACTAATACCAAATCTCCAATCTTCATGTCATATATAATGTCAAATGTCATGTCATATGTCATGTCATATGTCATGATGTCATGTCATATGTCATGTTATATGTCATGTCATATGCCATTTTTTTTTGGGAGATTAACAGTTTTATACAACAGTTACACCAGATTAATAAATTATATCGGACTAATACCAAATCTCCAATCTTCATGTCATATATAATGTCAAATGTCATGTCATATGTCATGTCATATGTCATGTCATATGTCATGTCATATGTCATGTCATATGTCATGTCATATGTCATGTCATATGTCATGTCATATGTCATGTCATATGTCATGTCATATGTCATGTCATATGTCATGTCATATGTCATGTCATATGTCATGTCATATGTCATGTCATATGTCATGTCATATGTCATGTCATATGTCATGTCATATGTCATGTCATATGTCATGTCATATGTCATGTCATATGTCATGTCATATGTCATGTCATATGTCATGTCATATGTCATGTCATATGTCATGTCATATGTCATGTCATATGTCATGTGTCATATGTCATGTCATATGTCATGTCATATGTCATGTCATATGTCATGTCACATGTCATGTCATATGTCATGTCACATGTCATGTCTAGGGAACGCAATCTCGATCTCGCGAGATCTCGGAATCCCCAAGATCTCAAACAATTTTTCGAGATCGAGATCTCGAAAAAGGCGATCTCGTCTCAGAAAAATCATTCGAGATCTCGAAAAAATCCATCGAGATTTTCGAGATTTCGAGAATGAGCTTGCGTAAGGCATTGATGTGTTCATTGATGTGCGTCCGCGCAGTGTCTGGTGTTTGCCGGCGGCAGGACCTAGCAGTCGATACCTATTGAGCGGGTGCGTTGCAGGGAGCGACCGACCAATCCCAAGAGCTTGTTTATTGTTTACTTACTCGCATTTTCGTCACTGTGCATTTCGTGTTTTCGAGTGAAACTTATTATTCATCTATACAATAACTAATAACATTCAGTATTATTCTATATTAGATAGTTTTCAATGTGAAATATAAATATGTCAAAGAACACTGACATTGTCTAATCTTTTCACATTGTTTGTGTTTTTTTCTTGAATAAAAGTTGATTATTTTTATGTAATGTTCAATCAATCACTGCTGTGTTTCATTTGCCAAATATTATAAAAAGTCAGATCGTGGTCTGTATTATTCTTACTTTCTAAACTAAAAGTAAAAAAGTACAAAGTTTACCAAAATTATATGAAAAACAAAATCTCGATCTCGAAATCTCGAAATCTCGACCAATAATCCAACGAGATCTCGAGTTGGTCAATCTCGAACCCTGAGATCTCGAACGAGATCTCGAGTTGCCAATCACGGCTCGAGATTGCATTCCCTAGTCATGTCATATGTCATGTCATATGTCATGTCACATGTCATGTCACATGTCATGTCATATGTCATGTCATATGTCATGTCATATGTCATGTCATATGTCATGTCATATGTCATGTCAAATATAATGTCACATGTCATGTCACATGTCATGTCATATGTCATGCCATATGTCTTGTCATATGTCATGTCATATGTCATGTCACATGACATGTCACATGACATGTCACATGTCATGTCATATGTCATGTCATAAGTCATGTCATATGTCATGTCATATGTCATGTCAAATGTCATGTCATATGTCATGTCATATGTCATGTCATGTCATATGTCATGTCATATGTTATGTCATATGTCATGTCATATATGTCATATGTCATGTCAAATTGCATGTCATATGTCATGTTATATACGTCATGTCATACGTCATGTCATATCATCCCTGATGTTAGTTTTCCCGCTAGTAGTAGGCCTCTGACATAATATGCAACAACGGCCGTGTCTGTAGTGATGAACAGCAACTGGGACTGTAAGCTTAACGTGCTCTCCAAAGCACGAAACTATATTTCTTACAGACCATTAATCAGGTGGTACAGCCAACAGATTTAACAAAGCGCAATAATAGGTGTCTATTTTGTTCTAGGGTCCACAGCTTATTTCAAGATTCTGCCTTCACATACCTTTTGTACCTCTGATAAGATTGCTTATTTTGGTAATGAGAAGATTTGTACCGCAAGGATTTTAGAAATATCGCCATTTTACAGTGTCACAGGGTCCAAATGATTTTATAACCTCAAAATTGGAAAAGCTTCAATATCTCTGCAAAGGATTGATCTACAAACAAAATGATCGCATGGATGCCGTTACAAATCGCAAATCTTTATTTGTACCGCATTTTTATACCTTGTAAATACCAGATAGAGGAATAAAAGGCGATTAACGCTCATATGGCATTTGCTTGTTGGGCTTTCGTATATCTCCGTAAATATAGCGGTACAAATGTTCTGAAAGAAATCCCAGTAACAATACAAGCGGTACATTACGTAGGTACAACCAAAAAAGCCGTATCTGCTCTAATTTACGAGAAAACAACACTGTAAAATTTGCAAGAAAATGATATGTACATGACCAAAGCTAGGCCACGGTGTTCTACTTTTAGACTTTTAGCAGCGGATTTCGGTTTCTGGACTTCGATTTGCACTTCATACTGACCGAAATTTATTTCATTTTCTTCAAGCAAGTACCTAATAAATTGGTTGACCGTCAAAGGAATAAAGTTTGTATAGCGCAGGCGAAATATAGTATTATTCGTCTATATACATTATGCTGCGTCAGTTTACCAACGAGAAGCGTTTTACGCTCATATTACCTTCGGCAACTTGTCATTATGGTCAATTCGTAGGGTGACCATAATTTAAAAAAAATAAGAGGACCAATCTAATAAAACAATAAAACCCGTGTATTGAACAAATTTACGAAAAACTAATAGTAGATGATGTTAAAATATGAGAGCTAGTTACTAAATGCATTATAAAAAAATATAGTAACGGTTAAACATAAGTAATGTGCAAAAAAGTTAATGTATGAAAAAAAACTACTTATTTTATTGCGATTTTTGCTTTGTATTAATATAATATATTATGAGAAAAGTTATTTTTTTAATATATTACATTATTAAATTGTCAATTACACGTATAATTATAAAAATTGCAAGAAGATTTCTCTATAATACTTTAGGAAATATTTAAGTTTTAAAGATGGTGGACTTTAAATTTATGTATGGCACAAACAAAGTATTATTCTAAAACCCATCGTGTGGGGCATAAAATGAAAGAGCTTCACGCGACGGTTTCAAAAATATATCATATTCTACACCTTTTTGATACTGGTGTGAAAAAAGATAATAAAGTAACTAGCTCTCATATTTTAACATCATCTACTATTCGTTTTTCGTAAATTTGTTCAATACACGGGTTTTATTGTTTTATTAGATTGGTCCTCTTATTTTTTTTAAATTATGGTCACCCTATGAATTGACCATAATGACAAGTTGCCGAAGGTAATATGAGCGTAAAACGCTTCTCGTTGGTAAACTGACGCAGCATAATGTATATAGACGAATAATACTATATTTCGCCTGCGCCATACAAACTTTATTCCTTTGACGGTCAACCAATTTATTAGGTACTTGCTTGAAGAAAATGAAATAAATTTCGGTCAGTATGAAGTGCAAATCGAAGTCCAGAAACCGAAATCCGCTGCTAAAAGTCTAAAAGTAGAACACCGTGGCCTAGCTTTGGTCATGTACATATCATTTTCTTGCAAATTTTACAGTGTTGTTTTCTCGTAAATTAGAGCAGATACGGCTTTTTTGGTTGTACCTACGTAATGTACCGCTTGTATTGTTACTGGGATTTCTTTCAGAACATTTGTACCGCTATATTTACGGAGATATACGAAAGCCCAACAAGCAAATGCCATATGAGCGTTAATCGCCTTTTATTCCTCTATCTGGTATTTACAAGGTATAAAAATGCGGTACAAATAAAGATTTGCGATTTGTAACGGCATCCATGCGATCATTTTGTTTGTAGATCAATCCTTTGCAGAGATATTGAAGCTTTTCCAATTTTGAGGTTATAAAATCATTTGGACCCTGTGACACTGTAAAATGGCGATATTTCTAAAATCCTTGCGGTACAAATCTTCTCATTACCAAAATAAGCAATCTTATCAGAGGTACAAAAGGTATGTGAAGGCAGAATCTTGAAATAAGCTGTGGACCCTAGAACAAAATAGACACAATAATAGAATAGCCAATTCACAGACAAAACGCTATATGACAGTGCGCCCTGCTACATAGATTAAATCACTATATGCCAGGGCGCCCCGCTGTATAGACACTTCCAAACAAAAATGTCTAGAGTCGTTAACTTTACACCTGTTACTATTATTTACTTTTTGTAGCAGTTACTTATGTGTCTGTCTGTTCGTCAATAGATAAAGTAATTTAAAAAAAATATTCCACCGTTCTTAGTTCTAAAAAATGTGTCTTTCACTAAGATTTCCTACAAGGTATTAACTGAATGAAATCATATTGTATGGTCCTCGTAAAGTTAAAGTACCGCCGTTCCAATAAGTCGTTTTTGTCGGCTGTCATATCCATACTAAAAGAGATGTCAACAAAGGAAAAGGTACCCTCTGCCTCTGCCTCTACTTTAGAGTGAGTTCTACTGCAACTTTTGCGCTCATCTCAAACAAAACTGATCAAAACATTTTTTACTTTGCCTGGGAGGTACATTTTTTTTTTCGTATTTTGAACTGTACGTTGGGGAAAGTTATTCAGTTTCTCGATTAGAACTTATCCTA
Organism: Tuta absoluta; assembly: GCA_027580185.1. Lineage (NCBI taxonomy): Eukaryota > Metazoa > Arthropoda > Insecta > Lepidoptera > Gelechiidae > Tuta > Tuta absoluta. The sequence continues at coordinate 8,828,145 of JAQAHW010000009.1, forward strand.
AAAATATTTGCACTAAATTTAATAAGAGCATAGAATAAACAGTCTGCGTAGAAAGAGACTAGGCGTAGGCAAAAAGTGAACTAATTTTACTATTGCATAGTGTGATTAGCTGCACTGTTCCACGCATATTTTCAAAAGATCACGTTGATCACAGCTCTAGCTTACTGTAGAAAAAAAACATTTTCGCCAGATTTCGCTCTTGTAAACAAAAATTAGAATAAAATTCTAAATGTTTTGCTTTAATCGGTGTTCTACAACAAAATTAAAGCTATGAGTTCGAAAAAGGGTAAACGGATAGGTGGGAAGCATTTCCCTATTGCCGAGTCGGTGAGCATCGCTCTGAAGATCCAACTGGATAAGTTTCTCAGCGACGACAACGAGACGGAGCTGAAGTTTCCCACCTTCTTGTCTGCTCAGGAGCGCGGGTTCATCCACGAGACCGTTGCCAAGTTGGGGCTGAAGAGCAAATCGCGCGGGAAAGGTAAAATTCTTAGCATCTGTAATGTAGGTTACCATAGGTCGTTTACGGTTTATTTTAGGTCTTTGAAAAAAAAAACATTTCAAAGTGCTGGGGCCAGCTCCCTTATTGCCTCAACCCATCTCCTTTTTCAAGTTATATAACTGTGTAATTGGAAGTTGATACCCTTAAATTATATAGTTTTATATATTTATTTTTGATTGCCCATACTCATAAAACTTTATATTGCACAAGTTTTGTAATTCTTCTCAACACACCTTTCATTTTATTAGACTATCATGTAGGACTGTTTTGTCAATAAATTAAAATCTTTTCTACACTCAATTTCAATGTAAACAAACATTACTGATTCCAGGTGTAAACCGATATCTAACAATCTACAAACGGGTCGGGTCCACAATTATCCAGAATGATGCTAAACTCATCTTGGATTCAAACATGCGTTGCACGATTGCAGAACTGTTCAATGCATTTCCAATCACCAGCAAAGAGAAGGATGACTTGAGTTCATGTCCAGATAAGGAAAGGAGTCCCCAATTAGCTCACAAGACTTTGGGGCAGTTGAATAATGGGGTTGCTCAGGTAAACAATATGTTTTGTTATGTTTTCTGTCATTCCTTTATTGAATTAGGATGTAATATTGGATTAGGACCAAAAATAATATCTTTTCCTTGAAGCTTGTCATACTTAGCATGTATTGCATAAAAAGTTTATGTTTTTATAGGCTTGAGGGTTTACTCAATCAATAGCCAAAAAACCCTTCTTGCTGGTGATCATATACCCAAAAGTAGTAGAATTGTGTGCAGTTTAGAATTAAAGTAGGGTCACTAGGGACTATACCTGTTACATTGGGGCAAATTCATATTTCTCTACTGCTGTCACAAACAGGCATATAAAGTGGGGGTTTGGGGGGGACATGAGATGCAAGAACTCTACTATTACTACTATAGCTGATATCACAACAGCATGCCTCGCCATCCATCATTTGCTCTTGCCTTTTTAACACTAAATGTGTTATATATTTTTAGATTTTTATTTCTTCCTTTTAACAGGAAATTTTGGTTTATGTGTAGTAAGTATGTAGATTTGACCCCCCCCTCATTACCTGAAGCTGTATATGCCACGGTCACAAACATCAAATTCATCAGGTTATTTCGTGTCTCTGTGTCCTACATGAAGAAATAATAATTTGTATGTTAGTTTGTGGAGTAAAATGTACATTATTTATACTTTTTTTTGAATGGGCATGATTAAGCTACTAGTTTTTCTTACAAGCATGCTTCAAGTAATTTAATTTGTGATGTTTTCAGGTACCTAACACAACATACAATCCAGACCTGATCAAGTTCAGGGAGAAGCTGCCAGTGTACGAACAGAGACAGGATCTCATCAACGCCATCACACACAACCAGGTAGGTTATTTAGCCATCAGGATCCCAATGTTGGACAAATACTCACATTGTTCTAAAATAAGGCCCAAAAGTATGTTGCAGCACCGCTGCTGCTGCCTTACAGAAGGAAAAGATTAGATGCATGGCATGACATGACAACTTAAGGCGATTGCAGCCGTCAACGACCTCGACAGTGGCGCCACATCACAAAAAAAAGTTTTCTCTTATAGAAACATTCTATCAGAATATCCGTTGCCCAAGTTTTTAGTATTATCCTTGGGTATAATTAGAACCTGCAAACTCAATGAAATATCTTCCTAATAACGGTTACTTTTGGTATTAATTGTCATAACTATAATTACAGCAGATATTTCATTGAGTTTGCAGGTTCTAATTATACCTAAGGATAATAGAATAGAATAGAATAGAATAGAAAAAGTTTATTTCAATACTAAAACTTAGGCAACGGAGATTCTGATAGATTGTTTGTATAAGGAGAAAATATTGTTTTTGTGAAGTGGCGCCACTGTCGAGGTCGTTCACGAGTACACTCGCCTTAAGTCAGCATTAGAGATGCATCCAGTTTGTGTGTGGGTTCATGCCACGCAACACAATGTGACGACACAGAATAGCCACGTCCACATAGGCTGAGCAGCCTCGGTCGCGGCACAATGTGACGTCCCGCGGGCGAGGCAGCCGCATTCTCACGCTCGGGCGAGCGCGCGCGCGATTGAACCAAACGGTGTCGGCAAAACGATTTGCTTGCTCAAAGGCGCCTCAGTCGTTTGCCGCGCGCCGTGTGGACGGCGCATTTTTTGTTGTTTTCCGTGCGCGCTCAATTCGTTTGTTTACCAATATGAACAAAAGTGACTGTCGGCGATTAATAAGTTTATACGCAAGTAATAATTGGCTGTGGGATGCGAGAGACCCTAATTATACCAATAGGGGGTTGAGAGAGGATTCCTGGCTGAAAATCAGTCAGGAAATCAATATTCCGGTCCCTTGTTATAGGATCTGGTAAGAATGTTTTAAGGTTATAAATTTTATAAAGGCGATTTCCGTAACAGAATCTGTTTTTGTACATGTTCTGACCCAATATCTTCTCCTTTTTAAATCATTTCTTCGCTTTTTAAAATTATTTTTCAAAATAAAAGCATAAGCTGCCACAGCTGTGCGTACGTACGGCGCCATTTTGTTTAATCTGTCAACTGACCGAGCAAATTAGCTCGCGTTGTGCGGCCGAGGCTGCCGCGCTCTATCATTTGATCCAAACGAATTGCCTCAGGCGGACATGAGCATTTTGCCGCGTGAGGCGGGCCGCGGGCGAGGCTGCTCAGCCTATGTGGACGCGGCTAATAACCAATAGTATGTATATAACTACATTCGGAACATGTCAACTCATGTCTGTGTACAATATCAATGTAACATTAAAAATCGCGTTATTGTTTTTGAACAGGTGATAATAGTAGCTGGTGCAACGGGATGCGGCAAGACAACTCAGCTACCGCAACTAGTGCTGGACTACTGCCAGGAGCGGAAGCAGCCCGCCAGGATATACTGCACGCAGCCGAGACGAATCTCCGCTGTTTCTGTGGCTGAGAGAGTGAGTTTTTTTTATTTTTTCAGGATGGGTTTGCTCTTGACTGAAGTCTAGGTCATAGTACAGAGACAGAGTCTAAGATGGAGCGAGCTCACCCAGAAGAAGCCTGTTCACTCTTACTTTGAAGATTTTATTGTCTTACTAGATTAACGCCAAGCGGTTTTATCCGCTGCCACTAATTTTCGCGTGGTAATAGTTGTTTTCCCGCGGTAAAAAGTATGTGTTATTCTAGGTTAAACTCTACCTGTGTTCCAAATTTTATCCAAATCGGTCAAGCCGTTTGAGCGTGAATAGGTCACAAACATACATACACACACACAAACTCTCAGATTTATAATATTAGTTCGGATATATAGTACGGATTATTTTCTTCAGAGTAAAAAAATCACCTGACAATAAAATTGCTATGGGTTAAGTTACACATTTTTCAGTATTTGTTGTTATAGCAGCAACAGTTGCGACAGCCTTCGAACCATTATATAAAATCGAGCAAAATACACTCAATTTTCCGAATGACCCTCTTACATTTGTCAGACGTGGCGTAAATGACAGTTTTTTGCTGCCATTTACGCTCTGCCTACCCCGCAAGGGATTACAGGCGTGATGTGTGTATGTACATACATACATACATATAATCACGCCTCTTTCCCATAGGGGTAGGCAGAGACTACATCTTTCCATTTGCTACGATCCTGACACACCTTTTTCGCTTCTTCAACACACATCAATCTTTTCATACATGCTCGTCGGTTTAGGGTACTCTTGACCTATGTATTGTATGTATGTGTGAGCAAAAAACCATTTGGTTAGAAAACGCTTGGCTGGTTAAATAAGCATTTGAATTCGTTTCCCAGGTGGCGTACGAGCGCTTGGAGAAGATCGGTCAGTCGGTGGGGTACCAGATCCGGCTGGAGTCGCGCGTGTCGCCGCGCACCGTGCTCACGTACTGCACCAACGGGGTGCTGCTGCGGACGCTCATGGGGGGCGACTCTTCACTTACTGGTATCACTGCTTTCTTATCTACATCTAAACGCTTTTAGAAAGAAAAAAACAAGAAGATACGAATAGAATAGGAATAAAATAAGAATAGAATGGGAATGGAATAAGAATAGGATAGGAAAAGAATATTAATAGAAAAGGAATCGAATAAGAATAGAGTAGAAAAAGAATAGGATAGGAATAGAATAGGAATCGAATAAGAATAGAATGGGTATAGAATAAGAATAGGATAGGAAAAGAATAGTAATAGAATAGGAATCGAATAAGAATAGAGTAGACAAAGAATAGGATAGGAATAGAATAGAATAGGAATAGAATACTAATCGAATAAGAATAGAATATAAAAAGAATAGAATAGGAAAAGAATAGTTATAGAATAGGGATCGAATAAGAATAGAGTAGAAATAGAATAGAATAGGAATCGAAAAAGAATAAAATAGAAAAAAAATAGGATAGGAATAGAATAGAATAAAAATAGAATAGAATAGGAATCGAATAGAATAGGAATCGAAAAAGAATAGAATAGGAAAATAATAGGATAGGAAAAGAATAGTAATAGAATAGGAATCGAATCAGAATAGAATAGAAAAAGAATAGTATAGGAATAGAATACAATAGGAATAGAATAGAATAGGAATCGAATAGAATAGGAATCGCATAGGAAAAGAAGAGGATAGGAATAGAATAGGAATCGCATAGGAAGAGAATAGAATAAGAAAAAGTTTGCTTTATTTTTCTTGAACCTTTTTCAAGTAATTTCTTTTATAAGTTCTAATTAAATTTATGGCATATATTTTTATGTGAATTCTACTCGTGAAACTGCACAAGTTCGACATATGAATAAAAATTGGACCTCCAATGGCAAAATGATTAAAAAGTGTATTTTGGATCTTAATATAGGTTCTTCTTCTTCGTTCTTTGTAGAAAATTTATCAGTTTTACGAGTAGAACTCACTCTAAAATATTTGCACTGAAATAGGACCTTTTAGTATTCACTGTGGTTATTTAGCTTTTATACCTCAGAAGGCTATTTTTTTTACAAAATCCTCTTAATCAATACAATACTCGTATCCCTTGTAGGTGTGACGCACATATTCGTGGACGAGGTGCACGAGCGGGACAAGTTCAGCGACTTCCTGCTGATCGCTCTCCGCGACGCGCTCCCGCGCTGCAAGGACCTCAAGCTGCTGCTCATGTCCGCCACCGCCGACACGCAGATATTCTCCCGGTGAGTGCACGAGCGGGACAAGTTCAGCGACTTCCTGCTGATCGCTCTCCGCGACGCGCTCCCGCGCTGCAAGGATCTCAAACTGCTGCTCATGTCCGCCACCGCCGACACGCAGATATTCTCCCGGTGAGTGCACGAGCGGGACAAGTGCAGCGACTCCCTGCTGCTCATGTCCGCCACCGCCGACACGCAGATATTCTCCCGGTGAGTGCACGAGCGGGACAAGTGCAGCGACTCCCTGCTGCTCATGTCCGCCACCGCCGACACGCAGATATTCTCCCGGTGAGTGAGTGCACGAGCGGGACAAGTGCAGCGACTCCCTGCTGCTCATGTCCGCCACCGCCGACACGCAGATATTCTCCCGGTGAGTGCACGAGCGGGACAAGTGCAGCGACTCCCTGCTGCTCATGTCCGCCACCGCCGACACGCAGATATTCTCCCGGTGAGTGCACGAGCGAGACAAGTGCAGCGACTCCCTGCTGCTCATGTCCGCCACCGCCGACACGCAGATATTCTCCCGGTGAGTGCACGAGCGGGACAAGTGCAGCGACTCCCTGCTGCTCATGTCCGCCACCGCCGACACGCAGATATTCTCCCGGTGAGTGCACGAGCGGGACAAGTGCAGCGACTCCCTGCTCCTCATGTCCGCCACCGCCGACACGCAGATATTCTCCCGGTGAGTGCACGAGCGGGACAAGTGCAGCGACTCCCTGCTGCTCATGTCCGCCACCGCCGACACGCAGATATTCTCCCGGTGAGTGCACGAGCGGGACAAGTGCAGCGACTCCCTGCTGCTCATGTCCGCCACCGCCGACACGCAGATATTCTCCCGGTGAGTGCACGAGCGGGACAAGTGCAGCGACTCCCTGCTGCTCATGTCCGCCACCGCCGACACGCAGATATTCTCCCGGTGAGTGAGTGCACGAGCGGGACAAGTGCAGCGACTCCCTGCTGCTCATGTCCGCCACCGCCGACACGCAGATATTCTCCCGGTGAGTGCACGAGCGGGACAAGTGCAGCGACTCCCTGCTGCTCATGTCCGCCACCGCCGACACGCAGATATTCTCCCGGTGAGTGCACGAGCGGGACAAGTGCAGCGACTCCCTGCTGCTCATGTCCGCCACCGCCGACACGCAGATATTCTCCCGGTGAGTGAGTGCACGAGCGGGACAAGTGCAGCGACTCCCTGCTGCTCATGTCCGCCACCGCCGACACGCAGATATTCTCCCGGTGAGTGCACGAGCGGGACAAGTGCAGCGACTCCCTGCTGCTCATGTCCGCCACCGCCGACACGCAGATATTCTCCCGGTGAGTGCACGAGCGGGACAAGTGCAGCGACTCCCTGCTGCTCATGTCCGCCACCGCCGACACGCAGATATTCTCCCGGTGAGTGAGTGCACGAGCGGGACAAGTGCAGCGACTCCCTGCTGCTCATGTCCGCCACCGCCGACACGCAGATATTCTCCCGGTGAGTGAGTGCACGAGCGGGACAAGTGCAGCGACTCCCTGCTGCTCATGTCCGCCACCGCCGACACGCAGATATTCTCCCGGTGAGTGCACGAGCGGGACAAGTGCAGCGACTCCCTGCTGCTCATGTCCGCCACCGCCGACACGCAGATATTCTCCCGGTGAGTGCACGAGCGGGACAAGTGCAGCGACTCCCTGCTGCTCATGTCCGCCACCGCCGACACGCAGATATTCTCCCGGTGAGTGAGTGCACGAGCGGGACAAGTGCAGCGACTCCCTGCTGCTCATGTCCGCCACCGCCGACACGCAGATATTCTCCCGGTGAGTGCACGAGCGGGACAAGTGCAGCGACTCCCTGCTGCTCATGTCCGCCACCGCCGACACGCAGATATTCTCCCGGTGAGTGAGTGCACGAGCGGGACAAGTGCAGCGACTCCCTGCTGCTCATGTCCGCCACCGCCGACACGCAGATATTCTCCCGGTGAGTGAGTGCACGAGCGGGACAAGTGCAGCGACTCCCTGCTGCTCATGTCCGCCACCGCCGACACGCAGATATTCTCCCGGTGAGTGCACGAGCGGGACAAGTGCAGCGACTCCCTGCTGCTCATGTCCGCCACCGCCGACACGCAGATATTCTCCCGGTGAGTGCACGAGCGGGACAAGTGCAGCGACTCCCTGCTGCTCATGTCCGCCACCGCCGACACGCAGATATTCTCCCGGTGAGTGAGTGCACGAGCGGGACAAGTGCAGCGACTCCCTGCTGCTCATGTCCGCCACCGCCGACACGCAGATATTCTCCCGGTGAGTGCACGAGCGGGACAAGTGCAGCGACTCCCTGCTGCTCATGTCCGCCACCGCCGACACGCAGATATTCTCCCGGTGAGTGCACGAGCGGGACAAGTGCAGCGACTCCCTGCTGCTCATGTCCGCCACCGCCGACACGCAGATATTCTCCCGGTGAGTGAGTGCACGAGCGGGACAAGTGCAGCGACTCCCTGCTGCTCATGTCCGCCACCGCCGACACGCAGATATTCTCCCGGTGAGTGCACGAGCGGGACAAGTGCAGCGACTCCCTGCTGCTCATGTCCGCCACCGCCGACACGCAGATATTCTCCCGGTGAGTGCACGAGCGGGACAAGTGCAGCGACTCCCTGCTGCTCATGTCCGCCACCGCCGACACGCAGATATTCTCCCGGTGAGTGAGTGCACGAGCGGGACAAGTGCAGCGACTCCCTGCTGCTCATGTCCGCCACCGCCGACACGCAGATATTCTCCCGGTGAGTGCACGAGCGGGACAAGTGCAGCGACTCCCTGCTGCTCATGTCCGCCACCGCCGACACGCAGATATTCTCCCGGTGAGTGCACGAGCGGGACAAGTGCAGCGACTCCCTGCTGCTCATGTCCGCCACCGCCGACACGCAGATATTCTCCCGGTGAGTGCACGAGCGGGACAAGTGCAGCGACTCCCTGCTGCTCATGTCCGCCACCGCCGACACGCAGATATTCTCCCGGTGAGTGCACGAGCGGGACAAGTGCAGCGACTCCCTGCTGCTCATGTCCGCCACCGCCGACACGCAGATATTCTCCCGGTGAGTGCACGAGCGGGACAAGTGCAGCGACTCCCTGCTGCTCATGTCCGCCACCGCCGACACGCAGATATTCTCCCGGTGAGTGCACGAGCGGGACAAGTGCAGCGACTCCCTGCTGCTCATGTCCGCCACCGCCGACACGCAGATATTCTCCCGGTGAGTGCACGAGCGGGACAAGTGCAGCGACTCCCTGCTGCTCATGTCCGCCACCGCCGACACGCAGATATTCTCCCGGTGAGTGCACGAGCGGGACAAGTGCAGCGACTCCCTGCTGCTCATGTCCGCCACCGCCGACACGCAGATATTCTCCCGGTGAGTGCACGAGCGGGACAAGTGCAGCGACTCCCTGCTGCTCATGTCCGCCACCGCCGACACGCAGATATTCTCCCGGTGAGTGCACGAGCGGGACAAGTGCAGCGACTCCCTGCTGCTCATGTCCGCCACCGCCGACACGCAGATATTCTCCCGGTGAGTGCACGAGCGGGACAAGTGCAGCGACTCCCTGCTGCTCATGTCCGCCACCGCCGACACGCAGATATTCTCCCGGTGAGTGCACGAGCGGGACAAGTGCAGCGACTCCCTGCTGCTCATGTCCGCCACCGCCGACACGCAGATATTCTCCCGGTGAGTGCACGAGCGGGACAAGTGCAGCGACTCCCTGCTGCTCATGTCCGCCACCGCCGACACGCAGATATTCTCCCGGTGAGTGCACGAGCGGGACAAGTGCAGCGACTCCCTGCTGCTCATGTCCGCCACCGCCGACACGCAGATATTCTCCCGGTGAGTGCACGAGCGAGACAAGTGCAGCGACTCCCTGCTGCTCATGTCCGCCACCGCCGACACGCAGATATTCTCCCGGTGAGTGCACGAGCGGGACAAGTGCAGCGACTCCCTGCTGCTCATGTCCGCCACCGCCGACACGCAGATATTCTCCCGGTGAGTGAGTGCACGAGCGGGACAAGTGCAGCGACTCCCTGCTGCTCATGTCCGCCACCGCCGACACGCAGATATTCTCCCGGTGAGTGAGTGCACGAGCGGGACAAGTGCAGCGACTCCCTGCTGCTCATGTCCGCCACCGCCGACACGCAGATATTCTCCCGGTGAGTGAGTGCACGAGCGAGACAAGTGCAGCGACTCCCTGCTGCTCATGTCCGCCACCGCCGACACGCAGATATTCTCCCGGTGAGTGAGTGCACGAGCGGGACAAGTGCAGCGACTCCCTGCTGCTCATGTCCGCCACCGCCGACACGCAGATATTCTCCCGGTGAGTGCACGAGCGGGACAAGTGCAGCGACTCCCTGCTGCTCATGTCCGCCACCGCCGACACGCAGATATTCTCCCGGTGAGTGCACGAGCGGGACAAGTGCAGCGACTCCCTGCTGCTCATGTCCGCCACCGCCGACACGCAGATATTCTCCCGGTGAGTGCACGAGCGGGACAAGTGCAGCGACTCCCTGCTGCTCATGTCCGCCACCGCCGACACGCAGATATTCTCCCGGTGAGTGAGTGCACGAGCGGGACAAGTGCAGCGACTCCCTGCTGCTCATGTCCGCCACCGCCGACACGCAGATATTCTCCCGGTGAGTGCACGAGCGGGACAAGTGCAGCGACTCCCTGCTGCTCATGTCCGCCACCGCCGACACGCAGATATTCTCCCGGTGAGTGAGTGCACGAGCGGGACAAGTGCAGCGACTCCCTGCTGCTCATGTCCGCCACCGCCGACACGCAGATATTCTCCCGGTGAGTGCACGAGCGGGACAAGTGCAGCGACTCCCTGCTGCTCATGTCCGCCACCGCCGACACGCAGATATTCTCCCGGTGAGTGCACGAGCGGGACAAGTGCAGCGACTCCCTGCTGCTCATGTCCGCCACCGCCGACACGCAGATATTCTCCCGGTGAGTGCACGAGCGAGACAAGTGCAGCGACTCCCTGCTGCTCATGTCCGCCACCGCCGACACGCAGATATTCTCCCGGTGAGTGCACGAGCGGGACAAGTGCAGCGACTCCCTGCTGCTCATGTCCGCCACCGCCGACACGCAGATATTCTCCCGGTGAGTGAGTGCACGAGCGGGACAAGTGCAGCGACTCCCTGCTGCTCATGTCCGCCACCGCCGACACGCAGATATTCTCCCGGTGAGTGCACGAGCGGGACAAGTGCAGCGACTCCCTGCTGCTCATGTCCGCCACCGCCGACACGCAGATATTCTCCCGGTGAGTGCACGAGCGGGACAAGTGCAGCGACTCCCTGCTTCTAAAATTACTAATGCTAAAACGAATCGCATTTTAAAACCACAAGCTTCCATACGAATATTTCCTGTAACACGTGTTTGATTATTTTAGTTTCTTAATCAAATCCCATATTTTAAAACATCATACTTCAAAGATTACAAACTTTCATACAATAGTTTCTTAACGGATGGTTATATAGTAAAACTAAATTTCCGCCCAGCGGTTTCATCCGCTGCCACTCATTTTCCCGTGGTAAAATATGTGTTATTCCGGGTTATACTCTACCTGTGTTTTAAATTTCATCCAAATCGGTCAAGCTGTTTGAGCGTGAAGAAGTAACAAACATATATACACACACACACACAAACTCTTAGATTTATAATATAAGTATGGATGGATTCATAATCCTACTGCCCAAAATCTATGTTTGTGGTATTAGTAGCTTAGGCTGTGCGTTAATGAATGAGTCAGTCAGTGAGAATATTTGTTTTCAAAAGTGTAGATAGATCGATCGATATACGACTACATTTTTTCATCAGATCATTCGCCAGTGAAACTGACGATTGGTCGTAATTGCCTCACAAAAATAAAAATTATCGTCCATTACAGTATTATTCTTAGAGGTTTTGCATTAGGCTGATATTTTCCTTTTATTTAACTATTTCTTATACTTTTTTGTTTTATAAAAACACGCAAAGTTGCTAGAGTGCTTCTATCAGAAATCATAACAATGGATTCTTACCAAGCGCCGACAATTGCAAGTATTCAGTCAAAATATTTTTAGGGGGATGTCAATTTTTTTTTTATATTTCGACGTATGTTCAATGGGGAAAGTAGTTCAGTTTCATTTATACCTTAACCTCCTTTAGGATTGTTATACCTTTTTTGTTACAAACATACACATATCACGCCTTTACCCCTTGCGGGTTAGGCAGAGCGTTAAAGGCCGTAAAATGCGTCGCTATCGCCACGTCTGACATATTTGAGGGCCGTTTCAGAATAATCGTGAATCACTATAGTGATCATACTGTCGCCTATAATTGTAATACACATGAAATCCTCAAATGACTTAGTCGCCTCTTTTGACACCCGCGGGAAAGAAACGGGGTGATGCTTTTTGTTACTCCGTGTACAATCGGTTGTAGCACATAAGGTGACAGAGGTACTCCAAAAGAACTGAATTATTTTTGTCCCCAGCAATATGGTTTTCTTGACATAAATATTTATTTGTAGAAAATTGCTTCTTTAATGAGAATAATTATAAATTTTTATTATGTATTAACAAAGGCTGAAAATAATTCGGTTCTTTTGGAGTACCCCTGGTACCATATAACATAACATAAATATACTTTATTGCACAAAAACAAGAAATGGACATACAGATAGAAAAGAAAGAGTACAATATAGGCGGCCTTATAGCTAGGTAGCTATTTCTACCAGACAACCTTAGGGTAAAGGAGAGTAGATTTGAGATGCGGGATAGTGCTTTTACGGTTATATAAAATACATATACAATAACACCTACATATTTTACATAAATAACAATATGAGTAAACTACTACATACCTTATATTACAATAAACTAATACATATACATTATTATAGAGAAATATGCATGTTCATTCAGATTAAATGGACAGGAGAGAAAAACAAAACAGTATAAGTGAAAATCACTTTTCGGACAGATAGTGTGATCTGATATATGTATATGTGCTACAACCGACTGTACATTATAACTTTTCAAGCACTCGCGATCACTTTCACTCATTTTAAGTATTAGACCGGGTCTATCGCGATAGTATTTAGGTAAATATTAGTATCAACCCCCGACCACAATACATGAAACTGTATTGAAACGTCGGGACACAGGTAAATTACTAATATTTACCTAAATACTATCGCGATAGACCCGGTCTAATACTTAAAACGACTGTACATTGTTCTGTTGCTTGTATCACTAGGTACTTCAACAACTGTCCGGTGGTGACGATCCCCGGGCGGCTGTTCGAGGTGCAGCGCTACTACCTAGAGGACGTGCTCAAGATGACCAGCTACAACACCAAGAAGATGCAACAGGTCGAACGGGAACTCAAGCAGAAGTTGAAAACCGGACACAGTTACTGGTCGCAATTGGAGGGTAAGTGCAAAAAACCTTTGAACTAAGAAAATTTTAAAGCAAAGTTTTTGTCATATCTAAAATGTAAGGGACAACCCTCCGAATACTGTATGTGTAGACTTGTAGACTATAAAACTGAACACATTTTCCCTTTGTATGTAAGGAACGGCAAAAAACTGCCGTGTCATGCCGGCTTAGAATAGCATCACCCCATTTCTTACCCTTGGGAGTCGTAAGAGGCGACTCGAGGGTGTGTATTACAATTTTAGGCGATGGGCTGACAACCTATCACTATGGCGATGCACAATCAGCGAAATGACCCTCAAATATTTGTCAGACGTGGCGTAAATGTCCGTTTTGCGGCCGTTTGCGCTCTGCCTACCCCGCAAGGGATATAGGCGTGACGTGTGTATGTATGTATGTACATACATATAATCACGCCTCTTTCCCGGAGAGGTAGGCAGCGACTACTTGCTACGATCCTGACACACCTTTTTTGCTTCTTCAACATGCATCAACCTTTGCACGCTCGTCGATTTAGGGTACTCTTGACCTGACCTTTCTTTAGAACATCCCCGATCTGGTCCAAGTACGTTCGTCTAGGTCATCCCCTTCCAATCGATTTTTACTATTCCTGTAATTTATTAATAGAAAAAGAGTAGTTCAGTTTTATGGTCTGAATGCATCAGTATTCGGAGGGCTATCCCTTACACCCCGTATTTTGTTTGTCATTATTTAATTGATGTTTCGTAGCGAGCCCCAAACCGGAGGAAAGTGCGAGCAATTCCAACGCGTGCAAAGATACCAAGGAAGTTGCCGAGCCGCCGCTAGACCCCGCACTACAAGCTGACATGGATGAATTCTTAGAAGAATGCTTCAAGGAGGGCAGTTTGGTAAAGTATTGCTTTCGCTCCTTATACATCCATCAGCCTATAGCAGTCCACTGCTGGACGTAGGCTTCCCCCAGTGTACGCTTTAGGGCACGATCTCCCGTTTTGGCCATCCAGTCGCTACCAGTCACCGTCTTTAAGTCATCGGTCCATCTGCCTTGAGGGTGTCCAACGCTACGCTTGCCGAGGCGTGGCCTCCACTCGAGAACCCGTTTACTCCACCGTCCGTCGGTTCTACGACAGATGCCCAGCCCACTGCCACTTTAGTTTGCTACATTTCCAGACTATGTCTATTACTTCGGTCTTTTTGCGGATAGTCCCTTTCCGGATTTTATCCATTATAGAGATACCGAGCATATACCTTTCCATTCCATTTGTGCCTTTCGCTCCTTATTCTTGTCTTTTTATAGCTTGAACCAGAGTAACAAGATTATTCATGCCGTGTGATGCCAATAACATCACTCCATTTCTTTCCCGTGGAAGTCGTAAGGCTCGACTTAGGGACTCGAGGGTGTGTATTGCAATTTTAGGCGATGGACTGACAACCTGTCGCTATGGCTATAGACAATTTTCCGAATGACCCTCAAATATATGTCAGATCGATTATGTTCATATTTCGAAAAAAAATCATACATTTTATTCGAAAACTTATTCAGTTTCACGAGTAGAACTCAAAGTACTTAATCAAATGTAACCATTTTTTTTTTTTTTTTTTTTTTATTAATGATGGGTTTGCTCTTGACTCTAGTCTAGGTAGATATAATGTTTGGTTTTTGTTTCAGGATTCGTTCTGCCAAATTCTGTACATGTATTTGTCGGAAGGTGTGCCGGTGCAATGCGCGCAGTCGCCGACCGGCAGGACGGGGCTCATGGCCGCCGCGCACCACGGACTCGCCGAGACCATCGCGCAGATATTGCAGATCGGTAAGCGCCCCCCCGCGTGAGCCGAGCGATGCCGGCTTAGAATAGCATCGCCCCAATCCACAAAATTTCAAATTTCTAACTAGACTTCTTTTTTTATTTTTAATGATAGTTTATCGCATCATTAAATAAATGGCAAGTTCTTCTTACTTATTTTCTTTCATAATCAGAGATTTAAAATTTTATAAAGTGCTTAGTTAAGCTCCAACAACTAAGCTGCTGAAAACAAAATTCATTTGCCTTCTACTTAATGATTTTATTTTTAAAAAAGCTGATTGACATTGACAGATGAATGAATGAAGTTTTCTCCACAGAGTTTTCTCTTTGGTTGACTTGGCGGATTTCGCACGTGTCTGTCATTTCTATACTAACAGTTGTTTAGATGTCGAGACGGAACAACAAACAATTGAACAACAACTGAACAACACTGAACAACTTCTAAACAACTGCTCAACATCTCAACAACAACTGAACAATATCTAAACTACAACAGAACAAAAATCTATTAAAACAACTGAACAACATCCGAAAAATAAACGTATAAAAACTGTCAGGTGCTTGCGGTGGAAGATGGTGATTTTGGTATTGCAAAAAAAAACTTCGTTTCATTTCTCAACTTTATCGTAGTAAGTGTTTTCTCATTAAGTCATTACGCTTCTGTAATTTCTATTAAACCGTAGTTTATATAGGCAGAATGCATAAAGCAGGTGTTTATCCAACTGTTTTCGAATTCATAATTCGAACATTATGAGACGAGTGTAGATAAACTAGTTTTAATAAACCCTGATGTGTTTGTCGCAGGCGGCGACCCCGCGGCTAGAGACAAGTCGGGTAAGACGGCGTACGATTATGCCGTGCTCAAGGGACACGCCGAGTGCGCCAAACTGCTAGCCACGTACAACCACAGCGAGAACAGAGACACGCCGGAGGAAGACGACGCTGCAGGTACGGCTTATTTTATTATTTATTTAATTTATTTATTACAACACATTGCCGTGTGATGCCGGCTTAGAATAGCATCACACCATATCTTTCCCGTGGGAGTCGTAAGAGGCGACTAAGGGACTCGAGGGTGTGTATTGCAATTTTAGGCGATGGGCTGACAACCTGTCACTATAGCGATACACAATATTCCAAATAACCCTCAAACATTTGTCAGACGTGGTGTAAATGGCCGTTTTTTGCGGCTGTTTACGCTCTGCCTACCCCGCAAGGGATTATAGGCGTGATATGTGTGTGTTTGTTTATTACAACACAAGTTCACTGTCTTAAAACTTAACATAGTCCCACAAAACTTTTTACACAGTTTGTCTGCAGGATCAGATGAGTCTCATATCGTCATCATCTGCCACCCCTTATCCCAATTTATTTGGGGTCGGCGCAACATGCTTTTTTGCTTCCATTCATCTCTATCAGCTGTCAAATCTTCACTTACATGAGAAATTACAAAAGCAAACTTATATCTAAGTAAGACTTTAAAACATGCGAGTGTGCAAACTAAGATAAACATAACATTTTATATGAGCTAGCTTGATAATTTATTTTTGCGATGGTAGGTTATATCATCTTTTATACCGTGCCGTGTGTTGCCGGATTAGAATAGCATCACCCCATTTCTTTCCCGTGGGTATCGTAAGAAGCGACTAAGGGACTCAATGGTGTGTTTTGCAATTTTAGGCGATAAGCTGACAACCTGTCACTATAGTGATACACCATTATCCGAATGACCCTCAAAATGGGAGAATTTATTTAAACTATTTTCAACTTCTTTTAATGTGTTAAAATTTGTTTTTTCCTGTTCACTAAATGGCTTTTTCATAGGTATACAGGGTTAAACCGGACGGTGTACCGAAAACGTAGCAGGCATGAACTGAACTAAGAGTGACAAAAATATTCCGACTTCCGATATAAAAAGAACTGCTGTATATTTCTCTTTCTCCGGCGTATTCCTGGGGAAATCCTGTTGTCTAGTTTCATACACTGTTCTTGCGTGCAAAGTTATCGGTACACTGTCCCTTACACCACGTAATTTTGTATTAGGAATAGTCGAAAATAACGTGTTTCTATTCTTTTCTAGACAACTTCCTACTGGACGTGTACCATCACACGATATCCGAAGAGTTAATAGATCACGAGTTGATGCTAGCTCTGATCAAACACATACATCTCAACCTCGCCAAGGGATCCATCCTCGTATTCCTGCCAGGGTACGACGATATAGTCACGCTCAGAGACATGATCCAAACTTGTCCAGAAATGAACGCCATGAAATACCAGATTTTCACCCTCCATAGTAACATGCAGACTTTAGATCAAAAGAAAGTGTTCAATCCGTTACCAAACGCGAGAAAGATCATTATATCAACGAATATAGCGGAAACTTCGATAACGATCGATGATGTCGTCTACGTAGTCGACTCTTGCAAAGTCAAAGAGAAGTACTACGAGTCGAATGGAGGGGTCTGTTCGCTGCAGTGCGTGTGGACGTCAAGGGCTTGTTGCCAGCAGAGGGCCGGTAGGGCTGGTAGAACGAAACCGGGACATTGCTTCCACATGTGCTCGAAACGACGATTCCACACCTTACCCTTAAACTCCGTCCCAGAAATCCTTAGGGTCCCCTTGCAAGAGTTATGCCTGCATACGAAGCTGCTAGCGCCAGGAAATACGCCCATAGCAGACTTTCTGTCCAAAGCTTTGGAACCACCTTCGTTCTTGGCAGTGCGAAACGCTGTGACCTTATTGAAGACAATCGGAGCATTAACTCCGATGGAAGACTTGACAGAAATAGGACAACATCTACTAGATTTGACAGTAGAACCGAAACTCGGCAAAATGCTGTTATACGCCTGCGTGATGAAGTGCCTTGACCCGATTTTGACGATCGTTTGCAGTTTAGCGAACAAAGAACCGTTCCAAATATCGATGAATCCAGAAAATCGGAAAAAAGGAAGCATGGCCAGGAAAGAATTCGCTGCGGACAGCTATTCTGACCACATGTCTTTATTGAGAGCTTTCCAAGCGTGGCAGACTGCCAGGGCCAACGGGACAGAGAGAGTCTTCTGTGCTAAGAATTTAATATGCGGAGCCACCATGGAAATGATCGTCGGCTACCGATCACAGCTGTTGGCGCAACTGAGAGCTCTATGTTTAGTCAAAGCTAGAGGCTCCGGAGATATAAAAGACGTGAACTCGAATTCAGAAAAATGGCACGTGGTTAAGGCAGTGTTGGCGGCAGGCTTGTATCCGTCCATCGCGCGAGTCGACAGAGATTCCTGCACTTTGAGAACGTTCAAAGAGGTCAAAGTCGCGTTCCATCCGAGCTCGACGCTGCATAGGGGCGGGGGGGTTGTCGGCTCACAGAAATCCGTAGAAAAACTGCCAACGGATTGGGTCGTTTTTGAAGAAATCTCACGCGCGGGCAGATTTTGTTTCGTAAGGTGCAATACTTTGGTCACGCCTTTGACGGTGGCGTTATTCGGAGGGCCCTTGAGGTTACCCCCTGGAGCTTTAACCCAGCGCGCGAACCCACCAGGATTGTCCAGTGATTCAGATAGCGAAGCCGACGAAAACAATTCCTCGCCGGACACAGCAGTATTGACCCTGGACGACTGGATGGCGTTCACCGCCGACGCGTCCGACGCTATCAGCGTCTATTACTTGCGTCAAAAACTCTGTGCCTTAGTGATAAGAAGAATGTCGAATCCCGCCAAACCTATGACGCCTTTAGACGAACAGATTTTGAGTACCGTCGTTCACGTCTTAGGCGCTGAGGAGAAAAACGTAGGCTTGAATCAACCCAGTGGAATCGGTCAGAGACCGAAACCGTTAACAGTCGATTCACCGAACTGGCGGTCGAGAGTCGACGAGGAGCAATACCGTCACGAGAACCGCGTGTACCCACAAAATCAGTTTCAAAACCATCAAGATTTCGCGAACAATTTCTACCCAAACCAGCCGTACAACTCGGGCTACAGAAATGGGCAAAATCGTCCCGGGTGGCGAAACGACCAAATGCCTCAAGGGTTCTCTCCTCAATCGTATACCGGCCCCAAGAGCCCCATGTCTCCCAACGGGAAAACACTCCTAGCAAACATAGAGAAATACGCGGAGAGTAACGAGAACAACGTGCGATACTTCGTAGTGAAGGCTGAGGATATGCATTTAGTTGAAGCCGCACAAAATAACGGGACGTTCCCCTTCACGCAAAACACCGCCAAGAAACTGCAAAAGGCTAAACAGGTGCGTTTTTTGTTTTCTTATAAGCTAAGCGATTATAACACAGCTTTTAAGCAAATTTTTCGTGGTTGTGCCATTGTAGGTAAAGTACAGTCAAAAGTTCACTCCTTATTCGTCAAGAAAGAGACCGATAATTAACGAGGGTGTCAGCTGAGGGCCTCTACACACGAGTTAGTAATCGTACTTCCTTCCAATTGCTTTACTACACCTAAAAGAAAAAAAAACATAACAACAATTTAATGAACTTCAAATTAAGTGAATTATTAAACAGTTATTATTTCACGAAATATCCAAAGCAAATTCGCGCGTTCGAGTGTTTATCTTTTTATATTTCTTGCAAAGCAAACTCAATTAGTCTATTCAGCCAGGTCTTCCATTCTGTCTGCTAAAATATTAGAGACTTGTTACGATTCGCCAAGGTTTTGGCAATTGCATCTATTAGAAAGTTATTTGTATAAATAATTTCTTTTCGCTAATTTGAAACGTGAACAATGACTCACGTTCCTGTCTATGTTTGAAAAAGCTATAGGGCCATTTCTATGTATGTATGTAATAATAACAGGCTTTTTAGTGTTAAACATGTAAATTCGACGAGTTTAGCGATTGCCCCGCTCGGGTACAAGGAGCTTATCGTAGACGATGAAACTCATACACGAGTTGTCGTAAGATACTCAAAAGACCAGATACCTCGCAGATTTGCACAAGGAGTCCATGTGGACGCAGTTTTACCGATGTGATAGTTTTGTTTACAAAGCGACTAGTTTTTTAGTTTTTAAATTGTCCTTTGTCTACACTGTTTAAACCTAACGTGTAATTGTTCTCAAGGAGGGTTCCCGCGTGGTGGTGTTCGTGTCGATGGCCAACTTGTCCAAGTTCGTGGGATGTGCCACTCTACTAGACGCCGGAGCGCTGGACTGGATGTACACGCACCATCTACCCTACCATATGCTTAGGTTAGTCACATCACTACCTTATACCCTATACCAAGTTCGTGGGATGTGCCACTCTACTAGACGCCGGAGCGCTGGACTGGATGTACACGCACCATCTACCCTACCATATGCTTAGGTTAGTCACATCACTACCTTATACCCTATACCAAGTTCGTGGGATGTGCCACTCTACTAGACGCCGGAGCTTTAGACTGGATGTACACGCACCATCTACCCTACCATATGCTTAGGTTAGTCACATCACTACCTTATACCCTATACCAAGTTCGTGGGATGTGCCACTCTACTAGACGCCGGAGCGCTGGACTGGATGTACACGCACCATCTACCCTACCATATGCTTAGGTTAGTCACATCACTACCTTATACCCTATACCAAGTTCGTGGGATGTGCCACTCTACTAGACGCCGGAGCGCTGGACTGGATGTACACGCACCATCTACCCTACCATATGCTTAGGTTAGTCACATCACTACCTTATACCCTATACCAAGTTCGTGGGATGTGCCACTCTACTAGACGCCGGAGCTTTAGACTGGATGTACACGCACCATCTACCCTACCATATGCTTAGGTCAGTCACATCACTACCTTATACCCTATACCAAGTTCGTGGGATGTGCCACTCTACTAGACGCCGGAGCGCTGGACTGGATGTACACGCACCATCTACCCTACCATATGCTTAGGTTAGTCACATCACTACCTTATACCCTATACCAAGTTCGTGGGATGTGCCACTCTACTAGACGCCGGAGCGCTGGACTGGATGTACACGCACCATCTACCCTACCATATGCTTAGGTTAGTCACATCACTACCTTATACCCTATACCAAGTTCGTGGGATGTGCCACTCTACTAGACGCCGGAGCTTTAGACTGGATGTACACGCACCATCTACCCTACCATATGCTTAGGTTAGTCACATCACTACCTTATACCCTATACCAAGTTCGTGGGATGTGCCACTCTACTAGACGCCGGAGCGCTGGACTGGATGTACACGCACCATCTACCCTACCATATGCTTAGGTTAGTCACATCACTACCTTATACCCTATACCAAGTTCGTGGGATGTGCCACTCTACTAGACGCCGGAGCGCTGGACTGGATGTACACGCACCATCTACCCTACCATATGCTTAGGTTAGTCACATCACTACCTTATACCCTATACCAAGTTCGTGGGATGTGCCACTCTACTAGACGCCGGAGCTTTAGACTGGATGTACACGCACCATCTACCCTACCATATGCTTAGGTTAGTCACATCACTACCTTATACCCTATACCAAGTTCGTGGGATGTGCCACTCTACTAGACGCCGGAGCGCTGGACTGGATGTACACGCACCATCTACCCTACCATATGCTTAGGTTAGTCACATCACTACCTTATACCCTATACCAAGTTCGTGGGATGTGCCACTCTACTAGACGCCGGAGCTTTAGACTGGATGTACACGCACCATCTACCCTACCATATGCTTAGGTTAGTCACATCACTACCTTATACCCTATACCAAGTTCGTGGGATGTGCCACTCTACTAGACGCCGGAGCGCTGGACTGGATGTACACGCACCATCTACCCTACCATATGCTTAGGTTAGTCACATCACTACCTTATACCCTATACCAAGTTCGTGGGATGTGCCACTCTACTAGACGCCGGAGCGCTGGACTGGATGTACACGCACCATCTACCCTACCATATGCTTAGGTTAGTCACATCACTACCTTATACCCTATACCAAGTTCGTGGGATGTGCCACTCTACTAGACGCCGGAGCGCTGGACTGGATGTACACGCACCATCTACCCTACCATATGCTTAGGTCAGTCACATCACTACCTTATACCCTATACCAAGTTCGTGGGATGTGCCACTCTACTAGACGCCGGAGCGCTGGACTGGATGTACACGCACCATCTACCCTACCATATGCTTAGGTCAGTCACATCACTACCTTATACCCTATACCAAGTTCGTGGGATGTGCCACTCTACTAGACGCCGGAGCGCTGGACTGGATGTACACGCACCATCTACCCTACCATATGCTTAGGTTAGTCACATCACTACCTTATACCCTATACCAAGTTCGTGGGATGTGCCACTCTACTAGACGCCGGAGCTTTAGACTGGATGTACACGCACCATCTACCCTACCATATGCTTAGGTTAGTCACAGTCACAATCATTACCTTATACTCTGTAAATTATAGGATGAGAATTGTATGATTCTGACAGTTGTACGGGAAATCAACCTATTTTTTACGGATATAATAATAATTTACTGTATACTGCTTGGCAAATGTCTCCCGCGTACATTTCCATAGCCCCCCTGATAATGGAGAAATATAAATGCCGAAAATATTGTAAACGATGAAACAACCCATAAAAGTTTTTCCTTTCCTTCAATTCGATTTGAAATACTGTATAGTCACGATGTAATAAGAATCTGGTAAAAATACCGATACTTAGTTAGTCGCCGTGTGATATCGGCTTTGAATAGCATCACCTCATTTCTTTCCTGAGGGTGTCGTAAAAGGCGACTAAGGGACTCGAGGGTTATATGTGTATTGCAATTTAAGGCGATAGGCTGACCTATCACTATCGCAATATTTTATCTGAATGACCCTAAAATATATGTCAGATGTAGCATGTACGTTCGTCTTTCATGGTTGTTAAAGCCTACCCCGGAAGGGATAAAGGCGTGATATATGTATGTATAGATGTATGTACAATTAGATTTTTGCTATAAAATTTCAGGTGCCGGTATAAAATAGCACCGCTCCATTTTATGCATGTTTTTAGTTTGCACAGAATGTTGAGCAAATTGAATATCCCCAGGCATATAACAAACTCTCTAGCGGGCGGCGCGCGAGTCTCGGGCGCCCGCGACGGTACCGAGCTGTGCGCCAGCTCAGGGCGAGCTCTGGTACAAGCGTTGCAGGGCGGAGCCCCGCAGCCGCGGCGCAGGCACCAGCACGGGCCGCGCCCCATACAGAAACATAACAACGACCAGTAGATAGCGATGCGAGGTGAGAATCATCAACGAAAACATTTCCAACATTCCCATCTTACACAGACTTCACTCACAAATACACACATCTCACATCCATCATCTGTGTATTTACTTAATTATACCTACTGTAGAAGAATTTATAGTTAGCCTATGGTCAATTGTAATTCCTTTTTTCTCTCGGGAACTATGTTTTAATTCTTGTATTACCATACTAAGTTGTTTAACATGAATGTTTGTTTCAAATAACTAAAAAAGTTAACAAACTTACTGAAAAACAACAGTTCTCCCAAACACGTATCTTCAATTTGATTCAATTCACAAATACTTGACTCATGAACTCACACAATGACCACATTCAATATTCCCATTTCACACAGCCTTGACTCACGAATACACACATCTCACAGAAAACAACAGTTCTCTCAAACACGTTTCTTCAATTTGATTCAATTCACATATACCTACTTGACTCATGAACTCACACAATGACCACATTCAATATTCCCATTTCACACAGCCTTGACTCACGAATACACACATCTCACAGAAAACAACAGTCCTCTAAAACACGTATCTATCTCACACACAAACAACAATTTGACCACACATGTTTTGTCTCAGATAACTAATATTTATATTCCGATTCCAGAAACCAGTGTGCTACCTAAAACGACCTCGGAAATCGTGAAATTTCTTGAATACTTCAATGTTAATGGTAACTCCAGTACCAATTTTAACGAAACAAAATATTCTTAGATGCGATGAAAATATATAAACATATTTCATAATAATAGTTCTCGGCTTTAAATCCACAAAACTTTAGTGACATATCTGAAGGATTCCTATAGTTTTAGATGGTAGGGTTAACTTCTGTTACATATCTATGTACTGTATGTACAATAGTTAGCAGGTCAATCTATAAAGTTCCTATGTCTACTAAAGTAAGTCAGTTGTTCTAGACAAAGCCAGAAGACAATAATACTCTATTTCTCGTTGCCGATTAAAACAGCCAACTAAAAATATCGCTGTCACTTTCTGGTAAATAGTTTTGTATAAGGCGAGGAACCATGTCATGAGTAACAAATAAAATAACAGCTAAACGTATAAGGATATGTAAGAAATCGCATTGAAATCTTTTCCTGTTTACCTTTAAATTACAGCGCAACACCTTAGAATTAGTCGCGGTATCGAGTCTAATAGATATGGGTAGGTTGATCTGGTGACTACTGTACCTCGATAAACTTTAAGTATTCTTTCTGTTGACCCTACCAGTGAGAAATAAGTGGTCTCATTACTTAGTGCTATGAACAGTGCAATACTACTGCATTTACGTCTAAATGTCTACTAGACTGATGTTAATTGTGATTGTTGTGTACTTTAAACATTATGCAACTATCGTGGCTGCGTATTTGTGTAAGATTCAGCGCACACCTAGCGAACAAAGACGCGCGGACTATTTAGTAACTGATTGCATGAAACTGAACTCTGTCGATACTGAAACGATCAACTTCGTTAGAATAGACCTGCCGCGTTAAAATCTTACAAATACAATTACGATTCTTATTTTTTTTTTAGCGATAATGAAGTATTGAGAAGTTCATTTTCAATCAGATTCAGGATTAAATAAAGTTTGCGCGTCTTAGATCGCGAAGGTGTGTGAGCTGATCCCAATTTACTTCGGACTAAACAAAATACTAATGGATACCTACCTTCGAGCAATGCATAGTTCTTATGATGAAATTGTGAAGTTATTTCTCGTATTTAATAGGTACGTAAAGTTTGATTTAAAAGCATGAAATCTTTATTAAACTAATGTTTGCAGATCGTGTAAAAATGAATTATAGTCCAAATGTTTGTGCAAATTAAATAGATTTTAATTATTAATAATTTTAAGGCTTTTGAGTTGTGATTCTTCTGCACAGGTTTAATTTTGCTGGCTGAGGTTTATTTAGAAAAATATTTTAAACCTTTTTCTTATAAAATCCAAGTACATATAAAAAATAAAAAGTGGAACAGAGCCGGCCCAATTCAATAGCTATTTGACAGGAGCAGATTTCAGAAGCACATGGAAAATTTACTTTATTGTGATTGAAATAAAGTTGATATTTGTCTATTTGGGAAACCGGTGCCCTTAGCTTATACCAGACAATATTGTTTTTATTTCATTAACTAGGTATGTAGTTCATTTTCCATTTGCAATTGGATGCGGGTTGGGCCAATTTACGCTATAAAATAAAATAACGCGCGTTTCTTTAAACACGTTGTTTTGTTAAATTTTTCATGTTCACGTAAAAAGAAAAACAATGTTTCACTAAGTTGTTTGTATGTTCTTTGTTCATAGTGTGACTGCCCTGTTGAATGTCAGCTACATTTTATCTTCAGTTTTACTTGTTTTAGTTTCTGATACACATTATATGTTGTCGGATTCAACTAATTTATAAATAAAAGTGTTATTTCATAAAACTGTGTTTATTTTATCAATAAACTTTAAAATAATCTTATCATATCACGTATCCTCGCACATCATATGCTCGCTATAACTTAATTTACATTATAAATATCGCAACAATATCTAACAATTGAGAATATTTTAGACCCCAGTTGGGGGAGGCCCATGTCCAACAGTGGACTCTTCAACAGAGAGAATATTTCACAACTTAAAATTATCGCGAAAGGCAACAAAAGTAGTAAATGTACAAAACTCTAAAACTTCACTTACTTACAAAACGTCAGTACGCCAAAACGTTAGTCTTGAGATTGCGTGACTTTTTGCGCCGAATTTTCACTTTTGTAAGTATCGCTTGTTTTACGATATTAAATTTTTGACAACCTAGCTCTTCTACATCTCACATGCAACATACAGTGGCCTTATTTCTTCAACAACAATTTATCAACTTTTGCATGACTGATATACTGATAGCGAAAGTCGCAGGTTCAAATTCTGCCTGCCATAGAAACTTACCTGCCTGCCATAGAAACTTTGTATGATTACTTAGACAGTAGGCATTACACAGGATACGATTACTTAGACAGTAGGCATTACACAGGATACGATTACTTAGACAGCAGTCATTACACAGCCATGTCAGAAAAACTCTTGACACCAGGGTTCATCGTGTCGTTGGACAACTCGGTGTCCCACAAGAAATAGAAAAAAAAGGAAAATATGTTATGTAGAATAGGTGCGATCACTTCTGTATGACTTGTTTCTCGATGTTGTCTTGCTGTTCCCGCGACTGCAGCTGCGCCAGGGTCAGCAGCGACACGCCCAGCTGGTCCTCCCGCGTGAAGCGCTGCGCCATCTGACGCAGCCACCGCTTGCAGATCTGAGGACACAGACAGGGTTAGCTGCTGGACTTTATGTAGTGAACCAATATATGAATTAAACTTAATAACTTTTATGAAGCAGAAAAAAACTGCCATAGATACACATTCAATGTGTTTCTGACTAAGTTATTCTTTTATTTTTAACACTAGCTTTTACCCGCAACTTCGTCCGCGTTAGATAGTTTTTTTAGAAACAGGTTCAGGTTTAGGTGGGCTCCTGATGGTACACCTGGTGGTCTATATAAGGTACTCCAGATCCTCAATGTCCTTGTGAAAAGAAGCGGCCCATCATACTGAACAACTTTTGTTTTGGAACCATTTCTGTATCTCTAATAGTTTAAGTGGGCTCCTGATCGTACACCTGGTGGTCTACATAAGGTACTCCAGATCCTCAATGTCCTTGTGAAAAGAAGCGGCCCATCATACTGAACAACTTTTGTTTTGGAACCATTTCTGTATCTCTAATAGTTTAAGTGGGCTCCTGATCGTACACCTGGTGGTCTACATAAGGTACTCCAGATCCTCAATGTCCTTGTGAAAAGAAGCAGCCCATCATACTGAACAACTTTTGTTTTAAAACCATGCCTGTGTCTCTAATAGTTTAGCTGGGCTCCTGATGGTACACCTGGTGGTCTACATAAGGTATTCCAGATCCTCAATGTCCTTGTGAAAAGAAGCGGCCCATCATACTGAACAACTTTTGTTATGGAACCATGCCTGTATCTCTAATAGTTTAGGTGGGCTCCTGATGGTACACCTGGTGGTCTACATAAGGTATTCCAGATCCTCAATGTCCTTGTGAAAAGAAGCGGCCCATCATACTGAACAACTTTTGTTTTGGAACCATGCCTGTATCTCTAATAGTTTAGCTAGGCTCCTGGTGGTACACCTGGTGGTCTACATAAGGTATTCCAGATCCTCAATGTCCTTGTGAAAAGAAGCGGCCCATCATACTGAACAACTTTTGTTTTGGAACCATGCCTGTATCTCTAATAGTTTAGCTAGGCTCCTGGTGGTACACCTGGTGGTCTACATAAGGTATTCCAGATCCTCAATGTCCTTGTGAAAAAAGCGGCCCATCATACTGAACAACTTTTGTTTTGGAACCATGCTTGTATCTCTAATAGTTTAGGTGGGCTCCTGGTGGTACACCTGGTGGTCTACATCTGTACTCCAGACCCTCGAATGGTGATAAAAAGTAGCCTATGTCCGTTCTCGGTATGCTAGCAATCTCTGTGCCAAGTTTCATGAAGATCGGTTCAGCGGTTTGGCCGTGAAAGCGTAGCAGACAGACAGACAGACAGAGTTACTTTCGCATTTATAATATTAGTGTGGATTAACAGCCACAACAGTCACCATGCGGGTTTGCGAGCGCAGGCGCAGTGCAAGATGTGGCATTCGCAGGGAATTCTGTTGCCCATCCCTAAGTCGCTTTTTATGACACCCACGAGTAGAATTGGGGTGATGCTATTCTGAGCCGGCATCAGATGCCAATTTTTTATTTAAATTAAGTAAACTACTTTTCTACTACTTTTTTACTTCTAATTTTGTTTGAAATTTTCAATTTCTTCTCGTGGGTCGGTTTTACAGGCTGGTTCAATCGTTGGAATAATTCTAAAATATTTAGGTATACTTTTACGTTGCAAGTACGTCGCTCTTCTCGTGGGGGTCACCGATGCGACAGACGACCCAATAAAAACATTTGAAACAGAAATTCACCTCAAAAAAAATGTTTAATGGACCACAACATATTCGCAGTTTGAACATTCTTTGTAAACTTGGAAAGGAGTTTTGAAGTGTTTCTAACCGTACCTGCACAGCTTCCTCGGTGCTGAGGTTACACAGGGAGTCCTTCAGATGCTCCTGTATCCAGCGCGGCAGCTTGGTCCGCTTGTCCGCGCGGCTGAACCGCTTGTCCGCGAAGATCATTATGCCGTAGTCAGTCTTCCCTCTGAAACATTGTTTTTTTTTGCTAAAGTACACATACATACATACATACATACACATATCACGCCTTGCGGGCAGAGCTTTAACAGCAGTAAAATACGGCTATCGCCACATCTGACAAATATTTGAGAGCCATTTAAAAAATCGTGTATCACTATAGCACACCTCGGACACTGGCGCTCAAATGTATGAAACAAACGCGTTGCTACGCACACAGTCTAAGCTCGCGTAGGTGAACGCGGACCATGCTTGTGTGTGTGAGACAACATGTCAGGGTTGCCGCCATTTTGCGTTCGCGAATCGGGAATGCAATGTGCGGCAGTATGAAATGACCTTCGTCGTCGCGTCCTTGCTAGCCGGTGTCTGAGCGTCCTCCGAGCGCGGGTGGGCGGCGCTTGTAGGGGGAGGCAGGGAGTGACCATACTGTACGCCAGTACCATTAATTATATTGTGACTATAGTGTCAGCCTATCGCCTAAAATTGTAATACATCACATCGAGTCCCTTAGTTGCTTCTTACGACATCCGCGGGAAAGATATGGGGTGATGCAATTCTAAGCCAGCATCACACGGCACACCAATAAACAAAACTGTTTTGCCTGACACAGATACATCACGCGTACATCCCTTACGGGGTGGGCAGAACGTAAACAGCTGAGAAAAACGTTCGTTATCGCCACATCTGTCAAATATTTGTTGGACATTTTAGAAATTTGTGTATCGCTAGGTGGTCAGCCTATCCCTTTTTAATGCATGAAATCTTCAAGTCCCAAAGTCGCCTCTTCTTTTGACACCCGTGGGAAAGAAACGGGGTGATGCTATTCTAAGCTGGCATCACACTAAACCATCCAAGCAATTAATTAGTATTGAAAACCTTACCGCAACGCTCTTCCCACACATTGTGCCGCGTGACGCATCGCGTCAAATGTTAGGAAATCGTTCTCCCGTATCTATAATACAAACAAAAAACACATTAAGATAATCAAGTCCCTAATTCTGATAGCTACAAGTTAGCAGAGAATGTTCACTTATCAATACATAGTATAAAATAAAGTCGCTTTCCGCTGTCCCTATGTATGCCTATAAAACTACGCAACCAATTTTGATGTGATTTTTTAAATAGACGGAGTGATTCAAGAGGATGGTTTTTAAGTACCTTTTACCACGGGAAAATGCTATATTCTTACACACAGGAAGCAGCGGGTAAAACTTCTGGGCAGGCCGCTAGTTTTCTCTAAAGTATACAGGGTGGGCTGTGGGTTTTCTGGGTTTGGTTCTTTAATTTATCGATATTTTTTGCGAGATGTGATTGTGGGGTACATTGGACAACACCACATTGCACGAACATTTACCCGCCACGGAGCCGTACATGGTATTGCAACGTGCGTTCGAATTTGCGTGAACACAAAGAATCCCAAACAATCACGGCTCTAATAAATGGTGATCAAAATCAACTCCCGACATTTTCTGATTTTAAGACTGCTAATAAAACTCTGACACCAGATTTCATCAGATCGAATACATTACCAGCCACAATAGTCCACTGCTGGGCATGTGCCTCCTACTATTGGGGGGTATCGCCATACGCCATACTCACCACGCTTCGCAAGTGAGATATAACATTAACAGAATACGCTGCTAACCATTCTCTTGTCGAATTTATCTCTCAGTCGCTTTTATAGAAGAAAAGACTGCAGAAGAACTTACCTGAAATTGGTCCCTTAAATATTCTAATCTGGCCTTAAGTATTCGACTTTGAGTGAATACATAAGGAATGCCAAACATAAGCACGGCCCTTCCCAGGTGGTGATCAAAGTCCACTCCTTCTGACACTTTGCCTCGAGCCACTGACAGTAATACTGCGCCTCGCCCGCTCTCACACGCCTGTCAAGAAAGAGATAGGAAATGTCTTGATTTTTGCGTATATGGTTGAATTTTACTTGTGCCCGATAGCGAAATCTCAGACCGGGCTGAACATAATCCAAATAATGAAAAATAATTGGACCTCCCGTAGAAAATTGCCGATCGGCTGGTTTGAGTTACTACAGAAGCTTAATAGTAGTTTATGCAACTGTTATATAATGGGGGTCATTAGAATGCGAGTGTCTGTTTATCACACGAGGCGTAGCCGAGTGTGATAATAGATTGACACGAGCATTCTAATGCCTAGTTATATGCAGTTGCATACACTATTTTATCTACACTCTAAAAAATTTACTCAGTTGAACACTTTTCCAAACGTCCGCACCGGCGATTGCAAGGCCCGATACATGGTCAAATTCAATACGAGAACGTAATATGGCTTGATATGAATTTTTGAAGATTCTTTACTAACAGTTGTTTAGATGTCGAGTCTCAACAGCAAATAACTAAACAACTGAACAACAACTGAACAACAACTGAACAACACTGAACAACAACTGAACAACACTGAACAACATCGGAATAACATCTGAACAACAACTAATCAACATATGAACAACAACTGAACAACATCTGAACAACATCTGAACAACATCTCAACAACAACAGAACAAAAACATATTAAAACAACTGAACATCATCCGAAAAATTACCGTACAACAACAACTGTCAGGTCCGGCGGAAGATAGCGATTTGAGTATTGGAAAAAAAACTTCGTTTAATTTCTCAATTTTATCGTAATAAGCGTTTTCTCATTAAGAGTCCTACTTCGCCGGAAGGAACGAAATTCAAATGAAATTGGGAAGTCATGTCAAAGAGTATATTATAGAGGTGTCACCATTTCATATAATGTTAGTCTAACTGGTACTGATACAATACTTGACGACTAATGGTAGTGCGACTGCCTGCGGCGCTAAGGTTCCGGGTTCGATTCTCGGTGGACTACTCACAAAGTTGATATTATAACTTGGAAGGAATATTAACCTACATTATATCATAAGGACCATATTTTGGAATAAGCTGAACCATCCAAGACTTAGCTGAACGCATAGTATCCATATTAATTATGAACTCTATAAACTGTACTGTCTGTTTGTTTGTTATTCTTCCACTTTCAGTACATGAAAAGAGTTCATCTAAAAATAAGGGCTTAATCAGTTCACAAAACACTTATCTTCATAACACCTCAAATCATATAATATTTACAACTTTTTAGTTTAACGTTATTACAGAAGAAGCAAAGTCATTAAACTAAATAAAGCCAACTTATTAGTTCAGGTTTAAAAATGCAAGTGGCCAGTATCATGTTACGCACTTTGCGCGAACATATTTTTGTTTCGTTTTTGTCCATCCTAGTACTGTACATTTTTTTGCGAACTTCGACATTAAGAAACTTTTTTTGGATATTTCTTTGTCATTTTCGTCATTGCGTGCACCTTAAGCGCAACGAATACTGTTAAATTTCAATTTAAATTTTAAACGTTTATTGCATAAATCAGTATACATAGATGTAAGTTCAAAATATAAATAGCAAAAACCAATTAGCGACGGCCATTATATATTCGAGTATGATATTATGATATGATAATATATAGCGGTCGCATTCTCGCACCGTTCATTAGTTTTTGAACAATATACTTTAATCACCGACACCAGTTGAATTGCTTCATAGTTAAAAATAATCATACATTTTGGTGATATCTATTAAAGTAACTAAGAAAATTTTAAAATCGAAGGTGCTTCTAATTGTTTTTTTGACTAAGGTTTTTAATCCATTCCTATCTGGATAATCCTGTAATTTCTGGTCTTGAAATTGGTATTTTTAGAAAAGGGATTTATAGCCCTATACAATGTTTGGTATATTTCGGTGTTACCAATGAACCAGGGTGACCACAACCTTTAATATAATGATACCCTCGATCTTCCCGAAATGATAAGTACCTACCTGGAAATTAATTTTAACATTAGTATTGGCATTTTGTTCGGTGACACTCTAGGACTTTCCAGCTAGGTTTAAGTCTAGAACCTTTCAACCCAGTGTTACCCTAGCATGAACTTCTTGACCCAGTGCCACTCTAGAACCTTTCTACCCCATAACACTAAAAACCTTCCGAATCAATTGATCCCACTCTTGAACTGAAATCTGACAAAAATCTACATAAATAATACTTTTGTATACTAGGTACGCAAGTTTCAAGAGATATGGGCGTGATATGTGTATGTACGTAAGTACATGTACATAATTATTTTTCTCAAACATGCTAGGAAATGAGTTCATTTCTTTCAAAAAAAGAAACCGCGAATTTTCACATTGTTTGTCACGTCTCAGATCACGCCAGCAAAGTTGTATGGAAATCCTTTGCTGGTGTCCATTAAGATAAATTCGTTATACGCTAAACCCACATAATTTGATTTCAAAATTATCTCGATGACTCTCATAGAAACGGAACGTAATTTTGTATGAAACAGGTAACTAAAGACGAGGCTGTATGATGTGAAGACCCTTGCCTGTCCAGAATTAAAAAAGAAAAGAATGAACTAAACATTTAGTATGGCAGAATATTACGTAATACTGTGCCTTACAGGCGAATTTATTTTAAAAAATTACAATTGGTGGGAAAATTGTAAATTTTTATTTGTTTCGTTGTGTTGTGGTAGCTAGCTAACTTTTATAAGAAGTACAATCTTTCATTTCCTAGCCTTTTTTTGAGAAAAGCACTATGTAAGCCTCGGGGAAAATTACTTTGCTTGACTTGTATAATTGAAGTCCTCGCCTGCGGCTCGGACTTCAAACTATACTCGTCCAGCAAAGTCTTATTTTCCATACCTCGACAACAATGTACTAATACTTGCTTTCTTATAATTTGTTCTAAAACTGTGGTTGGTGGTGACCGTATGCGCAGCGCTCCATATATACATTTAAAAATTTCCGCCGCGGTTAAAAAACTGCTTTTGTGCCGCCGTGTCGCCGTCTAGTGTTGCATATAAATCGAACCTTACTACTTCATACTAATCTGCACTAACAACCACGTCATCCTATTATTTGATCGTAAAAATATTTTTAATACCTACGTCTAATCGGTTCATATTTTGCGTTTCGTTCTATGTACCAATCAACGTAGTATTGACATTGGCAAAATTATCCATAGCGGATAGAATGCCGTTGTTGTAGATAGTTGATATATTTTACGGCAAAATTCTAGCTACAATAATTTTTCACGGTCAAAATATCGAACAAATGTACAGTGTGTCGCGTCTGCATCATATTCCGTTTATCTATGATCAATTCCACGTCAGTTTTGACAGCAGAGGAAACACATCAAAACAAAAACCTTTTACTCCCAAGGAAAGCAGCCGGAAACAGTAAGTGTTTTGCTAAATTTCTTAATAACTAAGTTGTTTTGTCAAAAAATAGCCGCCCGGGCGGGTTCAACGTGAAATTGCAATTAATAATCATACTAAGATCAATACAGTTCGATTAGTAATAGTACCAATAGTAATAGTATCCCATCCTCGTCGCCAATGATTAGTACGCGAGCGGGGACGCAAGTGAAACCACCGAGAGCTTGATTCACACTGTCTATTCGATATAGGTAAAGTAGTAGTGGTGGTCGCAGCCACACACACATGCAAATACTTAACAATTCCTACCCCTATTTGTCTATTTAGCAAATCATTCTGGAACCCTAAAAATACTTTCTAAAATCTAAATAAGAGGGCCTTGCCCGAAGCAACCTCCTATTATTTATCTCAGGCTCTTGAGCATCATCGCTGTTCACGGAATCATCATCATTAGATTGATGCTCGGTCTGTTCATTTCGTGCATCATCATCTTCCTCCGGGGGTCGATTTTCTTCCGTCAAAATTTGTGTCGGCGACGGTGTCGGCGACGGCGGCAAGGTCGGCGGTGGCGACGGTGCGTGTACAGGCGACGGTGGTGGCGACGGCGACGGTGGTGGCGACGGCGACATCGGTGGTGACGACGGCGACGGTGCGTGTACAGGCGACGGGGTGTGCACAGGCGATGTGGTAAGTAGATCATCTAGACCATCATAATAGGAGTCATGTTGGTGGTCGTCACGGGTACCTTTATATTGTACGACTTGATTGGCATGTTTTTTATTTACTGCATTTGTATTTAAATCTTTAACTAAATAAAGTACTTTTCCGACTCTTTTGTTTATTATTCCTTTACACCAAGTATAATTATTTTTAGAAGTGTACTTTTTATACAAAACTAAATCTCCTTTCTTAAAACTTTTTTTTATTTGTGTATCCTTTGTTTTAAGTTGTGAACACTGTTTAATCGTCACATCATTAGCATTTTCCATTGACGAGGGCGATGACGGTTTCGGCTTTATGAGGTCTAACCGTGTTTTAAGTTTTTGACCGAATACCAATTGAGCTGGAGAGGAACCTGTGGCAGAGTGCACTGAGTTTCTGTAATCCATCACATACTTTAATAATTTTACTTTACTTTCTTTGATATTCCGGCTTTCACACAAGCTAGATTTGATTCCTTTTTTAATAACTTTAACAAATGACTCGGCCTGGCCATTGCTTGCCGGGTGATACGCTGGTGAGGTAATGTGTGTTATCCCATTTAAATCACAGAAACTCTTAAATTCCTTTGAACAGAAAGCGGTGCCATTGTCACTTACAATTGTTTTAGGTATACCAAACCTTGAAAAGCAGTCACACATTTTTACTATCACGGCAGACGATGTAGTAGTCGTA
Organism: Tuta absoluta; assembly: GCA_027580185.1. Lineage (NCBI taxonomy): Eukaryota > Metazoa > Arthropoda > Insecta > Lepidoptera > Gelechiidae > Tuta > Tuta absoluta. The sequence goes on from JAQAHW010000009.1 coordinate 8,863,209, forward strand.
TTCATGTCGTAAACCTCTACCCACTTAGTAGTTGCATCGACCATTACAAAATACGAATGCCCATTGATTGGCCCCAAGAAGTCTATGTGCCAGCGGCTGAAATTTTCAGACGGTACTTCCCATGCTGAAACAGGAACACGCGGTGGAGACGGGCGCAGCTGAATACAAACCTCGCACGTACCAATCATTTTTTCAATAGCTTCGTCTATACCAGGAAACCAAAACCGCGATCGGGCTTCGGCTTTGGTTTTTACGATACCTAAATGTGAAGTATGCAACTCCGTCATTATCTTATCTCGAAGTGACATGGGAATCACCACCTTATGCCCTCTCATAATACAGCCGTCTTCACAAGCTAACTGCGTTCTACATAAAAAAAATGGTTTTAATAGTGGATTCGCGGTTTTTGCAGGCCAACCCTCCATAACATATTTTTTTACCTGACTTAAAACCACATCCCTATTTGTTTCATTACGTATATTATCAACCGTGATAGGCATGCTCCCGTCCACAACAAAACAAACATAAGCTGCGCGGTCACTCACAGCGCGAGTGTCGCTGTCCCACTCGCACGCGCTGGCGCTACCCGCGTGTGGCTGTGGTGGGGTGGCGCGTGATAAGTAATCCGCAGTATTGTCTGCGCTACGAACGTACTCGATGTTATAATTATATCCGCTTAAAAACATAGCATACCTTTGTAACCGGTTGGCTGATACTTCCGGAATTCCTTTATGCGGCCCGAAAATGGATAAAAGAGGTTTATGATCTGTACGTAACGTAAACGGAGTTGATCTACCATACAGATACTGGTGGAAACGCCGTACCCCAAAAATAATTGCGGTCGCTTCCTTTTGTATTTGTGAGTAATGTTTCTCGGCAGAATTTAACGTACGTGATGCGTATGAGACAGGTCTCTCTATGCCATCACTATCAATTTGCGATAAAATCGCCGCTACCCCTGTCGGTGATGCGTCCACTGTCAAAATAACTTGTTTTGCATCCTGGTTATAATGAGCCAAAACCTGTTCCGAAGCTAAGCATCTTTTAATTTTCTCAAACGCGTCATTGTGAACGCTAGTCCAGTCCCATTTTGTTCCTTTTCTTAATAGATCATACATTGGACTTAAAATTGACGATGCATGAGGTACAAAATTCCTATAATAATTTACGAGTCCTAAAAATGATTGTAATTGGCTAACGTTCGTGGGACTTGGAGCCTCTAAAATTGCCTGAACTTTTGCAGGGGATTTTTTTAAGCCCTTGTTATTAATTATATAACCCAAATATTGAACCTCATCCTTAAAAAACTCGCATTTCTCTTTTTGTAATGTTAACCCTGCATTTTCTAACTTTTTCAACACTGCATTCAGCCTTTCTAGATGTTCCTTCCTGTCTTTCCCCGTAATCAAAATATCATCCAAAAGACACGAGACCCCTTCCATACCTGACAGCAAGCACTCCATGGCACGCTGGAAAATAGCCGGTGCGCTAGCCAGGCCGAATACTAAACGTGTATACTTATATAGGCCGCGGTGGGTGTTGATACACGTGATCGCTTGGGATTCTTCATCTAATAAAAATTGGTTATATGCCATCGACAAATCTAATTTCGTGAACTGCTGTCCTCCATGCAATTTAGAAAATATTTCCCTGATAGTAGGTAATGGGTATTGTTCTACAACCAGTTGTTTATTGATGGATACTGAATAGTCCACACATAATCTGACGGAACCATTTCGTTTTAATATCGGTACGATAGGCGAAGCGTACTCTGCATGCTCAATTGGTTTCAACACTCCTAAATCAACCAATCTATCGATTTCCTTACCTACTTTATCGCGCAATGCAAAAGCCATAGGACGTGCCTTACAAAAAACCGGTTTCGAACCATCCTTTAAGGGCAACTTAATTTTGTACATATTAAATGCCCCCAGTTTATCCGAAAACAGTTTCGGATAACGCGCTTCCAACTGTTCTACTGTGAAGTCGGAGACCTCGCAATACCTAATACGCACTAATTCTAATTTGAATTTAGAAATAAAATCTCTGCCTAACAATGGAGGGCCGCCATCACTTACTACGTACAGCTTGAGTACCTGATCGTCATCCGCGTACGATATTTTAAGACTTATCGTGCCTAAACATTTAACTTTGTCCCCCGTGTAACTAAATAATCGTTTATTCGTAAATGACAATGGCACGTTCTTAAAATGTTCTAAGTACATTTGCTCAGGAATAACCGTAACAGCTGAACCACTATCAATATCAAATTTATATTGTGCACCATTTATGCATACTATTACTACTACTACATTACTACTAGTACATTTATGTATATTTCCTGTTGAGTTGTTTTGTTATGTTGCCTCATTAATGTACTGTTACCCGAAATAAACGTTTAATCTATCTATCTATCTATCTATCTATTAGCACTGGCGGAAGAAATCTCTTACGCCACGCTTCATCACTGAAAAATAGAGGTAACTTCAAATTTTAATTTCTCCGTTATTCAATATAAAATGAGATTTTGCGCTGCCCTGGCTTATTCCTCATATCTTGAAGAATAAAAAACAAAATTTTGTTGACAGTGATGCCTTAGAATATGTATAAAATGCATTCTCGTAGCTCGTTTTCACCTCACTTCATGGAAGTAGGCCCGTTAAGTCATTACGCTTCTGTAATTTATAGTAAACCCTAGTTTTTATAGGCAGAATGCATAAAGTAGGTCATTATGCATCTGTTTTTGAATTCATAATTCGAACATTATGAGACGAGTGTAGATAAACTCAGTTAACGGGCCTACTTCCATGAAGTGAGGTGAAAATGAGCTACGAGAATGCATTTTGTACATAATCTAAGGCACATCACTGTCAACAAAATTTTGTTTTTTAATCTTCAAGATATGAGGAATAAGCCAGGGCAGCGCAAAATCTCATTTTATATTTAATTACGGAGAAATTAAAATTTGAAGTTACCTCTATTTTTCAGTGATGAAGCGTGGCGTAAGACATTTCCTCCGCCAGTGCTAATCGAACTGTATTGATCTTAGTATGATTATTAATGGCATTTTCACGTTGAACCCGCCAGGGCGGTTATTTTTTGAAAAAACAACTTAGTTATTAAGAAATTTAGCCCAACACTTACTGTTTCCGGCTGCTTTCCTTGGGAATAAAAGGTTTTTATTTTGATGTGTTTCCTCTGCTGTCAAAACTGACGTGGAATTGATCATAGATAAACGGAATATGATGCAGACGCGACACACTGTACATTTGTTCGATATTTTGACCGTGAAAAATTATTGTAGCTAGAATTTTGCCGTAAAATATATCAATTATCTACAACAACGGCATTCTATCCGCTATGGATAATTTTGCCAATGTCAATAATACATTGATTGATACATCGAACGAAACGCAAAATATAAACCGATTAGACGTAGGTATTAAAAATATTTTTACGATTAAATAATAGGATGACGTGGTTGTTAGTGCAGATTAGTATGAAGTAGTAAGGTTCGATTTATATGCAACACTAGACGGCGGCACGGCGGCACAAAAGCAGTTTTTTAACCGCGGTGGAAATTTTTAATTGTATACAGGGTGTAACGGAATGGGTATAACAAGCCGAAAGTGGCAGAACGTATAGGTGATGTGGAACCTTTGTGGGAAGTGCAACACTGGAAAACGTTAAATTTTAAAATTCCGGAAATAACATTTGTAACCTAGTATGCTAAGCTAGTACAAATTAGAACGTTCCCATCACTAAAGATTTTGATGCCCTCACAATTCCCTCAAAAGCCTCAAATAGAGTGTTTACTTTCTACATTTTATGAGAGCCTGGTAGGTCTCAATACAAACTGGCAATACCGTTCCGTGCATCCAAAGTCGCGCATGCGTCCCTCGCTCTACCACGTAAGGTGCAAGTTCATCTATTGCGTCCTATCGCAGCCGCACCTCGCCGACAACATGAGAATAACTCGCGTGGTCGAGCGATGCGACTAAAGTCTTAATATAAAGTTAACTGCGCCGAGTTCGAGCTGTGCGACAGTGCGCGATGAACAAACACACTACCTTACACAGTCAAGCTCACGTCCAACACTCATACCGCCAATGTAAGTCTTAAGCGCATGGCATAAGAACGGTCCAAAGTCAAACTGTCTAACCTAGCCCGAGATGACTGTACCTACCTTTAAGGTGCAAGTTCGTACATCGCAGCCGATGCAACAATTTGTCGCTTCGCCGATGTAACAATATCCGCGTTAGTCGCATGTCGTTGGCCGCAATGAACGAACTTGCACCTTCAACCAAACAAGAAAGTTTGGTATTTTCTACAAAACTTAAGTAAATAAAAGAAGCTTTGAAACTTATCTTTTAATAAAAATTTTAGTATAAGCGTGCGTTGAAGCATCCTACACTGACCGCGAATTTTCAAGAAATACACAGTGAAAACAGCTTTATGATATTTAGTCTTGCGTGCTTCCTTATTTATGTATTCTTCTCCTTGTACTTCTTTCTTCTTGCGTGTGGAACAAACCACGGTTTAGAAGGCCACGCAGGACAAAACAGCTCAATTTGTTTTGATACTCAAGTCTGCTACAACTGGCCTGTTGTTTATTGTCCTCGTAAAATTTGGTCACCGAACAAACATGTTGCCGTCACTTTCACCAACACAGATCGTAGCTAGTTTTTTTGGGTATTTTTGAAAAAACATTATGATTATTAAGTTCAACAAAATAAATTTGTTAATTTCCAGTTTTCCACCGAAGCTTCACAAAAAAGTCAAACGTGACATCTATCAATATGTATTTTTATACTCATCATCTCATTGCTTTTTATCTATGGGATGCATGCAGGAGCCATACTTTTTGCTGAAAAAATATTTTGTTGAGCTTTCTAAGAATATGAAATCCTAGTACATTTTCACTGCCTGCTGCCATTCATTGACTCGCTTGGCTCAAAGTTGTGTTCACTTGATTTTCTGCGCTCCTGGTAATTCAATCCGAGATTAAGCCGGACTTCGGTACTACCAGTTGAAAAGGGCGGCGCAAGACCGCGAGGGTTTCTCATGCTGACCTCCGAACCTCAATTTGAAGATGGCACCCCATGATGATGATGGTAATTCAAGCTTCGCGGGTAGACTTTGTACTTATTCGCGCAGCCAGCGTTTAGCTGGCACGTACGTCTGAATTAGCTCTGAGCGTACGTCAGGGGACCGTTTTACAAAGCTAATTAGAAGGCGTGTTGGCCATACAATTTTGTACCGCACACTATCCGCAGTTCTCGTTAGACGCGCCATGCAGCCGCATGCAGCACACGTGTTTTTTGGGTTTCTTTTGGTTCAAAATATATTCCAGTCCAGGATTACTTAAATCAACAGCTTCCGAATCAAAACGTCTAACACGTTCGTCACACATAAAAACGAGACCTGTTTCGTCACAGAGCTACATTATTCTTAAAAAAATCTTAGCCCCGGTCCGTCACCACTTTCGTTATTCAAAATCTACTGAAAGGTAGTATTCCAATCTGGGCAGTCGGGAACCTGCAGCCACGAGAGTGACACACCACTCTGTAGAGATTTGTATGGAACGCTTACCGATGAGCGCGATAGTGCAGCACGGCTGGGTGGCGTGGCTTGTACGTGACCTCCAGCAGCGATGCCAAACCTGCTCCTGAAGCAGAACGTAAGCGCCGCTCGCTTATCACGGCAATCAAAATGGCTGCTGAGAATCGCCGTTTGACGTTTATGCCGTGTGTTTAGAATCACCCCATTTCTAAGGCTACTAAGGGATTCATTGGATTCATCCAGGGAATGGGCAGTTGCGTTCTCTAAACTGCGTTCGCCAATCCGCATGCTGTTGTAAAATGGAAAAATTCAGATCAAATCAGACCCATGAACCTGCTGCCATCCGTCATCATCATCACAGCACTATGTGAGGTGGTCACGCGTGTCGCTTGTCGTCGCGTCCGCTTGTCGCTCCATTCTCGCGCAGTTCCACTATGGATCCACCTAGTGCGATCATACCTTTATAGCGTTCATCCTGAATATTAGGAAAGCAAATGACACGGCATCTTCAATATATTTTTTTGTTTCTTTGACTACAAACCATAACCAACCTACTACCTACTACGTAGTCTCCATGTAGTCTCAGACTTACCTACTATATCATAGACTTAGTTGCTTAGAATTTTTTTAATTTTGACCACGAAAATTTTGACTGTTTGTCAGCTGGTTCGTCATGTCACGTGTGACGTGAAGACTATTGTTGAAAATGAAAACCATTGAAAACACGTGTTATTTACCAAGAATACATGGCGATTAAGAGTATTTAAGTTTTGAACCCATTTTGGAAAGTGAATTTAGACAAAAAAATATTGTTTTAATACCAGGAAAACATAAACGACTTTAAGTTTTGAAAGTGAATTGTGCCATAGCAAGTGCGAGTCGGACTCGCGCACGAAGGGTACCGTACCATTATTTACTTGCAAAAAAAACACGTGTTTTGTATGGCAGCCCCCATAAATATTTATTTTATTAAATTTTTTGGTATTTGTTGTTATAGCAGCAACAGAATACAACATCTGTAAAAATTTCAACCGTCTAACTTTCGTGGTTTATGAGAAACAGCCTCCATACAAGTTTTTTAGTATAGGAGGCCCCTGAAATATTTACTTTATTCTAATTTTTAGTTTGTTGTTATAGCGGCAATAGAAATACATCATCTGTGAAAATTTCAACTGTCTAGGTTTAACGGTTCCAGAGATACAGCCTCGTAACTGTAGGACGGACGGACGGACAGACAGACGGACAGCCAAGCCTCAGTAATAGGGTTTTCGTTATTACCCTATGGGTACGGAACCCTAAAAATATAATTGTTGACATTGCCATTTCATAGGTAATACCAGGAAAACATAAACATACTGAGAAGACTATGTTCATTGCTACTTTTTAGTGTTGTGTTTGTTGCAAATCCTTTTGAGAAAGTCCAATGTATAAGATCTGCGAGGAAGCATATTTAATAGGAGGTGGCATGACTTATTTCACTCTTTGCAGGTGAGAGTTGTGAGGAGCTACTTTAGTGATGGGAAAATATTTGTTTGGGGAACTGGTATCTTTTTTTTGATAATGTTCCTTTTTTAGATGAGTGAATTAACCATTACAAACCACGCTAATGCATTTAAAATGGACGTCCAAAGCCCACATTTCTCGCTTGTTATACCCCTTCCGTTACACCCTGTATATGGAGCGCTGCGCATACGGTCACCACCAACCACAGTTTTATGACAAATTATAAGAAAGCAAGTATAATAATTATGTACATGTACTTACGTACATACATACATATCACGCCCATATCTCTTGCAACTTGCGTACCTAGTATACAAAAGTATTATTTATGTAGTAAAAGATTTTTGTCAGATTTCAGTTCAAGAGTGGGATCAATTGATTCGGAAGGTTTTTAGTGTTATGAGGTAGAAAGGTTCTAGAGTGACACTGGGTCAAGATGTTCATGCTAGTGTAACACTGGGTTGAAAGGTTCTAGACTTATACCTAGCTGGAAAGTCCTAGAGTTTCACCGAACTAAATGCCAATACTAATGTTAAAATTAAATTCCAGGTAGGTACTTATCATTTTGGGAAGGTCGAGGGTATCATTATATTATAAGGTTGTGGTCACCCTGGTTCGTTGGTAACACCGAAATATACCAAACATTGTATAGGGCTATAAATCCCTTTTCTAAAAATACCAATTTCAAGACCAAAAACTACAGGATTATCCAGATAGGAATGGATTAAAAACCTTAGTCAAAAAAATAATTAGAAGCACCCTCGATTTTAAAATTTTCTTAGTTACTTTAATAGATATCACCAAAATGTATGATAATTTTTAACTATGAAGCAATTCAACTGGTGTCGGTGATTAAAGGAAAAAGATTGTAAAAGGTGATCGAAGGTTTGAAAATTTTAAAGGCATGCGGCTTTGTGTATGTCTGATGGTCAACAAATATTGTTCAAAAACTAATGAACGGTGCGAGAAGGCGACCGCTATATATTATCATATCATAATATCATACTCGAATATATAATGGCCGTCGCTTATTGGTTTTTGCTATTTATTTTTTGAACTTACATCTATGTATACTGATTTATGCAATGAACGTTTAAAATTGAAATTGAAATTTAACTGTAGGTATTAGTTGCGCTTAAGGTGCACGCAATGACGAAAATGACTAAGAAATATTCAAAAAAAGTTCGTAATGTCGAAGTTCGCAAAAAAATGCACAATACCAGGATGGACAAAAACGAAACAATAATATGTTCGCGCAAAGTGCGTAACATGATACTGGCCACTTGCATTTTTAAACCTGAACTAATAAGTTGGCTTTATTTAGTTTAATGACTTTGCTTCTTCTGTAATAACGTTTAACTAAAAAGTTGTATTTATGATTTAAGATGTTATGAAGATAAGTGTTTTGTGAACTGATTAAGCCCTTATTTTTAGATTAATTCTTTTCATGTACTGAAAGTGGAAGAATAACAAACAAACAGACAGTACAGTTTATAGAGTTCATAATTAATATGGATACTATGCGTTCAGCTAAGTCTTGGCGAATGGTTCAGCTTATTTCAAAATATGGTCCTTATAATATAATGTAGGTTAATATTCCTTCCAAGTTATAATATCAACTTTGTGAGTAGTCCACCGAGAATCGAACCCGGAACCTTTGCGCCGCAGGCAGTCGCACTACCATTGGTCGTCAAGTATTGTATCAGTACCAGTTAGACTAACATTATATGAAATGGTGACACCTCTATAATATACTCTTTGACATGACTTCCGAATTTCATTTGAATTTCGTTCCTTCCGCCGAAGTAGGAGTCTTAAACACTTTTCCAAACGTCCGCACCGGCGATTGCAAGGCCCGATACATGGTCAAATTCAATACGAGAACGTAATATGACTTGATATGAATTTTTGAAGATTCTTTACTAACAGTTGTTTAGATGTCGAGTCTCAACAGCAAATAACTAAACAACTGAACAACAACTGAACAACACTGAACAACATCGGAATAACATCTGAACAACAACTAATCAACATCTGAACAACAACTGAACAACATCTGAACAACATCTCAAAAACAACAGAACAAAAACCTATTAAAACAACTGAACAACATCCGAAAAATTACCGTACAACAACAACTGTCAGGTGCGGCGGAAGATAGCGATTTGAGTATTGGATAAAAAAAACTTCGTTTCATTTCTCAACTTTATCGTATTAAGAGTTTTCTCATTAAGTCATTACGCTTCTGTAATTTATAGTAAACCCTAGTTTTTATAGGCAGAATGCATAAAGTAGGTCATTATGCATCTGTTCTCGAATTCATAATTCGAACATTATGAGACGAGTGTAGATAAAATATTTTTTCTTATTTCGACCCATGTTGTTCCTTATCACCGACCCGATCCGAGTTTTCGCTATCGGTCACTAGTAAAATTTCACTCTATATATCGATTACATACATTAACATAAACAGACACAAAAGTCCACTGCTGGACACGGGCCTCTCCCTGTCCGAGGGTATTGCCATACTCACCACGCTTGGCAGGCGGATTGGCGAGCGCAGTGCAAGATGTTGCATTCACAGGAAAACGCTGCTGCTCATTCTCTAGATGATTATCCCTTAGTCGCTTTTTACGGCAGTCACATGTTGAATTGGTGTGAGGCTATTCTAAGCCGGCATCACACAGCAATTTTTAATTTTAATACTCTATGCTACTTTTTCTACTTTGTATAACATTTTCTTTTTCTTTCGTAGTTCAGTTTTATAGACGGGTTCAATCGAATGTTTACACCTGTGTGTGGTAAGTACGTCACGTCTCTCTTTTCGTGTGGGACACCGTGTCGACGGACGACCCAATTAAACTCACCACACGGCGAATCTACTCCTGTCACATCATTCAAAAGGGCGGAAAAATTAACAGGAATTTCTACAGCTATTATTTCCTTCAGAGCGAATAGTCCCATATGGCCTATTTCCACATGCCCTAAGGTAGACTGGTAGATAATGCCCTCGGCATTAAGTCCGCCCATATAAATTTATTGCATAAAGTTAAATAAATAAATGGTCTAATGTTAATCTACAACTGCCGTTTCCCTGCCGAATCTATATAAATGTTTACCTTGATGTAGTTGATGAGTGCGAAACTAGTTTCAGCCGCGTCCTGTGTTTCGATGAACAACAACTTGTGTCGCTGCAAGCTCGCCACCACACCTACACAAATATTTATTTATTTACAGTTTATTGCACACAAAAATATTAAAGAAAAGACACAATCTTTATAGAAATACGCCACAACAGGTACTCGGAAGTGAGACATTTAAGAAAGGCAGAAAAGACGTGTACGTACAACAGCACAATTAAGACAAAGTTTATAAAATTATATTAAATACATATAGGGGGAAATTTTACCAGTGACTGATAGCGAAAATTTAGAACGGGCTGGTGATAAGGAACAACTCTCCCAAACAATGGAACATAGTTCTAAACTCGAAATATTTTTGTAATATTGCAACGTTGTTCAAAAGTTGTTCCTAATCACCAGCCCGTCTTGAGATTTCGCTATCGGTCAATAGTAAAAATTCACCCTATAAAAATGATAGAATATGGTTGAACGAGCATTGCTCGGCTTTTTTTCGAAACGCTATTTTGGATTTTTTTATTTGAAAACTTGCAAAGTTTTCAAGCGCAGACAGGATTTCAACCTGCGACTTTCGCCATTACTAGAGGCGACGCCTCTTCCATCTGGGCTACCGCAGCTCGTACCATTCGCAGGCAGAATTTTTGCAAGGGGCCTGCCTCGAACTTTTAAACGTCCCTTTCCCACTAATGGCAAATCCTGTGTGTGAGAACAAAGCGGAATCGCCATATTTAGACGATTTTTCACTCTTTTGGAAATTTCTCGCAAAATAAACAAGTAATCAAAAAACTGAACGACAAGAATCTAGTAATGTATCGTATTAGCAAAAAATAATATAAGATTGCTATACACTACGCAAAAAAGTGTAAAAATAGACCAATATTTGAAAAATAAATGTATCGAGCAAACTTTCTTTAATTGCGTTTTCCTGCGACAAAAATCTAGATAATATAATGAAAAATCATGATACGTAAAAATAAGTTGTTTACCGTATTTAGCAACAAAATTGCGTGCATCCAAAAATACCAATTTTTCTCACGGCCCGCCCTTAATGCCAGTAACCCGTGGCACGGCCCCACTCTCTTAATGCCACTAGTAATGGCGAAAGTCGCAGGTTCAAATACTGCCCGCGCTTTTTCAGAATTTTGCATGTTTTCATAAAAAGTTATACCTAACACGGGAAGTGTTTTAAAATTTGGTATTCAAATAAAATCTAGCTCTAGATCCATTTGTCACCTCCGAAACTCCTTACATATAAAATGTAATGAAAACTGTTGGATCCGTTTCCGAGATCGCGACAAATTGTAAGAAAAACACAAACAACCATAATTGGAGGAGTGGATTATAAAACCGTGATTATTAAGGCGAGTGTAGCCCTCAACGACCTCGACACAACGGCCTAGACAGTGGCGAGTTGACGCTTACATTCGCATTAAAACGTACCTTGATCATACCACGCGCCGACCACGTTCTCCAAGTAAAGGTACGACGTGAAGAAACAAACCACACCGTCCGGCACGCACGTCGCGATCTACCAACGGAGAGATAACTAGGTAAATTAACAATATGTTGCTTCTTTTTCTTTTCGTGTGGGACACCGAGTCATCCAACGATCTGATGAACCGTGGTGTCAGTTTTTCAATCGCTTACTACTAGTAGTAGGCTTCTGGCGTAACGACCGCCGTTTTGGTAATCATGGATAGAACCGAAAGAAGAAAAAAAAAAACAAATAATCCAGCATGCATGCATGGTTTCCTATAGGGATGCATCCGATACCGATATATCGGCGATACGACAGCTGTCACTGAAAATGTAGATCGCATAAAATAAAGCCCTACTAGTTCTTTGATTATGACTGTACACAGATTTCGTTCGTCGACTTTGCAATGATTCGATGTTTGGCGCGTCGTTGCAATGTTCATTCGATATTCAGTTCGTCGACTATAAATTCATTCGAACTACAAATTTTCGTTACGAAATTCATTCGATATTCAGTTCTTCGATGCAGTGTCTTTCGAAATGTGGTTACGGACTCCTAGAATGAGTCCGTAACCACATTTCGAAAGACATTGAAAGACTTTGCGTCGCAAGCAGTCGCACTACCGTTTTGAATACATTAGAATATGTTCTTAATACATTTAAATAGATATCCATATCCTACTAATCTTATAAATGCGAGAGGTTGTATGTTTGTTTGTTACTTCTTCACGCAAAAACTACTTAACCGATTGTAATGAAATTTGGCACACATAAAGAAGGAAACATGGATTAACAGCTAGTTTTAAATAAGTTTACCTCAACAAGCAGTTGTCCATAATTTCTTATAACGGCTACATCTTCTCTCGTCTCGTATTTAGACGATATCGCAACTTGGTCGCTGCCTTTTGATACTATCTGAAACCAAACAATAAAATAACGTATTCTTCTTAATGGAGATATTAAAACGATAATGAGCAAAGTAGATATTACGTAACAGCCGTTAACGCTCTGCCTACCTCTCAGGGGATATAGGCGTGATATATGTATGTAAGTAAATATTATTATGATTATGTTTTTCCGAGGGAGACGTAAGAATCGACTAAGGGACTTGAGGGTGTGCATTGCAATTTTAGGCGATGGGCTGACAACCTGTCAGCGATGCACAATTTTTCGAATGACCCTCAAATATATGTCAGACGTGGCGTAAATGACCGCTTTTGCGGCTGTTTACGCTCTGCCTACCTCTCAAGGGATAAAGGCGTGATATTTGTGTATGCATGTACTTATACTGACCATGGGCAGTAAGCAAGGCCTGGCAAGGGTCATGGTGAATGAACTCATGACCACTGGATTGAAGTCCAGGATCTTTGGATACATATCTAACGGCGATAGTGTACCTGAAATAATAAATGCATAAAGTACTTACACAAAAAATTTAAAATATAAATTTTGTCGCAATGGCGAGCTCTAAAGATGAGATCTCTTCCAGCCAACCCATGTGATGTGAGAGATTAATTGAGTCATTTTTTGGGGAAATAGGCAATAAGGAATGAAATCACAACTAACTTTGAAAACTCATACAATTAAATTAAAACGAAACGAAATAACACAGAGAATAATTTTATTCAAAACTAATCTAAGTATAAACTTACCTGATGTGATTATGACTGTTTGAAACCTTGAGAATACTGGACGCATGGCTATTGACGAATCCATACATCTGTAAATAATAAAGTCTTACAAAACAAGAAAACTGCATTGTTATGTAAAGGACATCTTCCTCTAATAGTAGTTCATGCATCTGTCATATAATGGGGGTCATTAGAATGCGAGTGTCTGTTTCTCGGCTACGCATCGTGTGATAATAGTTTGACACGAGTATTATAATGCCTAATTATATGCAGTTGCATACACTATTTTAAACTCAATACGATATGGCTTGATATGATTTTTTTTAAATTCTATTGGTACTCCAGCAGTTATTTACGTGTCGAATCAGCGACTGAACGGATACCATCCGTACCTGGTTGCCATTCCACCAATTCGGACTAAGCGCTTCTAGTCATCATTTATAATGCGCACTGCTAAAGAGTGGAACTTACTACCTGCGTCTGTGTTTCCAAACGCATACAACCCCAATCTCTTCAAAGTAAGAGTGAACAGGCTTCTTCTGGGTGAGCTCGCTCCATCTTAGACTCTGTCTCTGTCCTATGACCTAGACTAGAGTCAAGAGCAAACCCATCATTAATAAAAAAAAAAAGAACAACAACCGAGCAACATCTGACAGATGCGGCGAAAGATGGCGATTTGAGTATTTGCAACAAAAAAAAACTTCGTTTCATTTCGCAACTTTATCGAAGTAAGAGCCTTCTCATTAAGACATTACGCTTCTGTAACTTCTATTAAACTGTAATTTCTATAGGCACAATGCATAAAGCAGGTCTTTCTACAACTGTTTTCGAGTTCATTATCCGAACAATATAAGACGAGTGAAGATAATAGTATTTTATTAGTACAATAAGTATTTGATTACTTACGAAAAATGCAGTATTGGATTTGAAACAGTCGGCGTTTTATCATCAAAGGGCTCTATGGTGATCGTGAATCCCTTCGTATAGGTGGACACGAGTGTCGCCAGGTGAGTGATCAGGGTCAACGAGGCGAAGTTGGAAGGGTCTGGTATCTCTAACGTCCTCATTAGGGAGAATAGTCGAGTCGCGCAGAAGCGTAACATAATTCGAATATTATAAGACGAGTGAAGATAATAGTATTTTATTAGTACAATAAGTATTTGATTACTTACGAAAAATGCAGTATTGGATTTGAAACAGTCGGTGTTTTATCATCGAAGGGCTCTATGATGATCGTGAATCCCTTCGTATAGGTGGACACGAGTGTCGCCAGGTGAGTGATCAGGGTCAACGAGGCGAAGTTGGAAGGGTCTGGTATCTCTAACGTCCTCATTAGGGAGAATAGTCGAGTCGCGCAGAAGCGTAACATAATTCGAATATTATAAGACGAGTGAAGATAATAGTATTTTATTAGTACAATAAGTATTTGATTACTTACGAAAAATGCAGTATTGGATTTGAAACAGTCGGTGTTTTATCATCGAAGGGCTCTATGATGATCGTGAATCCCTTCGTATAGGTGGACACGAGTGTCGCCAGGTGAGTGATCAGGGTCAACGAGGCGAAGTTGGAAGGGTCTGGTATCTCTAACGTCCTCATGAGGGAAGACAGTCGCGTCGCGCAGAAGCGCAACGGTTTGCGCTCTATGCATACTCGCGACGCGCAGTCTTTTAGGAAACCTGAAAGGAAACGGCCAGTTATTAAACATTGATATAGATCTTTATTTCAGTAGTGTGATCTTTATTTAAATGTATATTTATTCATGTATTTATTAATAAGTATGTATTGTTTATTTTATATTCAAGATCCTATCTGTATGTGTACACGGTTTTGTCATTCCACTATGCATGTAGATCTCACCTTTGTGACTAATTCTTTAGTCTTTTTGTTTAATATTGAAATTTATTGTAATAATTTGGTACACGATAAAGAATATAATAGTAGGAAATCTTTAGGGAAAGTTGTTCCTTATCACCAGCCCGTCTTGAGTTCTTGCTGTCGCTCATTAGTAAAATTCCACCCTATACAGGGTGTAAGGTACGGTGTACCGATAACTTTGCAGGCATGATCAAACCATAAAACTGAACAACTTTTTCTATGGAGCCTATGTTGGGAAAAGTTTTTTTATTTTTAGTTTCCATAGAAAGTCAGCCAGCTACTCGGAATTTTGTATTGGGGTCGTTTTTTTTTTCGTTTAACAACATAGCCTTATGTAAATAAGTAGTTGTTCAGTTCATGGTCAGATCATGCCTGCAAAGTTTTCGGTACACTGTCTCTTACACTCCGTATACCGACTGCATTACTTCTAAATCATGCTGTTTTGTACAAAATCACAATGAATTTTCAAATATTTCTTTTAACATGTATTCCAAGTTATCTACGTATAATTAATTATTCCAAAGTTTATTTATTTTTCGTCACGTTTTTTCTCAATTTAGAAAACGGAAAACAAAGTATATGATAATTTATTAGCTACTAGATTTCCGCCCAGCGGTTTCACCCGCTGACACTCATTTTCCCTTTGTTTTCCAGCGGTAGAAAGTGGCTTATGTGTTATTCCAGGTTATACTCTACCTGTGTTCCAAATTTCATCAAAATCGGTCAAGCCGTTTGAGCGTGAAGAGGTAACAAACATACACACAGACTCTCAGATTCATAATATAAGTACGGATTTATAAAAAATAACTGACTAACGCTTTCCGTATAAAATTATTTCCTTACTTTAAGACATGTAAATGAACGAACCTGCTGGCGATTCTTGTACCACGTGTTGTATTCTCAGTCTTGTTTTCAGGTATTCTATAAATCTCTTGAGAAAGCCTAAAAAGTGTTCCGCATTCCTTATATTTCCTGGCACAACCTCTGTAAGAAAAACAACATTTAATTTAATACTGTAAAATATAAATAATATCAAGGTAAGATAAAACAACTTCAAAAGTAACACAGAGTGTCGGCTGAATGAATTTATTTTAATAGAAAAATAATCTTGCTATGGAACAGTCAGTCAGGGCACAATTTACTAAGGAAGCAATAGTTTAACTCAAGCACCTCTCCGCCTGAGCATGCTACTCGTACATTTGAAGTTTTGAACGAACGTCAACCCTTTTTTTTTTTAGTTTTGGACCCTATGATTATAACCCCGGGGCTATTTAAATCTACACTTGACGGTATGGTGGGGAGCAGGAGCTCACCCGGAGAAGTTTTTTGGTTGTTCAAACAACTTACGAGGCTTATTGAGTTAAACTACTGCTCCTTGGTATATTGTGATCAGGGGATGATTGCCATATGTCGTTTATATTCAAACCCAATATAAAATAGGCTTACAGTGTAGAATTATAGAGATGCTTTGAAGGACTGTTTTATTAAAAAACAAAATCAAATTTTAGATTTCGATGAAAAGAAGAGGCAAATGACCATGACAGTGAGAGAAGGGGACCCTTTGCCGATAAGATAGGAAGGGTAAAGATACGATAAACACTATCACTAAATAGTATAAAATGAAGTCGCTTCCTGTGTCTCTTTGTACTTAGATCTGTGCTTAGATCTTTGAAAGTACGCAAAGGATTTTGGTGCGGTTTTATGAAGGGAATAGAGTGATTCAGGAGAAAGGTTTTGACGTATAATTTAAAACGGGCAGGCCGCTAGTTTAATATATGAAAGCTAATGGGGAATATATAAGTTACCATTGAGCACTTCATCCGGTAGTATCGGGTTGCCCAGTATCATGTCTGTTTCCCTCTGCACCTGTGCCTCTCGCAACCCTTCCACCATGGCTTCATATTCTGCTTGGAGACGCGCTGAGTCGTCCTCACGGATCCTGTACAAAAAAGGGACACAATTTATACTTTATCTTCAAAGACCCCTTAATCTACATACATACACACACATATCACGCCTATAGTAGTATCATGTAGTATAGTGTAAAGTGATAATACTATCCTACATTTAATAAAGTTATTTCATTTTTAATTTTCATAATCCCTTGCGGGGTAGGCAGAGCGCAAAACAGTTGCAAAAAACGGATATTTACACCACGTCTGACAAATATTTGTGGGTCATTCGGAAAATTGTGTATCGCCATAGTGACAGGTTGTCAGCCCATCGCCTACAATTGCAATACACACCCTCGACTCCTTTAGTCGCTTTTTACGACTCCCAAAGGAAAGAAATGGGGTGATGCTATTCCAATCCGTCATCACACTACTTCTTTATTTAAGAGCTTCGCTTATGTCTGTTGGGCTGGATGCTGAGGTCACTCCTATTCTTGGTCAGGTACATCTTTGGGATTCACATTACATTATCTTTTTCTTTCAGCTGTTTTAATCGTTTCTAGTAGTACTGGCTAGGTACACCTCGATCACTTGTTACTTTTACTTTTACGAATCCGTACAAAAATAGATATAAACACATAGCACGCCTTTATACCTTGCGGGGAAGACAGAGCGTTAACGGGTTGTAAAAAACGGTCGTTATCGCCACGTCTGACAAATATTTGAGAGCCGTTACAGAAACATTGTGTTTCACTATAGTGACAGCCCTTCGCGCGAAATCCTTGAGTCCTTTAGTCAAAAATACATACATACATACACATATCACGCCTTTATCCCTTGCGGGGTAGACAAAGCGTTAACGTTCGTAAAATACGGTCGTTATTGACACGTCTGACAAATATTTGAGGGCAGTTTCAGAAAAGTCGTGTATCACTAGAGCGATGTCAGCCTGTCGCCTAAAATTGCAAAACATATGAAACTCTCGAGTCCCTTAGTCACCTTTTACGACACCAACAGGAAAGAAATGGGTTACTGCTAATACAAGTCAGCATCACACGGCCGTAGTCAAAAATAAAGACCCAAAAAGATGATTCATAATACATTCTAGCATTAAAGGGCGGGGCACACCGGCTCCGTATCCAGCTCTCGTCCGTAGTCACGCACGAACTGATGACGTTGTAATGTATGGGACTGTATGAGATACGGCACACCGCTTGCGTGCAGCACGGAACGGATACGCAACGCAAGCGGTGTGCCGTATCTCATACAATCCCATACATTACAACGCATCAGTTCGTGCGTGACTACGGACGAGAGCTGGATACGGAACGCATACGGAGCCGGTCTGCCCCGCCCTTAAGTCCGCCTGGTTGTACTGTTTCTTTTATTTGTGTTTATCTATGTTGTATTATTTATTTAATGTGCAATAAAGAATTTTGTTATGTTATGTTAAGTTTGTTATTCTTACCCTGCCACCGTTTTTTCGAGCTGTTGCAGCGCGGTGGCGCTCCGGTCGATGGTCCGCCTGGTAATCTTGACGCTGAGCGAGTCGATGCACACATTGTCGATGTTGTGAGCCTCGTCGAACACTACACACGCTTCTTTGTTTAGCTCCTGGGAATTCAAACACAATTATGGGCGGCGAACACCGCCTGCGTATGCGTGTAGACGCGCGTGATCACGCGCTTACCGTGACGTTGTAATGTATGGGACTGTATGAGATATGGCATACTGCTGGCGTGCACTACGCAACGCAACGCATACGCAAGCAGTGTGTCATAAATATCATATATCATACATTACGTGACGTAATGTATGAGATATATAATGTAATAAAACGTAATGTAATTTACGTGACGGTACGCCCGTGTACACGCATACGGACGCGGTGTGCTCCGCCCTTTATGATTATTAAAAAATAAATTGATCTCTTTCTAGTTTCATGAAAGGCCGCCTTACTAGCAGTGGCAAACACACTTTCTTGAAATCAAAATTAAGAGCAACCGCGACTCTGTCTCGGTTTTATCTGACCCCGGGTTTGCTCGAACTAGAGTCAAGCAGAACCCACCATAAAAAAATAAAGCGAAATTAGTTCAAAGAAACGAAAAAGTTACACTCAAAAAATTAAATAAAGTACCTTGGATACTACTTCAGCAATTTTTGGGTCCAGAAGGTAGTGATAGGAATATACAACTATATCTGCATGGATTATCTGAAAAAACAAAGGTCCTTAATTGTAATTATTTCATAGGTATGGTATTGTTTCTGTCACTATGGCGAATCCCCATTGGCGATACATAATTTTCCGAATGACCCTCAAATATTTGTCAGATGTGGCGTAAACATCCGTTTTTTCGGCCATTTACGCTCTGCCTACCCCGCAAGGGATTATAGGCGTGATATGTGTGTGTATAAATTTATGTATTTCTTGGGTATCATACTATCCTTAGTAAAAAAAACACTAACAATATTTCAAGGTGTGAATTAGTCTATTGAGCAACTTTCTCCAAGTACATAGGTTTAAAATTAATTTGACACTTTCCAGAATTTTGCAATCTGGGCGATTTTGTACCCCAGGAGGTCAAAATGTATATCATGCAGCATTTTCTTTTATATATGCTTACATATTAGTACTTACTGCAAACCTAGATAGGAAATATGGACACCAGTTTCTGTCTGCCCCATACTGTTTCATATCATCCATTGTATACACTCCATAAGGTAGCATGGACTCTTTGCCTTCTCGATTGAAACCTTCATAGAATTGACCTAAAATAATAAAACAAGTTCATGGGAAAATTAATACACTAAAATTCTCAAAATAATCTTGAGTTGGCATCCTTTTTTAATCAGGTAGCACAATTTGGTCCAGCCAGCAACAGGTAAACTAGATTACATATTTTATGGTGTTATATTGATTTTTCCAAGGCAATTTCAGGGATTTCTTATTTAGTAGCGTTTTATGACTCAACATCAACAGGTAAAAATGAGGTGATGCTTTTCTAAGCACCACATGGCAAATTTAAGTATGATTTGGTCATGATATGACCATCAAACTTTGTAAAGTATACTTACAAATTGGAACTTCATTGTCTGTTTCATGTTTGTTCCTAATGTAGCTGGCAGTGAGAGCATGGCACTTGCCATCTACCAGCTTGCCTTCTCTTTCTTTTGATACCTAGTAAAACAATACATACATACACATTACAATTCATATTTTTTCCACACCTATTAAAATTTTACTGTTGTTGCTCTTGTACTCATAAATATTTAATTGTGAAATTGTTTGTTAAGTGTTCATCGGTAATAGATTTCTCTACTTGTTATTTATTATGTATTTTAAATATTATTATATGAGCCTAAAGTGTCGCTCTGCTGGGCAAAAGCATCGCCTTTCTTTTTTTTTGTATTGAGGTAAAATTTATCTTACATCAGGATGAATACAAAGATTCTTGCGGGAGCTGAGCACCACTCCTGTGAGGTTGGGCTTCTCTCCCTGATGTGTCTCGTAGTATTTAAACAAGTTCTTCAACTCCTCAAGTACTTTCTCTATTTCTGGCACTGTTCGGGAACAGTAAATTAGTTTTCTGAAATGAATATGTCAATAAATACTGCGTGTATTGAAAAAAAAAAAGCACCACTTAAATAAAAACAAAACCTTGTTTGATGGAGTTCACTCTTCTTTCAACATCTGAGGTATTAAAGGTATGGTGAAAGAGTTAAGGTGTAAATAATGAAAAAAAAAATACCTGACATGGTGTGGGTTCTGAATCATGTATGCCATGATCAAGGACAACAAGGATATTGTTTTTCCAGTTCCTGAAGGCATCTCCAGCAGTCCATGTCCCTAAAATAGCAAAAACTTCACATTATTTTGGCTATGAAATACATAACCTCAAAAGTAATGTTTTTAATAGACTATTTGTAAGAAAACAGTAAGAAATTATACCTTAGCGTCCAAAGCTCGCTTCAATTCCAACATATAAGCATACTGTTCTGGATAAATATAATCGTAAGGGAAATAAACGAGCAAACCATCCACCGTTAACCTGAAACGTACAATATTCAGTTTGTAGAAAGGAAGTTAATGTAAATTTACATAAATTCAATAGAAAATAATACATTTTACGTACTTCATTGTCAAACGGGGGCTTAATTAGTTTATTCCAAGATATTTGAACAAAAATAAATATTAAACCGCTTCACACAATATACAATATGATGCACATTTTTGACATTGACAGATATTTAGGGTGACCAGCTCTATCTCTGAAAATTTCCTAATCTAGACAAGGAAAGGAAACAGCATGATACGAATCAGTTGGGTTTCGAAAACGTATTCATAATCATAACTTATTTTTATCAGAGGCCTACTACTAGTAAGTAGAAGGCGGTTCAAAAACTCTGACACCAGGGTTCATCGGGTCGTTGGACGACTCGGTGTCCTACACGAAAAGAAGAAGATCTTACTTTTCATTGATGTTCGTTTACTTATCTCTTCTTCAATTATTATTAATCCACTGCAAGCTGCAGCAAAAACCTGCTAATTTATAGCGTAATGTTCAGATCAACATTTAAGAATCAACCATAGCAACAGAAAAAGGTAACAAATTGTCACACTGGTTAAAGGTTTTTTTTCTTATATAGGACTGGATACATGCCTTTTTGGTAATTTTTAATAACTTTGTTTGCGCATGCACACGCATCTTTTGCCTTAATACAACAGAACTTTTTAGTCATGGTTTCTATAAACTGAATTAATAAGGATCTAGTCTGGTCATTTTGGTTCTTCAGAATTATGGTTGTTATGCCTAGAATAGGGCGTCACAAAATCACAAAGGCAGGAGGTAGGCCGTATTTACTGTTTAACGCCTATGATAAGAGCTAGACGAGAAGTTCAGAATACTTCTGAGTTATATATCAACTTCTGTACTCAATCCATTCACTCAAGTAGATATCTATCACACGCGATACTACTTACACTTTGACACTGGGTTATCGGCTATTTACCTTCATAATCACATTTATTTTACATAGCATGATAAATAAATGAACGACTAAAATGAGAAAGTAAATTGAACTTACAATCAGCTGCTCAGTGTCACTTTAAACTTACTCTCGTACGCCGCCTTTACTAGCAACTAGTCCAAAGGCTAAAATGGTGAAAATAGCAATTTTAGGCGCTGGGATAAACGGACTTAGTTGTGCAGTTAAGATAAAAGAAAAATATCAAGATTACGAAGTAAGTACCTATACACCTTTCGTATCACAATAAGTTTTTTAAACCACTAACTTGTAGTCAAATATCTTACGGAGCGGCAATAAGGCCACCGTTTAGAGATTAGGTACCTTATTTAATTGCTGATACTTTGTGATGTGGCGACTTTGAAAATAAACACTTGTCGAAAGTTTTGCCTGATGAAAGAATGTAGAGTCCTCAGGGCAAAGGAAATTTAGTTTTAAAATTTAAAGACTCCTTAAACTTGGAAGAAGTTTTAACGTTTTACCTTTCGCCACGTCTGATTGTGACGAGATTTTCATCTTAGTTCTGGTTGTCGGCAGCTTGATTCGTAGGATTCCCTTTAAAAAAATACTTAATCTGAGATGAAGTTTGTCATTTATTCTAGGTGGAGCTGATTTCGAAGGAGTTCACTCCAGGCACAACGGGTGATGGATCCGGTGGACTGTGGTACATATTTCTCTGTGGAAACACTCCGGACCATCTTCTTTTGTACGTAGATATACCGCCAATGTGGCGCAGTGGTATCGCAACTGCCTGCAACGCAAAGGTTCCGTGTTCGATTCCCGGTGGCGCACTCCCAAAGTTTATATTTATCACTTTGAGAATTTGTTCTCAGTCTAGTTAGAACATTACAGGCTCAACCACCTGATTGTCTGAAAAGAAATACGTTTCCGTGCTTCGGAGGGCACATTAAGCAGTCGGTCCCGGTTGCTGTCTATGATAACTTAGACGGCGGTCGTTACACAACCATGTCAGAGGCCTACTAAGTACTAGTAGTAGACGGTTGAAAAACTCGTAACACCAGGTTTCATCGGGTCGTTGGACGACTCGGTGTCCAACACGAAAAAAAATTGATATACGTACCTACAGTTCCCTTTTCATTTCTATATTTTTTTTACCTAATATAGAATGGCACACTGTTATATAAACTAATGATACTTACGCATAATATTATGTAAGTAAGCAGAACACTTTAGGCATAATTTATTAATGCATAAAAAATATTACCATAATAATTTTTAAGCATAAAATACAATGCAGTTCAAAGTGTTGTTTTCACAAAGAATGCTGCTGCCCATTCCCTGGATTCATCCCTTAGTTCGACGATTCATCCCTTGCGGTTGTACAAAAAGATAATCAAATTTTCACACTAGCGAGTTTCAAACCCACGACTTTCACTGCGCCGAGCCGACACGCTATAATCCACCTCTAAATACTTAGGTAGCTATCGAGTGTACTAGTGATTATAGTGCGGTAGTGAGAGAACCTTGCGACTTCTATCTATTTGCGTCAAATTGGGATGTTAGCGCTAACTGATTTTTGCACGTGTGAATTTTTTTCTTTACAGATATTTTCTAAGACTACATTTGAAAAAACGATGCTCTTCCATTGTACAATATATTTTCACAGAAAATGGGGCATCGAAACCTTCAAATACCTTCATAAACTATGGCTGGAAGGAGGCTACGATGTGATTGCAATGCCTATCTACAGTCTGTATAGAGAGCAGCCAACAGACCTGACGGAGATCAGACCGAGCTGGTCCAAAGACGTGTTCGGGTTCAGGGTGCTCGGTGGAGCTGCGTTGGACTACTTGAGCCGGTTTTATTCCGTTAAATACGTGTAAGTACCGTCTGGTGTGGTACATGCCTCATTGAAGAAATGATCTCAAATCTGCCGGTCATTTCCTTAGCGAAATCTTAGTCCGATAGGGTAAGGTAGGTAGGTATTTCTTATAGAAAGGACAAGGGATAATAATTATATCAACAGCTGTCAGCTTTAAAAATTAAATCAGTCCATCATTATTAACCGTAAACAATCAGGATCCACGTACGAGCCCCTAACTAGATGGGATGGGAGGAAGTGACGACGACTCTTCTCAAAATCGGGTCCTGCCTCCAGACTAAGATTGTTCCTTTGCAAAACTAAGCGTTTGTTATTTTATCTTCATAATGATATTGTCATCGTGTTGGAGGCCAAGACCCACTTTGGGTCCCTGAGCCACAGGAGTAAGTAAGTAATGATATTGTCATATTAGGCGAGCCATTTCCACCTAGCGTAGGAAAGTGCAAGGAAGAAGAAAAAGAATAATATAGATACAATTTTATAATTCTACTAACCGAAGCCTAAAGATAAATAAATAGCAACCTAAACATAATAAACTGTCCAAAATGTCCTGGTTATCGCTACGTCCACCCTAAATCATTTTTGTGTTCCCAGTGCTGGCCACACATTCACAACGTTCCAGGTGCTTCCGCCTACAATCCTCAAGCATCTCCACCAACGATTCATCAGAGCTGGCGGCAGAATAGTTCCTCGCAACGTCACTTCATTGAAAGATCCATTTTTAGGCGGATATGACGTTGTAATCAATTGTACTGGATTGGGAGCAAGAGAAATAGTGCCCGATAGTGGGGTTTATCCTATTAGAGGGCAAATATTAAAGGTGAGAGGACCAGTAATTGATAAGCTAACAAACTCGATAGTATTTAGGTAAATATTAGTAATTTAACCCGCGACCACAATACATGAAACTGTGTTGAAACGTCGGGACACAGGTAAATTATTAATATTTACCTAAATACTATCGCGATAGACCCGGTCTAATACTTAAAATGAGTGAAAGTGATCGCGAGTGCTTAAAAAGTTATAATAAACTCGAATCAATCAATTTTATTTCTCTTATTTATCAAAACTGAAAGCGATAGCGATATTGCCGTGTGATGCCGGCTTAGACTAGCACCATCCCATTTCTTTCCATTGGGAGTCGTAAGAGACTAAGGGTCTCGAGGGTGTGTATTGCAATTTTAGGCGATGGGCTGACAACCTGTCACTATAGCTATACACAATTTTCCGAATGACCCTCAAATATTTATCAGACGTGGCGTATATATTAGTTTTTTGCGGCTGTTTGCGCTCTGCCTACCCCGCAAGGGATTATAGGCGTGATATGTGTATGTCGTAAATGGACATTGAAATTCGCTGACTGAATACACAATAAAATCTAATTTTATTATACCAGGAGACATCTGAAATAGAACATTTTTCATTGGCTGTCTTACAGGCAAATGCGCCGTGGCTAAACACGACAGTTATGGATCAGACTACTTGTCACTACATGATACCGAAGTAAGATTTAAATATACGGTGAACTTATACTATTGACCGATAGCCAAAACTCAAGACGGGCTGGTAATAAGGAACAACTTTTCCCAAAGAACATAGGTTAAGAGATCAAGACAAAAATATTTTGGTTTTCCATCCGTAGTAACAAATCAGCTGATCGGCAATTTAGTATAGGAGGTAATTTTTTTTGAAATACGATCTATGTTCCCTGGGGAAAATTGTTCGTTATCGTTAGTCTATCTTGAATTTTCGCTATCGGTCATTAGTAAAATTTTCATCCTATTTAAGAACATTCACTATTAAGTTGGAAGTTACGTTGTCCGTACTAGCGAAATTTTTGTAACAAAATACAAGCATCAGACTTGACAAAGTCAAAACTGAATGTATAATGCTACTTATCTTAATTAGCCTAAATCGTCCCACTAGGCAAAGGCCTCCTTCTTCTCCTTCCATCCTGTTCTTCTCTGGGCCTCCAAGTGCCAGGCTTTGCTATAGTGCTCCTAAGTCATCGTAATATCTTTAATTCCTTAGATGAAAGATTGGTCCTCGCTGTCGTTCGGTCATTTATCTAAGTTTAATTCATTACATTTTTCTAGCACTGAATGTTGTGTTCTCGGTGGTACGCATCAGGACAACAATTTCAATACAAAAATGGATGACAACGACACGAAACACATTCTGGACGGATGCTTTAATATGGTGCCAGGTTTGAAAGTAAGTGTTCTTAGAATAATAAACTTTACATACCTATCAGTCAATCTACAAAATACAACGCGTTACGAAAGTGTTGCGTCTATAGTGTAGCCGTCAACAACCTCGACGGTGGCGCCAATTCCCAAGTTTTTAGTATTATACTTATGTAAAATTTGAAACTGCAAACTCAATAAAATATTCGCTGTAATTAAAGTTACGGCAATTAATACCAATAGTGGACGTTTTTAGGCACTTTTTTCCATAACTTTAATGACAGCGAATATTTCATAGGATATACTTAAAACTTAGGCATTGGACATTCTGATAGATGGTTTGTATAAAGAGAAACTTGTTTGTGAAGTGGCGCCACCGTCGAGGTCGTTGACGGCTACACTCGCCATAAAGGAACGAACCAGCCCGTGATATTAAACAACAATTTTATACCAAAGCGTATAGTCAAAGTATGTAATTCAAAAGTTATCTATCGCGAGCAAGATTTGAACCTGCGACTTTCACCATCACTAGTGGCGACGCCTCTTTCATCTGGGCTACCGCGGCGGCCCGTCCCTTTATGGTGAACTTTGCAAGTGTATCTTGATGCCAATAACGCGTGGCACGACTCCATCTACCGGGTTAGTTTTACAACTAACTCCCAGCGACTAATTCAGATTCTCTACAGATGAAATGTAATCTAAGCGATGCAAAACCCGCGATAAATTGAAAACCAAATTTTAAAACACTTCCCGTGTTAGGTATAAGGAAAACTTTCAAATTTTTCTACCCTGCATGTTTTCTAAAATTGTATGCCTAGAAGTGTTTTATAAATTTGATATTTAAAGTTTGTATTTTTTACAACTCTGACGCAAATTGCTATAAAATTGTAAATTTTACGGGAGGTTCTCATTACATATTTCGACCTAATTTAGGGGAAATACAATCAGGGTCATGGTCTAGTTCATCCCTGGAAAGGAACGCAGTAGTTTACCTAACACCCGGTACAACTGTTTCAGCACGCACCAATACTAAGTTCATGGGTAGGGCTACGCCCCGGCAGAGACTCCTTGAGGTTGGAGGCGGAACGGCGGGACGGAAGACTGCTAATACACAACTATGGACACGGTAATATTTGGTAGAAATATTATCAACATGTAGGTAGTCTTTCTACATTCTGTAGTCTTATCTGACATTTAATCACCGCATTATTGCGAGCATAAATTTCACTTAAACAAACGTAGGTACTGTGTTTTTTTTTGTAAAACAAACATGAACTTTAGAAATCATAGTTGATCCCTAAAAGTTAATTTTTCCGTTGTAGGTGGCGCAGGGCTTACTCTATTCTGGGGCTGTTCTTCAGATGTCCTCAGTTTATTAGAACACCACTTGAAAAATGATAGACGAAATGTAAAATCCAAAATTTTATATAATATAAAACAATATTTATCAAAATATAAAATATACATCACATCACAATGATATTATTCGTATTCAATTATTGTTAAAATAAATGCTTATTATTAAGTTGAAGTATATCTTATTTGGTCCATAAATGCTTTGCTCTTTTTATTGTACTATAAATAAACTAATGAGAAAATAACAAATTCTTATAGTAAAACAAAAAGTAACCCCTCTTAACAAATTGTGACAGATATTTTACTAAACTATAAATTGATTTATTTTTAGGAATATTTAAACAAAATTCATCAATCTTTTGAATTACCTCTCCAACATGGCAATGGCAAGAGTGTATTTGCTTAAATCGTCTCGAGCGCAGAATGTCACGTGATATTTTAAGGTATCTTAGGCATAGGTAGTGGAAACTTTTTGGCAGTTTACTTACTGACTACATCGTAGATATCTGTGCGCCGCTGGCTTCTGATTGGAATGGAGTTCCTCACTTCTTCTACCACCGACAGATCTGAGAAAATAATAAACAATTAAGTCTTTTATCGGGCCGGGTCGCGTTAGTACTTACAAACCAGACTACAGCACAAACAGGAGCCGTTTTTTTTCTAAAGACACGATACAAATTCATTAACTAAATGATCAATAACATGTTAATGAGATAATGATTAATGGTGAAATTATGATCAATGATGACTCGGACACACAACAGAAGAACTTTTGATTTAAACTGAAATATCGGGGGAAGGGGTTTTTATTACATTTAACATATCAGATTTTTCTGAAACGGCCCTCAAATATTTGTCAGACGTGGCGATAGTGACCGTATTTTACGGCCGTTAACGCTCTGCATACTCTGCAAGGGATAAAAGAGCGATATGTGTATGAAGGTATCTAAAATATCCGATACTATCCGATTTGACTGAGCCGATGGCGTAGCGGATAGTACCCCTGCCTGCTACGCCGAGGGTCGTGGGTTCGATCCCCACAAGACACAAATATTTGTTAAGTCATTTTCAGATATTTGTGTTTAGTCTGGGTGTTTCTATGTATAATATGTATTTATTTACAAAAAAAAAAGTATATAAGTATTAATATCAGCTATCTAGTTCCCATAGTACAAGCTTTGCTTAGTTTGGGGCTAGATGGCGCTGTGTGAATTGTCCAGGATATTTATTTATTTATTTATACTGTCACGAAAACTTTTAACCTACTGCTTGTGTGTGAAAATCCTTACCTATATTTTGAACAATCATCCCAGGCTTCTCATCCAGTTGTTCCACGACTTGCGCCCAAGGGTCCACGAGGAGCGTGTGCCCCCAGGCCACGTAATCCCCTGTTTGATCCCTGGCGGGGCTCACGACCGCCGTGTAGAGTTGTTGGTCGTTGGCGCGCGCTCGGCTAAGTAGCTCCCAGTGTTTGGGGCCGGTCGTCATGTTAAAGGCGCTGGGGTAGATCAACACGGAACAACCTGGAGGATTTGTGGTACAGTCGTAAGCAATATGTACTCGTTCTAACTTAAGATAGAAACGTTTAAGGCTGGAAAAACCTCCTTGGCTGGACACGCTAGTCATCTACAAACCAAAGTATCAATTCGCGGCATACGACGTTTTTAGCATTCTATTCATTGTTCAGATTCAAAACATTTGTACTATTTTTTATTATTTTTTATAAATGATGGGTTTGCTCTTGACTCTAGTCTAGGTCATAGGACAGAATTTCGTACTTATATACTTTTTTGTGAATAGATACATGGAAAACACAAATATTTGAAAATTGTTTTAACGAATATGTATTGTGGGGGTCGAACCCACGACACTCGGTGTACCAGGCACCAGTACTTATTAGCTACGCTATCATGCCAGTCAACAAAACATCCAATTAAATAAAATTACATATTTAACAAGGGTTGGTTGATAAATTAAAAAGAGTGTTCGCACCTTCCTTTGCCATGACATGCGCTAGCTCCGGGAACCTCAGATCATAGCAGATGCCGATGCCTATCATGATGCCGTTGAACATAAACGTGGTGACCTGGTCTCCAGGAGACAGCACCTCCGACTCCTTGAAGGTGATCTTGCCGGGGATGTCTATGTCGAATAGGTGCATCTGGTGGAAAAAATCTTTAGTATTAAGCAGAAAATAGCCAAAAGTATAAAACTACTACTGCTAGATTGCGGACCCGCGGTTTGAATGGTACACGTTTTTTAATTTTCCCGTGGGAATAACATGTTGTCCCGCAGTAAAAAGGAGCATTATGTGTTATTCCAGGATATCCGGTGTACCGAATTTCATCCAAATCCGTCAAGCCGTTTGAACGTGAAGAGGTAACAAACATACACATACACACACACAAACTCTCAGATTTATAATAGGTATTAGTGAGCTAAGGTAGTTATGTGGATAGATTACTTAAAAGGTACCTAACCATTCCGAAACTAGATTTTCCAAATCAGCCAGTAAATACTTCTAGTAAAGAGGCTTAAATTTCAACTGTCCGTAAGATATGAAGGTTCACTGTTAACTTGTTAAGTGAAATAGTCACTTTTAAGCTCAGTTTCATACCCATATAGTACGGATTTTGTTTGTAAGGTAAGGTATGCAAAGCACCAAGATAGCATCTAGAGTCCGCGCCATGCTCCTTTCGACCGTAGAGAAAAAATACGTACAATGTACTTGATGACAAGGGCAACAGAGTGTAAATAGTATGATTTCACGCTATGGCATGCTAACTCTTTTGTGACATATACAGAATGTAAAAATATTTGCAGCAAATATAAAGGGTGAACCAGCCCATAAAACTTAACAACTTTCCCAAGGAACATACATCGAAACATGAAAAAATATTTGGACATACAAAATGTTCCAGCTAACTGGGTAAATTTATATGGGAGGTTAATTTCTTTTTCATATTTCGACTTATGTTCCTTGGAGAAATTTGTTCAGATTCATGGGCTGGCTCACCCTTTAAAATATTTGTAGATAATTTTTTTTAACATGCTGTATGACTTTCATTTTATCCGTGGACCAGAAAAGTGGAGTAAAACAATAACAATGTGGTGTCCTAGAGGAAATAAAAGGGAAAGAGGTAGACCAATCAGAAGCTGGGAAGACGAAATAGTAGAAATGGCGGGAAGAATATGGCCAAGAGTGTCGCTCGAAAGAGATGAATGGAAACTATTGGGGGAGGCCTTTGCTGAAAAGCACACAGATAGAGAAGTAAAATAGTAAAAGAGGGACGAAAAATAATGGAAATCTGATTTAAAGGCTATAAAAAAAATGACTTTCATACCTTCCTATGTTTAGCAAGCATCTCTCCTTTAGGCCCCCACACAGTGCACGTGTTGTAGAGCTTCCCGTTGCTGCGTTCAGGGAACGTGCCGCCGACCACACACACGCCGTACTTCGCCGCAGCCTCCGACAACGCTTTGCTGGTCTCGCCTTTTGGAATCTCTTCCGCGTAATCATTGAAGTATTCTGGAAAATAAAAAAATATTTAATTTGCAGTTTCAAGATATTGCCGTGTGATGCCGGCTTGGGATAGCATCACCCCATTTCTTTTCCACGGGTGTCGTAAGAGGTGACTAACGGACTCGAGGGTTTTATGTTTATTACAATTTTAGGCGACAAGCTGTCACTATAGTGATAAATGTTTTTTCTGAAACAGCCCTCAAATATTACGGCCGATTGAATTTTTACGGCCATTAACGCTCTCCCTACCCAGCAAGGGATGAAGGCGTGATAAGTGCATGTATGTGCAAAACAAGTTTCATTATAATAAAGTGTAGATCTGGAATGCAGATTAATTACTTTGGTTTGGTGCAAGAAAATTAAACATCAATTTATTAAAGAACTGAAACAACAACTTAAGGTCAGGTCTAATCATAAATTAGTTTTGACCAGTCCTTGAGACAAAAAAAAAACTAAGAACATAAAATGTCTTTAACTAAAACATTAATCCTGAACTCTAGTTTCTTTCCTTGTTCGCAGTTTTTAAGGCACAATTTTCTGATATATAAATTTAATAGACAAGAGTGCACAGAGGCGAGTCAGCCTAAGGGCATAAATGTTTAATACTCACTAGTTCCATATGGAGAGTTGAAACACTCGGGCAGTGTTACCAATTCGGCACCAGCATCTTTCGCTTTACATATCCAGTTTACAGCAGACTGTATGTTTTTCGCCTTGTCAGAACATACTGACATCTGCACTAGGGCTATTTTGAATCCTGGGACATTTTAACAGGGCAAGGTATTTTAGAGATGTAGCAACACAAAAAATATATATAATATGCAAAGAAAGCTGATTATCATAATTAAACTAAATTCTGGACTGACCACATCAAAGGTAATTTTTCATTGTGTCATATTTATAAATATGAATTATAAGTATAAGTATGTTAAGTTACTTAAATAACTATAAACTTAACAAATGACCACATCAAAGGTAATTTTTCATTGTGTCATATTTATAAATATGAATTATAAGTGTAGGTATGTTAAGTTACTTAAATAACTATAAAACTTAACAAACTTCTATTATATTACATGCAAAATCCACTGGCACTAAACTGTTTCAATAAATTATGTAAACTGAAATAATTATGGTTCTTTATTTACCTACATTTACT
This sequence comes from Tuta absoluta, assembly GCA_027580185.1. Lineage (NCBI taxonomy): Eukaryota > Metazoa > Arthropoda > Insecta > Lepidoptera > Gelechiidae > Tuta > Tuta absoluta. The sequence goes on from JAQAHW010000009.1 coordinate 8,895,383, forward strand.
AGTTTGTAAATGTAAGATGTATTTTAATAACAAGTTTGGTAGATAACTTATCTCTAACCAATGAGCGACAAGCAATCCATAGGAAGTCTTTTCTCATAAAAATAATATAATATATTCTGGTAAGTTATGCATGTAGGCCTTATGTATGCATTAATACTATGATATAATTTCATTTTGTTATTTGCTATGTACATGAAGTAAATGTTAGCGTAAATTAAGTAAATGTTTGAGAGCTTAAACAAACGTGGAGCTACAACAATTAACAACCTCAAAAGAGATACTTAGAAAGCTATTTAAAGCGAACATATGAATCAAATATTTAAGTCATAAATCAGTCAATGATAAATTTTTATTATTTTAGAAGCAATAGATACAAAATTGACATGGAAAAGAGAGAGTAAAACGCGTTTACCGTACCGCATCGAAACAAAGTTGGTTTCTTATTAGAAAACCTGGAATGCGCCACATCTGTTTGAGATTCGTACATTGTGTAAGATATACGTTCACTTAATTACCTTTCTTTAGCATTTCTACCACGGAAAAACACAAAACTTCGGAATAAATCGCAAAAGTCCGAAATTCCCGAAGAATTCTGACTATACGAGTTGTCAATTTGACAATCAGCTGTGATTGTTTTTTTTTTTTTTTTACAGTTGAAGCAAAGGTTTACCTCCAGACAGCCAATCGGCCGGGACGGACGGGACCGATGACATTATAGACGGGCCCAAAACGTCTCAGGCAGGGCACTCGGAGGTAAGTCATCATGTCTTTATCGAAAACAAACACCCTTTCACAAATCAACTTAATTATTAGCGGCCGAGACGGCCGGGACCAACGTCTCACTACGTACCTACAAACTTTTATTTATTCTGTCCCGACGGGAGCGGAGCTGAGTAAAATAAAAGTAGCGGGGCAATGGTCTGCTCGGTGGGGTAAATGAGGCAACAGAGGAGGTGCCAAGCACAAAGCGTGTAAAAACCACGGAGGTAAAAACACTAGAACTAAAAAAAAAAATCTTTTCACAAATCAACTCAGGATGTGCCCCAGGCATCGAACCTGGCACCTCCGTATTTTGAGTACGGTAAGTATCTACGTATAGCGAGGACATATCAGTGTTGTTTTTGGCAGTTTTTAGGATTGTTTACACATATTACGCCTTTTTTCCTTGCGGGGAAGAAGAGACGGTGGTCGGTAAAATGTGGTCGCTATCGCCACGTCTGGCACATGTTTCAGAAAAATCGTGTGTTTTGTATTGTAAATCGTGTATTGTGGGTGTTTTAGTATAATTAAATTCAAAAATCTTTTGTAAAAAGCTCTTTTTATTTATAGCTGCTCTTTTATCTTAAACTAAATACAGTCTTATAGTCGTCTTATTTCAATATTGCTTGATTTGATTATTAAAAACAGGCGGATTTAGACGTGCGCGCGTCACTCGCGTCGCGTGGGCAAAGCGTAGGCTGCGCGTGTGACTTTTGATTAATACGCGTTTAACACGCGTACACCACGTGGTCTTGTAGAGCCCGCGTATGTCTGAACCCGCTCTTATAATGATTGAGCTGGTTGCGTACAACGCGCGACAAATATTGTTCAACAAAGATTATGCACAGCGAGAAAGTGCAACAAGCAATCAAAGTGCACATTACTTTTTGATCAATATTTGTTGAACCAAACCATTACATCTGTGATCTAAACTTACAAGATCAATATAAGTAAAACATAAATGCTACAATACAACAGAACCTAAATTTACAAAAATACTTTTTGAGCAATACTGTTGGGATACGCATATATACCCGTGTTTTAAAGAAAAAAAGAACATTGAAGAATAAAAATACAAATATACTTATACAAATTTATTTTATGGATAGGATATAAAATGCCGGCCTAGAATAGCATCACCCCATTTCTTACTCATGGGTGTCGTAAGAGGCGACTAAGGGACTCGAGGGCGTGTATTGCAATTTTAGGCGATGGGCTGACAACCTGTCACTATAGTGATACACAGCTATCTGATTGGCCCTCAAACTTTTGTCAGACGTGGTGTTAATATCCGTTTTACGGCCGTTAACGCTCTGCCTACCCCGTAAGGGATAAAGGCGTGATTTATGTATGTATGTATGTATATAAAATAAAAATTTGTAATATTCAACTATTTACAACCACGTTTACGGGTTAGTTCATATTTTTGATGCATAGATGGCGCTACGGTACTACGCGAGCGCCGTAGACAATGTGTAGACGTTACTCTGCTGTGTCCCAGTTTGCTCCTGTTCTTGTATAGTTCCTTGAATGCACAAGTACTGCGGTGCCACCTGAAAAAAATGAAACTGTTGAAACAAATAACGATTTCTGGCAGCGCAAAGTTACATGCCTTGAGGTTATCTTGGCAAGACCTGACTGAGGCAGTGCCTCTATTTTTTTTATCATTCCGAGCTGTGTTCTCTGTGAGGGATATTAATACAGGGTTCGAAGTTATAATTATCATAGATATATGGCATGACAACTTCATGTCAATAAAGTTCTTGATAATATCCTTTGAGTATTGCTTGTGGTGCACGGTCTTTATGTGCAGCTTCCTGCTGTTGGATTGGGGGGGGGAGGTCACTGACCTGTGGCTTCCTACGCTCCAGCCTCGCGCGGGACACGTAGGGCGCGGGTTGCTTGTGGTGCACGGTCTTTATGTGCAGCTTCCTGCTGTTGGATTGGGGGGGGGAGGTCACTGACCTGTGGCTTCCTACGCTCCAGCCTCGCGCGGGACACGTAGGGCGCGGGTTGCTTGTGGTGCACGGTCTTTATGTGCAGCTTCCTGCTGTTGGATTGGGGGGGGGAGGTCACTGACCTGTGGCTTCCTACGCTCCAGCCTCGCGCGGGACACGTAGGGCGCGGGTTGCTTGTGGTGCACGGTCTTTATGTGCAGCTTCCTGCTGTTGGATTGGGGGGGGGAGGTCACTGACCTGTGGCTTCCTACGCTCCAGCCTCGCGCGGGACACGTAGGGCGCGGGTTGCTTGTGGTGCACGGTCTTTATGTGCAGCTTCCTGCTGTTGGATTGGGGGGGGGAGGTCACTGACCTGTGGCTTCCTACGCTCCAGCCTCGCGCGGGACACGTAGGGCGCGGGTTGCTTGTGGTGCACGGTCTTTATGTGCAGCTTCCTGTTGTTGGATTGGGGGGGGAGGTCACTGACCTGTGGCTTCCTACGCTCCAGCCTCGCGCGGGACACGTAGGGCGCGGGTTGCTTGTGGTGCACGGTCTTTATGTGCAGCTTCCTGTTGTTGGATTGGGGGGGGAGGTCACTGACCTGTGGCTTCCTACGCTCCAGCCTCGCGCGGGACACGTAGGGCGCGGGTTGCTTGTGGTGCACGGTCTTTATGTGCAGCTTCCTGCTGTTGGATTGGCCGAACGCTTTGCCGCATACTTCGCATTCGTACGGTTTCACACCAGTATGGCTCTGGATAGAGAAAACAAAATTACACTCGATTCAGGGACGGGAGCCTCTAATTTTTTTCCATGGTAATGCCAGAGTCAACTTAAGTGTCATTCTAATGCCACTGGGATATTTAATACTTTCAAACTGTTAGCGAAATACAAAACGAGCAAAACCATCCAACTGAAATATTTAAATTTTGCAGATTTCAGGCCCTGGTGACCGTTTCAAAATGATGACTAAAATTAACACGAAAAAGGCGATAATATGCATGTAAGTATTTTAATGAGCTTTATGGTTTGACAGTAAAGGCCAAAATATGGAAACTTTTAGGTCGCTTAGTTTTTTTTACTGAAAATAGGGGTAACTTTTACTTTCATAGGTCGTTTATCACTATAGCGACAGGATGTCAGCCGGTCCCTTAAAATTGTAATACACATGAAACCCTCGATACCCTTCTTCTTCTTCTTTTCGTGTGGGACACCGAGTCGTCCAACGACCCGATGAACCCTGGTGTCAGAGTTTTTTAACCGTCTACTTAACTAGTAGGCCTCTGACATGGTTGTGTTACGACCGCCGTCTAAGTAATCATAGACAGCAACCGGGACCTACGGCTTAACGTGCTCTCCGAAGCACGGAACCATTTATTTTCGGATAATCAGTTGGTTCACCCTGCAAAGTCCTAACCAGACCGGGAACAAATTCACAAAGTGATAAATATTAACTTTGTGAGCGTCCCACCGAGAATCAAACCCGGAACCTTTGTATAGCAGGCAGTCGCACTACCACTGCGCCACATCGGCCGTCAATATTCGCCTTATTTACCCTTATACCGCCTCTGACGACATCCACGGGAAAAAATTGGGGTTACGCTATTCTAAGCTGGCATCACACGGCCAAGAAAAAAAACTCTTACTCTATAATGTCTATCCAGAGCCCCCTTGCACTTGAACGCCTTGAAGCACACGTTGCAGGGGTAGGGGCGGCGGTCGGAGTGCGTCTTCTCGTGCATCTGCAGGTTGGTGCGGTTGAAGAACGCTTTCGGACACTTCTCGCATTTGTACGCGCGCTCCTCGAAGTGTGTGCGTTTGTGGTAGACAAGGAATGCGTTACCCTGAAATAAAAAAGTTTTATGATTATATTATGAATACCAAATTTTAAAACACTTCCCGTGTTAGGTACACAATTTTTGAAAACTTGCAAAATTTTGAACCTGCGACTTTCACATTACTAGTGGCGACGCCTCTTCCAGCTGGGCTATCGCATGTTATCAAAAATTTTATGATTATATTACCTATGTGAGAAATTATTGTAGAAAAAAATCTCTATTAACGTGTTACGGAGGAGATTTAAAAGTCAATTTAGGGGATTATTTGGAACCTGCATTAAAGCACACAAACTCTAGCGTAAATGGATCGCCTTGATTATTACACAAACTATAAAACAAAATACTGAACGGCGTATATACAAATCAGACGCCATCCCCTTAACTTTCTACGTGCGGTCGGCATCATTCTATACTAGCAACCCGCGCAGCGGGTTAACCAGCTGCTGACCGTTTTCCCGTGAGAATAATAAGAAATGTTCCGGCATGTATAACACTTAAAAAAACCTTTCCCTTCAATCACTCTATCTATTAAAAAACGCATCGAAATCCGTTGCTTAATTTTGAAGATTTAAGCATACAACGGGATACAAACGACGTTATTTTACACATTTTTTTTTATTTTTTATTAATGATGGGTTTGCTCTTGACTCTAGTCTAGGTCATAGGACAGAGACAGAGTCTAAGATGGAGCGAGCTCACTCAGAAGAAGCCTGTTCACTCTTACTTTGAAGAGATTAGGGTTGTATGCGTTTGGACAATGAGGAGAGTGTCGTACCCGGAAGGCTTTTCCGCAGATGTCACAGACGTGGTCCTTCTGCACCGGGTAGCTCTTGTCGGGATGCGCGCGCCGGAAGTGCGTCCACAGCTCCCGGGCATTCGGGATCATTTCCGAACACTAAAAATAAATTACAATTTAATTATTAAAATGTTATAATTTAATTAATAGCATCACTCCATTTCTTTCCCGCGGGTGTATTTTAGGCGATGGGCTAACAACCTGTTACTATGGCGATACACAATTTTCTGACTGACCCTCAAATATTTGTCTGATGTGTCATAAATGTCTGTTTTTTGCGGCCGTTTGCTCTCTGCCTACCCCGCAAGGGATTATGGGCGTGATATGTGTATGTAGACTGGGAGAAAACACCTTTGGCGTTAAGTCCATCCGTGTAAATTTTTGTGCATAAAGTTAAATATAAATAAATATTTATTTTATAGCGAGTTTTCATCGTTTCGGCTACATTCAATCCGTAAAGAATGAATCAGATAAAACCATACAACTTACAACACACTGCTTAAAAACTCGCATTCATGGCAAATCTCGGGTCCATTTCACTATGCGACATTGTTTCGCAACAACTTCGCAAGTATTTTGAGACAGTAACAAAATGATCTGTTATTTTTCCGTAGATTTTCTGCTGTTTTGGAACGTGCTAGGAAAGGTCAGGTCCAGAATACCCTAAGCCGACGTGCGTGAATGATAAGATTGATGAATGTAGAGGAGGCGAAAGAAGTATGCAAGGATCATAGTAAGTGGAAAGAAGTAGTCTCTGCCTACGCCCCAGGGAGAGAGACGTTATATTTGTATATTATGTAAAAGCGTATGCAACACTGTGGCAATTGTTGCATATGGTACAACATTAACTGTACTGACGCTAGTACCTCATATGACCAGATTTGCTACAATGAAGACACTTCCTTAGCATCCTTAGTTTTTTTGGTATTTTATACGCAAATATTACACTGTGGCTATTGTTGCATGTGTGACATATCAACAGTACTGGCACTAGAACCTCATATGACCAGATTTACCACAGTTAAAACACTTCCCAAGCACTAGTAACTCACATGTTCGCACTGCGCGGGCCAGGTCATGTTGTTTGGTTTCTTGCCGTAGTTCTTGGGTCGTTTTCGCGCGTGTTCCTTCCGCCTGTGGATCCTGAGTTCTTCTGTTGTTTTGAAACTCTCGCCGCATATCCGACAACCGGGTCTGAAAAAATGTATTAGATTAATAATTAGTGTATAAATAACCTATAGATCCTAGCAACACAGAGACGGGATGAATATATGGAATATCCATGAGCGTTCCATGTAAAAAACTACACCTTACTCTCAAAAATAAATGTTTGATTTAATCAAGCTTTTTGTTTTCATACGAGCGCATCAAGTTATTCGTTTGCTGCAGCTAAGTATCTTAGTGAAGAAAACATTAATTGCTTGCTACATCTTAATAAGATTCTAAGTAGCAGCAAACAAACCACTTAATGAGCTCGTATCAAAACATGCGCTCTATTGAATCAAACATTTATTTTTGAGAGTGTTGACTGCGCTCGCCAAACTGTGGAGGCACATGTCCTGCAGTAAAATGTTGTCGCTGTTAATGTATTCTATGAAAAAGTATTTAGATATACTCACTTGAAATCCTCTTTCTTGGTGTGTTTAGCAGACATGACCATGTGTCGCTTGAAGGCCTCCATCGAGACGAACTTCACGTCGCATTCTTCGCAATACGGACCGGATTCTTCACAGTTTGACGTTTCAGTGTTCTCCTGCAACGTAAATGTTTTGGTTTGTAACATTTTATTGGAATATTGCCCTCCATTCGGAATACAAATTATCTTAAATTAATGCTTTCACTTTCAAATAAGTTTAGAACAGGATAGGAGATATCTAAGTCCTAGACTCGAGGGTGAGTATTGCAATTTTAGGCGATGCGATGGGCTGACAACCTGATACTATAGCAATACATAATTTTCCGAATGACCCTCACATATACAGGGTGTAAGGGACGGTGTACCGAAAACTTTGCAGGCATGATCAGACCATGAAACTAAACAACTTTTACTATGGAGCCTATGTTGGGAAACGAAATTTTTTTAAGGTTCCATAGAAAGTCAGTCAGCTGAACGGGAATTTTGTATGGGAGGTCGAAAATAATTTATCGTTTACCAACATAGCTTCCAACTGAACAACTTTCCCGCTGGAACATAGGTCGAAATATGAAAAAATAATTTGACCCTCTCACACTTAGTGTGTTACCCGTCCGCGATAATTTGTATGGGAGGGCCAATTTTTTTTTCATATTTCAACCTATGTTCCTTGGGGAAAGTTGTTCAGTTGCACGTACTGGTTCACCCCTTTAAATATTCTCAGCTAATTTTTTTACACCATGGATTGTCAGACGTGGCGTAAATGACCGTTTTTACGGCCGTTTTATGTGGGCGTGTGTGTAAGTCCTGTCATGTTTATAAATGCCAATGGGTTCTTCGCAGTTTCAAGTCAATTTAGTCGCCATTGTTTTCATCGTCGCCTTATTTTGACAGATAACACGATTTTTTCGTCAAATTATAAGACATGACGTGACTAAGATATCTCTTTTATCGTCAAAAACCTACCTGACAGAGAGTGACAGCACTAATTTAAGGTAAGTTATGAGAATTTATATTCCGAATTGAGGCCATTATCTGCTAAGTAGTAAACAGGAACTAAAGAAAAATAACGCACTTTACTCACTATTATGTAATAAATTACTTGCTAACATTTAACTGTGCGTTACGCAAATAGTGTATAATTTTTCTCATTTAGACATGAAACTGAACAACTATTGTTCTACCAATAATGGGCACAGGACAGTTTGAAGACGGTTCCAAATATCAATTTTAAAAAGCTTCTCCTTGATGTCGAATCAATGCGCTTCGAGACAAGCATCGACAGATTGAGAATAGGTCTGTGTCCTACAAGTCAAACCAGCTACTTTTAAAAAAGGTTTTTTGTATGAACAACTCGATGTTGAGGCGTCACTATACAATGTTAAGGTTGGCGTAAAAATAAAAACTTTTATCTACACTCGTCTCATAATGTTCGAATTATGAATTCGAAAACAGATGCATAATGACCTACTTTATGCATTCTGCCTATAAAAACTAAGGTTTACTATAAATTACAGAAGCGTAATGACTTAATGAGAAAACTCTTAATACGATAAAGTTGAGAAATGAAACGAAGTTTTTTTTTCCAATACTCAAATCGCTATCTTCCGCCGCACCTGACAGTTGTTGTTGTACGGTAATTTTTCGGATGTTGTTCAGTTGTTTTAGTAGGTTTTTGTTCTGTTGTTGTTGAAATGTTGTGCAGATGTGGTTCAGTTGTTGTTCAGATGTTGTTCAGATGTTGATTAGTTGTTGTTCAGATGTTATTCCGATGTTGTTCAGTGCTGTTCAGTTGTTGTTCAGTGTTGTTCAGTTGTTGTTCAGTTGTTTAGTTATTTGCTGTTGAGACTCGACATCTAAACAACTGTTAGTAAAGAATCTTCAAAAATTCATATCAAGCCATATTACGTTCTCGTATTGAATTTGACCATGTATCGGGCCTTGCAATCGCCGGTGCGGACGTTTGGAAAAGTGTTCAACTGAGTTAATTTTTAAGAGTGTAGATAAAATAGTGTATGCAACTGCATATAATTAAGCATTAGAATGCTCGTGTCTATCTATGCTACGCCTCGTGTGATAAACAGACGCTCGCATTCTAATGACCCCCATTATATGACAATTGCATAAACTACTATTAAATGATTTCTGATTGTAATAAATCTTATGATGCATATTTTGAAAAACGATGTATGAGAACTATTCTACTCTGGGACACTGATTGTGAATATCCAAGTCTTGTATTTATTAATTACCCCGTGATACCACCCTGTTTGGGGACAGCTGTCGTGGTTCCGGTAGCTCAGACGGCAGAGCAGTGGGATGGTAATCAAAGGTCCCGGGATCAAGTACTAACCTTGGCACAAAATACTATATCATATAAATTGAAAAAATGTTAGCGCCCGTTGGGGCTTGTGCCCGGGACCGTGGGGTACCGTCCCACTGCTCTGCCAACTGAGGTACTGGCGCCTTGACCGACACTTCCAAATCTTCAATCTCTTGGTACTCGTCTCGAAGCGACGATATCTTATTTTAATTTCTTTCTAGATTATAATTACTACTAACAGATATATCCTTGTGCATCATGGTCTTGTGCATGGTGAGGCCGAGTTTGCTCACGAACGAGTACCCACACACGCCGCAAATAAACTCGGATGGATGTTTTATCCGGACGTGGCTGAGGTATGATGTCCATTTCCTGATGAACAAAAAATAACAATTTGTACATCCGATAGTTCTACCCTTGTTGGACGGCGTAAAAAGGGAATAGGCAGTTTTGTGAATACAATACTTGCACTGCGCTCACCTATTTCCAACAGTGGATTGCTCTGGCTACTGATGATGATGATGTACGACACTTGGATAAGGTTCCGACAGTAAGGGCCTTACCACAACAAGCGTAATAAATTTATAAAATCAAAAACACGACTGCTTTCTGGGATAAAGCCTAGCCTATGACACTCGGGATAATGTAAGGATTCTTCCGATGCCATTCCCATTCGAATCTGTTCAGTGGTTAACGAGTTTCAGTCCTTTAAAGAATCGCACATTTGTAGGTACGTGATTTGTACATACACACATGAACTCTAAAAACATTACACTCCTTTTTTTGGTTGTGTTAAAAGATTAGACATGTGTTAAACGCGTTTAAAAAAACCTCCACACCAGAAATGACAGACACGAGGATTTTCTATCTTTTTTGGGTTAAGGCCCTAATAGTAAACACAAACAATGTAAGAGATCTAGGAAAACTTACGTGGAAACTTCATCGCAATGCTGACATTTGTAAGTGACTCCTTTGTGCCATCTCTGGTGCTGTTTCGCTTGGGTTCTAAAAAAATTAAATAAGTAACGTAATCATTTCTGAGCTGATTTGTAGGTAAACTTTGAAAATTAGATCTTATCTTAGCGCATTTATGTCGCTCATTCTTCTCAATAAACCTTAGAGGCAAGTTTTCATTTGGAAACATTTGTTTCGCGATGATATTATTGTGCAACAAGTTACCAAGTGTTTCGTGTGAACGAGAAACAAATCATGTGACAAAATTGCGATGAATTTTGTTTCAGATATTGTTACCGATGGGAAAATCGCTGCTTTCTCGTTATCACGAAACATTTAAACTTTAGTGAGACACAACTATAACTTGTAAGACAAAACGGACAGTCCAGCGGCACTCTGAGGAAGGAAAGGACCACCGACTGGTCCGAATACATTGCGATAACGCGCAACAAAAATAATAGTGAGTTCGATCCGTTTTTTCTTACAAGGAACTCCAAAACTTAGTGCGCAACAATTGTTTCCCAATGAATACACGCCTTAACAAGTTAACAAAGAGTGTTTGGCTGGTTACATCTATACTACATAGTCTACATACGTGGTTTTGGAGACGTAGGGGCAGGACTTGCAGGCGTATTTCTTCTCGTGGTTGGCGGCGTGTTTCTGTAGCGCGCGCTTGTTCTTGAACCGGAACTTGCAGATGTGGCATTCTACGTCGCCGGCACTCTGTTGGATAAAAGTGTATATCTCTAAAACAAGTCCTGAAATTTAGAAATTTTTGGATGTGCTCTACACATCAAGGCCGGCCAAACCCAGGCTCGCCACTTCAAGACCCTTGAATTGGCCCGCCCGTCGCCAGTTAGTGACTTGGTCAGATTAGTCAGTTACCATAAAAAATAAAACGCATGGTATTGACACTTAAGGGGATCAAAATTCATATAGTACTACCCGTGGACCTTAAACTATGAATTTTGGCAAAAGCAGAATTTTTGCAGAAGCATTATTTTTCAAGGTACATACAAGAAAAAGAAACAGGAAAAATATGGCTTGGCGCCCGAGTAAACTTAACAGTTTTGCCCACTTGGTAAATATTACCTTGCTTTATTTTGTTGGTGCTTTGCATGGCCAATTTACTGGCCTATGGATCCGAGTACCTACCTCCTAATAGTGAAATTTTACTAGTAACCAATAGCGAAATCCCAAGACGAGCTGGTGATGAGGAACAACTTTCCCCAAGTAGCATAGGTTGAAATGTGAAAAATATATTTTGAGTTCCCATAGGATCGGCAATTTTGAATAGGAGGTAATTTTTTTTCGTGTTTCGACTTATGTTTCTTCGGGAAATTGTTGCTTATCACCAGCCAATCTCGAGTTTTTGCTAGCGATCACTAGTAAAATTTCAATGTTGTGTTGAATGGTGCTACGCTGTCCGGCGAGTGCGAAATCAGATTTGTACCCACTGATTCAAATAACGCCTTTACGACTTAATTGGAATCATCTATAGATTTTGTACAACCTGCCAATGCAGATGCAGACGCCCAATGGCTTATCCCATTGGTATGATAATAAGAAGACTTACCGGGTCGTGTTTACCGACGTGGTGCCTCCACGCATGAGTGTCGATGAACCCTTTGAAACAAAGATTGCATTGGAACGCCGCGTTTTGGTAATTCGACGAGAACTGTCTTTGAGTAATTTCTTCTATTTGTTCCTGTTCCTGCGGAAAGATACCATCGTTAGCATCTTATCAGAATATTCAAATTTCAAGTATAAATGACCCTTTGAAAGTTAAAATTATCTGTAAATGGATAACTCGAGGTGCGACTGGTAGAACCTAAATGCGTTAGATATGTTTTAAAAAGTAAAGACAACGCAGGTTCTCAAACAAACACATATTACGCCTATTATCCCTTGCGGGGTAGGCAGAGCGTAAACGGCCTCAAAAACGGACATTTACGCCACGTCTGACATATATTTGAAGGTCATACGGAAAATTGTATATCGTCATAGTGACAGGTTATCAGCCCATCGCCTAAAATTGCAATACATACCCTCGAGTCCCTTAGTCGCCTCTTAAGACTCCATCACACGGCATTATAGGATTCTAATAGGATAATATCGAGGAAAAAAAATGCATTAATTATTATTGTTTCTAGATTGCCTGCGATACCAGTGTACGCCTACCTCAGCTATTGCTGTAACTTCAACAGTCACAAAAAATATATTGAAAACTCCACCGAGTAGGAACCACTAGTTGTTTTAGTGGTACATGTTTGTACCATTAAAACCACAGGTGGTTCTAGTGGTATATACTGGTGTCCCACTAAAACCACCAGGAATATAAATATATCTTGCAGCTTTTAAAACATTTCTTGCAGAATCGAAGCCATCAATAAATAATTATTTGCTTACCGAAAGTTTAATTATGTTCACATATTCCTCCAGGTCTAATTCATCATCTGAGACACCTCCCGTGTTTTTCGTCCGTCGTGTTTTCCCACTCGCACTTGTTGAAACCGCATGACCTGTCTCAGTCTTTCTCGGTCTTCCACGTTTCTTTTTTACAGGCGCCAATTCTACAAGTGATCCTGATGTTTCATCTAAAAATGGTTCTTCAGGGTTGTACTATGAAAACCAAATAAAAATATGAGTTACTTTTAGTTTACTTACAGTGAATGTTTTATTAGTTTCAGTCATTATCATTACATCACTAAGTATCAGTGTTAACACGTTGAACGCCACGCAAAAATCATGGTGTTTCCATTCAGGCCACGAGGCTCACATGTGACCCCGACCATGCTGTACCATTCAGGCCACGAGACCCACCGTGTGACCCAGCGGTAGGCTTCTGTTCAAACGCACTTTATAGGCCATAGGACATCGGTATCAAACTAAATGGTTAAAACAGTGTGCCGCATGGCCCTGTAGAACAGCCCGGTCAGCTTGGTTCTCGTCTATCGAAAAAGACTTAAAAAATATTTGCAAATTTTACCAATCGTTAGGGTCGCTTCAGTGTGCTCCATACAAACTATAAGAAAAACTACGTGTTTTGGACTACGTCCAAATTTAAGTTGTGTTTATTTTGGATTTTACAATTCCTACGTTTCGAGCTCTTTACAGGTGTTAGACGTCAGTATTTAGAATAGAAATTATTTTTGTTTTACCGCCATCTATTTCTTAATTGCCTAGCGTAACGTCCGGGTTCCACACAAAATGCTGAAACCGTATCTCGTGTAATAGGTCTTACAGTATGTTGGATCTGGTTCTTCTGCTGTGTAATTTGCGGAGTCCACGTTGATGAGATTCCCCATCCAGTATTTCTGTTGAAATTCGGATGTTTTTGAATTTCTATGGCTTCCCGTACTTTCCTAGGAATGAATCTCTTCTCTCTCGCTAGGATTGCTGCCTTATCGAATCTGACATAATGGGTGGGGTTATCCATGATATGTTCACACACTGCAGACTGTCTGTCACGACGGTTTTTTACATCAGTAATATGGTTTTTTAGACGTGTAGATACATTTCTCTTTGTTTCTACTATGTATGAGAGTCCACAGTCACAGTCAAGTTTATAAACACCAGGGTCTTGGAGAGGGATGTTGCATTTGACTGATCTGATGTACTGGCTGATCTTCCTTGGCGGCTTGAAAATGGTCTTGATTAAAGCTCGCTTCAGAATTCTACCGATCTTATCAGTTACTCTCTTCATGTATAGTAAGTATGCTGGTTGTCGTTCGACTGTGGATGGTTTGGCACGGTTTCTGTGACGTTGACGGGGTGGCTTCAGGATTTTTTTCATGGAGTACTCGTCTCACATGCTTGAGCTCATCGTCTAGGTGTTGGGGGTCACAGATACCGCGTGCTCTCTGAAACAAAGAGGTACCAACGGCAGCTAATTGGCTCGGATGATGGTGGGAGTTACCATTTAGGTACCTATCTGTGTGGGTTGGCTTTCTATAAACGGAATGACTGATTGTACCATTTGTGTTTTTAATTATAAGAATATCTAAAAATGCTAATTTATTATTTTGCTCTGATTCCATTGTTTTAATATTGGGACGAATTGAATTAAAATGATTTAGAAGAGCAGTAACTTGGTCTTGTGCCAGGATGGTGAAGGTGTCGTCTACGTACCTCTTATACATCGTGTCGGCACAGCCGGAGCTTGCCTTAGGGCTCGATCCTCAAAGTCCTCCATAAAGATGTCAGGCATCAAGGGGGATACTGGAGAGCCCATAGCCACGCCATCGACTTGTATGAAGAACTCATCATTCCACAATAGGTAACCAGATGTTAGGCACCATTCTAAAAGTTCTGCATATTCTATTGCTATGTTATTTTCCCGGAGTTTTCGTTTAACTATTTCGATACAATTTTTGACTGGAATGGCAGTGAAAAGCGATTGGACGTCAAAACTAACCATTACTTCGTTGCTGTTTACTTGCAAGTTTTTGAGTTCTCCGACAAACGCTAGGCAATTAAGAAATAGATGGCGGTAGAACAAAAATAATTTCTATTCTAAATAATGACGTCTAACACCTTAGTCACCCGTGACCACGAGCTCTGTAAAGAGCTCGAAACGTAGGAATTGTAAAATCTAAAATAAACACAACTTAAATCCGCTTAAAATTGTTTTATTGTGATGAGTAATAGTTGTGCAAACTCAAGAAAATATTAATATTGTAACAGTCTAAACACAACTGGACGGAACTGGCATGCCGGCCGGCAAAGCACATCGCGTGGCGCGTGGGCATGCAGGGTAAGCGTGCGGGGTGGGTCGCATCTTGACCCCGCGGCCCCCGCGGAAGGATTTTGTGATTTCCCTCCGCTAGGGCCACGGGGGACACTAGTGTGCCATTTGTAAATTTACTCACTTTTTGGTAGAATAAGAGCTAAGTATTTAATGCACAATGTGTTTCGAAGTATTTGCAATCGATCTACGCAATAAAACAAAATCGACTAAAATCAAGATAATTAGGATTTTCTGTTGGCCTCAATGCGTGGTCCTTGGTTGGCCCACATGGTGGGCCGCGTGGCGTTCAACGTGTTAAATTAATTTTGACAAAAAACACTTGTACTCGTTTCACAGTTTTATTGCGGGGTAACCCGACCGGTTTCGCTCACATGAGCATTTTCAAGGATTTTACAAAACACAAATTATTAATCAAGAAAGAACATCACATCCACTAAATTATAATTATTTGCATACTTATTTGTTGTATCTGTGTGATAAAAATATAAAATGTTTTTATTATATCACCGATACAACTTATTTGTTAACTCGAGTTATTTGAGAAACCCCCAGATGAGATATTTAACTCATCTGCCATCAAGAATAATATAATATATTTTTTGTATTTTTATCTATGATCAGTGCTGGGACTATAAGTAGATCTGTTGGGAGATTTTCGCCAGATCGAGTGTCCCATGAGGACATCTACCCATTTTACTTTAGCTATGCTGTGTTTTGGTAGTATATTATTGTTATGTTTTGTCAGCTGTGTTGGCAGCTTATTAAAATTATTCTCCAATTGCTTAAGATACTTTTCTACACTATTTAAAATTTCCTTTTTGACTGTGCTCACGTGGAGATTGTCATCTATTTCATTATGAGTAATAAACCATGGTACATTGCTTATAGCTTTGAGAATAGTATTTAGCATTATTTATAATAATATTTATGTTGGTTTTTTTTTTAGTTGTGGACCCTACGATTTTTAGCCCCGGGGCTTTTAATCTACACCTGACTGTATGGTGGGGAGCAGGAGCTCACCCGGAGCAGGAGCTCACCCGGAGCAGGAGCTCACCCGGAGCAGGAGCTCACCCGGAGCAGGAGCTCACCCGGATATATATGTTGGTGTTACGAGCACTGACCCATAAATTAATTCTGTGCATCCAGTCAGGCTTCAGGATCGTTTTATAGATAAGCAGTTTGTTTTAAGTCAACAATTAGCTGTTTTGGCCCATATAAATAATAAACCCTACTTGGTAAATGTGTGAAAATGATTTCCATACAAACCTCAACTTTTAGCTCACTGGCTTCCTCAATTTTTCTTTTTGATTTTTTACTCTTTTTCTTTTCTTTAGATTTTTTCTCCTTTTTGATTTTTTGCAGGGATAAGGGTTCATCATCTTCTGAAGATAAGGCACCTAAATAGAGAGTCCAAGTAAGTTAACTTTGTCCATTTTCACATATAAGAAATTAAAAAATATATACATATATATATGACGTAATATTTGGAAATTAGTCGAAATAAGTTGTTGACTTGTGACTTTGTAAAAAGTCTTTGGGCACAATAAATAGTTAATTGCGATGAAATAATACAAACCAAAAGGAAAGTCATCAAGCCCGTCTTCCACTTTAAATGCACCAAGTTTTTCATCAACCTGGTCTTCATCTAAGTCTACTGGTTCATATTTTATGCAGTCTTTAATACTTCCATCGGTTAAATCTATGAAACTGTCTTCAGTAATAAGCTGGGGTTTGAGATTGGAAATAAGATTCATTTCCTGTCTGTTCAGTGCTCTTATATGATCAGGAGTTATCTGCAAGAAAATATTAATTTTACTTTGAGTACTCATACAGTATAAGATCTAATAATGATCTAATAAATATTAGGTATACAGGGAGACAGCCTTCTGAATACTGATAGGGTGATACATAAAAAAATATTTCAGTAAACATCAAAATATTTTTGTTTTCCCATAGTAAATGCAGTCAGCTGATTGTGATTTTATATGGGAGCTCGATTTTTTTTGTCATTTCCTGGCATATGTTTCTAAGGGAAAGTTGTTCAGTTTTATGGTCTGCATGTACCCTATCGGTATTCGGAGGGCTGTCCCTTACACCCCATATTTAAGCCAAACACTTTGCCCATAACACTGAGCAGTTTTTGGTAAAACAATAGTTGGTCTGAACCAAAGGTCAATTTAAATGAATAAGTAAAATTCCTTTGAGATTTTCCTTAAATCATAAATAAAATGTACAGTTTCATGGATTCCATACTAGATTTGTATAATTTCTGTAATGTCTTGTATAGAGGCAAGTATATTCAAATACAATATCTTATTAATACTGTTTGCTTCCTTCATCATATTTACTTACAGTTCCATTAACTTGAATAATGCTCTGAAGAACTGACTGGCCGAGAAGGCATTTCTCTCGAAAGTTATGATTCTTCTTCAGTAAAACAGCACATTCATAGCAGGCATAAGGTGGCAGGCTCATTGCAGCCATAGGCTGGAAATAGAATTAAAAAATATATTTAAAATGTTAAAACGGTTTACTTAAATAAGTAATTGTGCACATCCACCTGTCTTGTAGAAGTCTCACTTTATGTAGGTCAGCTGGAAGAATTTTCTCAGTAGAAATAAGTTGTTCTGTTGTGTCGTCATTCTTTGTATATTATGTCTCTTGTAATGTTTCTTGTGTGCAATAAATGGTTAATAATTTAATTAAATGCTCAGGGAAAATTCTTGCATAACTAGGGTCAAGGATTGAGAATAACTTCATAAAGATACATACAAAAATAAAACTACATTAAATTTAATTATATGTAAGAAAGTTAGTTATAATATAAAAATGAAATGTATTTTACTAGGCCAGCTTGTAACCAAATTCCTATAAGTAATAATATTACAATAAATTAGCAAATTAACCCGATATTATAATAAATATACCTACTGAGGAGTAGGAAGAACTTACATCAATTTCGAACATTGGTTCCAAGTACGTAGCCCAAGGAAACACCTGCAGGTTTTGCATTTTCACGTCCATGGCGAGGCACACCCGACATACCTTTATAAACTCCATTGCAATTTCTATCAAAATTTCACAGTTTTCAGTCAAGAAATTGAATAAACATGAAAAGTTTTGTAAACTCCCGGCATAAAATAGAGTTAGAAAATATTAGAGGTCCTGTCTAGGAACGTAATGAAAACACTTAATTAAAATCATTAACTTCATCATTATTACAAACTAGTTAACTTCCAAACAATTCATAATATTTAATGAAGTACAATTTTACATTTACTATTGTTTTTATATGGATAATTTACAATAAATAAATCACAAACAGACTGTCTGATTCTACAAAAGACGCCAACTCGGCTGCCATTTTTATTTTTGTATTTTGACATTAGCAACGTTTTAATAATGTTAAATTTTTAGTAACTAATTACCAATTTAATGATCAATTGTAACCTAATTACGGTTTAACTTCGATAAAGCAACAAAATTTTATTAAATGAATATTGAACGTTGTTTATGTTTGTCATTAAAACTCACTTCTTCGAATCGTAAGTTGAATGCGTTTTGATAATGCTTGAATACTAGTTCGTCACTTCGTCACGCCATTGAATACATATGAGGTAGGCAGAGCATTTAACGAATGAAATTAGTACCTCATTTTTCAGCTCTTTTTTTAATGCTTCATAGAATAAAAGTGGTCACTTGACTCTTATTTTACAGCCTCCTCGTAGTAATAGTAGATTTTACAACAAGTGCACAAAACGGACCATTTTCATCCGAGACTTTTAGCAGCCCGAGCCGAAGGCGAGGGCTGATAGTAATGTCGAGGTTAAAATGGTTTTGTGGACGAGTTATAAACTCTGCTTTTCACTTTGATTGCGAGGAAATAAAACAATAGTATATTATATAAGTAACATTTATTTAATTAAAATTCAAAGTAAAATTTGTACAGTTTTGAATACTGAAAGAAATTGTTTTTTCCCGAGACTTTGGCGGTAGTATCTGTTGCACAACTCTCTGTGCATTAATTTCCATAAGCGTATTAGGAGAGAGTCTTAAATCCTCTTCTTCACTGGTCATTTTTAACAATTTTAGCAAATTGAAGAAATTACGAAAAAACAAGAGCTGTTTCCCGCCGCTTTATTTTTTTTAAATCTTACGACATTGGCATTAGGCTTGGGCTGCAGACCTACACAGCCTACTATTTAAGCCGACATAGTGCTATTTCAATTTTTTCATACATATAAAATGAAATAGCACTATGTCGGGCCGATATCGGCGTTCGGGGCAGACGCCCTTTGGCTGTGTATGGCTCATTTTCTTTGCCTTCATTTATGAGTAGATACGTTCTTGCACTTGTGCATAAAATGCGATTTTGTGCAGCCTATATCCTGCACCAATAAGCTCTTTCAGAGCATGAGAAGTGAAAAACTAATTTCGATATCAATATTCTCAGGCGCTTCAGCTTGCGATAAAATAAACCATCGAAGAACACTATGGGTAAACTAAAACCTAACCATACGCCCGCACACGTCCGATAATCGGTGACCGATTTTTTGTAGGAGTAAGGCTGCCCGCACACGTCAGACTTTTTATAGGACCGATAATCGGGCAGATTTTTCCTCCGATTTTTAAGACCGATTTTGTGACCGACTAAAAGCACACGTCAGTCACTTTGTCTGTTGGTTTCGAGGGAGTGGCACGTCATGGACGGCCGACTATCGGTGAGTAGTGTGCGTTAACGCATACATTTCCAAGTGTTCCATTTTTCACCGACAATCGGATCGGTCGGGATGCACCGATTTTATGTCTGACCGACTATTTGTAGGATGTGGGCGTTACACCATTGCAATCAATACGTTCCATTTTACTCCTACAAAAAATCGGTCACCGATTATCGGACGTGTGCGGGCAGCCTAAAATGGAACGTATTGACTATGGTATTGATTGCAATGGTCTAACGCCCACATCCGACAAATAGTCGGTCAGAAATAAAACCGGTGCATCCCGACCCATCCGATTGTCGGTGAAAAATGGAACACTCGGAAATGTATGCGTTAACGCACACTACTCACCGACAGTCGGCCGTCCATGACGTGCTACTCTTTCGAAACCAACAGACAAAGTGATGGACGTGTGCTTTGAGTCGGTCACAAAATCGGAGGAAAAATCTGCCCACACACACACACACACACACACACACACACACACACACACACACACACACACACACACACACACACACACACACACACACACACACACACACACACACACACACACACACACACACACACACACACACACACACACACACTCCTTACGCCTGCGGTGTAGGCAGAGCGTTAACGGCCGGTTTGACAAATATTTGACGGCCGTTTCAGAAAAATCGTGTATCTCTAAAGTGACAGGTTGTCAGCCTGTCACCTGAAATTAAAATATACATTAAACCTGTGCATGAAACTCTCGAGTCCCTTAATCGCCTCTTACGTCACCGGCAGGAAATAAATTACCTAAATAAGGGCTAGGCGCTGGCTACATTTGCAATGCTCCTAGAAATAACCCAACAAATCTTTTGGCATGCAAATTCTTGCTAATATTTACTTACCCTAAATATAAATATATATAAATTTGCCTAAAAACCTACGAGTTTTATTTAAGTAATCGGGATCTAATAAAATAATACAATCAGGAATTTTCTGACAGCTATCGCTAACATTACCTTGCGTTGTAATGTAATGACCGCCACCTAAGTAATAACAGACAGCAGGACCGACACGGCTTAACGTGCCCTCTAAATCACTGAACAACCTTTCTAACGGACAATCAGGTAGTTCAGCCCAGACTGGGAACAAATTAACAAAGTGATGATATTATTATTATGAGTACCCACCGGGAATCGAACCCGGACGGAACCTTTGCGCCGTAATCAGTTGCACTACCACTGCGCCACATATCGGCCGCCCACAGCGAGTAATTTATCAAGTTACTTAGCCCTACAATTGACCAAGATTTTACTCAATTTATTAGAAATGCCCGATGCCATAGTTTCTGACCCACGAGTAGGTAGTTTTACTGAATTTTTTATTTGGTGCAAAGTTATCTGCCAAGGGCAAAGTTGTATGGTTTTGCGGTACGGTACCGACCTTACTTTATCAACATTGACATTAACAACTGATTGATTAGGTATTACATTACATTACACTGTTACCTATACTTAGAAACGAGTTTATGGTTCCCTAATTTTAATATTTGTGATTATGATTTGATTAGGTAAGTATATAATTAATTATTATATTTATGATGATCGTTTTTGGTTGATTAGCTGGCAGGTCCCTCATGATTGGATTAATTTTACTTGCAAGTTGCAAGTGGCCGCTCAGGCTCCTGATCAATCCATAGAAGCATAGAACAAATCCAGTAGGTAGGTACCTAGTCAAGTTAGCTATTGCATTGCAAGACACAATCAAATTCAACCAAAAATAAAGTCAAGTTAATACCTAACCTAACTACTTCATAAAGTAGGTTAAAAGTGCTTACGTAAGCTTGTAATTGCATTATGTACCTACCTACGTTCACTTTACGTCCATAGTACAAAATACCTAAACATTTGACATCTACTTTTTACTTATCGCTGTCTCGTTCACTCATGCAGGGGATTATTGTTCGTGGAATGCGCGCGTCGACTAGTCTCGCTACATACTGTCACTAAGAACTATATTTGAGAGCTTACATAGCGGTTGAACTGTAGTGGTACGCAATAGAGTCGAGTTTAGCAAAGCGTCTTCCTAAGCGCGGCGAATGAGCATGGACACTTTTGAACCGAGACTACCCATAGTGACTACTTTGTTAAAGTACATTCATAAATTTTAAAAAGGCACTGATGCGATAGTTCTAAGCTAATTATCTGTAATTAAAATAGACATATTGATGATTGGATCAAGTTCTAGATTTTTTGAGTAGCGTTTTCTTGTTATTAGAGCAGTGGTTCCAAAAATAGATAGGCAGATTTAGACCAAAATTGTAATGTCCTTGAGAAATAGTCTCGGGAGGAGTGCACTTTACGTCATCGACGGAACTTTTTGTAGTTATGTTAAGAGTTATGTATGACCGCTGGCGGTTCTCGGATTGGCCAACAAAGCCTTGCAGACGGCCATTTTGTACGATGCTGAGTCACCAAAAGGTGAAAAATGGAAGAATTAACGCATACTCCTCCCGAGACTATGCAACGGTATTGGGCATTTCCCTCTTGAACACAAAATTTGGGATTCATGTTCCCCTAGCTACCACAGCGTGGTCGAAAATTTTATAATTTTTGGAGGAATTAATAACGGAAACACCTTGAAAGTACTTTCTAGAAAAGTGAAAAAAGCCGGGAAAATACTTTTCGAAAAAGTTACTCTCGAAGAAGTGGCGGAAGTTTATTTTCCAGCAGAGCATCGTTGACCCTCATTTTACATGGACACGGATTTCTGTTTCAGTGAAGTGCCAGTGTGTGAAAATCATATCTCTGTGGTTTGAAAACTAGTGGACAGCGTAATAATAACTGTCAAATAAGTGAAGTGCTAATTAACTCATGTTTCGCGCCGCTCTATGCCAATGTTTACATTCTTGCTGACTGAAAGCCGTCGATGCAGCGCCCCAGGATGTAGCCGGGCGTCATGATGAGCCGATTTCGACCCAGCTGAGGTTGTACGAGGTCATATCGTAAGTTCCCGCGCGAACAGTGACAATGACGGAACCACTGGTCAAGGTAAAGACAGAAAGGCCCGATGAGGCCGAGATCAGGGAGCTGGCCGCCAAGATGGTGGAGGCGAATAAGGCAAAGGCGCTCGCCGCGTCCGTGGCGGCTGCCCGGCCTCCGCCCGGCGCCATGGTGGGCGCTGCGCCCCCGGGTGCTGGTGGTCAGATGGGAATCCTGAACTTCCTAACGAGAAAACCTGGTGTGGGCGCGCCGGTGGTGACCGCGGACCAGCGGCCCGTCGGGGACGCCGAGAAGAAGACGCCGGCTCCCGACGAGGCGAGCTGGAAAGGCCACTTCGGCTGGGACATGTTGGGCAAGTGCCACATACCGTATATCTACCGGTCCGGTGACAAATATGTTGCAGTCCGGATGGTAGAAATCAAACTTCTGAACAAGTACCTTAATTATTTACATGCAGACATTTACTCCTGTACCTGTATCCGTAGCTACTACATCACTGAAATAGAAGCCAGATTATTAAATGAAATTAACAATAGACACTGTGACGGCCAGTTCGGTCGAGAGCCTTTTACGCAGAAGGACTTAGTTGTAAGGTTATCAGACGCTTATGAGTTCTACAACTTCTTGGATGTTTGTTACAATAAGTTACTAAGAGGCACAACTAATACTAAAGACAAGTGTGGTTTTATAAGAATAAATAAAGAATCAGTGGTACCTTACACAGTGCGCGATGGTCAGAAATTTGTCCCATTGTTTTACTTTGAAGGGGAGACTGAGAATTTAAAATTGAAGGCTGACCAGTTGAAAGGCTGGGACTTATCGTACCTGAAGTTCTGCTGTAAAGTGCAGGGAATAAGAAATGAGTTGTTTGCAAGCGAGACCTGTTCAGTTATCAGCTTATCAGACATCAAGAGCTACTTCCCCCCTGGTACAGAATTTGAAGAGTACTGGCCTAACAAAGTTGTGGATTCAGCACTGCTAATAGCAAAAGGTAAGGAATTTTTTTATAATATTTTAACAGTCCAGTTGGCTCTATTCTACACATCCTTCCCCCCTACATTATAAATTTTGATCAATAATCAACTGATATAATTTATTGTGCTGATTTAGTTAAGTCTTTAATTGGGTCTATTCGTCAAATCCCTCCAAGATGATTCATCTACACTATTTATTGTTTATCACTTACTAAAATTAATCATAAAGTAAATTGAGGCTTTCCTTCTTCTTCAATTAATACATACATACATACATACATATATCACGCCTTTATCCCTTGCGGGGTAGGCAGAGCGTAAACGGCCGCAAAAACAATTAATATTGAACAAAAATTGAATGTTGAATTATTTTACAGGCCTTTTTACTATGTCTATCGATATTATTTTATGAATCTATTTAACAATATACACAGTAATTATAATTTAAGTTAATTGGTTCTATTATATAAATCTAGCATATATTACTGAATTAAATGAATACATCCCTATAAGTTAGGTTTTGTTTCCATATTCATTTCATTATCAAAATCCCTTTAACTGCAGCAATCTGCAAATGCCTAGTGGTTTCAAATCAATACTAAATTGATAAACACTTCAAATTATAAAATGCAAAAGGGATAAAGCTGCTAGTAATGCTGACGGGAGGAATACCAGAACTTGAAAATGCAGCACATCTCTACACACTCAGCTACCCGTAGGGCAGCTTGTGATGAGTTTTGGGGAGTAGCGACCCCACGAGCCCGACTGCCCCTGAGTGCAGACTGGCCGACTCCAGCTTGCCTTAGTGGACCCCAAGCCCAGGACTCTCACCTCTGGCTTGCCTTAGTTTGCCGGTCAGAGTGGAGTTGTTAGAGTTCGAGCTTGTGCCCGGACTCATGGTGCAGAAGTGAAACATGCGAAAGTCGCGAGTTAGTGTATGTTGTGGCCCTTGCCAGTGTACACCACTTGACACCCCTTCAGTCGCCCGCGCCAGTGTTGCGTCCCGGCACCACGCTCTACGCGTACCGACAATAATGGAGGCCCATCTAGCAGGCGGCGAGTCGCCTTCTGCCGAGATTCTCAAGATTGAGACATTTGATTTGGCAAGTGTCCCGTTGTCTCAATCAATAACCCAGCAACCAGTCCAGCTAATTCCTCCCCATAGCCTTAATAATCTGACCCGTCACCTGCAATAGTCCTTGGATTTCGGTGTACTTTTATAGTGCAGACAGAGCGAGAATCCGCTTGTTGTACAACAACAAATTATTTGGTACAAAAAGGCCTCTGTGCTGTTGGCTTCGGCCCACTCATGCCTCAAAGGACCGGGATCCTGTGAGCTCGAGATTCTGAAACGTACCAATATAATAATAATAAAAAATTCCTTCCTACCATCTATAGACATACCCAAACATCCCTATGATGCAAATCGGCAGTGGATGACAAATTATGTACAAATACATTCCAGTCGACAAAAATATTTGAATCCCTCACAGGGTGGTGTGCAGAATAACCCCTACTTTGTTTATCGGCGTCCCAATAGTTTTACCTATAATAAATTACTTTGACATATTTTACCGCACATAACGCAACCTGACATACTTATATTTCCAATAAATAAAGTGATGAATGGGAATTCCCAGAAACTTAAAATGCATGTAAAGAAAACATTCGTAGGTCGCTTAATTTCATTGCAGTAACTAAGATTTTTAAGCCTGTTATCCGCACCCACGTACCAACAGTGGCTAGAAAGATCGCTACAGTGGCTGTTATAGTACTAGTTGTAAAAAGATTGGCTTGTAAAAAAAATGCCAAAACAGCGGAAGTAACTGTAAAAGACAGCGAAGCGAGGACTACTTTCGACGCGCGAACTTTTCCGTCAAAATCCTCCCCTTTTTTAAAAGCTCTTCTGAGACCTTCTTTTCATATAGAAAGTTAATATTTTCTCTCATCCCACTTGATCCCTTCAAAGGTTATAGGATAAGGGTTCGCGTTGGCTGAACCTTCATCCTAATGACTGGAGAAAATTCATACTCTAAAGACAGGCTATCTATAATGCTTTTTGCCCCGAATGGTATACTCCGAAAGGAATCCCCAGAATACGAGGTTTCCTAGTAGGGGCTAAGTGTGGCCGTTTTTGATCCCGTTTTACCGGCTTGTGTAAAGGGGTTCATTTAAACTAGAAAGGAAACCGCGCTATTGTCCAAAACTGGCCTGGAATTAACTTTTCAACCCTCATGAAGTCATGATCCTTGACACAAGGCACATTGTTTAGGGCTATTTTAGCTATGTTCCTTAATGGCCTCTACGACTACGATACAAAACTTGGAGCTGCAATTTTTCTTGCGGCTGCAGGTTGCCGAGTATTGCCGAGTCATACAAAACTTTGTCCTAAATTGCTGGCAGATACAAGGTCGAATCAAAGAAATGACCTCGAAGCGACACAGGCAATTTGCATGATCATTATTATTGTTGTAGACATTACGTGTTCTTAGCTCTTACAGATAAGATAATACTACTCTGGGTTAGGTTCAGGTAGTCTGAGATCTAGATTGAAGTGCGTCTAGGCTGAATCGCTTTGACAAGACAGACTATTCCGTTCTTTCAAGAGTAGGTTTTCTGAATTCAGTCTACATAGCACTTCAGGTTCACCGGCAGCGGGAAAAGACGTGTCATATTAATTTAATTCAACCATACAAGGGAAAAGGGTTGTTTGAGGACCCCATACATCTAAAATGATTGAATGATAAATGACGAATAAATATTTTATTTTATTATGTATAAGTAATATTCCGAGTCGCAGTTGATAAATGTTGATCGATGCGTGTTCAGAAAGTATTTACGTAAAAATGCCTGTTTTTCAGACGATTTCCACAAAATTGCTATAAACATCAGGCTGTTGAATGAAAAGTTGGTTGTATGAGCAATCAATCTTGTTTATTCTGATTTCTGATCAAATGTTTCCCCAAAGTCTGGTGATCAACTTATGATCATATATCTGTGAGGTTGTTCCCAGTTTCTCCTCCTGTCTAACTCTATAAAACGCGGAGTCATCTAACTATCAGAATAAATGTTGGAAATTAAATTATTCATTACCTAGGGAATGTCCTCAATGTATCTAAAGCCCGGTTTACATTGTCTTAGTGTTTAGTCGAGTGCTTTAGTACAAGTTGAAAGGCAAGTTCAATTCAAGTAGAACTGTACTAAATGTACTAAAGCAAGTAGCGTTTACACGTTTCAACTAAAGTACTATCCTAAAGCACTCGACTAAACACTAAGACAATGTAAACCGGGCTTAGTGTAGCTAATTGCAAGTGCCAGTAGGCTGGTCGCATCTGTCGTAGCATCGATGGACGGCTTGAGGACACGCCTAGGCGAGCGTATCGTTGAGGAAACCCTCCGGCCAGATGGACCGATGGCGGCTGGTATCAACTGGATGCCGAAAATGGGAGATCGTGATGCGTACCCTGGGGGAGGCCTAACCAGTGGACAGCTATATGTTATTTAGCTTATTTAGATAAACCCTGGTCTAGACAAAGCCTTTAAATCATAACAAATCCTTAATAATTGACGCTGATGCAAAGTTTGAATTTAAATAGAGTGATAGTAATCGTTCTAAGAAATACGCTCTTGAGATTTCGTACGATTTTGGAAACGGTAGTAGGTTATCCATTCTTACAAAATAGAGTAGCAGGAGCAGAGTAGGGAAACGGTAAGCGACCAACTGTCATTGCTTACCAATTAATGACGCAATTTATTTTTAGTATGTAGGTAGGTATGTATTTACGTAACGTACTTATGTTTCACCCTGATGACCTTTGTGGTCTTCAATCTTCAGTTTGCGAAAAATAAACAAGCAAAACTTGATATAGGCACTCAATTAAGTTGAGGCCTTTTGCGAAAGTAATATTTTTTACGTATTTATCTCATTTGAAAATCTCATGTTCTAACAAAATATGACAATGATACTACAGAATGCCATTAAAATTGTTCACTTTTATTTATTTTTGCCGCTAAACAAACTACGCAGGAACATTAGTTATTTATATTCGTATCTATTCATAGAAACGAAATAAAACTGCGCTTTTCTGTGTGGCTATTCCATTAGCGTTTAAAAATAGGAAAGGTTTATTTTACTCGTTTTCGTGGAACCCCAATTACTGCTACACTGTTAGGGCAAATTACATGAGGGGTAAATTTATAATAATAACATACACTTCTGTTATAGAAAATATACTATATTTACGTTACTACTTTCTACCCCGTGGTATCGCTAGTTATAATTATAATGCATGTCTCTACGGTAAATATAGCCTACCTAGGTAAGGTTTGCTACTTTCTGATCTACAACTATGTAACGACGAACGAGCTGCGTAGTTTAGCTAGATTATGTTCTAAACTAAAAAAGTTATAATGGGAGATTTAACGGCTGATAGACATGTATGTTAGAAAGATACAGGTTGCGTCTACTCCAAATACATTGCGAAAAAGGGAAGGTTGAGACAATGCTAGAAAGATGAATTATTAGTATTTTCGTTAAAAAAAACAAGTGGAAACTAAGAAGCAAGCCAAACAATCAGTAGCGGTCATCGGTTCGGAGCAGGCGACGAAAAACCGGTTAAAAATAGTTTATTTAGAGAGCTCTTGGTACCTTAACGAAATTGGAAGTCCAGTAATACGAACTATTGTAGAATAGCAGTGATAATAGTTTCACCATGGTAGGTAGGTAGATTTCTACAAACTTGCGGTGCGGTCTGTATCTTTCATTAAGATTGCTCGTATTAAATTCGTCCTTTTTCGTCGAAGAAGGGGTTAAGTCACGAATCATCGTAGTCAACAGCCGTGAAGCGTCCACTGCTGGACACAGGCATCTCCATAAGCCGCTATAGACCGCGGTTTCATTCTGAAACCTGAAAGCTTCCAACGGCTGGTTGCGGTCACGAAGCTGTTGTTTATTTATTTCTTGTTGCAATTTTAGGCTTTATTGCGTAAAATGGTCTTGCCAGTTACCCACTACATCTTATAACTGTTGGAGATGCCGTTAGATCTATGGTTAGGTACTGCAATTTGCGGCACCTTTCCGCAATAAGGCGAGTTTGCGACAATATTAGATCGAAACTTTTTTCTTTGCATACCGTACAAAGTTTTATTTCATTAAAATTTCATCTCTATGATCTATTCAAATGTTGTCACAAGCACAAATTGTTACTGAAACTGTAGTACAGTTAGCGATGTGCGGATTAACGTAAATCTTAAACTTGAAGGTTTGCAGTTGTTATTCGGTTAGAAGGTTAAGCTCTATTAATTTCAGATCATTAGTCACGACGGTCACGTGTGTTTATCTATTAAAATGATTTGTCAACAGGCTCAGTATCAGGAGGCGGTCAATGGACCCGAGCACCTCCCGCGCCGCCGCCTGGCGTGGTGGGCGGCGTGGGCGTCGGCGCTGCTGGTGGCGTCAGCTTGACCGCCGTGAACAGCGCGCCCAGCCGCGGCCGCCGGCCCAACAACCAGCGGCACACGGCCACCGCCGCGCAGATGCAGATGGCGCACGCGGGGCTGTCCGCGCAGACCGTGCAGGCGTTCGCCAACACCTGGAACCTGGGGCCTGGACAACTCACGCAGGCGCAGACGCAGCAAGTGCTCAGGCTAGCTCAGGTGCGTCAATGTAGAATATGTGTGGGACACTCATAAATCATCGACAACGACTTGCATTATGCAGCTCTATCGCTATGAACCACGATTTGCTAGAGCCTTGTTAGATCCAGGCTGAGGATAGGGACGAATGGCGTAAGCGTGTGTTTGATGGGCGTAAAACACACGATAATGCCTGGTTTTCTGGTCTCGCTAACAAAAGGCAAAAACGTCATCTAAACATGCATGTGCCAGTCTCAAATTCCACCTTCATTTGTAGAGCATGCGGAAAATTATGCCGCTGCCGTATCAGCTTATACAGCCATGAAAAGTCTTGCCTCAGACACTGATTAAATCGTCCGTCACAGACTTGTGAGGCCAATGATGATGATGTTAGATCCAGGAAGTGATATAGCACGCGCTAGCATCTAGTCTTCGCCGTGGCGGACCTTCGCGCTTTCGTGTAATGCGGTTCTTGTGCAGCAAGATTGAATCGAGATCAGTGTATTCCCATGATCTACATTTGACACTGCAAACTGCAACTAGTGCTGAAGTGGTATCGTTGGTTGCAGGCTCAAGTGGCAGCGCAGGCGCAAGCGGCGGCCGCGCGGTACAGCAATGCGGTGGCACAGGCGGCGGCCACGATGCCGCACCGGGGCAACCAGCGCACGCAACAGGTAACCATTCATCTAAGGCGTTACACGTTTTTTTTATTAGAGATGGGTTTGCTCTTGAGTCTAGGTTATAGGACAGAGACAGAGTCTAAGATGGAGCGAGCTCACCCAGAAGAAGCCTGTTCACTCTAACTTTGAAGAGATTAGGGTTGTATGCGTTTGGAAACACAGACGCAGGTAGTGAGTTCCACTCTTTAGCAATGCGCATTATAAATGATGACTGGAAGCGTTTAGTCCGAATTGGTAGAATGGCAACCAGGTATGGATGGTATCCGGCGGTGCGTCTGGATGTCTGATGGTAGAAGGGAGCTGGTGGAACAAGGTCGTAAAGCTTTGACAGAGCTCTTGACAGAGTGGTCGTGGTCTTCGGTTGAGGGTTGTTTTCAGTTAGGCTTAGCCATAAAAAGAAACTTAACAAATTGAATAGGTCAGGGGGCAACCTAATTTTTTTTTTAGCTTCTTTTTCTTTCTTTTCGTGTGGGATACCGAGTCATCTAACGACCCGCGAGAATAGCTTTTTTAGCTGAAAAAAAGATACTGATAACTGAAAATATCCATCACCTATTGGGGTAAATATGTAAATCAAATGTTTATTTTACTTATTTTATCAAGTTTAAAATAATTTATAATCTAGAAAGTTCGATTATTCTAAACGACGTGCGTGACGTTGCGTGTTTTTGTTGTTGTTGTTGTTGTACATTACGTCATTACATTAGATAGAGCTTTGACGTACAAACCCAATTGCGAGTCAATCAGGCAAAAAGTGGCCACCCGCAATAACCTCCTGCAAAAACTTATATCGACCAAATGGGGAGCTTCGCCTGAAGTATTGCGAACGACTGGGTTAGCACTTTGCTATTCTGCTGGAGAATATGCAAGCCCAGTGTGGAGCCGCTCTGCTCATACCAACCAAGTGGATGCAGCTCTAAATCAGACTTGTAGAATCATAACTGGTTGCTTGAAACCGACTTCTACTAGTAAGCTGTATTCACTGGCAGGAATAGCTCCACCCAGCGTTCGCAGAGAGACGGCGGCTTCTATCGAGAAAGCCAAGCAGGAGACAGATGAAAGGCACCCTGCGTACGGATGTGGTCCAGCCCCCCGTAGGCTAAAAAGCCGTATAAGAGCTTTTTGAACTGCGTTGCCCCTCTCAAAGAGGGACCTTCAGCGTTCAGGGTAAAGCGATGGAAGGACACAGTCCCTGTGGAGCCCTTTATCCCACAAGACGAACGACTTCCTCCGGGCAAAAACTTGCAGTGGCCTCTGTGGAGATCCCTAAACCGACTGCGGTCTCAAGTAGGCCGCTGCAAGGAAAATCTTTTACGCTGGGGCTATTGCAATAGTTCCACCTGTACATGTGGTGCTACCCCACAAAATATGGCCCACCTATTAATATGTCCAGCGTGCCCCGACACCTGCTCGCTGGAGGACCTCTGGAGAGCCACCGATGAAGCTGTACGTGTGGCTGCTCATTGGTCTATATCAATTTAAAAACACTTGCCATCGACACGCAAAGAAGAAGATTACGTCATTTCATTACATCAAAATATTTATGTTTTGTCTTATTGTGTGAACAAAATGGGTTATTCTCATCTACGCCATTACTTTATTCAATTATTATAATGAGTAAAAATAATATTCGTACAGTATGATAGTTTGGGCAATGGGCATCTAACAAAAATATTAAATGGGAATAATTTAACCATCCTACAGCCTATTTAGAGTATGTATACCTTTTATCGCTCTTTCGACAGAGCTAACCAAAGATCCAACAACTCTCATATTCCATCGCCCCATGTATGAATGTTTTTATTTCAATTTTAAAAGCATTTTTATTTGGTAACACGTAAAATGTGTTGTTCACAGTTTCCCAACAATGCGATCACGATGGCGATGGGCCAGCAGCCGCCGCCTCCTCTGGTGAGGAGTTCGGCCAACACCACTACAATGAAGTGAGCATTTTTTTGATACCCTGTTTTTGTGGCCGCGTGATGCCGGCTGAGAATAGCATTACCCCATTTCTTTCTCGCGGTAGTCTTAAGAGGCGACTAAGGGACTCGAGGGTGTGTATTGCAATTTTAGGCGATGGCTTGACAACCTGTCACTATGGCGATACACAATTTTCCGTATGCCCCTCAAATATTTGTCAGACGTGTGGCGTTAAGGGCGGGGCACACCGGCTCCGTATCCGTTCCGTATCCAGCTCTCGTTCGTAGTCACGCACGAACTTATGACGTTGTAATGTATGGGACTGCAACGTCATAAGTTCGTGCGTGACTACGGACGAGAGCTGGATACGGAACGGATACGGAGCCGGTGTGCCCCGCCCTTTAATGTCCGTTTTGTGCGGCCGTTTACGCTCTGCCAACCCCGCAAGGGATTATAGGCGTGATGTGTGTGTGTGCTGTTTTTGTGGTTGTGTGCATCACTTGTCTTTCCTATTGTCTAGCAGGATGAAATATAGCTTTTACCGATCTTTTACAGCATATTAGGATTTTTAGCACTTAAAGATTAGAGTATATTCTCATAATTTAAAAAAATCAAGCGGTGGCCGGGGTGTTTTCAAGGTGTATTTGCATGTTATTATGAGTTTATGAGTAAGCTAGACTTCTATGCTTGTCCATTTGAAGGTTTTGTTGGTCAACAACAAGATGACGATAGAGCTCTTTGGTCATCATGAATGTTAGTTCGATTTTTCGATGGCTTTACAAAATATTATAATTAGTTCAATGTGCGAACTGGGAACAGCCCATTTAGAAACAATGCACTTGCTTGAGTTATTAACTCGTTTAGTACATAACAAATCAATAAATAATAAAACGCCACTAAAAGGAATAAAAACTCAAAACTATTAAAAAACTTAACTTTATCTTGATCTTTTTTTGTTTTGTTCATTTTATTACACAACAATAAACTTGATGATAAAACAACTTGTAAAATGAATGATAGATAAACATAAGTACCTACTCACTGTCACTAGTAATGGAATATTTTGTGGTTTAGAAGGTGTCATGGTAATATACAGGGTGGTTTACACAAATTGATTTATATGGGCTCAGTTTGATTGTTATTTATTAAAGGCTGAGCCACCCTGTCGAGCCACCACATTATCTGTAAGAAAGGTAGTTCCGTGCTTCGGAGGGCACGATAAGCCGTCGGTCCCTTGCCATTGATAATTACTTAGATAGCAAGTGTTACACAACCACGTCAGGGGCCTTCTTTCTAGTTCATTGTGTCTTTCTTTCGTCAACTCTGCAACGCACAAGAAACGCATGAATAAATAAAAATAACTAATACGTTAAAAAAGCAACCAAATGTGCAACTTGATTGTGAGACTTGTTTTATGAGAATAAGTTTAAATTTTATTATGTATCAACTAGGGGTAAAAATAATTCAGTTCTTTTAAAGTACCCCTGGTACCTTATGTGCTACAACCGACTGTACATAATGATAATAATAGTTATTGTCAAACAGTACTTGACTGTAAGCAGAGGTTGGTCTTGAGAATACCTGCGGAATAGAGGTCAAGGTGCATTTCAAAGTCACAGATCTTTCTAGAGGTCTGAAGTCCACGAGAATCATTTCATAATCTAGACTGTTATATGATTTTGAAATTCGGATACAATAGTGTTTGAGGAAAGAAACATAAGTACCTGATTTTATTGGACCTATTTCCTGATTAAGTAATAATTAAACAGAATACATCTATATGTTATGTTGCGCAAGTTTTTTTACACAAACACATTAATAATTTTGAAATTTTTGCACTATACATTTCACTTATATAACTTAAAAATATTACATACACATATCACGCCTATTATCCCTTGCGGGCTAGGCAGAGAGTAAACGGCTGCAAAAGAGACCATTTACGCCACGTCTGACAATATTTGAGGGTCATTCGGAAAATCGTGTATCACCATAGTGACAGGTTGTCAGCCTATCGCCTAAAATTGCAAGACACACCATCCAGTCCCTTAGTCACCTCTTACGACAGCCACGGGAAAGAAATGGGGTGATGCTATTCTAAGCCGGCATTACACATTAAAAATAATACTTCACAATAATAACTTTTGTTTTCATATTTCATGAATAGCCTAGTAGTGGCTATTCGAAAATATGTATAGGTATTTTACAGGGTTACCTTGACTCACCTCTGTCGTCACTCTTTTTGTCCTCTAAATGTGCCTTACGTAGGAAGATATAAGTAGGTAGTCTAGGTTTTATTAATATGGATTTATATTCGTACAAAAAATATCTGTATAAATTTATATGGCCATTTAAAATTTTGTTATTTCGTAAGTAGTCGTGAAATGAAAAGAATCCGTTTGTGACCTACTTTCAAAGTTGTAAAACTAACTGTTTTCTATAATTGCAATGTTAAAGCTGTTAAATGTACTATAGTTTATTTTGCACTCACAGTGCTATATTATTTTCATTTATTTTATCACTACATAGTATAAACTAAAGTTGTTTCCCGAGTCTGCCCTATGTCTGTTTGTTTGTATGTATGCTTAAATGTTTAAAACTACCCAACAGATTTAGACAGGGTTTCTTTTTAAAAAAAAAGTGATTCAAGAGAAAGGTTTTTATGTATGATTTCTGTCGGGAGAAGGTCTGTTTCCCGTGGGAAATCGGTTAAAATCGGGTGAAACCGCTTGGCTAGTTAAAAATAAAACGCTGTGCGTGTCGCGTTAGAAAGTGCAGAATGATAAATAAGTCATACACCTTTAGGTAATTTTGTGCTGCACAAGATACATTTATAAGGAGGCGACTTGTTTAGATAGATACATACAACTGTTTCAGTTTTTCCCGAGTCCATAGACTAACTGCAATGATCTGTAATTCTGTATAGACTCACCGGCTATAAAAATTGCAAACTTTTATTTTATGCTCCCTTCACACTATCGCACCGGCAAATCCGGTAGCTTTTACCACCGGCGACCATACCGCACGAAAGTGTGACCGCCCAGTAATCTACTCTAATATTATAAAGAGGAAAGATTTGATTGTTTGTTTGAATGAATAGGCTCCGAAACTACTCGACCGATTATAGAAATTCTTATACCATTAGAACTCTCCATCTTTCCTGATGAACATAGGCTATATTAAAATGTCTTATTCCCGCGGGACGGAACGGGTGAAACCGCTGGGCAGGCCGCTAGTAACTAACAATTACAGAATATTTGTAATCATCATCGTCGTCAACAACAATCCAAATAGTCTACATTCATCTCTATGAAAACTACGCTGTTGCTCATTCCCTGGATGAATTCATCCCTTACTCGCCTTGAGGTGATGCTTTATTCGCCTTGAGGTGATGCTATTCTTACACGGCACCGCATCTAATGTACCTTAATAGTGTAGGTATTTAAGCAAGCTATTCAATTTCTGTGAGATGTTGGTTTAGAATTGCACCCCCCCATTTTTTTCCCGTGGGTGTCGTAAAGAGTCGAATAAGGGACTCAATAGTTACATGTCTATATAATTAATTTAATTTTTATATTATATGAATTGTCGCATATTAACCAATGTGTTTGTTTCCAGTGTTCCTCCTCAAGTGACTGGCTCAATGAACGGCCACTCAACCTCTCACGCGACCGACTCGCGCAAACGCCTCACAGCCATCCCCGACATCAACATCACTGGAAACCATACGCCGTATAAAGTGAGTATCGAGACATAACCCCTCACTCCAGGGTCCATGGGGTTGTTCATACACTCAAAAGTAATTCTCATCTCATCTTGACCTAAAATGCCTATTTGTGTACCTTCAATGTGTATCATTGGTGAAATAAACTATTCTTATTCTTATTCTTAATTAGTGCCGCCTACGTACGTATAAAACTACCAGCGGCAGAGGCAGCGGCGTAAATAATAGGGCTGTGTCCTGGGTGTCTGGACACTTCCTACCAAATATCGTCTTAAAAAGTAGCTTGTTTCACTATAAGAACACCAACATATCCCCTTTTAGTGACAATGAAAAATATCTAAAACGGTTTCAATTCTGTTTCAGGTACAAAAAGCGTTAGTTGAAAACACGATGGTGCCATGCATCAACGCGAAGCCGTACCAGTACACGGAGCTGCTGATGACGCTGCCGGACCTCGCGTCGCACTTCTTCCCGCGAGTGTCGCTCTCCACCTGCCGCTCCATGCTCGACGCGCTCACCATCACGCTCTACAGGCCCAACACGTGAGTTGTACTACTCAGTAGAGAACATCGCACTCACACATTGCGCTACACATCTACACATTGTGCTACACATCCACACATTGCGCTACACATCCACACATTGCGCTACACATCCACACATTGCGCTACACATCTACACATTGTGCTACACATCCACATATTGTGCTAAGCATTCACACATTGTGCTACGCATCCACACATAGTGCTACGCATCCACACATTGTGCTACGCATCCACACATAGTGCTACGCATCTACACATTGTGCTACGCATCCACACATAGTGCTACGCATCTACACATTGTGCTACGCATCCACACATTGTGCTACCCATCCACACATTGTGCTACCCATCCACACATTGTGCTACACATCCACACGTTACGCTACACATCCACACATTCTGCTACCCATTCACATATTGTGCTAAGCATCCACACATTGTTCTAAGCATCCACGCATTGTGCTACCCATCCACACATTGCGCTACACATCTACACATTGTGCTACACATCCACATATTGCGCTACACATCCACACATTGCGCTACACATCTACACATTGTGCTACACATCCACATATTGCGCTACACATCCACACATTGCGCTACACATCTACACACTGTGCTACACATCCACACATTGTGCTACACACCGCAGAAGTTTAAAAGTTGCGATGCGAACGCAATGGCATTGTTGTTCCTTTACCTGATGACCACATATTTGTAAAAAATCCTTAAAGAACCTTTTTGTCCCCAGCACCCAACTGCAAGTACTCCGCAACTCTGGCAAGTGCAAGTCGGCGGCGGCCGGCGAGAACGGCCTCGCGCTCGTGCAGATCCGCGACGTGATGCAGCACATGCCGCAGTTCAAGTACATGCTGCGCTCGGGCGCCGGCGACGAGCAGCCCGCGCCGCCCGCGCCCCGCCCCCCCGCCGCGCACAACCACACGCAGCACCCGCACCCCGCGCACCCCGCGCACCCCGCGCACCACAACGCCAAGCGGGCGCGGGCCAACTGAACTGTTACACCTGAACCTACCGCGAAGAAGCGACATCAACCGCCTGGAATTCAAGTACGAATAAATGCTGCGGTCGGGCGCGGGGACCCAACTAAACCTATGTGACACAAGCTGAATAACGTTGTGTCCTGGGTTATCAATAAAATATGAGACTTGGATGTTTTAAAATTAGTGTTCGTGAGATACGATTTGAAAGTTTCTATTTTGACGCCTTAGTAAAAAGTGTATAGTGACATAACATCTTCATACAGAATACCGTTTTGAAGAAAAGAAGCTCGTTTGACTAGTAGGACACAAGCCTATTGCTACACAAGCCATATATAATGAAAGCAAAGAAACCTAAAGCTACTGCGAATAAATGACATTAATTGATATTGAAGTACGACCGTACCCCGCCCCCCGCCCCCGCCGGCTGATGCTGCGCGGCGCCTGTACCGAGGATATCACATCGTCGTCTACTTCTGGTCGTGTGGGACAGTGGGACAGTGAGACACCGACTCAGAGAATATTATAATAACACATAGGCAATATGAACTGCTGTGAACACGCTGACAAGTGCGCGTGAAAACAAACTGGAACAGTGTTGTAAATATGAACTGGCAACACTTGTTAAATCTCAACAGCTTAATAGCAATATGACGCTAATATATGATTTATGTGCCTGATTATGAACGTTATTTGAACGATGCGTTGAAATAAGTTTAAAAATACGTGTGTAAAGATTTGACTCGATAAATTCTCCTTCTTATCAAGACTGTGTGGTTCCAATTTATCAGTGATTGATTTACATCGAAAAAGACAATTGATAAAAGAGAAATAAACTTAGTGATAGAGCGATAGAACTCTTTGTGTAAAGCAAGTGTCTCGTGATTTAGAGAAGTGATGTGATGTTGGGGCTTCCTAAAGCACGATTGTGTTCCACAGGGGTGAAGCACGGACCCTAATACAAAACGATAGAGACAATTATAGTAAATAAATGAACTACATACAACAGATGAGACATGTCAATTTCCAAAACATTGTACAAACTGTATTATATGTTGTAAATCAGCAGATCTTATTAAATACCTGTACTAACTATTTAATAGAAGACTGAGAAATTTATTTTGTAATTATTTCATTTGTGAATACTGAAATGGGATAAGTTTGATTTGAGTTTTGTACGAGTGTAGTTTGATGTTAATTTGCAAGCATTTTGTATGTCGAATATATCTGTGTACAAAGTTGTAAATAGCCAACTTAAGTATTCTGCATTTGTGCAGTATTTAGCAATAATAATATATTTATTAGCTAAATAGCAAATCGGAAACGATTAAAATTTAAAGTATTGCTAAGTCGCGTTAATATAACGCATAACAAACTATCATCACAAAGTAATTACTTCACAAATCTGTGGTCTGACAGAAAATCTCAACATTCTATGAGTTGTGAGCATGTTATTTATTTCTTGAAATAGCGTAGCTAAATTTCACTAAATTTAATATCTAAAATAACTCTTTTACTGGGCTTTAGTAATTCCACCAATATTTTGATTATTCACCTTAAAAAATATTTGTGAATTTAGGAAATAATTATTTCATGTAATATTTAATACTTAAAGCCCAATCAATTGATCATTTAGCCAGGAACATGAAAGATATTGATCGTTCCTAGCAAGAAATGATAAATTATTTGCCCAAAAGCAATAATAAACACAGTTCCTGGTCTAGCCCAGTGAATTTTGTTTAGAAAATGTAAACTTGTTATAAGAATATTCCTAACTCTAAAGTTATGTGAATGTTAGTTCCTATTTGTAGCTGTACTGACGAGGTGGGATTTCATTTAAACCTTTTGCATACCAGTTTAAAAAGTGAACAAGAAGCTTCCCATTTTAATTTGAGTCCAATGACTCTCTTTGTAAAATCTATTGCACCTAAATGAAATCGTTGCCTTTTATAAGCATAACTAAAGTGGTTATATATAAGGTCAAAAATAGCACAATTTTTTTATTAATTATTGGGACAAACTTTTACCTAAAATGTTTTTTATAGTATGCTAATGTAAAAGCTGAAACAAAATTATCTATGTACGAATTCTTGAGCTAGACCATTATAAGCAATTTAGAGATCTTTTAAAAATAATCATTAGTATGATAGAGCTGTGGACGATATGATAAATTATTTATGATAGCTCTTAAGTAATTTAATTGGAACCTACTATTTCGGTACCAACACAAAACAACATCTTTTATTATTCATGTATTAATCTGGCTCTTTGAAGTATTCAGAGTTACCTATTTGGTATAAAATTATCAGTTTGTAAACTCTTCAAAGTACATTACGTTGTTTGTGGAGTCACTAATCTGTACGAAACAAAATAAAGAACTCTTTTTATAATTCAAAGTTTGTTTTTACTAATAAACCCCTGATAGGAGATAACAAAAAGAGATAATAAACCCCATAGGAGCAGCGCTGCGTGACATAATGCTCTTGTATTTTGCTGATTAAAGCCCGCTCGACGCAGCGCTGGCGCTTAATAGCGACAAAACTCAAGTATCTTAGTAACCTTTTTTTTTTGACATTCATACGTATAATATGTAGAGTTAACTAATCCTAACGTAACTGTCATTTACGTTTACTCTTTTTTTTAAGGGTGAACCGCTCCATGAAACGCAACAACTTTCCTCAAAGAACATTGCTCTAAACAAGAAAAACAAATTGCGCCAGCGCTGCGTCGAGCGGGCTGCACGCGCGGTTTAAGGTGCTATTCCGAGCATCGCGATCGATCGCGGCCGCGCGCGGCCCACGACAGTCGTCAGCCGCGGCGACAATAGTCGGAGTATGAGAGTGTATGGTACCGCTTCCGAGCTCAGCGATAGACGCGCGCGGCTGACGACTGTCGTCGGCCGCGCGCGGCCGTGCGTGACTTCAGACCAGACTCTAGTCGGAGTTGTTCATCCGTCCGCTCTTGTCGTGTGTTTATACCGAAATTATAATAATGGTCGAAGTGCTAATTGATATTCTTGAAGAAGAAGGGGAGGATGACGAGCTTTTATTGCTTTACTATGAAAGCTTAAATAGAGAACCAATCGACCCTATCTTCAAAAGCAGAAATGAAGAAGGGTTCTACCAAATATTGATTAAAAAGCATTTAAAATGTAATGAAAAAAAGTTTCGGAATTTTTGCAGACTAAATAAAAAGCAATTCAATTTTGTCTTATCGTTAATTAAGGAAGAAAT
Organism: Tuta absoluta; assembly: GCA_027580185.1. NCBI lineage: Eukaryota > Metazoa > Arthropoda > Insecta > Lepidoptera > Gelechiidae > Tuta > Tuta absoluta. Next base: position 8,935,783 of record JAQAHW010000009.1, read on the forward strand.
GAAGCCAAAAACATGTCAAAAATCAATATGCCTAGAGGAAAAGTTATTCTTAACACTGCGGTAAGTATTCGCAAATATTTCTCTTCTTTTTTTTCTTATTTACACAAGGCCTTTAATGAAAAACCAGTTAATCAAAATAGTAACATTTATTTATCAGTCTTATTAATCACATAAAAATAATTAACACAAGAACTTAAGAGAACAATAATAAGACATCAGTTTTCATTATTAAACAAAAGGTCTTCCATTCCTATCAAAGATAAATTAGCTGGCTCTTCTGCGCCAGTAGATGCAGCACTTATAGGCAGGTTTTGCATGCCGATCAAAGATAGATCAGCTGGTTTGTCTTGGCCAGATACTGTACTTATGGGCGAATGGTATGTTATATCGCCGAGTTCGTCGTGAAACAAGCTACCTTGTTGTTGAATAATCTAAACATTTCGGATATTGTATTTCTGTCGATCTCTAGCTGAAGTGGTAGTTTTTTTTAATTCCCGGGTTTTTATGTTTACCGCCAAATACTATGTGAATTAAACAATGTTTGTTAGAAATATCTTTATATTTTACACTAGCAGCCCGCCCAGCGGTTTCACCCGCCGCTAACAATTTCCCCCTGGGAATAAGACGGTTTAATATAGCCTATGTTCATCAGGGATAATGTAGGATTCTAAAAATCTTGACTTGAGGGTTTCATTTGAATTTCGTTCCTTCCGCCGAAGTAGGAGTCTTAAGGCGACAGGTGGATAACCTGTCACTATAGTGATACCATCACAAAATAGAGAACCAATACTTACTTTGTGGTGTGGTGATATACGTTTTTTTCTGAAACGGTCCTCAAATATTTGTCAGACATGGCGATAGCGACCGGATTTTTACGGCCGTTAACACTCTGCCTACCCCACAAGGGATAAAGGCGTGATGTGTGCGTGTGTGTCATTAAGTGGGCACTCTTATCACCCGGCTTTACACGGATGTCGAAAAGATAGGTATCTCTAGCCAAATTCATATTTAGGGATTTTACCTTGACTTTAAAGTTTTTCTCAGGGTAAATACAAGTACCACCACCATATCCCAAGGAGCAGTAGTTTAACTCGGGCACCTTTCCGCCTGAAACTACTTACACTTGCAGGGACGTCTACACTTGTAGGATGTTGATAAACCAATAAATAAAGTGATTTTGCGAACCCAATTTTTGTGATGTCGCACTTTGGTTCTATAATCTTAATTAACTGTTAGAAAACAATGACTGACATTATAATTAAATCAGTAGTTAGGTTTCTAGGTAATAATTTTACCGATTTCTCGATACTCAAACAAAAACGCGCGGGGGCAATGCGGTTCGTTGTGAGCCCGTGACACGAGCGGCACGAGATTCTATGTAGTAGTTGTGTACGTATAGGTCGCTCGGGCGTGTGCATGTGTGAGTGCGCAAACCTGGGCGCTAGTTGAAGTTAAACTACTGCCTACTCTTTGGTATATTGTGTGTGTTACCATTACCAGTTACCGCTAGTTCTATTATATTCTCTTTGCAGTTACCATTACCACCATCAAACACGAAAGATGATAAGATTACACATATAAATGTAACGCTGTCAATGACTAGGTATTTATAAATATTAAAAAGCGTATTATTATGCAAGAGGGATTAAAATAACCTATACTGTATTTATAGGTAACTCGAAATGCACAAATGTGTGTCAGACGTGGCGTAAACCTCAGTTTATACGGCGTTTTACACTCTGCCTACTCCGCAAGAGATATAGGCGTGATCTATGTATGACGAAATGCTGCACAGCCATAGTTAGGCTAGGTGCAGCCAAGCTCACGTGCGGTTAGGAGACACTCTAACCGCCAATGTAAGTCTTATGCGCGCGGCATAAGAACGGTCCAATGTCCAACCAAACTGTCTAACCCAGCCTGATCTTGACTGTACCTACTAACCTACTAACGCTTTGTGATGAATTTGAACGTGGGGTGGTTATTACATTCAGGATTGTGGATTCTTTCTTATTTCATGATAGTAAGGTTATCTTATCAATTCTAACAATGTTAAATAATATTACAAAGCGTCTTTTTTCAGCAATAAAACACTCATAGAATTTCTATACGCACAAAAATCCCCGTGGCCGCTGCTGCCCACAAACGGGACTTCCCCGAGCATGACATCAGCTTATGGCCGCAATTTTAAAATACTTCTATAGCTTCACCTTTTTAGCTTTTTTAAATCAAAAAGTGATAATTTATAAATTATTTTACAGTAATCAGATTTGTTGAAGATCGAGAGATAAAATACAATTTAAAAAACATTAAAAGAAGGTTGTTTCCCAAATGCTGTTCTTGGATGTATGGATATGAACACTTTGCCTATTCTGTGTATAAAACCAAGGGACAGTCAATGGGTGTGTATTGTATTGTAATATTAGCATGCAGAGAGTGTGGTGTGTTAAGCTTTTGGAAGAAACTCTGAAACTGAGACAGAAGCTGAAAAATATAAAGTGAAGGACATTATTTCGTTTTCAAGATTCAGGTAGATATATTGGGCTTTTGTTATAACTTTATAATGTATTTCTACTTCTGTTTTCTGCGTTCGTAGCTTTTCGGTATGAATAGAGTGAATTATTTATTTGATAGTTTGGTGTTGATTCTTATGTTATGAAGCAAAAAGCTCTTCTGATACGTAGGAAATTGTAATTCACATTATGCACATAAGCCACATAGGTACATAACTTGCATTGATTGTGCCAGCGAATCGGTTCAGGCAGCACGTATCACAGTTTACTACCACGTGTATTTACTACATTAACGGCATTTTAACAGCTACTTACTCTAAATTTAAGTTAAACAAAACAAATTCACAACTGATTTAAGTAAATGCAATATTTTAGCGCGTAAATATTTTGATTACGAGGGGAAATCCCAGTTTTTTTTTCAATACATTCCGGTACAATGTTGCCAGATCGTATTTCGTTAACTTTACGGTAGAATTTATAAGTTTACAACCTTCTTGCTTAAAACATTTAGTAACATTTATCATTGTTGTCTTGGAAAAATATTTTTCAGAAACCGTCCTAACGCGTTTTTCTTACATTGGGTGTGAAATTACAGGAAGTTTCAGTTTATCTTTATAGTTAGTCGTCAAGTAGGTATTACGAGGTTACTAAGCTAGGTAGTTGGCCAGGTGGCTGGGTACTAGTACAGTAAAGCCATTACATTTACCGTTCAATAGGATGCACAAATAAGTTAAATGATGTATTTACGTGTTGAACTTGAAGCACCTTGAAGTTGAAATTTTACTTGTTTCATCGGGTTGTTGGACGACTCGGTGTCCCACACAAAAAGAAGAGAGACTTGTTTCATATTTCCTATCACCAGCCAGTATTCAGTGATCAGTTTCATACCAGTAAAATTTCATCTTATATGCAATCGGTGTAGTAACATGCCTTCGTGAAACTTATTTATTAGATAAATATGTGATATTTTTCCTTTCAGCATAAAAGTGCGACAACTGCTGCTTAAGCCTACAAGAGAAACCACTTGGTGCTAAACATGGAGCTGATTATTTCCGTAGGATTACTGTTCCTTGTGTCCTTGATGTTCTTCACACTTCGTAAGCAGTTTTTAGCGAAAAAACGAGCTATAGAACCGATTTCAGTCAATTTCCATTTCACACGTAAGTGTAACTATGAATGTGGATTCTGTTTTCATACTGCAAAAACCAGTTATCTCACAAAACTGGAAGATGCAAAACGAGGACTTGCAATGCTTAAAGTAGCTGGGATGAGAAAAATCAACTTTTCCGGAGGTGAACCGTTTTTGCAACCCAAATATTTGGGAGAGTTAGTTAAATTTTGTAAAATCAATCTTCAATTGGAATCAACGTCGATAGTTTCAAACGGCTCAAAAATAACGGAGAAATGGTTTCAAGAATACGCTGCGTTCCTCGATATTATGGCAATTTCAGTGGACTCTTTCAACGAAGAAACAAACATCAAGATTGGACGCGGCAAAGGTAAACACTTGGAGCACCTGTCTAACATTCGCGATTGGTGTGAGAAATACCGCATCAAGTTTAAGCTGAACTCTGTTATTTGCACATTCAACTGGGAAGAGGATATGGTAGAGGAGATAATGAAACTGCGTCCATTCCGATGGAAGGTGTTCCAATGTTTGCTTGTTGACACAGAAAACGCGGGCGAGGAAGCGATACGGAAAGCTAAAACTTTCATGATTACCGACAAACAATACAAGCACTTTTGCGAGAAACATCAACATATGAAATGCTTTGTGCCTGAGTCCAACGCATTGATGAAAGACTCGTACATTATACTGGACGAATATATGAGGTTCTTGAACAAGGGAGATGTTTACGCAGAATCGGAGTCTATACTTGAAGTGGGGGTAAGGAAAGCGATTCAACAAATTGATTTCGATGCAGATGCTTTCAAGAATCGAGGCGGCATTTACGATTGGACGAAAACCGAACATTTGGTACCAAATGGATCTTGCTCTGTTTCTACTGCACTTGACTGGTAGTGAAGATTCACAAGTTATTACCATTTCTGATTTTCATTACTTCCCGCGCTCTTATTTTATTTTAAACGGTTTTAGTAATACTATTACCAGTACAATCTTTGAGTATTTAATATATTAATACTTAATTGCTTCTCCAGTATTAGGTCCTTAATTAGCCATCATTGATTTTGTCTTTTAAAATAATTACTTATCATGTTTTTATGATAGATTTTACGGGTTTTGACTTAAAGCTCAAGCCAAGCCATTGTAATCATAATCATGTATGTTGCAACTTGCAATATTTATTGTTTTGTAACAAATGACAACTAAGAATAACGACAACTTGTACTATTTAAGTAAGTATTTGAAGACTTCATTTTCATTAAGGTCGTCTTAAAATTGTGTTTGTTTACTTGGTTGTTCGTGAGATTGTTAAGAAGTTATTTTAAGTTTTTTGTTGTGTTTTGAGTTGTCCTACTCCTATCTCGATAAGCAATTACCAACTAATAATTCAGGGGTAATTGTAATTCGTCATATCATGTTAATATGTGAACCAGCCCATAATACTAAAAAACCTTCTCCAAGGAACATAAGTAGAGAAATGTATGAAATATTTGACCCTCCATACCAAATTACACGGATAAATTTAGTAAATACTAGCAGCCCGCCCAGCGGTTTCACCCGCTGCTGACCATTTCCCCCCGGGAATAAGACAGTTTAATATAGCCTATGTTCATCAGGGATAATGTAGGATTCTAAAAATCTTGACTTCAATTTGAAACAAATATCGTTTTCAGATGGTGGAGGTGACGTTAGAATGACGGTTCATGACGTCAATAAGTGATAATACTATCCTACATTGAATAAAGAATTTCAATTTCAATTAACGGTAAAAGAATTTTATAAATCGTTCCAGTAGTTTCGGAGTCTATTCAATTCAAACAAACAATAAATAAAATCCTATTTCTAATATTAGTGTAGATTATATAATTATGTGCCGTGTGATGCCGGCTTGAATAGCATCACCCCATTTCTTGCCCGTGGGAGTCGTAAGAAGCGTCTAAGGGACTCGAGGGTGTGTATTGCAATTAAAGGCGATGGGCTGACAACCTGTCACTATGGTGATACACAATTTTCCGGATGACCCTCAAATGTTTGTCAGACGTGGCGTAAATGTCCGTTCTATGCGGCCGATTACGCTCTGCCTACCCCGCAAGGGATTATAGGCGAGATATGTGTATGTATGTATATAATTATTATTTTAGTGTGATGCCGGCTTAGAATAGCATCACCCAATTTCTTTCCCGTGGGAGTCGTAGGAGGCGACTAAGGGACTTGAGGGTGTGTATTGCAATTTTAGGCGATGGGCTGACAACCTGTCACTATGGCGATACACAATTTTCCGAATGACCCTCAAACATATGTCAGACGTGGCGTAAATTTCTGTTTTTGCGGCCGTGTATGCTCTGGCTACCGCGCAAGGGATAATAGGCGTGATATGTGTATGTATATTATGTATTATTTTAGTGTAGATTTTTTTAATGCATTATTTTTTTTTTGTCGTCTTTTAATACCGAGTAAGGGACAGCCCTTCGAATACTGATAGGGTGCATGAAACATAAAACTGGACAACTTTCCCCTAGAAACATATGTCAGGAAACGCAAAAAAAATTACCTTCCATACAAAATTACAATCAGCTGACTGCATTCACTATGGGAAGTCAGTTTTTTTACGTTTCCTGAAATATGTTCCTAGGGGAAAGTTGTTCAGTTTCATGGTCTGCATGTACCCTATTAGTATTCTGAGGGCTATCCCTGACATCCTTTAATAATTAAATGTAATCATCACACTGGTACAAATAATGTGGCGTAATTGGTACATTTTTAAATGAAAAAGTAGTTATTGTGGCATAACTGTAATAGTTAGACATATGGTATCGCGGACATTATTATAGATATTGATGTCCTCTATTTAACTGTAGTACATCACTTTGCTCTATTGTCAATAATTTCCACAACGTACGCGATATAAGATATTTTTTTGGTAAATTTTTCACACCTTGGGTTACATTATCGAAATTTTCACGCGGATCCCTATTTTTTTCTCGTATAAAATATAGCCTATGTTCATCAGGAATAATGTAGGATTCTAATGGTGAAAGAATTTTTAAAATCGGGCCAGTAGTTTCGGAGCCTATTCGATGCAAACAAACAAACAAACAAACAAACAATCAAATCTTTCCTCTTTATAATATTAGTGTAGATTCATTGTATAGTTCACTCTTTGACGTGATCGTGACGAATTACTAGTGAACCAGCATTAATTAATTTGTTTTCTATACCTAAGTACCTACCTGCTTAGGTAAATGATTACTATGTAGAATTTTACGTTCGGTTCCTAAGGTACAGACTTAAGTTTAATAATTTTAAGTCAGTTAAGTTAATGTTAATTTTCAGCCAAATCAAATGATAGATACTTACCTACTAATAAAAAAGTTCAAAGCAATATTTTAGTGCCTGATCTATTTATTTGAATGGGAAATTTTCTAGGGATTCTCGAGTGTCATGTAGAGGGCGCCAAGCTTAATTGAAATAACGTTTCTTTACACAAAATCTGTACCACTTTATAAATTATTCTTTATTTCGTGTTTATTGAATTGTTATAGATGTATTATTGGTTATTTGTTTACTTACACGAATGACACTCAATATAATAGCAAGGCGATAAGTTTATTTTATATTAAATCAAACAAACATAATTAATTGGTAACGAACACAACGTGAAACGGAACTTGTGACAAAACTATGGCTGACGCCAGCCATATTGAAACGTCAAAATTTCAGTTTAGCACAGCGCCCTCTGGTTTGACATTCAGAACTATCAAGAGAACTGTCAATAGAAAAACTCCCATTATCACCCCTAGAAAAAAATATGAATTTATGTCCGTGATTAATCCAGTTAGGGAAAGACAATTAACATAATAGATAAAAGAAAGTAAAAAATATACTAAGTAACAGCTGACCACCACTGTTAATTAGTAAAGGAGTCTATTGCGTTATTTCAATTGCTTTTCCTTCAAATTTTAAATTGAAGAACTGTAACGTTATAAAAGCCTTTAAAAAGTGATTCCTATATAGAATAATATTAAAATATTCAAAGAAATCACCTGTATTTATCTTCGTTGTTTGGTAATTTTTGTAATGAGGTCTTTTTAGAGATTAAAAGAGTGACGCTTTTTTACGCCAGACTCTCGTCCAACTCCATTATAAGTCCTCAATTAATTTTCAAAGTCATTCATTGGGTCTTTGGATGATTCGGTGTCCATCATGAAAAGAAGAAGAATCAAACTCCCCAGCAAAGATGGGGTATCTTTGCTGGGGAGTTTGATTTCAACGGATGAATGTTCAACGCACAAATTAACTATGTAGACTAGCTACGCCGCCATCTCATCTATTTATTTGTCCATAAAGGTCAATTATTTCTTTTTTAAAGAGCTGTCCAAAAAGGACTCGCCGGGACTCACAAAGAGTATTCAATATAGAACTAGCGTTTTAAGAGTTGGAGACTCATTGTGAAATATTTTTGGTAGATTTATTAAATTTAGTCTGGTCATACTAAAAAATAAAAAAACATTCAAAATGACTGACGGATATGATTCTTCCAATTTTCGGTTATTCATGTAAATTCTAATGAAAAAGTGATAAAAATCTGGTTCTAAACAGTGAAATATGAAATTCAAGACTGTGTTTTTAAACGACAATCATTTTCTTAGTGAAAAGGGTGTCATGGGAGTCGGAGCAGAACTTTATTTTGGTCATTCATTTCATACTACATTACATCTTTTGATCTAGGCTTCATTTCATGCATTTGTCATAATTTTTCTTGTTTACCTCAGGGTATTTTGTAATTTCATTCCATTTTGTATCTGCTAGCATACTATTCTTGTCATAAACTTAGTTGTAAGTTCATAATATTGTAAGTGTTTAGTTAGGTTAGGATTTCACAATGAATATCCAAGTATGTAGGGATACGTCGGACGCTGTGGCGTTGTATTTGCCCCAGCGTTTGTATTTAAAGCCATTTGCAAAGCTAAATATCTCTGTACAGCTCCCTCCCCACAAGGTACACGGGAAATCGATCTCCAATTGGGAATTGATGGAAAAATTGCGGAAAATGATCCAACCTGACGCGTTCTCCGTTCTGAAAGTGATGAAACACAGTTCTGATATGATTAGGTTTGACGCTGAGCTGGATCAGCGGGACAGACTCGAGCGCGTGCTGGCGAGGCTCGAGGGCCGCATCATACAACTCAACGACTACCCGGACCCTTTGAAAGTCAAAGTCTCTGAAGCAAGACTTGACTTCCCGACTCGCCATTCGTGGGACTCCTTCTTCAGAGACGCATCAGACATGGATGAAATGAAACCCGGTGAAAGACCAGACACTGTACACATAGCTAATTTGCCAATTCGTTGGTTTGTTCATGATAGAGATTGTGATGAGGATGCACCTCCTTCTGAAAGTATATTTAAAAAGGTGTTTGAAAAGTATGGAAACATCAGGCAAGTTGATGTCCCAGCTTCTGATCCATTTAGAATGCAGATGAAGTCTTCAATGCGAGGTATTTCCACACCTGCTGCTGATGCAGCTTTATATTTTGAAGGCTATGTGCAGTTTTCTGAATATGTTGGGTTTGTCCGATGTATGGATGCTCTACGAGGCAAGAAACTGCTTAGAAAGAAAGAAGACATCTCTGAATGGTGTGGTATGCGAGTGGACTTTGACAAAACCAAGCACATGACAGATGCAGCTGTAAAACGCCGTAGCATTGTCCGGGAGAAGCTTGCAGCAAGGCAGAGAGCTAAAGCAGAAGAGGAGAAGGCTGAAAAAGAGAAAATATCTAAAAAAGAGGCTCGTGAAAGGTATGTTTCTTTTGCTTCAACTTTAAATATTTAGAAAACTTTATGTTATAAAGAAAAGTATAGTTCTAAGTGGCATAGTATTCCAGTTAATAAGTGATTCTGATTATAGACAACATGTAAGGGACAAGCCTTTTTAAAAGCTTTTTTATTTCTGAAATAGGTTTCCTCGGGTTGGGACGTCTGCAGAACTCGCAAAAAATTAAATAGGTTTAGAGTTGCTAGAAAACAATCAATTTAAAAGTACCTGAGTTTTTGAAATATATAACCTAGAACCTGAGTTTTTGTATACAGGGTGTTTGGTAGGGAGCTGTACTCGCCTAGGGTAGAAACTAGGGATAGTCTGCTATCTACCCCGCCCATTACATTGACCTTGGCCTCAAGGTTTTTTTTAAATTAATTTTTATTTGACTTTTTTGTGAATTTTTTACTAAAACTACCTGTAGCTCAAAATCTATCCTTAGGACAGGTCTGCTAATGGTTTTGTTTTAATCGTTAGAGTCTTGGAATTCTGTAAAAAAATATTTTACACCAGAAAATTATGGAGAAGAAAAGTTATGGGGCCTGAAGTACTGTAGTATCAAATATCAAATAGCCTTTATTTCTGAACATGCAAAAATACAATATCATTTATAATACAGTGTTTCATTCATAAATAACAATCGATAAATAATTTGAGCCTTAATAAATTCATTCATTACATTACAATTTAAATTCTAGATGTCGACATTCAAATTAAATTATTATTCATTTTCAATTATTAGTCTATTTATAAATCAATAAAATCTCTTAGTTCAGTGTGCCTCTCGGCAAAGGCCTCCTCCAGTAACTTCCATTGCTTTCTGTCATGGGCTACACGGCGCCATAGTGGGCCGGCCGTCAGTTTGATCTCGTCTTCCCATCTTCTGAACGGTCTTCCTCTAGTCCGTTTTCCATCCCTGGGGTACCAGTTTGACACAATTTTGCTCCATTTTTCTTCTTTGCATCTCATCATATGTCCTGTCCATCTCCATTTTAGCTGGTCAATTCTAGTTAATATGTCTGTAACTTTTGTTCTAGTTCTTATGTCTATGCTTCTTATGTGGTCTCTCTTCATCACTCCTAATATACTTCTTTCCATAGCTCGTTGGCAAGTATTTAGTTTGTCCCTGTGTACTTTTATTAGTGACCAGGTTTCACAGCCATATGTTAGTATGGGAAGTATGCTTGTGTTAAACACTTTTCTTTTCACTCCTAGGCTCAGATCTCTGTTCTTCATAATTTCCTTCATTGACCAGTATGCCTTCCAACCATTTGCTATTCTTACATTTATTTCCCGTTCTGTTTGGTCTACAAAAGATATAATTTGCCCTAGATATGTGTACTCTGTAACATATTCTAGTGGTCTGGTGGTGAATTACTCAGAGGAACTATGACAGAAATAAGTCCAATCCTGGCAAGAATCTTTAGTGAAATTTTAGCAACAGGGCACATTCCACATCAGTGGGGAGAGTCAATTATAATACTGATACACAAAAAAGGAGATAAGGACAACATAGAAAATTACAGGCCTATAAGCTTAATGTCAAATGTGTATAAAATATTTGCTAAAGTGATATTAGAGAGAATAAGTGGCAAATTAGATGAACAACAACCTGTCGAACAAGCTGGCTTCAGAAAAAACTTCTCAACAATCGACCACATCCATACAACTAAACAAATTATTGAAAAATACAAGGAGTACAACAAGACTCTATATATTGCCTTCATTGACTACACAAAAGCATTTGACAGCATAAGTCATAGATATATATGGACAAGCCTAGAACAGCAAGGAATAAGCCAGGACTACATAAACATCATCAAAATGATCTATCAAATTAGCAAATCAAAAATACAATTAGAAACAATCGGGGATGAATTCCCAATCCAAAGAGGAGTACGACAGGGAGATCCACTTTCGCCCAAGCTCTTCTCAGCCGTATTAGAAAGCATCTTCAGAAACCTAGACTGGGACAATAAAGGCCTGCGCATTGATGGAAGACGTTTAAATCACCTTCGCTTTGCAGACGACCTGGTACTTTTCGAAGAGGACCCAGGGACACTGAAAATTATGATCAACCAGCTAGCAAACGAAAGCCGAAAGGTGGGCCTAACCCTGAACACTACTAAAACGAAAGTAATGACCAACTCAGTAGAAGAGGAAATAATGCTGGAGGAAATACCACTAGAATATGTTACAGAGTACACATATCTAGGGCAAATTATATCTTTTGTAGACCAAACAGAACGGGAAATAAATGTAAGTACTGTAGTAACGTAAGAAAATAATTTTAAGGGCTACTTGTTATGGGGGTTTAAAAAAAAACTAACAAAGTTGGAGTCCTTCTGATTTTTTTCAAACATCCTCAGTCCAAGTCCGTTCTAACAATATGCTAAAAGTGTAATCATGACTTTTAATTTTAAAGTTATTAATTAAATTTCGCAACTAGGGAACTTTAAGCAAAAATTTCAATTTATGGAAATTTAATGAGTTTGATCGTAAAAGGATGGCAAATGCAATAATTTAAAAAAAAAAACCTTGAGGCCAAGGTCAATGTAATGGGCGGGGGTAGATAGCAGACTATCCCTAGTTTCTACCCTAGGCGTATGTACACTGTACAGCTCCCTACCAAACACCCTGTATATTTTATGTTTATAATGATGTTGTACTTTGGAGAGCATGCTTATCTATGGATTTCGGTGGCTGTCTAAGAATACTTATGAATGACACACTCTTAATACAATGGCATAAAGCAGGAGATTTAAAACCTCCAACACCAAGGGTCATTGGGTTGTTCGTTGACTTTGTGACAAAAAATAGTTCTTTTATCATAAGCTACATAATTTTATCAACTAATCATGTAGAAATGAGGACTACCATCATGGTAGTGTCATAACAGTTTTATGGGTTTTAGTGTCGCCAGCAACCTAGACCTATAGCTAAAATGCACACTTTTATCACTTATGTGCTCTCTGAAGCACACCTCCATCACTATCATATATCATCATCATATCATCATCACTATAATCAAACTGGAAAAATCTCATAATAACCCAAGACCTTTTTTAGGGTTCCATACCCAAAGGGTAATCATGAAAACCCTATTACTGAGGCTCGGCTGTCCATCTGTCTGTCCATCCGTCCGTCCTACAGTTATGGGGCTGTATCTCCTGAACCATTATACATAGACATTTGAAATTTTCACAGATGATGGATTTTTGTTGATTCTATAACAACAAATACTAGAAATTAGAATAAAGGAAATATTTAAAGGGGCTCCCATACAAAAAACTTGTTTTTTTGTTGTATGGAGGCTGTATCTCATGAACCGCGAAAGTAAGACAGTTTAAATTTTTACAAATGTTGTATATCTGTTGCTGCTATAACACCAATACAAAAAAATATATAAAATAAATAATTATGGGGCCTGCCATACAAAAAACGTGTTTTTTTGCTCGTTTTTATCGAGAATTGTTTGGTAAAGGTTTAATGGTACGGAACCCTAAGTGCGCGAGTCCGACTCGCACTTGGCCGTTTTATTCTACTTTTAGTTATTAATGCCATGCTAGTAAATATATTCTGAAATAAGCGTTTGTTTTGAAAATTATTTAGAAGCATTACTCATGAATAATAAAAGATAAAAGATTTTTGTTTTAGTGAAACATGTAGCAAATTTCAAAAGCTTCCAAGTTGCCTTACAAACTTTTTCTCTAATATCTATCATTTTGGAGTTGATTAGCAAATAACTTTAATAAAACTGAGTTTTTAGCATTTCAGGAGTAACTCTTGGAGCAAGAGTCTTAAACTTGGGTACTTATAGGGTGATTGTGTCCTAGCAACCTTAAACCTATTTCTGAAATAATAAATTTTTGTCCCTTCCATGTCATCTATACCAGATTTTAAGCATTTGTTTACCTGAATATTGATACTAAGGGACATTTTTTTGAAGAGAGCAAAAGCTGCTAATTGGGTAGAAAATGTCAATGCATGAATCAAGATAACTGATAAGAGTCCAATAACTTTTAGAGCAGGCACAATTGCATTTCAGACAAAAAGAAACCGTCTCACGTATAATTTTTCACTCTTTAAGACAAAAATATGAACGGGCCGAGCGTGAAAAGCTAGAAAAGATGAAAGAAAGGGAGGAGCGGAGGAAGAAGAAACAGCTGGCCAAGCTGATGGAAAGAGATGGATTGGACGTCAACGGCTTGGTGGCTGAGGAAAGAAAGAAGCTGCTAAAAGCACAGAAGAAGTTGCAGGCTGTTAGGCTGATCGAAGAACTGTTTAAGAGGATTGAGGTGAGCAGGGTTTTGTGAATTCATGATACTCTTTAGGGCAACAAGCATTTTAGGCACTAGAAGGACCTTATGGTACAATGATTTTCTGTTGCAACTTCGTTACATTAATTTAATTTGATTTACTTCTTTTAATTTTGCTTTCCTTTAATACTCTTATCTATAATATATTGAAAGGAGTCCGGTACGCTACTAACTATTGCCTTATTTGTGACGCTGGTGTATTTATGCGTATTTGTAAAGTTCTTTATATTCCCAGTTTGAATCGAAGCGAAGTTTCTCGGCCACGCCTTGTGTGATAAAGAGACACTCGCATCCAAATGCTCCCCATTATATGACAGTTGCATATACTCCTATTATGGTGTTACAGCTGCGTCCAGAACTCCAGCGCCAATTGAACGGCTCCGGCGGCGAGCGGTACTACCAAGCCGGGGAAAGGTCAGCCCGCGCGCGTATCGTGGACAAATATAAACGCGCGCACGAGGATGCATTAGAGGCGCAGCGGAGGGATCTCAAACACGCACTTGAGGGTAAGTTCAGTTCGAAATTACCCTCAAATATCTGTAAACGATAACGAAACAAAAAAAACAAACAGACAATTCAAGATAATCAAGTATCGCTGTAAGAACCCCGTTTTAGTGTTGTGAGTCATTATGTGTGACCTCAAAAGTTTAAACAGTTTGTCCATTTTTAGGGTTCCATACCCAAAACGAGACCCTATTACTGAGACGTTGCTGTCAATCTGTCCTTACATCTCGACAACTTATTATTCAAATTCAAAAAAGTACCGTACGTGGTTGAAATAAAAGTGACATTGCCTAGAATGACAAATCCGCCGGTTACCGCCGGCCGACCGTGAGAGCCGTTTGCCATTCTAGCCAATGTCATCTGTAATTCAATTACAGATGACATTGGCTAGAATGAAATGAAATGAACGATAGAGGTCCTTTTCGAATCTGCGGCGGCCTCAAGAAAACTATTGGAAGGGCATAACTTCAGCCACAACAGATCATTTATTTATTTATTTTATTTTATTTTATTTATTTTAGGGAATCTTACAGCTATATTATCAAAAAATGGACTATTAGTTTTAGTACAGTACTAAGCCATTAATAAGGTTCCGCCTATAAAACGACCATAGCTCGACTAGTGTTATACACCTTACTGCTTTGCTAAAATCTTAAATGAAAACACAGAACAAACAAGAAAGTTGAGTGACAGTAGCCATAGATCAGTCAAACAGGTGCTGGACATAGATGTTTGCCTTTCCAGATAATAGACATACTCAACACGCTTGACAGACGGGTTGTCAATGTAGTATTCACAGGGAACGCTTTTCCCATTCCCTGGATGGATTTATCCGTAAGACATCGCGTATTACGTAACCACTTCGTCCGTGTACGTAACAGTGACCTGGACTCCGGCGGCTCAGTCGATAGAGCAGTGGAATGGTATTCCACGGTGCGGGGTTCAAGTCCCTTTTGCAGTGGGGAGTTTTCTTTTAGATAATTAAAAAGAAGTTTAGTTTACAAGCACTCTGTAGATGGCGTTGCACTTACTATGTTACTAGATGCCAAAGCCAAAGGCATGAAAAAAAAGTAATTATTCTTTTCGAATCTATCATCGTTTTTCGCGCTTTGATATTATATTAATTAATACTCGGTTTTGTTTGTACATTGTTTTCGCTGTAGTTTTCGTTAATATGCAGGGAAACCCATGACAGTAAATATTTTTGTGATGCGAGTGATGTAACAATGATTAGTTACGTTTCGTTTTACGATCTCATACATCCACGTTAAAAAATCGAAAAATTATGCGACGTTACGTTTGCGTACCAAGCACAGCGCCATCTATCGAGCGACTAGGGAAGAGTTAAAAAATATATGAAAACTCCCTATAAAATTAAGCTATATCCATTTACGAAATTCATTTTTCTTTTCAGGCCGCATAGTGATCCGTTCAGCATTGGATGTGAAGAAGCCTCCTCGGGAGAAGAGGGATTCCTCCATCAGCTCACTATCTTCAAGAGATGATGACCGTGATCATCACAATCATAAAAGAGTGAAGACTGAAAGACTTACTACCCCTGAACGACAGGCGGAGTATCAGAAAGCCACAGGTACATTTTCCATCAAGTAAAAGTTCTCAGACTTAGTCTGGCTAGATCTGTAGGAGATCAATATAGATTTCATTACATTTTATTTTTACGAAAGGTTAAAGAAGGTAAAATTTTACTAGTGACCGATACTGAAACGAAAAGGAAATGAAAAAGAGTACGGGTTGGTGATAATGAACAACTTTTCGCAAAGAATATAAGTTGAAATATAACTAAGATTTAATACCAAATTTTTAAACGCTTTCCGTGTTAGGTATACAATTTATGAAAACATGCAAAAGCCGCAGGTTCAAATCCTTCCCGCGCTTTAAAATTTTGATGATTTTGATATTATATTTGATAAATAGATTTTCTGCTCGGGGTGCTTTTTGTGTGTTTCTGTATATTTCCATGAAATAAAAAAAATGTATTCACTTAAAGTATTTATTGCCGCGAAATGACAATTTGGTTTCCAGACTAGCGTGTCCAGCCAGGGATGTTTTTCCTGTTTGGGGACGCCACTGGGCTCTCGAACCACCTTTACCTTACCTTAACCTTTACCCTATCCTTTCACTTTCAAACACTCCTTCCTACTTAAAAGATCGCTTCACTTTTCACTCTTCTACTCTAACCCGTAATCTTCGATCCAGCCATAATCTTACATTGAGCATGATTCCTCACAGAACAGAGTTTTACGCCAAGTCCTTCTCTGTGCAAGCGATCAAATTGTGGAATGCCCTACCGGAGGATATCAGACGTGCTCCGTCTCTTGAAAGCTTTAAGGCGCGAGTCAGATCACACTATCTGTCCGAAAAGTGATTTATCACTTATACTGTTTTGTTTTTCTCTCCTGTCCATTTAATCTGTATGAACATGCATATTTCTCTCTAATAATAATGTATATGTATTAGTTTATTGTAATATAAGGTATGTAGTAGTTTACTCATATTGTTATTTATGTAAATATGTAGGTGTTATTGTATATGTATTTTATATAAACGTAAAAGCACTATCCCGCATCTCAAATCTACTCTCCTTTACCCCAAGGTTGTCTGGTAGAAATAGCTACCTAGCTATAAGGCCGCCTATATTGTACTCTTTCTTTTCTATCTGTATGTCCATTTCTTGTTTTTGTGCAATAAAGTATATTTATGTTTATGTTATGTTAACCGAAAACGATTCAACTAACGACGATTTTTGTGTATTGGCACCCGCTTTGACTCTTTCTGTTTATCTTTTGGTTGGCCAGTAGAGAATGCCGCGTGGCATTAGGCCCGCCCTTTGTACTTTCTGTGCAATAAAGTTTAATAAATAAAACGAGCCTTAGGTAAAACGACATTGTGTTGTTGCAGGCATGTACCCGATGGCTGGGTTCCTGCCGTATGGGTACCACGCGGTGCCTCCGCCAGGGTACCCCTTCGCGCTGCCTCCGCCCCAGCAAAGTACGAGGGCATTAACACTAATAAGTTAGACATGTGTTGAACTCGTGTTTAAATAAAAGTCCATACATAAAACGTTAGACACGCGTTCAACTTATGTCTAACTTTGGTAAGGCCCTGAGTGTTTACCGGTATGCTAAGCAACCGAGCCAATTACACCAATGCGTAGATCCTCTTTTTTTTCAGGAAACGTCAAAAAAATTCGGACTTCCCATAGTAAATACAGTCGGCTGATCTGATCGTAATTTTGTATGGGAGATCGAACTTTTTTTTTGTTTCCTGACATGTGTTCCTAGGGGAAAGTTGTTCAGTTTCATGGTCTGCATGCACCCTATCAGTATTCGAAGAGCTGTCCCTTACACCCCGTATAAGTCTCCTTAACTTGATGTTGTAAGGTTGTGTTTGTGCATGAATTGACCAATCATAAACCATAATCATAAATCTCAGCTCTGGGTCAGTAATTGGTCAATTCATGCACCGCTGGGCTCCGCTCCGCACAGCTCCGCCTCAGTGGAGATGCATTCTAAAGAACGGTGTACCCAATACCTATCAAGCATGATCAGATGTTGAAACTGAACAACTTTTAGGATGTATGTTGGGAAAAATATTTTTTCGAATTTCCATTAAAAGTCAGGCATCTGACCAGGAATTTTGTATGTGGGGCTGAATATTTATCTCGTTTACCAATATAGCCTCCGTAAAAAAGTTGTTCAGTTTAATGGTCAGATCATGCCTGCAAAGTTTTCGGAACACCATCCCACCCCGTATTATTTTGCCTTAGTAGAAGAAGACTAACATATATTTTTTTGAAAACTTGCAAAATTTCAAGCGCGGGCATGATACATTACATTAATGCAAGTTTTCAAAAATTGTATACCTAACACGGGAAGTGTTTAAAAATTTGGTGGAAAAACACAAGACAACATATTACTTCGTAGCCTGTTTACTAAACTATTCTTGTGTACTAAATTTAACACTTGAACGTGATGGGTATACAATTTTTGAGACCGTCCTTAATTAGTTTGCAGGCAGGATTTGAACCTTAGACTTTCGGTATCAGTACTACCGACTCCTTTATCGACTGGGCAACTGCGGCTGCGGTTGGTGAAATTATGCAAGTGTAGCGGCGCGGATTGCAAAGAAATATGAAGCGCGCGCCGCACACAGAATGCGCTGACTTCGCTGGATGCATCTACTGCTGACGAGGCGACAACGACAACGCTGCCTGCACAATATAAACACAACACGTCATACTCTTTATAGAAGATTAGCCAATCAGAAGTCAAGACCTAAAACACGGTTACGAAGTTTGTCGAAGACTTAGTATAAATACAAAATCCACGTCCTACCAGTTGGGCCGCGGTCCCCGAGCTGAACACCTCGCTCGGCGGGAATTCCCCTTTTCCATCATGCAGCATTAAGCCAACTGGCTAACACCTCCCCTCAATCATCCTTACACAAGTATATCTTAATGCCAATAACGCGTAGTATGGCTCCATCTATCGGAATAGTTTGAAACTAATTCCCGGCATTGCATAATTTCACCAACTGCAGGTGAGCCGCGGCAGCCCAGTCGGTAGTACTGATACGAGAATCGTAGGATCAGAACCTACCTGCTGACCAATTTTGCAAGTTCCTAAAAATCCTTACTTTTGTTACATTCAGGCAAATATTTATTTCCTCATATGTCATTTTACTGTCTGAGCTCTATCGAATTATAAATAGCACAAAATTGGCTGACAATTCCGAAAAAAAACTGATTTCGGTCTACCTGTTAAGATAAGTTCGGAATAACCAGTCAGTTTTGTTATTCAAACGTTGGTGTAGTTGGCTTGGTGAAGAAAAAGTCACGCAACGCATCCGCAGACGAAATTTTTTTCTATTGACCTCTTTTTCTTTTCTAATAGAGCGAATTAGAGGTCAATAGAAAAAGAAAATACTTTATTATTGTATCTTACTAAGTGTAACGATTATCTTTCTACGTAATTTTACTAAAAGTATGGTTAATACATTTATTTATTTAGGTTCTGACTGACTTACATATTGGCCACAATTCGGGATGTACATTCTCCTTACTTGCCTTAAATTAGTGCTGTCATTTTCCGTTAAATAGGTTTAGAAAAGGATAGGAGATATTTTAGTCGTGTCATGTCTTATAATTTCATGCAAAATACGTGTTATTTGTCAAAATAAGGCGACAATCAAAACAATGGCGACTAAATTGACTAGGAAAGGCGAAAAAGCCCTTGACGTTTTTAAAAATGACAGGACTTAGATATCTTCTAGCCTTTTCTAAACCTATTTGACAAAAAATTACAGCACTAATTTAAGGCAAGTAAGGAAAATTTAAATCCCGAATTGACCTCATTGCCTGCCTTTAGTCTATTTGCCGAAACAAGTGAGTAGAGCGCCATTTCAAGTAGGTTGTTGCATGTGAGCGAAAGGGACAGACGACAATTCTCACCGCGTTTGTGCGTGTAAGTAAAAGGGACAAATGACAAAATCATAATAACTTGTTCTGATGGATAAAGTATACTATATTTTTTATTTGAGATAAACTGAACATTAATAAAATACTGCCTAAATAGGCTAGGTAGGCAGGTAACGTAACGTTTTTATCTGCAGCCGACTTCAGTATGCAGTACTACCACCCGCGCGGGCAGTTCTACCAACCTCGCGGAGATTACGACGCCTCGAGACGTCCCTTCAGGTAATATAAGGCTTTAAAAACATTGGTCGAAATTAGAAATATTACAGCCAACCGGATCAATTTGAATGGGAGGCCCAAATGTTTTATGTTTTGCCCGATGGTCCTTGGGGAAAGTTGTTCAGTTTCATGGGCTGGTTCACCCCTTAAAATATTTGCAGCTAGTATTTTTACATTTCGTATAGGGTAAAAATTTACTTGTGACAAACACGTTAAATAAAATGGAACAGGCACATTGACTTGGTGGTAAGGGAGGTCCATTTTTTTTGTATTTCGTCCTATGTTTCTTGAAGAAAGTGGTTCCTTATCACCAGCCCGTTCTGAGTTTTCGCTAGCGGTAACTAATAAGAATAAGAATAGCATCACCCCATTTCTATCCGAAGGTGTCGTATAAATGAATATAGGATGAATCCCGGGACCGACCCGCAAATATGCAGCAGCATTCCCTGTGAATACAACACCTTGCACTGCGCTCGCAAATCCGCCTGCAAAGCGCGTTTTTTAGCAAATACCCCCCAATAGGAGGAGGTCCATATCTGGCAATAACTGTTGTGGATGTTGATGTTTTCTTACCAAAACTATAAATTACGTTATGTTACTATGGTGAGTAGGTTTTTAATATGTTCATAATTTTACGTAAGAAACCAATATGTCACCTTTTCTTTAGATCTAGAGGACGAGGCAGGGGTAGGGGAGTCCGAATGCCGCATTATGACGGGCCTGGAGCCAGCCATCGGTATTATAAGTAAGTAATTATTCTAGTGCCAAAAAGTTGATCTTTAGTATTCGCAATTATAATCTCCAGTACCCTCAATCATAACCTCCACTACGCGCAACCACAATTTCCAGTACTCGCAATCATAATCTCCAGTACCCACAATCATAATCTTCATTACGCCCTATCATGATCTCCAGTACTCACAATCATAATCTCTAGTACCCGCAATCATAATCTTCATTACGCGCTATCATAATCTCCAGTACTCACAATCATAATCTCTAGTACCCGCAATCATAATCTTCATTACGCGCTATCATAATATGCAGTACCCTCAATCATAAACTCCAGTACCAGAAATTATTCCCTCCAGTACCCGTAATCATAACCTCAAGTACCCGCAATCATAACCTCCAGTACACGCAAATACAACCTCTAGTACCCGCAACTAAAAGCTCCAGTTCCCGCAATCATACCATCCACTACCCGCAATCATAACCTCCAATACCCGCAATCATACCTACCAGTACCTGCAATCATACCCTCCTGTACCCGCAATCATACCCACCAGTCCCGCAATCATAACCGCCAGTACCCGCAATCATAACCTCCAGTACCCGCAATCATGACCTCTATTACCCGCAATCATAACATCTAGTAACTGCAATCAAAACCTCCAGTACCCACAATCATATTTATCTTGTTATTTGTTTTAACGTTTTACTCAACGACTAAAAAACCCTGATAGACGCCTAATGTGTCAATTTATCCAAGCAAAAACTCTGTCAACAAGCTGAGGTGCGCGGGTCGGGGGCGTGGTAATGCGTGCATGCTGATTGGTCAGTGGTCGCGTCATCTCATAAATTATCACGAACCAACCAATACGCGCGCTTTAACATCAGACTTATGGATCTGATGTGTTGCCAGAAAGTATTTGCCCTTAGTGTACCGTCAATCAGGCTGGTTAGATTTACTATTCGCATCTCCCGCAGATACTTCAAACGCCTATCCGAGCAAGAATCACGCAACGAGCACGATGACCGGGACCGATCGCGATCCCGGTCCCGGTCTCGGTCCCGGCACCGCTCGTACACGCGATCTCGGTCCCGCAGGAGGTCCTACTCGAGATCTCGGTCTCGGTCTAGGAGGAGGAGTAGGAGCCAAAGTAGAAGACGCTCAAGGTCTAGAAGCCGCAGGTCCAGGTAAGGATGATATTTTGTGAATTTTTTGTTCTTCGTTAGCTTAAAAGCGCATATAATCTTTTCGTTACTGTTTATTAAGCTTTGTACTAGCTTTTCTTTAGCAGTAAGACTTCGTTTAGGTTCAAAAACCAATGAGCGGCACCGCTGTTTGTGTGGGGAGATGGTTGGGCAACTGGGACACCACGGTCTTTCTTGTCAGAGAAGTGCAGGTCGCATCTCACGCCATTCGTGTCTAAATGACACTATTAGAAGGGCTCTGGTTTCCGCTAATGTACCTTCAATTTTAGAGCCAAATGGGATTTTTCGCTCGGACGGGAAGCGTCCTGACGGAATGACCTTGGTGCCCTGGAAGCACGGCAAGAGTTTGGTGTGGGATGCGACTTGTGTCGACACTCTGGCTCCCTCCCATTTAGGCGCGACTTCTGTTAAAGCAGGTGGTGCTGCAAGTGCAGCGGAGATTTTAAAAAGGAGGAAATACTCGAGTCTGGGGGATGTTTATACATTTGTGCCTTTTGCCGTCGAGACAATGGGCCCCTGGGGCCCGGCTGCCAAGGCTTTCTTAAAAGACATTTCGGGGCGGCTTATCGAGGCTTTGGGTGACCCGAGAGCTGGCAGTTATTTCGCTCAAAGAATAAGTTTGGCAATACAGAGAGGTAATGTTGCCAGCATTTTGGGTACTCTGCCTCGGTGCGCCGCTCTGGAAGAAGTTTTTTATTGGCATTAATTGTGTTTGTTTTGTTTTAACGTATGAATAAACGGTTTTATTAAGATAAGATAAAGATAATAAGGGACTCGAGGGCGTGTATTGCAATTTTAGGCGATGGGCTGACAACCTGTCACTATAGTGATACACAGCTATCTGATTGACCCTCAAACTTTTGTCAGACGTGGTGTTAATATCCGTTTTACGGCCGTTAACGCTCTGCCTACCCCGTAAGGGATAAAGGCGTGATTTATGTATGTATGTCTGTATGTATAAAGATAATTCTTTATTAATAAACTTAATTATAAATAGGTAGGTATCCTTGTACAAATTGATTTTTGTTAGGGTATTACTTGATTCGTTTCGTTATAAGAAAATATAAATTCTAGGACTGTATCGTGCCGACGATTTAACTTCTAACTGGGTTTGCGTCAATGTATGACGGTAGGCCAAAGACAGTCGTGGGTTCAAAACCCGGTCGTCGATAATTTTTCGTTGTAAATTTATAAATCAAAAATCGCTTATTTCTTTGAGAACAGAACTTTACTAGAATCAGTAATAATATCTTCTACTATTAACAAAATTACCAACTGTGTAAAAGTCCAGTTAAATTATTTTTAACTATTTTAATTTTACTTTAAACATTTTTTTTTGTTCATGATAAAAGGAAATAATCAGTTTTGTTCTTTGTAGATTGAACAATTTGGTGGCTCAAGAGGTACAAATGTTAGTCCAGTGATTTATTTGTTAGTATAATTTACTACAAAATTGTTTTTCAGAATCTTAATGTTCGTTTGGATTTTGCTTATATTTTTAATTTAACTTCGTTTAAGAGTGGGTTCAGTTCATCACTTTTTAAGTGCGTACTAGAAAGTGTTACCATTTGTGATATTATTGCACATTAATCACTTTAGTATTAAGATCATCCAATTTCGGTCTGTGAGTTTTATGTCTAGATATGGTACTAATTTGAATAATAGTTTTCTGTGTATGTTCATAGTATGGTTGGTTTATTATATTTTAATTTTCATTGTCAACCTTGCATTTGTTCTATTCGTGAAATTAAACAACATATCTTAGTATTTTTTTGCGAAAAAATGTGTCGAGTTGCTTTGTATTGGCGCTTATTTTTTTGTTTCTTCATAGGGATGTTGTACTTACTAGTCGCAAAGCAGTTAGTTTCAAAACTCAATAAAACTAAAATACATATTGTAATATTTTTCATCTTTGAAACAGCAGTTTGGAACTTTTGTCGCAAATTCTTTGATTTTGCTTCTTTAAGGTAGTTCAAGAGCCCAGTGGCACCCCCAAACAGGAAAAAAATGCCTGGCTGGACACGCTGGTCACCTGGGACCGAATTATCAATTCGCGGCAATAAATACCTACAGAGGTTATTTAGAATCAATAGTACTACAAAGATTATTTAGAATTATTTAGAACCAGGTATTTTCTTCCTGTTTGGGCTGGCCACTGGGCTCTCAAACTACCTAAACGCTTCTCAGTATGTTGTCTTCAGTTCACGAGTAAAGCACATAAAAAAATGTTTTGCCCTCAATATAAAAGTACCAATTTGACTTTATTGTAATACTTGACAGATCCCACCACTCGCGCAGCCGGTCGCGGTCCAGGAAACGCAGCCACTCCAGGTCGCGGCACACGCCAAAAAACCGGTCTCGGACCCGGACCACATCCTGGTCCGGGTCTAAAACTAGAAACAAGCCGGGCGATACCCCGGACAAGCCGCCGGGCCGTCCCGAGAAAGACGCGAGTGTGGACAGCAGTAAATTCGTTTCTCCGGGTAAGTTACAATTTGAATACCAAATTTTTAAACACTTCCCGTGTTAGGTATGAATTTTTTGAAAACTTGCAAAATTCCCACGAAACCGTTCGCACTCAAATACCAGTGTCGCTTATCACTTTCTAACAAATCGCATTGTAAATGTGTGGAATAAACTCCCTGATGGTGTTGTTTCTGCGCCGTCAGTGAACTCTTTTAAAAATAGACTGGACAATTGGTGCAAAAATAATAAAGACTATAAACAAAAATATGCGCGTGTGTGTGTGATCAAATATAATAAAAAAAAGACATTAATTAACAAAACCAACACTGCAAGGACCTATCAGCATGTGTTGCTGCCTGTCCTATAAATAATAATAATCAAATTTTCAAGCGCGGGCACTATTTGAACCTACTTTCGTCATTGCTAGTGACGACGCCTCTTCCATCTGGGCTACCGCAGCTCGTTCCTTGCCCGCCAATTTTGCAAATGTATTTTAATGCCAGTAACTTGCGCTTGATAATATTTTGCAAGTTTTCAAAAATAGTTACAATTTATTCGAACAATTTGCTTGTTAGTTGACTGGCCCGGTAGCGTAGCGGATGGTACCCCCTGCCTGCTACGCCGAGGGTCGTAAGTGCGATACCCACAAGGCACAAATATTTGTAAAGTAAATTTTTCAGATATTTGCGTTTAGTCTGGGTGTTTTCTATGTATAATATGTATTTATTTACAGAAAAGTATATAATATGTAATAATATCAGCCATTTAGTTTCCATGGTTCAAGCTATACTTAGTTTGAGGCTAGATGGCGCTGTGTGAAATGTCCAGGATATTTATTAGGATATTATTATTATTAGTTACCAAATAACTGTTCAGGTTTAGGTAGGATTCTGATAGGACACTTCTAGACATTTGTATCACGTTTATAATCTTTACAAGCAAAAGAAAAAAGACACGCCAAATATTTAAATACTTCAAGAAAATGAAAAACAGCTGTAGATTAGTTGCCGTGTAAAGCCGGTTTAGAATAGCTTCACCCCATTTCTTTCCTGCGGGTGTCGTAAGAAGCGACTATGGGACTCGAAGGTTTCATGTGTATTACAATTGTATGCGACAGGCTGGCAATCTGTCACCAAGTGATACACGATTTTTCTGAAACGGCCCTCAAATATTTGTCAGACGTGGCGATAGCGACCATATTTTTACGCCCGTTAATATTCTGACTTACCCGCAAGGAGTAGACGTGATATGTGTTGTAGATTTCCCATCTCTTTTGGTTTATTAAATTGTAGGAATAGCTAAAGATTAACTACCCCTACATAATATTATTCTGTGGGATTGCCGTAAACCGACGAGCGTGTATGAAAGGTTGATGCATGATGAAGAAGCGAAAGAGGTGTGTCAGGATCGTAGCAAGTGAAAAGATGTAGTCTCTGCCTACCCCTCTGGGAAACGTGATTATATGTATGTATGGATGGATTAACCTAGGAAGTGTACAGTCAGAATCGAGGTATTAGTTAAGGATTAACTACCCCTATATAATGTTAAAGTACTCTATTGGATTAACCTAGGAAGTGTACGTAGGAGCTATAAGCTGAGACACTATACTTTGGTATTATTATTCTACATACATACATACACACATCACGCCTATATCCCTTGCGAGGTAGGCAGAGCGCAAACGATCGCAAAACGGACATTTACGCCACGTCTGACAAATATTTGAGGGTCATTCGAAAAATTGTGCATAGCATAGTGATAAGTTGTCAGCCCATCGCCTAAAATTGCATTACACACCCTCGAGTCCCTAAGTCGCCTCTTACGACTCCCATGGGTAAGAAATGGGGTGATGCTATTCTAAGCCGACATCACACGGCATTATTATTCTTCTGTTTCTATTTTAGGTACAATGCGCCGGCAGCGGTCGAAAAGCTGGTCGTTACCCAAAGAAGGCGAGAAGCGGAGCTGGTCCAAGAGCCCGGAGAAAAAAACTGATTAAGATCTTCCGCTAATAAAGTTAGTTATACAGTTATATTTGATCGTTTCATTTTATCTTAGCACCCGCATCCTGTGAGAATAAGGTGGTCTCCTGCGGTAACAAGTATTTGTTGTGTGCCCTTGGAAATGAAAAATGTATTTAAACTTTAACGGCGATCACACAATATCACGCCTTTATCCCTTGCGGTGTAGAGAGAGCGTTAACGGCCGTTAAATATTAAAAAGTATTTGAGGGCCGTTCCAGGAAAATCGTGTATCAGTATAGTCTTCTTCTTTTCGTGTGGGACACCAAGTCGTCTAACAACTTATAGTGACAGTTTGTCAGCCTGTCGCCTAAAATTGTAACAGAGATCAAAGACTAGAAAAACTAGTGTAAACCCGTCTTGAGTCATGTCGATGTACTTACTATTACTCTTACTACTAAATCAGCCACAAAAATCTACTGCTAGACATGGGCCTAATAGGAGGGTATTTGCCATACCCAATACGCTTGGAAGACGAATTGGCGAGCGCAGTGCAATGTGTTGTATTCACAGAGATCGCTGTTTCCCATTCCCTGGTTACATACCTTAGTCGATATTTACGACACCATAATATTACTTTAACCGCGTCCATGGTCTAGCGGTAGGTATCAGAGTTCGATTCCCGGGGACAAAGATGATACTTATCAATTTGTATTTTTTTCCCCAGTTTGGTAAGGATATTAGGCTGAACCACTTGATTGTTCGTAAGAAAGATGGTCCCGTGCTTCGAAGAGAGATAAGCCGTAACACAACTATTGTCACAGGCCTAGGTACTATTAACATGAAGGGTACTCGAAAAGCTTTGACACAAGGGTTCTTTGGGTTATTCATCAACTTGATATCCTGCACGAAAAAAAAACGTTATAATTAGGCCTAATCAAATTAATAAAAATGATTTCCTTAACAGGACATGACGTCAATAGTTATCAATAAAACCTATTCAATCTTACCTGTCGTTCGTGAATTAAGTATTTCTCATTCCATGAACGGCTTATCTTTAGATTATACAAATCTAGCTTTATTTTTAAACAGAGGTGCGATTTTTGAATCCTGTATCGATACTCTAGAATAAAATTTAGACACGATTCCACAAAACTATCCAAAATTGCTAGCTAAAACTGTCAAAAGCTATAATTTTCAGACTGGTAAATTATGTACCTACTTACTAAACGGCATAAGAAAACAAAGAAGGTTCCGTGCTTCAGATGGTACGTTAAGCAGTCGGTCCCGGGTAAAGTCAATGATAACCGTTACTTACGTTACTTACTTACTTACCGGTTATTCCCATCGACCCCCGCGAATCGGCCCCCGCGGGGGTCGTTGGGAATTTTTTGTCCCAACGACCCCCGAATTCAAACTTTTAGAGTTTCGGGGGTCGTTGGGACAAAAAATTCCCAACGACCCCCGATATTAAAATAAAAATATGAATAATATATTATTGTTTTTCAATGCTAGTATTTTATGTTTATGGTATGTTTTCGAAATTAATGGATGTTTATGGGTTATTGTGGTGTTTCTTCGGTGTTGATGGTGAGTTATCAATGTTTATGGTTGATTTCTGTTATGATGGTGTGTTTACGATGTTTATGGGTTATTGTGGTGTTTCTTCGGTGTTGATGGTGAGTTATCAATGTTTATGGTTGATTTCTGTTATGATGGTGTGTTTACGATGTTTATGGGTTATTGTGGTGTTTCTTCGGTGTTGATGGTGAGTTATCAATGTTTATGGTTGATTTCTGTTATGATGGTGTGTTTACGATGTTTATGGGTTATTGTGGTGTTTCTTCGGTGTTGATGGTGAGTTATCAATGTTTATGGTTGATTTCTGTTATGATGGTGTGTTTACGATGTTTATGGGTTATTGTGGTGTTTCTTCGGTGTTGATGGTGAGTTACCAATGTTTATGGTAGATTTCTATGATGATGGTGTGTTTACGATGTTTATGGGTTATTGTGGTGTTTATTCGGTGTTGATGGTGAGTTATCAATGTTTATGGTTGATTTCTGTGATGATGGTGTGTTTACGATGTTTATGGGTTATTGTGGTGTTTATTCGGTGTTGATGGTGAGTTATCAATGTTTATGGTTGATTTCTGTGATGATGGTGTGTTTACGATGTTTATGGGTTATTGTGGTGTTTATTCGGTGTTGATGGTGAGTTATCAATGTTTATGGTTGATTTCTGTGATGATGGTGTGTTTACGATGTTTATGGGTTATTGTGGTGTTTATTCGGTGTTGATGGTGAGTTATCAATGTTTATGGTTGATTTCTGTGATGATGGTGTGTTTACGATGTTTATGGGTTATTGTGGTGTTTATTCGGTGTTGATGGCGAGTTATCAATGTTTATGGTTGATTTCTGTGATGATGGTGTGTTTACGATGTTTATGGGTTATTGTGGTGTTTATTCGGTGTCGATGGTGAGTTATCAATGTTTATGGTTGATTTCTGTGATGATGGTTTGTTTACGATGTTTATGGGTGTTTATGGGTTATTAGTGTAGATGTAAATGTAGATAGTTTATTCTTTACGTTATATTTTCGATATTTATTGTACATATTGTTTATGGGTGATGCTGTGATGATAATATTCAAAGAGTAAACACACCACCATCATAGAAATCTACCACAAACATTGATAACTCACCATCTACACCGACGAAACACCACAATAACCCATAAACTCACCATCATCATTAGGGTTTCGTTTTTCCCGGCCTTTTTATGTTCCCGGGAAACGGGAATTAATTTTCGCTTTTCCCGGGATTTCCCGGGAACCGGGAAAAATTTAATACTTTTTACTTTTGCTGTTTTTCGATAAGAAATGGAGTTAAACACTTTATTTAATTGTTTAAATTACATACTTAAAAAGTTTAAACTACCATACGAGTACTGACCGAGCCTATCCTGGTCTTTTTAAGCCGCCTCAACAACTTTATTAATGATCAGTGTAACAAATTCAAAACCGCGACCAGGATCGACGGCTTAAGGTGCTCTACGAAATAAATAACTTTATAAATTAAAATATACTGGTCTATCAGCCTGAATTGTCATAAATAAACACTATCGGAATCGAAGCCCAAAATCTTTGGATGGAGAAACCATGGGTCAGACATTTAAAGCACAACATTAGCATTTACGGCCACAACAGTCCACTGCTGCCTACTGCCTTCCCCCATAAGTAGTGTTTTTGCCATACTCACCACGATAGGCCGGCAGATTGGCGAATGCAAGGCAAACTGTGGTTTTTCACAGAGAACGCTTATACAGACGTTAAGTTATACGGTCAGATATTGATATACAATAATAAATAAAAAAGAAATCAATTAGGAATGTCTATGATCCATTTTCATCATCATCATATCGTGAAGAACATCAAATCGAAAAACGACCCAATGAACCTTGGGGTAAGAGTCTTAGTAGGTATTCGTAACTAACTTGGTTAATAACCCCATCTTTGGTGGTTTTCCTATCAAACGACTTGACAGGCGCATCCGTTACGCACTGTAGCCGTATTTGTTTGGGAATAAGATCGAAATTCGCAATTTCCTTTTGTCTGACAGACACATGCTTTACGGTGCTTCAAAAATACGCAGCAACGGACGACAAGTGGGCAAACTACCTAAGTATTCATAGACATCAGCCGGGACGACGGCTGTGCCCTCCGAAGCACCGATCTGTCTTTCTTACAGACAATAAGGTGAATCAACTTGCAATGCCCTAACCCAACAAAACTGGGTACGTTCTCACGAAGTAATAAATTGACAAATATCAACTTTGTGTGTTTCGTTTGAGATTCAAACCAGAGACCTCCACATCCTAAAACAAACGATTAGATCACTAGATCATGGAAGCAGTAAAGTTTTATTATTGTTTAATTTTATAACAAGAAATTTAGTGGTATCTGTCTGTAAATAATTATCAATATGCAGGTTTTTAGAGCATAAAAGCACAATTTAAACTTTCCGGGAATTCCCGGGAAATGAATAAAAATTTCCCGTCGCCGGGAACTAAGTTTTTCCCGGGAATTCCCGTTTCCCGGGTCCCGGGAACGAAACCCTAATCATCATAAACATTGATAACT
This sequence comes from Tuta absoluta, assembly GCA_027580185.1. Lineage (NCBI taxonomy): Eukaryota > Metazoa > Arthropoda > Insecta > Lepidoptera > Gelechiidae > Tuta > Tuta absoluta. The sequence goes on from JAQAHW010000009.1 coordinate 8,966,281, forward strand.
CACCATCAACACCGAAGAAACACCACCATAAACATTGTAAACACACCATCATAACAGAAATCAACCATAAACATTGATAACTCACCATCAACACCGAAGAAACACCACAATAACCCATAAACATCTTAAACACACCATCATCATAGAAATCTACCATAAACATTGGTAACTCACCATCAACACCGAAGAAACACCACAATAACCCATAAACATCGTAAACACACCATCATAACAGAAATCAACCATAAACATTGATAACTCACCATCAACACCGAAGAAACACCACAATAACCCATAAACATCGTAAACACACCATCATAACAGAAATCAACCATAAACATTGATAACTCACCATCAACACCGAAGAAACACCACAATAACCCATAAACATCGTAAACACACCATCATAACAGAAATCAACCATAAACATTGATAACTCACCATCAACACCGAAGAAACACCACAATAACCCATAAACATCGTAAACACACCATCATAACAGAAATCAACCATAAAAATTGATAACTCACCATCAACACCGAAGAAACACCACAATAACCCATAAACATCCATTAATTTCGAAAACATACCATAAACATAAAAATACTAGCATTGAAAAACAATAATATATTATTTATATTTTTATTTTAATATCGGGGGTCGTTGGGAATTTTTTGTCCCAACGACCCCCGAAACTCTAAAAGTTTGAATTCGGGGGTCGTTGGGACAAAAAATTCCCAACGACCCCCGCGGGGGCCGATTTGCGGGGGCGATGGGAATAACCGTTCGTTACTAAACCATGTCAGAAGCCTGCTACTAGTAGTAGGCGGTTGTTAAACACTGACACCAGGGTTCATCGGCTCGTTGGACGACTCGGTGTCCCACAAGATAAGAACAATAAAGCGCTATTTCGAAAATTTACTAGTATGGTTTGCTGCCATCTTTTGAATCACAGGTAAATCTTGAAATTCGGAAAATCGTAGATAAGCTGGTACTTATTTTATTACTTTTCCTAATCTTATTTCATTGAACTAAAGTTACAGGGATGATTTTAATTATAATCGTGTAACTAAACCTGAAAATCACAATCTTGAGTGACTTACAAAATTCGTGCGCTTTAGAAATTGGTTTTTATCAAAGGATTAAAATGGCTAAAAATATTAATCTGCAGATATGATTACGATGTAGGAAAATAATTAAGTAAGTTAATGAAGTAATACATTTTATTCAGTGGTTCAGATATCGTCCGAAAATGAGAGGTTTCACTTTGATTGTATTGTGCTTCGTGGCTGCGGCTCAGGTAACTTTTTTTATATTATCTTTCACTATCGCGTAGAACCTATAAACACTTGGGTGGTTGTTCTGAAGGGCTGTTGATTTCAGAAAGTTCGGAAATACCTAAGTACGAACAAAATAATGGTTCCACATGTTTGGCTGGTTGGTTAAGTTTATTTCAAATTCTGAACAAATGCAAAGCGGTTCTATGGTTCGAAGTACCTATTGAAAACAACTGAAAATTTACTAATCGGAGGATGTATATCTATGCTGCTGTGGCACATTAAATTTAACACTGAACCAAAGAGTATGTGTCTATTATCAGTTGCACATGCTCAGTTTTCAGTGTTTCATATCAATATTTTCTTAACCTACTTATATGTATTTTTAAAAGCTTAGACATCTAACCTAGATTTGTTTTTCTAGGCTCGCAGCGCTCTGCAGGGTAAGTGTTTGAGGACATTAGATCTTTTAATTAAAATAAGGCACCTACTGAGATCAGCACGTGCCAAACTGAACAAGTATTCTGAGCTTAATGAGGCTCTTGGGAAAGCTCATTGAACAAAGTTAATTTCATGTCTTCTGGGAAAAAATATCTACGTCTGGCTATATTTAGAATATAATTCTTAAATTAATTGCGAAAAAAGGGAACTACATTCCCAGAGGTGTCAATAACTTAGTTAAAAGGAGCAAGGCCAACACACAAAAAATGTAACTAACCTGATCCCAACCAGGGAAGTATTTCTTGATTTGGGGATCAATAGAAAGCTCCTATGAGTACCTAGATAACGGCCAAGGATGGATTCGTCTTGTGACAACCGCAGGATCAGTTTAATTTAATGAGTATCTATCGTACTTACACTAAGGTCCGATCGCCTGTGATTTTTATTCAAAATATCTAGGCGATTCCTTTGCGTTACGTATTATGTGCGGTAGACTAGATTACTGATATCATACTACACCTATGCTAAACGCAATACTATACGTATTTGTTTATCTTACTACTACTTAAAAGTAAGTAAATCATGCCCGACGTATTACTTCAACATTCACTAGACACTGATATAAACACCATGTATTTTAACACTTTATTATTGAACTGAGAATGTTTAGCCTTGGTCACTTGGGTTTATCTATACAAGAAAACACAGCGCTATCGCGTTCTAGTTTACTTACAGCGACATCTGTTGTAAGTAATTAACAGAAAGTAATATCTGTAGATGAACCCGCGGCCGCCCAGCTCGGCGAGAACCCCTGGTTTGTGCACCTCCGCATCGCCGTCGTCACCAGCGGTTTCCTGAAGTCCTGTGCTGGCTCCCTCATCGGAAACTCCTGGATTCTCACCGCCAAGAGCTGCGTCGACAACCCGAGGTACGCTATGCGATTGGCTGACCCCAACAATATTTCACATGGCGAGCCTACATTCAACTGAATAGAACGACAGCTACATAAATTCGCACTGGCTAAAAGCGTGTCGGTAAATGTATGGTGGCCGATGAAATTCTAGTAATGATTATAAATTCTATTCTTGAAAAAATGCAAATTTTTGAACATGGCGACGCCTCTTCCATCTGGGCTACCGCGGCTCATTCCTTCTCCGCGAGTTTTACAAGCGTATATTAAGATGGGACGTTTTTCATACTAAGGTAAAATATGGTAAAATGGACTTACGTCTTTAAAAGAGAAAAATTCTAATTAAAAACTCGATGGGAAGTCTCGTGTTGAAATATCATATTTGCAAAACCATAAGATTTCTTTGTTAAAACCGCCACTTTACGCCAATAGATGGCGCTACTGCTGCAAAAAATGATTTTGATTTTATTGTGGACGAAATACTCTTTAGCTTTTGACCAATAGTACTTTTGCGCCAAATTTACGTGTGCCTTCATAATTTCGCATAATCATTTGTTAAAAAATTGCTCTGCATCGCATGTTTTATGTCCATTGAGTTTCAGTTTTTCGTTTGTATGTAAAACGTCCCATCTTAATGCCAACAACGCGTGGCACGGCTCCATCTACCGGGTAAGTTTTATGCCTAATCCATTCTTGATAGATTGAATCTAATCGATGAAAACCCGCGACAAAATTTTAAAACACTTTCCGTGTTAGGAAACTTGCAGATTGCAAGTATTGAATTCTGATCCGTTTGCCGCAGCTCGCGTTTCATCTGGTCCCGCTACGGCGTGGTGGACGTGTACCGCCCCTCGCTGGTGACTGAAGGGAACCTCGTGCGCCTGCACCCCGACCAGGACGTCGCTCTCATCAACATCAACCGCAATGTCGAGTTCTCCGGTAAGCAACAAAACAATCTATTAAAAGGAATGCAAAATGCTTTCCAGAACAACTCGTAAGCCCAGTCGCGCCCCAAAGGCGCAATCGGGCTGGTTGTTTGAACAACCACAAAATCTTCTCCGGGTGAGAGCTCCTGCTCCCCACTAAACAGTCAGGTCTACATTTTAAGTCTAGATTTTAAGGCCCCGAGGTTAGAAACATTAAGAGTCCAGAAAAAAAAACACATTTGCAATATGTGTTTTTTTGTGCGAAACGAGATCAATATTTTATAACTCAAATGACTGAAACAAGGTTCTTACCGCGATACTTATTCTTGTTGAATGGATTTTTAGGGATTCTTGAGTGTCATGTAGAGGGCCCTGAGCTTAATTGAAATAACGTTTCTTTACACTAAAATCTATACCGCTCCAAAAATTAGATTATTTTTGTGTTTATTGAATTGTTCATAATTTCTTATAAATTTTTTGTTAACATGAATGACACTCAATATAATAGCAAGACAAAACGAAGCTAATAGAAGTAATGAACACAACGTGAAACGGAACCTGTGACAAAACTATGGCTGCCACCAGCCATAATATTGAAACGTCAAATTTTCAGTTTAGCACAGCGCCCTCTGGTTTGTATGTCAGAACTATCAACAGAACTGTCATCAGAAAAACTCCCATTGTCCGATATTTCGACCCCAGATATTTCGATATTTTATGATGAATTGGATAAGGGTAACGTAATAGCAACTACCAACGCAACACTTAAGCGAAGCGAGCTGGACACTTCATCAAAATAAGTAGCTGATCCCGATTCCCGAGTGGACGGCGACAATTAAAACCCGACCGATTGCGCCATTAATTAAACCGTTGTTGGGAGTTAGTTCTGAGGCCGCGGCGTATTCTTGCTTCGATCAGGGTTTCTTTTACATATCACTAAGGAAGAAAATGACACGAAACATATTTACTGAGAAGAAAGCACCTACGAATAATAAGAAACATTTCTGGATCTTGAATTTGCTATATTTTTAATAAGTATAGTGCTATTCTATAGAAGATTTTTTTTTAAAATAGGAACCAAATATCACCTTAGAAAGATATGCCATGGTACATAGTACAAGTAGTAGTGGGTCCGAATCAAGTTGTGTAAAAAAATGTGCCAGTATTTCAAGAGGTGAATCAGCCCAAGGACTCGAACTATACTGGAACATAGGTTGAAAGTCGGAAACGGGAAGGCACCACCCATAGTCATTCAGTTATGCTCTTCAAAGTTTGGCTTTCAATCCTCGACCGCCGCGGGTTTGAAGACTTTAGCTTTAAGACTAACTTTATACAGGAAACTTTGGACCTATTCAAAATGTCGTTATAAACAAGTGAAACTTTGTGTGTTCGCCTTTGATGGGGTCCTAATTTGGTGTTTTGTTTGTACCAACCAACCGCCATGTAATTCTTTTTTACCTTTAAAATTATCATTGACTTTGGGGTATTTTAAATGGGATATAAATTTTTTATTAGTGATTGATGCTAATGTTTTTTCTTCTGATGTTGTGTGAGATCTCCTTTAGGTGCTAGTGTTGGAGCCTATTACAAAATTCGTAGGACAGTAAATTTATCTTGAGGGAGATTCTTAGTTGATACTGTATATTTGCACTTATAGCCCTATACGATCCCGGATTCAAGCACTAACCGCAAACAAAAAAAGAAAGATTTCTTATTTTCTCATCCTTTACCTTGCGTGTCGCGACGAACAAAATTTTGACGAATAAGTTGCCATACATACATATATCACACCGATAATCCTTAGCGGGGTAGGCAGAGCGTAAACAGCCGCAAAAACGGACATTTACGCCATGTCTGTCAAAAATTTGAGGTTCATTCGGAAAAGTTTGTATCGCCATAGTGACAGGTTGTCAGCCCATCGCCTTAAATTGCAATACACACCCTCGTGTCCTTTAGTCGCCTTTTACGACTCCCAGGGGAAAGAAATGGGGTGTTGCTTTATTAAATTTAAAATTTTTCATTCAATATTGTATAATTTTTTAATGCCAAATGGCGGGTCACGGCGAGGTTTTTATATTTAAGACCTTTATATATAACCTGCGTACCTCAAATTAATAAATTGATTGATTGATATGTATATTATAATGTGGTATGGTATGATTTAGTATATTTATTAATGTACACTGTGTAATCTTACCTTTATTTTATGCATTACTCTCTTCTTCCCTTTGATTTCTCCTCCACCCAAAGGTTGTCTGGTAGTGATCGCTTTCAGCGATAAGGCCGCCTTTGCGCATTTTTAGTTTAAGTTGTCCTGTTATTTATTTGTGTTATGAATGTGCAATAATAGTAGTTTATGCAACTGTCGTATAATGGGGGTCATTAGAATGCGAGTGTCTGTTTATCACACGAGGCGCAGCCGAGTGTGATAATAGTTTGACACGAGCATTCTAATGCCTAATTATAGCAGTTGCATACACTATTTTATCTACACTCTCCAAAAAAACTCAGAAACACTTTTCTAAACGTACGCACCGGCCATTGCAAGGCCCGATACAAGGACAAATTCAATACGAGAACGTAATATGGCTTGATATGAATTTTTAAAAATCTATACTTTAGCAGTTGTTTAGATGTGGAGTCTTAACAATAACTTAACTAAACAACTGAACAACATCTGAACAACATCTGAACAACAACTGAACAACATCTGAACAACAACTGAACAACATCTGAACAACATCTGAACAACATCGAACCAACAACTGAACAACAACTGAACAACATCTGTACAACAACTGAACAACATCTGAACAACATCTGTACAACAACTGAACAACATCGGAATAATATCTGAACCACGACTAATCAACATCTGAACAACAACAGAACAAAAACCTATTAAAACAACTGAACAACATCCGAAAAATTACCGTACAACAACAACTGTCAGGTGCGGCGGAAGATAGCGATTTGAGTATTGGAAAAAAAAACTTCGTTTCATTTCTCAACTTTATCGTATTAAGAGTTTTGTCATTAAGTCATTACGCTTCTGTAATTTATAGTAAACCCTAGTTTTTATAGGCAGAATGCATAAAGTAGGTCATTATGCATCTGTTTTCGAATTCATAATTCGAACATTATGAGACGAGTGTATATAAAGTGTTTTTATCTACACTCGTCTCATAATGTTCGAATTATGAATTCGAAAACAGATGCATAATGACCTACTTTATGCATTCTGCCTATAAAAACTAGGGTTTACTTTAAATTACAGAAGCGTAATGACTTAATGAGAAAACGCATAATACGATAAAGTTGAGAAATGAAACGAAGTTTTTTTTTTCCAATATTCAAATCGCTATCTTCCCCCGCACCTGACAGTTGTTGTTGTACGGTAATTTTTCGGATGTTATTCAGTTGTTTTAATAGGTTTTTGTTCTGTTGTTGTTGAGATGTTGTTCAGATGTTGTTCAGATGTTGTTCAGATGTGGTTCAGATGTTGTTCAGTTGTTGTTCAGATGTTGATTAGTTGTTGTTCAGATGTTATTCCGATGTTGTTCAGTGTTGTTCAGTTGTTGTTCAGTTGTTGTTCAGATATTGTTCAGTTGTTTTTCAGATGTTGTTCCGATGTTGTTCAGATGTTGTTCAGTTGTTGTTCAGATGTTGTTCAGTTGTTGTTCAGTTGTTGTTCAGATGTTGTTCAGTTGTTGTTCAGTTGTTTAGGTAAGTCACTCCACATCTAAACAACTGCTAAATTACAGAATCTTCAAAAATTCATATCAAGCCATATTACGTTCTCGTATTGAATTTGTCCTCGTATCGGGCCTTGCAATGGCCGGTGCGTACGTTTAGAAAAGTGTTTCTAAGTTTTTTTTGGAGAGTGTAGATAAAATAGTGTATGCAACTGCTATAATTAGGCATTAGAATGCTCGTGTCAAACTATTATCACACTCGGCTGCGCCTCGTGTGATAAACAGACACTCGCATTCTAATGACCCCCATTATACGACAGTTGCATAAACTACTATTACTTACTTACTTGATTGATGCTATTCTAGGCCGGCATCACACGGCAGGTTTCCATACGTATATTGAAATGTTGAAATTGTTACAGACAACATCCAGGCCATTCCTCTGGCTAGCTCTGATGACGACGATTCCATCGACAGCGCCAGATTCTGCGCCTTCGGAGCTCAGGACGATGGTAACGGTAAGTTCCAAAATACAAACGTATATTTCATGTAATGTATATTTATAAATCTATACATACAGGGTTATTTTTATTCAACCCGGAAAATTTACAGGGCGATTCTACTCATGACTCTGAACAACTTTTATCATGGGGTCACCTGCGAAATCGCGAAAAAAAAACCAGCTGTTTCATACATTTTGTACGAGTAGGCATGAATTTCTCTATGGAGCAGCCGTTTTATTATGTTTTTGTTGTTGTTATATCGCGATTTCCCAGGTGACCCTATAATAAAAGTTGTTCAGAATCATGAGTAGAATCAGCCTGTAAAATTTCCGGGGTGAATAAAAAATAACTCTGTTTAATAAAACAGTAAAACCCTGTGTCTGTACATTGAACAAATTTACGAATAACTAATCGTAGGTGGTGTTAAAATAGGATTAGAACACATTTAATTTTTTTTTTTCCAAACTACTGCACGGATTCGAATGAAACTTTCGAGAATATTAATTACCAAAGGAAAATGGCTCATTAATGTAGAAAAGCGATTTAATGTAGAATTTTTAGGCCGCCAGGTACAAAAGTAGTTCTGCATGATATGCGAAAGACAGCGAAACGAAGTCACCATCTTGTAGGTAAATATATAAGTATTTCTTTTAAGGTAGGTACAAGTATATTTTTGATTTAAGTTTATTTAGATATATTTAATCTATTCGTGTGTAGGTTTATTTTATCTTATTAATTATATTCTATTGTGCACGCCTAATCCGCCTGTCTTATAAAGTTTCACTTTACGTAGGTCAGCTGGAATACATTTCTTAGTAGAAAATAGTAGAAATAAGTTGTCCTGTTATTATTTGTATGTGTATCTCTTGTAATGTTTTTGTGTACAATAAACGTAAAATAAATAGATAAAATAAACGAAAAATAAATTAAAAAAGTTTTTTTTTCCACAGATAGATTATATTATTTTCTTTAATATCATTCTTGGTAGAAAAGCCCCTGTAAAGGTTGCGTCATCCATCACATCATGACAGCCTATAGACAGTTTATTATGCCAAAAAAATCATGGATTGAAAAAAAGTGTTTGTTTTGCAGCACCTGGCGAGAACCTGAACTGCGGGGACGTGAACCTTGTCCTTGCTGACAACGTGTACGTCGCCAGCAGCGATGCCATCCAGGCTAGCAACGTAAGTTCCACTGGTTCTTTAAGTTATAAACTTATAACAATAAATATAATAGTAATAAATTCTTTGTTTCCACTAGTTTACCAGTAGAGAATGCCGCATGGCCCTTTGACTTTCTGTTCAATAAAGTATCAAAAAATTTATAAGTGGAAGAAGTATGAAGAAGACTGCCCAGCAGTGGAATAGTATAGGCTAAAAATAAAATAATAATGAAATAAAGATACATACTTATATATATCACGCCTATATCCCTTACAGGGTAGAGTACACCACGTCTGATAACGAAAGTTTTTTATTGTGTATCACCTTAGTGTATGACAGGTTGTCAGCCCATCGATAGTAAAATAAAACAAATAAATAGTGTACCTGATAACAGGGTTCATGGGGTTATTACCGTTATAGTGACAATTGCATGAACCCAAGAATACCACCTATTGTTATGTTTTTTCATAGGTGTGTTTATGAGGGTTATAAGGTTCAAAATCACTGGTACACACGCTGTACCGGAGCGGATGAGCGGTAAATCATGATTCGTTGGATTCGAAAGTAATCCGCTAAGAGCTCAGATCCCTAACTACCTGTAAAAGCTTAGCAAGATGTATTTTAATTAATATAAATTTTCCATAATTATAAAATAAATAAATAAATGTATTATAATATTTCAGTTTGACCTGGGTGCTCCTCTGGTGAAAGATGGCCAGCAGATTGGAGTGCTGACCGCCGCTTCCTGGCAAAACGCCGGATGTAAGTTGAACTCTTCGATAATACGAGCTTCGATAAGTAGGGCAATACTCAAACTCAGTAGGCAACCCAGCTTATGAACAGAACAACCTTCCCCAACGAATATATAAGGAAAATGTTTACTATTGACTCAAGACGGTCTGGTGATAAGGAACAACTTTCCCCAAGAACTAGAGGATGAAATATGAAAAAAAATTACAAAATAAAATATACAAAATTGCTGATCAGCTGATTTGAGTTACTATGGAAGCTCAAAATATTTTGGTCATATTTCGAGTTAAATTAAATTATACCCGTCTCTATATACAGGGTGTTAGGAAAAGGTACTGCGTTCCTTTCAAGGAACAAACCAGTCCATGAAACTGAAAGACTTTCCCCAAGAAACATAGGTTGAAAAATTAAAAAAATTAGACCTCTAATACAAAATGTAGCAGCCGACCAAGACTGGTTGTATGGGAGGTCTACATTTTCTTTTTTTTTATAAAAACTATATAATTTTTTTTTTAATAATTTAAAAAAAGTTTCATGGACTGGTTCATTCCTTGAAAGGAACGCAGTACTTTTCCTAACAACCTGTATAAATGGTTGATTTGCAAAATGTATACACACCAATGTTTTCAAACTCTACAAATTATGTTTTTTTGTATTTTTTAGCATTCGTCAGCATTGCAAGCGTGCGCGACTGGATCGAGAAAGAAATCGCTCAGTCCTAAATGCATCCACAAAATACAGTTTCATCTTCGAGAAATAGCACCGCGGTCTTCCGTCTCTTTCCTACGCAGCGTTGATCGAAGAGTTTCATACAACAGCTTCTGTAACTGACTAAATGAAAAACAATAAAGAATTCTGTGTGAAAATGTGAGTTTGGTCTTTATTTCCTGCGGTAATAAGTAGCCTTAAATTAGTAAGTTAGGGATAAAAAAATGGTTCCCTTTTATAGTTAGATAGGGTAGATAATGGCCACAATTCGGGATGTACATTCTCCTTACTTGCCTTAAATTAGTGCTGTCATTTTCCGTTAAATAGGTTTAGAAAAGGATAGGAGATATTTTAGTCGTGTCATGTCTTATAATTTCATGCAAAATACGTGTTATTTGTCAAAATAAGGCGACAATCAAAACAATGGCGACTAAATTGACTAGGAAAGGCGAAAAAGCCCTTGACGTTTTTAAAAATGACAGGACTTAGATATCTTCTAGCCTTTTCTAAACCTATTTGACGGAAAGTGACAGCACTAATTTAAGGCAAGTAAGGAAAATTTAAATCCCGAATTGACCTCAATGTAGTACTTAAGTAGTTTGATAGTTATTCTGGTAAATGGGTTATTTATTGATTATACAGGTGACGGATTAGGTAGGATGTCTGCAGACGACCGCTTTTATGAAGGACGGACAATCGGAAAGACCAATCAAAAAAATAATCCGTTTTTTTTAAAGAAAAATAATCTAGATATCCCCCTTGTGAAAACAAAGCACTTTCTTTTGGATAGAAAAGGCGCTCGTTTGTTTGTTACGATAGTTTTGACGTTTTACCTGTACGCTTGCGCTCTACCTACCCCGCAAGGGGTATTGTAAGGATCGTAAACAAGGGTGTGTATTGTAATTTTAGGCGATGGGCTGACAACCTGTCACTATGGCATTACACAATTTTCCGGATAACCCTCAAATGTTGGTCAGACGTGGCGTAAATGTCCGTTTTATGCGGCCGTTTATGCTCTGCCTACCCCGCTAGGGATTATAGGCGTGAAATGTGTATGTATGTATGTAAACATCGCGACCACCATCCCACCGAAGTCTGGCGCCAAGTAGCTTGCTGCGTTCCGTCAGTGTGTGGGAGTGCCAGTGCCTTAACAGGCTTCTTCTGGGTGAGCTCGCTCCATCTTAGACTCTGTCTCTGTCCTATGACCTAGACTAGAGTCAAGAGCAAACCCATCATTAATAAAAAAAAAAACAAGTCAAGTACAGCACAGGCACTTTCGCGTTCATAACATACCAGCCAAAACAGTCCGATGTTTGGCATGGGCCTTCCCATATTATCTTCCCGTATTGCCATAATCGCTACGCATTCATAAAATCACTAGATAAAATAGTATAAAATAAAGTTGATACCCGTGTCTGTCCCTATGTCACTACACAACGGACTTTGATACGTTTAAAGAATGTATAGATTGATTCAAGTAAAAGTAGCTTTTACCGCGGGAATAAACTTTATTTCTGTAGGAAAACGGAAGCAGCGGGTGGAACTGCTTAGCGGGGCCGCTGATTATGTATGAATATGAATTTTTGATCGTGACCCTGGGGAAGGCCTACGTCCAGCAGTGGACTGCAATAGGCTTATGTATGTATGAATTTAGCTTCGTATTTCGTCAAGCACGGCACGTTACGTAAAGCCATACTCATTCATGCTCTTGTGCGGTATCAGGTACTGAGGTTTGTGGTTTGGCTACCGAGATACCAAGATTTATTGCAAGTTCCCACCGTGTGAATGGACGTTTGCAACATTGTATATCTAATCTACAACAACACGTTCGCGACAACTTTACAGTGTTTCAGGTGGCGATTATTGTCAGATTTGTTCATGTATCCGAACTTAAGTGTGGACTGTTTGCTTCAGATACAATTGTTGCGAAACTTATAAATGTAGAGGTATAGGTACGGGGTGTATGGGACAGCCCTCCGAATACTTATAAGGTGCATGCCGACCATGAAACTGAACAACTTTCCCCTAGAAACATATGTCAGGAAACGACAAAAAAGATAGAAGTTCCATACAAAATTGCAATCAGCTAACAACACTTACGATCTGGAGTCAAAGAAATTTATACGTTTCCTGAAATATTTTCTTATTTTAAGTTGTTCAGTTTCATGGTCTGAATGCACCCTATAAGTATTCGGAGGGCTGTCCCTTACACCCTGTATATACAATGTTGCGATACAAATGTTGCCAAATGAATACACGCCTTTACTCAGCCTATAAAAATGAATAATTAGGTATATCCTTTTTTTCTGAACTCTTTGATTTTAGCCCTGGGGCTTTGAAACCTATACCTGACTAATTGTGGGGAGTTAGGGCTCACACGGAGTTTATGTGGTTGTTTAAACAGACAGCTCAATGTCCCCTTTGGGCGAGACTGAGCTTAGGAGTTGTTCTGGGAATAACGGATACGGACTGAAACAATTCTATTAATTTCGTATTTTATTCCTAACTACAAAGTACCTATTTCCAAAGACTTCACGGCAAAAAGTAGAGCGTTAAATTGTTGCAGATTTAGAAATATTGTAATAATTTTAGAAATAGACAGAATGACCACAAATTGTTTACAATTGATCAGATGTTAGCAAATGAAACCACAAGCTACGCTACGCCATAAACTGCTTTATTGAGGCAACTAAAGGAAATTAATGTTGCTTCATGTCAAATGACCAGCTGGCAAACCGCGCAGTTTATCCCCTTAAAAAACTGGAAACAACCAGAAATAATCTCACAAAGTCATAAATTTAAATATATCTTACTAGATTTCCACCCAGCGGTTTCACTCGTTTTCCTGTGGTAATAGTTGTTTTCCTGCGGTAAAAAATGGCCTATGTGTTATTCCAGATTATACTCTACCTGTGTTCCAAATTTCATCCAAATCGGTCAAGCCGTTTGAGCGTGAAGAGGTCAGAAACATACATACACACAAACTCTAAGATTTACAATATTAAGTACGGATGTATAAATTAATTAACCATTAGAATACTGAACCATGCTAGACGTGCATAGCAGTTATCCTTACGGGTTTGTGAGGTATGGCTCTATTTACGTGATCTTGATCGTGAAAAAACATAGTAAGTAAGTAAAATAGCCATACACTTACCTTGCCGACAGGGCCCTATTCGGCATGCATTGTTTATTATCTTCAGTTTATTGTAATGATGCCCTTATAATAACCAGCAATGTATGCCAAATCGGGCACGGGCGGCAAGGTACGTACATTTACAAAAAAGGCAATTGCATTGTAGGAAATGCACTTGTCTGTCTTGTAGACCAGGACCGTAAAGGAGGTTCGTTTGCATGATATGGGGACCGGATTCTGGCTTTGATATGCGTTTTTGTAACCCTTGACTTTAATTTGACAAGTTTTGCCAGGGTCAAAGATGGCGAAATGTTTTATTTAAAACCTATGAAATGATATGAAATGCAAGGGCTTTACGATACAATTTCAAAAATATATTAAGAACATAAACAATTTAGCATATCACTTCACTACATAGTATAAAATAAAGTCGCTTCCCGTTTGGTGTCTCCTTATATCTTTAGAATTACCCAACGGATTTTGATGCGGTTTTTTTTATTAGATAGAGTAACTTGAGAGGAAGGTTTATAAGTATAATTTATTCTGGGAAATTGTCACGTTCCCATGGGAAAACGGGTAGCCCAACTGGTAGTAAACTTTTGACCCCCTTTTGACACCTTTATGGATTAAAATTTCAAAAATGCTGAAATACGTATTCAATTATTTTAAGGAGTCTAATCAGAAATTTTGAAACAGATCACATTTAAGATAAAAAACTTTCATACAAACTTTTAACCCCCTTTTCACCCATTTCAAGGTTAAAATTTCAAAAATGCTGAAACACGTGTTTAATTATTTTTTAAGTTATTAGTCTAATCACAAAGGAGACGACGAAAACGGTTTTAGAACTCCGACAATAATAAAAAATATATCTCAAAATGTTATTAAAACATATATTCAGTTTTTATGTAAGTACCACCGTTTTTTTTATATTTAATTAAAACAATTATTGTACTAAAAATAAAACGAACATGCAGTTTTTTTGTTTTTGGGTGTACTGACTACATTTAACATAATCAAGCTATTTTTTCTGGTAATTATTCTGTAAAGACTGCACGACTACAATAATTTTTCCGTGTTTTATTTAGAATTTCCTTAAATTCTTGTCCCGAAGTAATGTTCGTTTCATCGTTTAACGTTTTTATGCAGGTCCAAGTCCAACAGACAAGAGCGGTATCTTTTCATAGCTGATATATTTTTTTATCAACATGACACTTGCCGTCACGATCCACAAATTATTTTTGGCTTTGGAACTCAGTTTTTTTGTCTATGTAAAGGCTATCCCAGGTTGAATGCGAATATACGCGCATTGCATGCAAGCACCAGTTATAACTGCACTGGTTCTAATGCATATAATATGTGATGGGTCGTTTGGTTACCCCACCTTGCCCGTGTTCTGAAATACCGTCAAGATACCGTGTGTCGAGATAACGTGTGTGTGAAGATAACGTTTCGAGATACTAGGTGTCGAGATTAAGTGCATATCGAGATACCGGGTGTCGTGATACGGTGCATCTCTGGTAGTCGTGTTGAGATAGCGTCATGTCGAGATAACGTTATCCACTCTAACCGGGAGTGTGCGTGCACGCAAGCCACGCGCCGCGACGCAACTGGTCTGTGCTAGCCTTTATAGGCAAGGCACCCGACAGTTTTTTGTTGTAGGATTTCTGGCATAGATAAAAGTCTTTTAGCGGCACCCGGCAGTTTACAAAAGTGTTGCCAGCATATTCATTCTAATTACCATTTAAATTATTTAAATCACATTTTAATAAAAAACGGTTGTGCTTTTTATATATTTGTCTTATATTTTGTGCTTAATTAAATATGTACTTTAAGCCTGTATAACTCTCATTCCTGTCGGAGTTCCAAAACCGCGCTCCATAGATTTTTTGGTCGTCTCCTTTTGAAACAAATCACATTCATTTAAAAAAACGAACTTTCATACAAACTTTAAACCCCCTTTTCATCGCTTGGGGATTAAAAAAAACGGAATTTAAAGTAAAGTCGCTTCTCACGTCTGACCCTGTCTGTTTGTTTGTATGCTTAAATCTTCAAAACCACTTAACGGATCTGGATGAAGTTTTTTTAAAAGATAGAGTGATTCAAGTGGAAGGTTTTTATGTATGTATGTACCTATGTATAATTTATGTCGGGAGAAGATCTGTTTCCCGTAGGAAATCAGTTAGCAGCGGGTGAAACCGCTGGGCGGGCCGCTAGTAATAATTAAATGATTAAATGGACCTTGATGAATTGGCTTTTATTTTATCGTCTAACCGTCTCGTAAAGCACTTTCTTTTGTTACCCCGCACTACAGGTTTAAAAAAGACATTTTGTAATTTTTGGTCAAATAAAGTCAAGAAGGGTTAGATCAACACATATCAGCATCTGGTCCTCATTTTATGCAAACGAAATTCTGGCTTCCGCCTGCACTATACAAATTCCAAAGGCTGGCTTGATCCAAAGTCCATCGAAGTTCATGCGTTCGAGCCGTAGAATTCGGCTTCAGCCTTTGAACTCGGTTTTATTTCAGTAAGAATATCTACTTATACTTATTATTTTTTATATAATATTTTCTTGAGTTTGCACAACTATTACTCATCACAATAAAACAATTTTAAACGGATTTAAGTTGTGTTTATTTTGGATTTAACAATTCCTACGCTTCGAGCTCCTTACAGAGCCTGTGGTCACGGAGGTGTTAGACGTCATTATTTAGAATAGAAATTATGTTTGTTCTACCGCCATCTATTTCTTAATTGCCTAGCGTAACGTCCGGGTTCTACACAAAATGCTGAAACCGTATCTTGTGTAGTAGGTCTAACAGTATGTTGGATCTGGTTCTTTTGCTGTGTAATCAGCGGAGTCCAAGTTGATGAGATTCCCCATCCAGTATCTCTGTTGAAATTCGGATGCTTTTGAATTTCTATGGCTGCCCGTACTTTCCTAGGAATGAATCTCTTCTCTCTAATACGTAGGAATACGTCTATCCAAAATAAACACAACTTAAATCCGTTTACAATTGTTTTATTGTTATTTTTTATATGTTACTGCAAAGCACTGGTCTTAGTAAAAACCTTATCAAATATATTTTTCAAAATGAGTAGTGAATAGAAAAAAAATTGTAAGTAACGAATACTAAATGCAAATACTTAGGGAAAATTTAACGCAAAATGTGGGTTAAGATGACAACGACCGGACCTTGTGTTGTCGTAATCAAATGAACCTACGAATGGACAGAGACGGATTTAGAAATAAACAAATAATTAGTAACAAATATGTATTTGCCGTGTTATGTCGGCTTAGAATAGCATCACACATTTATTTCCTGTGGGTGTCTTAAGAGGTGACTAAGGGACTCGAGGGCTACATTAGTAAGTATTGAAATTTTAGGCGATCGGCTGACAACCTGTCACTATGGTGATACACTGTTGCCCAATGTATAAGTACCCATTTAAGGCAAGTGTTGTCGTGAAGGGCCTCGACAGTGGTGCCACTTCACAAAAAATATTTTTTCGTTATAAGAACAAACATTCTATCAGATTGTCCGTTGCTCAAGTTTTTAGTATTATCCTTCAGTAAAATTAGAACCTTCAAACTCAATGAAATATTTGCTGTTATTAAAGTTATGGCAAAAAGTGCCTAAAAACGGCCACTTTTGTTATCAATTGCCTTTCATTGTTATTGCTCTACAAACGGAAACGCCTATCCATTATGAAGGTGTGTTTATTTGTTGATCTGGAAAAGACAGACTATTTTTCTTTTAATGCTTCTTCTACATCATTAAAGAAGTTATCCCTTTTTTTAATGCTGTATAAAATATGTTCACGACTAAGGTATCTGGTGGCAAATTTTCGAGGCATTTAGCGAGTAATTTATTGTAACTAAATTCTAAATACATCTCTTTGATTTCACAATTTGCAAAATTAAGATGATTCGTTATTGCGATAAGTAGGTAAGGTAGTTACTTAATCTTGTCAACGATGGACTTTGAAGATTGGAGATAGATGGGTGTGCTACTTTTAGCGAACAATTTTGTACTGGTTATTTTTATAAAGGTGTAAAAGTGTAAAAGTGCTAAAAAACGGCCACTTTTGGTATTAATTGCCGTAACTTTAATTACAGCGAATATTTCATTGAGTTTGTAGGTTCTGATTACACATAAGGATAATACTAAAAATGGCGTGAAGCGGCCCAGGATCGGGACAAGTGGCGGAAACTCGTATCGGAGGCCAAGACCCACTTTGGGTCTCTGGGCCACAGGAGTAAGTAAGTATAATACTAAAAACTTGAGCAACGGACACTCTGGTAGTTTGTTTCTATAAAGAGAAAATATTTGTTTGTAAAGTGGCGCCATTATCACGGACCTTCACGAGTACACTCGCTTTAAGGTAATTTTATGTGCTGCTCATAGAATAAAATCAAATCTTCATCGAGCCGGGCAAAACCTAGTCCGTATCCAAAATAACAAATGTTTACAAAAGTAACAAAAAACAACATCCGAAATCCGGATTCGTCCCCTCTATTCCTATGGCGAGATTCAAACTTGACCCAATGCGTGTACTTAGAATTCAAATTGTACGCGGTAAGCTCAGAGCATGAAAATGTTTCTGAGGAAACCCTAGTAGCAAATATAATGGAGGCATGAAAATCTCGTCGCTATCAGAGTTTGGGGTGGTATGGGATCTACCTCCTAGCGGTCCACCCCGGGCAACGGCAACACAGGCTTGCCTGTGGATAAGTCCGGCTGAACGATCCCACCAAGCGGTGGAAGGCTCCGTAAGGGGCCGCCTGGCTCGCGACCACCATCCCACCGAAGTCTGGCGCCAAGTAGCTTGCTGCGTTCCGTCAGTGTGTGGGAGTGCCAGTGCCTTAACAGGCTTCTTCTGGGTGAGCTCGCTCCATCTTAGACTCTGTCTCTGTCCTATGACCTAGACTAGAGTCAAGAGCAAACCCATCATTAATAAAAAAAAAAAAAAAAAAAACGAGTCAATTACATTACATTGTTACAAAAACATAAGTTATGTACTGGCCACAATTCGGGATGTACATTCTCCTTACTTGCCTTAAATTAGTGCTGTCATTTTCCGTTAGATAGGTTTAGAAAAGGAAAGGAAATATTTTAGTTGTGTCATGTCTTATAATTTCATGCAAAATACGTGTTATTTGTCAAAATAAGGCGACAATCAAAACAATGGCGACTAAATTGACTAGGAAAGGCGAAAAAACCCTTGACGTTTTTAAAAATGACAGGACTTAGATATCTTCTAGCCTTTTCTAAACCTATTTGACGGAAAGTGACAGCACTAAGTTAAGGCAAGTAAGGAAAATTTAAATCCCGAATTGACCTCAATACTTTGATAAAGTGTCGGCTGTTTCTTGAAGTTCAGTGCGCGCCAAATCTAAAAGCGATTGCGACGAGTTTTCTTTGCCGTAATTCTGGTTGGTTGAGAAGGCTTCTCTCTGTATTACTGCTTACATTATTTTCTTTTTTTGAGCCAATAAGTGTGTCATATACAAGGTACAGTTTTTTTGGGCACGCCGCAAGTCTCATTGCGATGAGGTTTCCATGCCTTCATTCTGGTTGGTTGAACAGGCTTCCCTCTGTATTACTGCCTATTTCATTATCTTGCTTTGAGGCGATAAGTGTGTCATACTCTGGCCAGTGTATGACGTGCGTCGTCGGCCGGCGCTTCGCCCGGCCCTGCAATCGCACCAACTTTCTCTCTTACAGCGGATTACAGCATCGCATTGCGCATGCGCATGCTGGCCGCTAACGCATTCGGCCGCGCGCCGACGCCATGACACCGCGCGCGATTCCAAATTCAAATCTGACAGCTCTATTATTTTTCTATTTCATGGTTTGATTCAAAAGAACGGTTTTAAAAGATGCCAGTTTTGTTCCTTCCTAGGCAGCAAATGTGTTTAATGTGCCAGTGTCAAGTTTAAGGTGTACAGTGCAGTGTTTTAAGCTTTTTGGATAAATGGTCCCCTTGTATGCTGCGGGTAGTCAAAGATTAGATTTTGGTTACTATACGCTCAGTGAATAAAATATATTAAAGATCTGATAATATTGTGAAACAGTGATAAAACTAATTATAGTGTTGCTTTAGTTCTAAAAAGTTTTAATATTTTTTGAAAGGAGGAAAACGAAGTCTGGATAAAAAACTGATTTGAATGTAGAATTTCCAAACCGTAAATTTCTAAAGGACCAAAATTTCTAGCAGCTTGTGTTCTTTACAGTTTTAATATAATGACTTGAAGTGACAGCAAAATGATCGGCTTTAAATGGTCCATGGTACAGTTGGTTCTGTTCCTCGCTTGGGCGTTGCAGTATTGTACCTTTGGGAGTCCAATCCTGTGGTACTTACTGGCCACATGCCTGGTATTTTCCGTGGTCGTGGCCGTGACGACCTATGACCATGACTACTGGTCTTCTCGGGGGGTCTTTGCCCCCCCGGCGTGGCCTCTCGTGGGCCATATCAAGTCCGTGGTGATGTTTAAGGAGCAAGGGGGCATGTGCTTCAAAAGGATCTACGAAACGTATAGGAACGAAAGGTTTTTGGGTGAGTTGTTATGTTTAATTAGATTTCTATTAAGTAGACCATTTTTGATCGTAGGTAAAGTACATTATTCTCAAACTCTGTAATTTGTGATAATATGTAGCATTCTGACAAGCGAACAACCGATCTGTGCCATATGTTATTGAACTACAGGCTACAAGCCTACAGGTGAAATTATTAGTACATTGCATTTCTGTTAATATTCCTGGTATCATAATGGCTCACCGACTACGCAATGCGCAACGAATCTCGCCTGTAGTTTGATAATTTCGGGCACAGATATCTTCTCATACAAAAGACATCAACGCGTACATACAAGTTTTATTATGTAGTCATAAAAGTTTGGAGTGTCGATGAATGAACCGTACTGCACGTAGGTACTTTAAACATAGTAAAAGTCAGTAAGTAATATATTATCACGGCAACCACGGCGACGGCGGTGCGGGACGGCGGCTCCTCAAAGCTCAGTCATATAATCTCGCAGACACAGACGCAGAGGCGGCGGCGGCGCTAACTGCACGCAACGTGACCTTGTCCGACCTCTCACTTTCGTCACACACACACAGGGTTGCCGGATTTTGAATTTCTTAAAAGGTCATTTAAGACGAGAACAAGATTAGAGTACCATTGATTAAATACCTCTATAGTATAGGGTGAAAGTTAAGACGAGAACAAGATTAGAGTACCATTGATTAAATACCTCTATAGTATAGGGTGAAATTTTAAAAGTGACTGATACCGAAAATTCAGGATGGGCTGGTGATTGATAAGGAACGACTTACCAGCAACATAAGCCGCATTTCATAAAAATTTGGATCTCCCAAAATGTACTTACCAGCCGACCAAGTCAATTTGCATGCTAGGTCCATTTTTTTCTAAATATTTCGTTCTATGTTCTACTAGCTGTTGCCCGCGACTTCGTACGCATGGTGTAGTGACTTGTGAGTTAGTGAAGTTGATGTATGCATATTGTTTAATATTAATATCATGTTTGTATAAAGTTTTTTCTCTTTAAGATGTGCAATGAATAGGTACTGGTTAACTTGTTTTTCGGTTAGGTACTTGGTTTTGATACTATGGACATCAGCTACAAAACATCATTATAAACTACTTTGGTAGTTTTACCATCGGGTGCTAAAACGTACAAATTTTCAGGAGAACTGACTCGAGAGCAAGCGACATATAAACAGGGAATCGTAAGACCTACGCCTGCGGCTTTCAGCGTCTGTCCTTGCGATTTGTTTACAGTCATTGCAAAGAAAACGCTGACGGGAAACTGAATGCCCTGAAATTGAAATAAAAAGTTGTTGGGAATGAGTGGTATACGCGCCACAACCAGTGAAAATATCCGCCTCGAATACATTCATCTTTAAGCTTAAGATCTTCAGTCTGGTTCCATTGCACAGCTTTGGCGGAGTGAGATTGCAACGAAGCATGATAGGAACACCAAGTTTAAGTAATATTTGGTGTGCAGAAAGACCATTCGCACTCAAGGAGTTTAGGAATTCTATTAGGTAGTTAGTGGCTTTGTCTTGATTCATAACAGTGGTAATTGACGCGTATACCACCATATCCCCAGTGATTTGTGACATAATGGTATGGTTTATTGAAGCAGTCTGATCATTTTTGGGTGCAAAAATAGCTCTTCCACGTAGCTACGAATCTTTCTTTTGAAGGAAGGAATGCTCGCCATACACAGAAGAAATGATTCTCTTTAGACCAGAAACTATTTGGCAAAGCGTTTCAGGCAGACTTACTTGACCGTTATCCTCTGGTAAAGTACCTCTGCCGAGTTTTAATAAAGCTTGTGAAAACTCTTCAGCCCGTGGATTACCTCCGAGACGGGTTCGCATGATCACCGTCATGGTCAGCTTGTGAATTTGTGGCCAAAGAGCCGATGATTTTAGTGAGGCATTCACCTCATCAGCCCTGGTACCTCGAGTAACAACTGGAAGTGTTTGGCGAAAGTCACTAGAAAAAAGAACAGTGATATGGCCCATGGCCCTATTATCTCTGCGTATGTCTTTCAAAGTCCTATCCATAGCTTCTACCGCTTTTTTGTTGGCCATCGTACACTCGTCACATAACTACCAGACAACAATATCAGAAAACCTTTAGCTTGTAACTATTACGTGATACAGCACATATTGGAGTATCGTCACAGAATAATAACTAGTAACTAGCGTTACAGAAGCTTTACTTCGCAATGGTTTTCAAAGAAATATGTACTCAATCTGATAGACAATATGATTTAATTTAGCTCGCGTTCCAGTCAACCACGTGTTCATTTACATACCTGCCAAATATTTTTTTGAGGGAATATGAGCCGCGGTCTAGGGTTGCTTACTTCGAGAAACTACTTACGCCATCTAACGCACAACACGAGCGTTTACTCCTACTTTTGGCGGGCACGCAGCAGGCAGCGACGAGTACGTTCATGTAGTCTAAGACCTAGCAGCATAATTGTATATGCTATACGATTATTGCCGAAGATTTAATTCAATGAAGTAATAAACCTGCAATAGTCCTTGCATTAGGCGGGTGCTGGCTCTGGGTGTACGAGTACTTCTATAGTGCAGACAGAGCAAGTATCCGCTTGATGTACACATCACAACACATTATTTGGTATAAAAAAGGCCTCTGTGCTGTTGGCTTTGGCCCCACACATGCTTCAAAGGATCGGGTCCCTGTGGGCCCGAGATCCGAAAAGAATACCAACATAATAATAATAAAATGTATACTAATAATAATAATATTATAATGTATACTATTTTTTTTCCCGTGGGTGTCGTAAAAGGCGACGACGAACAATTTTAGGCGATGGGCTGACAACCTGTCACTATGGCGATTCACAATTTTCTGAATGACCCTAAAATGTTTGTCAGACGTGGCGTAAATGTCCGTTTTTAGCGGTCGTTTACGCTCTGCCTACCCCGCAAGGGATTATAGGCGTGATATATGTATGTATGTATGTTTTCGTCTGTCCATCTTGCAAAAAATTGTCGAGAAAGTTGAACAAATAACGCACGCGTGTGACTTCTTTCGCTTGCGGCAGCCCGCTAGATTAGCCCTTTCGCAGTGGCCGGCGCCTGGAGGTATGTTTTCAATACCTACACGCGGAGTGACACAGGCCTGGTATCGTTTGTGTCCAAATCGATTGGTATTTTGAAAGTTGTATGCGCCGTTTTCTCTCCTGGAAGCAGTGTGGCAGCGATACTTGAAGATACTACAGCAGGGTATTTCTCCGGATCATGCAAATTCATGTGATTTCTCTGGCGAATTTGAATTTTGAGTCAATTGAATTAATACCAATGGATATTAAAAATATATCTCATAAGATAAAAAATTATACCTTTGGCCCTCGTTTCTCACTTATAGTTCCAGAGAAAAATAAGTTTAAAAAAATCTCACCAGAGAAATCAATCAAATAGGACAGAGAAATCAAACTCATAACTTTAATTTCGTTATTTGTACCATTTATTAATGTCAGTCATTACATATTGATCGACATGATTTCTTAAAATTATTAACGAATTATTTAAATCAAAAGCTATTACTAACATTAACAACTTATTTATTGAACAGCCTTTATTGATGGAGATCTTATTCTCATTTTTTATAATCTATATTCATATTATAACTATTTGTTTTAACATGTAGTTCTATGAGTATAATTAACAACTATTATTTTTCTTGTCAAATAAAATATTTGTAAAAAATAAACGATTCAAAATATCTTAGATTGATTTATCTGGCAATCACTTTGATTTCTCTGGCATTTTCGCCAGAGAATCCAGAGAAATCAATGCCAGAGAAAACGAAAAGTAGTGATTATTTAGAATAACCCTTAAACCGTAAAAGCGAATATAATCGTAATTACACAACCAGCTAACCACCCAAAATGCTACATTTCTTGAACAAAATCACAACATTATGACCGGTCAATCAATTATTAACTTTGGCAGAGAACTCAAATGTATAGGTGTACCAAAGCCAGAGAAACACTTGCTTGCCTCGATGAATCCAAAATGTAACAGCGAGTCACGCGAGCACACACTCCCCCTGCTGCGGCTCTACTGACTCTTGAGCAGCCGGGATGCCCACAGCGTACGTCTACAAAGAAGTGATGTGCGCGATGTTTTTTATGCGCCAGAGAATCCTAGGATTTTACGCGGACAAAGTCATTTTATTCTCTAACTCGCTAAACGATTAGATATTAATTGTAGTTAAACTAGAACATATAGAAGGTCTGTGAACATCGTCACAAATTCGTATCATAAATAGTTATCGAAATAAAAACCCATGAATGTAGCAAGTCGACTTTTGGACACGCCAGAGAGCATCAATTTGGGGGGCATTTTTATTTTTTATAAAAAAAGTGTAATATCCCTATAATTTTTAAATGCTTCTCCAATCGTATTAAAAGCCGTACTAATCATATAAAAAATACTGTTCCTCATTATAGCAAGATGTGCATATTTTAGGCCAAGACAATGATTTATACGGTGCTGAAGAAAGACCCAGCAAGTGCAATCCTTCCTTGCCTTCTGATCTCTGCAAAAATGTTTAAGGCGAGTGTAACCGTGAACGACCTCGATAGTGGCGCCACTTCACAAAAAAAGATTTATCTTTAAAGAAACAATCTATCAGAATATCCGTTGCCCAAGTTTATACTTACATACGTATATCACGCCTATTATCTCTTGCAGGGTAGGCAGAGCGTAAATGTCCGTTTTTTCGGCCGTCTGACATATATTTGATGGTCATTCGGAAAATTGTGTATCGCCATGGTGACAGGTTGTCAGCCCATCGCCCATGTGAAAGTCCCTTAGTCGCCACTTACGACTCCCACGGAAAAGAAATGGGGTGATGCTATTGCAAGCCGGCATCACACGGCATAGTTTACAATACTATATTATTATTTTTTTTAGAAAACCTGCCGCCTGTCAGTGGCTTTGTTATATAATTTTGGAGAAAACATTTCATTAGCGGGTTTCACAAAACCGGCGACATCTATGAAGTAATTTTAAACAAATTTTACTCTAAAATGTTTGATTCTAACTAATGAAGGTATTTATATTTTTTTAGGTTCCGTACATCAAAAAGAAACGTACAAAAAAACGGAACCCTTATACGATCAGTTTGTTGTCCGTCCGTCCGTCCATCCGTCTCGTAAGACCATAGTATAAACATGGAAGTACGTTATCTTCATACAAACGCACCGCGCGCGGCTTGTTTGTGTGCGCGATAGTATCTATGCGTCGTCGCACGCACACACGGAGACATCTCGGGTGGTTTCGCACTGCGCTTCGTCGGGGCCGCTAGTCGACACCGCACGATGAGTCACGCGTCACGCTTACCAGTACCGACCGTGAAACCACAATTTGTAAAATGGTTGATTGTAGCAAAAGAAAGTATTGCTGTGTCTAAATTATTTATCAATTCCTGATTTGTGTCTTCAAATTACCTACTGACTAGGATAGGTACCTAAGTAATTAACTTGTTTTATTATTATAAATAAATTTCACAATGTTAAACTCGATGATGAGATTTAATATTTGTATTTTGTTGTCTATATGGTGTAATTATTGGTGTTCTTCCTAGTAGGTATAGGTGCTTTTAATCTGCAAGTTGAGTCTGCCGGTTGCTCACATTAGGTATTATAAATCCTTTCTTGTCGTGTGAAGGGGCACCGAGCCGTAAACGACCCCATGTACTCTGTTGTCAGTTTTAAGCCGTTTACGTAAATTAACTTAGTAAAGTCCGGCCGCTCAGATGCGATCGCGCGTTCCGGCATTTGTCAAAGGATGCCGCCTCCCAAACAAAGAATACCGCGTGCAAAAGCAAAGAGCGATCATTGATCAATGAATGATCAATCATCATTGAATTAGTTATATTTTACAGAAATGACATGCTCAACCAACTCCGCCCCGCACGTCTGCTGGTCGTGCAACCAGATTCCACTCATTGTCTCATGTTTCCCAAACAAGATTCTTTCTTTCATTAAATAGGTTTCATCATCGTGTGGTTAGGTAAAACTGACCTCAGACACCTTGGTTGGATCAAAACAACAACTTCTCCACGCTTGCCAAATCCTAGACACTGAATTGAAATTTTGTTGAAAGTGACAACCCTGAGAGAGTAGGTAATTATAGCGCGGATTGGGCCGGAGTTGGCCTACTTCCCCCCTTCTTTATACTATGGTAAGACGCTTTATCTCGGGAATGCGCAGAGATATCGAGTTAAAATAAAAACTATATTGGTAAATAGATTATAGGCTGCAATATGGAACCCTTATAGGTTCACTCACTTTGTTGTCCATTTGTCTGTCTTTCAAGACTCACTATCTCGGTTACACGTAGAGATGTCGAGTTAAAATTAAAAGTATTATAACCTTTAACTCAGGCCAACGGCCTCTTGTAGTGGTAAAAAAATTAACTAATTTTACCCAAATCATAATTTGTCTTCGCAATAAAACAATTTTCAACAGATTTAAGTTGTGTTTATTTTGGATTTCACAATTCCTACGTTTCCACAATAAACGCAACTTAAATCCGTTTAAAATTGTTTTATTGTGATGAGTAATAGTTGTGCAAACTCAAGAAAATATCACAATGAAGAATGTTACCTAATTTTGATTGTTAGCACTCCATATTCTCTGTCAAAAATAAAAAATACTAGTGAAAGAATTACTTCGATACGTCAATTAGTTTCCGATTTAGAAGTAAAACAAGGTGCAACCGCTGCTGCGGGCTGCCGGTGACGCTGTGACGTCATCGTACAACACGCTCGGTCTGGCTCACTCAGTCCGCATGCGGTCGCGCGCCCGTGCCGTCGAAATTTTACCTAAATAATTTTGAAAATGTCCAATCCAAATACTAGGAAATCATGCGTTGTGCCTAAATGTAAAAATACAACTATCAATTCACCGAAAAAGTAGTTTTTTATAGTTCCAAAGGTCGTTAAAATGCGAAAAAAATCCTTTTCATTGCATTCTAAACTGCAATGATAAGGTGTGGTACGTACGCGGTGTTCTGGCGTGATTCAACATTTAACCGTTATCTTATCTCTCTCTCTTTTCGTGTGGGACACCGAGTCGTCCAACGACCCGATGAACCCTGGTGTCAGAGTTTTTCAACCGCCTACTAACCGTTATGTATCACCTACTTACTCTCTTAACTTGAACATAACCAATAGCTTCATCGCCATAGCTGTATAAATTTAAACAACCACAAACTTTTTCGGGTGAGCTCCTGCTCCTCACCATACAGTCAGGTGTAGATTAAAAGCCCCGGGGCTAAAATCATAGGGTCCACAACTAAAAAAAAAATATATATATTTACTTTACTATGCCGTGTGATGCCGGCTTAGAATAGCATCTCCCCTTTTCATTCCCGTGGGAGTCGTAAGAGGTGACTGAGGGACTCGAGGGTGTGTATTGCAATTTTAGGCGATGGGCTGACAACCTGTCACTATGGTGATACACAATTTTCCGAACAACCCTCAATTATTTGTCAGACATGGCATAAATGTCCGTTTCTTGCGGCCGTTTACGCTCTGCCTACCCCGCAAGGGATTATAGGCGTGATATGTGTGTGTGTGTGTGTGTGTGTATGAGTAATATTTACTATTAACGTAATATTTACCTACACGGATGCAAACACAAACAAAATACTGTACAAGCTATTACACCTACTATAACCGCTGCTGGTGACTTGAGACCTACCTAAGCGGAGCGCGGGGCGCGTTGTGATATGACGTCACAAGCGGTCACGTGGCTGTTTGCGGAATTCGATATTTTTTGAAACTTTGAATGCCTATAAAATCAAAACTACTAGGTATTTTTGACTACAACAAAAACTAGTGTATTTGTATACATACAGGCTTAACCGATACAAAATTTCAAGCGATTTGGAATACCTAGTAACATTCTTCATTCATCTGTCTTCCATCACATACCTTGACCATGACCAAAGGTCAAAGTAAAAGTCCGAAACATTTCTGTAATAGTTAGAACGGCCCGCATATATGTCAGACGTGTCGATAGCGATAAAATACTTACGGCCGTTGACGCTCAACCTACCCCGCAAGGATTAAATGTGTGATTGTATGTTTTTTGTTTGGTTAGGTCGTTTCACGGGGTCGTTTAGAAGTTCAGATCGTATGTCAGTCAATACGTGGTCAATACCGCGTTTTACAAAACTAACAGCGACATCTATATTATTTTTTAGGAAAAAAATTCGGAACTCGCTTTGCGGAACCAGT
This sequence comes from Tuta absoluta, assembly GCA_027580185.1. Lineage (NCBI taxonomy): Eukaryota > Metazoa > Arthropoda > Insecta > Lepidoptera > Gelechiidae > Tuta > Tuta absoluta. The sequence goes on from JAQAHW010000009.1 coordinate 8,994,615, forward strand.
TACAGTGTTTCACCATGGGAATGAAAGTTTTTTTCGAGGTAAAATGTATCCTAGATGTTGACCCGGGTAATAAGCTACCACAGTATAAAATTTTGTAGAAATCTGTGCAGTAGTTTTTACGTGAAAGAATATCAAACATACCGACAGACAAACAGACAAACAGACAAAAATCAATTTTACTTCTGTTTTGATGTCTGTATCTTGAACACAATTAGAAGCAAAAACCCTTTTTTGAATCTATTTCATGTACAGAATTAGTTTCGTTTCTGTTTTATTATATGTATAGATTACGAAAGTTATTCCTTATCACCATGAAATCAAGTTATTTGTTATCAGTCATTACTAAAATTTCATCCTGTATTTAAAAAGGGTATGCAGTTATTAATATTGTCGTATCTTGTGTGGTCGTACAATATGATGTAAAAGTAAGTGGCCTGTTTATAACACAAGTCGAAGGTAGAAGTCACGTAGTGTGTAAAATTGAAAAAAAAAAACTGCAGAAGGTATGCATAATAAATCAATTTTTTAAATTTGATGGAAGCCAATGCTTACATTTTTAAGTAAAGTAGTAGTTTTTTAACCTAGATTTCGATTTTTATTGGCCAAATAAAACAGCATTCTTATTCGCTTCAAAAAGACCAATTTTGAAAGCTAAATGATACCTGTATAATATCCCTAAGCTATTGCCAAGGGAAAGCATTTTTTGCTATGCGTAGCAGCAACGGGTGGGAGCAAAAAAAAATGACTACAACATACATACATACATACTTACATGCATACATATATCACGCCTATAATCCCTTACGGGGTAGGCAGAGCGTAAACGGCTGTAAAAAACGGACATTTACGCCACGTCTGACAAACATTTGAGGGTCATTTAAAATATTGTGTATCATCAAAGTGACAGGTTGTCAGCCCATCGCCTTGATTTGAAATACACACCCTCAAGTCCCTTAGTTACTTCTTACGACACCCACGGGAAAGAAATGGGGTGATGCTATTCTAAGCCGGCATCACACGGCAACTACGACTCTACAACCCTATCTAATAATCGGTTGAGTCTACGCACCGAATTGACCTCAGACGATCATCACTGCCTCCTGAACTCATACCTGGGTTTTAACCGACTGCAATAATTGTATTGAGGTTATCTATTCGACCCAATATGTATTTAGGTACAAAACACCCTTAGAATTCTAAAATTCTTTTTGTCTTACTTAGAAGCCGAAGATTTTATCATAAGCGGTTTAAAAGTTTTCAAGTCTCTATTGTAAAGTCTGTTTAGTTTTTGCTAAATTACCACTTGTAGAGTGTCCGGCCTGTTACACCACTTTTTGGCTCTACAACGGTTTCGGCAATCGTTGCGACATGAGGTGGAAATTGGTGATAATAGTTTGGTTAGTCAAGTTAGTTTGAGCGACACACGTGAAGCGCTTTTGAAATCGTGACGTGATGAAATGAAATATTCAAGGTTGAGACTGCCGGTTGCTGGGGTACTGCTATGGAGTTGCTATCTAGTTAGTTACCCTCTTTACACAGGGTATACCGTGTGACGCCATATTGGAACAGCATTACCCCATTTCTGCCCAAAAGTGTAGTAAAAGCGACTGAGGGGTAAATCCAGGGAATGGGACGCAGCGTTGTCTGCCAATACACAATAAAACTTGCAGTATGGCCGCTATCTTGCCTGCCAATCGTGGTGACTGTAGCAAACACCCTCCAATAGAAATTATTGAAAGATAAACACTGTAAATTGAGTGTTAAGTTAGAGAAGGGAGTCATGAAGAATACTCTCTGGTAGACATTCTCATAGACTTTACAGTTTGGTTGTCTATGTTCTACGCTGCAACCAGCCATAGCCACAACAGTCCACTGCTAGACACGGGCCTCCCTCTATTGGGGGGTATTGCCATACTCGCTTCGATTGGCGAGCGCAGTGCAAGATGTTGCGTTTACAAGACACGCTGCTGTACATATCTTGGGTCAATTTATCCGTTAGTTTACGACACCCACGAATGGAAATGGGGTAATGGGGCTATTCTATGCGGGCACGCTTCAACAGCATGTCTTGTCCACTGTTGGGAATACGCATCACCTAAAGTTCATTCTGCGCGAATTTCAGTCTTCCGTATACATAAGGCTTTACCGAAAAGTTGAGTAAGTTTTTAAATTTTGTGTTAAAGCCTACAATGTCTTGGCGCGATCCTTGACGTGGTCGGTCCATCTAGCGGGGGGCAGACTGCACGCACACTTTGATCCGTGTATGAATCAGCAAATTATTTTTCGTGAAATTTAGCTCGCTTACTTTCTTAGGTAAAGTAAATTTAATTTGGTTCGATCGTACCTATCAGAACTAGAAGCGCATCCAATCGGCCACTACCCAGTATTCACATTGACATTCTAAATTATTCTGAAGCCACTGAACCGCTCCGTTAGATAATGTTTGTTTTGCAAGCCTATACCACCTAGAAACAACGAGTTTCTTAGGGTTCTGTAGAAAAGGAAATCCGTGTTTTGCATATCGGTCTTGAATACCTAGTAAATGTTGCGTAATTTTTATATTAGTAAAAATAAATACAGATCATCATAGTGTTCGTTACAATAACTTATACAAGATGTCGCTTGTACGACGAGTACCAAGAGATTGAAGATTTGGAAGTGTCAGTGGAGACGCCGCCGGTAGCTTAGTGGACAGTTCAGTGGGAAGGTACCCTACTACGGTCTCGGGTGCAATGCCCGGCAGGCGCTATAATGTGTATAAGTAATTCAGCACTGTGGATGCATATACCCATAGTTAATCATTTCTACTCCAACACCAATATTACAATAGTCCACTACTGGAAATTGACGTCTTCCCATTAGGGAGTTTCGCCATACTCATTCAGGATCATCACGCTTGGCAGGCAGTTAGACGAGTGCATTGTAAGTTGTTGTACTTATTCAAAGGGAATGTCCCATTTCCATTCCCAGGACTTATTACGTAGTCGCATTATACGACACCCACGGGTAAAATTGGGGTGGTATACCATTCTAAGCCGGTACTTACTACACGGCATATTCTGTTTCTGTTTGTGAGGCTTAATCTGATTTACGTTTTTCTGTCATATCATACGAGTATGATATAGTCACAGTCACAGGTCGATTTAGTGATATATAGTGATGAAACAGAACCCATTATGTCACACCTTGATACACTGTCTTGGCTATTCGTTTTTAATCGATTATTGGCAATGTATCGGTCCATTAATGTCAGTTTTACAAGTCGGCTGTTTAATTTTCGCGATTTAGATTCTATTCGTCGAAACCGATATGCTCTGAATATTATGCAATTACCAACGTGGAAGCTTATTAGCTGGTTTTCTATGTAGAGAAACATTGTTTTTTTTATGTAGAGCAATGCCATTTGGAACAAATGTAATATACGCCTACATGAACCCAGATCACCCGGTAGACACTGGCTACCCCGCGCCAGGTGGGGGGAGGGGGGGGTCAAAGTGCAGCGCGTCCGGCGCTCAGAAAAAAAAATCTATGGGATTGGTTTGGACCTTTGAGATAAGTTTGGTGTCGTTTTCTGGTAAATAAATGATGCTGAATTCATTCCCCATACCAGTTTTTTAGGGTTCCCTAGCAAAATAAGTCGCAATCCTTAAAATAATAAAATGTTAGTCGAAACAAAATGTAAACAAACCCACATATTTTAATAATTTTGTATGAAACTTTGTTTAAAAAAAATATTTTTCAAAAGCTCATTTAATGCACATTATAAAAACATTAACATTGTACATACATAATACTACTTTTCAACTAAAATAAAATAAAATTGCACGTATCTTTCTCATTCTTGCGGACGGCCTGCGGACGTCACTCGGTTTTCTATTCAGAGTTGGAATGAGATTTTGTAGTAAAACATTGCCATTTAAGTACTAATGATATACACGCCCATTTAAATCCATATCGGCCGGTAGGAAGTTTCTAGTGGTGAGACAGATATCCGGTAACTAGCCGGTATCCGGCCTTACTTTTACTATCCGGCCGGATACCGGATAGCATATTACTACGTATACCGGAACGTAAAAAAGAGGTATAATCGCATTATTTTACAGAAGGAAAATCATATACCAATAATTTATGGACACTTGTTAAATTTTTCCCTCGTCATAAATTATTATTTTACATTTATATTTAGTACTCATAGTTCACAAGTGGCAAATTGTGGCGAATATGAATGACTTTTCGCTATTGTTGGGCCAATGTGTACCCATAGTTCCTTTCGGCCTTCTAACTTTGGAACGCAAGATATGGCTAGTACCTACAACGTCCGTGTCGATTGTTCGTACTATGATTTTGTCGTGTCCTTTCAGCACGGAATCAGCAAGATGAAGCATTATCCGTGTGTCGGCTTCCTCGTGGTTGCACGGTGCCAAATTTTCAATTGGAGTGGTTTTACTTAGAGCTTCTTCGCCATCGGTTATGATGAACTCTTTACCCATTTGTAAGTCTATCTCTGAGTGCCAATGAGATGACAAAAGGTTGTAAAGCTCTCCTTTATTTGATGTTTCGCGAAGGAAGTTTGACCAGCCTTTTGGAATTCTTGTTTGTTCACCAACTAACACACGTGTGCCAGTACCTCGTTTTTTTCGGGTTGAATTTTTGAAACTGTCTTTCTTGTATGTATCACAAACCACGTCCAGTCTTTCAACATTATCCAACTCTTTGATCAGAAAAGGTGAAAAAACATTTAAGCATAGTCCCCGAATGTTGTTGAAGGTCCGGGATTCAACATACGCACTACAGTCGAACCGTCTAAAATCTTAACTGTTACAGTGGAAACTGTTGGAATACTTGTCCCATCATCAAGACTGGTCAAACATTCAGCATGTCAGATTTCACACTAGATCTCATCAAACCTAAAGCTGATAAAGCAGGAGGACTGCTTTGATTTTCATGCGAAAAGAATGTATCAATGTCTCTTGCTCTATGTTCTCAGGTTGCAATATAAAGTTTACTAAACTGAGTCGTTTTTAAGGGAACATATTTTAGATTTGGCTTTAGATTCTCGTTTTTTATTTATATTATGTGAAAGAGGGAATATGTTCTGAGGTAATGGGTCGTGTATACTTTTGCCTTCAATAAATCATTCTTTGCAAAAATTTTGGTAAAATTATTTTCCTTTGCTTTCAATTTGTTTTACTGTCTGAACCACTTCAATAGGCGCCACCATTTTCGTATTAATGTTGTACAATTCAGAAGAGTTTTCGAGAAAAGGATTTTCCGCTGTCTCAATCGTGCTGACCCTGCCCATTACCGTTCAATTGCCATTACCTCCATCCTATGCAAGGTCATGGAGAGGGTACTTAACACTAAGTTGCTGATCTACCTTGAAGACAATGATCTTCTCAGTGACCGTCAATATGGCCCTCGCCGGGGGCGGTCTATTGGTGATCTTCTTATGTATGTCACGCACTGCTGGGGCGAAGCCATTGAGAAAAACGGCGAAACATTTGCCGTGTCTGGCATGCAAGTCTGCTCAGCAAGCTTCCTGCTTATTGCATCCCAGCTGATTTTTGTACTTAGTGAATGGTCCATCAGAGTAGTCATTGACGGCTGCTCCTCTAACCTTATGGCCATTGATGCCGGAGTTCCTCAGGGGACTGTTCTCTGTGCAACTCTTTTCCTGCTGCACATCAATGACCTCCTTCGGCATGGTCTTCTTGGATACGCAGATGGTAGTACCGTTTCAGAGAAATACTTGACAGGTGCAAAAAACCAGTGAGGATGAAATATGTTCGTTAAGAAAGGCAATGGAAGAGCGAACAGATCCGACCTAAAGTCTTGTCTCCTATTGGGGCGACGACAGTCTGTCACTGACAGGCTTGAGCTTCTAGGCATGGAGTTGACATTAAATCTAAACATCGGCGCGACTATCGAGTACAAGGCTCAAACGGCGGCTAAGAAGCTGGGCAACCTGAATAGAGTGAAGCGATACTTTACGCCTGGACAGCTTTTAACTCTTTACAAAGCACAAGTCCGATCCTGCATGGAGTATTGCAGTCACCTTTGGGATGGCTCAGCCAAATACTAACTTGCCGCTCTTGACTCGGTGGAACGCAGGGCCATGAGGCTCATAGGCGACATAAAACTGGTGGACACCAAGCTACATAGCCTAGCACATCGCCGCAAGGTTGCCTGCTTGTTGGTTTTTTACGGATTGTACTTCGGAGAGTGTGCTCAAGAGCTTCACGACCTTGTTCCACCAGCTGCCTTCTACCATCGGACATCCAGACGCACCGCCGGATACCATCCATACCTGGTTGCCATTTCACCAATTCGGATAAAAAGCTTCCAGTCATCATTCATAATGCGTACTGCTAAAGAGTGGAACTCACTACCTGCGTCTTGGTTTCCTAATCTTTTTAAAGTAAGAGTGAACAGGTTTCTTCTGAGTGAGCTCGCCCCATCTTAGACTCTGTCTCTGTCCTATGACCTAGACTAGAGTCAAGAGCAAACCCATCATTAATAATAAAAAAAAAATAGTCAAAATAAGAGATTTTATCCCAGACACAAACCTATTTTTTTTTGGAAGTGATGTCTGAATGATGGCGATATTCGGCCTAAAGTGATCTGTTATTTTTACCAACAAAAGCGGAAAAGTAATTCATTTTCGCCACAATTTGCCCTTTTGTGAACTATGAATACTAAATATAAATGTAAAATAATAATTCATGACGGAGAAGAATTTAAAAGTGTCCATAAATTATTGGTATATGATTTTCCTTCTGTAAAATAATGCGATTATCTCTCTTTTTTACGTTCCGGTATACATAGTAATGTGCTATCCGGTATCCGGCCGGATAGTAAAAGTAAGGGCGGATACCGGATAGTTACCGGATATCTGTCTCACCACTAGAAACTTCCTACCGGCCGATATGGATTTAAATGGGCGTGTATATCATTAGTACTTAAATGGCAATGTTTTACTACAAAATCTCATTCCAACTCTGAATAGAAAACCGAGTGACGTCCGCAGGCCGTCCGCAAGAATGAGAAAGATACGTGCAATTTTATTTTATTTTAGTTGAAAAGTAGTATTATGTGTGAACAATGTTAATGTTTTTATAATGTGCATTAAATGAGCTTTTAAAAAATATATTTTTTAAACAAAGTTTCATACAAAATTATTAAAATATGTGGGTTTGTTTACATTTTGTTTCAACTAACATTTTATTATTTTAAGGATTGCGACTTATTTTGCTAGGGAACCTTAAAAAACTGGTATGGGGAATGAATTCAGCATCATTTATTTACCAGAAAACGACACCAAACTTATCTCAAAGGTCCAAACCAATCCCATAGATTTTTTTTTTCTGAGCGCCGGACGCGCTGCACTTTGACCCCCCCCCTCCCCCCACCTGGCGCGGGATAGACAGTGTCTACCGGGTGATATAGGCTCAGGTGAACTTACAGATTACCCATACTATACTGGTTTTGCTCTACATAAAAAAACATATGTCTCCAATATCTTCCATACAAAAGTGCCAACAAAAAACTGACTATATCGATCATATTTCGACAATAACACAATTCATTTATTGTTTGAATCATTCGTCATCGGAAACGCATAAAAATCATTTACATACTAGGTACTACTTCCTTGCGGTTCAGTTTTGATTTAAACTTTTAGGTTATAGGTTTTTAAAAATGTGAACACGGCTACCCCCGGTAGAGCTGCCTTTTTCGTAAGGGATGGTGAACAAAAATCTTTGCAGGCTGATCGGACCATGACACTGAACAACTTTCTATGGAGTCTATGTTGGTAAACGAGAATATTTTTCTGCCTTACAAATTTTCCAATCAGCTGACTGACTTTCTAACTGTGGAAACTCAATTATTTTTACGTATTCCATCATAGGTTCTGTAGTAAAAGTTGATCAGTTTAATGATCTGATCATGCTTGCAAAGTTTTCGGTACACCGTCCCTCTCTTACACCCGGTATATCTGATTCTAGAACGTTAAAAGTGACTTGAATAACGTCACCGCACTTTGAAATTTGTGTTTTTTTTTATGTTTTTCTAGTCTTTCTTTATGTTTTGTGTTTTTTTTTCATTGCCAGTAATTTACAATTTCAATAAAACACGTCTTAAAAGCTCCTCAATTCATCCATTCCAGGCTGCCACCAGTTCTACCAGCGCACCCTCGTGGTCCGCGACCCAGATCTGATCAAGCGCATCTGTGTCAACGACTTCCAGCACTTCGTGGACCGAGGCTTCTTCTTCAACAAGAATGTGGATCCTTTAGCTGGATCGGTGTTGTTCCTGAGAGGCAACGAGTGGAAGAAACTTAGAGCCAAGATTTCTCCCATCTTCTCGTAAGTATTCCTTACCTACCTGTATCATATATTAACGGTTTTACATCCGTCATCTTTTTCCGTGTAAATTTTTCTCGTGTGTAAAGATAATATAGAGTAGGAAACTGCATCACAATGCTTGTGTCTAAATTTTGTGGTCTAAATATCATCACAGATATATATTTTTTATGACTTATGAATGACAGTTGTCTCGATTCCACATTAGGTACTGGACACGCTATTGAATCGCCATACTAGAATCGAGGGACATTATCTATCACACTCAATTTTAATCATTAATAGTTTGGTCATAGAGTTCATAATCACTTTTACCAGGTCGTAGTACATGGATCTCAAGAAGGCAGCGCTAGTGTTCAATGCAATGACGTTTGACGAACTGTCAGACGACGCCTACTAGTTATCTGTGGTCTGAAATTTTATCGCGGTGAAAGTTACTTGCAGTTTCTTATTGTGTGCTATTTCTATTGTTAAATCAGATAAATTACATCAAAATTTGTTTAAAATTGGTGTAATGAAATGTTGCGTACCTAATTGTTCAACCAAAAGCAATAGTGGCGTCAAAATGCACAATTTTCCGCGACCGCCAAGCCGACAGACTTTGTGGCTGAATAAAATCAACAGTAAATATTTAAATTCACTTAATTTTAATCAATAATCAAGAAAAAAGATTGTCACAACCGTTTCGAGCGTAAATTTTACGAAAACGATCGCCTGAATTCCTTGATTGCCCAGTCAACTTTATTTACGGCGGCAGAAAAGAGCAGTGGTTTTCCAAATGGAAAAAGTAAGTAGATTTCTGTCTATATTCTTCTGTCTACTTTGGTCAGGGTATTAAATTCGTGTTTCATTCAAATCATCATCTTTGTTTCAAATAATAATATTTATTTTAAACAAAAGTACAAAAGTATGAAAAATAGGGATGTCCAAATAATTATCGACTATCGATGTTTTGACAATGCCATAATACGCTACTTTAAAAAACCGGAATATAATATGGTCCATTAGAAATTAACACTGCTTTACTTATTTTAGTCTATTCCAGCCACTTTACAAATTAATGCTACCTACTAATTATTTATTTTTCTTTTAAGCTGCGAAAAATGACGAATATTCGACGATGAGTAACACCGCTGCTCTGCTACTATTCTATGATAAACTTTTCGACAGTGTACATTCCTCAAAAAGGAGCTTTGATGCAAGGGAAAAATGCGTACTTCTGTTGCAGTCAACAACGGCCACGTTGAGTTTTGGAGATGAAGATGCTATAAAGTTGTTAAAAATATAAAATACGTGCGTGACACATGATAGGCAAGGTAACCAAAAAATTATCACCGTTCCTTCCTTACGTAACTGGATCACAACCCTGGAGTCTTTGAGTAAAATATGGGACTATTTAATTTAAATGTAAGTCTACGAAGTATTTCTTCAGAGATCTTTGGTTGTCAATTTCATTTTATATCATGTAAAAAAATCTTAGGCACAGTATACTATTTTCCCACCAAAAACATAAATGTGAACGTTGAAAGCCAAGTTCATCGTACAACCCACAAAAGTAGTGATATGTAAAATGGTTGCCATGTTGAGTAGACACTTCTGAAATTAATTTATTCAGGTATAGGATCGTTTAGCATTCATTAGTAAAATATAGCCAACTTCGATTCTACAATACCATAAAATTTGCCTTGGATAGTTTTAACATGCAAACAAATCTTTATGTAAGTTGTAATATTTAAAAGAAAATAAGACTGTGTTTCTTTTCAGTAAAATAAAATAAATAAATAATTCTTATATTACACGCTTACCGCGTGTCTAGATATATGTAACAGTTAATAAACGAATTAACAAATCTTACATAGTTTTATTTCTAGTTCACTAAGTGAACAGCGTGGTATGCATATCGATTGTAGTGGCACATCACTAGCAACACTAGCAGGTGGTAAGAGATAGCATTATATATACCTGTCTCTTTCTATGAGCACACTAGCGACATGCACTTGATATAATGGAACTATAATTAGCGTCTCCGCCTGTGATTGGTCCGATTCCTATCTGTACCCTAGTACATTATCTTATTCATCTGTGGTAATGGATAAAACGGCTGATTAAAAATAGCACTGTCACTTTTGGTTAAATAAATTTAGAAAAGCAGAGTAGATGTCATACACTATTTTAGTCATGTCAATAATCTATGATTTCCGCGCAATACCGCCATATATCTAATCGCCGCTTAAATTTGACAGCTACCGTGTGAAATGCGTAAAATCATAGACATTTTAAGAGGCGATCATTTCTATCCTTATCTAAGCTATTTTTAGTTAGAGATATTAGTCGGTAACATGGAATTAAGACTTGTATCAAAAACTAAGTTGGTATGTACAAGCTTCTTGATAGCGAGAATGCCTTTAGCCTGCCTGTTGCCTTTAGCTACGATTTCTGTTAGTTATTATAAATACCGCCGTGTGATGCCGGCTTAGAATAGCATCACCCCATTTTTTTCCCGTGGGAGTCGTAAGAGGCGACGATGGGACTCGAGGGTGTGTATTGCATTTTTAGGCGATGGGCTGACAACCTGTCACTATGGCGATACACAGTTTTCCGAAAGACCCTCTAATGTTTGTCAGACGTGGCGTAAATGTCCGTTTTTTGCGACCGTTTACGCTTTGCCTACCTTGCAAGGGAGGGATAAAGGCGTGATATATGTATGTATGTATGTATTATAAATACGGATAGCGCCGCCGCCGCGCCGCCGACACCGGCATGCCGGGGCAACATGATTTGGCTGCATCGCGTGATCACGGGCCGTGACCGCACGTGTCTGCATCGGTCGGTTATTAGTTGATTAGCTTTATTATACAATCAAACATGTGCACCGGCTTAGCGGATGGACATTGAACATTACTTTCAGTGCACCAACTTAGCAGGTTAGCTTTATAATAGGCAAAGAATTTTGCGAGGATTTACCGCTAGTGCTACATACAAAAGCCAATTGATTGACGGACAGGAGTTGAGCCGTGGCAGCCCAGATGGAAGAGGCGTCGCCACTAGTGATGGCGAAAGTCGCAGGTTTAAATCCTGGCCGCGGTAGAAAATTTTGCAAGTAACATAATTTAAATTTGTTTGAAATTGTTTCGTTGTGATAATAACATCTTATTTTAAAGACAGCAAATGACCCAATAATATTTGTATTACGCTCTGCTGCAAAGGATATAGGTGTGTGGCATGTCCACGGCATTGTCTATGCACAGTCACGACCAGGTTGGATTATACAGTTTGGACATTGGACCGTTCTTATGCCGCGCGCATAAGACTTACATTGGCAAGTTGAGTGTCTAACCGCACGTGAGCTTGACTGTACGTATCAGTATTAGGTTTAAATTTTAGCTACAGCAAATCGAACTAGAATTCAAAATATCAGTATCAAAATAACCAAAGCCAGAGCGTTCATAAATTGTAGAGCTGTATTCATGAAAAATACAATTGCCCAATTAATATAAGAAAATAAAAAAAATCTGCAACATAAATGTACTATTACACAACATCTCCAATGCCAATATCGACATACATCCTCACTACATACAAAACGGTTGTTGCGTATACGTGAAGTACAGGAAATGTATAATTTACAGACTATTTACAATTTACCGTATCTTTGGACTGGTCCGATGGCGTAGTGGATAGTATCTCTACCTGCTTGGTTCGATCCCCACACGGGACAAATATTTGTAAGTTAATATACAAATATTTGTGTTGAGCCTGGGTGATTTCTTTGTATTGTATGTATTTACAGAAAAAGTACTAATTTAGGTATTGATATCAGCTATCTAGGTCGACGGCCGATGTAGCGCAGTGGTAATGCGACTGCCTGCGACGCAAAGGCTCCGGGTTCGAATCCCGGTGGTGCACTCACAAAGTTGATATTAACACTTTGTGAATTTGTTTTCAGTCATGTTAGGACATTGCAGGCTGAACCACCTGATTTTCCAAAATAAGTATGGTTCCGTGCTTCGGAGGGCACGTTAAGCCGTCGGTCCCGGTTGCTATCTATGTTTACTTAGACGGCGGCCGTTACACAACCATGTGAGAGGCCTACTACTAGTAGCAGGCGGTTGAAAAACTCTGGCACCAGGGTCGTTGGACGACTCGGTGTCCCACACAAAAAGAGAGAAGAGCTAGGTTCCAAAGGACAAGCTTTGCTTAGTTTGGGGCTAGATGGCGTTGTGTGAAATGTCTAGGATATTTATTATTAGTATATAAATAAATACATATCATATTATTACTTTCTTACCCTTCAGGTTTTGTATCTAAAAATGTTGCAAATAAATCTTAATGCTATAAAAGTGCGAAACACTGGTGACTCTAGGAAATCCTGTACAGATCATATTGTATTGTACTATTATAAGCATCGCTGTAACACACTTACCTATTTCAAATATCCCTTATCTCTATACTTCAGCTGATAGTAGCTTCCTACTTCCTCTTTAATGGTTAATGGATTTTGACGGCCGATGTGGCGCAGTGGTAGTGCGACTGCCTGCGACGCAAAGGTTCCGGGTTCGATTCTCGGTGGGACACTCACAAAGTTGATATTTATCACTTTGTGAATTTGTCCCCGGTCTGGTTAGGACAATGCAGGGTGAATCAGCTGATTGTCCGAAAATAAATGGTTCCGTGCTTCGGAGGGCACGTTAAGCCGTCGGTCCCGGTTCCTGTCTATGATTACTAAGACGGCGGTCGTTACAAAACCATGTCAGAGGCCTACTAGTGGTAGTACCAGGGTTCATCGGGTCGTTGGACGACTCGGTGTCCCACACGAAAAGAAGAAGAAGAAGTATCTTTAATTAATTCGATGTTAATACATATATGTCACAACTTTTTACGTTGTATAACCCTAGCACTATCATTTATTTTGTGTATTAAAGGTTTAATTAGCTAATTCGATTAATCAATATTTCTTCAGATAGGTTGGGTTGACATGCCGCTAAGTTTAAGACTGAACTGTCAGTTTCATGCCATTGACTTACCAGATTTCTATCAACCTTTAACCACAAGCCAAATGCATGCACACAAAAGTGGATTAAAACTGTGGAGAAAACTTTAAATTGTCCATCTAACTTGCTAAACCTTCACTAAACTAATATTGAGCAAGTTCTGATAGGGTCTAATAGACAGAGGGAGTTGAAAAATAAAAAATAACCTATAGGTAGGTGTGCGCCGTTATCCGTACCGTAGAGTTTGTGTGTGTGTGTGTGTATGTATGTATTTTTGTTACCTCTTCACGCTCAAACGGGTCGACCGATTTGAATGAAATTTTGGATGAAACACAGGTAGAGTATAACCCGGAATAATACATAGGCCACTTTTTACCGCGGGAAAACAACTATTACCGGTATATCGCTGGTCGGAAAACTTGTCTAGCCATACTTGTCTGCTGTGTCATCCATCAGTGAAATAAAGTAGATAGTGGGTAGCGCCCCGATCCCCTTATTTTTAATTCATTTCATTACTAGGTATAATGCCATCGAAACTCAATTGTATAACTCTTTTGTCATTATGATTTTCTTAACTTCAAACTGTTGGCGGAATACGAAACGGCCGCAACCATCTTACTGACATACATACACATATCACGCCTATAATCCCTTGTGGAGTAGGCAGAGCGCAAACAGCCGCAAAAAACGGTCATTTACGCCTCGTCTGACAAATATAAATGCGTGACAAATCTATCACTATATTGAAAATGTTAAACAGTGTTTATGTCGTTTGATAGCGTCAAATCGTATTGGAATAGTAGTTTATGCAACTGTCGTATAATGGGGGTCATTAGAATGCGAGTGTCTGTTTATCGAGGCGCAGCCGAGTGTGATAATAGTTTGACACGAGCATTCTAATGCCTAATTATAGCAGTTGCATACACTATTTTATCTACACTCTCCAAAAAAAACTCAGAAACACTTTTCTAAACGTACGCACCGGCCATTGCAAGGCCGGTACAAGGACAAATTCAATACGAGAACGTAATATGGCTTGATATGAATTTTTAAAAATCTATACTTTAGCAGTTGTTTAGATGTGGAGTCTTAACAATAACTTAACTCAACAACTGAACAACATCTGAACAACATCTGAACAACAACTGAACAACATCTGAACAACATCGAAACAACAACTGAACAACAACTGTACAACAACTGAACAACATCTGAACAACATCTGAACAACATCTGAACAACATCTGTACAACAACTGAACAACAAACTGAACAACATCGGAATAACATCTGAACCACAACTAATCAACATCTGAACAACAACAGAACAAAAACCTATTAAAACAACTGAACAACATCCGAAAAATTACCGTACAACAACAACTGTCAGGTGCGGCGGAAGATAGCGATTTGAGTATTGGAAAAAAAAACTTCGTTTCATTTCTCAACTTTATCGTATTAAGAGTTTTGTCATTAAGTCATTACGCTTCTGTAATTTATAGTAAACCTTAGTTTTTATAGGCAGAATGCATAAAGTAGGTCATTATGCATCTGTTTTCGAATTCATAATTCGAACATTATGAGACGAGTGTATATAAACATACATAAACACACACACAAACTCTCAGATTTATAATATTAGTACGGATTATTGTATTTTTTATATTCAGCTGTTAGTCTTCCTAAGAATAATAAAACAAAATATGCCGCAACTACCCTTACTAAAATAACGTTTCTAAATAATTTTTGTAATGTTTCTATATCCAGCCCCAACAAACTGCGCGGAATGTTCCCGCTGATAGAAGACACAGCTTCGGAGTTCGTGCTACGGCTGAGAGCGCTCGTCAACAAATCAAAAACCTGTGATGAGGTCAACAACAACAGTGACAAACACGTGACGGTGGACTCCGAGAAGCTAGTTGGAGGTGAGTATCATACTTAATCATTAAACATCCTAATGCCATCCTACACATGTAGATTATTTAACCGGGTGCAATGTGGGCTGTAGAGGGTTCGTAAAGGAAACGTCTGCATTAGGCTACGATCGTATATTGAGCGTATTACTATTTGCATATGATCTTCTTATAGCTAATGTAAGGAAAGCGATGCCTAACACGGGTCTATCGCGATAGTTTTAAGGTAAATATTTTTCGATTTACCTGGGTCCAGACGTTTAATAATCTAAATAATAATATGTGAAAGTAATTACGTGTGTTAAAATTATATCCTAATGTTATGTAGCATGCTCTTGCGAAGTATCCCGAGAAACATCACAAATCCGAGGACCTTTTTGATCATAAGAAGTATCCTAATAATATTTTTTGAATTTGCACTACTGTTACTCATCACAATAAAACAATTTTAAACGTCATTTTAATCATCCGTGCTACGAGCTTTTGAAGAAAAAAATTGTATAATCCAAAATAAACACAACTTAAATCCGTTCAAAATTGTTTTATTGTGATAAGTAATAGTTGTGCAAATTCAAAAAATATTATCAGGAGTATCCTTATGTTTAGGAAGCCGCCAGGTCAGTGGCCTACTTCTAGTAGTTGGTGGTAAAAACTTTGACATGAGGGTTCATCGGATTGTTAGTCGACTCGGTGTCCCACTAGATAGAATAAGAGAAGATAGAAGAAGAAGAAGAAGAAAAAGCATCTAAGAAACATCTCAATCTTTTTCAAATGTTTATTCATATCAATTTCACAAAGCACCCTGACCTTAACCAGCATCGAAATCTAAATAATCTTTCTAGTCCTAACAACCATTTCAATATAACGAAACATCATAAGATATCCGAAAGATTTTTATTCTTCTTGACCTCAAGAAATGGGGTGCTGCTATTGTACATTAAAAGATTCAAATAATTTATTGCCCAACTAAAAGTTCTACAAGGTTAAAATTAATATATATTTTTTCATAACAGCTATCTTTTAGTGTGCGGTATTAGTATGCACCCTTGCATGAATTTAAGCAGGCAATATACGGTTACTTCTTATGTGAAACTTATAATAACATATGTTTATTTCAGGTTACACAGCGGATGCGATAGTGCCATGCGCGTTTGGTTTAAAAAGCAACGTGATGGACAATGAAAAAGATCCTTTTGCAGTAGCTTTACACGCCTTCTACGAGATGTCGCTGTTCAACATCTTTGAGAAGTGAGTACAGCTCTTCAGTTGAGTCAATAATAAGTAATAATAACAGGCCCTTGTGACAGCTGTTGTTACCAACGTAATGGAGAACGACAAAGAACTAGAGTCAAGAGCAAACCCATCATTAATAAAAAAAAAAAAAAAAAAAAAAAAGAACTTAGTCACATAAAATGTTTTGGTAAATCACATGATCTACTTATTAGTAGTAACGGCTGACTAAGCGTCTGGGCTCATATATCCTTTTCATAAAATGTCCTTTCCCGAAACGTCCTATTCTCAAAATTTTCTTCCTCACACAAGGATATAACTAAATTAATTTATTCGTTTTTTACACAATGAATAGTAAAAAAGGTTATACGATGCTGACTTAAAAAAACTAAGGGCCCATGTATAAGGATAGCCATATTTTGAAAGACTAGTTACATAATATGTAATAGCTTTTTTTGTAGACCTCTTTGTGGAGACGTTTCAAAGACCTTATAATAGCAATAACAAAAAACTTCTTACCTGCATGATTTCGTTAACTTTCAGGACGATGCGTCAATTCTGGCCAGCATTTTCCCTGTTCTTCCGTATGAGGATTATCCCAAAGAAGACACATGACTTCTTCTACAACATCGTGACCGGCGTTCTCCGGGCTAGGGAGAGTGGTAAGAGATCTACATAAAAAAATAAAGGATGAAGTTTTTTCTAGTGATTGATAGCGAAATGTCAAGGCAGGCTGGGAACCAAATAATCGTTATTTAAAAACAAATTAAAGAAGTTCATTATAGTTCGTTATTAAGGCACTTCAAGTTTTACAACAAGTGAAATACTACATAAGTTAAAAGCGAGAATCGTCTGATCTCACAGTCAATCTATTAATGCAGTTTTGTGAGACACTGTTCTTTATTATAAGTTTAAATACTGTTTTTACAATACAGAAAAAAATATAAGGAACAACTTTCACTAAGAAGCACAGGTTGAAAAATGACAAAAATATTTGCCAATGTCCATTAACACAAATCAGCTGATCGGCAATTTTGTATGGGAGGTCCAATTTTTCTGTTGTTTTCGGCCTATGTTCCTTGGGGAAAGTTGTTCCATATCATCAGCCCGTTTTGAGTTTTCGCTATCGGTCACTAGTAAAATTTCACCCTATATATTCATAAACTAAAAACAGCTTTAAAAATATTGGGTTAACAATAAAAAAATCTTGAACATCATCAACAGTCCATTGCAGGTCATTCACCTCCCATTTTTTTTATGATTGAATTCACCACGCTTCGCAAGTGGGTTGGCGAGCGCAATGCAAAATGTTACATCCATGGAGCCGCTACTGCCTTTCCGGGATTTATTAGTCGAGAATCTTAAAAGATGTGGCGTAAATGACCATTTTTGCGGCCGTTTACGCTCTTCCTACCCCGAAAGGGATTAAAGGCATGATATATGTATGTCTCTTAAAAGGCATCAAATAAAGGGTTTTAATGGGGTGCTATTCCAATCCAGCATATCACATGGAAAGAATAAATAGTACAGCATATTCATAAACTCAAGAAGACTCAAGAAAACTACACAACCTACCTAATTATCTTACCTTTGTCCGCTTCACAATAATTATTCTAAGTTAGATATCACAGAAGCCCTTGCAGGTGTATAATTTCACTCGGTTTTCCTGTTTCCCTAAACAAAGTTAGCGTAAAAAACAAGATTGGAAACCGAGATAGGAAGTCCACTTAATTAATGTTCCGAACTTCCCCTTAAACTGGAACAGATAGTCCTATTTAAGCGTTTACAAAGAAACTGCTTTGTTGTTTTATAAAAAAAACTGACTTTAGACCCGCCTCGCTACAACCTGTTTTCCCGTAGGATAAGTCGTTTTCCACTGTATGATGTAATAAAATACATGTTTTCAACTTCCCCTTAAACTGAAACAAATATTGATTGAATCTTTCATAAAAGGCGTATGTTTTCAAATTCGGCACTCTTAGTTGAGTAAATTAGACGACCGTTGTGGCGCAGTGGTAGTGCGACTGCCTGCGACGCAAAGGTTCCGGGTTCGATTCTCGGTGGGACACTCACAAAAGTTGATATTTATCTCTTTGTGAATTTGTTTCCGGTCTGGTTAGGACATTGCAGGGTGAACCAACTGATTGTCCGAAAAGAAATGGTTCCGTGCTTCGGAGGGCACGTTAAGCCGTCGGTCCCGGTTGCTGTCTATGATTTCTTAGACGGCGGTCGTAACACAACCATGTCAGAGGCCTACTAGTGGTAGTAGGCGGTTGAAAAAACTCTGACACCAGGGTTCATCGGGTCGTTGGATGACTCGGTGTCCCACACGAAAAGAGAGAGAGTTGAGTAAATTACTTACTATGTTATATTATACTATGTTTTGCAACAATGCCGGACTTTGATTTACGGTACCGCGTGGTGCCAAGATTTAAATATCACCCCCTCATCTCTATTAAAGAGCAAACGGCCACTAAGATAAATATCCAGGGAATGGGCAGCAGCATACCCTGTAAATTCAACTCGCCTGTCAAAAGTATGGCATTCACACCTTCAAGCTTCTTGGCATAAACTCTCCACTGGACGGAGCCTGTTGTGGCTGTTATACCAGAATTCGGAAATGTTTAAAGATTTGGTCAGCCGGGGCGAAACTCTTTTATTAGACAGTTTACGCTCTGCTTACCCCATAGAACCTAACACGGTAAGTGTTTCAAAAATTTCGTATTGAAGTAATAAGCGTTTATTAACGTTCCTATGCATTAGTTTGCTACTATACACGGTGTAAGGGACAGCCCTCCGAATACTGATACGGTATTCCGCCTCCCATTTTGAATTGCGTATGTTAACGTTTTTCTGTCTACAAAGACCACCACCCAGACCTCCTCTAGTTTGTTAAACTGAACAACTTTCCCATAGGGACATTCGTCAGGAAACGACAAAAAAATATCGACCTTCCATACAAAATTACGATCAGCTGACTGACTTCTATAGGAACTAATTTTTTTCACGTTTCTTGACATATGTTACTAGGGGAAAGTTGTTCAGTTTTGTGGTCTGCTTGCACCATTGCACCATATCAGTGTTCGGAGGGCTCTCCCTCAAACCCCGTATAACGTGTGTAGCTACCTACGTCACCTACAACATTCATCAACTGCATACGCGAGTATCTTCCTAATCAAGCGCAAAGTTCTACATGCAAATTGGGAACCTACGCGTGTGACGTCACATCTATCAAGCAACTACAGACAGGCTTAAAAGCAAGCGGCGAAGCGGCGATTCATTAGCTATACCTACGCACATACCTACTGCGCACTATAAAGCATCTACACCCAGATAGCAATGGGGGTTCTATATAAGATGTATAGTCGTTTACATGTACTCCACAAGCTGTGTAAGTTAGCTATATAAGAGCTGTATAGCTTGCTATAATGCTCTTATAGAACCAATTTGGGCACAAATAAGACAGCCTTAAGTTCACAATGGCTATATATTAGCTCTATAATAGCGATATAATAGCAGTTTAAGTAGTAACATAGGACTTAAGGCTGACTATCGGCGCTATTTAGGAGGCAGTGTGAACCATACAACGTGCATGAGTGGAATAAAGAGTAACATGTGGTTAAATATACAGCCTTCACAGTTATAAAATCTGACAAACGTACTCCAGTACTACCTGAAATTCACATGTGTCCTTAATTATTTCTTTATTTCTATATCATTCCATTTAGTTATTGATTTTATGAGTGCCCAGACATAATATAACTCCGGCGGACATCAATTTGGATATTTTTAATAATAATACGCAGAAAGTACCACTTTCAATACTTAATGCCTTGGGAATGCAACTTTATCGTGAAATATACACATATTTACAGCTAAAATATTTACGCGCCTCTATAAAAACGCCGTATTCATGATAAAATATTTAAAACTGTGTGAGAGGAAATCTACAATTTTCAGGTTTTGATGTTATTTGAACATTTCAATATTACTACGGTAATCAATAATAACATCAAACCGAACCTGAATCGCTTTTTGTGAGTATTTTGTGAGAAATCTGCATGATAAGTTTGGAGATTTATTTGGCCAATTGTAGGATAAGTAGAACAAAATGGTGGAAATGAACAGTGGCTATGTGAACTGTTATAACTCCAATTTAATGCGGTAGAGCGTATATAGGTTCACATGTGTTCTGTTAGAATGCTGCTAGCTATATAAAGTCTCACATTTGTACCACTACAGAGCCAATGTCTGTAAATGTATCCAAATGTGAACTTATGTACAGCTTTAAGATGTACTTCAGGTCTTGTGGGATGAGTGAAATAGAATATCACATTCACATTCATATTCAGCTCAAAGCAATTAAGAGTAGTAATTGTGGACAAATGAACTGCTATTGATGTTATAAGACAACACATTTGGTTCTTTTAACAGCCCATAGCGCTCATGCGAACCATTCAAACACTTCTATACGGGTAGCAAATAAAGGTTATTTTAATGTATACAAACAAGCCTTACTCCAGCTACTAGCTGCATAGAAGACTAAAATAAGTAATCATAACAGCTTTTGGTTGTATAACTGACCACGTGTGTTCTATTATAATGCTAGGTCTATAACATCGTAGAAGTAGGCTGTTAAACAGCGATTGCCGTATCTCTACCCTCCTATATTGCTCTTAATCAGACGGCTGACTAAAGGATAGTTGTGAGAGTATTAAAACACCAACAATCGTATAAAAGTATAACTCTACACTCTTATAAGTCCCTTACACAGGTATGGGGGTTAATAATCGCCATAATGCAGCTCATAGATCACGAGTAAACTGTTTTAATGCTTCAAGTTCACATGTGAACTAAATGTGTACTCTTAAATGGAGTAAAATGTTATTTGGGCAGCTACTTACATATCAAGCACAAGCATCTGCAACTACATATCTACAGCTACTTATATACAAGCACAAGCATTTCACTACAAGACGTAATAGTTTCACTGAAACTTGTTGCCACTCCATGAGGGAACGGCAGATAAGACGCACATTATGAAACTTGTAGCTGTCCACTATGGGAGCAGCTGAACACAGACGTATCACATGAAACTTATGATGGAGCTCTGAGAAGAGCTGTTTTGGAGCACCAGCACACAGCATGCGAGCACCATCACAAAACACGGCGATCCACAATCAGCACTCCACTTCACTCGAAGATGAAGATGATACTTGCAGATGATGATCTTCGAGTGAAGTGGAGTGCTGATTGTGGATCGCCGTGTTTTGTGATGGTGCTCGCATGCTGTGTGCTGGTGCTCCAAAACAGCTCTTCTCAGAGCTCCATCATAAGTTTCATGTGATACGTCTGTGTTCAGCTGCTCCCATAGTGGACAGCTACAAGTTTCATAATGTGCGTCTTATCTGCCGTTCCCTCATGGAGTGGCAACAAGTTTCAGTGAAACTATTACGTCTTGTAGTGAAATGCTTGTGCTTGTATATAAGTAGCTGTAGATAGGTATGTAGTTGCAGATGCTTGTGCTTGATATGTAAGTAGCTGTAGATGCTTTATAGTGCGCAGTAGGTATGTGCGTAGGTATAGCTAATGAATCGCCGCTTCGCCGCTTGCTTTTAAGCCTGTCTGTAGTTGCTTGATAGATGTGACGTCACACGCGTAGGTTCCCAATTTGCATGTAGAACTTTGCGCTTGATTAGGAAGATACTCGCGTATGCAGTTGATGAATGTTGTAGGTGACGTAGGTAGCTACAGTACCACTCGTTTTGTAAATAGCTCATTCAGAACCTATTTTTGTACATATAATTAGGCATTATTTTACAATAAACTATTCCATTCAGTATTCATTATTCATTGTTTGAATAATCTTCGACCATATTATTAGCAGTATCCTTCTACCTAAGGTACAACCTGCTGCTAAACGTGTTTAACGAACCGGCTTTTTTACTACCATTCATTTTCCCGTGGTAATGGTTGTTTTCCCGCGGTAAAAAGTAGCCTATGTGTTATTCCAGGTTATACTCCACCAGTGTTCTAAATTTAATCCAAATCGGTCAATTCGTTTGAGCGTGAAGGGGTAACAAAAATACATACACATACACACACACACAAACTCTCAGATTTATAATATTAATACGGATTGTCGCTCTGCCAACTGCACAGGAGCAGAGGCGTGACTTGACTTATGTATTGCCTTTGTTCCAGGCGCCCAAGAGAAGCGAGGTGATTTCATTGACATGATGATGTCGCTTCGAGACGAGAAAGGCAAAGTCGCCGATGACAACGATGTTGAAATTAGTAAGTATCACACAAGGACGTATCACTGACGAAACGAAACCGCCCGAGCCGGTTTTCTATTAGGACATTACAAAATTGTTATAAAAAAAAGAAAATTGTCATAAAAAAAAGTATAAGAAAGAAAATTTCTTTTTTTACAATGACGGTGCATGACGTCAATAAGTGATATGATAATACTATCCTACATTGAATAAAGAATTTCAATTTCAATTTCGAACCCATCTAAGAAACCTTTTGCAGGATAAGTCGTTTTACTCTGTAAAAGAGTATCAGGTTTAAAAAATATATATTATACTACATTTCCGCCCAGCGGTTACACCCGCTGCCACTCATTTTCCCGTGGTAATAGTTGTTTTCCCGCGGTAAAAAGTAGCCAATGTGTTATTCCAGGTTATACTCTACCTGTGTTCCAAATTTCATCCAAATCGGTTTAGCCGTTTGAGCGTGAAGACTTAACAAACATACATACATACAAACACACAAACTCTTAGATTTAAAATATTAGTGCGGATTACTGACATTGTGTATTATTGAATATTTTTAAATTGTTTTCATTATTTTATATTTTCGACGAGCACTATGCGAATTATTATAACGGACATCTATAACTTTAAAACGTAATTTCCATTGTGTGATAAATAAATAGATAAATCAATCAATCATACGCTAATACCTACGATGATATTTATCTAGTTCTTTTACCAGTTTTCCGATGACTTCTTCTTCTTTAGTGTGAGAAGACGACCCGATGGACCCTGGTGTCAGAGTTTTGCAACCGCCTACTACTACTAGTAAACCTCTGACATGGTTGTGTAACGGCCGCCGTCTTAGGAATAATAGGCAGCAACCGGGAGCGACGGCTTAACGTGTCTGAACAAATTAACAAAGTGATAATAACTATTAGGTCCTTACATATGAAATTGGCGTTTTGTATGGGAGGAACAAAAAGTCGTTTTTTTTTTAATATAGTATATTTATTTAATCAAAGTATGAGCCATTGTAATCTATGCACTTTTGCCATCTCATAGGTAGTTCATTGATCCCTTTACTAAAAAAACCATTCGGACGGGAATCAATAAAATCTTTGAAGGCGATTTGGACTGCCCCATCTGAGTTGAATTTTTTCCCTTGCAAGAAGTTATCCAAATTTCGAAAAAAATGGTAATCTGTTGGAGCAAGGTCCGGGGAGTACGGTGGATGCCTTAGACATTCCAATTGAAGCTCTTCTAATTTGCTAGCCGTCTGTTGTGCAGTGTGTGGTCTAGCGTTGTCGTGAAGCAACAGTGGCGTAGAGCGATTGACCAACCTCGGTTGTTTAGCAGCTAGCTTTTCCATCATGGTTTGTAATTGCTGACAGTAAACATCTGCCGTAATCGTCTGGCCAGATTTGAGAAAACTGTAATGAACGACACCGGCGCTAGTCCACCAAACGCTTACAAGTAACTTTTTATTGGTCAATTTTCGCTTGGAGCAGGCTTTGGCTGGCTTGCCAGGGTCCAGCCATTGCGATGAGCGCTTCCGATTATCGTAGAGAATCCACTTTTCATCACAGGTAATGATTCGATTTAAAATCCCTTCGTTATTGTGCCGGTCAAGTAATGTAACGCAGCAGTTGACGCGCGTTTGCCGGTTTGCTTCACTCAATTCGTGAGGAACCCACCTTTCAAGTTTTTTAATCTTTCCAATTTGCTTCAAGTGGATTAAAACAGTTTTATCACTAACACCGAAGCCTGCAGCTAATTCGGACGTGGTTTGCGATGGATCCGCTTCCACAATAGCCTTCAATTCTTCATTATCAACTTGGGTCTCCGGCCGTCCACGGGGGCTTGTTTTGCAGGTCGAAATTTCCAGAACGAAAACGTTGGAACCAAAAACGCACTGTGTTTTCTTTTGCGACACAACCGCCATATACATCATTAACCTTTCGAGCCGTTTCCGCAGCACTGGTGCCACGGTGGAACTCGTACTCGTAAATAACGCGATATTTCAAATTTTCCATTTTGTAAATTGAGCGATGCAAACAGAAAAAAGATAAGTAAAAAAACAAATGAATGACGGTTTACGAAACACAACTACATGTGGAAATAGCTGTATAAATTTGAATTTCGAATTCCTAACCAAATAGGAGAAATTTGTGATCAAAGTGGCCAGTACGACAAAACGACAATTTCATATGTAAGGACCTAATACTTAGTGAGTGCCCACTCCTGGGAATATTAGCTTGGGACCCGCAAGACCACGGATTGTGAGCCTATGTTACGCTTTCAAATGGAGATATATTTTTAAATTATATGTGTGGTTTCAGAAATTATTGATAACAAATTATATAGGTAAACACAAAATAGAAAAACACTACAAATCTATTATTTTTATTTTAAAAGTGATATTTGCACCGCATAGTAGTCAGCAAAATTGAATAAACTGATGCAACGTCAGTCAAAGGCAAAAATTAATTATGACGACGTAAGTATCGTATGGAAAAGGGTTAGGTAGGTACGTTGAACGTGTCCATTACTGTGCAAAATCATCAAGTACTCTGATTTGTATGACAAAGCTATAGTATTTGACTGACAGCACAACATTAATGAAGTAAATGTGCACATTTCGTCATGTTGTTTAAGTAGAAAATTGGGAACTATCAATTTAATATTTACCTATGTGTTGTAGCCAGGGATAGATGTTCTTGAGTCCCAGGAACAATTTCGGTCATAGTTTAAATAATAATAATCAAAAGTATATTTAAAAATTATATTTTGAGCTGCCATTGTAAATCCGCTGATCAGCAATTTTGTATGGGAGATCCAATTCCTTTTTGCATATTTTGACGTTTGTTTCGTGGCCAAAGTTGTTCCTTATCACCGGTCATTAGTAAAATTTTACCTAATATATTATGTGTATGTATCGGGTATTTCTTGAAACAAATTGCTTTGTTACTGATACATTACACTACTTAGTTTTATTAACTCAACCGTTTGTTCCAACCACGGTTCCAACCTATTAAAATGTACATAATTTGTGAAAAATTAAAACGAAAACTCATTTTAACTTACAAAACAAAAACTTGAAGATAACTGAATTAATTCGGTCAATTTTAAGTTTCCTGCTGCTGTCTTAGGACAAGATAAATAGTCTAAGTTAGGAGTGTTTCTTATTTAGTAATTTTGCAACAATATTCTTTAGGGCGAAGGGGATTTTGAGCTTGGCACTTATTTGAATTTATTTTGTGAAAAGCCTACTTAAGTTGCTGTAAGGTGTTTAGGAACTGAAATTGTGAAATTTACTTTATTCAATGTAGGATAGTATTATCTATATCACTTATTGAAGTCATGATCCGTCGTTGTAAAAAAAGAAATTTGTATAACACATTTTTTTTATAACAATTTAGTATTGTCCGGGCGGGATAAAAAAATAAAAGACACTGCCTTGGGGCTGGCCAGGTTACTCACACGGCATGTAACTTTACGCCAGTTAGGTACAGTACAGTAGATTTTTTACCTCCTTTATGTCGCGTTAATATGGCAGAATTATGTCAAAATATGGAATAATCGTAGACTTTATTCTACTATCTTCCTATAAAACAATTTCTGAAATTGTTAAAGTTCCTAGGATTTTGGCAGAATTTTTGTAAACTTGTTTAGGAGTATGGCAAAACGAAGTTCAAATTTACTTTTGATATCTTCCTAAACAACTTTAGGAATTCGACCAAAAAATTCCAAATTCCTAGATCTGTTAGGACGATGGCAGAATGAAGTCACTATTTCGCTATATTCCGGCTTTTAGCAAAATTACTAGGAATTCGGATGAATATCTGATTTTAACATATATTTGCGACAATTACAAAATAACCCAGTGAGATGTTAAATATTGCTTTATTTTATGACTGTTGTATGATGTTCCTTAGGAAAGTTTTGTGCGAGTTCAGCGCACGAAATATTTACTATAAAATAATAACTGTATAATAGTACATATAAAAAAAAAACACGGTAAACAAATGGTTAAATTGGATCTGTAACCCTATTCTATCAATAATACCTTGATTACATGTAAGAGAATACTGGCGAGTCAGCCCAAGTACACTCCTGTTTTGCTAATAAGTATACAAGATTCGTATTGAGTATTGAGATCAAGACGTTTGCTCTGTTTGTTATGGCGGCGCTTTATTTGGCTATTTGTATTTGCGTTTTTAGCATGTTCGGTGAACAACTACCATGTGTGGAGAGTTAATTCGACAAAGTGTTGTCTTATTTGCGTATTTACCAAATAAGGCGACGATTACCAAACAAGCTACCCGTGCGTTTGTCGGTTTAAAGGGCGGGGCACACCGGCTCCGTATCCAGCTCTCGTCCGTAGTCACGCACGAACTGATGACGTTGTAATGTATGAGATCTATATGAGATACGGCACACCGCTTGCGTGCAGCACGGAACGGATACGCAACGCAAGCGGTGTGCCGTATCTCATACAATCCTATATATTACAACGTCATCAGTTCGTGCGTGACTACGGACGAGAGCTGGATACGGAACGCATACGGAGCCGGTCTGCCCCGCCCTTTAAGGCATATCAAAGGGCAGGCAAACAAGCAAAATAACTTTTATTTTACTGCTTTTTTTTTTCTCTTTTCACTGATCATTTTTCTTATTACTCATTATATATTAGCTTATCATATTAGTTTATTTAAACTTAAATAATGTACTTATGCATTAGTATGTAAAATAGTTTATTAGTATATGTAGATGTACTTATGCACTATCCCGCTTACCATACATACTCTTTATTTTTTTCACCTAATGGTTGTCTGGTAGAAATTGCTACCTCAGCAATTAGGCCGCCTAAATTGTACCGGTTTTTTTTCTTTTTCTGTATGTGTTTGTTTTGTTGTGTTTTGTACAAATAAATTATATTGTATTGTATTGTATGTGTGATCGTATATACCTCTATTTGCATGTTTGCTTGAACGTCATATAATTTGCCAAACACATCATTTCAGTCTGATTTGTTCTTCCCAGAACAACTCCTAAGCCCAGTGGCGTCGCGCACCAAGGCAAAGGCGCGATTGAGCTGGTTGTTTGAACAACGACACAAACTTTTCCGGGAGAGCTCCTGCTCCCAACCAATCAGTCAGGTGTAGGTTTCAAACCTCAGGGCTAAAATGAGTCCAGTCTTTAAAAAAAAGTCAAACACACAATAGCGAATATGAATAGCCATGTGAAATGCAAGCGTTATAGAAATATGAATAATATTCGATCACACAAAAATCAAAAAAATAACTATACGTAACTTTTCAGCTGACATGGTGATATCTGCGAATGCCTTCATAATCTTCTTAGGAGGCTTCGAGACCACCTCATCGACCCTGGCTTTTCTACTGCTGGAATTAGCAGCCAACCAACAGGTTCAAGAGAAAATGAGAGCCGAGATAGTTCAGGTATGTTTTTATAATTACATAAACCGTGGAACTAATGGCGCCACTCTCGACTGTGCCTTTTTCTGTGATTCGACGAATATATGTCAAAGTTCTGTTATTTCTTTATTGTGTTTAGGCACAATCGCGCCTGCTGCCATCTGCATTAAGCTGTGAGTTTGGTTCTTATAAAACTGAGATAGATTTTGCTCCTGTCTCTAGCCTAGGTCAGATTTAATGATTAACGGTTGGAGAGACCTCACCTAAAATACCAACAGGAGACTCGCTTTCTTACGTTCTAGACTTCCAGGCTTCTCTCAATTGGGGGAGGGGTATTTGCCACACTCTTTGGCAGGCGGATTGGTGAGCGCAGTGCAAGGTGTTGTATTCACAGGGAAGGCTGCTGCCCATTTTCTAGATTAATCCTTGGTCGCCTTTTACGACCCCCATGGGTAGAACTGGGGTGATGCTATTCTAAGCCGGCATAACACAGCAATAGGGAAAGCACGGGGATAGGGTTAACATTACTGTTAAATAAATAAACTTTAAATCGTTGTTCCATGGGAAAAGCTGTTCTGCAAAAATCCCACTGAGCTATGGCCTGATTTCTGCAGTACACATCTAGCTGAAGTTTATAAATTGTAGTCAGTTTTTGTTGTTTTGAAAATTATGTTTTTTTTGTATGTAAACTAGATTTGTATTTCTGAAATAAACGGTTTATCTATCTATATTCTGTATAATCTTAAAATCTGTGCTTGGATTATCCTCAATGATTTGTTTACCTCGTTTATGTTGCAGATTTTGGAGAAACACGGTGACAACGTCACCTACGAGGTTCTTCAGGAGTTGACTTACATGGAGATGGTCATACAAGGTTCGTCAGTTTGATTTCATTAATGAATATTAAAAAATCGAAAATAGAAATCCGCAAAAAGTATCTGACACTGGGAAGAAGTCAGTTGGCATACCTTATTTTTTATTTATTTATCGGGTTATATTTTACTAGTGACCGATACTGAAAACAAAACTTGTGGGGAACAACTTCTCACAAGAAACATTAGGTCGAAATATGACATTAATATTTGGAGCTCCCATAGTAACCCAAATCAGTTGATCGGCAATTTTGTATGGGAGGCTTAAATATTTTTGTCATATTTCGATCTATGTTACTTGGGGAAAGTTGTAGGTACCAGCTCGTCTTGAACTTTCGCTTGAAATAAAACAAAAATCTATTTTTCTCTAGCCGTTGCCGTGTGATGCCGGCTTAGAATTTGCCGTGTGATGCCGGCTTAGAATAGCATCGCCCCATTTCTTTCCCGTGGGAGTCGTAAAAGGCGACTAAGGGACTTAAGGGTATGTATTGCAATTTCAGGCGATGGGCTGACAACCTGTCACTATGGCGATACACAATTTTTCGAATGATCCTCAAACATTTGTCAGACGTGGCGTAAATGTCCGTTTTTTGCGACCATTTACGCTCTGCCTACCCCGCAAGGGATTATAGGCGTGATATGTGTATGTTTGTGTTTGTATTTTTCTCTAGAGAAATAGGAATACAATACATACCAAGCACATAAATACAAAACAAAAGCCTCTTTAATAAAAACTCGTAAGTCATGTGCTTTCGGAGGTGAAGGGATTTAAAATATATAAATAAATATACATTTTGACTTTTAAATGTTTCAACTCCTGCTCGAGTCAGCTAGGAATTATTTAGATAGAGTTCAACAGAATTTAGTTGTTTTTAATGAATTTATACTGGAAACTGTTGTGATGCATGCGCACTGAGTAGGCCAAGCACGAACTAGCCTCGTTATGCAACTCATTTAATACTCCAGTCTATCAAGGTGTCCACGCAACTACCACAAAATTCATAATTCAAGGCATTTATTTTTAAGTAGGAATTTACAAGATTCTCTTTTCGAAAGTTCTAAAGACCTAGTAGCCTAATGTGTCAATTTCTTCAAGCAAACTATTCTGTTAACTAGCTGAGATATGCGGGTCGGAGGCGAGGTAATGCATGTATGCTGATTGGTCAGTCAGAGGTAGCGTTATCTTACCAATGCGCGATTTTACATTAGGAATATAGGACTGATGTGTTTTCAGAAAGTATTCGCTCTTTGTGTGACGGCTTGCCCTGATGGGCTTTGTGGTCGTTCACGCAGGCGGGTTGTTTTGTAGAGTTGCTGGATTTGGATGAATATAAGTTATCAGCCCAGTCCGGTGAAAGGACTACGCATTCTCAAAGAGGGCTGATGTCTGGCAGGCAGCCAGTTGTAAAACTAAGCAAAACATTTTTGCAACATGTAATCATTTTGAAAAAATGATTTGACTACAAGACTTTTTGTGCTAACTTCAAATGAATTGGTTAAGAGCAGAGTGAAAATGTGACCATGTGAAAATATTACTATCTAGAGGTACTTAGAGAATAGGAAATAGTCATTTTGGATTTACATAAGCAACATTTTGTTAGGTTTTTTCTAGGCGATAGTTGGGGTACATATTTTTATTTTTTGTATTTTTTATGCCGTAATGTCGTATTGTCATTTTTTACCTTAATCGACTGGTCTACAATGTTAGTACGGCAGCGAAGCTAGCAATTCGATTAAAAGTTGTGCACAAAACTGTTTAGCGCGCGAACAGTTAAGCCGGCGAGTGTCATGTTATAATAGCACCGGCAAACAGAAAGTCAGCTTAAACAACACAAATAGTAGGTAAATTATACAAAATATACCAGTAAAGATTTCATGTCAATAGATGCAAAACTTTTAGAGGTATCGAAATTATATACGGGTTTCTACAGATTCTAGTCGATTTTACTCGTGGTGGTGGCGTAAAGTTACACATGCCGTGTGATAAACCTGGCTCCGAGACAGGGCCGTTATTTTTGATTATCTTATCCCGCTTGAGTCAGTTTTCTACCAGGACAATAAAAAATATATATAAAGAAAATTGTGCTAAACACATTCTTTTTTACAATGATAGTTCATGGCGCCAATAAGTGATAGCACTATCCTAAATTGAATAAAATTAATTTGATTTCATTTCACAACAAAATCATAAAAATATGTTTGTGGCAATATCGCGAACCTTCTCGTGGTTATTTCTGACCAACAAACGACAATTACAATAAACTCACGCTCTGCAACTGTTGAGAAACCACAGAAAAAAGCTTTTTGGTATGTTTTAATAGAAGAAAACTTGCAAAAGTCTTATGCCGTAAAATTTGAGCCCACGCGGTACAAAATAATTCAAATTTAGACCATTTATTATTGCAATTATTATAATTTCTACGAAATTGCAAAAAAACATGTCAACTTTTTCATATAAATGATAATTCAGAAATCAAAAATATAATTACTTACTAAGTTTTTTAAATACCTACTTCCTGTGTTCGGCATACATTTTTAGAAAACTTGCAAAATTTTCTGGTTCTCTAAAATTTTTATTTTTTGGCTTGAACCCGGAACCGTGGAGTGTCGCCCCACTGTTCTACCACATCAGCTACCGGAGCCTCGAGTGCTACCACCAAATTCTCAAAACAAGCACTAGCTGTTAGCGTATTAGATACTGATTCTCTTTGTTTTTCCCCAGAAACCCTACGCTTGTACCCGCCATTCCCGAGCATCCAACGTATGTGCACCAAAGACTACATGATACCAGACTCCAAGGTCATAGTGGAGCGAGGCACCATAGTACTGTTCCCCACCTTGGGCATACAGAGGGACGGACAGGTGAGCGCAGTGTGGGACTACATGATACCAGACTCCAAGGTCATAGTGGAGCGAGGAACCATTGTACTGTTCCCCACCTTGGGCATACAGAGGGACGGACAGGTGAGCGCAGTGTGGGACTACATGATACCAGACTCCAAGGTCATAGTGGAGCGAGGAACCATTGTGCTGTTCCCCACCTTGGGCATACAGAGGGACGGACAGGTGAGCGCAGTGTGGGACTACATGATACTAGACTCCAAGGTCATAGTGGAGCGAGGCACCAATTGGGCATACAGAGGGACGGACAGGTGAGCGCAGTGTGGGACTACATGATACCAGACTCCAAGGTCATAGTGGAGCGAGGAACCATTGTGCTGTTCCCCACCTTGGGCATACAGCGGGACGGACAGGTGAGCGCAGTGCGGGACTACATGATACCAGACTCCAAGGTCATAGTGGAGCGAGGAACCATAGTACTGTTCCCCACCTTGGGCATACAGAGGGACGGACAGGTGAGCGCAGTGTGGGACTACATGATACCAGACTCCAGACTGTATGTATCGGTGTCGGGTTCGTCACCTATACATACATTAACTCTGAAGTAGCCGGACTAAACAACGTAGCCTAATTATTTTAGGAAACTTGCAAAATTTTGAAGCGCGGGCAGTATTTGTACCTGCGACTTTCGCATTACTAGTGGCGACGCCTCTTCCATCTGGGCTACCGCGGCTCTTGCAAGTTTCCAAAATTTGTATACCCAACACGAGAAGTGTTTTAAAATTTAGTATTCAATTGCCTAATTATATACATACATACATAAATCACGCCTATATCCCTTACGGGGTAAGCAGAGCGTTAACGGCCGTAATACGGATATTAACACCACGTTTGACAAAAGTTTAAGGGTCAATCAGATAACTGTGTATCACTATAGTGACAGGTTGTCAGCCCATCGCCTAAAATTGCAATACACATCCAACCCTCGAGTCCCTTAGTCGCCTCTTACGACACACATGGGTAAGAAATGGGGTGATGCTATTGTAAGCCGGCATCACTCGGCACTATGGAATAAATCCACCTAATTATAATAATGCACTTTGTTCCAGTATTTCGAGAAAGCGGGTGACTTTGTGCCGGAGCGGTGGTCTGAAGGGAAGCCTCCGCCCCCGCCCGGCGTCTACATGCCCTTCGGAGACGGACCGCGGTATTGCATAGGTACGTCTTTTTTATATAACATGCTTTGGTTGCGAGACCATCAGCTTAAGGCGAGTGTACTCGTGAATGTGACTGACAGTGACACCTCACAATAAAAATATTTTCTCTTTATAAAAACAATCTATGTCCTATCTCTCAGTCTATTGTAAAAGTGAACTGCTATTTATTTCTATTTCTTTTATGTCCTTCGTTGCAGAATATATATCTATCTATCCTATCTATCATAGTTAGTTTATATGTATTAGTCTATAATATTATTAGGTTATTTAAGTATTAGTGTTTACAATAGTATGTAGTATGTGTAAGTATGTTTATATTATATGCACTATGCCGCTTACCTTTACGAGCTTTCCTATCACCCAAAGGTTGCCTGGTAGAACTTACTACTATAGCAAGAAGGCCGCCTTGTTGTACCCACGTCACATAATTCTATTTTAATGTTATTTGTTTCCTTTTTTATATATGTGCAATAAAGAATTTTATTATTATTTTTTTATTGGTTTTTACCATCTCGGCTTTGTTAAGCCGGTTTTACAGTAGTACGGGCCTAGGGCAAGTAACCACCGTTCTGATTGTTTTGACTATGTGATTGAAGTTCAACGGCTGGTAATTCTGTAACCGTCTGAAGAAATTTTCGGACTATCCGGCACGTATTTAAAATTACGGCTTTTTGTAGGTTTATGTATGTGAATTTTGGCAGCTCCAGTGAAGAGATAGATTGGTGTAGCTGACGAGGGATAACTCCTGTGGTTGATAGTACTATGGGAACTATGGTCACTTTCTGCAAATTCCACATGCGGGTTATTTCATCCTTTAAATCTGTGTATTTGTTTAATTTTTCTGATATTGTAGTCTGTAGATTATGTGTATTAGGAACTGCTATATCTATAAGTTTTACTGTTTTATTTACTTTGTCTAAAAGCGTTATGTGCGGTCTATTATAATGTGTAGTTTTATCTGTTAGAATTGCTCGGTCAAAGTATAGTTTGTGGTTTGAGTTCTCCAAAATAGTATCGGGGATATATTTATAATAAGGGACAGGCTGTGATGTTATGAGCTTGTATTTCAAGGCCAAATTTTGATGAATAATTTTGGCAACTTGATCGTGTCTGTGCTTATAATCTGTTTGTACGATGCTTTTGCAGGAGCCTGTTATATGCTGGATAGTCTCTGAAGCTCCATTACAACGGCGGCATAAATCTATGGTGTTTGGGATCTTTAGAATATGCTTTCGATAGTTTCGGGTTTCTACAGTCTGGTCCTGAATGGCGAGCATAAACCCCTCCGTTTCAGGGAACATTTCTCCGCGTCTGAGCCATTCGTTCGACGCTGTCTTGTCGACGTGCGGCAGGTTCAGGTCGCGGTAGAATCTCCCATGCAACAATTTTTTAGCCCACTCATTCAGTTTGGTGTTTCTGTCAATTTGTGTTTCATTTTTCTGGGTCGCTTTGTTCTTTAAATTCAGTGGTGTGTACTTTAAATCATTTTGTACTATTGCATTGTGTAATAATGAAGTTTCGGTTTTGCTGTGAAAATATGATCTCAATCTAGTTATTTGCCGGTTGTGCAGGTTGACAATGTCTATAAGACCTCTTCCACCTTCTGTCCTTGCCAATGTAAGTCTCTGCACACAAGATTTTGGATGGTGCTTCCTATGCTTTGTCATACTTATGTTGATCAAACGTTGTAGACTCTGAAGTTCAGACTTTGACCATTTGATAACTCCGAAAGAGTACGTAAGCACTGGAATTGCGAATGCATTGACTGCCTTTATTATATTTTTAGAGTCTAAATGAGTCTTCATTATGGAATTTAGCCTATGTTTAAATTGTTGGGTGAGCGTTGACTTTACTTCTTTATGCTGAATTTGCTTTGATTGGTTAAATCCCAGGTATTTGTAAACACTATTTTCATCTAAAGGTTCTATTTTCTGTCCCGTCTCTAATTCATACCAATGTTCATAGTTTTGCCCTGCTTTAACAGAGTTGATCCTGCATTTATCGATGCCAAATTCCATACATATATCTTTGGAATATTGTTCAATCGTATCGGCAAGTGTATTAATGTCATCTTGACTGTCAGCGTAAATTTTGATATCATCCATATAAAGTAGGTGATTTAAACGGTAATTTTGTGTATCCGTGTGTGAGTCAGTACTATTGGGTGAGTAGGGTAGACTGGGTACGGTTGTAACAAATTTGCTTTGATTGCCCATAGCTCATCCACCATGCGAATAAACCACAAGTAAACCACTTAATATGAAAGCTTGGACATTCTTGTATAAATTCTGATCATATCTAGATGCCTGAGTACTACAGTTTTGCCGCAATAAGACGATATCATGACAGGGTGCATCTGTTACAACCGTACCCATACCAGGGTCGGTTGTAACAGTGATTGGGGACAGTTGTAACAATAAAAGTTAAACGTTATTTACGTATTTTAATCATTTTTATTATAGTTTTTAAATATTATTAACCTTTTCAGACACTGTTCACTCATAAATATAATTAAATTAACAAAAAATCACCCAAAATTTAACAAAAACCTAGAATTTTAAGTTTTTCCTCAAAATTGGAAGCAAAATCATTTTTTATATGCCTAAACAGACTCTCAATGTAAAAATATCGATACAATCATAAAGTAATGGTAATTATCACCTTTAAAATTTATAAAGTATTTTTTCTTACTTAGTTAGGCCCATTCTCCATAAAACGTCTAAAAAAAAACTTCAAGTTACAACTCATCGACGCGTGCTGGTTCATTCACAAGTGGCTTTCGCCTTTTTCAGTAGTTGTTGTGCGTTTTCTAGGCATCTATGAATAAATAAACATTAAAACTATTGTTACAACCGTACCCACCCCCCCATTTCGGAAATAAAAAGGTCACAGTCAAATGGCTCTAAACCCTAAGCAAAAAATAATTAGTCTATAATAATACCGAAACACCACAAAAACGTATGTAAGAACTTCAATTCGGTATATACACTAAAAAACAAATAATTTTAAAAAGAAATTTGTAAAAAATACTTACTTTTTGTTGTCAAAACACAATAGGCTTATTTTTAAGCGTTTAAAGCATGCGGAGTGCGATGAAAGAATGTAAATCATGGCGGGACTGTCAGCGCGCGTAATTCTCCCCTTGTACCTCTAACCCTATCGCGTATAGTTTCGGAAATAATCGAGTTGTTACAACCGTACCCTGTTACAACCGTACCCAGTCTACCCTAAGTGAGGGGATACCCTAACTTGGTGTCGGTCAAGCTAGTTGATAAGGGGTTTAAAGCAAGGCAAAACCATAGAGGGCTTATTATTATTATCTATCAGAATGTCCGATGCCCAAGTTTTTAGTAGGTATAATCCTTTGGTAAAATTAGATCCTGCAAACTCAATAAAATATATGCTGTAATTAAAAAAATATGGCAATTAATACCAAAAGTGGCCACTTTAGGCACTTTTAGCCATAACTTTAACCTGCAAACTTTTAGCTGTAATTGAAGTATTTTTTTACTAACGCAACATTCTGATAATAAACTTTAGTATGTTTCTTAACTGTATCTCAGATTTTCGATAAATTACTTTTTTATCAAAATATGAATTTTTAAGTAATGCGAGCAGTAACTAGCCTAGGGAGGCGCCTTAAGCCAGCGCTCATCTCACGGAACATCATGACTTGCGACTACATTCCCATCAGAGCCTAAACATATCTAGACAACACCATGTGGTTATTATTTGTGTAAGAGGGCCATTGTGGGTGGTTATTCACCATATCTAACTTTGTCTGGCCCTATAGCGTAGCGGATAGTACCCCTGTCTGCTACACCGAGGGTCCTGGGTTCGATCCCCACAAGACACAAATATTTAATATTTGCGTTAAGTATGGGTATTTTCTATGTGTAATACATAAATAACACACATCGTCATTACATAACCATGTCAGAGGCCTGCTACGAGTGGTAGGCGGTTGAAAAACGCTGACACCAGGGTTCATCGGGTCGTTGGACGACTCGGTGTCCCACAGGAAAAGAAAGAAAGAACACATATCACGCGAACACGAACCAAAATCCCTCGCGTGGAAGGCAGACAAAAAACAGACATCTACACCACATCTGACAAACATTTTAGGGTCATTCGGAAAAATTGTGTATCGCCATAGTGACAGGTTGTCAGCCCATCACCTAAATTGCAATACACACCCTCGAGTTTCTTAGTCGCCTCTTACCACTCCCATGGGAGAGAAATGGAGTGACGCTATTTTAAGCCGTCATCACACGGCAAAGAGATGGGGTGATGCTATTCTAAGCTGGCACCATACGGCAAATATGAATAATATATGTATTTATTTACAAACAAAAGCATGTAAGTATTAATATCAGCTATCTAGTTCTCATAGTACAAACTTTGCTTAGTTTGGGGCTAGATGGCACTGTGTGAATTGGCCAGGATACTTATTAATTTATTTGTCTATGACTTTGTAGCCCGCATTTAGCCATTTGAAATTCTTTCACACAGCGTGACGTTCACGACACCCACGACCCAAGTAATAAATTAAGTATTTTATTCCACTTCTAAATGGGTACCTATTTTTTGTGACTCGGTTTTTTTTGCTGACAACGCTATTTATGGTCAGCAGTTCTTTGCAATTCTTAGAAAAACACAATGTTGCACTTTGCACATGTTGCAAGCAGTCGGTTTACAATGGAATGATAAAATGCAATATTTTATTTGATGTTCCGAGCCAACAGGTAGGTAAAATACACATGTCTGTAATTCTACAAGGGATAGGCAGTGATTGTCAATGGCTATAGAAAGTGTTTTTAACAATACTATTGCCTTTAAATCGTGTAAGATTGATGATAAAGATTTATTAAAATATATAAATAACTGGATGTTATTGTAATGAATGAAGTAATTTGTCTAAGATCCTTGAAAGCAGTTTTGCTGCAAAAATAAGGAATAACTCACATTACTTACGTTCAGTCCTACCTAATGTCGACACCCGATTAGAAGAACATTGTAACTCTGTTTTGCAAACTTTACAGGAGAGTCATTTTAAGATTATGCTATCGGTTTTTGGAGTTAAATATTATGTAATTTTGGCATTGAAATGCATTTATTATATACATACATACATATATCACGCCTATAATCCCTTGCGGGGTAGGCAGAGCGTAAACGTAACGGACTTTTACGCCACGTCTGACAAATATTTGAGGGTTATTTGGAAAATTGTGTATCGCTATAGTGACAGGTTGTCAGCCCATCGCCTAAAATTGCAATACACACCCTCAAGTCCCTAAGTCGCCTCTTACGACTCCCACGGGCAAGAAATGGGGTGATGCTATTCTCAGCCGGCAACACACGGCAATTTATTTATTATATTCAGTCTAAGTGTAATGATTCGGTCATAAATGCCTTTTGGGAGTTCTTGTAAAGTTTTCGCTATCTCATTTCGCACAGCAAAACCTACTCCACTTGCTGCTCTCTCGGTGATTGGCTTTCCGCTCCAGTAGTAGGTATAACCTC
Organism: Tuta absoluta; assembly: GCA_027580185.1. Taxonomy (NCBI): domain Eukaryota; kingdom Metazoa; phylum Arthropoda; class Insecta; order Lepidoptera; family Gelechiidae; genus Tuta; species Tuta absoluta. The sequence goes on from JAQAHW010000009.1 coordinate 9,033,268, forward strand.
CGAGACGCTCACACAATTCTCCTGTGTCACTTAGATGAGTTTCGCTTATAGCAGCAATGTCAATATTGTATCTGGCCAGTTCTCGTGCGATTAGGGCCGTCTTCCTCTCAGGACACAAGTTAACATCATTGTCCAAAAGTGTACGTACATTCCAGGTTCCTATTAAAAGATATTTACTCATATTTTTATGTTTTTGTTTTCGACCGCATGTAGTTGGTGAACAGATGACCGCGGTTAGCCACCTGCTTAGGAGATGAGACAGACTATTTTTAGGCCACCTTTTCTAGGCCCCTCCCCGGATAGGGGAAAGCAGAGCGCTCCCTTAATAGGGCTGCTTTGTCGCAATCTGAGCTGCCGAACCAGTTCCCCGCCTCAATCGGAACCAAGAGCGACCATCACCAGAAAACCGCCTACGTGCAGATGCCAACTAAGGTTCGGACACACCGATCCTCCCCCCACCATCAGCTCTCCATCGCCGCAGGACTTCGCTCGAAGACCAGTAAATATGCAGGAGTCATCTGCGCGTGAGTATATTAAAGTGGACAAGCAGTTGCGCAGGTGCAAATCCACTCTCTCGTCCTCAGCTTCCCGACGCCAGTGGACCGGATGGCCGGTACGACCAGCAAAAAGTTGAGGATGCAGGAGATTAGCCACATGCCATTATATAGATCCTGGCGTGCGCCTTTTAAGGCACTTCCCCTTGTACCTTGCCACAACGCTGTAGAAACCGCATGCGTTTGTCTACGACATTGCGCGCCTTCTACACCGAAGTGGGCTTGTGTTTAAGGATGGCGGATCAACCATAGACTGACTGCACTGGCAGTGTTAACAGCTGCCAGCGGGCGGTGGGGTCGTCACTTCCCTACGCGTTATATACGCGGATTAAGTGGCAGGACCGTATTTCAAACACCGAGGTACTACGTCGTTCCGGTATGTCTGGAATAGAGGCATTGATTATAAAACACCAACTTAGATGGAGTGGTCACGTCCTACGCATGCCTGATAACAGATTGCCAAAGGCAGTCTTTTACTCCGAACTCTCTAGCGGAAAACGCAAGCAAGACGGACAATACCTGCGCTATAAGGACGTGATCAAACGCAATCTCGTGGCTTGTAATATACCGACTGAAACCTGGGAGAGTCGTGCCTGTCTCAGACCGGAATGGCGCCAAACTATTCATAAAAGTGTGGAACGTTTTGAGACACAGCGTCTAAAAGATCTTGACGTAAAGCGCCAAATACGGAAGACTAAGCCGAAACTTACCTACACTTACACCTATAATTCAGCTGGCCAGTTGTACTGTGCTTCTTGCAACCGTGTCTTCAAGACAAAGTTCGGTTTCGCCAGCCACATTAGATCACACCGGAATAAAGACCCAATTTCATAATATATAGGAGTCGCCGTCACCGGACACGGTTTGGACGACATGAATGAATGAATGAATGAATTTATTATATACGAGTAAATAATCTAAAAGTCCTCCTTCGTAGAGCTGCAAATCTTCTGATTCCGAACATTGTAACGTTAAGTTGCCAAGTTGAGATATTTTAAAGCACGTAAAAGCATAAATTAGCGGAATAATGTTTTAACATAGTTCCAGCTCTGTAAAAGTTTAGAATGATAACATAGTATTTACGATGAAACAAGAATCACTTTGTGTTGTTTTCTGTAAATGAAACATTTAATTACTACATTTCAGCCACTGAATATTGAAACCTCCAGAATAATAATATTGTAACTTAAACTTACGTTATTATAAACACTGAAATAATGAAAAAGCTCAAAATCATTTTGCCATAAAGCCTAGATGTAGATAGTATCATGTTTTTTACTTCACTTACCTAAAAGATGCGGAGCGGATTGCATAAGTAATCTAAATATACAAAAGTTATGTAAAATTGTATTTATAAGTTTAAATGTTCTTCTTATTGGGCGTCAATGTACTGTGAGCCCTTGTTACAAGATCCTACTAACAATGCCCGCTTCGACATACAAACAATGTTTAACTTGAGCCTATTCTGTGATACATAAAGAATAATCGGCAATGTACGTCGAACCAAACCCTTATTCCAGGGTAATATAATAAGGAGTTCACTCTAATTTTAGAAAACTTGCATAATTCCACCGCAGGATTTGAACCCGCGAGATTCGGTATCAGTTCTATCGACCGGGCTATCGCGGCTCAACTGGCGTCGGTGAAATTATGCAAGTATATCTTAATGCCAATGACGCGTGGCATGGCACCATCTACTGGGTAATTTTTTAACTTTCGTCTTCCTTTTCAGGTAAACGCTTCGCCATGATCCAAATGAAGTGCTGCCTAGTGCACCTACTGCGGAGCGTGAGAGTTCATCCTGCAAATAATAGAGACGTTAGGACGCAACCATTCGAAGCTGATCCGAGATCGCCATTGACCCTGCACCCGTTGGATTCTACCATCAAAATCAGCTTGTTATGATATTCAAAATTAAGCTAGTAATATTTATGTAGGTCAGTTTTTACACTGAACTGATAAAGGAATACGAAAGACGAAAAGTATAGTACTAGTAATATTTACCTACAGAACATCTTAAATTTCTGATAATCACGAATTCGTTTGGTATGACAGACATTAAACTAGCTAGATTTGGATGATAAAATAACGATGGCATGACATCACTAAAAAGTATAAAATTAAGTCGCTTTCCGTGTCCGTATGCTTAGATCTTGGTTTAAAAGTACCTACGCAACGGATTTTGATGCGATTTTCTATATGTATAGTAGATAAAGTGATTCAAAAAAAGGTTTTTATGTATAATTCATGCCGGGAAAAGGTCTTGTACCAGCGGGTGAAACCGCTGGGCGGGCCGCTAGTTTCTAATATTACGCAACTTTTTTGCCCGCAATGTACGGTGGCGCGTAAATCAAACTATGTATTCAATAAAAAAAGTTTGAATAGCGCTGATTCTGGCGTAAGCATTTTAGCAAATTTCTACATAGGCACTCCTGTCCTGTCATATTCTCATAATTGTATTGGTGACATTTGAATTGAAAGAGAAAACAAAAATAAGCTACCCGTGCCCCATGCTATGAAAATACAGGCTAAAAAATCTACAGGTGAAATTCTTTGTACATTGCGTAGCCGGTAAATATTCCTGGTATCATAACATAATGGCTGACCAACTTGGCAATGAAAATCGAATTTCAACTGTAAAGTTGTAGTCTGTAGTTTGATAATATCGGGTACAGCTTATTAAGTTGTTCTGTGTAAAGTGCAAAATCCATTGTTGAAATTTGGAATGGAATAACATCTAGTTAGATTCAACAAGCTCTCAGATGAAGAAGCTTAGCTTAACATTTGAATGTTGCTAACGAGCTTGAATATTACTAAGTAGAATGAATTGGTCCAGCGCTCAGAGTTTATTCCACAGATTACTGTCACCGCTAGTGTACCCTCTATTGTTATGTACAGTCGGTTATAACACATAAGGTACCAGGGGTACTCCAAAAGAACTGAATTATTTTTATTCCCAGTTAATACATAAATAAAATGTAAACTTATTCTCATAAAATAAGTCATTTTCTACTTATACATTACATGTCAAGAAAAAAATAGGTAGGTATTGCTGGGGACAAAAATAATTTAGTTCTTTTGGAGTACCCCTGGTGCCTTATGTGCTACAACCGACTGTACTTTCATAGGTGTGAGTAAGATTCAAAATCACTGGTACACACGCTGTACCAGATGAGGCCTATGTTTAGTCGCCGAATTCTGAGATCCCTGGTTCGATTTTCGGGGGACACATACAAAGTTGATGTTTGTCAATTAAGAAATTGTTCTTAATTTGGTTCATAACTAAATTAAGGCCATCCCAATTAGACATATTGCACAGATGTCAGATTCGTGGTAATGCAGAAGGTCGATTTTTCTTTGTGACATATCTTTTAGAATAGAAATGATAGATGTCAAATATGTCTTATTAGGTGGGACGGCCTTTGTTTAGTAGATGAGTTGACAATTTGTACTCCCTTAAACACATCGTCTAAAATACTTGACATATTTTGTTTACCAGTCTCATGTTAGTATTACTTAGTAGTTATTGGCCTCAATGAATTATCTTAACTTACCTTCTTAAATTAGCACTGTCACTCTCCGTCAAACAGGTTTAGAAAAGGATAGGAGATGTCTAAGTCATGTCATGTCTTATAATCAACGTTTATAACGCGTTATCTGTCAAAATAATGTGACGATGAAAGCAATGGCGCTATTGATTAGAAATGGCAAAGAACCCATTAACTTTTTTATACATGACAGGACTTAGATATCTCCTATCCTTTTCTAGACTTATTTGACGAAAAGTGTCAGCTCTAGTTTTAGGTTAGAGAATTTATTTTCCGAATTGAAGTCATTACCTAACCATAATGTTATTATAAGAATATTTTGTACCTATAATAGAACTGATTAATTATTTTAATAGATTGTAATTATTACAAAATGCGTAACTGCGTAATAAATATGTTATGTAATCAATTGTATATATCTAGCTTTTGTAAGCAGGTGCCGATTCTACCGTACGCATTACTTAGCTCATTTTCAGATATTCTTCTCACATTCCTAAATACAATAAAGAAAGAGAAAAATTATATAAAGCTATGTTTGATTTCTAAAATAACACTGTTTTACCTGCTTACACATAAATGCGATGCGACGTCGGATTGGAAAAACATTCATACATTTCTGTCAAAAATTGTATTAAGTGCATCGGAAGTTTTAAGCAGCCTCAGGCGAGATATACCTTAAGAGAGCTTACTTATTTACAAATCAAACGTCATTTTATCACGCAAATGAATGATGTTGATTAACATTTCTCCTTCCTAAGAATAAATACCTTTTTAACAGGAATTAACTAAAGAAATGAACACCAAATTAAGACTGCGCACTTTGAATGCGTGCATCTATTTAGGTACTTAGATAAAAATAATACTGGATGTAAACACATATTACAAGGGGAGATTCTATCCAGGAAACTGAACAACTTTCCCTATGGAACAAAACTAGGGCTAATAAAAAAGGAACACTCATACAAAATTACTGTAGCTCGGCCTTTTTATATGGCCGGGCGGGTCCGTTATTTCTTTTCATAGTTTTTGGGCTGGTTCACGCTTCAATTATTTTAAGTCTTTTTTACAGTTTACAATAGTATCTTACTCATATCTACAATTTTAACTAAGAGATTTTTGTCTTTCGATACTAAGTAAGTAATTGTATCAGGCGGTACTTTGCGGAAGTCCATCTTGATTGAATTAGATAGAAAGGTATTTAGCTTCTTCCGCACGGCACTTATGGTGGCTAGTAATGCAGCTAGTTCATCATAAGTGCGGAAGAAGCTAAATACCTTTCTATCTAATTTAATCTCTCGATACCTTAGAGTATATACCCAACTCTAACTGTACCCAAGTCTATTTACTCTAAGCTCGATACATAAATGAGTTATTTTGAGAATAATATCGTAGGTATATTTTTATTCTTCACTAAGCCTTTATAAATACTTATAAATAATCATCACAAACAAATTTAAAATATTTGCCACTTCCAGTAACACTCACTTACAATCTCATATTACAGAAACATAAACAAAATACCACTCGAACCAAACCATCAGCAAAATACCAGGTTTGGTAACAATCAACCTTATTTCTAATCTTTACGGTACAATTTCGAGCCCCAACGGAATATAACGTCGTAAGCTGTCGATAGGGGTTTAAATAGCTCTGTGGGATACCTCCTGTGGCAGTGTTAACATGACTCTTGAACTGTGATATAAATATAGCAACAAATACTCGAGGGCCTATTAAAATACCTCAATACTGAAGAAATAGGAAGTCGAGCTTTGAAATTGGAACTGAGAGCTGGACCTCGAAAAAATAACAGTTTTGAAAAAAGAAATTGGAGTTTATGGAAAGCGACGAAGATTAACCAATCGTTCGAAGCTGGGTTTAACATGGATCTTTTCAGGAGGTAAGTGCTAGAATAAAATGCGTGATAGTAAGATAGTTATTAGGACCGCCGCCGTTTTCATGCGGGACGCTTCTGCTGCGTGCAAAAACGTCCGATGGTCTGCGGCGGCTCTTGCCATTTCAACAGTCACGGCTATACATACCTACATGCAAAGGGCTATATCTACCTGTCACTCAGCCACCACTCGGCCAGGTAAAGTTATCCATCGAAACTGCTAGACTGAGAAGGAATCAAAAGTCCTTGCATTAAATTCAGTGCATATATTTTTATAGGGTGATTTCTACTCGTGAAACTGTACAATTTTCTCAAGTATTTTTTGGGAACATACATACATACATACATAAATCACGCCTGTATCCCTTACGGGGTAGGCAGAGCGTTAACGGCCGTAAAACGGACATTAACACCACGTATGACAAAAGATTGAGGGTCAATATGATAACTGTGTATTACCATAGTGATAGGTTGTCAGCCCATCGCCTAAAATTGCAATTCACATCTAACCCTCGAGACCCTTAGTCGCCTCTTACGACACCCATGGGTAAGAAATGGGGTGATGCTATTCTAAGCCGGCAGCACACGGCATTTTTTGGGAAACCCTGTGAAATTCAGCGATTTCATTATGTACCTACCTACGGTAGTGATATTGGCGATTTCAAACGTGTCTTGAATGTAAATCAAATATGTTATTATGTATGAAGTGCTTCTGGCAGTATGTTCAATTGTAAACAAAAATTTCTGGTGTAAGCTGTTTGTTTGACCTACGAGCTGACGTGGACCTATACAGGGTGTAAGGGACAGCCCTCCGAATACTTATAGGGTGCAGTCAGACCATGAAACTGAACAACTTCCCATGAGAAAATGTTTCAGGAAAGCTCAAATTTATTTTGACTTCCCATAGTAATTGCAGAGCGCTGATCGTGATTTTGTATTAAAGGAGAATATTTTTGTCGTTTCCTGATATATGTTCCTGGGGGAAAGTTGTTCAGTTGCATGGATGCACCCTGTAAGTATTCGGAAGGCTGTCCCTTACACTCTGTATACGTGGATGTGATTATTGTCGACAACAGTTGCATCCTTGCATCTGACTTTGAGGGTTGGTTGCAATAAATAGGTAATGCTGGTTATGCAAGGCTACCGTTGCACTTCTGTGTTACACATACAATCCTATTACTAAATAAATAAATTAGAAGTATAGGTACGATAGACACAAGTAAGATGTTAGGAAAATACTCAGAGTAAAGCATGTTCCAGAGGGCTAGCTATCATACAACGACTAGAGTAAAACCATAAAAAACTCTTCGCAATAAGACTTGACGCGAGCTAAAAAAACTCTTACTTCCTACCTATTTATATAAAAACACAAAAGAACATGCTACGTAACTTCTCGCTTCTCCCGTATAAGTAAGTATTTACAACGATTAAAACTGCAACTCTCTATTTTAAGCGTGTTTAAGTTTACGCCAACCGCAAAGTCGTAAGAGCGACGAGTTTTTTATGGCCTCATTCTTGATGTTCGTGAGGTTTCTTGTAAAAAGTCCTTTGCTCTTGGGAAAAGAATTAAACAACTTTCTGAACCCAGACAATTCGAGTGACGCCTCAAGTCTAATTATCCTTTTCGTGGTAGGCAGAGCGTCAAAGACCGTCGCATGTAATATGATATGTTAGCAGTTGTATGAACTTTTTAAGTAGTACAGAGATGTGATGTTAGTAAACACTTTCTACATCCATCGCGAAAGGAAAAAGGACACACTCGAGTAAAACCTTGTTGTTTTACAGCTCACTCGGGAACTGATAGCTTCTTTCAAGCCTTCAAGCTGAGCATGTTATCGTAATTGCAATCTGTCGTTGAAAAGACGTCGTCATGTGTCTGATAAAAGACCTGCGTCCTGGTTTATATCACAGGTATGCATGCCGCGATTATAGCCACAAGTGCTAACGGCACCAGCTCGATAGTCACATCTGCTTATTTATCTTTACTTTAATAATAGTTCTTCTTCTTCTTTTCGTGTGGGACACCGAGTCATCCAAGGACCCGGTGAAACCCTGGTGTCAGAGTTTTTCAACCGCCTACTACCTCTAATAGGCCTCTGACATGGTTGTGTTACGACCGCCGTCGAAGTAGTCATAGACAGCAACCGGGACCGACGGCTTAACGTGCCCTCCGAAGCACTTTAATAATAGTAGGTAATATATTAATAATATAATATAAAGAGAAAAGATTTGTTTGTTTGAATTGAATAGGCTCTAAAACTACTGGACCGATTTAAAACATGTTCTACCAATAGAATCGCTGATGAACATAGGCTATATTAAAATGTCTTATTTCCACGGGAAAACGGTTAGCAGCGGGTGAAACCGGGATAAGCGGGGCCGCTAGTTAAAAATAAATCAGAAAAATCAGTGTTGGATAAGACGCGCCCTTTTGCTAAAGACAATTGGTTCACTGGTGCGTCGTTAGCATGTCAGTTGGATGGTTTTGGTCTTTTCGTATTCTGCTAACAGTTTGTAGAATAGAAAATCACAGTGGCAGTAAAATTACAGTTAAGTGTCGATGGCATTACAACGGCAAAAAAGTTTGAGGATCGGAGCCCGCAGCATAATGTGGTGGAGTGCATACCTACTCATGACATAACTAATACTCATCACGGATAGTACCGCTGCCTGCTACTCCAAAGGTCGTGGGTTCGATCCGATATTTGTTAAGAGCGCCTTATACCTCAAATGCCGTTTTTCAAAACGATATTACTCAATAGAAAAGAGTCATAAAATTTTGAAAAAAATATAATATTGCAGTTGAGGATCTAACAGATAAAAATTCGATCTCAACAACACAATCAGATGAAATTCGCTCGATAGAATAAAATGCCAAAGTTGCCTCTATTCAAAATTTCATTACGATATTATGCTTAAAATATTAATCTTTTTGAGATATTTTTTATACTACGCTTTAGATAAATCAATTATCTAGTAAAAATCGGCAAGTTCAATGTTGTAGTGCTACTTTATGAATTATGATGTCTAAATACCTACAAAAAGGCGAGGGGCGCGGCTCCGCGGGCTTCGTCAGTCGCGCGGTGGCGCTTACGGAGGCTGGACCTGTGCTGGTGCTCTGCTCGACGTGCGACGTGATTTGATTTTTCGATTTATTTGTTACCATTTAGTGCCACAGTATAATTAATGCAGTATAACAACGGAAAGAAAAAGTAAGGCCGGCTACTAGATATTCTAACTTTTTAAAAAGGGTCTTGTAATATTTGGATATTAACATCAACAACTACAACGGTCCACTGCTGGACATAGGCCTCCTGGTATTAGAGGGTGTTTTCCTTGCTTACCGCACGCTTGGTAGGCGGGTTGGTGAGTGCAGTGGAATGTGTTGTATTATATGTAGCAGAGAAATATTGAAATCCCACCAGATGTCGAAATGATTGATTATTATAACATCTTATTACAAAATAATAATAATTTTATACTTAAATCCATCTACTGAAATTACGCCATCCAGGGCCAAACACAGGAAGTTCAACATAATTCAAAACTCCGGTCACCCATAGTCCTTTATAAAAGACTTTTGCTGAAAAGTTCTTGGGGCCAGATAGTCTGGACGAAGGACTCGATTTTGAGAAAAGTCGTCGTCACCTCATACGCGATAGCTATAACACGTTCCGTTTGATTCATCATAATCTCCTAATGATGGATCAGACTGTTTTGGTACACTAGGTATCTGTGACGTCCGCGTAGATGGCGGCTTTACTATTTAGTTTTATGCAATAATACCGTTTGCCGTGTGATGCCGGCTTAGAATAGCATCACTCCATTTCTTTCCCGTGGGAGTCGTGTGAGGCGACTAAGGGATTCGAGGGTGTTTATTGCAATTTTAGGCGATGGGCTGACAACCTGCCACTATGGCGATACACAATTTTCCGAATGACCCTCAAATATTTGTCAGACGTGGCGTAAATGTCCGTTTTTTGCGGCTGTTTACGCTCTGCCTACCCCGCAAGGGATTATAGGCGTGATATGTGTATGTATATATGTATGTATGTGCTGTTCCGAACCACCTTTTTCGACGGCCGATGGCACATGCCGCGGCTATCGGCCGCCGCGGCAGATGTCATTCCGAAGGCAGCGGCCGACGGCCGACAGCACATGTCAGAGTATAGTTTTCAGGACTTAGTTATTATGTTTATTAGATTATTATGGTTCATCGGGTTATGGTGGTTCATAGGGTCGTTGGGTTCATCTTGTCGTTAAGGTTCATCATGTGGCCAGAGTTCATCGGCTTGCTAGGTTGGTCGGGTCATCATGGTTCATCGGGTTATTATTTTTCATACATTTATACATACATAAATCACGCCTATATCCCTTACGGGGTAGGCAGAGCATTAACGGCCGGAAAACGGATATTAACATCACGTCTGACAAAAGTTTGAGGGTCAATCAGATAACTGTGTATCACTATAGTGACAGGTTGTCAGCCCATCGCCTAACATTGCAATACACATCTAACCCTCGAGTCCCTTAGTCGCCTCTTACGACACCCATGGGTAAGAAATGGGGTAATGCTATTCTAAGCCAGCATCACACGGTATTATTTTTCATCGGGTTATTAGGGTCGTTGGGTTCATCTTGTCGTTAAGGTTCATCATGTGGCCAGAGTTCATCGGGTCGTTATTGTTCATCGAGTCGCCAGAGTTCATCGGTTCGCTAGGTTCATCGGGTTATCGTGGTTCATCGGGTTATCATGGTTCATAGGTACGTTGGGTTCATCTTGTCGTTAGGGTTCATCATGTAGCCAGAGTTCATCGGTTCGCTTGGTTCATCGGGTTATCGTGGTTCATTGGGTTATCATGGTTCATCGGGTCGTTGGGTTCATTTTGTCGTTAGGGTTCATTATGTGGCCAGAGTTCATCGGGTCGCCAGAGTTCATCGGTTGGCGGGTCTTTAGGATCATCTTAACTAAACAGCCGCATTTGACCATTTTCGATAGTAGAATAGTATGAGAACGAACGATGTACGAACATTATGAGACGAGTGTAGATAAAATAATAAACTCAATGACTTAATTTTTAGACCAACTTTAAAAGATAAAGTGTTTATCTAGTAAAAATCGCTATTTTCCTAATTATGATGTCTAAATACCTACAAAAGCGGGAGCGGCGCGACACCAAGGGCTTTGTCAGTCGTGCGGAGACGCTTAGGGTCGAAACAGGTGAAGCGGCCGCGCAGCAGCGACCCGGCAGCAAATTTTAGCGGCCGCGACCGGGCCGCAGAACGATTTATGTGGAGCGCCCGCGCCGCCGTCCGCCGCACGCGCGTTCTCCACAGTTTCGGGACAAGTTCAGGACAAATGTGGGACTACATATGAGATGTTAGTTTGTATTTTGCTATTGATAATTTGTTTGTTTTTATTGTTTATACAAATTACGACCGATTTTGATACCATTTTAAAAATTTTGTTGTAATTTTCTAAGTTAATTAGGTAGGTATATTATAAATATTATAATAAAAGGATTTCGTTAATCTAAAATAAAATTCCACTTCAAACAAATAAATTACAAGTAAATTAATACTTATGTAGGTATGTATGTACAGATGTAGGTACTATACTTTCATTCATTCTCTCTTCGATTAAACTAATGAAGAGTTCGGTATCGAACATATTGTCACACTATTCCGCGCAGCGACGCGTCCGCTCCACATGAACCGTTGCTACTGAGTCCATAGAAACTTGCAATGGCGGCGAGGCGCGGCGACCGAGTCGACAGTCGGCAGCGCGCGCGCGTCGCCGCACATAAATCGTTGCATAGTTTCATAGAAACTGGCGAAAAGCGGCTGAGTCGAGGTTGCGCGGTCGCTCTACCTGTATCGAGCCTTACAGACGACGGACATGTGCCAGTGCTCCTTCTGACGTGCGACGTAAATTATAATTTTCGAATATAAACTAAAATATAGATCACGAAAGTTGATGAGACTAACATTGTAAGTTGATTTTCGGAGTCAAAATTGATTTAAGCTGGTAATTTTAATTTCGAGTATTAACACAGGTGAATAGTAACAGGCAATAAATTAGCTTACTTAACTGTCCTTTGCCCTGCAGTGGGACACAGAAAAGGCCAATTAAAAAAAAAAAAAAAACTGTCCTTCCAATATCCTAACACACATAATAAAATAACTAACTAACAAACACAATGACCAACTTAGTTTGCCTACTGCATAATTTTATACTGTGGCGTTATCGCCCACCGCGTAAGGTCAGCGAAGTTCAATTCAAAACGGCCCGCGCGTAAAGCAGAGGCGGGTCGCCTTGGCGCGTAAAATACCTAAAGCTCCCGAAGAACGCGCCCTTAAGTCAGTTTTAAATATTTGTGTTTAGTCTGGGTGTTTTCTATTTAGGTATAATATGTACGTTTTTTTACCAAAAAAAATATAAACTTATCTCAGCTATCTGGTTCCTATAGTAGTTCCTTAGCTTAGATTGTGGCTAGATGGCGCTGTGTGAATTGTTTAGGATATTTATTATTATTACCTCCTTAAAAAATAATAACTCGATAAAAACGTAATTTGTTTAAAATTTTCTGGAGAGTAAAACGAGATTAGGGTTCAACTTCGTTCATAAAATATAGCTTGAGCTCTGTGACAGATGTCAGATTTTTTTCAATTTTTTTGTCATTTTCACTCTCACTTTGTTACCTATCTAGCTACCTGCTGTCAAGGGATCATTCTATAGTTTACAGAGTAGGTATAGGATTTGGGAAAAATTTGTCAGCAATAATTCATCTTGTTATGGCCTCAACCTCAGGCCTCAACCTCTATGGTACACTTTTTGGCATGTCATAAACAAGGTTTAAGTGACAGCCTTCCGAATAATGATAGGGTGCATTCAGGACCATGAAACTGAACAACTTCCCATTAGAAAATATTTCACGAAACGTCAAAAAGTATTCGATTTTAAAATTCAGTCAGCTAAAGATCGTGATAAAGGTCGATTATTTTTTGTCGTTTTCTGACACATGTTCCTAGGCGAATATGGTTCAGTTTCATGGTCTGCATGCACCCTGTCAGTATTCGTAGGGCTGTCTCTTAATTGCGTTTAAGACGGACATATAGCGCGAGCAAGATTTTAAAACCAATAAAATTCTGAAAGAAAAAATATGTTATTGTCGAGCTTTGAGCATCGCCATTTTTCGTCTTGTTGCGGTACGGAAGGCCGCATTGCTAAAACTATCAATTATACAATTTAACAAATATTACTAAATAAAAAATAAAACAAAGTAACCTCTATTTGAATCCTTATTTCATTTTTTTTTAAATTAATGATGGGTTTGCTCTTGACTCTAGTCTAGGTCATATTATGTCTATTAAAAGTTATTACGAAAAATATGCTATAAATTTAGACGCAAACATAACTTTTCTAGTACGAATAGCTAAATTAGACATTGTGCCGGTATTTCTCTAGTTTTTTTCTCGGGAAAATGAAAAGGACAAACTTTTCAAGTGATCTTATCAACCATTTTTTTAAATAAAAATAACGACAGTGTTGATAAGTGCCATTCGTCTGATTTTGTACAAATCGATCACTGACGAGCTTCGAGCAACGACGGCCTTCCGTATGTAACTTGCTTTAAAAATAAATAAAAAAACAACACAAGCGTCTAAGTACACTTTTGAAATTCATCGATACTGAAGCATCGATATTGTCAAGCACTAACTTGACAGCTTTACCTATCTCCCCCCGCGCACCGCAAAAAACGACAGAACTATTTCTATGAAGTAAAATGGCTAAGGCTCCTTCCTTTCGGGTCGGAACGAGACGGAAGACCGTGTTGCTCGAAGCTGACGAGAATATAATTTCTAATGACTTGACTATGTTTTCTTGTTTAGCTTGTTATAAATAGGCGCTTCTGAGTAGCACAAGCGGCACTAATCGAAGAGTAGTGAACTAAGTATCTGCAATATTCAATTATTTAAGAAGATATTAAATTCGATTATTTAAGAAGCAAACATCGTTACGGTTGTGTAGGTACAGCATCAGGCGTTCATGCGGCGGCGGCTCAAGATACGTAAAGGCAAGCGTTATATTATTAGCTTAACTAAAGTAAGTATAAAAATACTACTACTTGTGAATTTTTAAGTAGGGCATTCCATTTTTATGTCCATGTCGCTGGCTCCCCAAAGTATATATTTTTCAAAGCTGAGAGGCTCAAACGTTTGTGACGAATGGATGGACTCTTATTTTAAGACTGGTTTTCAATGTGACGCTACCTAGACTGAGATCTCAGGTCAAAAAATTGGGGAGCCAGCGACATGCTTTTAGGTTAGAATTTCGGAGAAATCATCAGATTACTTGTTAACGGCGCAATGTGCCAAAACGATGGCTAAGCCAAAGAAATGTGACGGAATATGTGACAGCTACAAGCACATTCAATAGCTATGTGACTCAACTGGAGCTGAGAAATAAGCCATGGAATGTTTCCAACCCATGTCGCTGGCTCCCCAAAAAACCGGCATCCGAAATCTTTGCAAGTATCACCTAAAACTACTAACCAAAGAGGTATTCTCAATCGTAATGTAGTAAATACTCGTTCTTCAAACAATCTCCTCTAGAATCAGCTTCATTTTAGAGAAAACACAACATTTGTTTTTGTATGAATATAAGGGTGACTACATCGTTCAACCCTTTTTGGGACAGTTTCAGGAACTTATGGCTTTTGATTTCAGTACAGATTTTACTATAAATGAACTTAAATAATGTTAAGAAAGTGCTCCGCTTGAATTGATTCCTATAATTAATAAATAAATATCGTTAATTCTCATAAAACTGTAGCGTTGTTACATTTTCACAGTCTGTACGACATGTATGTAGGTACAGTCGGTTGTAGCACATAAGGTAACAGGGAGACTCCAAAAGAACTGAATTATTTTTATCCCCAGTTAATACATAATCTAAATTTAAACTTATTCTCATAAAAGATGTAATTTTCTATTAAAACATATTCATGTCGAGAAAAAAATATTGCTAAGGACCAAAATGATTCAGCTCTTTTGGGTTCTGTGCTATAACCGACTGTACATTCCGTTTTTTTTAATATTGGACCTGTGTTCCATGGGAAAGGTTTTTCAGTTTCATCAATACTTGACTAGACTTGTATAAATATACCCTACACACATTATTTCAATTTAATAGTTTTAAACATGAGAATAATAAAGCACTGTTAGTGCATAAAACTCTAAAACATTAATACCTAAACTCAGCCTTATACGCGCTAGCGCTCACGTGCAACTTTATTGCCGGGTGACATTCGGATTTCGGACCTATCCATGAACAACTATCCTACCTGTTCAAGGTAATGTTTAGTATAATCTGTACGGAAATCATGAAACCATAAGTTCCTGAAACTGTCCCAAAAAGGGTTGAACGATGTAGTCACCCTTATATTCATACAAAAACAAATGTTGTGTTTTCTCTAAAATGAAGCTGATTCTAGAGGAGATTGTTTGAAGAACGAGTATTTACTACATTACGATCGAGAATTCCTCTTTGGTTAGTAGTTTTAGGTGATACTTGCAAAGATTTCGGATGCCGGTTTTTTGGGGAGCCAGCGACATGGGTTGGAAACATTCCATGGCTTATTTCTCAGCTCCAGTTGAGTCACATAGCTATTGAATGTGCTTGTAGCTGTCACATATTCCGTCACATTTCTTTGGCTTAGCCATCGTTTTGGCACATTGCGCCGTTAACAAGTAATCTGATGATTTCTCCGAAATTCTAACCTAAAAGCATGTCGCTGGCTCCCCAATTTTTTGACCTGAGATCTCAGTCTAGGTAGCGTCACATTGAAAACCAGTCTTAAAATAAAAGGCCATCCATTCGTCACAAACGTTTGAGCCTCTCAGCTTTGAAAAATATATACTTTGGGGAGCCAGCGACATGGACATCCATTTTTGGCCATTTTTGCACTGAGCCTTGGCGATTTGCATCACTGCAGCACACGTGTACGTTAAACATTAAGTATTTACTACATTACCTAGTCATGCCTATTTATTACATATATAGGCCAATACTGTTTCTTGTTCTTTGTTGAATGTATGTTTGTGTTATAATTTTATAAACGTTTTATCTATCTATCTATCTACATGAATAATTCTACAAAACCAAATTTTCTTATTAGTTAGATTTGCCGTGTGGCTTAGAATAGCATCACCCCATTTTTTTCGGGTGCGTATCGTAAGAGGCGATTAAGGGATTCGAGGGTGACATGTGTATTGCAGTTTTGAGGCGATGGGCTAACAACCTGTCACTTTGGTGATACACACACAATTATATGTTAGACAGACGTGGCGTAAATGGCCGTGTGCCAGCCCCGCAAGGGATAGAGGCGTATATGTATGTAATTTATTTCCTGTGGGTGTCGTAAGAAGCGACTAAAGAACTCGAGGGTATCATGTGTATTGCAATTTTAGGCGACAGGCTGACAACCTGTCACTATAGCGATACACGACAATAGCTAAAACGGCCCTCAAATATGTGTCAGACGTGGCGATAACGACCGTACTTTTACGGTCTTTGACGCTCTGCCTACCCCGCAAGGGATAAAGGCGTGATGTATGTATGTATGTATGCATTTAGACAGGTAGTTGGTGGTATTTTTAAAAATCATCTTTCGTTTTATTTAAGTTTACGTTACGGAAGTACCTATGCTTCTTTCTACATTGTTCTGCGTACTTTTGAAACCTAGCAAAGAAGGTATCACTGAGGCGCGTCGCGTTGCAAACTGCTGTGGGTGGATACCTACGCCACAAAAAACTTCCGTTTCTTGAATTTCGTAAATGTAAAGACATTGATGTTTTAGGTATACCAGCTTAATTATAGCGACTTTGTCGTGAATCCATTGTTATTCCACGATCTGGATAAAATTTGCTTAATACAAGCTCGTTTGCACGGACCGTTAAACTTAGAAACCCTACATGATGCCCTACATGGATGATTTTCTTTGCTTGCTCAGTCTCAAAAAAGTTTTCATGAAAACTATAAAATGATTTAAAAATATGCGCGTTATTGCCCAGTGGTAAGATCGATATTAGCTTGAAGGCACTTGACGTTAATAAAAATAAATCTACCACTACCGCCGCCGGTAGAAAAAAATAATAAAAATGTAAACAAAATCGCAGGCAGCATCGGAAAGGCAGGCAACTCTTCGTTTTTTTGTTTTTCTCCAGTTTTGGAAGAAAATTGACGTCAATTGTTTTCCATGATTCATATTTATAATAAAAGAAGACAGATCTCATTGCCTGATATTCTTTCGTGTCAAAGAAATTGTTCTCAAGTTCACATCAAGTTCGTCACGAAAAACCATCGAAAAACAGTTCGGGCAGTTCACCGAGTACCTACTTGATGGATGGGTCAGTTTTGGGCTTATTTGGGTCAGTTCCAGTTTCAGTCATGTTCTCATGTTCCAGTTAAGTCCAAAGATGTGTGCAATTTTCGAATTTCCGTGAATTTCCCAGTTCGTTACGATGGAAAGGAAGGACTCAAATTCCGAAGGTTTTGTGTGAGAGGTTTTTGTGACCAGAAATTGGCAGAATATGGCTAATAGTGAGTATCATTTTAGTGCTATTTGTGCTGTAGAATGTACGTAATTTTGTATATTGAATCTTTAAGCCGTGTGATGCCGGCTTAGATTAGCATCACTCCATTTCTTACCCGTGGGAGTCGTAAGAGGCGACGAAGGGACTCGAGGGTGTGTATAGCAATTTTAGGCGATGGGCTGACAACCTGTCACTATGGCGATACACAATTTTCCGAATGACCCTCAAACGTTTGTCAGACGTGGCGTAAATGTCCGTTTTTTCGGCCGTTTATGTTCTGCCTACCCCGCAAGGGATAAAGGCGTGATATATGTATGTATGTAATCTTTAAGCCGTGTCTCTTGCGCCTGTTTTTTCCAAACAAAACAAAAACATCGATATACATTGCGGCGTGGCCAAAGACATTTTTGTTTTCCGCGACCGATGGAAAGCCAGTGGAAAACAAAGTGTTTTGATTGGGTATAGTTGGGCAAAATCATGCGCAAGAGTTACGCCTTTATATATTAAGTATATATATGTCTATATATGCCGTGTGATGCTGGCTTCGAATAGCAACACCCCCATTTATGTGACTGAGGGTCTCGAGTACATGTGTTTTGCAATTTTAGGAGGTGGGCTGACAACCTATCACTGTAGTGATACATAAATAATCTGAATTACCCTCAATTGTTTGTCAGACGTTGCGTTAGTGACCGTTTTTTCGGCCGTTTGCGCTCTGCCTACCCCGCAAAGGATATAGGCGTGATATATGTATGTATGTATGTACAAGTGCTGCTATTGTATTATAAATAATAATAATAAATCACCGAAACATTCATGGACCAATGTGCGAGATAGGTGGCACTAATGTGCCTGTGAGTCGTACAGTATTATTCGTAGAATAAGCACTATTACTGCTCTTTTACTATTTGAGAGTAATGGTCAGAGCACAACGCATCCGTATGCGTCACGAAAGCGTAGCCACGCGCGTACCAATGACGTTTTAATATAGGGACTGTATAAGATATGACACACTGCTGCCTGCGTTGCGTAGACGTGCACGTAGGCGACTGGTAGCGACTGGAAGACGTAAACGAGAGATTGTGTCCTATGGCGTACCCTGGGGGAGGCCTACGTCCAGCAGTGGACTGCCGTAGGTTGATGTATTTATGTATGTACACGTATGCGTAATGCGTAGTGTGACGCATTGCGGGTCCCAGAATTCATGCCATGAATCAAGAATTTTACTACTACTATAGCTGATCTACATCACCACGTCACCAACACATGATTTTAACCACCAATAGTAATTCCGTGTGATGCCGGCTTAGAATAGCATCACCCCATTTCTTACCCATGGGTGTCGTAAGAGGCGACTAAGGGACTCAAGGGTTAGATGTGTATTGCAATTTTAAGCGATAGGCTGACAACCTGTCACTATAGTGATACACAGTTATCTGATTGATCCTCAAACTTTTGTCAGACGTGGTGTAAATATACGTTTTACGGCCGTTAACGCTCTGCCTACCCCGTAAGGGATATAGGCGTGATTCATGTATGTATGTATGATATTGTAATGTGAAATGTCAAGCTCGCTTCGCTCGCAATACGTGTTATGCTGTAGCGCAGTGGGGCTCCTCTCTTGGGTTTTTAACGTGAAATGTCGTGCTCGCTTTGTCCGTAAGTGGTTATATGCTCTTTGCGGTGCTCTGAGTGTTCATGTAGCGCAGAGTGGCGCCGCGTTTTCCGTTATTCAACGTAACGTGTCTACCTTGCTTCGCTTTCTATACGTGTAGTGATAGGGTAGCGAAGTATCTATGGCTACTCTCTTATCTCTTTTATCGTGAAACATCGACCTCACTCACGTTGTGGTAGCGTTACGCAGTGTATCGCCTCCCTTGCCTTTTAACGTGAAATGTCGAGCTCGCTATGCTCGCTATATGTGTACTTTTGCAACGCAATTTATCGCCTCCTGCTTTTTACTGCGGGAAACGTCAAACTCACTCGATATATGTGTGACGTTGCTATAGTGCACTGTGCCTCAGAAGTGCACTGTGAAGTGTCTAGCTCGCTTAACTCGCGCAATGCATATTTGTCTGAGTAGAGAAGTTACGCGCCTCTTTCGCCCAATGGTAGTCTATTCCCCCCCTCCTCAGCTGTATACGCCGCTGGTTGTAGCCACGGCACCCTCTGGTCTCATCAACATATTTGGAAGATTGCCGGAGACTTATATGTGTGCACCGCCGCGCCGCGCCACATTGACAATAACATACAACAATATAAAAGTACTCTGTGACTCTGTGACATACAAATAACATAAAAGACAATATCATACAATACACATCAACAATAGTGCTCGGGATGTGACACTGCACACACAAAACTCGATGCATAAAGGAGGCCTTCTATCAGGCAACCTTTAGGCCGAGTCACTCCACTAAGCTAATTTTGGTTGCTAATGCTTTGACGTAAGGTCTATATTTTTTTGTTGACATGTCTTCTAGTATGGATTCGACAGCTGCCAAAATTGACTTATGGGAGTGACGCAAATATAAATGAATATGTATCTCGTATGTCCTCCACACACATGTCCTCTACTTCCTCCCTTGATCTCCTATTCTTCTTTTTTTGTGTGGGATAGTAACTTCTTTAATAATTTTCCAGATTGTCAAATCTTTGACTAATAGAAAAGAAATTTCGATTTTAGAACACTTTCAACTATGTAGCTTGACAAGTTTTGTTTTCCTTGTCAAAAAAGTTTTGTCAGATATTCAATGGTCGTTTATTAAAAGTGATGTTGTGTGTGGTATTTTCTATACGTATATCGTACCTTTTATTAAAACTTTGAATATCTGATTTGTACAGCCTATTTTCAATAGGTACTTACTTTTTTGACCTTGAATGCACAATTAAATTCCGAAACACGGTTTACTGTGGTAAGTGATTTTTATATTTTAAAATATTAAGAATGATTCAGAGCAGCCTTACTAAAAAAATGCGTAAAGAAAAATGAAAGAAAAGAAGAGTATATTTTTTGCCTGTTTTAATATAAATACACACACCAACTTGCTTAAGGGTTGTATATCTCAAAAACTATGGGCTGTACAGAAAAAGGATGTATGCACAAAAAAACTGCTTGGTATAATTTTTACCAGGCAAAAACCCAATGTGACGGCAACGAAAATGCTGCAGAGTTTCCATAGCGAACATCAGTTGTTAGTAAGCGGTCAACTTCTTCTTCGAAAAAAAGAAGTAAGCGGTCAAACTGTTCAGAGAAGATTTATAAAGCCGGTCTTATGCTCGCAGACCACTCGGGTCCCAGCTCTGCGGCGGTGCAATCGCGGACGAAGACTAGTGGGCTCAAGAACATTTACATACACACTATAATCCCTTGCAGGGTAGGCAGAGCGTAAACAGCCGCATAAAACGGCCATTTTCACCACGTCTGACAAATGTTTGAGGGTTATTCGAAATGTTGTGTATCGCTATAGTGACAGGTTGTCAGCCCATCGCCTCAAATTGCAATACACACCCTCGAGTCCCTTAGTCGCCTCTCAAGAACATTATGATGAAATAATGAGCAAATGGTCAATTGTGTTCTTCTCCGAAGAATCTCGGTATCGAGTACGTATGTGATGTGGCTAGCTCCAAGAAGGCAAACCAGTCTCAAACATCCTCAAGCGGTGCATCGAAGAAAAAAACGAAAAACCATTTATTTATTTATCTAACTGTTTATTGCACACAAGATGAAACACAGAACAATTACATTAAAGAAAAACAACACAACAGGTACTACTTATTACCATGTGACGTTCCGTTCCTTATGTTAACGTACCAAGTACAGCGGCATCTATCCAGCGATTCGGAAAAAGTAAAAAAAAATCTCCTTATTATCCTTAGACTTTGTTGATGTGTGTACATACTTGTCAGAGCTACGCAATCCTGCAATACAGAAAAAATTGGCTAGCCAGTAAAAGTAACCAAACACTGGTACCAAAGAGACTTACATGAATGCAATGACAATGACACCTGTCACTTTGACATCATTACTAGTTTATGACGGGTTTCGGTAAGAGATGTGAAGAAGGCATAGTATAAAGAAGAATTCTTTATACTATGGTGAAGGCATTGATAAAAAAAATACTCTGGTTCTATTTGTGACTTTTATAAGTATTTGCAAGGCACCCGGCGATCGTATGTTGGTCATATCTTAAGGTTGAGGTGGCGTATTTTTAAACTAATATACCTAGGTACCTACTTACCGGCGTGTAGTTACTCTAGTCGACTAAGTACCTACGACTGAGACTCTTACTGCAGACTAAGGACTATTAGTGTCACAAACGCTGCTACAGAAATCCATTTGCACATAATGATAATAAAATAGCAGAATGTGTGATACGAGTGGTTACATCTCTTGACTCTTTGCCGTGTGATTCCGGCTTAGAATAGCATCACCCCATTTCTTACCTATGGGTGTCGTTAGAGGCGACTAAGGGACTCTAGGGTGTGTATTGCAATTTTAGGCGACGGGCTGACAACCTGTCACTATAGTGATACACAGTTATCTGATTGACCCTCAAACTTTTGTCAAACGTGGTGTTAATATCCGTTCTACGAACCGTTACCGCTCTGCCTACCCCGTAAGGGATATAGGCGTGATTTATGTATGTATGTATGTACATCTCTTGTCGCAGTCTCGTGCATGCGAAATCGTATTTCTACTGATGCAAAATTACGCCTATAAATTCCTTATGCCCTTGAGCAAGTCCATATGGCAGCCAGATGACGAAGTTGCAATTTAGCGATGGACAATTCCTCTATTGTTCAATACTAGAAATAGAAATGCCGCCGCCAAAACATTTGAATTAGGCCTCGTACCAGGAACTTGCACCCCGGTTTGTAGACTTTTTTTTATATAAATTGTTTGTAAATTTTGTTAGTCTAATCTCAGTAATTTGTGAGATACGATACGGTCAAGTGGTGTGTGGTTAGCTTGCGATAAGAGTGAAGTGTTAAGTGGTTGGTTATGTGGGAAGAAAGTCTGAAGAAGTAGGAAAGTCGCTGGGTAATTCTTTCTTGAAATTATAATATAACAGTTGACACATGGCCGGTCAAATAGGTTCAACACCTAGTTTTTTCTTACACGACTGCCCCACCAAAAAATGTGTTTGTGTAATGTGTTTATTAGTTCATGTAGGTATGTATGTATAAATGTGCAATTCTTGTTAACCACTGAACAGATTCGAATGGGAATTGTATCGAAAGAATCCATATATTATCCCGAGTGTCATAGGCTAGGTTCTATCTCAGAGAGCAGTCGTGTTTTGAAATTTATTAAGCTTGTTTGCGATTGCGAATAGTTCATAAAGTACGAATACTTTAGAATAATTGCGAATGTTCGATGCGATACAAATCGAGATATGTCGTAAGTAGATGTTAGCGATGCGATGCGATTGTGGGCCCCACCCAATTTGCCCATACCTACTTAGAAAAGTGACAGCTGTGGATTTGCATTTTAAAAACATCTCAAGTTGACAAAAATAATACAGTTCTATTGGAGTACCCTACCCCTGGTACCTTATGTGCTACAACCGACTGTACACTTTAAGGCTCCCATGTGTCATGTTTATTTTTACTGAAAGTATGAAACGGAACGTAAATGGAAAGGGACAAAAGTAAGTGTAATGTTTCACATAGAATAATCAGGATTTTCCCACGTTACCTAATTGATTTGTTTACGATCAATTGTATTTTTGCATATAGTAAGCTAATGTATATAAACACAGATACTTAATTATGGAAACAGCGTCGATAATAACAACTGTAAAAGTAAATAAGTTTAAACCTAAGTGATTGATATCATTACTTCTGATAAATATTTCGTCCGTCGTCAATCCTCAGTTCCTCGACAGCTTTGACAGATAGTATATTGACCACGATATTGACGTTACATTGCAGTACCTACCTTGCACGGCTAACATGCGTGGCACGACCCCACTACATTATTTTCTCGTCTCATACGCGCAGAACGTTTGAAGGAATAGTGTGCAGAAATTATTTACCTACAGTGAAGTGAGCCATACGAGAAAATGCGATGACAACATTTTCCCTCGCGCGTCGTTCGTAGCTTGCATGTAAGCCCAGTTAGTGTATACGTCGTGGCCATATCGACAAATTGGACAGATCATGAAATTTTCGATCACTTCATGATATGGTCACATTTCATGAAAAGGCCAATTGTCTATTGACCACTTCATGATGTGCGTAGGCCAGATCAATGAAAAAAACTCGTTAGTCGATATGATCAACTAAATGCGCGACCATTTCATGATAATTTTATAGGCGGAACCTTATTAATGGCTTAGTACTGTACTAAAACTAATAGTCCATTTTTTGATAATATAGCTGTAAGATTCCCTAAAATAAATAAAATAAAAAAAATAAAATAATGGCCAAGCTTGTTTGATCATATCGTAAAATAGTTACGTTAGCTCGCGACAGAAGCACTGTGAGCGCTTAGTTTACGCATAGCGTTGCCAGATGTTTCCAAAGCGGATATAGGTAGTTTTCCGTCCCTTTTGGTGATTTACTTACAATTATTTTTCAGACTTCTACATAAGATACCCTGTACACAAGATGCTCTCTACACTAGATGCACTTAAGTTTGTCTCTGGTCATTGTGCACCAGTTGAAAAATTACGGTTGCTCTATCCGCGGGCCTGTGCGTTACTGTGATCCAGAAAGTAGTTTTTCATTTGGGTTGCTGTTTTCAAATAACAAATAAACTTTGAATACTACTACTACTAATTAGCTTATATTAGCCCACTGCTGGACATAGGCCTCTTCTTTAATGCGCCACTCTCTTCGGTCCTGTGCCACACGCATCCAACCTTTCCCTATAGCCGATATTATATCATCTGACCATCGAGCCGATGGTCTGCCCACTGGCCGCTTTCTGTCCCTCGGCCACCACTCTGTCACTGCTTTGGTCCACCTTACATCTTCCCGCCTTACCAAGTGTCCTGCCCACGCCCACTTGAGCTTAGTTATTCTTTTACCTACATCTTCCACCTTTGTACGGCGTCGGAATTCAGTATTTCGTATACGGTCTTGAAGTTTTATACCGAGCATGGCACGCTCCATGGCTCTCTGCGCGACTTTGATTTTGTGCACAGTTCCCTTTGTCAGCGTCCATGTCTCAGCACCGTAGGTGAGCGTTGGGAGCACACATTGGTTAAATACCCTGGTCTTAAGGCATTGTGGAATTGTACGTGATTTCAGGACGTCTTCCAGCTTTCCAAATGCAGCCCAGCCCAACTGAACCCTCCTTGCTATTTCTTTCGTTTGAGGTTGGCCAAAGGATAAACAATGTCCAAGATAGACGTAGTCTGTTACCACCTCAACAGGGGAGTTGCCAACAATTATGTTTGGTTCCGAAGAGCGACTAGTCATAATTTTGGTCTTGGACATGTTCATCCTGAGGCCAACTCGCAGCGAAGCACTGTGAAGCTCTTCGAGCATCTGCTGAAGATCAGTTGTGTTTTTAGCAAGTAAGATCAAGTCATCGGCGAACCGCAGGTGTGATAATTGGGCTCCGTTTATTTTAATACCCCTTTCGTCCCAGTTGAGTCTTCATCATATCCTCTAAAACGTTAGTGAAGAGCTTGGGAGAGAGGGTATCACCTTGACGTACGCCCCTGTTTTAGATCACTGGTCCTGTCAGTTCGTGCATCCTAACTTGCATAGTGGCTAAGGGGCCATCAAATTGAAAAACAATCATAGAAATAAAAAAATATTGTCTTAAATCAGCGGAGAAATCTGGCAACAATGTTTACGCGCCGAGAGAATAAAGGTTATACGTTAGCTTAATAATGGTGAATTATGATGCAGTCCTCTTGTCAGTCACCGTAAAATACAAGTCGTATTTTCTTTTGTTACTGAACATGTTATCGATTCTCTAATTCCATGATGACCAAATCGTTAAACAAATTCTTTATTTTTAATAAACATAATTACTAATAGTTAAAACTATACAAAAACAATTATGAGGCTTAACTATTTCCTAAACTAAAAATAGTAATTCCTGTGTCTTAGGTAAACAGTTTACCAACATAACTGTTCTAAATAATAAAATACGACTATACGATTAAAATAAACTTAAATACACCTTAAAATATTACTATTCTGACGGTGAAGCCGTGAGCGGTAGCTTCCCTCGGAAGCGGCGAAACACGACTCCCTGCGGCCAAAACTTAGGTGACAAACGTTTTTGATTTGACGATATGGCCAGTTTTAGTTGGCCACTTTATGACGTGTGACCAGATTATGATGTGACCAACATTTCATTGATCATTTCATGATGTGGTCAATTTCACATGTGGCCACGACGTGTTGTCTTGATAAAAGACTTAAAAAGTGTTACGAAGGCTTTTTATAAGTGTTGACCTGTAAACCTGAATAAACTTGTAAGAACTATATGATATCAATATGATATGTATATATGTGCGATTCTTTAAAGGACTGAAACTCAATTTGAAGACGATTTGGAATGGGAATTGTATCGGAAGAATCCTTACATTATATCGAGTGTCATAGGCAATACTTTGTGGGCTAGGCTTTATCTCAGAGCGCAGTCGTGTCTTTATATTTTTAAATGTATTATGCATGTTTGGCCTTCTGAGCACACAATTTCATACATTTATCTTCATACGCCAGAGCTAACACGTTACATCTGCCTTTCTCTAACTGAACTTCACACAAAAGCATCCTTTTCACACACCACTTTCTTTTCTTCTTTCTTTTTTCGTGTGGGACACCGAGTCGTCCAACGACCTGATGGACCCTGGTGTCAGAGTTTTTCAACCGCCTACTACCACTAGTAGGCCTCTGACATGGTTGTGTTACGACCGCCGTCTAAGTAATCATAGACAGCAACCGGGACCGACGGCTTAACGTGCCCTCCGAAGCACGGAACCATTTCTTTTCAGACAATCAGTTGGTTCACCCTGCAATGTCCTAACCAGACCGGGAACAAATTCACAAAGAGATAAATATTAACTTTTTGTGAGTGTCCCACCGAGAATCGAACCCGGAACCTTTGCGTCGCAGGCAGTCGCACTACCACTGCGCCACAACGGTCGTCACACACCACTGATACACACTTTATATCTTTGACGGTGTCTTTTTCGGGCTCGGACCTTCCTAAGGCTAGGGCGGGCTAGATTCAGCAGGTGTGCGTGTGACAAACGCTGACTGCCGTGCACATCTAAGTAAGTTATACACGCGCGTTGAAGCACTGGTTGTAATGTATGGATATGTATAAATCATGCCAGACCAGATGCCTTGCGCTAGCACGCCACGCAAAGCAAAGCAGGGCCGCATTTGATGAACACATCGATTTATTGTAAACCGTGCGTCGACACGCGTGCATTCCTTGCGTAGACGTGCGTACGCGGGTCTATGGTAGACGCACCCACGCACGCATACCTGCTGCACCTGGTCTGCCCTAGCCTTTTTTGTTTACGTTGTCTAGGGATGCACGTCAGATTACTTTTCTTTATCTAACGAAAAAAAAAGGAAGGCTACTTGCTTTATTCATTGCAGGCAGGGCAGTTTTTTTTTTTTTTTTAGTTGTGGACCCTACGATTTTTAGCCCCGGGGCTTTTAATCTACACCTGACTGTATGGTGGGGAGCAGGAGCTCACCCGGAAAAGCTTGTGGTTGTTCAAACAACCAGCTCAATCGCGCCCTTGGGGCGCGATTGGGCTTACGAGTTGTTCTGGGAAGAACGTATTGGACTGAATCTACCCGGCACGTGCCGGTAGTTCCCAAAGTGGGGAGCAAAATCGCGGCGCGGCTGTCCAAAAGATAAGAACGTTGCTAGTACTTATTGAAATTCGCAGGTTCAAATCCTTCTCGCGGCGTAAGTTTCTTGGTTTTGCAGGTTTCTTGTACATACATACACAGCCACAACACTCCACTGCTGGACATGGGCCTCCCCTTTATTGTCATGTATATTCCATATTTATACTTTAACACATTTTTCTATCTTTGCAGAAGCAGCGATGGCATCACCAGAATCTGATGAGGAGTACCTCGACGACCCCATCCAGCTGATTGACCTGGATCAGAAGAGGTTCACGGCAGCCGGGCAAAATTGTAAGTTACTAGGCACATATCAATCAACATCCACTATAGTCCACTGCTGGACATGCGCCATTTTTTTCCATACTCATCGCGCTTGGCAGGCGGATTGGCGAGCGCAGTGTGAGGCGCTGCATTCTCGGGATTTCCCTATCCCCTAGTCGCCTTTAACGACCCTTTTACGTCACCCATGGTAAAAGGCGACTAGGCAATAGGGAAACCCTATGGCTGGTAATAAGAAACACTGAAGCCAAAAAATTTATTTCAGAGCTCCCAATGCCCAGCGTATTAGCCCGGCTATACAGGGTTTTTACGCCCAGGGTTACCATACTGTGGAATGTGCTGCCTCTTAAAATAAGGAAAGCCCCCAGTCGCCGGGTGTTCAAGGCCAAATTACGTGAACACTTTCTAAAGTCACTGCAGACGACTTGATCGGATCTATTACTTAGCCCTTCGGTTGTGTAACTCCAGGAATTAATTTTTTAATCGAACTTTCTTCTTCACCTTGCTCGATTATTGTGCCCTGTGGTAAGGTATACCTAATATTTATGTATATATTTTATATTATTTATCATCACTACATAGTATAAAATAAAGTCTCTTCCCGTTTGGTGTCTCCTTATATCTTTAGAATTACCCAACGGATTTTGATGCGGTTTTTTTTATTAGATAGAATAACTTGAGAGGAAGGTTTATAAGTATAATTTATTCCGGGAAATTGTCACATTCCCATGGGAAAACGGGTAGCCCAACTGGTAGTAAACTTTTGACCCCCTTTTGACACATTTAAGGATTAAAATTTCAAAAATGCTGAAACACGTATTTAATTATTTTAAGTTATGAGTCTAATCAGAAATTTTGAAACAGATCACATTTAAGATAAAAAACTTTCATACAAACTTTTAACCCTCTTTTCACTCATTTAAAGGTTAAAATTTCAAAAATGCTGAAACACGTGTTTAATTATTTTAAGTTAATATTCTAATCACAAATTTTGAAACAGATCACATTCATTTAAAAAAACGAACTTTCATACAAACTTTAAACCTCCGTTTGACCCTATTAAGGGTTAAAATTTCAAATATGCTGAAACACGTGTTTAATTATTTTAAGTCATAACAAAGTTTTATCACAAATTTTAAAACGGATCAGACTTAAGACAACGAATTTTCATACAAACTTTTAACTTCCTTTTCATCCCTTGGGAGATTAAAAAAAAAACGGAATTTAAAGTAAAGTCGGTTCCCACGTCTATCCCTGTCTGTTTATTTGTTTGTATGCTTAAATCTTCAAAACCACTTAACGGATCTGGATGAAGTTTTTTTAATAGATAGAGTGATTCAAGAGGAAGGTTTTTATATATGATTTAAGTCGGGAAAAGGTCTGTTTCACGTGGGAAATCAGTTAGCAGCGGGTGAAACCGCTGGGCGGGCCGCTAGTTTATTTATATAGATATCATTATTAATTACATGTGAATTTAGGTTTATAATTGCTTTTATTTTGCACGTGCCTTGCCCATTTCCACATGCCCTAAGGGAGACTGGTAGATAATGCCCTCGGCATTAAGTCCGCCCATGTAAATTTATTTCATAAAGTTAAATAAATATACAAAGGGGAATGCTGCCAGCATTTTGGGAACGCATTGGGAGGCCTATTTTTGTTAGGTTTACTTGCTTTGTGAATATTGTACATATTCAGATGTTTGTACATACATACATACATAAATCACGCCTCTTTCCCGGAGGGGTAGGCAGAGACTACTTCCTTCCACTTACTACGATCCTGGCATACTTCTTTCGCCTCCTCCACATTCATCAATCTCTTCATGCATGCTCGTCGGTTTAGGGTACTCTTGACCTGACCTTTCTTTAGCACGTCCCCGATTTGATCGAGGTACGTTCGTCGAGGTCTTCCCCTTCCGACGTTCCCATCCACACTTGCCATATACACCTGTTTCGTTAATCTTCTTTCGTTCATCCTCTCTACATGACCAAACCATTTAAGCATACCCTTTTCTACACCAGTCACTACGTCTTCTTTTATACCACAACGTTCCCTTATCACGCTATTCCTTATCCTGTCACTCAATTTTACGTCAACCATACTTCTTAACGCTCTCATTTGTACTGCATTTATTCTACTTTCATGCTTTTTCTGCCAAACCCAACTTTCACTCCCATACATAAGTGTCGGAACTAACACCCCTCTATGCACAGCCAGACGAGCCTTATCAGAGACTTTCTGGCTGTTCATAAAAGCGTGCAACGCTCCATTCACCATGTTGCCGGCATTCACCCTTCTTTCGATGTCACTTTCACACTTTCCATCTGATGTGAACAAGGAGCCCAAATACACAAACTCTTTCACTTGTTCCACCCTCTCTTCTTCTATCATAATTTTACACTCTGTCATATTTTCCTCTTTCTCAAAAACCATTGCTTTCGTCTTACTTACATTCACTTTCATTCCTTTCTTTTTCAAAGCCTCATTCATAATATTTACCATCTCCTGCAACTCTTCAGCCGACGACGCAAGGATAACTTGGTCGTCAGCATAGAGAAGACATTTGACGAGTAAACCATTCATTCTCAGACCACATTCACTCTCTTTCAAATCTTCCAAACAACTATCCATGAACAGATAGAACAGCCACGGTGACGCAACACATCCCTGTCTAACACCTTTCTCGATGTTAAAAAGTTCAGTGTACGCCCCGTTTATCCTGACACAAGCACTGGAATCCTTATATAAGGATTTCAGTGCTCGTATCAAGATACTGCTCACCCCATGCATGGATAGTGCCGACCACAATTCATTCCTCACCACTCTGTCATAGGCCTTGTCCAAATCTACGAACGCGCAATAGACTTTCTGGTTTTTGGCCAGGAATTTTTCAGCTATGCAGCGCAAGGAAAAGACCTGATCCGTACATCCCATCCCCTTACGAAATCCTGCCTGAGCATCCCATACTTTCTCATCCGTTTCTTTCATCACTCTTTCAATCAACACCTTTGCATACAGTTTGCCGACGACACTGAGGAGGCTTATACCGCGGTAATTTTTGCAGTCCAGCTGTGACCCTTTTCCTTTGTATAATGGCACTATTACAGCTTTGCACCAATCACTTGGCACTCGACCGCTTCTCCAACAAAGGTTAAAAAGGAGGTACAGCTAACTAGCCACAACGCCTTCGCCAGCCTTCAGCATTTCGACCGACACCCTATCATACCCTGCAGCTTTACCAGATTTCATACTTTTTAACGCTTTCACAATCTCATCCATTTCAATCTCACTTTCGTTCTCAATTTCATCCACTTCTGCAGTAGTTATTTCTTGCGCTAGATCTTCTTTCTCAAATAAGCTTTCAAAATATTCCTTCCATCTTTTCAACACACACTCCTCACCTTTTATTACACTACCATCCTGGCTTCGAATCCTACTCAACTCGGACGACGTGGTTTTATTTCGTGCTGTCCTTATGGATTTCCAGAAAACTTTCAAGTTGGAACGAAAGTTTTCCGATAGCCTCCTGTCAAATTCATCCTTATTCTTATCCTTCATTCTATCAACCGTCTTTTTAACTACATCCTTCACACTTTTATACTCCTTTCGTGCTTTCTCTACATCTTCATCCGTCGCTTTTAACATTCTTCGGTTAGCTTTAGTAGCTAACCAATCCAACCATGCTTTCTGAGGTACTGGTATGTTTGTAAATTGTAAATAATGACTTTCCCCAGTACAGACAAACTCAACAGTGGAGACACTTTATAACTAATTAAATTTAAATAAAATGTATTGTGACTACTGCGTTTTAGTGATATGTGAGGATGTGAATGTTTACACTTTTTCATATCTTGCACGTGCGATATGCAGCAGTAGCAACGTTGTTCTGATTTTTTGCATTCTTTGTTTCAGATAACGCTGTAAATACCACCTATCCGATTTTTGATCTCACCGACTCGGACGGCGATGTGTGCATCGAAAAAAACAATAATTTATCGTACAAGAGCTTGCCGCGGTTCAAGAAAGTCCCTATCACGTTGCCGGTAACATTTTTTGAAATATCACGAAATGTAGAACAGTTTAACAAATGCAAACCGCTTAGTATCCAAGTTGTAAATTGTGAGCAATATCCGTGGTATCACAAAAAGTATTTATACAAAAGTGTGGGTCAAGACGAAGATACCATGACTGTTGAAGGATTTAAAGTTAAAATCCGACCTGTTAGTTCACCGTATAGAAATTTAAAAATAAGTGAAAGTAAACCACTAGAATGTGAAGACTCCAAACAAAAAACACTAAGCCTTGAAAATCAGGCAGATGATTCTCAAGTAGATTTTAAAAAGAATCTAGGTTTAATTGGTATGAAAATAACGCAAACCCATGATAAACCTTGCAATTCTAAACAGATGAAAACAAAATATGTAATATCAAAGGATAAAAATATTGCTGTGCCTAAAATAAATACTAGTCCACCTAAAAAAACAAATAAAAAGTGTGAAAAAAAGAAAGAAAAGAAAAATAAAAATACTTGTAAGGGTTATACAAATCCAGATGAGACTATAAATAAAATGAGTAAAAACGAAAAGCTGATTAAGAAAACTTTCCCTAAAGTTGATACTACTCCCAATGAGTATAAACACAAGAATTTTGAAAACAAGAACATCTCGACAACAAGTTTATTGGGAACTACACTTGAAAAATCGACTGACAAAATATTTGCGGAATGTGCTTATAAGAAAGACACAAATGCAACCGTTATTGGTACAAATAAATCTGAAATCCAGTGTGTACAAAATTTTGCTAATCTTACAGATAAATGGGAAGTTAATATTTCAAAAGTTGAAGGCGATAGGGTTATTACCCATAGAACTGATTTGGAGAAACAAACAAATATTGTTCCGACATCGAAAGTACAAGAAGTTGTTGATAACAAATGTGATGACTTAAAACAGGAACCATTACGTGTTAACTCAAAACATCTGCCATTAACGAATAAACAGCCGAATTTAAAACTAGTGATAAGTCGTGATGACAATGATACATTCCAATCTGCTTTCGTCAATGAAAATTGTGATGTGCAGAAATCAAAATTGACAACAAACAAATC
The DNA here is from genome assembly GCA_027580185.1 of Tuta absoluta. Classification (NCBI taxonomy): domain Eukaryota; kingdom Metazoa; phylum Arthropoda; class Insecta; order Lepidoptera; family Gelechiidae; genus Tuta; species Tuta absoluta. Next base: position 9,066,091 of record JAQAHW010000009.1, read on the forward strand.
AAAACATAAACCTAGTAACACCAGTGTAAATTTTATAGGGTGTAAGATAAAGAAACAGAATGATTGGTCGGTCAAAAGGGCCATCGACGTAGAGATGAAAAAATCAGCTGGCCTTTTAAAGAGTCCGCTTGAAGTTACAAATACAATTTTAAATAACGATGATAAGAAAAAACAGCTAAAAGAAATTTATAAGGAGATTGGCAATAATTCTGTTAAGTTAGCAGATAAAAAAGAAATTAACTCTGAATATAATTGTAAGCCCACAAATAAAAATATACTAAAGATGAAATTTGTGAAAACGAAAAATACTGTTAATAACGCAGGAGAGCCTAACAAAACAGCTGCATCTGGAAACCAGAAAGGAAATTTCCTTATATACAATGCTGCTACGGCGAATTTAATAAAAGAGCAAAGTAATAACGAGAAACATATATTACCGAAGGACATTAATCTTATAGTTGACCAGAAAGAAAAAAATAAAAGTCTTAAAAAGATTGACAAAATACTTTACCAAGCAGTTCAAACTCCAGCACTGGCAAAGGATGAAAGCCCAAAAATAACTAATCATCAGAAAAGTTCTCCTGACGGAAAGAAAACAGTCAAAAACATTGCTAATATTAGAAATACAACTGAAAATACTATAAACGCTCTACTTAGCTCCAATATAAATAATAAAATACAGCCGAACGCAATGGGTTTTGAAAAGTACACCAAAATTACGGATCCCACTTCACATCAGATTTCATGTGACGTTTCTAATTCCGAACATCCAATTCAAAAGCCCCATTCGTTGCTTAAAGATCCTCGTTGTTCTAAATATTATACAAACAAAAAAAATACGCTTGTGTGGATGCCAGTTCCTCAACCCACCAATAAAAATCTAGGTTCCAATCTACCCTCTATCAAGGATTCAATTCAAGATAAACCAAATAACCAGGATACAATTGACCTTACCAACATAAACAGTCCTATACAACACCACCTGCCCAATAATATTCATTTAAATTCTTCAACTACTTCAAATGTACCTCTAGTTGGTGCATCTAATAAATCTTGGGCTACTATTGATTTTCAAACCAATATGGAAACGCAATTACATCAAAAACAACCCCAAACTCAAGAGTTTACTTGCAATAATACTATGACACATCTATGTGACCCTCAAATACCGTTGAATATCCCCCCTGAGGCAAAAAGATATCCCAGACTCGTAAAAATATCCAAACGGCACATTGGAGTCACTGAAAATATAATAAACAATTGTAACTATTTTAATGGTACACCCGGTTCTTTACAATATGCACACAGCAACTCGAATGAGGTTTTACAAAACCAGCCATATAATAACGTGAACATGAATCAAATTCCAGGACAGCTTTACCCGCTAAACCATGAAAATATGACACAAAACGTTCCAACCCAACAATCTTCATCTTTACGAGTACAACAAAATCCAGAAGCAATAAATCCACAAATGCTTGCACATTACCATGCGGCTGCACAGCAACTAGTTCGTCGGCCATCATTGAACCAGCCATTAGTGAATGTGCAGAATTTAGCCATGCCAGATGAACAAGTTTCTCACCAATTTCTATCAACAAATGTCCAACTCAATGAAAATACACTTAAAAAGATGTCGAGTCAAGCTGAGCACCTTTTACAAACTGCGAACCAATTCAATAAAACTGCACCGGAGATTTTGCCCCCAACATGTGATATCGCTGTAATAAAAAGATTGCCTCCTCGTCATGATTTTAATGCAGGAAACACGGAGGGTCCACCTCGTCATCCTACAAATAAAGGTCCGTCACACATTATATTACGAAAACCACTACCTAAACAACATAATCCAAATACACGTCTATTAAATCGTTCACTTGCCCCCCGTCATGACGTTCCTAAACATGCATACCCTTCAAATTTTGGATATAATGGGCAACAAAATATGAACTATGGTCAAAGATTCCAACAAGCATATTCTGATTTAAACAAAATTCCCCCACAAAATTATGTACATTGTGCTCCAATTTACAGTGGTTTCCCAAGAAATATGGGCTCTGTCAACCCAGCTCCTTACAATCATTGCTGGAATAATTATTATCCAATAATGTTATCGGCACCGCCACCGCCACCGCCTCTACCTAACTCTGACATAATTCAGCCGCAGCAACAGTTAACACCAACTTCAAGTCAAACATCCGTTTCAAATAGTAAATCCGACGTTATTACTTCAACCGCTAAGAGCGTATCGGGAACAACTGTAATAGGATGCAATAATTCAGGCCCAGTTAGAAAAATAAATATCTTGTCTGAACCTGTACAAGTCTCAAGTCTGAATACGCTTACTCAACCTCCACTTCATGTGACAGTTCAGTTAGCGAATGAAAATAATGAAACTGCCAAAAACAATAGTAACAGCAGTAATCTGCAACAATTAATAAAGGACACTAATAATGATATAGAAAAGAAAACTCTAACAAATGGAAGAAAGGTAAAACAAGTACAAGAAATATTAAGAGAAGTCGAAACTCTTAATAGTAAAAGAGAGATGTTAGAAGAGCTGAGTAAGTTAACAACTATTGAAAGTTCCAGCCAAAATCCAGTAAATGAATTAAAAATACCTTTGCTTACAGCTTCAATCCCACAAGAAGTTATTTCAAATAAAAGACCCTTGCCTAAACCTGAGATTATAAAGGGAAAATCAAATGTTATCGAAAATTTCGAAACTGCGTCGGATGCGAAGCATGGTGCAAGTAATTTGAATAAAAGTGTAATTCCTAAAAATGACGTAAAACAGCAAGACGCTAAATTTTTCAAGAAACCGTTACCTAAATGTGATGCCAAACAAGATTACGGTAGTTTAATTAGTATAACTCAGTCTAAATCCGAAGTCAAGCAGCAAGAAGCCAACCCATCCAAGAATCCCTTGCCTGAATCAAAACCTACACAAGTAAGGGGTAACTCATTGAAGAGACCTGTAACCAAATCAGACGCAAATAATGAGAAGACTTATTCGCTTAAGACACTACCTGGAAAAAATGAACAGAGTTCGATACAGAGATCAAAACCAGGTCCGTTGTCAAAAAAGCTGAAATTTAATCCCCCACCACCTCCATCAAGCTCAGCGATTATACCACCAGTGCATAAGGGGTACTCTCCTCCAATTTTACCAATTCCAACTTATCAAAAATCCTTGGAAATTCTAGCTAGATCAAATATAGGTGATTCCAACTCATCTTTGCCTACTATACATGAGACAGAGTATGAATCTGCAGAAATAAGAGAAGGAAGCAGATACATGAGTGACATACAAGAAAAAACAGCAAAGAAAATCTCATTAGATGAGTATAAGAAGAGATATCAAGGGGATTTAAAAGCAGATGATCTGGAAGTTAATAACATTTTTATAGAAATAAAAAGTGAGACCTCAGAACAGGACTTAGGATATGTTTCAGATGGTACAACGAAATTATAAAGTCTATTTAGAATTGAATGCATTTAGATATTTATAAGAAGTATTTTTCGGTTCATAAGCAAAGACTGATAGATAATAGATAGATCTAGATTTTGTTAGTATATGGCATAGGTAAGATGAATAGCGCAAATCTCTGAATTTTACGTTTTTTTATATTTTTCATTTTGTTATAAATTTGTTATGTTAGAATTTCTTTTCTAATTAGACATATCTTATGAGACTTATTTCAGACTTTAAAAATATTTTTATGTGACTATACAAGAAAAAAGAAACGAAATAAAACGTTAAAAAACTGCCTAAGGCTTCTCACACAAAAATACGATGCGACATTGTTAAAAAAATAGATTTGGTATGTGTTGTGTAGGTGTGGCATTTTATGTTTAAGAAAACCAAGTAAGTTACATGTAATGATGCAAGGTATATTTCAGAGTTTCCTCGGAATATATTTTTTACCGTGGAGAAGACGTGGATGCTTAAGTTTTATTTTGTGACTCTTTACTATGAGTTTAATGAAGTTTTACTTGTATCTTTAATTTTGTTAACTTTACAATAATTTCATTGTAAGTGCATTCCTCGTATCTACTGAGCTGATACATTATGATAACTTTTATTTGTTTACTTTATAAAACTGCATTAGTATACCTCGTACCTACTGACAGTCACTACTTGTAATGAGACATCGTTATTTATAAATTAAGGCGAATGTAGTCATGAACGGCATCGACAGTGGCGCCACTTCACAAAAAAAAATCTTCATTGAATTAATCTATTAGAATGTATCTATCTACATTCAGAAGAGCAAATTTTTTTGTGAAGTGGCGCCACTGTCGAGGCTGTTCAGGACTACACTCGCCTCAAGTCCAGGGACAACAAAAAGGTAATGATGTCTCGCTTGTCTCGAGTACTTTTCAACAGAAAATTGTAAATTAAATATGTGTAATGGTAAGTTTTCTGGCGAATCTTTAGGTATATATCGTAGTAATATGGCAGAATTAAGAATTCGGCCGAATCTCTGCTTTTGCCATTTAACTGCGACATATACATAGATGGCGCTGATCTTATTCGAAAAAAGTTTCGTTCCAAGAAAATGTAAGTAAAAAGATGAAATGTATTGGTGACTTGAATGTCAAAATTTCAGCTAAATATAACGCCATCTGGTTAGAAATTAAGAAAAAGATCGAGAACTGTCAGATAGTCCCCATTGACATAAAGCCGATAATGATTGGCATGCGGCTATGGCTCCGGTCTAGAGACCAGACTAATACTGACTACGAATGGGGACTTTTCTGACAGTTAAACTTTTTAATTATAGCGTTGTGGTAAGCGCAAATTTTGACATTTGAATAAAATGTTGAGTCACATCACAAATACATTTCATCTGTTTACATCCATTTTTGAGTAGAGACACTTCGCTCAGGACGAATTTTGCAACAATAGATTTGTATTGTACTTCAAGCACACATGTGTGCTGTTACGAGCGGAGTAGTTAATGCGTTTAGCTCAACGCCATCTTTGTGTAATTGAAGATTCAGAAGTGCTTGAGCTGTCGCTTGCAAAAACTGCTCTTGCTCTGCGGCGGACCTAATGCTACTACGAATGGCGCTAGATGGCGCAAGATGTGCGCTGGCGCAGTCTTTACTTGTTACATGTTGTATTGCATTTATGTTTATACCAAATCGATGGAACCATTGTTTTGTGTTCAAAGTTTAGTGTTGATTATATGATACAAAAATGATGTTAATTTGTTTCTACTTGTTAGGCTAGTATGTAAGGTAAAGCAAGCCAAGGGAAAATCGGATCAGGGATGAATGAAATTCGTACAATATTTTTGTCAGAGTGCTTGGTTCAATATGGTCAGAGGAGGGATGAAACGGTAATTACGAACTGCGAAGCTAGCAAGCTAAGCTATATACAAAATATTTTTTCGTACGTTTGAAATTCCGTTCATTAGATTTCACTCCTTGATCCGATGTTTCCGGAAGTTTCTATTAGTGTTGCCACTGTCGCGCATTACAAATAAATAAATGATCATGCAGAACGTTAAATGTTGAATTTTATTCGAGTAGAATTGAAACTATTCCGTTAGCGCCAACGCTGCGTCCGCCAGACAAGTCTTAAGAGTATGTAAAGAAAATATATTTTCTAAGAAAACATGTACTAGCATTTTCCTGCGTCCAGCAGCTGAATCCCCGCATAAGACTATGCATCACACGAAGTAGTAAGATTAGAAACTCGTAGTCCACGACATGGGCCTATGAGAATCAAAATAAGTTCTGTATCTAATCTGGAGTGTAGTTTTGTCATAGTTGTTGTTATACATATATCAGCCTATTGCAGTCCACTGCTGGACGTAGGGCTCCCCCAAGGTACGCCATAGGGCACGATCTCTCGTCCATCTGGCCAAAGGTCGTGCAACGCTACGATTGACGAGGCATGGCCTCCACTCGAGAACCTGCTTATTCCACCGTCCGGTCGGTTCTATGACAGATGTGCCCAGCCCACTGCCACTTCAGTTTGCTACACTACCAGACTATGTCCGTGTATCTTAATGCCAGTAACGCGTGGCAAGGTTCCATCTACCGGGTTAGTTTTGCAACTAATACTCGGCGACTAATTCTATCTTTACAAATTGAATGTAGTCTAAGCGATGAAAACCCGCGATAAATTGAATACCAAATTTTAAAACCAGAACGTAATATAAATAAATAATTACCTGGACAAATAACACAGCGCCATCTAGCCCCAAACTAAGCAAGCTTGTACTATGGGAACAAGATAGCTGATAATAATACCTGTATACTTTTTTTTTGTAAATAAATACGTATATTACATAAAATACACAGACTTAACACAAATATCCGAAAATGACTTAACAAATATATGCCGTGTGATGCCGGCTTAGAATCGTATCACCAGGTTCACCACGTTCAATTTCCAGTGGGGCACGCATAATGTTGATATTATCACTGTAAATTTGTTCCCAGTCTGGTTAGGACATTGCAGGCTGAAACACCACATTGAATTAGAATTTAGAATTAGCTTTATTTTGCTTATTACATGGTAATGTACAGATGTTACAGTATAATATATAGGAGTATCACACATAATAACCCTGCTCAGGGCATTGCAAACATTTTACACTTATATGTCAAATAACAAATTAAATACATGGAAAATTAATTGATAATATTGGAATTGAAATGTACAGTTATTTAATTATTATTATAGTTATACATATCGTCAATTAATCAATAAAATAGGAAAAAGCAATATATACAAAAATTCAAATACAAATGATTCCTACAAAATGTCAATGTCATTGTCCGTAAGAAAGATGGTTCCGTGCTTCGAACTGCATGTTAAGCCGTCGGTCCCGATTGCTGTCTATGGCTACTTAGACGGCAGTCGTTACACAATCATGTCAGATGCCTGATACAGATGTATTAGTAGGCGATTGAAAAACAGTGACACCAGAATTCATCGGGTCGTTGGTTTACTCGGTGGCCCACACGAGAAGAAGAAGACCAACAATTGTGAAGTAAACCTTCTTGAAACATTGTAAAAATATTAAATGAATAAGTAAAAATATTTTCAAACCAAACCATAAAAAAATATCCGGCATACTGAGTTGAAATGCGTAGATGAACTTACAAAGTAAAGATACCTACTTACATTGGTAGGTACAGCCTAAATAGGTACGCAGATAGTTGGTAATTTCTAATACATAAACATAACATGGTATAGGTAACACTCAAATTATCTAAATAAAATAATATAAACAAACTGTTAATTTAGATGAAACAAATGTTTACCTGCAATCCTTAAGGTGCTATTCCGACGTCGGCCGCTTGGTTCGGGATAGTATCCCATACAAATCCATACTTTAATCTTAAATGTTCTGCGTACGTGGCATCAACTATTTCGTAAATAAGGTAACCTGACTTGATATTTGGTACACCTACATACATACATACATACATAAATCACGCCTATATCCCTTTCGGGGTAGGCAGAGCGTTAACGGCCGTAAAACGGATATTAACACCACGTCTGACAAAAGTTTGAGGGTCAATCAGATAACCGTGTATCACTATAGTGACAAGTTGTCAGCCCATCGCCTAAAATTGCAATACACATCTAACCCTCGAGTCCCTTAGTCGCCTCTTACGACACCCATGGGTAAGAAATGGGGTGATGCTATTCTAAGCCGGCATCACGCGGCATCGCTGTCACTCATTTTCTCGTGGTAATAGTTGTTTTCCTCCGGTAAAAGTGGCCTATGTGTTATTCTAAGTTATACTCTACCTGTGTTCCAAATTTCATCTAAACCGGTCAAGACGTTTGAGCGTGAAGAGGTAACAAACATACATACACACACACACACACACAAACTATAATATTAGTACGGACTTAAGGCGAGTGTACCCGTGAACGACCTCGACAGTGGCGCCACTCAACAAAACAGTTTTCTTTTTATACTTACACACAAGCTATCAGAATGTCCGTTGCCTAAGTTTTTAGTATTATCCTTCAGTAAAATTAGAACCTGCAAACTCAATTAAATATTCGCTGCAATTAAAGATATGGCAATTAACCAAAAGTAGCCGTTTTTAGGAATTTTTTTTTGTGAATTGGCGCCACTGTTGAGATACACTCGCCTTAATTGATCTCTGAAAGCCGTAGCTCAAACAAAAATAATTCTTACTTGACTTGATTCTGAATTCTGATAAAATATTCATAGGGCAATTATAAAGTTAATACGATTATATTATTCGAACTTTGTTTCTTTTGAGTTGTTTGAGCAATTAATAACTCACTCAGTGCCTCCTGTAAAACGTAGTTGAAATAAAGGTAGACGATAGAAGAAACGTATCAAGATAATTCATCAAAATGTTTAAAAAAAAAACGTTGAAACAAACGCATCCTCAAAAGTATTACCTTAAAATGTTCTGTACTTTCATCTACTATTTAGGAGGAGGGAACTGTTGGTACGAAGAGAGGAAAACCTCAAAACTTGGCTCAATCTTCTACAACACCTGGGCTGTTACCGTCAATACCTACGCCCTCGTTGTCTTCGTAGATCAGTTGCTTTCTAGCTTCAGACCTTTAACTTTAAAGGTAGCAAATGGCTTACTTTGTTATTCATTTATAGAGCACCAGCTTCCCCGCGGCGTTGCCTGCATAAGTGGTGATAAAACTATCCTATGTGTCAATTCATGTTACCTTTTATGTGTGCCAAATTTCATCACAATCGGTTCATTAGTTTTTTGCGTGAAGAAGTGTCAAACAATCAAACAAACGTGTTAAAGTGTAGGCTTTATGCAGGCATTTAGTTTAATATAAAATTAAACAAATATATTTAATTAGTGGAAATTATGAAAAAGTGTTTTATCAGTAAATGAAACAAACTCTCGCATTCATAATATTAGTAGGATTTGGAAGGTTTTTAAAGGTTTTCTCCCTTGATGGAGCTTGCACTTTTTTATTATAGCTTTTTAGATTTTTTATTTAAGTCCTGATAGTCCTGGAAGTCCTGTTGCTATAAATGACATTACATAGTAAAATTAACAATGTCACATTTTTTTTTATAATTTTATTGATGATGGGTTTGCTCTTGACTCTAGTCTAGGTCATAGGACAGAGACAGAGTCTAAGATGGAGCGAGCTCACCATGTCGTGAGGTTAACTGGCTTTGTGAGAGTGCCTCAGATCCATCGCGTTCTTGATTATGGAAGTTCTTTTTTGTAATGTCGGTCTAAGAGTCAGGCATTCCATGCAATCTATGTAGGAACATGAATTAAAAAAATAATTATTCATTTAAATCAAGGAAAAAAACGACGTGGTCCAGTTCGACATAGCCCATTCAACAATTTGCGCTAAGTTCGTGGTTCTGTATCTCCAGAAGAAGCGCATTAGACTGTTGCTGAAGAGTTTCATAGAAGAGGATAGAGAATATGCTTTGCTGGAGTTGGAGAGAGTAGCAGTGAAACGAGCTTTCAGGTTAGTAAATTTTTTTACGAGGTAGCTGTAAGTACAGGTTTTTAGCAAAAGTAGGTTCTGTGTGAAACCTGGACCAACTTTGTAGAAATATGAAAAAGAAAGAACCTCTCGTGTATGCTGATGCAAGTAATTTTGTTATGGTCATCATGGAAAACTATTTTTTGTTTATTTTGACCAACCGAGTCAATTTGTATGGGCGGTCAATAATAGCCGTGCCGTGTGATGCCGGCTTAGAATAGTATCACCCCATTTCTTTCCTGTGGGAGTCGTAAGAGGCGACTAAGGGACTCGAGGGTGTGTATTGCAATTTTAGGCGATGGGCTGACAACCTGTTACTATGGCAATACACAATTTTCCAAATGACCCTCAAATATTTGTCAGATGTGGCGTAAATGTCCGTTTTTTACTGGCGTTTACGCTCTGCCTACACCGCAAGGGATTAAAGGCGTGAAATATGTTAAATAGCTTTTTTATATTTTGACTTATTTTCCTTGCTTACAGTTGTTCAGTTTCATGGGCTAGTTTATCCTGTGTGTTCACCTTTGGAATATATATGCATTTTTTTTCTTAATGTAACATGCTCTTTCAACTTCCAGGTACTGCTCAGCCATGCAGGGGACTTTGTACCTTACGCTGTTTTTTTACCTCGTTGATGGGATTAGAATGCATTTCAAAGAAGGTAAGAGAGTATCATACCCCACTCCATCGACTCGAGGTGCCATCAAGCCTACACTAAAATACGCACAAAAATCCCTCAACCACTTCGCTCAGGTCGAATTTTGCAACAATAGATTTGTATTGCACTTCAAGGACACATGTGTGCTGTTACGAGCGGAGAAGTTAAACCTATTTTCCAGAAAAAGATCTTAAAAATGACCATCTGTGAACTTTTAGAAAACTGGTAAAAAGTTGCTCTATAGAACAAAATATTTGTCTGCCTTTTTACAATTTATCTCTATCCATCCAGATATTTTGATATCTTTAATTTTACAGGCATACCGATACGTGCAGAAGTAGTCTACTACCCAAGTCCTGAGCATTCCGGTGTGATTGTCAACATCCTTCGTTTCTTCGTGGAGCTCCACTGGTGGTACATCGTCTCCATGATGACCTGCATCGACTGCCTCTCCGTCTGCTCCATGGTCTACTTGGCCTATAAGTTCAGATGCCTTGGGGTGTACTTTGCAAGTCTAAGGCAGAAGTTGATTAAGAATTTTAAGAGCATGAGTGTTGATGCTGCGTTGAAGAAACATAGAGATGATTTTGTTGTCGGGATCAAATTGCATGAACATGCTTTGAGGTAAGTTTTTTCATATCTTTGACACTTTTGGTTTAGTTTATAAAAATAACCTATTCATTGATCTTGGATTGTTCCAGCTATTCAAGACAGATTCAACACGCTCTGGGAAACCTGTACAGTATTCAAGTGATCGAAACCATGTTCTTGTTGGTCATGGCTCTATTCAAACTAGTGGTAAGTAAATCAGTAACTGTCTTTTCTTTTGATCTGTCTTATCTTGCTTGGTACTGAGCTGATCCTTTAGCAACTTTTTAACATCTTTACCTACAGTGCCTACACGCATAGTATCATAAATTTTTGTGGTTATGATTTGGGACGCTATTTTCCTATTATAGGTGAACGAGCGCAACCTGACTTTCCTGATCTCCAGTGCGACTTACATGACTTGCATTGTGGTGCTGCTGGGAGGGTACATGTTAGCTGGTGGAGACATCACTTACGAAGTAACTCGTTTCGTAACAACCAAAATATCTGTGTTATTGCAACATATACCATAATTTAATTATATTTTGTATTTGTTTTTTTTTATTTATTGTAAAAAAGTTTACAATTGATTTTCTTGATAAAGTCTAGCTTGATTTTTTTTTATTTTTTTTCTTTAACCTTCTTTTCAGGCGTCGCTCTTACCGAATTCCATCTTCAACTCCGGCTGGGAGCTGACAAAAGGCAACAAAGAGCTGAGGACCCTCGCCGTGGTGGCCCTCATTCGCAGCCAGAGACCTGTAATCATGACAGCTTTTGGAGTCCTCAACTTGTCTTATAGCAATTTTATACTGGTAAGCAAGCAGCGTAAGCCAACGTTAAGTTATGTTCAGCGTGAAATGTTGAGTTCGCTTCGCTCGCGTTACGTGTAGATACCTAATATATGTTTGCGGCAAGTGTTTATTGCCCTCGCCCATTTGTAGTGCAATTATTCGGGCTCGCTTCGCTCGCGCTTTATGTTGCCTGCTCGTCATTCATAATGATGAAAGATGTATGCTACTCTCCCATCTTGATATGTCCAGCTCGCGTCACTCACGTTGTTGTTATGTGGCAATATGTTGAACATCTAAGCTATTTCTGAGGCCCAACTTTATACCGCAACGAATAATATGAATGCAAATATCTTATTAAGTACCCCTGACCTCATTTCAACAAGTCCAATGAATTATTACTCGTTATTTTCATTTCAGGTCCTTCGCCATTCGTATTCTTTCTTCGCCGTGATGTATTAAGGCACTCAATTTAAATAACGGTACACGAGCTCTTATCAAATGCTCTAACATGATAGATGTGCGGCATTCAATTATGTGTAGAGGCACTTAGCACTACGAGCAAGAAAATTCTTGTTGAATTTTGTTAGACAGTGAATATCTAATAAAGTTTATTTTACGTAGTTTATATACGGTTTTATTCCAGTAATTTTTACATAGGCTGATTGTGTCAGTGACGATATTTTTAAAATGTGATTTATATGAATAAATGTTCTGTAGAAATATTGTCATAGACTTAAGTGGTCAATGTAAAAAAAAACAATGGTTGTACTTCACATGTATATCACTGTTTCATCAGCTGCGGCTACTAAAAGCAACGTCGAGAGGTAGGCGCTACCATGTCCCCAGATTCGATTTTCTGTACACACACTTACACACACACACACACACTCACACACACACACAAACTCTTAGATTTATATATTTATATTTATAGATAGTAATATATTAATATATTAAATATTATATAATAATATGTTATTATATAATATTAGGAGTGTTGTAAGTTTTTTTACAGCTCGGCTTTTTAGGCTATTATAATATATTATTTTATAATATTATAATATATTATTATATAATATTATAATATAAAGTGAAAACGATCAACAAATGAATTCGTTTAGGAGGTGTGCTGTTAGAATCGAGTCTTTTGTATCATTGATTTCGGATCCCACTTCTGATTAGAATCTCAATAGCCTGTTGACTGAAGTTTCAATCAAATCATCATTAGTTCCAGACACGGGTAAGCTCTTAGGTATCTAGCTTGTTGAATTGAATTACTAATTCATTGTAGCTAAATTAATTTACAATGCTTTACTTTCACAAAGAAGTTTGTGAAGTCAGGCATTACAAACCCAGTTAGCCTTCGATGGGAATATGCTACTGATAGAACTGTACCTGCCTAATTATACTATTATATACCAGCCTATTCAGCTAACTTACAAATACTGTGCCAAGATTTATATTTTTTGAAATAAAACACGTACGTATTGTTTTTTCGTGCATACTTATGAAAAGTGTACTTAAATATGCGTACTATAATGTAATCTTATTTTTTGAATGGAATAAATTAATTTTGTATTGTACATTTGAACATATCTAAATTGTATCTGTTTTTCCTTTTTAAATATGTGCAGTTTTGTATGTCCGAATCCTTTAAAAATAAAACGATACACTTAACAATGTAGAATTCCCACAAAAAGCCCATTTACATCGTCTTAGCCGGTCGCAAATTGTTCTCAACGCCACATCTCCTTAAACACAAACTAAAAGTACTATCAGCAGCACCTCAAGTTACCATCGAAGTGATCAACTTAAACTAGTTTTTCTTTTTTCATACAGTATATAAGAAAAACCAGTTTAGGTAGACCTATTAAAGGGACAAGTTGAGGCGCTGTTGATATCACAGACCTATCTACATTTGGCTACACATCTCGCCCTACTTGGATTGTCTCCAATGCTTACTTACATACAGGCTGTGGTGACTATAATCAGCTTAAAGCAAAGATAAGAATGTACTTTTTGTTTTAGTTTAAAAAAAGTGGATGTTTCAGTGTCTTTTGCAATACTAAGGTATTATGCAGAAAGATTGGCCGGAGAGCTGGCAATTACAAGTAATTTTTCCTTGGAATAGTATACTCATGATATTACTATAATACCATGATTTGTGGCACCGTCATATACCTACTAAGCCCAGATATGCTGAAATTTGTAATTATTTAGACTAGAATCGCCACGGGATGCTATGCTCTTCAGCTGACCCGGGCCGCTGGAGATGTGAATCCTACTCTCGTGAAAATTCTGGTTCCTATATCGTGATTTTTTTAACACTCTGTACATTTCCCTGGAGTATCGCGTCGTATTACGACATTTCCTATACAAGTTTAAATGTAAGATGAATTGTACCAACCCAACTCAATCCCCAACTCTGATTTAACGCTACAGTTTTCCAATAAATTCCACTTTTTATTTTATTTTGTTTTCAATGTATTTGGCAACATCGGATTTTCGGGGAAAAGTTGTCTCATTCTTGTCGGATACGATTATGATGAAATAGTTTTGTTTTTCATGATATGAATTTTAATATATCAGTTACTAGGAAGTCTGTATGTAAATAGCCCAGTTTAAAGTTAAGTAGAATAATTTGTGAAGCTGAAAATAACTAGAACAGGATAAGCTATAAGTGCTATAGAAACATTTTAGAATGTAGGGCCATAAGCATAAGAATAGATAATAATGCCATAAGTTAGAAAAAATCAAGTGACGCAGACTGTTGAATAGAGTGACCAATGATTTACAAGTACAGCTTTGGTCCTTTTACTAGTGGTATATTATAAGTCTATGACGTACATATTAGTTCCATATGTGACATATTATTGTCCCTTGGATGTGACACACGCAATGACATTGGATGACAGCGTCGCGTCGAGAATTAAGTAGAAACTATAAGCGCTAGGTTTGTTACACCCTCTTTGGTAGTTACAGTATGTATTCATCAGGTTAGGTATAAAAATCAACCTGCATGCCAACCCTGCACATGATCACCCACACATGTACATGTAGAAATGACAGTTGTCTTTAAAGAGTCCGCTGTATGGAGTGTCCGAGGTGTGGTATAATAGTAGAGCGACGAAAGAGCTGTAATGCGAGCTGTAGAGGGCTTAGGAAATGATACGCTCTGTGTGACGAATATACGTGTAATGCCAATGATTTAAGTTGACAAAGCCTTATATACTAAATGTTAAGCTACTAAGTATAAGAGTCAGGTGTCCTACACTACACCTTCCCCCTGCAATTAAAAAATTAAAAATTAGAATTGTTTATAATTTTTGTTGTACAGTATACAATCTTCAATTTGGAACTAAATTGATATAAACTAAAATTTCCTAAAGTTTTATTATGATTGTTGTCTAAAATCCAATAATTATTAAAAATACGGAAGTAAATTAAATTTGAAAATAAAACAATAATTAAAAAATCATTTGTTCAAACATAACGAATGATATTGAAACTGCTTATTTAAATTATTCTATTTTAAAAACATATTTCTAAACTTATATAATACCAGCTAGGTAGGTATGTAGGTACCGATATATTTTAAGTAACAAATTTAAAGAAAAATAAGAAAAAGTCTGTAAACGAAAGTACTATTTTTAGCTAAACAATCATCCGACAAGTAATTTAATCCGCTTAGTACATTAAGTACAAGAAAGTCTTAAAACATTTTCATATTTAATGTCTTACTTGTATAGAT
Source organism: Tuta absoluta (assembly GCA_027580185.1). NCBI lineage: Eukaryota > Metazoa > Arthropoda > Insecta > Lepidoptera > Gelechiidae > Tuta > Tuta absoluta. The sequence continues at coordinate 9,081,372 of JAQAHW010000009.1, forward strand.
TTTATTTTTATTTATCTTTAGTTAAGTACATCAATTCATAATAAGTGTTAGTGCTCTGAAATCTATACATCTGAATTCAAGAAAACGTTTTGAGACGTACAAAAAGAAAGATATACTACTATAAACTTTTCTCTTAACCTATACTTTATCTACTTAATCAATTTATTTTAAGATGATTTTAGTGCTAATATTTCAACATTTATTTCTGTAAATGCTGGTACAATAATGAATTTTACATGACACGATAGTGCAATACACTAGTACAGTCGAAAAGAAACATTGAAATATTAATTTTTGATTAATGCATCCCGTGGACATGTTTCTAACTTGCGTCGGTAGATACTAAATTGCTATTTTATTGCAAAACTCAACTCCCTTTATTACTAGTTCACATACTTAAGGACAATTATATCATTCATGACATCTTATTCTTTCCTTTACATTCATCAATTTCGTTCTACATAATTCATTTAATAATTTTCATTAATTTGTGTTACTGTTTACATCTCACTCTGTCGCTTTTCTTACAACAACAGTCAACTATAATAAAATTATTTATTTAATGGTAGCTTTGCTACTTAAGTCCTTACATGGACTAGGCACACTTATTGAACAACATGGGCTGGCCAGCCTAGTAAAACAATGTCGGTTTCTTATTTATTACAACTTTTTTTCATAACTTTATTTAGGCACTTTAACCGACTAGTCGCGACTTTTTAATAATATACTTTAACAACATAATAATATTAATGAAATGCTATGCATTCATTAACCAAGGTCATGATTTAAGACTTAATATAATGTCTCCAACGTTTCTCACGGGGAAGCTCGTTCCGGCCATGATCGAAAGAAGGACCTGTACCTTGTAGTGCCTTTGTGCCTTAAATTGTTGACTGTGTACTATCGCATCTCGTGCGTATCCATAACTGACCATACCATTCAATAAATATTACAAACATATGAATATTTTGATCATTAAATACAATCACGTAAGGCCTATTGTGAAATAATATTATAACAACCAAAATAGTCCCATATCCTTTAAAAATAAAACTATGCCAACTTTACATAAACCTTCAAAAAAAACAACAACATCTTTAAACCATACTCACAGTAGCAACATATGTGCTATAACCGTTCCACATACCTTAACTCAACTTTACACTTGTATAAGTGAATTCGTAACAAATTGTGCTTAATTTGAAATTAGCCAAAATGATTTAATACGATTCACTATCAAACCCTATACCTACTTTAACCATTACAAACGTTTGCCTATTTTTCTAAGTAATATTTTTTTTTTAAATTAATTCATAAAGATAATTTCAAACAATCATTCATTGCACATTTTCTTTCTAAAAATCTGATTAAATTTACACATCTAGGTATGAATATTTAATAAACTTACATTGGGAGTGAAAAGTAACAAGTTCTAGCATCAATTGTTTACAAAAAAAAATTAAATATTCTGTCAATCTTTATACCTATAAGTACTTCAACAATTTCAACAAAGTCAGCATTGCAGCCAAGTAATGTAAATTTGCATCACCCTGCACTTGATTTGCACTTGCGTTAACATCGACTCAGCATTGCAAGTAATGTAACAAGATATGTTTGTTTGTTCGGAAAGATTTACAGATACATTTTTGTAGGAATCTAAAACAAACTTGTTAATAAAATCAAAACACATTAAATATGGTAGGTATCTACGAAAACAAAGTCAAATAGTTGTAAGTAGTAAGTATGTAAAAAAAAAACAACTTGGTTAAGTTAAATAATAAAGGAAATCGTTAACAAAATTAAATCAGTAAGATCTGAAGGTACGCAATAAGATTCGAAAATGAATGTGACTGTAACTTGTTTTTATTGTTATAAACTCGTTAAAATGAATTTACATAGTTTTATCGTCATAACACAAAAAAACACACGATAAAAAACTGATATATAAATTACAACATAATGAAATTGTTAGTTTGTATTTCACATACTTTATTTACATACCTTTATTAAGAAATCTGAAAGCATTATAGAAAACATTATATTTGTTTCTGACTTGCTAGTTATTCGTCTTGAAAACAATACAATTACAAAAAAAAATACGTATTAGTTGTTACCCTTTGAAAAGTAATACGCAACGGATCTAACCAAATAATAATTAAAAATAATTTTAATATTAAGTGAAGAATTGAAATATTGAAAAATATTGAAATAGTCGTTGACAGATTGAGAATCAACTGTATTAATTAGTTAAAAGAAAAATAATCCTTTTTAAATTTTACTAAGCAGCTATTAAGTTATCAATGTAGAGAACTGCTTGTAATAAGCATAATTAAATAATGAAATCTTCTGAGAAATATAAAAACAAATGTAAAGTAGGCACAAAAATTTTTAATTTTGGTTTGTGACAACATTCACAAATAGTACGTATTTGTTATTGATAGAACATAAAGAAACGAAACTGTAAAAAAAAAACGGCATTCTGCAAGTAAAACCTGAACATAATTTTCTGAAAAGAAACTTAAACACAAGAGTTTTTTTTACAATTGATCCTTATCAAGAAGTTAGAGGTGAATTTTATTTATAATAAATTAATTTAACTAGATAAAGTGGTAAGTACTCAATTGATGTTTAGTTTAGTGACAGGATTAGCGCTTGTTCTAAAAATAGCATCGTGATAAACATTATCTACGTAAAAAGTTATGACTGCGTAGCAACTGAAATTGTGATTTAGTCATAAGTAAAAGCAAAGCATTTTTCATTCACATGTTATGGGAATACAACAAATTCAATTTATACTTATTATACATTCAAAACAATTGCTTTATTATCATTTTAACAATATTTATTAGTCGGCACTAAATATTTTTTGTTTGGTAATTATTACGCTGTACTACATTCTTTACTTACTTCTTTTACATAGGTATAAAACTTTTTCTTTTTGACGTACAGTTAAGCTAAAAAACATTAGATACAGTAAATGGTGTACCTTAGGTTTTAATAAAAATCTTGGTTCGGTACTTACATAATTTTGTCATGGTTACATAGCAACAATCCAATAACTCGCTTGACATGATTAGGTAGACGTATCAAATATCTGGGACATAGGTAGCTAGCTAAGCTATCCTCAAATTGTACTGAAATTGTAAAGAAAAATAAAATGTATTTACTATGAATGAATAAGTATATAAATTATTTCGGAAACCATTTTCTTAATTATTATGAAATAAAGGCTCTTGGTAATGCACACCCTCTTTTTTATACCTTATTTACACATTATGTTGATGATATAAGGAATGATCGATCATCAACATTATATGTATTTTTTATGCTATGTTTATGTATTATACTTTATACTTAAATGCCTATAGGTTTTATTTTCTAAAGAAAGAAACAATTTGGAGTCGACATGTTTCATGTTAAATTGATTTAAGATGATTAAAAAAAGAAATGCGCATAAATTATAATTATCAAAAATCTTATAAAATATTGCATAGGTGTAGTGAACATACATTAAGGTACATGACAATGATTAGAACTATAAAATTTAAGTCGATGATGGTAACACTTATTTTTAGAGGTCAAACAAATGCAATTTTTTTTTATATTCACAAAATACATGCATGTCAATATTTTTCATAACAATTTTGAATAAAACGCTGTTGGAAACTTACTTGCTCTATTGTACTTTTTTTTCGGTGTTCACACGATACGCAATTTTTATTTGTTTCACCTTGTTGTCATCGGTCGGCAGCCTCAGATACACTCTACTCACTCTATCTATCATAACTTTTAGATCTTAACCTTCTCCCGGCGGCATACACATCTGAATCGAATATATAATACGCCCTGCGCCCTGCTACATTATCATCCTTCAATGGTTACAGCATCTCCCGGCACCCAGCAGGAACCATCTTAATCCATCACAAGACATCAATGGTTGAATAATTTTGTATGTTAATCTCAACGCATCCAAAACCAATAGAAAGAGTTCTAGTTTGCCCCAACACTTTTAAAGTTTTATTTTTTTTATTTTTGTTTGTTAGTCCAAAACACAGGTCCTTTTGAGAATTAAAAGTCACAAGTCCGAAGCACTGGTTTGTTTCATGTTTTTTTTTTTTTTAGTTTATTTTGGGCACAGTTTGTTTTATAAGTACTTAGTTTAGAACCTCAATTTTATTAATTTTTTTTTAGATTATGCGTTTATTTCAGTCCTTTAGTCACATATTGATTATAAGTTTATTTTAATAAGTTCACCAAATTCAACTTCAAATTGTTCTTTGGATTTAACGCACATTTTACTTACTAAAAATATCACTATATAACTTATGAAATAACACGTGTGTGTAGGTGACACGTGGATGAGCCTGTCCAAAATCCGATTTGACGGCGCAAAACATCACTTTGTTCACATTCACATGTTCTTTTTAATAACACATCGAAGAAAAGTTCACAAAACTAGTCCAATCACAAACACTTAATATTGAAACTGTCCCTCTACAACCCACATTCATGTTCCCTTGGCTCAACGCTGCCATGTTTGGCAGCCCTGGCCGGGTCGCCATGTAATGCGAGCTGTAGAGGGCTTAGGAAATGATACGCTCTGTGTGACGAATATACGTGTAATGCCAATGATTTAAGTTGACAAAGCCTTATATACTAAATGTTAAGCTACTAAGTATAAGAGTCAGGTGTCCTACACTACAGAGCTATGAAAGATGGTGCATTGAACGCACCTAAGAGTAACAAATCTGACATAACGAAATTTTGGCAACTTTTATGTAGGAGCACCATATAAGGGCTCCATTTACCACTATTTATGTCTCATTGCAAAACCTAATAAATAAATAAGTGTTTCACACGTCATCTCTGAAAGCTCTCTTCAAGATTCACAGCTTTATTGGAAGGCGTTCTGAGACACCACTCAAAGTGTAATAGCTGACAAAAACAGGTTAATATTTTCTTTATTATCCTAATATTTTCCTTATGAAAGCTTTCTTGCCTCTCCTTGGAAGGACGGGGGTAAATACTGTAGGCGTTTATACACCCTTGTGTTGGCATTGCATATTTACCGTGCACTCCACCTGACGACATTTTCATCTAAGGCTGAGAGGCCATTAAAGGAGCGTTATCAATCGTTACCGTGTTCTTAAAGGTGTCGTATAAAGTGGCTAAGGGAAAAAGTCATCAAGAGAATGAGCAAACGTTTTTCCTGTGCATGTCACATCTTGCACTGCGCTCGCAAATCGGCCTACCAGGTGGGCTGTGTGTGGCAGTACCCCTCAATTGGGGGAGGCTATCAATCGGTAATTATCATGCATTTACACTGTATCGACAAAAACCCAATCAGCCTGTGTATGTAGGACCGCGAATTAAATAATGTTAATCAGCAAACGGGAATTACGGCCTAACGTGCCCTCTGAAACACGAAACCATTTTTCTTATGGATCCGCGTGTTACAGAATAACAAGTAAAGCCGAAAGGGTGTGAAAAGGTCCCTTGAAAAGAGTCTTTTGACAATAAATTGAAGCCGTAAAAAAAACCCTATCCAGATCCGTATTTTTAAAATATTTAAGCATACCTACAAACAGACATAGGGACAGACGCGGGAAGCGACTTTACTTTATGCTATGTAGTGACAATGTGTTCCAAGCCTTACAAAAGATTATATCGCTCTTGTCTTAGGCCGGCAGTCGGCTACAATTATGTTGACTCAGTTGACTAGGTAAACGCCGTTCTCAGATTGGGCTGCTGATCTGATAAACCACTATAACTTTCTGATATAATACATGCCGGGAAAAAGTCTCATTCCCACGGGAGAACGGTAGCAGCGAACAAAACCGCCAGGCAGGCTGCTAGTAACACAGAATATCTAGGTGTTGTATCAATTTGGATAATTCGACTATACACTTTAGTTGGCATTGGAACATACTGGTTTCGGACTGGAATGTTTACGTAAACTGAAAACCGGTGGGCAATCAAGTATTTTTATCCGTCATTATCGTAGTGTTATGCTACGCCGTAGCAATTGTCTACGGATTCTAATATCAGTAGGTTCCACAAAGCACCGAAACGTCACGGGCGCGTCTTCTTTTCTGTATGGGAGGTAAAAAAAATTATAACTTTTTGTGTCACCGTCGTGATTTTTTGGAAGTCTTTTCTTGTCGTAGATTTTAGGCCTTTTCAGTGTCTGTAAAAATAAATAGGTATTGGTTAGTGTGATCACACAGTACACGACAAACAAGCTCGTGCAACTCAATTCCTCCGACACCAGAAACATTCCCCATCCCAAATTGGGTTACTAACTCCTGTCTATCGAACGTTTAACCCATTGAGGCAATAAATAAAGCTTTTTTGGAGCACATCCGCGTCACGCGAACTAAGAGGGCACAAAAAGACTAATAGGACTGTGGCAAACTGAAATAGGCCACCGCAACGGCAGGGTGTATCGAGCTCGGCTCGGGTTTTACATTTTGTATTGTTTGATTTGTTAACCGTGTGATGTCGCCGTGATGCTGGCTTAGAATAGCCTCACCCTGTTTCTTTCCCGTGGAAGTCGTAAGAGGCAACCAAGGGACTCGAGGGTGTGTATTGCAATTTTAGACGATAGGCTGAGAACCTGTCACTATGGCGATACACGATTTTCCGAATAACCCTCAAATATTAGTCAGACGTGGCGTAAATGTCCGTTTTTTGCGGCCGTTTGCGCTCTGCCTACCCCGCAAGGGATTATAGGCGTGATATGGGTATGTATGTAAACTTGTAAATTACTTACCAACTGGAAATGCAGAAGCTTAAAGCACGAGTGGAATTCGAAGCTACGACCTCGCCGACATGACGCCCCAACAATTGAACTTATGTGTGTTCTGATTTGATGGATGAAATTAGCGGCTGACGTTACCACCATCTAGCAGAATTATTGTTGCAACAATTCAAATCGAGAAATGTGGAAGGTTAGGATCAGAGGCGTATACATGGGGACATGCCCCCCCACAAAAAGCAAGAATTCTACTAGTACGATAGCTGATATTACATTATCACGTCTATCACGTTTACGTTATCAGATTATTAAAGTACTAGCAGCCCGCCCAGCGGTTTCACCCGCCGCTTACAATTTCCCCCCGGGAATAAGACAGTTTAATATAGCCTATGTTCATCAGGGATAATGTAGGACTCTAAAAATCTTGACTTCAATTTGAAACAAATATCGTTTTCAGATGGTGGTGGCGTAATGTTACATGTGTTAATCACACGGCATGTAACTTTACGCCACCACCATGGCAGTGCCTTTATTTTTATTTTTTTTAAACCGCCCGCGCCAGTTTTCTATTAGGTCATAACAAAATTGTAATAAAAAAATAAAATTGTGTGATAGAAATTTATTTTTTTGGAATGACGGTTCATGACGTCAATAAGTAATAATACTATCCTACATTGAATAAAGAATTTAAATTTCAATTAACGGTAAAAGAACTTTTTAAATCGGTCCAGTAGTTTCGGAGCCTATTCAATTCAAACAAACAATTTAAAAAAACCTGTTTCTAATATAAGTGTAAATTATATTATTATTATTTTAGTGTGATGCCGGCTTAGAATAGCATCACCCGATTTCTTTCCCGTGGAAGTCGTAGGAGGCGACTAAGGGACTTGAGGGTATGTATTGCAGTTTTAGGCGATGTGCTGACAACCTGTCATTATGGCGATACACAATTTTCCGAATGACCCTTAAACATAATGTCAGACGTGGCGTAAATGTCCGTTTTTGCGGCCGTTTACGCTCTGCCTACCCCGCAAGGGATAATAGGCGTGATATGTGTATGTATGTATTAATTTAGTGTAGATTTTTTTAATGCACTATTTAATGTTTTTTGTCGTCTTTTTTTATACCGAGTAAGGGAAAGCCCTTCGAATACTGATAGGGTGCATGAAACATAAAACTGGACAACTTTCCCCTAGAAACATATGTCAGGAAACGCCAAAAAATGACCTTCCGTACAAAATCACAATCAGCTGACTGCATTCACTATGGGAAGTCAGTTTTTTTACGTTTCCTGAAATATGTTCCTAGGGGAAAGTTGTTCAGTTTCATGGTCTGCATGTACCCAATCAGTATTCAGAGGGCTATCCCTGACACCCTTTAATACAGTACACCTTTAAATGTAATCATTACACTGGTACGAATAATGTGGCGTAGTTTGTACATTTTTTAATGAAAAAGTAGTTATTGTGGCATAACTGTAATAGTTAGACATATGGTATCGCGGACATTATTATAGATATTGATGTCCTCTATAAAACTGTAGTACATCACTTTGCTCTATTGTCAATAATTTCCACAGCGTAAGCGATATAAGATATTTTTTTGGTACATTTTTCACACGTTGGGTTACATTATCGAAATTTTCACGCGGATCCCTATTTTTTTCTCGTATAAAATATAGCCTATGTTCATCAGGAATAATGTAGGATTCTAATGATAAAAGAATTTTTAAAATCGGGCCAGTAGTTTCGGAGCCTATTCGATGCAAACAAACAAACAAACAATCAAATCTTTCCTCTTTATAATATTAGTGTAGATATTTTTATTTACATGTAGTCTGATCTACTCATCTCGACATTATGTCGATGTCTACAAAACCAAGTAGGGGCTAAGCCAAGTGACTTGGTTCTAATGCTCTTTTGTTGTCTGTTTGAAAGATAGTCGCATTAGTGAGGAACAAAATATTATTGATTTTTTTACCACAAAATTTCAGGCTCGCTTCGCTTGCAATAGGTGTAGCGTTGCTGTTGCGCAGCAAAGCACAGGTATCACTATATACTTAAAAGAAGGCTTCAACCCAAATGTCACTACTACTATATAATTTTGAAATAAAGAAAATCTTATTATTATTTTCACTTCACTCGCAATGTGTGAAGTGCTAGCGTAACGTAGTGTGTTAATTCTCTTGCCTTTTTTGATGTGAAAAGTCGAACTCGCTTCGTTTACAATACATTCAGTGTTGCTGTAGCAAGGTATGGCTCGTCTCTTACCTTTTTATAGTGCAATGTCGATATCACTTCGCTCGCAATACGTACGTATAGCGCAGTGTGCCATCTCGGTTTCTTTTTTAATGTCGACCTTGCTTCGCTCGCTTTATGTGTAGTGATGGGGTAGTAGTTGCTTCTCTCTTGCCTCTTTTGACGTGAAATGTCGTACACGATTCGCTCGCAATACGTGTGGTGGTAGCATAGCGCAGTGAGTCGTCTCTCTTGCTTTTACTAAATGTCAAGCTCGCTTTGCTAGCAATTTGTAGTGTTGCTATAGCGTAGAGTGGCTCCTTTCTTGCCTTTTGAACAAGAAATGTCGAGCTTGCTTCGCTCGCAATTAGTGATCTTTGTGTAGCGCAAGGGCTCCTCGCAAATTTTTTTTTACCATAAAATGTCGAGCTTGCGTCTCTCGCAATGCATATTTGTCTGAGTGGGGCAGATCGCGCTTTTTCGATCGATGGTGGCATGATATGTGATGTGACCCCCTCCCATGATCTGAAGCTGTATACGCCACTGATTTGGGTAGACAGAGGGGAGTTGAAACAAATGACTAACCTACACCTCTAGCTTGTAAAATATTGAAATGTCTATGAAATGTACCTTCTATCGATTGGTGTAAATGAATACAATGAATAATAAATAAAAAATTGTTTTACGGAGCAAAACTAAAATGAATTTTCGACTCCCCTCGATCGAAAGACGTTGGTTCGAATCCCACTCATATAAAATGTTTAAATAAGTTCAAAAATTAACAAATAGTAGAAAATCTATGCCAATGAAAAGTTTACTCTAGAACCTCAATCACTCGCCGGGTGAAATATCACACGTGCAGTTTCCCTGACAAGCTGACACACACGCCCCACGCAGATGTTTTGTTGGCGGAAACGGGAAAAATGCGATATATTTTAAACCGAGTCGAGCCTACAATACGGATGGCGTATCCGAATTACATTTGTGTACAATTTGGGACAAAGAAATTGATACAGCGGGTTTTTTTATCGATACAAACATTTTGTGCCCCTTAAAGTAGAGTCCATCGGTCAGCGATTAAAAAATACCTTTCGTCATGTCGGACGTCCACCTACTTTTTTAGAATAAAATACCATGCAGTTGACCACGGTTGGAGATATCCAGCCAAAGTTAGAATCGCTAAGTTGCCTTTTACGAAACACCCTGACTAGGAGTGGCAGTATAGTCGCTGTCACACGAAAAAGGTAACTGTTACTGTCGCTACTAATATCATAAGTGATGAACTACCTTCTCTCCCTTGCAGCATAAAATATGCTTTGCTAATTAAATTATGAACAAGACAGTATAACCAACTAATCAAGTCGTTATTTTTCCTTCATTAATCATGGTAATAAATTAAGAGGACATCAAATTAAATTCTAACTAATTGGTACCCTTTTCGTTGACAAAGATTAAAGGTTGAAGTTTGCTTATACTCAATTCAAACGTACCTTCCGTGTTTAAAGTCATCAATTAACTAAATTATAAAAAAAGGAAGATATTATTTTTTCTGCAAAGGCGGGCGCAAATCAAACGCCATTTCACGTGTGCCGTTTTCAGTAGCAAATAAATCGTAATAAAGTTAAAATTGGTCTGTTCGCTGTTTACGCGGACACCGGAGCCGTTTGAGGTAAAATTTTCATTTAATTTAAAATAGTGGTCTGGTACGGGTGGAATTATTTAAGGACATATCTTACAAACACTCTTAAGTCGTCTATTTTTTGTACGATTGCGTTGTGTGTCTGTAAAGCACATATTAGATTTTGTGTATTTATGCAATGTATGGTAATTCATTTATTAAATAAAGTTTCTAAGGGTCTATGAATAAATTATTGTTATAAAATATACCAGTATTGTCCATGTGATAGTGAACACAGTGTAAAAACCCAGTTTGAGTCGTTTTAATCCCCTGCAAACGAAAGTATGTAAGCATACGCCCAAAATGACACATATAATAGTTAAATAATATCGGCCTATAATCCAGAAACAATAAACCAAAAATAAACGACTTTAATATTTTTTAAAGATGTAAAGCTAGCCAAATTGGGCTATAGAGCGGGTTCAGACTTACGCGATCTGTACGAGTCCTGAGCGCGTATTGGTATCTTCATTATCACAGAATGGTGCTCTGTGATGCAGGCTTAGAATAGCACTACCCCATTTCTTTCCCGTGAGAGTCGTAAGAGGCGACTAAGGGACTTGGGGATGTGTATTGCAATTTTAGGCGATGTGCTAACAACCTGTCACTCTAGCGATACACAATTTTCTGAATGACCCTCAAGTATATGTCAGACGTGGCGTAAGTGTCCATTTTGCGGCCGTTTATGCTCTGCCTTTTGCGTTAGTGTTGAATATCATAATTTTATCACACACTGTCGCTGCGGGAGTGACGCAGAAGCTTTTCAACATTTGGCACACCTACCAACAGAATAAGTAAGTTCTAGAGAACTGGGGCTTCACGTCAGCGCAGAGAATATTAACGTTTTAGAGAGAACTCTACTAAAAAGCTCGTTTCATGTCGCCCTTAAATCAAACTAGGTAAATGCGCAAAAACGATATGATAAATTCTTCTGTAATTTTCGTACAGCGTACTTAGGTATGAGCGATTTTTGAACTTGCTTCAAATCAAATCTAATCCAGAAATGATTTTCACAACTTCGCTGTGGTTCGTTGACCGCGATTGATGTTTAAGGTTGTTATTTCTACGTTGTTTTTACTCTTAGATTCCGGAGAACGGATTTTCCCGAAAGTCGGCCAGTGTCGGCAAGTGAGGGCATTTTTCACAGCTGTCATGTTTCCTAGAGTGTTTTACCACTAAAACGTGTACCTAAAGTAGTTAGTTACTCGCATCGATTATGAATGGCATAATAATATAAGCCTTCATTTTGAGTTTTCGGATGCTACATGGAAAAAAGTTCAACATGAGTGTACACAATTGTAAATAGCGAAGTTTGTTTTTACTACGCTATAGAAAGTCTTTACAAGTTTTAGACCAATATTGATGAAAAAGGAAAATAATTTGATAACTTAAAAAATGACAAAGTTTGGAATGACATACTCACATTACATTGGAGGACACCTAGTATTTAAGACACAGGCAAGACCTATTTTAGATACTAGCAAAAATGGACTAGATTATAAATTATACCTAGCTTTAAGTTATGTTGTACAAAATTAGTTAAAGGGACTCGAGGGTGTGTATTGCAATTTTAGGCGATGGGCTGATAACCTGTCACTATGGCGATACGCAATTTTCAGAATGTCCCTCAAATATTTGTCAGACGTGGCGTAAATGTCCGTTTTTGCTGCCATTTACGCTCTGCCTACCCCGCAAGGGATTATAGGCGTGATATATGTATGTATGTAATTAGTTCATGTATCTAGTGTATAAGTAATTTTTTTTTTTTTTGAAAACTTGCAAAACTTTCAAGCGCGGGCAGGATTTGAACCTGCGACTTTCGCATTACTAGTGGCGACGCCTCTTCCATCTGGGCTACCGCAGCTCATTTCTTGCCCGCCAATTTTGCAAGTGTATTTTATGCCAGTAACGCTTGGCATGGCTCCATCTACCGGGTTAGTTTTGCAACTAATAACCGGCGACTAATTCTATCTTTACAGATTGAATGTAGTCTAAGCGATTAAAACCAGCGATAAATTGAGTACCAAATTTTAAAACACTCCCCGTGTTAGGTATACAATTTTTTTTTTTATGTATAAGTCATTGTTATTTTGAAATAAAATTATTTATTATTATTATTAAGTTATTATTACTCACCTTAATGGTAATAGCTGTATATGAAAAATAGAAACCCCTATTGGGCCCTACATTATGATCCCCAAGTGTAAAGGATGAGGGGCATTTTTCATTGACTGTCGCGCAACACATTTCAAATTCTAGTGTCACCCAGCCACGGCTCCCGCTGGCCGGCAGTAAATTTGATAACTATGGGACTATTGGCGAAGGTTTTTTCGATAGGAAAATAAGCCTGGCAAATGTAAATGTCAATATTGGGGTTAAGGGTGTCAGGGACGGTGTACCTAAGTAATCAAGAAAACTTTGCAGGCGTGATCGAACCCTGACACGCATCGACATAAGTTGATTACTAAAATGTTTGAAAGTAATCGCGAGTGCTCAAAAGTTTTTTTATACCTAGAGTCTGTGCAGATTGAGAATAGGCATGGGAAAAAACTGAACTTATATTTTTTTCATAGGTTGCTAGAATATTTCTCATACTGAGGCACAGAGGCGCCCTCAATTTCCATGCCTATTCTCTTTTTTCACAGACTTTAATGTCGTTAGACATATAAAAAACTAAAACGACGTTATCGAATCAGCTGACTAAGGCGGTTCTCCCACTTGTCGCTGCGTATTTTCAAAGCACTGTAGTATTTGTATGAGAATAAGATCGGAATTCGCGATTTCCTTTCGTCTGATAGACACATGGGTTACAGTGCGTTAAAAAAACTTGAACAGTGACTTGGACAGTGTTTGGGAGTGGTGCACCTCAAATAACATGATGTTGAACATAAATAAATGCTACCACATAAAATTTACTAGAACAAGAAGTCCAGCCCAATATACTTATAATCTAAATGGTGTACCTTTACAAGAGGTTCAAGAGGTTCGTGATTTAGGGGTAGTCTTGGATCGGCAGCTAACTTTCAACCCACATGTAGATACGATTGTTAAAAAGTCTTCTAAAATGTTAGGATTTATCAAGCGTAATGCAAAAGATTTTTGTCAACCTAAAACCAAGATTACACTATTTAACGCCCTTGTACGTAGTCACCTTGAATTCGCAAGTGTCGCTTGGAATCCCCAATACAGTGTAAACTCTCAACGTTTAGAATCAGTTCAGCGCTCTTTTACTCGTCACCTTGCTTTTGGCACCCCAGGAATCTCTCATAGAGTCACATATGATTTGCGTTTAATATTTTTTAAATTAGAATCATTAAAATCACGTCGAGACAGGCATGATCTAGTTTTTTTACATAAAATAATCAACTCTCATATAGACTGTCAAGAAATTATAGAAAACATCTCAATATCTGTACCCTATAAGTTTCCAAGACAACCTATCTCACAAATATTACATACATCGTATTGTCGCACGAATGTCGGTGCACATTCCCCTTTGTTACGAATGTGTAAGATGTACAATCAGTTAAATAAAAAAAATCCTGAAGTAGATATTTTCAGTGACTCGCTTATAACACTTAAGCGAAAAATTTATTCTTCACTGTAATTTCGTAACTGTATTTCTTTCAAATTATTATTATTAGTTATAAATATTTTACCTTCATTCTGATCTCATTAAGCCTTAAATTCATTGCAATTACAGCAGTGGGTACTTTACATTTTAAGATAATTTTTACTTCTTTAATTATAAATTTTGTTTACTGTTAAGAGTTTATAAGAATGTTGTGTACGCCTATAATTGTCTTTTAAATCAGAGATTGATGTTTTAGCTGTATAAGATCTCATGTAATGTTAGATTTAAAGGATGTTGGCGTTCCTATTTGTAATAAAAATAAAAAAATAAAAATAAAAAACGCAGCGACCGACGACAAGTGGGAAAACCGCCTGTTTTTCTATGGGAAGTAGTTCTTTTGTCGTTTGCCAATACAAATTATTGAGCTGGAAGTCGTTTAGTTTTATGTACTGGTTGGTGTCCCACACGAATAAGTAGAAGAAGACTGGTTGGTGCACTGACTGTTCCCATTAAACCTACCCTAGTTATTCAAGCATTTTATCACACTTTTTTTTTAAATTCCTACCTAAATAAAAAAATTAATATAAAAGGCTATAACAAGTGACACGGCAGTAATCTTGAACCAAAACATGACAGCTTTTGCCCGTGGTAAATTAATTAAACCCAGTTTATAATTAGGGTCAAGGGCTCTTCCTGAACTACTGGAGGCTGAAAGAACTAAGGGAGAGATTATAAAAACAGATATAGAGTTGCCGGGCAATAAATTCACACTTAATATCAACACATTCAAAGAAGGATTCAGTCGAAGTATTACACATAGGAATATTTAATCTATTCAATAAGAACCTAGGTTTAAACGTAAAAAATCACTACACAGTATAAAGTAAAGTCGCTTGCTGCGTCTGTCTCTATGTCTATTTGTTTGTATGTATGCTAAATCTTCAAAACCACCCTACGGATCTGAAAGGGATTTTTTTAAAGATAGAGTGATTCAAGAGGAAGGTTTTTATGTTTGATTTAATGTCGGGAGAATGTCTTTCCCGTGGGAAATCGGTTAGCAGCGGGTGTAACCGCTGGGCGGGCCGCTAGTATAAATTTTATTTAACTGTGTATGACAAATAATGACATTATGTTTCAGTTTATGTAAATGGATATTTTTGACTTAAGGTCATGGTTTTTTACGTTTATTAGTTTTATTACGGATCTTTTACGTTTATATATTTTCAACTTTAAAATAAAGGTATAATTTTAAAGACTTCTTAAGTTTTCTTTTCAGCCAGTACCTAAGGACTACTCTGACTTGGCTCTGCTGAGCTCCCGCCTCTTTAAATTAATTACAAAGTTCATCAATCTTACTCTCTTCTCGGAAGGACGGAACACGACGGCTCTAAACTGCCAGCTTGCTACCACTGGCAGGCTGTAAACGCGATATTTTCATATTTAGAATTCGAAAGATGGTCTACGTATGCCGCGCACTTATGAATGTGGTAGTTATATAATTTTGTGGGCCCGTTTAGCTATAGGGTGTTTTAATCTCACAATCACAATTTAAAGAGAAAGTTTATAATTTTACGGCCACAAGTAAGAAACCAATATCAAGACTTATTAAAGATGATTAGGATCTTATAAAAAACTAACTTGCTTGTAAGAAGATACCTTCTTATGTAGGTAACAAATTAGAGCTCCTATTTTATGCCCGAGGGTATATCATAGTGCAATTTTTTCGTGCACAATCTACTCCTTTTTAATTTAGTACACTACGCATAAGTACGAAACTAAGTCACCGCAGCGTGGGAGTAAAAAATTAACCAACTTCGGAGAGTTTTTAGCAAATGTGCGTGTAGAAAGTTTGCTCTGAGTAGAATTTACGGCGCTTCGTCTGACCGCGATCTTTTGCCTCGTAAATTATTTTGTGGTTGTCGAGATGGTAAAGAACTTTTGTCTAGAATTTAGATTGCATTAGATAAACCGACAACCAGCAAGTCATTTATTAACATTCAACACAGTTAACTGCTAGGCATGGGCCTCTCCCTATTGCGATATTGCTACGCTCACCACGCCTGAAAAACCGATCGGCGAGCGCAGTGCAAAATTATGAATTTAAAGGGAACTTGGATGATGATCCTTTTGTCGATTTTAACGGCACCCACCACGAGAAGAATTCAGGTGATGTCATTTTAAGCCAGAACCGCACGGCGATTTCGTTATCTATGGTATAATTTTAGGTAATTTAATGTAAAATTGCATCAGCTGATATCAATGATTAATACATACAATAAATTAATATTTACCTATTAAAAGGCGTTCGTCGACACGGTGTCTCACACGAAGAAGGAAAAGCATTGAATAGAAAGAGGTGCACATCGACAAATCGAAAATTCCCGAAACATTTTTTAGACATACCCAAAACTTTCCCGTCAGCGGATCGGAATTGAACAAGTTGTGATCTGCCACCTTTAGGATTAAATATGGTTTTCACACGTGACTAGTGTCGTCGGTGGCCGAAGGGAGAAAGCAGTAGGTACCTAAGTGCCTAAGTATATGTAATAGGTTAAGAGTATATAAAGTGTGCATCATAAAGGCATTCACCTCCGTTTAAGGGTCGTTCTTCAGGAGGTCAATAATTGTGGTCACAGGGTTGTAAATCCTAAATTATAAAAGTTTGAACAAAACGATCATTTGGAGATGATTTTTCATTTCAATACCTATCTAGAAACTATCAGAAAGCCATGTTTTAAGGTCATTTAGTATTTCAAAACTGAATCTGAAAGTTGAAAACGGGAGGATTTTGGGTGTTCTCCGCGTGTCACACCGCGTACTTGGATTTTACAAATCATGATTTTACTACTTTTCTACTGTTTTGTAGGTATAAACTATATATCAAAATAACCACCTTGAATTGGTGTATTGGGTAAAATACAAAAAATATTTGATTTTCATTTAATTTATAAAATAGGCCTCAAAATGTCTCAGTCACACGTTTTCGCGCGCTTTGCCTGAGCGTGATAAAACCCGTCGTAAATTGCACGATTATGAACGAAAATCAGCGAAGTTTTTGCACCGCAAACCGCAAGTTGCGCTGCGGCAGTCAACCAGTGTGGACGGGCGATTCGTTGCTGGGAGACAAAAATATTCGGGTAAGTACGAGTCGTCACACATTTCTGTAAGCCGTGCATGTAATCGGCGTGGATCAAATTTCATCCTGAATCGAATCATCCAGAGATATATTATTCACAGGGTTCATTCATGATATTGTCGACTTTATGAAGCAATAATTTAAATAAGACTTGTTGAATAGGTTAGCAAGTAATTCTAAAAAAAGTATTTTTTTAGTAATCGGCGTGGCGTAATCGGCGTGGTAAAATAGCCACGCCGCTTACAATTCATCCCACGCCGATTACACTGAACTTATTTTAGCTAAGAAAAGATTGAATATATCAATATATTTTTGTAAATAAATATAAATAATATGTTATTAATATAAATAGTGGTAACCATTACATAAAAATAATTAAATTACATATATATTAAGTTTTCTAGTTATATATTGTTCCATAGTTTAATATGAACTGTTTCTGTCATTTAGACTTAGTCTTTAGACTTAGGGAGAAGATCCAGAGGTCTCAGATTCGATTCTTGGGGAGGATTATACAAAGATAAACCTGCGAGACAAACCACATTATTGTCTGCAAAAAGCTGGTTTCTTGCTTCTGAAGGTCTGTCAGTCTCGGTTGCTTTCTACGATACTATTAACTAGTTATTTTAAGTTTAGCTATTCAGAGTTCTGATCAAATGAGATTTAACTTTATGTAATCGTAATCTTAATTAACACAACTGATCGAACACTAATGTGATAGATTTTGATTGTTATAATTTTTGATTTTTAAAGTTAATAAGTCCATAAAGTTTTGATTCGATTCCTTGGCTGAGTGAGCTGTTGATTTTTGAAGCACATTTTAATTATGATAATTTTGTAATTTCCTTTGTCAACAAGGTTCTACTAATTAATATACCTGATCAAACAAATACCACTGCTTTTTTTTACTTTCCCCTTACTTGTAGAGACTGGTGTTCGCTGTTAGGTATTCATTTAATATAGGTATTTTTATATGATTTGGTAATGAAAAGAGTTATTTGGGGTGAATTATTAGGTCTGAAAGCTCAATAATTCCTATCAATAATAGGTTCAAAAGTATTCATTAGTCAAAATGCATAAAAAAAAACAGATAAAATTAACTTTGTAATAAGCGTGGCTCGTTTTGTAATCGGCGTGGCACATGAAATTTCAAAATTAAATTTCTCAAAAAGTAAATGTGCTAGCATGGAGCACCAAACGGTTTTATAATCAGGAATGTACACAAAATCATATTTTTATGTTATATTATTAAAATTGTCGAAATTAAAATTTGCCACGCCGATGACGCGGAGAATCAAATTTTGAAGAATGACCCTTAAACAAGTTGTTAAGACAGTAAAGGCAGTTTGCGGCAATTTTCAGCATATTTGCGGCAAATTTCCAGCATACTTGCCGCAGCCAACAGCATTTCGAACCATTAAACACGGTAGGAAGCTATGAAATTACGCACTTACATAAAAAATAACCGTCCTTTTTGTTTGTTATTGTGAATCTAAAAAAATGGCAATTCCGACTAGCAAGCGCTAACTAACCGCGGAGAGAGTATAATAATTTCAGTGCATTAGTATGGTAAAGCGTTTAAAAATAAAATTTTGGTACAATCTGTTTCCTGGCGGATTTAAAATTCTTATTATAAGCAAGCAAGCAAAAATTATGAGTAAAAAGTAACGACGTGACTACAGTTCAGTTCCGTTGAAAGGCTCAGTTGTGAGCATTAGTCTAAGGATTCGGAGGTCCCTAGTTTGAATTCTAGGGTGAGATAAAGTTTACTTTAATCAATTTGCCAATTATTTGTTGGACGCCCTCGGGCTAGATGGACCGATAATTTAAAGAGGGCGGCTGGTAGCGACTGGATGGCGAAAATGTGACATCGTGCCTTATGGCGTACCCTAGGGGGAGGCCTTCGTTCAGCAGTGGACTGCTATAGGGTGATATGATATGTGATATGATGTAAATTTAAACCTATCACCTTTCAAGACTTTCCAGTTTGTTATAACCAGAAAAAAAAATCATGGCATTGAAGGCCGATGTGGCGCAGTGGTAGTGCGACTGCCTGCGGCGCAAAGGTTCCAGGTTCGACTCTCGGTGGGACACTCACAAAGTTGATATTTATCACTTTGTGAATTTGTTCCCGGTCTGGTTAGGACATTGCAGGGTGAACCAACTGATTGTCCGAAAAGAAATGGTTCCGTGCTCTGGAGGGCACGCTAAGTAAGCCATCGGTCCTGTTTGCTGTCTATAATTATTTAGACGGCGGTCGTAACACAACCATGTAAGAGGCCTACTAGTGGTAGTAGGCGGTTGAAAGACTCTGACACCAGGGTTCATCGGGTCGTTGGACGACTCCGTGTCCCACACAAAAAGAGAGAGAGAGAGCATTGCCATAATATACTTCTATTAGAACCTGGTCCTATAAGCATGCAAGGATTAATCGCAGACACAGGGGGCAGATAAATTCAGCCTTTCCTAACATTTACGAGAAAAATGTTGTCCTGCTTGGGTATGCAATGTGGAATAGTGATAAAATGTGAGTGTCCGGCTGTCCGAGGTGAAGTATGCGGGCTCTTTGAGATGCATCGCGCAAGGAGGCGACCGATGCTCCATATTGTCAGTTATGAACCAGCTACGTGCTTTGCAGCTAGGGGTACTTACTATCAGTAGCACCTGGAGTTTTTTATTTTTTTACTTCTCTTTTAAACGTTATTTAATTCACACAAGGTAATAATTTCTATCTACCCTCTCATAACTCTAACAGTGTGGCAGAACACTGACCTCCAAGACACAGGCTTTCGCTTAGTTTGGAGACCAGAGTTTGTACAACTCTACTTTATTTTGTTTAACCTACCTTGCCGTTATAATTTGTATGTGTACAAAACCCGATTTATAAATAAATAGGTACTTTTAACTTTTTTTTGTTAATACAAGAGTTAATGGGTGGATCAGCCTTTGAAACTTATGTCCGCAATAGCATAGCTAGGACGAAATAAGGGGAAAAAATTGGGCCTGCCACACAAAATCTGTTCGGTATGAGCAAAGAGTACTAAATATTTAGTACTCTTTGCTTTAGTGAGTAAGTATATTTTTTCCATATTTCGAAATATCTAGAATATTATGAATCAATGTTTTCATCTTAATAATACCGAAGCACAGTTAGTAAATAATGAAATGGATTTAATTGTTCTACGCAATCGTAGTACTTAGCCTACGCCGTAGCTAGCGTTGCGTAGGTATTTAAATTTCGCAACGAGTCTATATCTAAATTACTGGTTAGTTTTAAGAGGTATCGGCTATCCGATTCTTGTCTTGTCTAACCCACTATCCCACTGCTGGGCAAAGCATTAACGGCAGTTTTTTTACTTTATGGAGAGGTGAGGATTTTTTTACAACTACAAGCGGCTGTGGACTTGAGTACGTGGTTTTGATTAGTTTTAATTTCAACTCAATATTTCTACGTGTTCCTGAGATAAATGGTCGTGACAGACAGACGGACGGAGAACAAAGTGATCCTATAAGGGTTCCGCTTTTCTCTTTTAAGGTACGCAACCCTAAAAAATATTTAGTTTACTGCTGCCGACTGCTTTGTGCAGTAAAGCCAAGCCTTCAAGCCAATCCTAACCTTAGCTTGGCTGATTGTTATTCCAATTTGTTGAAAAGTTATTGGGAATTGATTCAATGAGACAAGGGCTGGAAGTTCTAGTCGACAATTCACAGAGAAATATACCTGAGATAGATCTTTCTGACAACTAAGATATAATATTGATTTCGTGAAAAAGTAATTACAAATTTTATTTACTGTTCCAAGGTTTAAAAAAAAATCGCTTGTTTTAGATCGTATAGTTAAGTTAAGATTATACATGATTATAGGTATAATAATCAATGAAGATCAATATCGTCTGTAAGACGGTTTCCCGTTGTTATGCCGGATTCAGTTTTAGGAGTTTTCAAAATCCCATACAAAACCGGATACCATGGCTCACCGCGTCAAATTGCGGCTGGTACAAGTTGTCATTTGTTTGGTGGTTGTCACGAAACGAACCGCAATGTTACCAGTATAATATAAATGAATCCCTCGACACCCGGGGTGATGCCATTTAATGCGAACAAATTTATTCAACCATATTAAAATAACCTGAGTCGGTAGGTACAGGTGTTTAGAATAGTTTACCCTAGTCTAGAAATTTCGCTTCCAGTTTTCGGTTTGAAGTGACCATATTTTAGGACAAATATTCCACATTTAAGCGGACTAACTCGAATTTGCAAACTTCGAGTATGTTATTTGAAAACGTAATGTTTTAGCTGTGCACGGCGATATGACTTACCTAGACTAGTATTTACGATGTAATATGAAATACGATGCCAGTTTTAAATTATGTAATTACAAGTAAGTTTTTTTTATCCAAGACTGCTCTGCTCTGTTTTCTATACTTACTCTCTTCACCTAAAAGTTATCCGGAAGACATCACTTTTTGCGATAAGGCTGCTTGTTCCTATTTAAGCTTCAATGTTTTTGTGTTTTTCTTTATTACGTGATTTAAAGTGTTTTTATTTTCCTATGCTTTGTATAGTCCTTGGTGACGCTGGTAAACATATAAGATCATTGGCTTAATGAATAAAATTAAAATAGGCAGAGTATTCTATAGTTCATAAGGAAAGGTACTTTTTTATTGCAAATAATCAAAGCAGGTCCATTATTATCCAAGTTTCCACACACTACAGAGTTTTGTATATTTTCAATAATACGGACTAATGTCTCCTTAATAAATCATACAAATACACAAGTACTTGCTATTTTACGTCATGTAAAATGACCAAAAGAACGGAAATAAAACGAATTATATTTACCAAATACTGATATATCTGATCTGTCAGGTTTGACAATACGGGAAAGAAAAAGATAAAATATCAGTCGAAAATTAAGTTCAATTTTTGAATTGTTTGTGTCACTCGCGCTCTTGAGCTGAATCTAAAGACCCTCAGCCCCCCCCCCCCCCCCATGTCAATATCCATCAAACTGTTTGGGCTGTAGTCCAAGGAAAATAAATTTTAAAATTATAATAATATTTTTAGATCCGCCATTTTAAATTTATGAAATTTCTATCGCCCTGCTTGTCACTTTGTCACACCGAGATTTATTTTATATCATGTTTACTATTTTATTACAACAAGAAGAGAAGAAGAAGAAGAATACAACAAAATAATTGTACGATATTTTAGAATGTATTTAGATTTGAATTTAGCTTAATACTAGCTAAACAAGTGATATTTACGAGTGATTCGCATTTTAATTTATCGACGATAATATAAGCGCAGTTTCAAAGTCCCATACGGAAACGTCTCATGTGACAAAATCACCAACCGTATAAGGTATAGCCGTTTGGACTGTAGCCCGTGAAAAAGAATCTACTCCGTCACACAGTGAACAAGAAATATAATTTGATTTGATTTAAGTTGTTGTGTTGTTAGTTAATTTATAAGCAAAGACGTCTCAACTCCTCGTAGATGTAAAATAAAATATTGTCAGATTAGGATTGCCCATAGAGCACCGTAACATCTTTCGCTTATTTATAATTTATATTTATTTTACAATTTATTGCACACAAAAACATTACAGAAAAGACACAAAACACGACACAACAGGTACAGCTTATTTTCAAGTAGAAATTTCTTCCAGCTGACTCTCAGAAGTGAGACATTTCAAAGAAAGGCAGAAAAAACGTGTACAACAGCATAGTTATTCTAATAACTAGATTTAATCACTTATATTATTATGTTTGTGTGTGTGTGCGGACGAAGTACGATAAGGTGCTCATGCAGAATTTTTAGTCTGGCGCCAAGTAGCTTGCTGCTTCTGTCAGTGTGTGGGAGTGCCAGTGCCTTAACAGGCTTCTTCTGGGTGAGCTCGCTCCATCTTAGACTCTGTCTCTGTCGTATGACCTAGACTAGAGTCAAGAGCAAAGCCATCATTATAAAAAATATATATAAATATTAGTTACAGATAATCCTTATACCAAAACATCAGAGGTTACTGTTGTTTCCATAAACAAAAGTTACACACAAAACTCAATATTCATACAATCCAACTCATATAGGTGATAGGTGGTTGGATGGACACACACACCCCTTTAAGTTTTTGTTCCTAGTGAGTTTTGTTTGCATGTTTTTGCAATTGAAATCGTTTCTCAAATACCAACACCAATTTTAGGCACAAAACCTTGTTTACTTTCGCCGTGGTGGGTCTGTGGACAGTACAATCAGCAACAACTTCAGTTACTATTCAAAGGATCAGCATGTCCTGGTTTTGTATACTAGTATTAAATTTAACCAGTATAGAACGAACTCTTATTTGTTTTTGCTACTAGAGACCGCACAATAAAACTGTTGCCGTGTTCGGTGTTTGTATTGAACTACAGTCCGACACAATGGGAATGAAATAAACTGGTTTTTGTGATTGTTTTTGCGGGAGCCGGTCGGTTTTAAAGACTGGGAGTACAAATGTGTGGAATGGTAGTTAAAGTTAACCTTGATTGGATAATATAAAAGAAACAAGATTTAAAAAAACTAAGAAGATATTGCGAAAAACCTACGCTCTTGTAAGTACTAAAGATTTAATTTTACGTCACGTTTGTTGGTATGTAGGTACCACGAGTTGTTTAATCCTATGTCAAAAAATGTGTCTGGCAAAAATGCGAGATTGCAACCGTTATTAGGATGCTACAGGACACGACAAACGTTCCTGTTTTCTGTCATATTACTGTTTGACGACCACGAGTTTTGCACTCTTTTCGAAATTCCCGTAAGTCTAAGATTTTTTAAAAATGTCTGAAATGCCGTCATCAGACCCCGAATTAAAAACTCATTTTGATAATTTTATGAACGATTTGCAGTACAGATGGAGACGGAATGTTTGATGAAGAAACGGGGGAGTTACATAGATAGATAGTACTACAAGAATAATTGCTTAAGGAAATTCGGATAGCAGCAGGTAAAACCGGGCTAGTTTTAAAACGAACCTAATGGCATATACCACACGTTTCAATATGTGAAAATTAAGAAATTGTTTTTTTTTGCGCCTGCCGGGGCTTGAACCCGGGATCGTGGGGTACCGTCCCACTGCACTACCAACAGAGCTACCGGCGCGGCGCCTCGACTGACACTTCCAAACCTTTTATCTCTTAGAACTCGTCTCGAAGCGACGTACAACATACTTTTTAATTTCTTATCTTCATTTATGAAAATAATATAGCACTGTGACTGCATAATAAACTATAGTACACACCTTTCTGCTTTACAATTATTTTGTCCCAGGTGTAACTCGCAGTAGACGTGCCTTTACGATGGATATGTATGTGACATTATTGTCGTCTCCCGGAGCAGGCAATATTTGCCTCTGCGAGCCAACAGTAGTAACTTTATGAAAAACTAGTAGTATGTTCTTTTGAATGGTAAGTAAGCAACAGCATCACTCCATTTCTTGCCCGTGGGAGTCGTAAGAGGCGACTTAAGGATTCGATAGTGTGTATTGTAAATTTTGGCGATGGGCTGACAACCTGTCACTATGGCGGTATACAATTTTCCAAATTACCCTCAAATATTCGCCAGACGTGGCGTAAATGGCCGTTTTTTGCGGTCTTTTGCGCTCTGCCTACCTTGGGATTATAGGCGTAATATGTGTATGTATGTATGTACGGTAAGGTAAAACTTTAATATTTTTTTTTAAAAAATGATGTAGCTATTGGGGCTATCTATATGTTTGACCTGTAAGATCGATGGTTCTAGAGTGGCGGCCACGCGTCGGATAGCGCAGCGTGGGACGGCCACACGGCTACCTGTCAGGGCTAGGCACGGCCAACAGCTATTATAAGCAGTTGGTTGAAAATCGCAGCTATGTAGGGGAATCTAAAATAATCTAGAAGAAGTACAAAAAAAAATATCTTGAATAGTTGAAGGTAAAACTGCTGACAATTTAACAACTAAGGTATCTTTGATAACAATTCGGTAAATCCATAAACATATTCCAACGCTTATTTTTATTTTTAAGGTTTGCTGATCTGCATCCGTTGGTTAAAAGGTGCTCATCCAGCATCCGGCACAGACAGTCGACGGACGGCAAACGGGCGACAACCGCGCGGTTAACGGCCGACAATCGCGCGGTTGACGGTCGACTAACGGGCGGTTCGCGCGGTGCAGCTACGGGAATAACCGTTACATGGCTGATAGCAACCGCGGAATCACTAAAAACGTTTTAGAAACTCTATGCCGTTAGCTGTTACCGCTGGTATTGGGTAAGATAAGTAAGCTCTTTTATATAGATACTGGATTATGGAAAGTGGCGTTTATAGGGAACCGATTATTATTTCCTGACCGCCGATGTGGCACAGTGGTAGTGTGACTGCCTACGACGCAAAGTTCGCGGGTTCGATTCTCTGTGGGTCCCTTATAAAATTGATATTTATCACTTTGTGATTTTGTTCCCATGGTTAGGAAATTGCAGGCTAAACCACTTGATTGTCCGAAAAGAATGATGGTTCCGTGCTTCAGATTGCACGTTAAGCCCTCGATACCGGTTGTTGTTTAAAATTACCTAGATGGCGGTTGCTACACAACCATGTCAGAGGCCAATTACTAGGAGTAGGCAGTTGAAAAACTCTGACACCAGGGTTCATCGGGTCGTTGGATGACTCGGTGTCCCACACGCAAAAGAAAGAAAGAACAAACTTTCCGCCCTGTGATTTCACCCGCAGCTGTGGCCATATTCCCGTGGGAATGAAATGATTTTCCTCAGTTAAAACTAGCCTATGTCACTCTCCGGACTCTTGGCTGACAACGCAAGTTGGATCATAACGTATCATCGCTCTGTTGTGACGGGAATGAAAAACAAACAAACAAATACACTCTCTTATTTATAATATTAGTATACATTGTCCATGGCATATCGATATGATACAATCGTTTTGGTTTTTTAAATCCACGTTGGACAAATGAGTTTTCAGATGGTGGTGGCGTAAAGTTACATGCCGTGTGATTAACCTGGCCAGCCCTGTGGCAGTGCTTTGATTTTTATATTTTTTTATCCCGCCCGAGCCGGTTTTCTATTAGGACATTACAAAATTGTTATAAAAAAAAGAAAATTGTGTGATACAAATTTCTTTTTTTTACAATGACGGTTCATGACGTCAATAAGTGATAGTATTATCATACTATCCTACATTGAATAAAGAATTTCAATTTCAAATTTCAATTTCGTTCGCCGCGTCTGACGCGATTGTGGAGTATTTTTCTTTTGTGCAAAATGTCGTGTGTTCGATTAACGCACAGATCTCATATTGCTTCCTCAAAAAACTTGATCAAATACGTTTCAAACTTTATCCTTATTACAAAGAAAATATCTAGTCGTAAAGATAGAGTGCCTTTACTATAAACTGCTTGGTAAGGTCATAATGTAGCTTAAAATATTCTTAGCCCGGGCTTTAAGCTACTGGGAGCCGCGATAACTTTTAAATTATAAGAATGTGCTGAATAAACTTCAAAAACTTGGATGTAGGACTTTTCTTTATAATAGCCAGTAGAATATCTATAATAGCTTTCTTTTTAGCACCGCCACCTCGGTATTAATAAAGAATATTGTCAAATGCTTTGATAATTTTTAAATTCAGTTCCAATATTAGGTTATTTTCACACGTGCCGCATACGAACGTTTTTGACAGTTCATATGGAGATATTTCTAATTACATGCGGTTTTCGCATTGTTGAGATTCACCATGAGTGTTGTCGCGGTAACGTTCATTGCGGCGCTGCGGCAGTGAACTTATCCTTCCCGGCAAAATACCACAACATTAAATCTACTATAATAGATATTCACTAACTAGCCAAGTATGGCTAGGTTTTCGTGTTTTAAAAATATTAAAGATATTCATTTTTAGCGCCGTGTGATTATTGGCTTAGAATAGCATGACCCCATTTCTTACCATGGGTGTCTTTAGAGCCGACTTAGAGACTCGAGGGATGTGTATTGCAATTTTAGGCGATGGGCTGACAACCTGTCACTATAGTGATTGACACTCAAGCTTTTGTCAGACGTGGTGTTAATATCCGTTTTACGGCCGTTACCGCTCTGCCTACCCCGTAAGAGATATAAGCGTGATTTATGTATGTATGTATGTTTTTTAACCTATAGTTTCGGGACCATTGCCCGAACCAAATTAATTATTTTGTGTCATTTCTGTTTGCTAACATACTTTTGTTTGTAATGAATAAAAACGCAATTGGGCTTTTGCACATGTAAAATGTCATATAGACATAGTAGTACATTTTATGAGATTAATTTTGACTTTGACACTTAAAATCTTAATTTACTAAATGAACTAGCATACATTGTATCAAAAACGTATGCAAGCGTCAAAATTACACAAAATGTACTAAGTGCTTTATAGAAACACATAACGCAACCATACAAAAAATAAGAATTAGAATTTCTTATAAGTTATGCCTTCCAATAATGCCAGCTGTTTCGGACTAAACCACCGCAGCCGCCAATTCTTACTTTGTGACTAAACTATGTGGGCTTGTTCAACCGACCCATTTTGATAATTAAATCATATTTTTTTACTCGCTACAAAATACGACACAGCTTCATACTTAGTTACTTTTTAATTCTGAATTCCTTTGTGGCTCGAGGCGGCAGCACTAGTATGTAATTGCAAATATCTTCGTGAAGATCTTTTCATGCATGCTTTTGTCGTGCATGAGGTTGCCTAGCCAGGCGCGTATAGGTATTTGTCAAACCTAGTTTGAAAAGCAAACAACTGTATACATAGGTTACTTACATAATAAATAGTATACAAAGCATAAGCTTATATACAGTTAACTACGGTACTCACGGATTCAATCGATTGTTTATCACTATAGTGACAGGTTATCATCCTTTCACCTAAAATTGCTATAACACGTGTTACTATCGAGTACCTTAGTCGCCTGTAACACTTACGGGAAAGAAATGGGGTGATGCTATTCTAAACCGGCATCACACAGCATTCTTACTGTACTTAATAACCCTGTATTAAAATTATGTTTTAATTAATACATTTGTAAATAGGCAATCGCTCCCTTTACAATGGTTACTTACCAAGTATCTAGGGCGCTGCACATTAGACTGTAAAGTCACCGCGTACCTTAGTAGTCAAGGAAAGTAAGGGTAAGGTAATCAGGATCTTACCCAGCAAAACCTCAATTGAACCCCAACTTTTCTTTTCCGTAACATTCAAACACAACGTTTGATTAATGAAGTATGTGGTCGCGTCTTTCATAGAGTGCATCCCGATTTATAAAGCTTGCTCGTGAAGTCCCGGGTCCTCCATTGCTGAGTAAAATATGAGCGTTGCACGGAGGAAATACAAAATACTTCTACTGGCTTGAGACTGTACCACATTTGATAGGGTGACTAAATATAGTTCTGAGAAAGTAAGGCACATTCTTTGTCCAGCAGGGAACTGTTAGTGGTTGTTGATTGAAGTAAATCAACCGTTAGATATTATTTGCATGAACAACAAAGCGAATGGTATGTAAAGTAAACAAAAACGAAAGTCCTTTGAAATATGAAACTGAATAACTGGTATATATAAAACGATACCCAGTGTGCCAAAAAGCCTTAGCAAGTGGCGGATTTTGTATTGATATACAAATAACAAGTTTCTTTATGGCGGTTCACCCACTTATGGTCCGACGCAGCGTATTTTTGACGCACCAACGCACCCGCTACGCACCGTAGCGTAAGCCGTAACTGTATTTTATATTTGTATATAAATAAGATCTGAATATGCAATTGCCTGACAGACGCATGTGTAACCGTGCGTTAAAATTACGCAGCGACGGACGACAAGTGGGAGAACCACCTTATATGGGTTTCTGTGGTTCCAGAGACAGATACTATTCAATTTTGGCCAACCTATGACCCTACTTCCACGAGTCTCATTGAACTGCATAGCTTGGCCACCCTACGCCGCGGGGCAGACCCTGTTGCATACAAATCAAATGCGTTTGTCACCAGTTCGTGAGCCCAATAACTCTTATATCCACTTGCGGCCGCTGAATAGTGATGCCAGCTATAAAATATCCAAGCTATTGTACTCGTTATATAGTTCCAGTATCTGTAGTTTCTGCTAAAATATCGCGCTGATATGCAATACACTCTTTTCATGTGGTGTAGCAATGGTTAATCTACGCCGGCTACCTCGTAGCGGCTACGGCGTAGACGGTCTACAGGCTGTGTGCGAAGTGGCAGAATGTCTACTTATCAGAACATTTTTTACAAAACAATAATGGCTTGAATAGGCATTTGAAACAAATAAAATTTTGCATTTATATCTCATCTACAACTTTATTTAAATAGTTTAGGTTGCGTTTGCTTTGGATTTTAATCTAATACTTTAGTCATCCCAGACTACGAGCTCTGTAGAGTTCAAAACGTATGCACTGTAAAGTCTAAAAGAAACCACAACTTACATCCGTATAAAATTGTTTTTTTTTTGTGATGAGTAGGTAATAGCTGTGCAAATTCAAGAAAATACTTTGATTTATTTCATTTTATTATTGAGCTGTCGTCCTTGTTGAAAAAACTATCTTAAAGTCCACGCTCTGAGTACCAAATACTTAGTATGGCCACTGGCCACTAGAGGCGCTGTCACGGACACATAGCCAGGGCTTAATTGTATCACACCATCAAGGGCACGTGTTTGACCTATACTGACAACTTCACTTCTTAAAGTGCACCAAGGAAAAAGTTCTGGGATAAGTTTAAGTTTTTAAGTATTTAAAAATAAATTATATATAACAAAGTTATAAGGTTTTACCGCGTCGTCAGTAGGATTCATCGAGTCATCAGGGTTCTTGGGGTCGTAAGGGTTCTACGGAGCGTAAGGTTTCATCGGGTCGATAGGGTTCTTTAGTTCGTTGGGGTTCATCAGGTCTTTAGGGTCGTGAGGGTTCAGCGGCTAGTTGCGTTTCGTTAAAACGTTAGGGTACATCGGGTCGTTATGATTTTCCGTGTTGTCAAGGTTCATCGGAGGGTACATTTGGTCTTTAATGTCGTTAGTGTTCATCGGCTAGTTGCGTTTCGTTAAAACGTTAGGGTCCATCGGGTCGTTATGATTTTCCGGGTCGTTAATCGGGCGTTAGATTCATCAGGTCGTTAGAGTTTTTCAGATTCTAGGGTTCCTCACGTAGTTAAGGTTCATCGGGTCATTAGGGTTCATCGGGCCGTTAGGGTTGAGCGCTAAAACATCTGCGTCGATGAAGACAGTACGTGTCCAAGAATCAGCAATCCCGCAGCATATAAAAGCGCGCCATTATATTTCTTCAAATAAATCAAATCATTGTAAAGAAAAGTTTTTGGGTGATAGAGGTTCTAGCTACCTTAATAGTAAATTTGTTGGATATAATTTGATATTGTGTAGTTTTAGATATCAATAATTGAAATGGCGTTATGATATCGGATAATTCTGAGTGCAAGATGATATTTTTCCTGTTGGTGAGAATTTTTTGTTGAAAAATTCATATAATATCTGTGGTTCTTGCCACGATTTCGTAATGAACTTGTGATTAAAGTATAAAAGATCATCTCGTTTTAATGATGTGTTTTTTAGATAACAGATTTACGTAATTAATAGTGAGGTAATTTATTTTATATACAGTAGGTATATTAGTGGAGGGATTCAGCTTACATCGAAGATAAAAAAATGAGATTAGAGGTGTACTTAAATATTTCCCAACAACCTTTTGTAAATATCGTGTATTTTTAACTTATTTGTCTCTTAAGGTTAACTGCTGTCAAAAAGATCATCCTATATTGAATAGGCACAAAAAGGACAAAGTATAACAGTCTTGAAAATGAACCAATAAAAAATGTGACTGCTTTTGGTATTTTATTATTATCAAAATTTAATAAGATTCAGACTTGAAGTAGGACATTGCTCCAAGAACATAATAAGGAAAACGGGTTCGCATTCCACTAATACAGATTTTCATTCTCACGTTGATATGCAACCGTACGCCAACTTTTAAAAAATTACTGTAACTTTAGGTTCTGTTGGTGGATTTCGTTAAATTTGTACCATTTAACAGGCATCTATTACACTAACTTTTAACTCTACTAGTCGTTACATACTGACTACACCTAATTCATAGTAAATATTTAAACGCACGCAAAATAGGCAGAATTTATTGTATTTTGCTGTTCATGATCTGCCTACCCCGTGAGGCGTGATATATGTATGTATTTTTGCATTTTCTCTTATATTTTCTTTACATTTCACTGTCAATCAAATGTTGAAATGACATTAAAGATTTTGCACGCTGTATAAAAACATACACATACATACACTTATCACGCCTATAATCCCTTGCGGGGTAGGCAGAGCGCAAACAGCCGCAAAAAACGCTCATCATACGACTCCCAAGGGAAAGAAATGGGGTGATGCTATTCTAAGCCGGCATTACACGGCAAGTTACAATTTTGCCACCGAAATATACGCAAGTGTGTTAAACCATAAGTTGGACTCCAATATACTCAATAGCAGAATGAGTGCGTTACTGGGTGGCAAGCTGACGTTGCAATCAGCCAGACTAATCGAGTCAGATTAGATATCTGATAAATTCCAAATCAGATGAAAACTCCCACGTTTTATTAGAATATTTTACTGCAATCGGTGCATCTTACAGCTTGGTTTGTATTAACAGCTTGTGATCCAAGATGCGTTCCTACTTGATGTACTTTAAAGCTGAATTCAGATACACTGGCAGAGTCGTGTTTTTTTTTGTACTTATTTATATTAAATTTAATAGTTTTTTTACACAGTA
Organism: Tuta absoluta; assembly: GCA_027580185.1. Classification (NCBI taxonomy): domain Eukaryota; kingdom Metazoa; phylum Arthropoda; class Insecta; order Lepidoptera; family Gelechiidae; genus Tuta; species Tuta absoluta. Next base: position 9,113,604 of record JAQAHW010000009.1, read on the forward strand.
TAATATAAAGTGGAAAAAAAACAACTCTTTTTTTTGTGTTTTTTAAACCTGGTTTTTGGCTATTTTTCTTTTATAAGATATTTTTGTTATTGATGTTATTAGTGTGATGCCAGCTTACAATAGCATTTTTCACTACACCCGAAGAAATAAATGGAGTGATGCTATTCTAAGCCGGCATCACACGGCGGGCAGCCGTCATTACAGTTACTAAATGAGTTAGTAGTAAACTAAATAGAAACACTATAAACGTATTAACTCAACTGGAAGACAGTTATGCAAGATCTACGAGTATCTCTGCGTTCTGTCTTCCATGGGTGGACTTGCGAAACCATTTCTTAGAATAAATGGCATCCGCTAACAAGTTATAGTCTTTGCGACCAGTCCCGGTTTCCCACAGTCCCGCTTGATCCATTTAGTGAGTCCCGGTCCGTCATACTCGATAATAATAATAATTTTTGAATGGCTACCACAGAACTCCAGCGCTGTAATGTAATATCTACTTAGTATTAAACTATATTGCTGAGTGACTATCTTATTCATTGTACAACTTTTAGTAATTAAGTTCTACGTGAATTCTATTCTGCTATGTTGTGTACATTGTAATAAACACTTTCTATTTCTATATTTCTATTTTGTTGTTCCAGTTTGTTAGAACTCTAATATTTTCATCGTACGTTTTTCTTGTAAAATGTTCGTTCTCCAGACAAAAAAAAACAGATGACGTAATTCCGAATGCTAAATCGTGTCTTTCTGTCTGCGGCAGGCCAAGGGAATTGATGACGTGTGTGGCCAGCCTAAATGTTTTGTTTCACTGTACTTTGGATGCCTGAAATTGATTTTGAAACGGGATACTATTTGGACTTTATTTTGCACCTACAGTGTTATGTTATTTTCGTAATTTAAAATAACTTACCCTAGATGTTAATTATACGTCATTTCAAGACGAGTATAAGAGGTTGAACATTTGAAAGTGTTTGGTCAAGGCGTCGGTAGCTAAGTTGTCAGAGCGGTGGGACGGTACTCCACATGTCCCAGATTACAAGCCCCGGCCGTCGCTATCATGTTTTCAATTTCTTAATATAATTTATAGGATAAGTATGTATTTTGTGTGTGGCGAAGCAGGACTGTGGCAAACTGGACCTAACTCGTCTTTGTATGTGAGTTGCAATGTAAATTCACTACGGACCCGGAATATGTAAATCAACTTGGCCACAAAACTAAACTATATATACTTTTCGTCTTCGTTTCGTGTGCTACATCGATCCGGTGTCAGAGATTTTCAACCGCCTACTACTAGTAGGCCTCTGACATGTTTGTGTAACGACCGCTAAGTAAGTACAAAGAGATAATGGCCTCAATTCGGGATATAAATTCTCATCTTACCTTAAATGAGTGCTGTCAGTTTCCGTCAAATAAGTTTAGAAAAGGATAGGAGATATTTTAGTCGTGTCATGTCTTAGATATCTCCTATCATTGTCGTGTAATCGTGATAAGAGAATATGATTCTCCTATCATATTCTCTTATCACGATTTATTATTTCTTGCTTATAAAGTACGTCCTCCAAAAGTCAAGAGTAAAGTAATTTTCCAACGTAATTTCCGTAACATGGACCTGGAACGTTTGAGAGAAGATGCTGAGAGCATAGATTGGTCGCCGGTGTGCGCAGCTGATGGCATTGATGCCAAGGTTTCTGCCTTTAATTCAATATTAATCAACCTGTTCGATACTCATGCGCCAGTTAGGCCCGTTCGCGTTAAGCATGCTCCTGCTCCCTGGCTGACTCCAGTTATTAAGAGAGTTATGGCGAAAAGGGACAGAGCTAAGCGTAAATTGAAAAAAGATTCGTGCGATTCTAATTTGGCTGATTATAAGAAATTGCGTAACATGTGCAACAGATTGTGTAGGGATGCCAAGCGTCGCTACATTCACTCTAAATTAGAAGATCTTTCTCAGGCTCTGACCTGGAGATTTTTAAAGTCAATAGGCGTGGGCAAGGCCATGGATACTGTCAATGGTACCATGGATCTTAATGCTCTTAATAAACATTTTTCCACTCCCCCTGTCGTGCTTGACTCAACTACAAAAACATCTTCCCTTTCTTATCTTTCTAGTCTTGACCCGCCTGACTGCACACAATTCAAATTTAAACCTATCACTGAGGACGATGTTAAGAAGAGTATCCTTTCGATTTCCACGAAGGCAGTTGGCAGTGATGACTTAAGTCTAGATATGCTGCTTCCCATTTTAGATAGCATTACGCCTATTATCTCTCACATAATAAATTTTTCACTAATAGCTAATGTTTTTCCTTCCCTGTGGAAGAAAGCCTTCGTTATTCCTCTCCCTAAAACTTCTAATCCAACTTCCCTTTCCCAATATCGTCCAATTTCTATCCTTCCTGTTCTTTCGAAGGTTCTCGAAAGTGTTGTACACAAACAACTATACTCCTTTCTCATTTCCAACAACCTACTTTGTCCTTTCCAATCCGGTTTCCGTCCCTCTCATAGCACGGTTAGTGCGTTGCTGAATGTCACAGAGGATATTCGTCTTGCGATGGATAACACTAAACTTACTGTTATGACTCTGCTTGACTTCAGCAACGCATTTAATTCGGTTGACTTTGATATCCTTCTTGGTTCCCTCCGCTCTCTTAACATTGCTCCCTCGGTGATAGAATGGTTTTGGTCTTATCTACATGGTCGCCGGCAGTGTGTAAAGACTGACAATTTAACATCGGACTGGTCGGATCTTACTGCTGGTGTTCCCCAAGGCGGCGTTCTCTCTCCATTGCTTTTTTCTATTTTTATTAATAATATTTCTCGAGTCATCTCTTCTCCCTTCCATCTGTATGCAGATGACTTACAAATTTACAGGCATTTTTCTCTCCCTGAAGTATCAGAGGCTGTTGATTCCATCAATACAGATCTTTCTGCTATACAGACGTGGGCTCAGGATTTTGGTTTATTAGTAAATCCCACTAAGTCACAAGCCATGATCATCGGCAGCAGTAGACTTAAAAGTAAGCTTATTGTTGCTAATAATCACATTTATTATGATGGAGTTTGTATTCCATACACGGATAAAGCGAAAAATCTTGGAGTTATCTTTGACTCACACTTATCTTGGACATCCCAGGTTAATGAGGTTAGCAGGCGCATGCATTATTCTTTTCATTCTCTCAAACGTCTCCAGTGCTTCCTTCCCTTTCAGACTAAAGTAATGCTGGCTCAAGCACTCCTCCTTCCTACTCTTGACTATGCTGATGTGTGTTACTTGGATGTGACAGAGGAGCTGCTGAATAAACTTGAGCGCCTGCAAAATCTTGCAATTCGGTTTATTTTCGGACTTCGAAAATATGATCACGTCTCTGAATTTCGCACTCAATTAAAATGGCTCCCTATCCGCCTTCGTCGTGATGTGCACATCCTGTCTGTCCTCTACAAGATCCTCAATGATCCATCCACACCCGAGTATCTCCGCTCCCGCTTTCACTTTTTACCTCCAGATTCCCGGCCTAGGCGCATTTGTATCACTAAGGTACTTGAGTGTCCTAGAGCCAATACCAAGTTCCTGTTTAACTCCTTTTCCGTTCGAGCTACACAACTTTGGAACAATCTTCCTAAGGCAGTCCAGGACTGTCCTTCTTTATCCTCTTTCAAAAGAAGGTTGAAAGAGCATTACTTTTCACTACCTTGATATTTACGTATGTATTTGTATGTATTGTATTTGTATATTATGTATTTATATTTATATATTGTATTTGTATTTATAGTTCTATTAGTTTAGGTATGTGTATTTATTTGACTATTATCAAATAATTATTTATCATATTGTATTTTTCTTTAACTTTGTGTGCAATCTTGTCCCCGCACGTATTTATTTCTTACCTAGTTTTACAGGTTGGCTGGAAGAGATCTCTTTATAGAGATAAGCTCACCTTTGTGAACTACTTTTAAAACAAAAACTATTGTATTGTTAATGCACAATAAAGAATATATATCATTTTCTAAACCTATTTAACGGAAAGTGACAGCACTAATTTAAGGCAAGTAAGGTGAATTTATATCTCGAATTGGGCAATATCAACTTTGTGAGTGCCCCCGTTAATCGAACCTGGGACCTCTGGATCTGAGACCAACGACGAGACCGCAATGCCTCGGAGGCAGTCAATTCTGGGTCAAAAAGCTTATTTTTATGATGGTTAAATGAAATAAAGTTATGAAGTTTAGATTTTCATCTGCAAATAAGTCTAGACAATCAAGCATGGTAATTGTGTGATACATAATTAAAGATAGCGCGTTTCTTTTCAATTGCATGGAAGCGTTTATTGTTTGCTTAGTTATTACGTGTTATTGCCGTGTGATGCCGGCTTAGAATAGCATCACCCCATATCTTTCCCGTGGGAGTCGTAAGAGGCGACTAAGGGACTCGAGGGTGTGTATTGCAATTTTAGGCGATGGGCTGACAACCTGTCACTATAGCGATACACAATATTCCGAATAACCCTCAAACATTTGTCAGACGTGGTGTAAATGGCCGTTTTTTGCGGCTGTTTACGCTCTGCCTACCCCGCAAGGGATTATAGACGTGATATGTGTGTGTGTGTAGTTATTACGGCTGTTAACGATGAAATAGATTGATTATGTTATACTGCCAGTTGAAGCATTCTCCGAAAATACTGTTGTTTATATTATAAAAAAAACACTAAACATTCGTCTCACGAAACAAACCTCTTACCTCCATCTCGATCTCGATCCAGCGCCTCGCAACTCGCAACCTCAAAAGCAAATTTATCGTGGCGAATAAAGAAGTTTACACAAAGCCCCACCATCCATCATGGCAAAGAGTTGCAGCCGTATCGCCAGATTTATGCCAACGCATTTGTTTCCTTAAGCCGAAGAAATTTTCTATTTACACAAACTCCAGATTTGCTTCGGATTTACGAAGAGACTAAGATGAAAGAGAGAGGGGATTCAACGAACAACAGGTTTAGAAACATTCTTGTATTATCATCAACAGTCACAATATGACACTGCTAGATATGGGCGTCTCTCTATTGCCCCCCCAACATATACTCACTACTTACCATGTGTAGATCTGGTGGATTGGAAATCGCTGCAGCTCATTAGGAATGCCCTGGATTACCCTTTAAATTTCCTCGGGTAAATAAGGGTCATCCTATTCTTCCAGGCATAACACGGGACAAGCAACCTATTGACTCGACTAAGACTAGAATTTCCGCATTTAGTTGTAGCTATTACAGTACGATCTAAATTGAGTTACTTGTTGCTTTATTCCATTTATTCGGTTCCCTCTAAACGTATTTTACTTGGTCTAAGGGTGGAAAGCGGCTCGGAAACGTAAATTGTAAAATTAGCTGAGTTTGTTGTACTTACTTACCTTGACTAATGTTATGCGTAAGTGTGTTTGTACTCAAAGCCCGAGCCGTGTTCCAAGTTACAAATTGAATTGTAGCTTTTGCTGTTTGTGCCAATGCTGGGCATGACCATGACTAAAAGGAAATACCATATTTTTTTCAAAGATGTTAACCAGCCCGTGAAGCTGATCAGCTTTAGCTTTTTACCTAACCTATTTGGCATAAGTAATGAAAGGTCTATTTTCTATATTTTGGTTTTGAGGGAAAAGCTGTTCGTTTAGCGGGCTCGTTCTCCCTATAGAATAGGTTTAGCAAACTTATTTTACTCATATACAAATTTGGGGTCCACAACAGGGGCAAATATTTTACGGAGCGAAATTACCCATGAAACTGAACAGTTCCCCAAGGAATATAGGTCGTTTTAAAAGGTATGTTTGTACTTATGTTCCATGGGAAAGTTGTTTAGTTTCATTAATAATTTTACCCCCTAAAATATTTGCCCCAGTTGTGGGCTCCACATTGGAGATAAGTACTGGGTTTGCATTAAGAAGCGTTTGTTGTACAAGCTTGTCTGAAGGGTTGGAAAACTGCAACGCTTATTGTAAAAAGCTACCTATTTTTGTAATTTATTACACAAATGCATAGCATAGCAAAGATAAAAAACAAAACATAAAACAACTCAGTTTTTCCCTGTCGTTATAAGTATTTTATGATACGAAGCGGTACCAATATTTCTTTATCCTAAACAATCTATTTAACCCATTGCCATTTTTCTTTTTCTGACGTTGGTATTAAGTGATTGGAGAGAAGGGGATTGGTGCATTAATCTTATGCTTCCATCTTGAAAGGAAACTTTTCCATCACGATTTCTAATAAGTTGTGCGGAAGGAGGGATTTTAATTGCGTTCTAGTAGAGCTGTAACTGAGTGACCGACTCGCAATGAATCTAGTACGGAGTTAATGCTCTCTGTAGTTTAGCGCGCTGAGATTTTTCACAGGAGCTGAAGGTTTCTTATCAAAGTGCACAGACCAAAGAACTCGTGCGAGTGAGTTTCGGTGCTCTGTGACAAAATGCGTGTTTTTATTACTGTGGGTAGACATTTAAGGTAGGTTTTCTGAATTATTGAATGTCAAAACGTTAGCATTGACTGAGAAAATGATTTGCGTAAAACTAGACTTAAGTTTTTTAAAGAAATAATACCTACATATAGCGAAGCGTCTTTTTTTGCTGTGAATATTTTATGTATTTGATAGAAAAATCCATACTTGCTACCGAAACTCGCTTTAATGGCCTTGATTGATTAGAATAACCCCCATCTCAACAGGAGTTGTCGTAAAAAGCAACTAAAGAAAAAAATATTCTGACCACCTTCCAGTTTATTATATCAGAGTTTTGTTAGTACTTATTTTCCGTGTTTTTGCTGAAAAAACATACGTGTGGTAGTTAGGTAAGTACAAAAAATAAGATTTTCCCTTTATCCAAACAAAAGCTGTGTAAGTGTTTATCTTTCCTTCTATTTTTTTTATTAAATCTAAACGAAAACGAACCACTACTGATGGAAACAAACGAGTTTCCTTGTCGCCTCCATCTTATTTTTTCGGTCGCTTTGAAACGCAGAGTAAAGAAAACTTTAAGGAACTATAAGGACCAAACAACATTGAAGACATAAAGAACTCGTACTGTTTTAGAAAACTTGCAAAATTTTCAAGCGCCGGCAGGATTTGAACCTGTGACTTTCTCATTACTAGTGGCGACGCCTCTTCCATCTGACTACTTACTGGCATTAAAATACACTTGCAAAATTGGCGGGCAAGGATTGAGTTGCGGTAGCCCAGATGGAAGAGGCGTCGCCACTAGTAATGCGAAAGTCGCAGGTTCAAATCCTGCCCGCGCTTGAAAATTTTGCAAGTTTTCTAAAAGTGTATACTTAACACAGGAAGTGTTTCAAAATTTGGTATTCAACTCGTACTGTGTGTGTATCTTACACTGACGCGTGAGATTGAAGCCAACCCGTTCTCCCCAGAACAACTCATAAGCTGGTTATTTGGACAACTACACAAATTTCTCCGGGTTAGCCCTCGCTCCCCATCAATCGGTCAGGTTTAGATTTCAAAGCCCCGGGGCTGAAATCCCTGAGTCCATTCGTAAAATAAAATACTGACCCGTGATGTTCACAATGCGACGCTTCAAAATTCGAGGCTTTGTATAAATGATTGTATTTTACGATACAACATTTTGAAGCGTTGTGGCTCGCGCGCTGTGTCCCTAATTTCTGGTTCAGTCGTAGGTATTTAACATAGGTACTTGTTTACTTGAGCAATAGCACATTTTATTTTATTTTTTTGACGGGGCTCATTAAATAGCGCTGATATCTCCGAATCTGTAAGAATCCAGTCTCGTTAGGATACGAATTGACTGTACTTTCCACATGCCCTGAGGTACTCGTTGACTGGTAGATAATGCCACTGGCATTAAGTCCGCCAATGTACACTGTTTTGTGCATAAAATTCAATAAATAGAAAATAAAAAAAATGAATTGACCTCAATACCAAAAAACCCAGAAAACTTTTGTGGATCGAGCAGGGTTTATAGATACAGAGTATGGGGTTAAATCTTAGTATTTTGCACTATATTAAGTTTGATTTACTCTTCAATATTTTCCGGGATCTTCAAAATTTTTAAATACATTCTTAGTTGTATTTAGACCGCCAAAAACACTGCAATCGTATTTACATTTACGAGAAATTATATACCGAAGGCTGCTGACTCTTGTTTACTTGCGATACTAGGACGAACTGGTTTCGCCAGATGTGTGCGTGAAACTTAATTTGTGCTGCCCTTTGTAACTATTCGTTGCTCTGAGCCATCAACAGGAAAATAGCAGATTTTATCCAATAACCGACCGTACATTATGGGAAGGCTTAGTTACAGAGGGTTGCCATCCTCTAATTGGCCATTAGACAAATGTTGTACGCTTTTAAATCATTCAGAAGTAGGACACATGAGTGCTTTTGTGGTATTTTATTACTAATATCACCATATTTTCTCAGAGTGAGGGCATCGTAGGTACAGGTACAACAAGTGTGATCCGTGTACGAATTGGCTCTAGTTTTAATATATACTGATAGGAGTACCTACTAAAGGAAAAACTGAAAGAAATCCTTTACAAGGTAATCATCATATCATACCATATAGCACAAAGTAAGTATTGGCGGCTGCGCGTGCATATAGTAAGAGGTATATTAGGAATTTTGCTTCAGATTCGCTCGTTCGTCCATTTAACTTTTACCATAAACTTTAAACCACATACAGCCAACTTTACGCCACGCCTAACTAGAGTCGGTGCGAAGTGCGGAAAAAGAACCGGCGGCGTGAGATTTGGAGGCGCCTCTGTGCCCCAGTATGAGAAATGTCATAGCAAACCTATGAAAAAAATATTAGTTCACTTTTTGCCCACGCCTATTTTCTTTCCGCACAGACTCTACGAGTTTCGTTGGACTTTTAAAAAAGGAACCTTTTTTACATTTACTGCAACCATATTAAAAAAATAAAAAGAAATCATAAAGTTTTATAATTTTTTATTTAATTTTATTTTTTGCCTATTCGTGGGCAAAAAGTGAACTCTTAGATGAAAGATTGGACCTCCTAGCGAACCAATCATTTATCTAAGAGTGAACTAATATTTTTTTCATAGGTTGCTATGATGACATTCCCCATATAGGCACAAAAGCGCCCCAAAATCTCACGTCGGTTCTTTGTCTGCACAGACTCTCTATGTGAACATAAAGGTATAGGTACTTAACTTGATAAATCGAAAACTTCAATAAAGTTTACAATTACGATAAAATTTTACTTTGTCCAAGATTCTTGTGGTTAATGCTTGGTTACTTATTCACAGCAGATTATTTCTAGACCAAAGTAAATAAATCAGCCTTAAAGATCCTCGAAGGATCTAACTTTCCCTTTAAAGTCAAGACATCAATCACAACTTCGAATAAATTGAATTCATTAAGAGATATTAACGAGAGTTTTAAAGATATTTTACGTGTTATTATTGAAATTAGGTTTCAACATTCTCCAATGCTTTTATTGTAATTGATAATTTTCTGCTACAATAATATTTTGGCTCAATAACTGTTTTTGTATAATTTTATCTACCTATTTGTAATTGTTACTTTAATGAAAAGATTTGAATTGATATTTCATATTCAAAATCCATACCTACTAATATTATAAACAGAAAAAACGTTTGTTATTCCTCCTAGCCCGTCGCAAGAAGCTTTCATTATGTTTTGATTTAAAAAAATATATTTGTGTGAATCCAAGAAATTAATAGTAATTTCGTTTCCTTTACAAACTAATTCGGTAATAATAATATGTGACACATTTACAATGTTTTTTTAAACAAGTATTTATGTCGATTTTCACAGTCACAGTTGTTCAGGTCGAGATAGTATAAACTCTTGCAAGTTTTTTAGCATTTTCATGTTGTTCTATATTTATAATTTTCATTTCTAAGCCCTTCTATATCCGCGGCTTCTTACATAGCGCGGTATCTCATTACACAGTCTGGTTAAGAGCCGCATGAAAAATAAAAAGTTAATTAGAGGCCGTGTCAGGTAAAGGAGGGATTAACATTACAAAGGGAATGAAATTACTGGTCCAGCCCTGGACTCTTGCGGAATGAGAGATGGTCCAGTCCCTGTTATGCCGCGTTCACATACTCGAGCTATGTATGAGTAGGGAAATAGTAAGGAAAGTGGGCAGCAGCGCGAGCATGCGCTGCTACTCATCATGCCGCTGCCATTTCCCGAACTCCCTAGATTGTCGGTTTATCGTGCGTATCGTGCTTAAGTACCGCCGTTCCAATAAGTCGTATTTGACAGCTATCGTCTCCATACTAAAAGAGATGTCAACAAAGGAAAACGGACCCTCTGTTATAGTATTATCACGAATCTGACAGCTGTCAATTATGACTTATTGGAACGGCGGTACTTCAGTGGAATGTTGGTATCTCGTTAAATCGTACTGCGAGAAGAGTATAACGACTCACTCACGTTGATTCGAACAGTATTCATGGTAGCTGCAGGAGCAGGGGCAAATGCATAGTGTGAACGTAGCGTTAGGTATTATTAAAAAAAAACACTTCATGTATGTGTTTTAGTCGAGTAATGTTCTTCTTCTTCAAATTATAGTAGATCACACGCCACAAGCTCCTCAAGCAACTCTCCTCCGCTGGCGGGGGCGTGGAGTTCCGCCATTTGTTCCCCATTTTAGGTACTACCAAAATGGTAGATTCAGTCCAATCCGATCTTCCCTGAACAACTCGTAAGCCTAGTCGCGCCCCAAGGCCTGGTTGTTTGAACAACCACAATTCAGTCAGGTGTAGATTTCATAGCCCCGGGGCTAAAAATTGAAGAGTCCAGAACTGAAAAAAAGACGTTTCCTGACATAATAAGTTTCTAGGAGAAAGTTTATCAGATTCATGGTCTGCATGGACGTGTATTCGGAGAGCTGTCTCTTACACCCCGCATATATGGCGGCTATGTCGTCAGAAGAAATACCGAGTAGAACTCGGGCAAACAGGTATTTACTTGTTATAAAACGAGTAAGAAACAAAACTTAAGAAGCCGTCCTTCTTAATTTGCTAATCTCGCCCGAGGGGGCGAAGAGGAAGATTTAATCACGTAAACGATTATTTATTACCACGGCCTGTCCTGTTCGCCCGATTTGACTGTTTTACCTGTTCAGACATATTTCCCTAGGTAACAATTTAACGATGAAATTAAAAATAAAATTTAAGCCTAAAATGTGCAAACAATTACATCAATAGTCTCAAAAGTCCACTGTTGGACATGACCCCTTTGGTATTTGCAATACTTACCACGCTTGGCAGGCGGAATGTCGAGCGTAGTGCACGATGTTACATTCACAAGGTACGCTGCTGCCCATTCCCTAGATTAATTTATGCTTAAGTCGTTTTTGCGAAACCCACCGGAAGAATTGGGGTGATGCTATTCTAAGCCGGCACCACACAGCCAAATTAAAGGTTGCATCGCAGTTCTCATGCCCCTTAGCTTAAACTGTTTGTAGCTTTCAATGCTTCTTATGCTTTGAGTCGGGCGTGTTTTTCTGAAGTCACAGATTGATTACTCAAATGGTAATAATTATAAGTCTATGGTGCTATTGATACGTGAACGTTTGAAGAGTGTATTGACGGTCGATGTGGTGCAGTGGTAGTGCGACTGCCTGCGACGCAAAGGCTCCAGGTTCGATTCTCGGTGGGTCACTCACAAAGTTGATATTTATCACTTTGTGTATTTGTTCCCAGTCTGGTTAGGACATTGCAGGCTGAACCACCTGATTGTTCGAAAAGAAATATGGGTCCGAGCTGCGGAGGGCACGTTAAGCCGTCGGAGACGGTTGCTGTCTATGATGATGATCATTACTTAGATGGTGTCGTTACATGACAGAGGCCTACTGCTACTAGTAGTAGGCGGTTGAAATACTCTGACAGCAGGGTTCATCGGGGCGTTGGATAACTCGGTGTCCCACACGAAAAAAAGGAGGAGGATTGTAGAATAAAAGTATGTTTTGTAAAGTACTGAGGATCCAATCACCTTTAAAAGTGGATTGCCAATTAGTTGGAGTTGGAAGCACCTGTTCAAATATCTGACTACTTCACAGGGAAACCACTTCAATCCTCAATAAATACATTCAAAGTTGTTCGGTCATTCAAACTGTTCAACTATTTCTTCATTTCACTGACCCTATGGCGTAGTGGATAGTACCCCTGCCTGCTACCTACGCCGAGGGCTGTGGCTTCGATCCACACACAGCACAAGTATTTGTTAGTTACTTTTCGAATATTTGTGTTCAGTCTGGGTGTTTTATATGTATTTATTTACAAAAAAGTATTTAGGTACCTATTATATCCGCTATCTAGTTCCCATCATAGTACAAGCTTTGCTTAATTTGGGGCTAGATGGCGCTGTGTGATATGTTCAAGATATTTATTTGTATTTATTTTGTCAGGGACAGCGAAAGTTTAATCAACAGCATCAAAATTGCGAGCGTCATTTCGAAATACTAATAGCAGTTTACTTAACATCGATGTCTAAAACCTTACAAAGCTTTTTTAGAAAATCACAACCCGGACTTGATTCTAGCAACCACGTTCTTTGTCCCAAACGATACGAAGAAAAAGCAGCAGTTTTAGATGTCCATTTACATAAACTAGTTTTCTTTACAGTTCGGAAAATTCCCTATAGCGAACTGAATTGAACTGATCTTGGTCAAATTGCAGCGTTTCAGTGCGCCGTGGTATCCGTTTTTTGTATGGGAATTCAAAATTTAATTTCGTCTAACAGACAGATGAGTCAAAAATACGTCCGTCGTCAGTCCATCATAGTGGGAGAACCGCCTAATTAAGTAAAAAAAAACAGTGTATCTTGTTCCTCATATGGAGAAATGGATGGTGCTGTGGCCGTCATGTACACGCAGTATCAAAAACAATTCACTCAAAATAACGATTTGTGATGATTGACGTCTGATGCCGGCTCGGTATGGCATTATTTCCCACGGTTGTAAGAGGCGACTAGGGAACTCGAGGGTTGCATGTGTATTGCAATTTTAGGCGATGGACTGGCAACCTGTCACAATAGTGAAACACAATCATCTGAATTACACCCAAATGTTAGTCAGATGTGGCGTAAATGTTAGGTTTTTGACGGCCGTTTACGCTCTGCCTACCCTGCAGGGGATATATGTATGTAAAATAAAATTATTAGATTAAGTAGATTTTAGTATTTTTTTATAAGTATCTTAAATTCATCAACTATTGCCATAACTAAGCCACCTGTTTATAAGACCTAAATGTAACTTAATTTGCAATACAGCAATATGAATATGACTAGGAATGGTAGCAGTTGAAACTGAAATTAAATTGGCTGAAACATTATTGACCAAATATTCACTAACTCGACACCAGACCAAACAATTGACCTGTGATTGGAAAAATTCAATGGCCATCGGAATTGTATGCTGACGACAGCGTAATTTAATCCAATATGTTTGATATTGATGATGACAATTCTATTCTAAGCCCCAACAAACTTGAGTGTACAAATATCACAATAACACTTAAAGGGTAAAACTTTACTTATGACTGATAGTGAAAACTCAGGACAGGCTGGTGATAAAAACATAGGTCGAAGTATAAAAAAAGAAAATAAGCTGCTTGGTGGTCCAATTTTTTTTCCTATTTCGACCTATGTTACAAGGGGAAAGTTATTGTCTCTTATCTGTCACCAGATAGTCTTGAGTTGTTGTATCAGTCAATAGTAAAAGTTCACCCTATATCTCTTACCGCTGACTGCCCCTGTCTTTACAACTACACAACGGATTTCAACGCATTTTTATTACTAGTAGAGTGATTATAGAGGAATATTTATACGTTTAATTATAAGAAAAGTTCTTATTACAACAGGAAAACAGATAATAGCTGGTAAAGTAAATAAGCAAATGCTTCATCATATGGTTTAAATCCCTACTACAATGTGCATTAGCCAGAATATTCGTTGTTACAACTCCTACTACACATCGCTTTGACACCGACACCCAAAGAATGATAATTAGCGGATATAGCCAGGATTCCGGTAGCACAGTCGGATGAATGGTGTAAAGGTATTTCACTATCCTGGCGTCAATCGCATAGTAAACAATAACGTGAGTATAATGATTCAGTTTTTCATCATAACACAAACCCACACTCTTCTGTTCGAGATCATACATTACTTAATAATTATGATTGAACAACTTTTACAACGAGGCCACCTGAGTGCCTACTCGACCAAAATGTATGAAACAGCTATTCGGAATATTCGTGCCAATTTTCCATGATATCGGGGTACAAAGATTCGTGAATTGTGTACCGTGATCCAGTATCGCACTCCTGTTATAATTTCGCTTTCTCTCAAGTAACAATATAGCAAAAATGGCTCGTTATCATTTGTAGATACACCCTGCAACCTCGCCAATTGATAAAAAAATAGGTGTATACACTGCATCTACTGTTAATTTGCAGTTACATACAGGTCAGTACTAACTAGGTAACTGAGCGTAATTGAAACCAAACGCTTACAGGTTGATTGCTATTCGATGAACGTGATCGTGCAAACAACTGCCGCAGTCCAAAACCAACATTATTATTGTCATCGAGCTGTTTCCTATTTGTTTGCGTGTAATGAACGGAATCCAATGTTGACATAAAAGCCTTTGCCTTGTCATTACTACCACAAAAAACATAATAACACTTATATTCCGACTCATAGCCCCTATTAGAATACCCTAAGTGCCATGCCACACGATGCGGTGCGGCGCCGCACCGCAGGTCATCTCGCCGGAGTACCTGCCACACGGTAAGTGCGGCGCCGCAACGATGCCGCAACGTTTTGCGGCACCGTAGCGGCGACGGAAGAGAAGGGTTGGCCCCATTCCGACGACAGTCTGTATTAAAAAATGGATTGCTCACTCTGCCGCGCTCACAACTGAGCGGTGCCGCTCCGGCGCCGCAATACTTACACCCCTCCCTGCCTCGTCTCCACTCCGGTGCGCCTGCGGTGCAACGCCGGAGCGCACCGGACGGCGCCGTGTGCTATAACATACATTTTTATATGTAGGAAACCGGAGCGGCACCGCTCAGGCGCCGCGCCGCCGCCGCCGCACCGCATCGTGTGGCTTGGCTCTAAGGATGTGTCTAAGCGCGTATTAGTACAAAATAACTGGCGCGGCCTACGCGTTGAACCAGCGAGTAACTTAGTAGTACATACGAGTTCAATACGCACTTCACAGCGTTCAAATGCGCAGACCGCCTCTAAGTCGCGGTGTCATCGACATTCTACAAACAAAGGACATCAAGGATAATAAAATTCATCATTTAAATAAGTCAATGCCCCAGCCGAGCATCGAGTTCGGTATCTTCAGCACCGAAAGCACCTTTACTATCACTGCGCCTTATGGTTCGATATAGAACTATTATTTTGTAAGAGCACATATGTATCGTGGTACGTACTATGTATCGTAATTAGCATATATTAGGTCCTTACATATGAAATTGGCGTTTTGTATGGGAGGAACAAAAAGTCGATTTTTTTAAATATAGTATATTTATTTAATCAAAGTATGAGCCATTGTAATCTATGCACTTTTGCCATCTCATAGGTAGTTCATTGATCTCTTTACTAAAAAAACCATTCGGACGGGAATCAATAAAATCTTTGAAGGCGATTTGGACTGCCCCATCTGAGTTGAATTTTTTCCCTTGCAAGAAGTTATCCAAATTTCGAAAAAAATGGTAATCTGTTGGAGCAAGGTCCGGGGAGTACGGTGGATGCCTTAGACATTCCAATTGAAGCTCTTCTAATTTGCTAGCCGTCTGTTGTGCAGTGTGTGGTCTAGCGTTGTCGTGAAGCAACAGTGGCGTAGAGCGATTGACCAACCTCGGTTGTTTAGCAGCTAGCTTTTCCATCATGGTTTGCAATTGCTGACAGTAGACATCTGCCGTAATCGTCTGGCCAGATTTGAGAAAACTGTAATGAACGACACCGGCGCTAGTCCACCAAACGCTTACAAGTAACTTTTTATTGGTCAATTTTCGCTTGGAGCAGGCTTTGGCTGGCTTGCCAGGGTCCAGCCATTGCGATGAGCGCTTCCGATTATCGTAAAGAATCCACTTTTCATCACAGGTAATGATTCGATTTAAAATCCCTTCGTTATTGTGCCGGTCAAGTAATGTAACGTAGCAGTTGACGCGCGTTTGCCGGTTTGCTTCACTCAATTCGTGAGGAACCCACCTTTCAAGTTTTTTAATCTTTCCAATTTGCTTCAAGTGGATTAAAACAGTTTTATCACTAGCACCGAAGCCTGCAGCTAATTCGGACGTGGTTTGCGATGGATCCGCTTCCACAATAGCCTTCAATTCTTCATTATCAACTTGGGTCTCCGGCCGTCCACGGGGCTTGTTTTGCAGGTCGAAATTTCCAGAACGAAAACGTTGGAACCAAAAACGCACTGTGTTTTCTTTTGCGACACAACCGCCATACACATCATTAACCCTTCGAGCCGTTTCCGCAGCACTGGTGCCACGGTGGAACTCGTACTCGTAAATAACGCGATATTTCAAATTTTCCATTTTGTAAATTGAGCGATGCAAACAGAAAAAAGATAAGTAAAAAAACAAATGAATGACGGTTTACGAAACACAACTACATGTGGAAATAGCTGTATAAATTTGAATTTCGAATTCCTAACCAAATAGGAGAAATTTGTGATCAAAGTGGCCAGTACGACAAAACGACAATTTCATAAGTAAGGACCTAATATATTATTAGAATATCTTGCAATCACCAACAACACTGCACTAAGACAGTTTCACTCTTTTACATGTATTTCTTTGTTTTCAAATAATTTTCACAAACAAACAATTAGCTTGTCGCATAAAATAGCTCATTGAACAATTGAATCTATACAGCTTTTAGTAAAAAAACGCTCACCTGTGTTTTTTAAATTACCGCCTTCATTTGTCTACGTAACAAAAGCCTATCTTTTGTTTATTCTTCAAAACGAAATCCCTAACGAAATCAGCTTTCATTCCATCCTATAACGGAATTATGCTCGCGTCAGGTCGCATTGTCTCGACAACTTCATTTAGACTTTATTGTCTTGCTCCCTAGTCTACTGTTGTGCATTTATATGATTATTTTGTTTATTATGAACGAGTGTTTACAAAGTTATTTGCAGTTTCCACTTTATTATGAACGCATTTCAAGGATGTGTTGTTTTTGCACTCAGTTTAGAATAATGAAATAAATAAAACGGGGGTGTGAATCTCGCGACAGCAGTCGTAACTCCGGTAGTTCAGATGGCAGAGCAGTAGTGGGATGGTACCCGGGTTCTAGTCCTAGCCGCAGTCACGTTTTCAAGATTTATTTTTTCATTTTTTGATTTCATTGAATCAATTTCCTACAATTACAAACAAGTTTAAGTTTTATTACAAATGAGTTTAAGGGCTGGGGTAAGTCCTAATGTCTCGCATTCTGCGACGCATTCATGATTTGAGTTATGAAACTTGTGTGAGTTATATTAAACCCCTATAATATCGGAGAATGTATGTGATGGTTTTACGAATCGTCATCATCACACACATTTATTATTTTGCCCTGTAAAAGTGTATCTACAAAGATATTAAAATTTAATTTTATTTGATTTTATTTTACTGACATTGCTTTCTATAATTGAATATTTTCATTTTTTTATTATATTTTATGCAATTTCAAATAAACATCGTTCTGCCGGGGAGCGCGGCTTGATTTTACGTACGATTTCCTTACAACGCGGCTGATTCTCTTCAAAATCATAAATCCACTTATTAATTCTGTTAAGATGCAAATTGATGAACTAAAGTTCCTATTTATGCACGTGTTCCCGTTTCCACTACCCCTCTCCGCAAGGGTGCGCTAACCTGTTGAGCAGTCATGAATACCTAATTGATCGAGTTGCAGTTTGCTGCCGGCCTGTCAATCTTATCTGCCTGCCAATCTTCATGGTGATTAACTCTTTATTGAATTACGTAGATTGGATCTGCTTACATTACCGTCAGCTTTGTGTTGACGGTACAACGGTCTTAAAGTGTGCCTTGGATTTTGCTAGTTTTAGTGTAGGTGTCTGCATGTGTAATGTATAACAGTATTTTGGTTCCTATTTGGGGCAGTGGCAGTGTAGATGTACGTACAGTCGCAAATTGTAAAATGAACTTTTTAACCTAATATAACGGTGATACAAGCGAGCATCGGAGGACTGTTGATCTTAGCAGCCATAATGACTTCATTGGAATCACACAAAATCCAGATTTTGCAATGGACGAAGACGAAGAAGAATAATCAAGATGAAGACAAAAAATGCCCACAGCAATAAAAAAGTGCGAGTAGGTCTCACCCACCGAGGGTTCCGGAACATGTACATCAAACCCTTTCATATTATACCTCACTTGAACTACTAGCCACAAAATTGAAATGTTGTTCGTTTGCGGCTCAAAATAAGAACGATATTATTTATATACTCTTAATTTGCATTTTTCCTAAACTTCAAAACTAAAAATGTCATAAACACTTATAAAACACGTTTTCTTCAATTTCAATTTCAACAGCCACTCTCACCACGCTTCCGCCTGGGATTGGCGAGCGCAGTGGAATGTTTTGTATTCACTTGGAGCGCTGCTGCCCATTCCCTTGGTTCATCTTATAGTCGCCTTTTACGACTCCCATGGGTGGAAATGGGGTGATGCTATTCTAAGCCGGCACCACACGGCAAGCGTTTTTACTGCGTAAAAAGCCATTCCTTTTTTAACGGTAAGCCAGGAGCTTCATATTTTTTTACAACTATGTACATGCCGTAAACCTGAGTAGCTTCTTCTTCAATTTTAAGGGTCAAGCTGTTGTCGGTGGAGTAATTATAATTACGACTTTTTACACGACAGCCCAACCAAAAAAGGAGTGTAATGTTTTTAGAGTTCATATAATGTATATAATATGTGCGATTCTTTAAAGAACTGAAACTCGTTAACCACAGAACAGATTTCAATGGAAATTGTATCGAAAGAATCCTTACATTATCTTGAGTGTCATAAGCTAGTTTTTATCTCAAAAAGCAGTTGTGTTTTATTATTTTATTTATTACACTTGTTGGGGTAAGTTTTGTGCGGTGATCTCCCCAATTCACTTGCCTTCCGCACCGTAGTTCCTCAATTTGATTTCAGTAGGTAAGCATTTCTGAGATAAAGGGTCGTGACACTCGTGACAGACGGACGAAGACAGGTGAAGTGCTCAGGTTTTTTCTCTTTGAGGTATGGAAACCTAAAAATGAACGGAAAGTGCATCATCACTACATAGTATAAAATGAAGTCGCTTCCCGTTTGGTGTCTCCTTATATCTTTAGATTTACCCAACGGATTTTGATGCGGTTTTTTTTATAAGATAGAGTAACTTGAGAGGAAGGTTTATAAGAATAAAATATTCCGGGAAATTGTCACATTCCCATGGGAAAACGGGGATCCCAACTGGTAGTAAACTTTTGACCCCCTTTTGACACCTTTAAGGATTAAAATTTCAAAAATGCTGAAGTCGTACTTCACTATTTTTACCCGACTACGGCAAAGCAAAAAGGAGGGTTATGATTTTGACCTGTATGTATGTATGTATGTATGTATGTATGTATGTGGAAACGAAAACGTTTGTTCCGTCCTTACTTCTAAACAACTTATCAGAATTTGATAAATGAGGTATCATTTGAAGCGTCTAAACAGTCCGCTGGTTATAGGCTACGTTATGTCACTATGCATTACATAGGGCGCCCTCTAGAGCTAAGAATTGAAAACGTTTATACTACTAGTAATGTCATGTTGGGTATCAAATGAAAGGGCTTAATAAGCACAGTTCAAAAAAAATGTTGCCGTGTGATGCCAGCTAAGAATAGCACCACCCCATTTCTTTTCCGTGGGTGTCGTATGAGGCGACTACGGGATAACGGGACGCGACGGGTGTCGTATAAGGCGACTAAGGGACACGAGGAGTTCATGTGAAGGTATTACAATTAGGCGACAGCTGACAACCTGTCACTTAAGTGAAACACGATTTTAAGGGTTAACCTATTAGTCTTTGATGACTTACTGCAATTACCACCCGTATCTGCAACTAGTGTAGGCGCATATTTTTACAAACAACCTGACATTTATGCAGCTGAACCACATTTATGGAGAATGTTCAGTTTCTGTGAATTGGGTCAAAATATGTGACAAGTAAATGACAACAGTTTCGTTGATCTATTGAACAGCATCAGAAAAGGGAAGTTGACAAATGAAGCAATTAGCAATATAAGACACAAGAAGAATTGTAAACGACACAATTGAATACGATGAAATTGTACATTATTTCCAACTTTAAAACATGTAGACCAATTTAACAAAAAAATGTCAGAGCGCTTGGCATTACAAACAAAAATCTATACGATCAATGCAATAGACACTTCAACAGAGTCTAAAACATATGGACAAATACCTAAGCAAGAGCACATACCAAACGATCCAAATAGAACAGGCGGTCGGTCAGCCGTGTGGTGCCGGCAGAGTAGAATAGCACCACCCCATCTCTTCCCGTATCCAGCCAGGAAGGCCGAGAGGTTGGCGCAGGTCCTGGGCAGCCCTGCGTTTTCTATAATTGCGTCCCAGGCAACGCAGTGTCTGTGGAGAGGACACTTCACCCGCGTCACGCGTAAATGTATATTTAATAAAAAATTATTGTGGTTTATAGGTGATAGCCGTGGACGTATGCCAGTTTGCCTTACCTAATTATGTTGTGCAAGTTTATGATATCACCTACTAAGTACTAGAGTAGGTGGCATACGACCACGGCTATCACCTATAAACCACAATATTTTTTTATTAAATATACATTTAAATATATAATTGTATGTCATATCTTCGTATAAATTTCGTGGACTTTAGATATTACATTGTTTGTAGTTAATATTCCAGATTTCTTGTTTCTTACTTTTTAGAGCGCGATATCTCAGTAGTCGGGTGTTAGTTTTTGAACTGGTTTTTATAAGTTATGAGTCTAATTAGAAATTTTGAAACAGATCACATTTAAGATAAAAAACTTTCATACAAACTTTTAACCCCCTTTTCACCCATTTAAGGGTTAAAATTTCAAAAATGCTGAAACACGTGTTTAATTATTTTAAGTTATTAGTCTAATCACAAATTTTGAAACAGATCACATACATTTAAAAAAACGAACTTTCATACAAACTTTTAACCCCCTTTTGACCCTGTTAAGGGTTAAAATTTCGAATATGCTGAAACACGTGTTTAAGTATTTGAAGTTATAAGTCTAATCATTAATTTTGAAACGGATCACACTTAAGACAACGAACTTTCATACAAACTTTTAACCCCCTTTTCATCCCTTGGGGGATTCAAAAAAGAGTGATTCAAGAGGAAGGTTTGTATGTATGATTTATGTCGGGAGAAGGTCTGTTTCCCGTGGGAAATCAGTTAGCAGCGGGTGAAACCGCTGGGCGGCCGCTAGTTATGTAATATAAAAGATTTTCGCTGCGCTTCGGACTAAAAACAACTCTGGTGTTGTAATAAATACTACCCTGGCCTTTTGAAAAATACTTTTAAAATAGCGACACCTAGTAGAGAACTAAATTCAATATATGAGAATCAGTTCAATGCGTTCGATCAGACTCTAGTAGTTTAGGATAATGTCGATAGATGGCATCAATCTAAAAGGTTCATCAAATTGACAAGAGATGGCACTCGCAGTAAAATAATAATTTCAAATGTTAAAGGTACAATTTAGGTGTTTATATACGCATTTTATGTCTGAAATAATTTATTTTATTTATAATTAAATAATTTTCTTTTATTCATAATCTGGTTTAGGCTATGTGTAGTAAAAATAATTTAAATAAATTATGTTTCGAGAATATTCTAATTGCGACAGAAGCGACGCCTGGTGTTGAGTAGCTAAACTAAGATATGTTTACTATTTAGGGATCCGTTTAAGGGTGGAATATAAAAACCTTTAAATAATAAGTAAACATTTTAAATTATCTGAGAACAACAACATTATTGGTCGCAGTGGACTACTGTTGGATTTAGTTTTCTCTTTTGAGGGAAATGGTTACATTATTTTAAAATAATGGGTTAGAAATATATGGGTTACCAGCAAATCTAAGTCACATACAAAAACGTCGGTGTCTCGCATGAATAAAAGAAGAAGATAAAGAATACACTACTAAGTCTGTCTGTTCAGCATATTCGCCAATCAACTTTAAATATTATATCATTGAATATTAGTTGAACGTAAAATTACCTACTAAAATATCAGTGATTAATGGAGAACAATCTTGATGGATAATAACAAAGTCTGAGTTTATTAAAGAAAGAACTAGATTCTATGATTTTCATAATATCAATTTAGCGTTACGACGATATTTGAAAAAAGTTTAAATAATTTTATTCTGTACGGAACCCACAATCAAATAAATCTAATATGGATCGAAGATCGAATAATCGAGATCGTTCCAGTTCGTTAGCTCCACCTGGTGTCGAGTAGCGAAATAAGCGGTTGTGCCTCAAATGGAGCTGGATTATTCTAGATTTAGACTTTTCGAGAAATTGTATCTGGACCTTCCGGTTTTGAGGGATATATAAGGCCTGGTGTGTGGGCGAAAGAGGAAGTCTGATTTTAATCGGTGAAGTATGCGGATCTAAGAAGAAAAGTAGTAAAAGTGAAAGAAAAAGAGGAGAGCAGTGTGAAAGTCCTGACCCTGAGGTGCTGCTGGATTGGTGTCACACCACTTCATGTGGAAGATGGATTTTGTCCCGTGGTCGCTGCGCCTCTGCCCTGGAAAGTGGCTGCTGTGTGTTGGAGTGTGGAGATACATCTTTGGAGCTGTGTTCGTGTGTCTTCTGTGGATATCAGCTGACTGCGAGTTGAGTGGATGACCTTGGAGTGCTGTGGGCTGGCCTACTATCTACCCAAACCCAGATAAGTGTAGTTTTGCCATCCTAATTCTTGTTAGATTGATAGTAAGAAAACATTACAAATTAGGCACTAAATTATTGCCAAGCGGTTAGGTTTTGTTAATGATTTATAATATTTAGTAGGGGTTAGGTAGGAAATCCTTTTACTGATTCGATCCTATCTCTATTTATCTACCACACCATATAAGTATCAGATTGGACTAGTTATTTCCTAAGTTTTGTCTGTACTTTGTTTCAACAGAAACTATTTATCATGGAAATCCTTTTGTTGCTAAGGCGACTATGGTATTTATTTATATGTTCCTGTGTTTAATACATAATTGGAATATGTCCAGCAGTGAAACTACATTATTTATACTTACCAATAATTTGATTTGCTTTGCAAACAAATTACTTATATCTCAGTATTGAGAATGGCGATGTCCATCAGTGAATTAAATATCTACTTATAAAGAAACCTTTTGTTGCTAAGGCGACTATGGAATTTATTTATATGTTCCTGTGTTTTATACATAATTGGAATTTGTCCAGCAGTGAAACAACATTATTTATACTTACCAATAATTTGATTTGCTTTGCAATCAAATTAATTACATCTCAATAATGAGAATGGCAGTGTCCATTAGTGGATTAAATATCTACTTATAAATTGTACTTGCTATTTTATAGTAGTACTTTCATCAGATTATATGGTGGGTAGATAATATACTCCCATCCTAATATCCTACCCTGAAATGGGTTCAGATGTTTAATTTTATTACATCTACATACTTTGTTCGAGAAACTTATCATGACCATGATCATGACTGGCAGAATGATGCCAATGTGAATCTGTGAATACAGAATACTTACCTAAAGACAAATTGTCATTAAATGTCATGTGACAGCTATTATCTTCCATCATCAAACCATACTATACTTTTGCGTTCAATATTTCTGTACCAGCATTATGATCTAAGACCAATTATTTGACCACAGGCGGTCATTATGAGATTCATTTTTGCAATAGCCTCTCTCTACTATATGGGTTCTGCTGATAGCATTCCCAAACAATCATCTGGCTCGCGATATGAAGCTCATAAGTACTAAAGGGTCTAGCATAAACTGCATTCCCTAACTAACCTCCGTATGGATCATATTAATTGTAGACAAATGTCTTGTGCAGATTATATCTGAACGTTGGTCTAAGGACCACTACTGAAATACTTCAAAGATACTAGTTGGAATCATGTCATTTGATTGATAACCTAACTTATAATACTTACTTCATCAACCAGGCACAATGGTGTCAATTCGGCTGGTCATGAGATTGGCTATACTAATACAAATATTAAATATGTTGTTCTATGAACATCTGAATCTATTAGATTCCTAAATACTTCTCCGTGGTGTCTAGTACATCACAGCACCTGTCTGTTGGTGCGATCTGTTCAACCCTGGGTGTCAAAACCCACTATCCAGTTCAGGGAGAACCAAATTAACACAGAATTCAGTTGTGATGTCTGCTCTTTTGGTCGGGTTTGCACAATTGATAGTTGTGCAAAGACGACTAAGGGAAAATGGATATCAATTCTGAATATCTGTAACGGGTGAGGGTTCTACTTCTCAGGGGCGGAGAGGGGGCCCCGTGAGGCTCATATACCTTTCCTGATCCTGTCCAACCTTTACTCATGTCAAGAAATCCATGTACCTTCTTAAAGAACTGTTTGGGTTACTTATTTTTATATTAAACACAACGTAATGGGTCCTACCAACTAACTAGACGATCATGCTAATAATTTACATCACGAGCCATTTATTTATATTGTTTTGGTACATTGTTTGAGGTCTGATACTCCTTTAAGTGTTAGAACTTGAACAAGCCCCATCATCCATCAATAACTTATAGGCGATACTCATAGGCCTTAGTGGGGTTCGTTACAGTGTATTCATGACATGCAAACAAAATGCCAAAGCTCGATATTAACAAACTACAGGCAGGCTACAATTTTACAGCTGAAATTCAATGTTCATTCCGTAGTCGGTTAGTCATTATAATACTAGGAATATTAACCAGCTTCGCAATGTAATAAGAATTTCTTTCACCTATAGACTTGTAGTATGTGGTTTCTTATCGGCCACATAATATAGCTGTAGCATGCAGCTAAATTAAATAATAACTATAGGAACAGACTAATAAGTAATTCCTTCAGAAACAGCTCATTTGTAATGCGCTGTAGAATTGAAATAAATTATTGTTGTCGAAATTTAATTTACTTTGTTGATTAATCAAATTATCCACATTCTCTTGCCTAATATTTCTGGGAATGAAACCAACGAAATATTGTTTGGAAATTTAATTAAGTAAATGCTTTTGCGGAATTAATGTTTATTGTTTTGGTTTCAAATGCAGAGTGAATATATTTTATTTAGAAACGAGTACTGATATTTAAGAAAAAAATATCTGATCAAATGTTCAGAGCTGAAACTAGAGTAATTTTGTTACCTTACTTGAGAGTTTCAAATACATGGAATGTTCAGAATTTCAGATAGTGGAATGTTCAAAGGGAAGAGGAAGGTTATACGTATGTAATAATATAATAATCTTGCGTTTCAGTTCAGGTGAAATCCTAACATTTCAGGCTCTCTCTCTACAGGTGGGTTACATTTTGCGTGCTTCTTATAAATTCAATTTTTAAGGGAAGGGAAGCGCCTGACACCAGGGTTCATTGGATCTTTGTTCAACGGGGTCTCCTACACGAAATATGTACCTTTTTGAATAAAAACACTTAACTTCGGATGTAGTTCGATGGAGCCAATGCACCAACCTACCTTATTTACCGATCTAAGTTTTGTAACTTTTAAAGCACTCGCGATTACCATCACTCATTTTCTAAAATTAATATGTAAATCAATAAACCACACTTACCCAAAACTATCGCGATAAGGCTCGTTTTAGTACCATGTAATGTGATCCGCCCAGCTTTGTAGTATATTTTAAGGTTGCATCAGTCCCATATAGTCATTCTCTTCCTTTTTTGTTGTGCTAGAGACAAACATACGATGACGGCTCACTTCCGAAAAACCGAACATTTGTTTGGTAATTAAAATATAGAAACAAATATTTCAAAAGTAAATCCATGGATTCATTACTCATTCCTTGAGGAAGAAGAGGACATACAATCAAATATGAAATATTAGATAATAATCAAATCGTGTAGGTTTTTATTCTAAAAAACGGGCCAAAAAGCAATAATATTAGAGCTTACTTAGCGTTTTTTTTTCTATCGAGGCAATTTCAATAAATCATGTATCGGGCCCCGGGTGCTTATGTATCATAATATCTATTGAGGTACTACTAAGAAAAATATTGTCTCATAATTTGGAGATTTCAAGAAATGAGATATCAAATTCGGAACACTATCCAACCTTGCACGGTTTATTTCTAAGCCCATTTCACCTTAAACGTTATTGATATTTACAAACAGCTGCCGCCTCGTTCAGCCTGCATTTCCTGATTCTCCTCACCCTCCTGACGCTGAAAAAGTAATAAATTGTTTCCTGACGATTCACGCCTGCTCTTTTCCCTTTGAGCGATCATATGCTCCACTAACTTGCAAGTATTATTCTCAAGTGCCTCTCTGACAGCTTTGTACAGAATAAAGTAATATTGTTGCGCATACTTTTATACACTTTTTATTTATTTACCCTGATACTATGAAAACTAAAAAAAAAAAAAACTGGAGCAAGCTCATTCAGACCTACCTACCTATTGACTGGCTAGCCCACACAAGACGGTAAAGCAGGTAGACGCGTTTTAGAACTTATGGAGGATAGTTCAGCGGAACTTCCAGATAATGCTGCTCCATTTATGGTGCGTTTTTCTGGAGTGGTCTCCGAGTGACAAATAATTTAAACACTGGCAGTTCACTTAGCTTACAAGTTTTTAATAGGTTTTGAGACATACATTTTAACTCAGAACATGATGTTTATTGAAGTAAATTCATCACAAGTTGGCTTCAATCCAGGATATGAACGCCGTTACCCTGGTGTAGACCGAAGGGTATGTGGATTGGCAGGCGTCTCCCAAACCAAATGATACGATACCCACCTGCAACGAAAAAAATGCATTGTTATACACGCTCTTCAAACTCGTTAGAACTCTGTTGGCATCTGATGATACTGCCAATGAATCTAACACATCTGGCTGCGCCGAATACATATTCTTTATTTTTAAAACTATATTTATCTATGTAACAAAAAAATTAACATACCCTTTTCTTTTTCTCTCCTCCCTGCGGCTACTGCCAAAACTCAATTGGGCGAATAGTAACTTACTCGATCCGCGGCCCGCGAGTGTAATAATAAATAATGTGTCACAAAACAAACTTATCCTTAATCAATAACGTGATCATTCGTTGATTTGTGGTTCTGTTGTGAGGGAACTCTGAAGAGAAAAACAATTGGATCACGAAGACTTACCATAGCCAACAGCATACTACAAACTCAGATTTCCTTGCCGCTCCAGTTGATGACATTTCTGATCCAGCATAACTTACCAAGGTCCTGGCATTATTATAAACGACCGTCAATGGCCCTCCAGAATCCCCGTCACATGTGCCAACGACACCAACGCCGCTGGTACAAAGATGGCCGACGTGGATGTTGAAGTCGTAGCTCTTTTGGCATTCTGTGTTGGTCATGATTTTCACGGTCGTTTGGTAAAGTGAGGTGGTTGGTGGAACGGTACTTTGAGCTAGAAAAAGAATATTTTCTTGTATGGTTGGTTTGGGGATAACCGATATGACCTAGTGGGTCCTACTTGTCTTGATGACATCAAATAAATATAAATAAGAGCAGAGAAATTATGGTACCTACCCTACTTACCATCACTTGTTTTTCCATAGCCGGAAACGACGCCAGACATACCAGCGAAGTTCTGGTTCATATTGGCCAGGGTCGGAAGAACCACGGGTAGAATGTTATCTATACACGTGAGAACAATGTTATTTACTATGTCAAATTACATACGATCTATCTGGGTTGGGAGTTTGGCACTCATCTTCGTAATCGTCAGTCATAGGATTTGAAATGTGACCTCAAATATTTTCGGAGTTGTCATTATTTCATACAAATTTAAAATTCCGTTACTGAACTTTACATTGCTGTGTTTTGAAACCAAGGCGATGAAGATGTTTTTTAGGTTCAAGGTAAACTTTGGAAAGTGGATAGGTACTACTAGTATAAGCAATATTTCAAGTTATTATGATGGTTATTCATAAAATATTCTTAAAAACTATTATTATGATAAACAAGTATAAATTGTCGTCTGAATTTCTTCTTTATCGAATCAGTTGGCCACTTTCTGCTCAAAGTGCTACCATGAGCTTTTGATTCCAGGAGGAAACTGAATCTGAATCTGGATATCGTTCAAAATGGTTGAGTGGTTATGTCTTAGTCTATAGATTTTATACTTAACTTACTCGTGAATTGCACACGGGGTATAGCCACCATGGCTATGTCATGCGTGAATTCAACTGTGTTCCACGAGGGATGCATCACCACATCGGTGGTCACTATCCGCTTTCCTCCATTGAAAAGCCTGGTGGACCCCAGCACGATGGTGAACTGTCTGGCCTGGTTGCGACCATCGTACCTGTAATGTTTAGTAACAGAAAGAAAGACAAAAAATATTAGTTCGCTT
Source organism: Tuta absoluta (assembly GCA_027580185.1). Taxonomy (NCBI): domain Eukaryota; kingdom Metazoa; phylum Arthropoda; class Insecta; order Lepidoptera; family Gelechiidae; genus Tuta; species Tuta absoluta. Next base: position 9,142,274 of record JAQAHW010000009.1, read on the forward strand.
TATCCTTTTCTATCGTCGTATAGCGAGGAAGTGCTATCGCATCATCATCACACGTTCTGTCGAGGTCGGTCGGTCTTTTTCACTTACAAAATACATCATTGGACGTCAGATATGTTAAAAATTGAGTGAATTCTTTTCATGTGTGAGTGTAATCACGAGTGCGTTCACTACAGCGACAGTGAGGACCAATCTTTTATCTAAGGCTTAAACATTTATTAAGTTGACGATACAGTACCAGCAGTGTGCTGCTGTTAAGACCCTCGTATTGGAAACCAGGGATCCTCCACAGACGGATGTCCAGCCCGTTAAGAGCGTGATCACAATGCCAGCCTGGAATATAAATAGCTTGCATGTATATCTTGTAGGGTCAGGTTACGAAATTCTAGTTTGTTATACAAAATTTTAATTTACAATCATAAATTAAGGTCTTTGATATAAAAATGGTAAAATGCTGATCTCTCGCGTTTGTCATTTTAATCCTATCACGTTCGTGTAATTCTGTGTAAAATATAAAAACACACCTATTACTATGGACCTAATAAATTTTGTAGTACTACCTGATAGTAAATATGCGAGTTTTCTGGAACTTGAGTACCACCTATGATCTTAGACGTCCTTCCCAACATTAATGTTTCAGCATTTCTTATTTCCTCAGCTCTTTTTATGCCAAACCTTTCATGGTAATTGTATGGTTTTTCTCCATTAACACTATATAAAATTAAAAAATAAATCACTACATAACTCTTCGTAGAAAACATTTGTCGAATCATCAAAACGTCAATAAAACTTGAGTAATTAATAACTAATAATGACATTGTTTGATTATATTTGTTATCAATTGATATCCAGAAATATAAGTCTTATCTTGCACGAGCTGCGTATGCTCTTGAAATCAGTAACAAATATATCACAGTAATAAATTATAGGTATTTCGTATTCCTTTCGTGTGGTACATTGAATCAATAAATGACCCGATGAACCTTGGTGTAAGAGTTATTTAAACCATTAAATATGATTACTGATTACTTTATTTTGCCATAGGACATACCTTATAATTTATGATATAACAGTTAGTAGGTACAGTGTTATAATGTTTAGATAGTACTTATATACTTATGTAAAACAGATCATATTGCTACAACAAGAGTGCAATAAACAATTCATGAAATAAATGAGTACAAGAGAGAAATTCTTCGTAAGACAATTAAAAAAACGTAATTAAAGTAAATCACTATTTTTTTTTATTTTTTTTTTTTTATTAATGATGGGTTTGCTCTTGACTCTAGTCTGGGTCATAGGACAGAGACAGAGTCTAAGATGGAGCGAGCTCACCCAGAAGAAGCCTTTTAAGGCACTGGCACTCCCACACACTGACGGAACGCAGCAAGCTACTTGGCGCCAGACTTCGGTGGGATGGTGGTCGCGAGCCAGGCGGCCCCTTACGGAGCCTTCCACCGCTTAGTGGGATCGTTCAGCCGGACTTATCCACAGGCAAGCCTGTGTTGCCGTTGCCCGGGGTGGACCGCTAGGAGGTAGATCCCATACCACCCCTATAAAAATAATTACAAGTTAACAATGACATGTTAATGTGGCGAGGGCTTGGTCTCAGTGTACGCACTAAGGTTACTTGCACTGTTTTTCAGTCTGTTGTGCCTCTTCATATCTATGTTACAGTAATTTATTCACATCAACAAACAAAAATAAATTGCTATCTAAAACTAAGTGAAAAGTTAAGATAAGCAATACTATATACCAAGTAGGTATGTAGTATTGTTAGTATTAAGTTGACTTATCAGTTAGAATACATTGAGTTAACAAGCGTGCTGTTGGTTGTTAAATAATACGGCTCTAATATGCCATAGTTAGAATAAATGTTTTGCTTTAATAGTTTGGTTGGTTAGTAATACTTACTCATACGCAAGGGTAGAGGCATTATACCTACTCCAGATTTTTACTAACCATCTGCTACTACTAGTAGCCTACTTATAGGCCTTCTACGTGGTCTCGTAAGGAACGCAATTTCAATAATCATAATAGACAGTGCTGGGTCCGATGGCTGGACGTGCCCTCATGGAACCGTCTTTCATTCGGACAATCAGGTGGTACAACTGTGCATAAAGTGTTTCTCACACCTACCGCATGATTTTTCTGTGTTTTGCCGGATCCGTTTGTCAGGCGGAGGGAACTTACGAAATCCCAAACAAAACCGGATAATAACACACGTCGCCGCATTCAATATTTTCCCCTCCCGAGAATAGTACCTACGATATCTACGGATTTTTAGATTTGGAACACCACGGAGTATTAGCTGAGAATTTGCTAGATCGATTTATCGTCCCCAAAACGCTTCCATACTTAATTTCATTTCAAAAACTTTGTAACACATTGTTACATACATCATTTTCTGAGATCGTGAATGTAAAAAATATACAAAAATCGTTTAAGGATCGATATAAATTAGATCCTATTCACTGCAAATATTTTTAGGGTTAGTTCTACTCGTAAACCTGAAAAACTTTCTCCAAGAAACATAAGGTAGAAATGTATAAAAAATTTACCTCCCATATTGTAAAAAAAAATTGCCACTTTGTACGGGAGCACCAATGCTTTTTTAATGTTTCGAACTATGTTTCATGGGGAAAGTAAGGGAAAGTATTTGCAGTGACTTTAATAGGACCTTAAAATTAAACTGCTCTGCTATGTTACCTATGTAGTGTACACAGGGTGTCAAAAAACATACCCACATCCCACACGGTGTCAACGCCCTGTAATAACACAGCCTGTAGGTATTAATAATTCCAACAAAATCCAACCCGTGTCTCCCAGCGCCACCTAGGGGAGACAATAGGTGATTAATTTGGTTTTTTGTATTTGTCCGGACAATTTTAGCTTCGGGTTCAGGAGTCAGGAATTTTAACAAAATAACCAAGGCAAAGAATATTATGCCGCGTGATGCCAGCTTAAAATAGCATCACCCCAATGCAACCAGTGGTTGTCGTAAAAAGCGACAAAGGGATAAATTTGACCAGGGAACATTTTGCACTGCGTTCGCCAATCTATCTGCCAAGCGTGGTGAGTATGGCAATACCCCCCAATAGGGGAGGCCCATGTCCAGCAGTGGTCTGCTGTGGCTGTTTATGTAATATATTTAAAGAGTATTAACTATAGCATAGTCTGGTGGTTTAAGACTGATCCCAGCTTCAAGGCAATGCCTTTCTTGGGGACAAAGATAGTGTTGTTATTTAAATTTATGTTAACTTACGTGAGAATGTTTTTGATTTAGTAACCCTTTAGATTTAGGAACGCAAGAATTACTTTATGATGAAATTACTTTATCCGATGGAATGAGGTGAAATTGAAGTTTGAAACACGAGAATAAGGCTATTCAGTTCAATCAATTCAATCCAATCGGGTCATTCTGTTCAACTCTTTTCTCAAGTCTATTTTAGCTGTGTCTAATTTTGGTTTATTACTGACTACAAAATAATATAATAGCCGACGATCTATTCATTTTCGTGTTTTATATTTTCAAATGAAGAAAAGAAGATGGATTTCTGAGCCTCATAATAGGATTTGTTTCATTCCAAATTCTTCCCCCGTGTTAACAAACGTATTCAAAGGCAACCAGTATCTAATTTAATTTTAAAAAGTGAGACCTCGTAATACCTTTACAGATTATCCGATTCAGCCCTTGGGCCTTTCGAGGAATAAATGGCCCTCGCCCTTGTAAAGCCTTAATTACCTTCGTCAGACCTTTGACACGGAGGCTCGGAAGGTACGGTTTCTTTTGTCTAAGGTGCCAACAAAAGACCTTGGTGGAGTGTTTGTCATCGAAAAGTTAGGATAGTAACAAAAATAATTAATGAAACAATATAATAGTTACTTAATGTTGTATGTGTACTCGTATTAAGACAAAAGAAGAATTATGTGTTTAGTTTCTCCTCGATTGATCGAATTTGGCCTCTATAAGGGAAATAAATTATTCTTACCTTAAATTAGCACTGTCACTTACCGTTAAGTAGGTTTAGGAAAGGATAGGAGATATCTCAGTACTGCCATGTTTAAAAAGGTTCTTCGCCATTTCTAGTCAAATGGCCTTTAGTCGCCATTGTTTTATCGTCGCCTCATTTTTCTCAATATTGCGTATTTTGCGTCAAATTGTAAGATATACGATTGGACGCTGTCAAAAAGCTTAAACCACGTCTAACTTTGTTTAGTTAAGACTTAAATTCAAATTACATAACATCCACTTTTTAATGACAATCTTGAAATTTTTCAATCTTAGGTTTAGTCTATCAGATCTCTAAACTATAGAATAAGCTATTAAAAATTATTTTGATTAAAGGGGAAGAAGATTGGTTCGAATAGTTGAATTGCAATGTCGATCCCTACTTGTTCTCTGAGCATTAATTACTTATAGCTAATAATTTGGATAGGATTATGTAATGAACTATCATGAACTAATAATAACGTCGTGTGCCAAAATCCAGATTTGTACCGGCGTCCTTGCTCTTATTTGAAATAATAATTCTTGAACAGGTTAAAATGGTGTAGCTATGAATTTAGCTGTGTTTTATTGATTTTATATCAGAAACGCCTTTAAGTAAGATAACGAATTGTTAAAAAACCACGCCCTAAAAGATTTTCAACTTTCAAGCTTTTAAAAACAACAAGGTTCATTAACTTGTAAAACTTCACTTTACGATTTCTTGAGTTATTTAGAAATCTTTGAAACAAACAAAAATGTTTTAATTCACAGTTTTTATGTGTATTAAAATTTTATAAATAAAAGTAACGCTAGATTTTATCCTAGATTGACATGAAATAAAACACATATTGCTTTAAGCTCCCACGAATGAAATATCCGTATCTTTGGACGTTGTAATGAAAACTAACAGAGGCTCGACTGTGCCTCGTGAAAAATAAATTTCAAAGCTATATTTTTCGTTAAAATCCACCGGGTTGAATTTATGAAACTTTAATATCGCTAGTGCCACTCGCGATGCTGAGACGAATCTAACAACACCTAAAATGTCAACTTCCGTCTTAAGTTCCGTCTCGTCGTTTGGGCTGTAGCCCGTAAAAATAATTGATTTGTCCTCATACATAGGCACCATATAGGCACTACTCTTTTTCATTACTCTTTTTTTGAGGCAGTCGGGTAACAAGTTTCTTTCTAAAATCGTAGCCTACTGCAACAAAGATTGGTATAAATACACCGAAAATCACAATTATCAACGATCCCTGCAAAAACCATTTATTTCCGTGATGGATTTTGAAATGTTTTCAAAACAACTAAACAAAGTAAAATGAAAGTTGAAATCGTGTTGATGATTTGACGAAAGACGTTGAAATTGAAATAATTCTATCAGAAATGGCTTTGAGTTATTAAACTTTGTCATTTAAGTAGGTAGGTATTTTAATACTTTCTGCGATGATGGTTTATTTGGCTATAAACAATACAAAAATTTATAGGTTTGTTGTTGAACATGAAAATAACAAGGCGGGCGGTCTAGGCAGACACATATTCTTCACCTATCTTATTTTAGGTACCTACCTACTTATCTTTATGAAAACTCAAAACTGATTGTCAGTGAACCATGTGACGAAACATTTCAGCACCGATTGATGAACCATTTATTGAAAAAAGCTTTTTACTCTATCCAATTGTAAATTTTAAATTGTTTTATTAATTATTTCAATTTTGTTTACATTTAAATATATAATTTGTTTTTGATTTAAAATTAACTTGACACGAAATTATTATATTGTATAGCTTATTTTAGTCCTTGTTTTGTTTAATCTTTTTGTATTCTTTGTGACGTTATTTTATTATTCTATTATTGTATTGAATTATCCGTACACTATGACTTATAATAATATGCTTTTTTATATTTTGTATTTTTTTCGACGATAACTTATTGTTGACATTGATTCTATCAAGTTTGATTGTTTTTTTTTTACTTGTAATGTTAATTAAATAAACGAAACTAAAATAAACTATAAAAGTTCGCATGGTATATAACGTTTTATTTATAAATTGTTTTACACCAGAAGATACTACGGTTATACATGGCAGCTCTTTGACCGATTGACGCATGCGACTCTCAGACACGTTGATCAAATCGCATCCGTTAAAGTGTGCCATAGTATCTATTTTTGTATGGGAATATGAAATTTCATCAGAATAAAGTCCGTCAGAGTGGGAGAACCGCCATACCTGCAAATGTCACCCTGTGACAGCCGTAATTTTGATGTGGCGTCAAGTGCCATGATATCCGGTTTTTGTAGGGAGTTTTGTTATTTCCTTTCGTCTGACAATTAGTCCCTCATTAAAAAAAAACATAATAATCTCTGATGAAATCATACTAAGCTGATTAAGCCAGAACTTTGCAGTACGGTAACCAGCAGTCAAGTCACAGTAATTAGCGAAGTTAGTCGAGATATTGACCCAGTTTAATCTGGTTTAATCTAGTTCATTGTGGACAGAGTTCATCCTGGATAAGTGCATTCGTGGTGGGTTGCACTAGCTAGTTAGGGGGTTTCCATGAATTACGTGAAGTAATTTCATGGTCGTTTCATGATAATATCACGTGAAATCTACACGAAACATTTTTTTTACTCCTTGTAAAACCCAGTAAAATTAAGTTCATTCGTATATCCTAACAATTAACACGATAATTTTATTTATGATGGTTGTGCCAGTATCATAAAAATATGATTTTATTGAATTATCTCACAAAACATAACTTCAAATGGTACTGCCAATCACACTAACGGCAATAACACCGTGTAACGAGAACAGCCGCTGCTGCAGCCATTGCGAGTAGATCATACTCCACAGGGCGTAGGGCTACACCACAGATAATATAATACTACTACGTGCTACACACGCCCCCGCCGCCATTTTGGGAACTACCGGCATGTACCCAGCCCGTACCTAGCTCCCCACCAACCACGTGTAGGTTTTAAAACCCCGGGGCTAAAATCGGAAAACCAGTCTTTAAAAGAACGTGCTACGCAATTTTAAGAAACTTAGACTAAGTTGGCTATTTATAAACTGTGAAAACTTCTCGTTTTGGTACACAGAATAAGTAAACGAATATGTAGGTTTTAGGCTTCTACCAGCAACGCCATCTATTTTTTTTGCCTATGTCGTCTCACTGCATAATAATATACTCATCTTCACTTTTCTGAAACGCCTCATCAATGGACGGCCCCTGAAGAGCATCCTGGTTGGTTTCACTAGCAGCTAGTAAAGCGGTGGAAGGCCAGCTTAACCGAGATCTGTTTACAAAGTTTAAACTATCAAAATGTTGGGATTAAAGTAAGTAAAACACTTTATTACACATGGATATAGGATAATTAAAAACATAAAATCTTAAGTGTAAGTAGTAAGTGGAAGGAAGTAGTCTCTGCCTACCCCTCCGGGAAAGAGGCGTGATTTATGTATGTATGTATGTATAAAATCTTAATCTTAAGTGCGTCAAGGCAGTCTTATCGCTAAAAGGGATCTCTTCCGGACAACCTTCGGGTACAGGAAAGTTGTAAATAAAACATAGCAGTGCATGAGAAAGATGGATTAAAGCCTAAAAACAATCCACACTAATATTATAAATGCGAAAGTAACTCTGTCTGTCTGTCTGTCTGTCTGTCTGTCTGTCTGCTACGCTTTCACGGCCAAACCGCTGAACCGATCTTCATGAAACTTGGCATAGAGATTGCTAGCATACCGAGAACGGACATAGGCTACTTTTTATCACCATTCGAGGGTCTGGAGTACAGATGTAGACCACCAGGTGTACCACCAGGAGCCCAGCTAAACTATTAGAGATACAGGCATGGTTCCAAAACAAAAGTTGTTCAGTATGATGGGCCGCTTCTTTTCACAAGGACATTGAGGATCTGGAGTACCTTATGTAGACCACCAGGTGTACCACCAGGAGCCCAGCTAAACTATTAGAGATACAGGCATGGTTCCAAAACAAAAGTTGTTCAGTATGATGGGTCGCTTCTTTTCACAAGGACATTGATGATCTGGAGTACCTAATGTAGACCACCAGGTGTACCATCAGGAGCCCACCTAAACTATTAGAGATACAGAAATGGTTCCAAAACGAAAGTTGGTCAGTATAATGGGCTGCTTCTTTTCACAAGGGCATAGAGGATCTGGAGTACATTATGTAGACCACCAGGAGTACCATCAGGAGCCCAGCTAAACTATTAGAGATACAGGCATGGTTCCAAAACAAAAGTTGTTCAGTATGATGGGCCGCTTCTTTTCACAAGTACATTGAGGATCTGGATTACCTTATGTAGACCACCAGGTGTACCACCAGGAGCCCAGCTAAACTATTAGAGATACAGGCATGGTTCCAAAACAAAAGTTGTTCAGTATCATGGGCCGCTTCTTTTCACAAGGACATTGAGGATCTGGAGTACCTTATGTAGACCACCAGGTGTACCATCAGGAGCCCAGCTAAACTATTAGAGATACAGGCATGGTTCTTAAAAAATAGTTGTTCATTATGAAGGGCCGCTTCTTTTCACAAGGGCATTGAGGATCTGGAGTACCTTATGTAGACCACCAGGTGTACCATCAGGAGCCCACCTAAACTATTAGAGATACAGAAATGGTTCCAAAACATAAGTTATTTAGTATGATGGGCCGCTTCTTTTCACTAGGACATTGAGGATCTGGAGCACCTTATGTAGACCACCAGGTGTACCACCAGGAGCCCAGCTAAACTATTAGAGATACAGGCATGGTTCCAAAACAAAAGTTGTTCAGTATGATGGGCTGCTTCTATTCACAAGGACATTGAGGATATGGAGTACCTTATATAGACCACCAGGTGTACCACCAGGAGCCCAGCCAAAGTATTAGAGATACAGAAATGGTTCCAAAACAAAAGTTGGCCAGTATGATGGGCTACTTCTTTTCACAAGGATATTGAGGATCTGGAGTACTTTATTTAGACCACCAGGTGTACGATCAGGAGCCCACTTAAACTATTAGAGATACAGAAATGGTTCCAAAACAAAAGTTGTTCAGTATGATGGGCCGCTTCTTTTCACAAGGACATTGAGGATCTGGAGTACCTTATGAAGACCACCAGGTGTACCATCAGGAGCCCACCTGAACCTGTTTCTAAAAAAACGATCAAACGCGGACGAAGTCGCGGGTAAAAGCTAGTATTTATATAAAAATGGTAAAAATACATTCATACTATTATTATTTGGGTAAGACTCTAGTAGGGTTTATCAATAAGTATTTGATAAATCAATTCATCTAACTAAAGGTTTAAATACGGTCGGTGCAGATAACGTAAAGAACATACATACATACATCACGCCTATATCCCTTGCGGGGTAGGCAGAGCGTAAACGGCCGTAAAAATACGGACATATACGCCGCCTCTGACAAACAATTGAGGGTCATTCGCGAAATTGTGTATCGCCATAGTGATTGGTTGTAAACTCATCGCCTCTAATTGCAATACCCGTCCTCGAGTCCCTTAGTCGCCTCTTACGACACCCACGAGAAAGATATGGGGTGATGCTACTCTAAGCCGGCATCACACGGCGCACGGAAGGTATGGTTTTCCATAATTTGCTTATTGTGAGAGCTATGCTGATTAGGTATTATTCATAAAGAAAATACTTTCTACCTGAGTGCCTAGGAAAGTATAGGGGGAGTCCGGGAGACTTGAACCGCTTTTTACTCAAAAATTCATAACATCTGATCAGTTCAATTGAGAGCTATAAAACCTACATCAAAAAATAGCTTATATATCTGGCTAACATATTACATTCTATTAAGAAAAGAAATTGTATGTATAAGTCCGCAATATTAGTTTTCGTAAAAAGTGAAATTTGGCTCAAGTCTCCCCAACCCGTGGGAGACTTGCCCATAGCGTTCGGGAGACTTGCCCATACTTTTTTAAAGAGTGAAAATGAAACAAATTAAGCATTTTTTAGATATGTTTTTTATTATTTAGACGACCTTGAGTAATAAAGAATTGCTTCAATAACATTCATATCAAGTAACTAAAAAAAAAAACAACAAAATGCTCTTATAACAAATCTTTGACATAACACTGAGATTACATTATTTTACGACAAAAATATTGAGACTTTTTCTTCTAAAAAATACAAAACTGACAAATTAAAAGTCTTTTCCTCGTGTCATCTTAATACTATGAATAACAATCAGTAGAAAAAAAAACATTAAAATGCATTTTTTTTCAAAAAAATAACTTCTGTCTCTTATTGGCCCATTTTGTTACATAAAACTACGGTAACTTTTATTGTAGGATAATAATTTGAAGATATCTTTAGCTGTACTTATGAATCAAAATTTGGGATGTTTTGTACTGGTTCCCTGTTTCTGCATCGGTTTTTATTTTTGATCACCTGCCAATTGATATCTGCGCAGAGTTGATCTATCCATTCCATACTTGATGGAGACTGATCGAATAGATTTGCCACTGTTTATTTCTCTGACAGCACTTTCAATCTCTGACTTTTTAAATGGTCTCCTGCGACGAGTACCATCCTTAGGCTTGTATTTGAATTGCATTATTTCTCTAAAACAACACAGAAACTAAGTGAGATAATACCCAGGAAGCAAAGGGAGACTTGCACAGTGGGCAAGTCTCCCGACGTCGGTTTGGTTCAAATCTCCCGCACCCCACCCAGGGCCATATTTGTATTTTTTGCTTCCAAACCGCTTACAAATTGAGAAGAACGATGGACGTACGAAAAAACATGATAATCAAGCAGTACTATAATATGAGTGTGTGTGACATACCTTCATAAATGCGTACGCAGCGATACAAACAAGAAATCCAAAAATAAACACTTCGGAAGAGCAAAAACACCTTTCTGTAACTCACGGTCAAACGCGTCTACTGACAACCAAAAAAGCGGGTTGCTCGTGATTGGTGCGTTACGAACGCTCATTCATTGGGCACGTGCCGTCATTCCGTGTGAAATTTAAAAAGTTATTTAGAGTGGCTCAAGTCTCCCACCTGCGCAAGTCTCCCGGTTTCCCCCTACTAGCGATCATCGCACTTACATATTAAAAGTCTTCAAAATGTATTAAAAATGTTGACGAGTATATGGCAGCCGGGGCCCACAGTTACCAGATTGGCAAATTTAAAAGTTCTATTTCTACCAACCAAGTACCAACACAATAAGCACCTTGACCCAGCAACTACAAATAAAAACATCCAGCCTTAAAATCGCAATACATGTTAACACCAAAATAGGTCATTTTTGCTCTTCCTGTCCCTCAATGAGCCTGCATTGAAACTTCCTGGAAATAAAGGGTCTTATCTCTTGAACACAGCGGATGTCCGCCCACGTGACATATTGAGCCGATACTTCCGACCCGCGCGTGAAACGAGAAAAAATTGGTAGATACGTAGGAAACATTAAACGAAAAAAAATAGGTAGCTACTGCAGCAAATCTCGAGTTCATTCGAGCGATTGCCGTGTGATGCCGGCTCAAAAAATCTACCCCATTTTTTTCCCGTCGGTGTTGTAAGAGATGACTAAGGGTCTCGAAGGTGACATGTGTATTGCAATTTTAGGCGATAAGGTGACTACTTGTCACTATAGTGATACACAATTTTCTAAATGACCCTCAAATGTTTGTCAGACGTGGCGATAGCGACCATACTTTACGGCCGTTAACGTTCTGCCCACCCCGCAAGGGATATAGACGTGTTATATGTACGTATATACGTATGTATAGGGCTTATGAATTATATAATTATGAATTTAATAATTACCTACTAAGAATTGACTATAGTTACAGTGAAGCTCACGTGCGCGGTTAGACACTCAAACTGCCAATGTAAGTCTTATGCGCGCCGAACAAAAACGGTCTAAAGTCCAAACTGTCTAACCCAGCTTGAGTTTTACTGTACATGGTAACTTAAAGTGTTGTCTTAAATTAATAAGCAGTACAAAGTATGCTATGGGCTAAGTTTATAAAATGATTCCCTAGGTACCAAATAAAAGTGCTTCTAATAGTGATTTAATGTGTTAAAGACTTTTACGACGGAGCTTTTAATGCGAGAAATTTCAAATTAATATGTAGCTAATAGGTACCAAATAAAAGTGCTTCAGACAGTGTGTTTTAAAGTGTCTAAGACATTTGTGACGGAACTTTTATTTGAGTGAGAAGTCAAATTAATACGTTAACTTGTAGAGTAATAATTCAAGACTACCGTCTATACTGTTTGCAAAACTAAAACTATTGAAGTCGAAGTCTAGACGAAATAATCGGTAGGTACTAACCCCTATAGATTTTAATGAATGAGTTAAAATAATCTTACAGCTTACACAAATGGACTGGTACTCAGTATTTTGTAAGATGGGCCAAAAACTGAGCAAGATATTCTCAATTCAAGACAATCTCTATTAAAAAGAAACGTAAATTAATGAATGTGATGCCTGCCGTTTGATGCCGGCTTAGACTAGCATCACCCTATTTCTTGTTCATGGGTGTCTAGGAGGCGACTAAGGGATTCGAGGGTTATATGTATTGCAATTTTAGGCGATGGGATGACAACCTGTCACTATAGTGATACACAGTTATCTGATTGACCCTAAAACTTTTGTCAGAAGTGGTGTTAATATCCGTTCTACGGTTTTTAACGCTCTGCCTACCCCGTAACTGATATAGGCGTAATTTATGAATGTATGTATGTATGTAAATTAATGAATGAAACTCATATTTTTATATCAGAAAAAAATAAAGTTAGCTTTCGTGGTAGTCTACCATAATACCAAGTGCCGTGTGATGCTGGCGTAGAATAGCATCACCCGTTTACTACGTGGGTGTCATAAAAAGCGACTGATGGATAAATTCAACCAGGGAACGGGCAGCAGAGTTCCCTGTGAAACTTATATCTGGCATTGCGCACTTGTTATGACTATGTCCAACAGTAGACTGTTGTGGCTATCAATGTATGTGAAATGTAATTACCAAGTATCTTTTGATTTCCTTTGCATTATTGACTGAATACCAAATTTTTATATAGGTATACAACTTTTAAAACTTGAAAATTTTGCAAGTTTTCAAAAGTTGCATTTATGATAGTATGCTCATGCAGCCCGTCTGTGTCATACAAATTGAGATGAGTTCAGGTGAAATCAATATTGGTGTTATTGTTTTACGGTTATTGTTTAAAGTGCGTTATTCCAATAATCATTTTCGAGTTGCTATTTAATCAAGTGAACCTGGCGGTATAAACGGTTCCGTGAACTCAATAATCAATTACTTCATCAACAGCATTAAAGTCGGGTTTTTACATTGTACTATCAGCAGCAGATCCTATTCATTTAAAGAGAATAACTTATCCTGATTTTTCTCAGTATTTGTATGAAAATCCAGAATAAGTTGATTCCTTAAACGGGTATGTGGACGTGCTGCTGCTGCTGGTAGTATTGATAATGAAGCAAACATTAATACAATTGTTAATGACGTAAAAATAGCACCTGCTCAGCCACGCACCACGTAACTATTTTAAGGGCCAGTAAATCTTCTTCTTTTCGTGTGGGACACCGAGTCATCCAACGACCCGATGAACCCTGGTGTCAGAGTTTTTTCAACCGCCTACTACCACTAGTAGGCCTCTGACAGGCCAGTAAATAATAAGCGCGACTCATTTAAGACGTGCTGTTGTAAACGGTATCGACAGTGGCGCCACTTAAAAAATAAGAAAAACTCTTTATTCTGTTTGTATTAACAAAAAACTTTTGGTATTCATTGCCATAACTTTAATTACAGCGAATTTTTCATTGAGTTTGTAAATTCTAATTTTATCTTAGAATAATACTAGGTCAAGAGTACCCTAAACCGACGAGCATGCATGAAGAGATTGATGAATGTGGAGGAGGCGAAAGAAGTATGCCAGGATCGTAGTAAGTGGAAGGAAGTAGTCTCTGCCTACCCCTCCGGGAAAGAGGCGTGATTTATGTATGTATGTATGTATGTAATAATACTAAAAACTTGAACATTCTGATAGATTTTTTGTTTGTATAAAGAGAAAACTATTTTTGTGATGTGGCACCACTGTGGCTACACTCACCTTAAGGTAGTACCTACCAAATAAGCCCTATAAAGAAAAACAAACGCTGCAATTATTTCTTATAAGTAGATACAATTATTATAGAAATGGTAGTTTATTAAATATATTAATTATGAACTTAGGTTGTTCTTTACTATTTATCCAATTTTACGCATTTTTGAATCAATATCTAGGTGTAATGTTCCACCTCACAAACTTTCTTAGTAAAGCTCCAGAACATTGTAATTCTTATTTTAAAAGCAACATTAAAAATATTTTAATACATGGAATCTTAGCGCTAAGTTATATCCCACTTCAGCAGCTAAAACAATTAAACGAGCTCGTTTTGCGCCGTTCTCTCTGAAAAGTAATAAAAATATGAGAATAACTAGCAAAAAGCTCAGATAAAATATATAAGTCTAGACGGAACTCTGGGAACAACCACGTGAGGTTGGTCAGCAATATCATACAGTTGATTTTAACGTAAATTTTGGCATTCCATAGATCGAATGCATGCATTAACGGGACGTGCCTAAAACCCTTGGTTAGTTATATTATCTTCGGATAACCTGGGTCCCGATTCTCTTATTTTTTAGTCATTGTAATGACATCGACACTCAACTATAATTTTATTGCCACTGTGATATTCTATGTTTCAAACTGTTAGCGGAATGCAAAACCGCCAAAACTATCTAACTGACATCCAAATTAAACTCTTTACAAAAAGCGAAATACGGCTCAGGAGGCATTCCCCGCTGCGCTACCCCCCGCGCTTAGCTGTTCTACGGTGACTAGCACACGCACAGGACAATATTGCGGTTAATGAGAGCCAAAAATAACACCGTATGACCGTCGTAAATTGATTACTGTGCCATGATATCATCGATATGTAACCCTCTCTTGGGACGTGCTTTGGCCCAGCTGATGCGATTTTATTCAAGATATCCAGTTTTTACCGTGTGGGGCCGGCTTACACTAGCATCAACCCAATTCTACCCATAGGTGTCGTAAAAAGCGACTAAGGGATAATCATCCAGGGAATAGGCAGCAGCGTTCCCTGTTAATATACTACTATTACCAATCCACGCTCCAATAGGGGGAGGCCCATGTACAGCAGTAGACTATTATAGCTGTTGATTTAAAATGCCAATCCAGTTTTTTTATGGGATTTCGTAAACCCGTTCGTCAATAAACCGGATCCGGCTAAACACCGGAAAATCATGCGGTGCTTGTGTGATGGGAACCGCCTAAGAGCTAGGTATTTCACACTGCCACGTCAAAATGAAGTGGCTTCAATAAACTTCAAATAGACCTGTTATCTTTGTGGTCGGCCACTTTCATATATTTCTGAATCATATCTGCCTTTATTAGGTCCTCTGAAATAACTTGCAAAAAGAATGAAACGGGTACGAAATGGTTACACTTGGTGTAATGCAGCTTTGCGAGCTTTTGTTTTAGAGCTTAAAGTTCACGCCGACGGCGACGGCGGCAGTTTGTGAGAATAAAAAAGGTTTTTTGTAAGTAAAGTTAAGTTCAGTCCTTTATTTTGAATAGGAATTACACATTAACTGTATACGTATGATATTATTATTGTGTATTGTTACATTTGTGGCTTTTGTAATATTTAAGTAATTTAATAAATTTAAGCCATTTTTTAATATCTATTTCGCATCTTTGTATACATTGACAGAAATATTTTTGTTTGTGCAATAATTTAAAATTCACTTTAGTATACGTCACTTAATGCTTGTAATTAGGAGAGAATATTTTATTTAGCTTCATAAAATAAATATGACCGGAAGTCTCATTTATTCAAATATTGTAATATTAGGAAACAAATGCATCTGTAAGTTTATTTTATTTAGCTTATTCATGAAAATGACAAGTATACCTACAAAGGTTTTCTCCCACAATAGAGGCCATTTCGTAGCTGAAACGCGTTCAACCCTTAGGATATCACTAGAATTGCATCAGACAGAAAATTCCCATCAGAACTCTTACGTTGCAGATATCCTTTTACATGTAAGCAGATGCGAGCCAGGTGTCCGGAATGATTTATCTCAGTTCTGCACTAAGCGAAAGTGTCAAGCTAAAATACCAAGAACATTTTGTAAAGATTGTTTTTTCAGCATTTAGGCTTAAGATAACCCAGTGGCGCCCCCAAACAAGAAAAGATCCCTGGCTGGACATGCTAGTCATCTGAAAACCAAATTATCAATAATGTAATAAATGTGTAGACAACAGAAAAGATTACGATAAAAATATAATAAATAGGTGTCTTGATCGGCCTGTATTTGCCTTGCTATAACGAAATTCGTAAGTGCGATCAAGTCCCGCTCGTGTGAAATCATTGGTTTCTTTTAAAAGGTATTTTAAAATGAAAAGGCAAATCTGAGAGTAAAATTACTTCAAAGCCTATTAAACTTTATTTTTAAAACGGGAAGACGAATAGTCTCTGTGAACAAATTAATTAAATAGACTTATTATTCTTAGTTCCGTAATTAAGCTTATTTGATAGTCCTTACAACGAAGGACAAAATCTGCTTTGATTTGTCTTGAAAAGCCTATTTATAAAATATCTTCAAATAGGTAAGAGGTTTGGTTTCATGTACAGAACATTTAACTTCAGACTAAAATATAAATAAGTAAATTATTTATTTATTTCTGTTTCGTTAAATTGTCGGAAGTACGTGCGTTCAAAAGTATGTCTACGATAGAAAAAAGCATCGGCTGGGCCTTGGCCGAAAAGAGGCAGCTGCATAAACGTATCGATGGTTGGTAAACATTCTACCTAATGTACTTGTCTATTTGTTTTGTACAGATTATGCTTTGTGATACACCATTTCACACCCATAAATTTTCATTTTCCAGTTGAGAAGTGTTTATCTACGCTATAAAGTCTTTGTTTCATGACATAATATTTCCCAACAATGCGTCGACTAAGTGTCTGTGGTGAACCCACAATTAGAATTTACTGCTTTTGAGAACACTTACAGGGAATGAAGATAGTCGCACTAGGGTGGAAAGCCACATTTTAATCAACGTATTACGAAGTTGGGTTATTTTTTTGTTGGGTTAGTGGTAAATAAAAAGAATTAGGTTTGTATTCTATTCAGCTGCCCGGCAAGTAAATCTACCTTAATAGTATAAAGAGAACAGTTTTGATTGTTTGAATGGAATAGGCTCCGAAACTACTGGACCGATTTCAAAAATCTTTTACCGTCAAAATTCTACATTATCGCTGATGAACAAAGGCTATATTGTACAAAAAGGTTTTATTCCCATGAGAAAACTGTTAGCAGCGGGTGAAACCGCTGGGCAGGTCGCTGGTCGATTACACTTCAAAGTTTAAATGCTTTTTGGTTTGGCCAAGCAAAATATACTCGGTAATAGAGACCAATAAAGTTCTGTTAGGCACATATAATAAGAGGTGAGGTAGGTGGTTGAATGATGAATCTTTTTGTCAGATTTCAATTTAATCACTCCTGCTTTTAGTCGTGTTCGATATTCAACAGCTTTTCATTTCATGATACAGGCACAGAATAACCATCAGGAAACCATTGATTCGTAAAAATATAAAGTCAGTAGTAAATAATATGATATTAATTTTGTCTTTTATAAGCTGTTATGTTATGACCTTGTACTAGTACACATATAATTGGCGCTAAATATGGATACTAGTTATTTTCTCATCCACACTTCCACACTAATATTATAAATGTGAAAGTAACTCTGTCTGTCTGTCTGTCTGCTACGCTTTCACGGCCAAACCGCTGAACTGATCTTCATGAAACTTGGCACAGAGATTGCTATCATACCGAGAACGGACATAGGCTACTTTTTATCACCATTCGAGGGTCTGGAGTACAGATGTGGACCACCAGGTGTACCACCAGGAGCCCAGCTAAACTATTAGAGATACAGGCATGGTTCTAAAACAAAAGTTGTTCAGTATGATAGGCCAATTCTTTTCACAAGGACATTGAGGATCTGGAGTACAGATGTAGACCACCAGGTGTACCATCACGAGCCCAGCTAAACTATAAGAGATACAGGCATGGTTCTCAAATAATAGTTGTTCATTATGATGGGCCGCTTCTTTTCACAAGGACATTGAGGATCTCGAGTACTTTATGTAGACCACCAGGTGTACCATCAGGATCCCAGCTAAACTATTAGAGATACAGGCATGGTTCCAAAACAAAAGTTGTTCAGTAGGATGGGCTGCTTCTTTTCACAAGGACATAGAGGATTTGGAGTACATTATGTTGACCACCAGGTGTACCATCAGGAGCCCAGCTAAACTATTAGAGATACAGGCATGGTTCTGAATCAAAAGTTGTTCAGTATGATGGGCCGCTTCTTTTCACAAGGACATTGAGGATCTGGAGTATCTTATATAGACCACCAGGTGTACCATCAGGAGCCCACCTAAACTATTAGAGATACAGAAATGGTTCCAAAACAAAAGTTGTTCAGTATGATGGAAATAAGTTGTGAAAGGACATTGGCAACTTTTTACCGAGGATTTTTTTGTTATCTACTGACTTTTGTTATCTACTGACTTTTGTGTTAGCAAATTTAGAATTGTTCCTTTAACAACAGAAGCAAGCAAGTCATCCTTAAACAGAAGAGATAAGAACTATTCTAATATCACTGTCATACTTTCTATGAATATACATATCTACTTTAGAACCTGTTTCTAAAAAAAAACGATCTAACACCGACGAAGTCGCGGGTAAAAGCTAGTTATATATAAAGAAAAAATTCATGGCTGGTGCCTGATTTACCAGTTTAGGTAAGGTACACCCACGTTTCACCTCGTACTGTACCATACAGCGTTTTTTTTGTATTGTGAGTCGATGTCATAGCTCAAAAATTTTCGACGAAGAAGCCAAGAGTTGAATATTGAATGCTGAAACTTACGTTGACTGCGTTGACCAAATTTAATTAAACCTTTATTTGTCCTTTGCGCTATTCATCGAAACTATGAGCAACTTGGTCTTTTTTCGACTTTCAAGTTATTCGTGCCCTATGGCTTACCCTGGGGGAGGCCTACGTTCAGCAGTGGACTGCAATAGGCTGATGTATGTATGTAAGTTATTCGTTGATTTTGTACACAAGTTGGTAATTTGGAACTTCCATACAAATTGACTCGGTCGGCAGAAACATTTTGTATAGGACACCAATTTTTTATTCATTTGGCTTTCTTCAAATTCAGTTTAATGGACTATATTTGACATTTAAAAATATTTTCCGCATTTTTTACACCTAATATTGTTTTTAGTTAGTCAAATAGAAAAGAGTATCATTAGTTCATCTTTAATATTTACTGTCTGCGTAAATATTGTGTGAATTCGTCTAATTTAATTAAAATAGAAAAGATACTTTTCATTTTTTCCATTTCATGCATATATGAACTGGCTTTGAGAGTGAAAAGATAAAATATTATATTTCGCGGAGTCCTTTTATCTTGCTGTTGCATTTTGTGTGTCGTTTTTGCCGGCGAGCGTTGCTTCATTAGAATTCTGTTCTGTTTTTGAATTTTGGATTTGTGAACAGATGTGTAGTTAAATGTGTGTATTTGTCGTATGATGCCGGTTTAGCATCACCCCATTTCTTTCCCTTGGGAGTCCTAAGAGGCGTGTATTGTAATTTTAGGCGATGGGCTGACAACCTGTCCCTATGGCGATACACAATTTTCTGCATGACTCTAAAATATTTGTCAGACGTGGCGTAAGTGATCGTTTTTTTCGGCTGTTAGCGCTCTGCCTACCCCTCAAGAGATAATAAGCGTGATATGTGTTTAGGTGTGTATGTGTATAGTAATATTTATGCTTATTCCTGGTAATATAAATGTAGAATAGAGCGTTTTTGACTTGATCGTTTATGCTAGTATTTAAAAATTATTGCATGAAAATATCTCTACTTAAGGTCATTCAATAAGGTAAGGAAGGTCATTCAACTTATTATAATAGAATAAAAAACATTTAATGTGTGTTAATTAAGATTGATTCTACTCTGTTCTCTCTCGCACATGAAGTTTTTTCATTTAGGAGAAAGGAACAGTTTAAAATACTAAAAGTCTAAAAGTAGCGGCAAATTTTATACCACACAAGTTCTAAAATAATCTTAAATCGTAGCTTAATAGAATCATGTTTATGTTATGAAATTACCCCGCCCATTATCGCTAGTTACGACTAGCACTTACATTTTCTTCTCATAAAGCTAACGGCACACTTTATCATTTTTACGACAACGTAACACCCTATTACGACGCACAACTTTTAAAGTGCAACATCTACGACACTAGCGCCACTTACAGTATGTCCATCCCAATAAGCCGTATTTGACAGCTGTCAGATTCTTGCTAATGCTATGGCTGAGAGTCCATTTTCCTTTATTGAAATATCTTTTAGTATGGCGATGGCAGCTGTCAAATATAGCTTATTGAGATGGCCTTTCAATAAGCTTTTTTAAGTATTTTGATAAATTGCACTAACGCCCGACAATATTGCGTTTCTCGACAGCCTCTCTAGTAATGACAACGTGTGCATGATATCCGTTTTTGTACGGGATTTCGTAAACGCCTATCGTAAAAAATTACGGATCCGAAAAAACACCAGAAAAACTTATGGTGAGTGTGAAAACTTGTTGAAAACTTAATTAAGGTAATAATTAGCCTTAATTTCACAGTTTCGTGTAGTTCCAGGCTAGACCAGATTCAACTTATGAGTTAAAGGCGAATAATTTACCTGTGAACGCAAGCAAAGCATGGTGCGTATGGAATTTCCTCCCAAGTTCAAGAAGGTCACGTTAATGTGACATAATTTTTTCTTGATTGAAGGCGCCACTTGTCTTAGGAAGAGCATTCCGAAAGCGCAGTCATAGTTTAGTGGTAATTAGGTTAGTCGCAAACAGGCTGAAACTGGTCGCGGTTAATAGGCCTATAAATCATTGGTACAAAACAGACTCCAGTATGGTACCTAGCTAGGGTAGTGTGCGGTGACCTTTAACCGTTCCTTGCGATATTTTTTATTTTAATAATATAACGTAAGAATGCAGTAAAATGAAATACGTAAAATAATGTGTAAAAGGCAAATAAATTGTAGAAGAACCTTATTGACCTAAAGTAAAATAAAAGTTATATTATAATATCTATCGTTTACAAAAATGCAAGTGATACGTAAATTATCAATGACTTAATACGTTTGCTTTGATCTTTACATTTAGTTTATACTACGTCTACGGCACTGCCTCTACGCCACCGTAGCAAAATGCTACGAGTAGAAGTCACAGCTGGACCCAGGTTCCCCTCAATTTGCATTGTTAAATATTCCAAAATTTCATTTTGTAGATAGCGATACATCCCTTATGTTGCTCATCTATATCGGTATATCAAGTTTTGGTTTTTCAACGTTTTTCAAAATATTTTAAGTTAGAATCGATAAACACACCGCAATACAGTAGGTTAGGTTAGGTTGTAGTTGTGAGCTGGAGCGAACAAATCGATTAATTTATAAAACTGTGTAAAATTAGAGATCAAGTCACATCACTTCTAGCAGATTTGAGAATGGTCACGTGATGTCTTCGATAAACGTGTCGTGCATGCTTGGTTGGTACATTACTGTGTTGGCCATGTTCAAAACACTCTCGTGCAGTATAGCGACTCCTGACTAAGACTTCAGAGTAGTTTTTCATACATTTCATTAGAACGGGTAAGGTCGAGGTGCTACTGATAGGTGTTAAACATAAATTATCTACTCTGCCATTAATCTACGATTATACTAAGCACTGGTATTGAATGAGTTAATCCGTTGTAATTGCGGTTTAACTTCCCAGGGTGGTACAGCGAGCAGCACAGTTACTGTGGTTTGAGGGTTAATAGGTGGTTGGTAACTTGTGCTGTTGATTCTACATAGATTTGTGTAGATTGAATTACAACTATACTAGCTCATCTTTGGTGGTGTAAACTTGTAGTAGGTAAAAATGGCAGCATAGTGGAGGTCCGGTGACGTTGTATTTAAAAAGTCTTCTCAAAGAATAAAACTATTAAAAAAAACTTTAGCCTAACTGTTGTAAGTGCAAAGAAACAAACTAGGTACGTAATTATTTGATGCATGTATCGTGATGCTGGCTTAAAAAAGCAGCACTACTATTCATTACCGCGGGTAACATGTGTCGTGATTATCTATCGATAGTAAGAATGCGGTAGGTAAACTATAATTACTTTATTTCCAATACACTTAAAAGGGTATTTAGGAAATGTTTAGCGTAAAACTATTAAACTGTAAATGAACATCTTCTGTTATACCACTTTTAAGAAATTGCATTTAATTTTTCAAATGAAGACTCGAATAAACTAAGTGAATTTATAATCGTTACCAACTAGACGATCTAACTTTTGCTGGCTCTAAATCCAAGTTCAGGTCATGAATTCAAGATTTATTCACTGGGCGCCGGGAGTGTTTTTTTAGCACCGGTTTACCTGTGGCTCTGGGCCAAGCTCCAGATTTATCCTAAATTTACAACCTCAGCGTTTTAACTTTTGTGACGGTAGCCATTTTGCTTTTCGCGTACTAGCTAGTTACGTTACCAACTTTATTACTAACCTACATTCCGTAAATAATAATAAGAACGTACCGAAGGGCCAAATTAAATACAATTAATACGAATCGTTCATAATTTTTTCACGAGCCTGAGTCGCACGCACCGTAGCCGTATTTTTATGAAAATAAGATCGGAAATCTTAATTTCCTTTTGTATGAGAGACGCATGCATTATGGTACGTTCAAAATAGAGAGCGATGGACGCCAAGTAGGAGAACCGCCTAACAGTTTGGTCTTCCAGCACTATGTGGGATTACTAGAGCTCTTTGGAGAGCTTGATTGACATGGAAATAATAGTAATTTCTAAACTTTCTACTTTATTTCCGCCATGTTCTGATAGAGGAACCAGATCAAATCTATTATCAACTAGCGACCCACCCAATGGTTTCACCCGCTGCTCCCGTTTTTATAATGAAACAAACCTTTTTGCAGTAAAAGGTACCTAAAAACCTGCCTCTTGGATCACTAGATCTGCTTACGTTGCGTATATTTAAAGATTTAAGCATACAAAGGGATACGGAAAGCGACTTTATAATATTATACTATGTAGTGATAGATTATTTTTTACAAGTTGATACCTAGTAAAATGCCGAAATCTATTCGCTTACTAAGTAATAGACGCATTTGACATTGATGATTTGAAAAGAATATCGTCGTAGTATATAAGTAAGATGAGCGACTAATTTTAACGAAAGTTAGAGAACGGACCATTCTTTTACCGAACTATTCTCTAGGTAAGGTAAGAAACCTTACCTACCATTTTCCGTTCCTATTACCACCTCTGGCTTTCATCCTCGAAGACAAAAGCGGTTGTTACAATGGGAGTATTAATCTCTTCAGGTTATGCTACTAATGGAACCTCTATTGTTTTTGTTTGTCGGCTAATTCATGTTTTTACGCAAGAGGGTATCGGACGACCTTTAGACAAATCCGGGTGTGGGTAATGTTTTGTATAGCGGCTAAAAATGTATGTGAGATAGCGACCGACCGTAATTTGTACTAACAAGCTTTTTATAGGTTCCGTTGCTTAAGGAAAAAACGGTATCATTATAATATCACTTTGTGGCCCGTAAAAGTTCCAAGAGAAAATAGATAAGTGTACAATCATAAAAAAAATGTTTCAGCTACTATTATTTTAAGTTCACGTGAAATGGTTTGATGTGCATATAACGGAAACCGAAAGCGACTTTGACTCGCATTTGAATTTTTTTTTAATTTAGTATCTTTATTAACGATATGGTATCTCGTAATGTACTTGTGAAACAATAAAACAACAGGAACAGGAACTGGTCTACAAATATGTTTAGAAAATAATGGACTATTGTGACTTTTAAAAATGCTTATCAAAAAAATTACGAACCCAAAAGAAAATTTTATACAAGTTCCTTTATGTAGGTATGCATCTCAGTTTTAGTAACAGGTCTTAAAAAAAGGTGACGAAGCATTCGATATTTTTCAAATGTGATATCTCAACAAAATTGAGATGCCCAGGAGCTATTATTAATGGCCTCCACTTAGGATCGCCTTGCGTCACTTAGGATGATGACCAAACCGGTCTCGACCGCTGGCTCAGATTTGCCTGAGCTTATTTATTTCATAATTTTATAACTTTTTCTATCTATCTATCATTAATATTTAAAAAATATAAAAACCTGTGTAATGTGATCGCCTAACCGCCTGCTTACCGTGATGAGCGTAGCAAATATCCACCAGCTTCGAAGGCTCATGTCCAGCTGTGGACTGGGTTATTCTCACCGGAACAACCCATAGAAAAACTTTAATAAATGTTAAGGATACCAAATTTTAAAACACTTCCCGTGTTAAGTATACAATTATTGAAACTTGCAAAATTTTCAAGCGCGGGCAGGATTTGTTACTGGCATTAAAATACACTTGCAAAATTGGCGGGCAAGGAATGAGCTGCGTTAGCCCAGATGGAAGAGGCGTCGCCACTAGTAATGCGAAAGTCGCAGGTTCAAATCCTGCCCGCGCTTGAAAATTTTGCAAGTTTCCAATAAATGTTAAGGATCTGTTAACGAAGTTCTCCGCTTCTTGCGTGGAGATCACGCCTCGGCAAGCGAAGCGTTAGACGTCCTCTAACCAGCTGATAGCGACTGGATGGCGAAAATGAGAAATCGTGCCTAATGCATGACATACTCTGGGTGGATCCTACGTCTAGCAGTAGTCTGCTAAAGGCTGATAACTGAAGGCGAATGCTTATGTCTTCATCATATTAATAGGTACATCACGTATAAAAGGTAGTAAGGCAGTGGGCACATACATGAAACAAAATACCTCGCTTATTTCCCTACTACAAAGTCAGTAAATGATTGCACACGTAAACTTGGATCCCCGAAACTGTCACAATGTAACCACGTTCCGACAAGAATTCATTTCTCATACTAGCTTCCTGAAACCACGTATGACACTGAAAAATTGTTTGTAAAGAAAAAGATCTACTAGTTCATGGCGGTGCGCGGGCAGAATACAAAGGAGCCGCAATCAAACCCATCTTGGTTGGTAAACTGTAACTTTGTTAATAGTGTTGGGACCATTTTGTGACTATTTCAAAATGTTCAATCGTTCTGACCTCAAATTGATGGCATTTACCTGTACGCTCGCGGACATAATAAAGTTACTCCAAAGCACAAAATGCTAGTTGCTATTGGAAAACGCCTGGACATTCTATATTGATAACTAGCGCGCAAGCTAACTCAGAACAGTTGCAAATTCAGGAAATGTGTGGAAATACAAAGAAATATCAGAAAACTGAATATTCTTGCCGACTGATAGCCATTAGTTAATTAGATTAAGGTGTTATTCAAGCGGCAAGCAAAATTTTGATAACTTCGATCAGGTAAGTGTAAGAGATGCTTCAGTACATTATCAACAAAAACACTTGGCGTGCTAGCGGCTTCTTCGCGCATCGAATTAAACTAGCTATTATAGCAATGCTATTGCTGCTACTGCTGATTATTAAGCATGTTCAGAAATTAGTTGCGTTGAACATTTGAACACGTACAATTTTGTGGTAAAACTATCGATAATGCAGCTACACTGCTCGCAACTTGGTCCCACACTTTGTACTTTGTAAAGCAGTTTGTTTTTCTTTGTAACTCGGCAGCTGCAGCAAAGTTGTGTATAGTTCTGTTCTCTGCTAGTGTTATGATGTATTTGTGTTTTGAAAGTTCCTAATGGATTCTTACCTCAAGATTTTACGGTAAACAAACTTTCGAAAATTTTTCTTTATAGAATAGAGAAGATTCAGGATCAGAATTGTAGGAAGAAATACTCAGAAATTATGTTTCTATTTAAAACGAAATTTTGTTTCCTTGCATTTAAACAAAATAGTTTGACATTTAACATTGAAATGAAATTAAATACCTACCTGCTCGAAGGTATAAAATATAAATATATAAATTACATAAAACCCTGTTGCTTTTTGAGTTCTGACGATTCTTATAAAGCAATGATAGTAACGTGAAATGAATCAATGTATTTTCCATGCACTGTTATGTACTGGGAACTCATTTGAATCACTGTGGTTACAGCCATTGATTCATATTTCATATTGATTTATTTGCATTCATGTACAATAATGATTAAATAAAGGTCTTAAAATTAGTTTAAGTGATAGTACATAAACCCCGTAGGGGCACCACAAATTACAATAGGTTAAATTAAATCACATGAACATTAAATTAATTACAAAATGACATTGAATTAAATACATCAAACTAATTAATTATAATGATAATGATATACACACTCTCAACGTAAATGTAGATGATTGAATGACCAAATATCACATTATTCGTTGGTTGCATTTCTGTTCAGTGTTAGTCAAGTCAATTGTTTTTTCAGCTATGGCGGCTATGGCTGCAACTTCTTGCCTCCAATATGTGATATTCAGCGTTGGTCAAACAAAATCCCCCCCCCCCCCCCCCCAGCCCTTTCTGCACCCATGCTCGCTAAAACTGGTGTCAGTCCCCTGGAAATAGGAAAAAAGTATAGACTTGTAGTACCGGTTGACCGAGTCTAATCAGTATGTTTTATTCTTAACACCATCTATTGATGGTTAATTGAACAAAAAACGTGCTCGAAACCTAAAACTTGAATTTAACTTTATTTTTTATTTTTTTAGCATGTAAATACAACTTCTATGCCTAAACATTTGCCCTTTCCTTAACCTCCTCTTTTTACCCATCATTTGGAGAACTACGCCATCATAATGTAATACACTAACGCATTGATAGTAAATAAATAGAGGTATAATTTAACATTCTTCTTGTGAACCATTTTTAAAGGCTATGTAGTGATAAGAATCTAAATTTACTGGACTATGATTGTTCTGTTCCCCTTTAGTGGAATTTCCCGCGTTTCACGCAAATTAAACTATTCAATCGTTTGATTCCGCTTTACAAATATTTTGACGAGCGCATTTGCGGTAGGCTCTATTGTAACGGGCCATAAAATAACATCGAATTGGTAGTTCTTATTTAACATTATATAGTTATACGCTTAGTTATACGCTTTTATATACAGGTTGTAAGGGAAAGCATTCCTAATACTCGTAATCTGCATTCAGACCATGAAGCTGAACAACTTCCGATAAAAATATTTCAGGAAACGTAAAAAAAATGACTTTCCATAGTTATTGCAGTCAGCTGATTATGATATTGTATGGGAGGTCGTTTTATTGTCGTTTCCTAATAATAATATATCCTTTATTGTAACGAAACAAGTAAACATACAGTTGAAACTTAAAATTAAAACAACAGGCGAGCTTATCTCTTTCAGAGATCTCTTCCAGCCAACCTAGCGGGGGTGAAAGATGGGAATACACGGGAACAGATACAAAGAATAAATAAAAGTTCAATGTTAACATATGTTTTAAGGCGAGTGTACCCGTCAACGACCTTTTCAGTGGCGCCGCTTCACAAAAATAATATTTTCTGTTTATACGAACTATCTATCAAAATATCCGTTGCCCAAGATTTTAGTTTTATTTTTATGTAAAATATGAACTGGCAAACTCAATTAAATATTCGCTGTAATTAATACTAAAACTAGCCGTTTTAAGGTATTATTTTCGATAACTTTAATTGCAGCGGATATCATTTCTTTGAGTTTGCAGGTTTTAATTTTACTTAAGGATAGGTAATAATAAAAACTTGGGCAACGGAAATTATTTTATATTATTTGTATTAAGAAAAAATATGTATTTTGTAAAGTGGCGCCACTGTTGAGGTCGTTGACGGTTACACTCGCCTTAAGGTGGTTTGAGAGCTAGTGGCGCCCCTAAACAAGAAAAAATTCCCGGGCTGGACACGCCAGTCATCTCTCATTGCCGCGAATTGATACGTTGGTGTACAGATGACTGGCGTTTCCATCCAGCAAAGGATTTTTTCCTGTTTGGGGGCGCCACTGGGCTCTCGAACCACCATAATACATATTTTCTATTAAAAAAATTCTAATAAAAACTTGGGCAACGGATATTCTGATATATTGCTTGCATAAAGAGATTTTTTTTGTGAAGTGGCGCCACTGTCGAGGTCGGTCACGGGTACACTCGCCTTAAGTATAAAAATAAGTCAAAAAACTGGAAGGTTTCGTTTCAATTTATTTTTTATAGCACAGTCCTTCAATTACAATTGTAATGAAGGAATTAGAATCGTTTAAAATAACGAGTGCCATTAAACTGATTGTTATCCAACTTTTAATGATGATTGTAAAAAAAACTTGGTTCTCCTTTCCATTAATAATTAAGTGTTAAAACTATGAGGGCCATTATGTAAGTAATTAATCCAAAAGAATATTACGAACTTAAAAATTCAAGAGTAATCTTAGTTGAAAATGATAATTCAGATATATTTGTCGGCAATAAGACCACATTCTTAAACTGCAATAAAGAAAATTCTTGCTTTCTTACCAATACATTCAGGTACAGGATCTATGAAATTTAACTGTAACTAATAATAGTAATATGACGTTTCAGTAAAAATATGACCCTAATTTATTTTATCATTGTTGTATCCTACTTGCCTCCTTTTTAAGCTATGCCAGTGGGTTCCGCCTCGGTTAGGCGGTTCTCACACTTGTCGTCGGACCGCTGTTGCGTATTTTTAAGTACCGTCAAGCTTGCATTTGCCACACGGAAAAAGATTACGAATTCCGATTTTATTCCTATTCGAATATGGCTACGATGCGTTCACAGTGCGTAATGTCTGTCACGTCGTTTGACTGACGCATCTGTAAACGCACCGTTGCTCTATTTGTATGGGAATAAGATCGTAATTCGCAATTTATTTTCGCCTGACAGACGCATGTTTTAGGGTGTGTGAAGAAAACGTTGGACGACAAGTGGGAGAGTGGATATGACCCAACATTCCGTAGGCTTTCCGGGTAGTAGATTCGATTTCCGTGGGAGTATAAATGTTTTGATATCTTCCATGTTTGATTGGGATATGTTTGTGGGCAGTAATCTCGGGATCCTTAATTAGAAATAGAATTAATTGTGGTATCGTATTCGATTTAGGAGTATGTGTGTGTAAGTAAATACTGCGTGATCTATGTTGTTTGTATCTAGGTTATCGATAATCTCCATAAGAAGGCACTGAATAGATAATTAATTGATAATTTTCAACACACGCTACTTTCCACTGGCGGGGGCGCTAAAGTCCCTTATTTGTTCCCCATTTTGGGAACTACCGGCATGTATCGAGTACATTTAGTCCGATCCGTTCTTACCAGAACAACTCCTAAGCCCTATGGGGCGCGATTCTTTGAACAACCACACAAGTTTCTGAGCCCTAGCTAGTCTGGTGAACATTTCGAAACCCCAGGGCTAAAATCAAACAGACCAGTCTTTAAAATAAACACGCTACTTTGTACTTAAATTTATCGCGTATCAGACATACAAACCGGGTTGAACTGAGATCCTTAAACTTTTTTAAGTCGCCTGAAAAGCGGGTAAACTATTCAAAAATGTCGAAATGGCACGAAGGCGCCAAAATGATACGAAAGGTGAAGTAGGTAATTGAATAGAATGAACCAGACTGCGGTCAGACCCGACTGCATTTGCAGTTCATTCTACCAGAACTACCCATTCAGTTTAAAGTTTACTCAAGTTTAATCTAAGTACTTGAGCTTAACTGCAGATTGTTAGGTCAAAAACACTAGTTCTATTACTATTCATAAAGTTTTAAATGTATGAACCTATTGAGCATGGTGATAAAAAAAAGCTATAGGTAGGTACTATTGTTCATGAGGACATTGAGTAAGTATTATTACTGCCCGTTCTCTATTCTGATGAATATTCTATTTTATCTGACCGCCTCTCTACTCTACACCCTTATTATTATAATGTTCGTTTATATTAACATTGCAATTACAACAAAAAATGCAAGTTGGACTTGCCCACCGAAGGTTCTGTAACATGCACATCAAGCCCTTTCAAACGATACCCCACTTGAAACACTAGCGTTAATTGAAAAATAAGTAGTGTTTCTCCCCCCTAAAAAAACATTTTGGGTTTTCCCCTAAACAAGTACTTCAAAACAAAGGTATTTGCGATAGTTTTCAGTCTACGGAAAGTACCATGTGCATTGATTTTCTTGAGAGTGTTAAAAACACGTGTTATTAACTGATTACAGCTACAAGCTCGATATATTTACATGTTCCTGAGTTCGTGACAGACGGATACACAGGAATTTCCGTTATTTTTCTTTTAAAATGTGGAATATTTGTATGCATGATAAAATATTTTACAGACTTATTTATTCATTTATTTTGTTAAATTTATTTAGTATTGCCTATTTGCCCCAAAAGTTTAAATTCTCTCACAAGACATGGGTTGGCTGGAAGAGATCTCTTCTTTAGAGATAAGCTCGCCTTTGCGACAAAAATTATATATATATTTTTTCTGTGTATTTTGTGCAATAAAGAATATAATAATAATAACCCTAAAAAGGAAAAACCATCCATCAAATTGGATAAGGTGCTATTTTACTCATTTTCACTTCGTCTTCCTTTCCTTTCCGTGTGGGACACCGAGTCGTCCAATAACCCGATGAATCTTGGTGTCAGAGTATTTCAACCGCCCACTACTGTTAGTAAACTTTTGAAATGGCTGTCTAAGTACAATTTTCACTTCTAAATTCATTGCAATAGTTTGGTAAAACTTTTTCCCAATGCAACAACTTTGCCGTGTTGATGGTTTTCAAAGCTTATTACCTACTTTAAAGCTATAGGTTGCTATAAATATACCACAGATGCTGGTTATTGACCTTAAAAAAGGGTTAACCGTTATTTATTCAGTAAACTTTTTGTTGATTTATCAAAGAACAATATCTCCCAACAAAAATAGGGGCGTTTGTGTAGTGGTACCTCGTTTTGTGTATCTTTTACGTTAAAATGAAATAGACGGGCAAAAACCGTGAGCTTAAAATAAAGAGTGTTACTTGTTCATTATCATTACTAACTATTGGTTTACTGAGCTGTTATTTTGTCGAATAAGGCTGTTCTCACACATGTCACTCGTCGCTGCGTATTTTTAAAGCACCGTTACGTATGCGTCTGCCAGACGAACGGAAATTTCAAATTACGATCTTATTCGCATACAAATACGGCTACGGTGCGTTTACCATGCGTTACAATACGTAACGGATGTGTCTGTCAAGTGAAATAATTTTGGAATTCGCAATGGGGAACCTTCATGGGTTTTCCTGCATATTAATGAAAACCACACCGAAAAATAACGTACTAACAAATAACAAAGCGCGCAAAAAGAGGATAGATTCGGAAAAAACAGTTACTTTTTATGTCTCTTGGCTTTAACATCTAGTAACGTAGTCAGTTCAACGCTTACAGAGTTCTTGGAATACTAAACTATTTTTTATTCTCAAAAATTAAATTTCCTATAGACACTGAAAGACGCATGCTTACAGGTGCATTGAAAATACACAGCGACGTGCGACAAGTGGGAAAACGACCCTAGAATTTTTAATGCCACAAATATAAAACTTCTTGATCACTCTCTACTATTATCCAATATTAAGTAAAATAACTGTCGTGTATCAACATAACATCGGCACTTTTTCCAGCGCTTTAAGCTACATAATGTCATATATACATACATAAAATATTACGCCTATATCGCATGCGGGTTAGAAGAACTTTTACGCCACGTCTGAGAAACATTTGAGGGTCATTAAAAAATTGTGTATTGCCTGAGTGACAGGCTGACGCCCATCGCCTAAAATCGCAATACACATGTAACCCTCGAGTCCCTTAGTCGCCTCTTACGACACCTATGAAAAAGAAAGGATCGATGCTGTAGCGACCTCTGGGAGCTACAACAAGAAGCTCACTCAAAGTGGTTCACGAGCACGCAAGTCGCAACAGAAGTTCCAACATAGCTGCAAGATGGCGCCACGTGACAGAACAAAGAGCCTGAAACGCGGTATCGAAGTGTTTCACCGCGCAACGCATATATACAACTTCCAATTCTATCCAAGTGGACCAGTCGGTCCCCTGGCCACAACACCCGGCCAGGCGGGTAGCTACCCTTTTCTTGACTCCACATGGAACCCTCCATTCTGCCTATTGGCATCACTCCTGTCACCCGCCATAATGCTTTCTATGATAAAGCTACATACAACTATGTCAGAGGCCCACTACTAGTAGAAGTCGGTTGAAAATATCTGACACTAGGGTTCATCGGGTCGTTGGGCGATTCGGTGTCTCACACGCAAAGAAGGAGTAGAAGGGGATCAAGTCAAACTGGTTTTTTATACAATTATGAAGAATAACCAGTTTATGTTGTTAAATTAAACAAGCACTCATGCTACTAACGATGTTTTTAAAAGACTGTTATTTTAATTTCCTTATTCTAGGTCCGTTTTTTTTATTAAAGTGTTCAAGCAATTCCTCTTAACTTGAGACTGTCTCAAAGGCTTACTAACTTTGCTTACAGCTAGTTTGCTACTCTGTATTTTTAGCCACTAAGTAAACTGTGACCAAAGATCTTATAATTTATAAATACGACAGTCGACACGCCATTGTTGTAAAATATAAATTGAAAAAGAATGCTAAGAATAACAATGAGTGAAAAAGCCCATAAAACTGAACGAATTTACGTTTTTTTTACTTCGTCCGACAAGGTCTGCTAACTAACACGTCCTTTACGGCGTGTTAGCGACAGCCCTCCGAATACTGATAGGGAGGTGCATTCAGACCATGAAACTGACCAACTTTCCCCTAGAAACATATGTCAGGAAACGATAAAAACAATTCGACCTCCCTTACAAAATCACTTTCAGCTGACTGCATATAATTAATACTAGCTTTTACCCGCGACTTCGTCCGCGTTCGAAAGTTTTTTTAGGCACAGGTTCTAAAGTAGATATGTATATTCATAGTAAGTATGACAGCAATATTAGAACAGTTCTTATCACTACTATTTAAGGATGACTTGCTTGCTTTTGTTGTTAAAGGGACAATTCAAAATTTGCTATCCGGTGTACTGCCCTGAGAGATCAATATTTATAACCATTGAATACAAAAGTCAGTAGATAACAAAAAAATCCTCGGTAAAAAGTTGCCAATGTCCTTTCTCATCTTATTCTCATCATACTGAACAACGTTTGTTTTGGAGCCATTTCTGTATCTCTAAAAGTTTAGGTGGGCTCCTGATGGTACACCTGGCGGTCTACATAAGGTACTCCAGATCCTCAATATCCTTGTGAAAATAAGCAGCCCATCATACTGAACAACTTTTGTTTTAAAACCATGCCTGTATCTCAAATAGTTTAGGTGGGCTCCTGATGGTACACCTGGTGATGTACATAAGGTACTCTAGATCCTCAATGTCCTTGTGTAAAGAAGCGGCCCATCATACTGAACAACTTTTGTTTTAGAACGATGCCTGTATTTCTAATAGTTAAGGTGGGCTCCTGATGGTACACCTGGTGGTCTATATGAGGTACTCCAGATCATTAATATCCTTGTGAAAAGAAGCAGCTCATCATACTGAACAACTTTTGTTTCAGAACCATGCCTGTATCTCTAATAGTTTAGCTGGGCTCCTGATGGTACACCTGGTGGTCTACATAAGGTACTCCAGATCCTTAATGTCCTTGTGAAAAGAATCGGCCCATCATACTGAACAACTTTTGTCTTGGAACCATGCCTGTATCTCTAATAGTTGCTGGGCTCCTGGTGGTACACCTGGTGGTCTACATCTGTACTCCAGACCCTCGAACGGTGATAAAACGTAGCCTATGTCCGTTCTTGGTATGCTAGCAATCTCTGTGCCAAGTTTCATGAAGATCGGTTCAGCGGTTTGGCCGTGAAAGTGTAGCAGACAGACAGACAGACAGACATACAGACAGACAGACAGAGTTACTTTCGCATTTATAATATTAGTGTGGATGAAGTAATTTTTTTTAATGTTTCCTGAAATATATTTTTATGGGAAGTTCCATGCTCGGAATGCACCCTATCAGTTTTCGGAGGGCTGTCCCTTACACCCTGTTTTTTCAATATTTTGCCTATACCGGGTAGGCATGACGTTACAGCTAGGTTTTTATTTGTCTTTCTTTAATTTTCTTTATAAGCAAGTCGTGTCTAGTAAAGATTTTTATGTCATTGTATAAAGCAAACCGGAAACGAATTTGTTGAGCTCAAGATTCTGACTATCGTCACAAGTTTCAAAGACGATATTTGAAGTGTATTTCTTAATAAGCTGGTCTTGGACGACGCTTTTTGACCAATATTTATTTAAAAATCAACTATTTTGTATGACCTATTTGAAACAAATTGATATGTTAACTATAGTATCATAGAAATTCATACAGAAGGTTCGGAATCAAATCCCGTCCGTGGCCAAATATCGTAGCTGTGTGAGTTCTTTTATTTTTTGAATCAACAAAAAAGCCAAATGAAATTATCTCTGCTGAGGAGAATAAATTATGCGCATGGCGGTTCAGAGAGAATGACGCAATAAAGATGATGCCAATTTTGTCTAGAAGTGGGCGAGTAACGGCTACATACTTTTAGTTAGGCTGCCAAAAATTCCATAAAAATAACTTTTTTATGGGATATTGCCACATTGTGTTGCGGATCACGTCTTGAATTGGCTCAGGTCACATTAATAATAAGACCTAGTTTATCCGAGGCTTCTTATTAGGCGTTTTTTAGGCTCTAGACGTGACAAAAATAAAAATAATATAAACTAAGAAACAACGGATACAAAATAATTTACACGGTCAAAAATTGAAACCAACGCTTTAGGTATCAATCTTTTTATGCCTGTATCGCTACTTTCCTAAAACGCGATAAATCCAAATTTCTACAAACCTGATTTAGTCACTTTAGACGTTAGTTTCACCAAGCCCAAACCTTTTCATTCTGATGTATCATTGGAAACAATCCGAAATTCAGTGACGTAACTAAAACTTGGCCTGATGGCGTAGCGGATAATACTCCTGCCTGCTAGCCTGCCTGAGGGTCGTGGGATCGATCCCACAAGACACAAATTTTGTGATATTTCTAGGTACAATATGTATTTATTAAAAAAAATTTTTTATATAGTTTATTTACTTCCCATAGTAGCTTGTACAGCTATGCTTAGTTTGGGGCTAGATGGCGTTGTGTGAATTGCTCAGGATATTTACTTTGCTTAACAGATGTATTTTTGCAGATGTGTTGCGAAGTTAAGGCAAACCATTTGCGGAAAGTAAAATTATTAGATGTATACTAATTTTGGTAAATAATGGTCATACAAAAGTCTACCAACACAAACACATTGGATTAAAGATCAAAGTTGCCTATTTTATTGAATCAGTCAACTAATAATAGTAGATCCAAGATCTTTTATTTATATTAATTGTTTCATTCAGAGGCTCTCCATGTGCCTCCATCCAATCGCGTGTTTGCTAGCAGCACACATCGCAACCTCTGTTTACACATGTGATTGGACCGCGTCTCGGGGGACATTGACAATTTGTGGATAGGTTTCAACAGTTGACACTCTTATTTATGGATCACTGCGTCAACGAACGATCCAATGAACCGAGGTGACACTGAGGTGATAGCGTCACATAATTGATGTTGGCTTTGGATGAAATAGTGATCTAAACCGAAATAAGACCGGCGAGTGTTAAGAAACATAGGTCGAAATATGAAAAAGAAATATACGTCCCATACAAAATATACCACCAATAAACCAACCAAGTCAATTTGAACAGGTAATTTTTTTTTCATATTTCGACCTCTGTTCCTTGGATCAATTCGATTCGATTAAACTTTACCCTTTATGTCACTAGTTAAACTTTACCCTTTATTATAAGGTCCTATTAAATTTAATGCAAACATTTTTAGGGTGACTTTTACTTGTGCAACTGAACAACTTTCCCCTAGGTACATAGATTGAAATAATAAAAAAGCAACCAAGATCACGTCCAAGTAGGTACATAATGAGTAAGTACACAAGAGAAAACAAAATCTAGATAAAATATTCAAATAAAAACAATGAATACAATGTAATTTTCCTCGTTTCTCTCGTCGTCTTGGTCTTAAGGCGAACTCGTTATACATTCATGAGCTCTTTGACACTAGGTACTTATCTTATTTTTTGTTTTCTTAAATCACCGAAATCAGCCTGCGGTATTCTGCTATGTCTTCTGAAAAACCAACTCTATGATAAAGCAAGAAATGTAGCCAGCTGTTTTACACTTCCTTTCATCATCTGCCTGCCCTTATTCCAATTTATTTGAGATCGGCGCAACATGTTTTTTTCTTCCATTCATCTCTATCAGCTGTCAAATTTTGCTTCATATCATATTTTATTTCTATTCTACATCTATCCACGTTCATATTCAATACTTTTTTTGTCATATGATTTTCATCCCTCCTGCCCATACCACGATAAACGACTACTCCTCATCTTTTCTGTAACTGGCGCTACTTTCAAACTTCCTCTAATACACTCGATCCTTATTTTATCTTTTCTTGTCACACCGCACATCCATTTAATGCAATCTCATTTCAGATATACTTCCTTTGTGGCTAACATTTTCTATGGGATTGTTCATTCTCTGAGATAGGTACTTTATAAATACCAATTATTATTTCTTTAAAACCTTTTAGGAGGAAACATAGGGGGTAGTTAATAGATTCTTTCACATATGGTAAGTAAGTTTTAGGAAGGAATTGGAGCTCTCATACAAATTGTGACAGCTGACAAGTATATTTAAGTTTTCTTTCCATATTTCAACTAATGTTATGGAACGCAAGTTATTCCACCCGTTATTTCGTTTAATTTTATACAATCTGTTTTAAAGTTCTTATCAACACAGTTTTTACAATACAATACATTATTGCCTCTATTAGTAGAATAGAAAAAAAAACATCGTACAAATCTACCGTTTGATTTGGTTCTTGGAATTAAATTTTTATTCAATCTCAATTTAGTCTGAACGGCGATCAGGGAAGGAAAATATTTATTTCATTCTGTTAAATAACATTGATTGATTATGAACAAAATAATTTAAATACAGAATTTTTATACACTTTGACGAGTTAGGTATACAAATCTCCTCTTTAGGTTCTCCTATTTGTCGTCTGTCATTGTATATTTGTTACGCAGCAAAACGCATGCGTCTGTCAGATAAAGGAAATTGCGAATTCCGATCTTATTCCAATATAAATACGGCGACGGTGTGTTTACGGTGCGTAACGGTGTGTAACGGATGCGTCTGTCAAATCGTCAGATTCTGATCTTATTCCCATACAAATACGGCTACGATGCGTTTACGGTGCGTAACGGATGCGTCTGTCAAGTCGTTTCACGGACGCATCCTTAAACGCACTGCAAACGCTTCGTAGCCGTATTTGTATAGGAATAAGATGGGTATTCGCATTTTTCTTTCGTCTGATAGGCGCATGCATTACGGTGCGATAAAAATACGCATCGACGGATGACAAGTGGGACAACCACATCAGAAAACCTACAAAATTCAGGCAGGATTTGAACAGGCTTAAATCTTGCTTGCGGTAGGAAACGATGTATGTTTCCTAATATTATGAAAACAATATAAGTTGTACTAACCTTATTAAGGCTTGTCCTTAAAGTAAAGCGTTGAAAAGCTGCTATAAACCCTTTCGCGGTAAGATCTGTCCTCAGCTCTATGTGAATCGCACGAGGCACAGGATCGAGATATGTGTAGGAAGGGGAGGGAGGCCTTTGCCCAGCAGTGGGATCCCGACGCTATAAGCAAAAGAAGAACAAAACCTAATTAAACGTATCTTAAATGAGTAATAAAGTAAGGTGTATACGCTACATTATTTACCATTGCACTGTTCTTAGTTTTATTGTGCATCTAAGAATCTTCACGTATATCATTGTAAAAATACAAAAACATAAAGTGCATAAAAATATGAAATTACTTTCTTTATTTCATCTGATTTCTTAGAAACTGTTTTCAAAACATTGCTTTTTGCTTCTGATTTCAAAAGTACTCAAGACTAATAAAATCAATTTCAAAAACAATAACGTCTTCCAGTAATCCAAAGTTTCATTAAAGATTAATCACAGGCCCAGGTCCAATTTATTTAGCTTTGCAATACTTCAGATACGATTTGTGGCAACAATCTTTCTTTTGCCGACCTCATCACAGTATAAAAGAGGTGCAGTAAGATTTTGCTTGATTTATGCACTGCTTGTGTAGTGTTTTAGTCAGAGCTACAGGCTCTTAGTTCAAAGTTGTAATTTTAATTCTCACGAAGATATAATAAATACATTACATTGATAAAATATAAAGAACCTTTTTTGTGAGTTTGTTTTCTTCCCAATTATAATATTACTAGCTCTTACCCGCGACTTCGTCCACGTTAGATAGTTTTTTTAGGTAGAAGTTCTAAAGTAGGTATGTGTATTCATAGTAAGTGTGACAGTGATATTAGAACAGTTCTTATCTCTACTGTTTAAAGATGACTTGCTTGCTTCTGTTGTTAAAGGGACAATTCAAAATTTGCTATCCGGCCTGAGAAATCAATATTTATAACCATTGAATACAAAAGTCAGTAGATATCAGAGAACTTACTCCAGAGGTGCCGATTTGAGCACACTAAAATAGTCAGCATAAGTAGATTAGACAGATAAAAAGGTAATTTAAGTTACTGTAATACATTTTTATACCTCTATACCACATTTTTTGTTTTTCTGTCCTCGGTAAAAAAGGCAATGTCCTTTCTCAACTTATTCCCATCACACTGAACAACTTTTTGTTCTGGAACCATTTCTGTATCTCGAATAGTTTAGGTGGGCTCCTGATGGTAGACCTGGTGTTCTACATAAGGTACTTCAGATCCTCAATGTCCTTGTTAAAAGAAGCGGCCCATCATACTGAACAACTTTTGTATTGGAACGATGCCTGTATCTCTAATAGTTTAGCTGGGCTCCTGGTGGTACACCTGGTGGCCTAGATAAGGTACTCCAGAGCCCCAATGTCCTTATGAAAAGAATTGGCCTATCATACTGAACAAATTTTGTTCTGGAACCATTTCTGTATCTCGAATAGTTTAGGTGGGCTCCTGATGGTAGACCTGGTGTTCTACATAAGGTACTCCAGATCCTCAATGTCCTTGTTAAAAGAAGCGGCCCATCATACTGAACAACTTTTGTATTGGAACGATGCCTGTATCTCTAATAGTTTAGCTGGGCTCCTGGTGGTACACCTGGTGGTCTACATAAGGTACTCCAGAGCCCCAATGTCCTTGTGCAAAGAATTGGCCTATAAAACTGAACAACTTTTGTTTTGGAACCATTTCTGTATCTTCAATAGTTTAGGGGGGCTGCTGGTGGTAGACCTGGTGGTCTACATAGGGTACTCCAGATCCCCAATGTCCTTGTGAAAAGATGCGGCCCATCATACTGAACAACTTTTGTTCTGGAACCATTTCTGTATCTCCAATAGTTTAGGTGGGCTGCTGATGGTAGACCTGGTGGTCTACATAGGGTATTCCAGATCCTCAATGTCCTTGTGAAAAGAAGCGGCCCATCATACTGAACAACTTTTGTTTTGGAACCATGCCCGTATCTATAATAGTTTAGCTGGGCTCCTGGTGGTATACCTGGTGGTCTACATAAAGTACTCCAGAGCCCTAATGTCCTTGTGAAAAGAATTGGCCCATCATACTGAACAACTTTTGTTTTGGAACCATTTCTGTATCCCCAATAGTTTAGGTGGGCTGCTGATGGTAGACCTGGTGGTCTACATAGGGTATTCCAGATCCTCAGTGTCCTTGTGAAAAGAAGCGGCCCATCATACTGAACAACTTTTGTTTTGGAACCATGCCTGTATCTCTAATAGTTTAGCTGGGTTCCTGGTGGTACACCTGGTGGTCTACATAAGGTACTCCAGATCCCCAATGTCCTTGTGAAAAGAATTGGCCTATCATACTGAACAACTTTTGTTTTGGAACCATTTCTGTATCCCCAATAGTTTAGGTGGGCTGCTGATGGTAGACCTGGTGGTCTACATAGGGTATTCCAGATCCTCAGTGTCCTTGTGAAAAGAAGCGGCCCATCATACTGTACAACTTTTGTTTTGGAACCATGCCTGTATCTCTAATAGTTTAGCTGGGTTCCTGGTGGTACACCTGGTGGTCTACATAAGGTACTCCAGATCCCTAATGTCCTTGTGAAAAGAATTGGCCTATCATACTGAATAACTTTTGTTTTGGAACCATTTCTGTATCTCCAATAGTTTAGGTGGGCTGCTGGTGGTAGACCTGGTGGTCTTCATAGGGTACTCCAGATCCCCAATGTCCTTGTGAAAAGATGCGGCCCATCATACTGAACAACTTTTGTTCTGGAACCATTTCTGTATCTCCAATAGTTTAGGGGGGCTGCTGATGGTAGACCTGGTGGTCTACATCTATACTCCTGACCCTCGAATGGTGATAAAAAGTAGCCTATGTCCGTTCTCGGTATGCTAGCAATCTCTGTGCCAAGTTTCATAAAAATCGGTTCAGCGGTTTGGCCGTGAAAGCGTAGCAGACAGACAGACAGACAGACAGAGTTACTTTCGCATTTATAATATTAGTGTGGATTAGTGTGGATGATAAGGAAATTGTATGCTTTTTATTGATTGAAATGTCATTTTAATTAATACAACGACTTTTTGATATTTTTTAAACATGAAACAGAAAAAAAACCATTTGATGTACTTGTACTAACGCTACGTTAGAATTATAGCCGGTAATGGCACTTATTA
Organism: Tuta absoluta; assembly: GCA_027580185.1. Taxonomy (NCBI): domain Eukaryota; kingdom Metazoa; phylum Arthropoda; class Insecta; order Lepidoptera; family Gelechiidae; genus Tuta; species Tuta absoluta. The sequence continues at coordinate 9,183,248 of JAQAHW010000009.1, forward strand.
TGAAATGTTGTTCTGTATGTTGCGTATACTATGACAGTAGGTACACAGTGCCTATATAATGGGACAGGCAATCATTCGGCCAACAATGCCTATTGTACTGTATGTACTTCATATTTTCAGGGGTCAACCGACATTCATTGGGACTAGATTGGGATGTGGGTTGACAAAGTTATACGGGTATTTTATGCGATATGATGATAGGCCGGATTATCTACGTGGTCATTTAGTGTAGGCATTTGTAAAGGTAAGGATTTTGTTGGTATTGTAGTAGAAATATGTTTTACATACATATATCAATATGATCCCTTGCGGGTTAGGCAGAGCGTAAACGGCCGTAAAAAACGGACATTTATGCCACGTCTGACAACCAATAAGTCGTATTTGACAGCTGTCGTCTCCATACTTAAAGAGATGTCAACAAAGGAAAATGGACTCTCTGCCATAGTATTATCACGAATCTGACAGCTGTCAAATACGACTTATTGGAACGGCGGTACTTAAGTTATTTATTTATCTCGTAAACTGAACAGCACATATTAGCCTCCAAATATACGTTACTATTTAGATTTGCCGTGTGATGCCGGCTTAGAATAGCATCACCCCATTTCTTTCCCGTGGGAGTCGTAAGAGGCGACTAAGGGACTCGAGGGTGTGTATTGCAATTTTAGGCGATGGGCTAACAACCTGTCACTATAGCGATACACAATATTCCGAATAACCCTCAAACATTTGTCAGACGTGGTGTAAATGGCCGTTTTTTGCGGCTGTTTACGCTCTGCCTACCCCGCAAGGGATTATAGGCGTGATATGTGTGTGTGTGTATTTAGGCATTAATCATTTTTATTTGAAATAGATTCATTTTTGTCCTGTGATCTAGACTATAGTCAAGACCAATAAAAATATGGATAAAGTGCCAGGTTTCCTTGCCTTCTATATCAGTCTTAAAACCAGAAAATTACTACTCCCAGACCAGTTTCAAAACTAAATGACACTATATAGCGCGATTGCACTCACTACCCTGTCAGGCATTCCAAATGTATTTATTCAACAAGAAACTTCCCAGCTTCTATAATATTCAAAAAAAATTTTCTAGACATGTTTCTCAAAAAGTGAGGTGAGTAATTAAAATAAATACCTACCTATATTATGATAATTTATTTTTAATATTAAAAATTGTTCCGAATCCAATTAGGTAGGGAGTAGATACGTATTAAGGCCGAAAAATAATGTTTAAGTACTTGTTACCTCAGAATGAGTCCATAACTTTATGAAATGTTTTTTTTACGTGTGGGAACACCCAGTTGCCCCGACGCACTCTGAACTGAAGTTAGAGTTTATCAATCGCCTATTGCTACTAGTAGGCCACTGACATGATTGTGTAAAAACCACCGTCTAAGTAATCATAGACAGCACCGGGACCGACGCCTTAACGTGCCCTCCGAAGCTCGGAACCATCTTCCTTACGGACAATCAAGTGGTTCAGCCTGTAATGTCCTAACCAGACTGGAAACAAATTCACAACGTGATGATAGCCCCACCGGGAATCGAAGCCGGAACCTTTGCGCCACAGGCAGTCGCATTACCACTGCGCCACATCGGCCATCGAAATAAAATGGTGATTAACTACATTTCGCATGCAGGTAATATTATTTTCTAGGAGAGTGCTCTAAAAACTTTTATATCTAGGTATCAATGTCTATTAAAGATGCTCGTTATTACACCAAGAGCTACAGCAATATCTCACACAAATTTGCTCCTATCTGCGGTATCTTCGCAGACAAAATGACCACATTTTACATGCGCCTGAAAAGCGTGTAAGTTATTGAGGACATTTTTCTTCCAGCGTATCTGTTCGCAGTATCGAGTGGGAGGGCAAATATCTACATTATAATAATATAGCGGTTATTTGAGAATAAAGATGTTTTTGGGTTAAGGGGCTTTTTATAAGGAGGTTTATAGCTCTATATGCCTAAGGGGCTTTTGACACTATGAATAAGGAGGTTTATAGCTCTATATGCGTTGTTATGCCGGCTCAGAATAGCATCACCCCATTTCTTTCCCGTAGTTGTCGTAAGAAGCGACAAAGGGACTCGAGGGTGTGTAGGTATTGCAATTTAGGCGATAGGCTGTCAACCTGTCACTACGGCAAAACACAATTTTTCGAATGACCCTCGAATGTTTGTCAGACGTGGCGTAAATGTCCGTTTTTTCAACCGTTTACGCTCTGCCTTCCCCGCAAGGGGTTATAGGCGTGATATGTGTATGTATGTATAGCTCTATGAAATAAACTTTTTCAATATATTCTATTCTATGTAAACATTATTCTAAAAAAGCATGAAAATGCACCGAAAAAAATCCTTTTTTGTTTCCATTTCTCAATAATTGAACTCTTTGACAACTTTTAACATCTCCACCTTTCTATTTTATAAGAAGTAAAATAAACAAAACACGATCAATCATCCCTCAACCCAAGCTCGTAAGTCCACCTGCCCGTAGGTACGCCGTCCCACGCTGCACCTTCCAACGCATGGCTGTTATTCCAGAAGCTTCTGACGAAATTGTTCGCAAATTCATGTGCTTCAACCAACTTCATTTTTAATTATTTCTGTTAACTTTAAACACGTATTCGATACATTTTCTCGGCCTAGCTTTCGACGAAAAGGTAATAATTTTCATAAACAACAAAAAGACCTACTGACCCTAGTCCTAAGTGTAGTGTAAGGTTTGTATCGAGCCCTTTGGAGTACTGCCAACATAATGGCGGGTTGATTCTCCTTATTGACGCCCTACGTGTTCGGAATACTTCTTAGTTACCTCGGATATAGGTAATGGAATAATGGAAGTGTCCAATATTATTTAATTAATAATTATTATGCCGACAAAGAAAGCTCGCAGAACTGAAAGTGTAGGCTGTATAGCCATACTACCTTGGCAAATTCGTTGACGTAACCCGTATACAAAGCGTCAGATTTTGCAGAACTGTCATTCGCGTAGGATTAATGTAAAATCGTATCGAATCTAATGCACATACATACACATATCACGCCTATAATCCCTTGCGGGGTAGGCAGAGCGTAAACGGCGGCCGCAAAAACGGACACTTAGGCCACGTCAGACAATTTTTGAGGGTCATTCGGAAAATTGTGTATCGCCAGAGTGACAGGTTGTCAGCCCATCGCCGAAAATTGCAATACACACCCTCGAGTCCCTTAGTCGCCCCTTACGACTCCCACGGGTAAGAAATGGGGTGACGACGCTATTCTAAGCCGGCGTCACACGGTTAATCTAATAATGTGAAGTAATCGGAAACTGTTATATTATAATCTCAAAATATGGTAGAGCATACTGTGTAACTAAGTTGCACCTAATCAGTGGTTTTATTTATCAAACACCACTAAAAGGATCTGAATCCTGATCACGCATTAGTCACTTGCAGGGTAAGCAGAGCGACAACACAAATATCGAAAGCTTTTGAGAATATAAAGTAGCTCTATAATGCTAATGATTGACAGGTTGTTATGGCGTAAAATTATGAGATAAACATGTAGGGATGGTATCCAGGAAAGCCAGCATCGTACGGTATATACTTTTTTCAATAAAAAAAGAAAAATACCGACTGCGGTCTGGGATTGAATCCGGGAGCTTGGAATACCGTTTGATCGCTCTGCTAATTGAGGTACCACGGTCTGTGGTCGTCAACTGTCGGTATAAAACGATTTCATAGTGGTATTATTTTTTTTGTTTAATGCAACTGCCTTGACTAAAAAGTGGAAACACAAGGTAGACTGGGAGACAACGCCTTTGGCGATAAGTCCGCTCGTGTAAATTTTTGTGCATAAAGTTAAATTCAGTAGAAAAAGGGCTACTAGACCCAGGTTTAAGCCCCGGCCGCAGTCAATAGGTTATTTTTTATTTTCATTAACGCCCTTCTAGTTTTTCTTTGGCATTGATTGTGTACACCACAATGTATAACTAAGGATGTATTGTCATGCTTTCCTGGTGGAGCTAAATTGAGTTGTTCTATTTGTGTTCATAACTGTGTAGGCACTTATTTATCATGGTGATTATTTTCGTGTTCTTTTATTCAGCGTAAAAGGTGCTCCCGAACCTAAGTCGGCGACTGTTCTCTACAGTCGGCGACTGTTCCATACATCCAGTGTGGGAGCGATGCCGGCATGTCGGCCGCCGACATTTTCCTACATTCTCCGACTTTTCTCTACATTTCTATACATATGACGTCACGGCTATTTGATTAATTTTATTTGATTAAAAAGGGATGGGATACCTGTTATACTTTAATACTTGTTCTTACGTGGCATAAAAACCTGCTAAGAGCGTGTCGGTCACACCTAAATCTAGGGTTTTTGTAATCAAATACGTCGAATCTTATTATAAAAAATATAAAAAAATGATGAAAAACCGTGAAAGCCTCGAGATGATTCTACATTTGCAGCTACTGTAACTATATTTTAGGATATCCTTTATATTACAAATTTTTGGCTTTGCTGGCCTGTGTCGCATGCGTAAAACTTAAGTAGGTAGAGTAAAACCAAAGACAACATTTATATGCGTTATACTGAGGGCTATTTATATCACCCCCATGTATGTTCTGCGACTTTTGGTAATTTCCAAGTTATTCAACTTTTGAAGTTGTATGAGAAAAACATGACTGGCAGGCCTTTTTTTCTTTTTTTGTACGCGGTAAATAAAAATGCTACAAAAACAACAACTCAAAAAACCCTTTTATGGAACTAAAGAACAGAAGGAAGGAAGCTTCGAGTCCCTTAGTCGCTTCCTACGACACCCATGGGTAAGAAATGGGGTGATGCTATTCTAAGCCGGCACCACACGGCGGAGCCGGCACCACACGGCGGACTCGAGGGTGTGTATTGCAATTTTAGGCGACGGGCTGACAACCTGTCACTACAGTGATACACAGTTATCTGATTGACCCTCAAGCTATTGTCAGACGTGGTGTTAATGTCCGTTGAACGGCCGTTAACGCTCTGCCTACCCCGTAAGGGATATAGGCGTGATTTATGTATGTATGTATGTATGTAGGAAGGAAGCTTGCCAGAAATAATGAATAACTCGGAAACTACAATAAATTGCGGAACATACATGTTAGTGATTTGGTTACCCATCAGTATAAGGCATTTGAATTTCGTCTTTGGCCGTCACTTAACAGGCCACCCTGTATACAGTGTGTCTTAGAAATGAATGCAAACTTTCAGAGCGTTTCCTGGACGTGAAACTGAAAAACTTTTTTTACTTTTCTAAGAACGAAAAAATTTGTCCTCCCAAAAATTTGGAGGATATTTTTGATAGAGGGGGGGACATGTTAAGTTTAGTGTTGCTGTGGCGCAAAGTAAAAAGACAGCAGGCTCCTCTGTTGCCTTTCTAATATGAAATTTAGAGCTTGCTTCGCTCTATATTATAAGTTATATTCGTGGAGCGTGGTGTAGGTCCTCGCTTTGCTTTTTTAAAGTCAAATGTCAAGCTCGCTTTGCTCGCAATATGTTTATTGTTTCTGTAAGGCGGAACTCTCTTGGCTTTTAAATTTTCAAGCTTAAAGCGTAAATGTAGAGCTAGATTCGCTCGCAATACGTGTAGTGGTAATGTGGTGCAGTGTGCATCCCTTGTCTTTTTTAATGTGATGTGTCTAGTCGCTTTTCTTGTGATGAATAATTTCTTTCACCCGACGGTAGTCTTGCTATGGTATGTGTTGTGACCCCCCATGATCAGAAGCTGTATGCGCCACTGGACTAGACCAGCATAGCGATTAGGTAAATTATGAGCGTTTTTTGCAGCCTGCAAGAAGTTGACTACGGAACTCTAAAACTCTCATAATTTCGATTTACAACGCATAGTTACCTATTGTGTCAAATTTGTTTATGAATTCATAATAATTTGTGTATTTTTATGAATATCATTCATCATTCTGATAGTAATACTTAAATACGGTGTTTCGGTGCTATAAATAAATAAAGAGGTTAGTTTTTCAATTTCTGATCATCGCGGTTTACTTGAATACTCGGTATCTTCAGAACTTTATGATATTGGATCTTTTGCGTAGCAGAATCTCAGCAAGATTTCGAAGTTCGGAGGATAAATAAACAACGGACAGCTTATCAAGCTTCTATCTGGTTTTGGAACTTGTGGACGGTCCTGCAGGGAGAACTGCGACCATATTTCCAAATTAATGTCGATCTTGTTCTTCAATAAGAGCGATGCTTATGTCGGTGGACGAATATAACAGTAAAACCCAATCTAAAACCAGCAGCTGACGACAATTTGACGACATTAAATTAACACCTTATACCCGTTTTGTCGTCTAAATTCTTCCTGTCTACGTAATAGGTACAAAATGTACTAAGTCAACGAAATACCCGATGAATATCTGATTATTATGCATGTATCTCTTTCTAAATAAAGTAAGTACTTATAACAAATATGTATTTTACTTGTGTTATGGTTGAGTTACATAGCCGTTACTGAGAGGTAGAATAATTTATTCTATAAAATAAATAAAGCAAGTAGGTAGGTAAGTCATTGTCACAGTATAGTTTTGTTATTACAGATAGGTTAAATATAACACAACACGGCTACATAAAACACCTGCATAATATTTGTCGTGATGACACAAATTATTCCAAAAATAAATAAAATATAGGATTGAAATAAATGAAAATAAAAACAATAAATTGTAAAATTGAAAACATAAACAGTCAGAGTCCAAACAATGTATGACAGTGTTTTGCACAGCATAATCATGAACGTCAGAGCTATGCACAACCCAAGCATGCACGACAATGGCAATGAAATCAAAACAGTTTCGCCAAAAACACCCTTGTAGTAACAATTTACACCCCGCGCATGCACGACACGATCATCAAAGACATCACGTGACCATTTTGGAAATCTGCTAGTAGTGATGTAACCTACTCGATAGTTTTACATTCTCGTATAACTTAATCGATATTGTTTTTTTCTTATATATTTTTTATTATATTTTTTACGACTCGCTCACTTCGTTCGCTCCAGTGGGTCACAACTCGTACCAGACCTAACCTACTGGGTCATATTTGTGTCAGAAAATTTTAATGCGGGGGGCTTCGTTTCACCCCCCCCCCCCTCCACGGCCTTATATGTCATATTCCAATAATTAATCAAGAAGTCGATTATAGCCAACACTATAGTATATGAGTTAATTTACTCGTTGACGTAATTTTATTTCAATTCGAATTATACCCCGGTACATTAATTGTCCGGGCCAGTAACTGAACACGATCCAATGACTGTATTGTACATAGCAATATGTGCCGTTCCTACTTTAGTAATTTACTAGGAATATTCCCAAGGGAATGTTTACGAACTAAAGCAAACCTTTAAGTATTCACTTTTTAAAATGCACCCTACAGAAATACATGCCTACAGAATAATATTCTTCGCATTGGTAATTCCTAATCTCTCACTACAATATTTAACTTTTAAATTCCTAAAATAATCGTATTTTGTCTCATTCTGTCTAATATAAGATTATGTAATGTTTACTTACTTATTATTTATACTTATTTTACTTCAAAAACACTTAAAATGAATTGTCCAGGATATTTATTTATTATTTATTAAATATTGTTGATTAATAAAAAAAGGTAACATTCGTAATTTTTATTTAATATCCAGAACAATTCACACAGCGCCACCTGGCCCCAAACTAAGCAAAGCTTGTACTATGAGAACTAGATAGCTGATATCAGTACTTTTTTGTAAATAAATACGTATTATACATAGAAAACACCCAGACTAAGTACAAATACTTTAAAAATTGACTTAACAAATATTTGTGTCTTGTGGAGATCGAACCCACGACCCTTGGCGTAGCAGGCAGGGGTACCCGGGTTTCCCGGGAATATTCCCATTGTTACCGGGAACGGCACATTGCTAGTCGTACATAGTCATTTTGTACAAAAAATTTACGGGCGTAATCGTATTGTGCATAATCAATGTCGTGCATATATGGTTCCAAAAGTCAGCACGCAGTCAGCCTACTTTGACAGCATTTAAGTCAATATCAGTGATCCAGAGAGTTATGTCAACATACAAGTCAATATCATGTCAGACTCAGAGCAAGTAAAAGTGAAACCTACCAATATTATACTTAAAGCTATGAAAAACTCATCTCACCGCATGTAGACTTGGCTTGTCTACACTAATATTACAAAGAGGAAAGATTTGGTTGTTTGTTTGTATGAATTGAATAGGCTTCGAAACTACTAAATCAAAAAATACCATTAGAATTCTATATTATTTGGTACGAGAAAAAATAGGGATCCGCGTGAAAATTTCGATATTGTAACCCAACGCGTGAAAAAAGTACAAAAAAAAAACTTATATCGCGTACGCTGTGGAAATTATTGACAATAGAGCAAAATGATGTACTACAGTTTTATAAAAGACATCAATATCTAAAAAAAAAACCGCAATACTATGTGTCTATCTATTACAGTTATGCCACAATAACTACTTTTTCATCTTAAAATGTGCAATAGCAACGTCGCGCCGCCGCCGGTACAAACTACGTAACATTATTCGTGCCTGAGTAATAGTTGTATTTAATAATGAGTGTAATAATTATCAAAACCACCAGTTACATTAAACATGTAAATAAGCAACATTATGTTACATGTCATGTGTGGAGTGGCAGAAGCGGGGTTTATCACACTGTCATTTGCTGTTTTGGCTAGAATAAAAAATCCAGTCAGACGAAATTCATAGTGTCATAACGTGTTAACTACCAAAACTACCTATACCTATTAAAAATATGGTGCGTATATTCTGTGTAAAGATTAAACATGCTCTCATAAGCTTGATTAAATAAGTAGTATTTTGTCTCTTTAAACATTTGTTTTTGTTTTATTTTAACGCATGCCTTTGATTGCAATGAGTATTTCATGGCTTCATTTTACTTGCTTCTAGGGTTCTCTCTGAAATCTTTTCTTGCCCTGAAATACCATAGAGAATGTACTGCGAAAGAAGTAGTACATAAATAAGATTTTCTTTGGTTTTCTTCCTTCTACGAGAAAAACGTAATTTTTTGTCAAAAGCGTTAAAAAGGGAAGGTTACGTTCGTGATCCAATGTTCTCTCAATCTAATCAATTATAGACGAAGATTATATCTTTTGTAGTAAGTCTAAAATCAGAATAACAATTCTATTCATCTTCTTCTTCTCTTTTAACCCGTTGCCACCTAATGCTGAGTGTAGGTATCCTCCTTACTTACCTTATATTAGCGCTGCCTCTTTCTGTCAAATAGGTATGGAGAAGGTTATGAGATATCTAAGTCCTTTCATGTTTAAAAACTTCAATGGCTTATACGGCATTTCTAGTAAATTTAGCCACCATTGTTTTGTCGTCGCCTCATTTCGACAGATTACGCGCATTTCATGACAAGACTTACATATCTCCAATCCGTTCCTAAACCTAAGTATTTGACGAAAAGCGACAGCGCTAATATAAGGCAAGTAAAGAAAATTGTTATCCCGAATAAAGGCCATAACGTTCAGCTTGGCTACTGAGTCCATTTCAATGAATCAAGTTTTAAAAATTAGGCTTGTTTATATTTAAATAAGTTAATATGAAGTCTTCGCTTGCCCTCCTGAACCCTCCTCAGAGGTGCATCATTCTAGGCCAATTTTATTTATAACTAGCGGCCCGCCCAGCGGTTTCACCCGCTGCTAACTGATTTCCCACGGGAAACAGACCTTCTCCCGACATAAATCATACATAAAAACCTTCCTCTCTTCACTATCTTTTAGAAAAGTTCATCCAGATCCGTTAAGTGGTTTTGAAGATTTAAGCATACAAACACACAAACAGACAGGGACAGACATGGGAAGCAACTTTACTTTAAATTCCGTTTTTTTTTATCCCCCAAGAGATGAAAAAGGGGTTAAAAGTTTGTATGAAAGTTCGTTGTCTTAAGTGTGATCCGTTTCAAAATTAGTGATTAGACTTATGACTTAAAATAATTAAACACGTGTTTCAGCATATTTGAAATTTTAACCCTTAATAGGGTCAAACGGGGGTTTAAAGTTTGTATGAAAGTTCGTTTTTTTAAATGAATGTGATCTGTTTCAAAATTTGTGATTAGACAAATAACCTAAAATAATTAAACACGTGTTTCAGCATTTTTGAAATTTTAACCTTTAAATGGGTGAAAAGGGAGTTAAAAGTTTGTATGAAAGTTTTTTATCTTAAATGTGATCTGTTTCAAAATTTCTGATAAGACTCATAACTTAAAATAATTAAATACGTGTTTCAGCATTTTTGAAATTTTAATCATTAAAGGTGTCAAAAGGGGGTCAAAAGTTTACTACCAGTTGGGTTACCCGTTTTCCCATGGGAATGTGACAATTTCCCGGAATGAATTATACTTATAAACCTTCCTCTCAAGTTACTCTATCTAATAAAAAAAACCGCATCAAAATCCGTTGGGTAATTCTAAAGATATAAGGAGACACCAAACGGGAAGCGACTTTATTTTATACTATGTAGTGATAGTGATAGTGACTACTTTTACCCGCGACTTCGTCCGCGTTAGATAGTTTTTTTAGGCAGAAGTTCTAAAGTAGGAATGTGTATTCATAGTAAGTGTGACAGTGATATTAGAACAGTTCTTATCTCTACTGTTTAAAATGACTTGTTTGCTTCTGTTGTTAAAGGGATAATTCAAAATTTGCTATCCGGACTGAGATATCAATATTTATAACAATTGAATACAAAAGTCAGTAGATAACAGAGTACTTACTCCAAAAGGTGCCGATTTGAGCACACTAAAATGGTCAGCATAAGTAGATAAAACAGTTATGAAGGTTATTTAAGTTACTGTAATACATTTTTATACTTTTATACCACATTTTTTGTTTTTCTGTCCTCGGTAAAGAAGGCAATGTCCTTTCTCAACTTATTCCCATCAAACTGAACATCTTTTGTTCTGGCACCATTTCTGTATCTCCAACAGTTTAGGTGGGCTCCTGCTGATAGACCTGGTGGTCTACATAAGATACTCCAGATCCCCAATGTCCTTGTGTAAATAAAGCGGCCCATCATACTGAACAACTTTTGTTTTGGAACCATTTCTGTATCTCTAATAGTTTACGTGGGCTTCTGATGGTACAGGTGTACCATCAGGAGCCCACGTAAACCACCAGGTGGTGGTCTACATAAGGAACTCCAGCTCCTCAATGTCCTTGTGAAAAGAAGCGGCCCATCATACAAAACAACTTTTGTTTTAGAACCATTTCTGTATCTTCAATAGTTTAGCTGGGCTCCTGATGGTACACCTGGTGGTCTACATAAGGTACTGTGGGACGCTGGTTGCGAACCACGAGAGAGGGTTGAAGGAGTGGAAACGCTAGTTGCGAACCACGAGTGGGTGTTGAGGAAGTGGAAACACTAGTTGTGTACCACGGATGTATGTCGAGGAAGTGGAGACACTAGTTGTGTACCACGAGTGAGGAGGCGAAATGAGAGAAGGGTTTGGTTCGGGCTTGGGCAGTCGAATGCCAATTTATTCAAGTTCTCACCGCTATTTATACAAATGTGAACCTAATATAATAGTCAGTTGAGGGTGTTCTGTTTATCATTATTAAGAGGATACCCACAAGCTAGATTAGTAGACAACTGTGGGTAGACTAAATATGAAGATTGTGGGGACACCCACAGTACTCCCCCTCAAATAAAATGCTCCCCAAAAATTATTTAAAAATATGAAAAAGTTATACAAAATTATAGCAAAAAGAGAATAACCAAAACAAAGTTAATATTTACAATACTATAACACATGAGCGTAAGTTTCGCGTAATGTTGCGCGAAGTCGATATCTTGTAGTGGAGAAGCAGCCGCCGCGCGCCGCCGCCGCCGCCGCCTGTGCGCGCTTATAAAACCGGTCGAGCGCAGTGGCTCGCCCATTTCGTCGCCGGCCAGCTCTCGCAATGGACGTTCCCGCCTTCGTGCGCCGACGCGTCATCGCCGCGCCGCGCCCTGCCGCTGCTCGCCGAGCCGCTGTTGACCGCTTGATTCCAACGACGCTCCGGGGTTGGCAGTTGGACAACCGATGAATGCTTCGACTCCGCTTGTACCATGTGCTTTGCTATTATAAGCATGCATGTTCCATGAGTTTCAATGGCTATCTTATACGTCTCAATAAGTTTCAACGATTATGACGAACGTCAATAAATAAATTTTGTTGTTTTATTTCTAATAAAGATCAAACCCTGCCGTTTTATTTCTCATACGATACGACTAGTGCATGTTTGAGCAGTCGTAATTTGCATGTTTACAGCTTAACTGCATGTTGTTTGCGCACAGTAGGTAGGTATTTGCTTGAATGAAATAGTTGCATTATCAGAATGTTTTCATAACCACCCTCCTTTTTTATTTGCATGCCTGTTTGCACTTATACGCCTTGTTTGACTCTGTTTGTGACCGTGGTTGTGGTGCCTTAACCAAATCCTCCTCCCCCCGTTAAGCAATCTTAGGCGGTGGGGGTTAGTGCGCATGGGGGTCTGCATTTAAGCGCACGCGAACCAAACTTCTTATGAAAGTAGCACAGGCTTGGTTCGCGTGACGCTGTTACTGTTTTTGTCGATGACGTAGCCGCTGTCGATGACGCAAACGCTGCCTGATGCCGCAGCACCGCTATCTCCTCCGTCAACTGACTAATGCGTGCGTCGATTTGGTCCATCGGTGGCGGCGGAATCGACGCAAGGCGCTGTGGAGATGGCGATCTTGATGACAGCGGCGATACGGCGGGGAAAGGAAGGTGATCCAGCACCTCCGTCGTCATTTGGTACCCCGTACCTTGCAACAACCGCAGCTCCCGCTCAACCCATTGGTTGGTTCGATCGATGCTTGCACTCATGGCCCGGGCTCGGTTTATTGCATTTTGCCATAGACGGACCTCCGCCTCCATGCGCGTGAGCATCAGCTTGTTCGATGCCCTGATAGTTTCTATTTCTTTTTGCATAGTGCTGTAATTTTTGCAGACTGAATTTGATTTGGGGTGATAGCTGATCTCGATGGTACTGTGCCGCTTTCTTCTGACATGATTTGATGATGCTCGATTCGTAATCAATTGAGCCAGGCAATTTTCACATGAGGGTATTCTAAAATAACTTAAAAGCATAGGCAGCCTTTTTAATTACTTAGTCTGAACCGGACCGTTGGTCTTGATATGCGACCAGAGCTCGTTACGTAATTGGAGTTTCGCACCTCATTTTTCTTGTTTGACTCGCAGGGTTCCTCGGTACTTAATATATAAGCAGGTTTGAGTCTGTCCAAAGAAACGACAGCCGTTCGATTTGGCATCTGTATTTTATAAAACTTGTCCGATCTTTGCAGGACTTTGAACGGACCTTCGTACGGGGGTGTTAGCGAAGGACGCACCATGTCATTGCGTATGAACACATGTGTACTTGTTGCCAAATCTTTGTGGATGAATATCTTATCTCCTGAAATGCGCTTTGGAACGGGGGCCAACGACCTCATTGTATTAACTAGCCTCTTCACCAACTCAGCGTCATCGTAAGTCGACGTTGTAGGTACGAAAAAGTCTGACGGTAGGCGAAGCTGTGCTCCATAGGTTAATAGGCTCGGACTGAGATTATTTTCTTTACGCAAGGTTGAACGGAGACCCAATAATACAGTTGGCAACTCTTCTGACCAATTGCTTCTGGCGCCTCTGGCCATTAGAGCCGCTTTCAAAGTTCGATGAAGCCGTTCTACCTGACCGTTAGCCTGAGGATGATACGGCGTGGTACGTATTCGCTGAATTCCAAATTTTTTAAGCAAGCTCTGGAACAAACTAGCTTCAAATTGCCTCCCCTGGTCACTCGTTATGCGGATCGGGCAACCGAATCGCACTATCCAATGTTCGTAAAAGACGCGAGCCACTGTCTCCGCTGTAATATCTCTCACCGGCACGGCTTCCGGCCACTTCGTTACTCGATCAATCATCGTGACACAATACTTTTGTTCCCTGGAAGGCACCATGGGTCCTATTATATCAATATGAACGTGTTCGAATCGGCTTGACTCGGGAAACTCCCCAATGGGTGTCACTGTGTGCCGCTGGATTTTAGACCTTTGACAGGCGGTGCAAGTTTTGGCCCATTGGCCGATGTCCTTGTTCATTCCTGGCCAAAAATATTTTGCTGTTATTTGCTTTCTAGTTGTTCGTATCCCCGCGTGACAGATATCATGCTGAGCTTTGAATACTACGGGCCGATATGATAATGGTAAGTAAGGTCGTGGCTTTCGTGTCGAAATTTCACATGTGACTGGTGTGTTATCTATTGTTACTGATACAAATTTCAGGTTGGGTTTCAATCTCAATCGCTTAAGCTCTTCATCCTGATCCTGATCGATAGCTAGTTGCTTAAACTCGATAGAAGACGGACAGCTTATCGCCTCAATTCTCGATAACCAATCCGCTACTGCATTTTTTGGCCCTTGCAGGTATTCAATTCTTGAGCAAAATTGGCTTATGAAACCCAGTTGCCTTTCTCGACCTGGAGTATCACTGTCACTGGAGGCCTTGGTCAGTGCATGAGTGAGAGGTTTATGGTCCGTGTAAACTGTAACATCATCGTTGCCCTCAATCAAACGACGGAAATGTTTAGTAGCAGCATATATTGCTAATAGTTCGCGATCATATGTGCTATAACGCTTTTGAGTCTCACTCAAGGCTTTCGAGAAAAAAGCTAATGGCCTCCACTCATTGTTGAGTTTCTGTTGTAAAACGGCCCCAAGGCAGGTGTCAGAAGCGTCGGACATGATGCCCAAAACTGCATTGTGTATGGGATGAGACAAGGTTGTTGCATTTAAAATGCTTTGGCGGCACTCTTCAAATGCTTCTTCAGCCTCTGGAGACCATTCAATGATTGTCTTATCATTCTTTTTGGCATTATGCAGATACTTATTAAGTTGATGCTGCAAATGAGCTTGATTTGGTAAGCAAGTGCGGTAAAAGTTTAGCATCCCTAGGAAACGCCTCAACTCTTGCACGTTTTGTGGTTTTTTGAAATTCAATATGACTTCTGTGCGTTCAGCAGTGGGCGAAATTCCTTGGTCTGTAACTCTGTAGCCCAAAAAATTCGATTTCGTTCTTTGCAAATTCGCACTTATCGACGTTGAGTGCCACACCGTATTCATCTAGTCGACTAAGAACTTGTTTTAGAACGTTCTTGTGTGATTCTTCGTCTTTCGTGAACAAAAGGATATCGTCGACATAAACGAATACTCCTTCCAATCCTCTCAGCACCTCGTGCATGAATCGCTGAAAAGTTTGACTTGCATTCCGAAGGCCGAAAGGCATGCATCGAAACTCAAACAGCCCAAAAGGCGTTATAATCGCGGTTTTTTCGGCATCTGCCATTGGTATCCAATAGTATGCACTCTTCAAATCGAGCTTAGTAAACCACTTCATGCCATTCAATTTGTAAGTAAAGTCTTGGATACGCGGAATCGGATATCTATCAGGCAACGTTACTGCGTTGAGTCGACGATAGTCACCACAAACACGTAAGGTGCCATCTTTTTTCTTAACAACGTGAAGGGGGCTTGCCCAAGGGCTCTTCGAAGGTTGACAGATTCCTAATTCCATCATTTTAGCAAATTCATCTTGAGCCGCTTTGTATTTGTCAGGTGGAAGAGGTCGTGCTTTTGCATATAACGGCGGTCCCGTAGTCTCAATGTGATGTCTTACACTGTGCTTGGAGGGCTCCTTCAGCGATGATGGCCTGATTACGTTCGGGAAGTCCTTCAAGATGTCGAAGTACACATGATCTGAGTTCAACATGTGAATGGATCCTCGAACTGATCTAACGGAAATTGCTTTTACTGCTAATTCCGTTTTCAAGTCAATTAATCTTTTATTGTGAATATCAACCAATAATTTGAAATGATCCAGAAAATCTGCGCCAATTATTGAAATCTTAACGTCTGCTAGAACAAATGTCCATGTGAATTGGCGTCTTAAGCCTAAGTCGAGGGCCATATTTTTCTCTCCATAAGTCCTGATTGGTGTATTATTTGCTGCATAAAGCCTATATTCGTGACTACTGCTACCGGTTCTTTTGCCTTTTGCTGCCAAAACCGACACTTCAGCGCCAGTATCAATTAAATAACGCTCCCCGGTTTTTTTATCCAAAATTAATAAGCGGCGATTCCTCTTGACACCGATTTCCGCTGCAATCGGGTCCGAGACTAGTTTCCCGACCTCCAAGCGGGTTTCCATGAGCACGGAGGGGAACATTTGTATGCTCTCTTAGCAAAGGTGGCATGATACCAGCAAAGCCCCTTCTGTTCCATGATTTTGTTTACGGAGCTATCTCGTCGATTTTGACTGCGAGAGCGAGAGCGATCACGCGACCAACTGCTGGAGCCGAGTCGAGGGTGTGATTCCCGCGATTGCTTGTTGTATAATTCGTCCACTTTGGTTGTTAACTCGGAGATCTGTCTGCTAAGCTGATCACTCTGCTGCTGGTCGATAGACAATGGCGCGATAGATGCCACCGCCGTATACTCTAACATTTTATCTGCCATCAACGCCAGTTTATCTAAGTGTACCTCAGTGCTTATTGCCAATACAGTTCTCATGTGCACTGGTAGTTGTTTCATCCAATGTATTTTTAAGCCATCCTCAGTTAATATACCAGCACCAAGATCACGCAGACGACGAAGCAACTGAGTCGGCTTTTGATCGCCTAACTCCTGTTCTCCTATTAACTTCTCAAAATTCTGAACATCTGACTGCTCGTATGACGCTATCAGACGCTCCTTGACAGCCTTGTATTTATTACCGGGTGGTCCGTCAAATGCCTTAAATCTTCTTCTTTGAGCTGTTGAAGCAATAAAGCGTATTTCTGGTCATCGTTCTTTTTCTGGGGGTCAATTACCGCCTCAAACTGAGCGAACCATCCAGTTGGAAACTCGCGCCAGAAGGGAATAATCCTCGACTGAATAGAAACGCCACTGACGCATTCATGGCGAGTTTGCTGCTCCTCTTGTTTTTTTAGCTCTTCCTGTCTTTGCTGCTCCTCCTGTGCTTTGGGAGCTTCTTCGTCGTTGTTTATCATGATTGTTTTTGAGAAATTACTATGTTGAATTGCGGCGAATGCAACGGTTTCTTGCTAAGACGGGGTCACCAATGTGGGACGCTGGTTGCGAACCACGAGAGAGGGTTGAAGGAGTGGAAACGCTAGTTGCGAACCACGAGTGGGTGTTGAGGAAGTGGAAACACTAGTTGTGTACCACGGATGTATGTCGAGGAAGTGGAGACACTAGTTGTGTACCACGAGTGAGGAGGCGAAATGAGAGAAGGGTTTGGTTCGGGCTTGGGCAGTCGAATGCCAATTTATTCAAGTTCTCACCGCTATTTATACAAATGTGAACCTAATATAATAGTCAGTTGAGGGTGTTCTGTTTATCATTATTAAGAGGATACCCACAAGCTAGATTAGTAGACAACTGTGAGTAGACTAAATATGAAGATTGTGGGGACACCCACAGTACTTATGAGCCCCAATGTCCTTATGAAAAGAAGCGGCCCATCATACTGAACAACTTTTGTTTTGGAACCATGCCTGTATCTCTAATAGTTTAGTTGGCTCCTGGTGGTACACCTGGTGGTCTACATCTATACTCCAGACCCTCAAATGGTAATAAAAAGTAGCCCATGTCCGTTCTCGGTATGCTAGCAATCTCTGTGCCAAGTTTCATGAAGATCGGTTCAGCGGTTTGGCCGTGAAAACGTAGCAGACAGAAAGACAGACAGACAGACAGAGTTACTTTCGCATTTATACTATTAGTGTGGATAGTGTGGATAATATAATGTAGTTAAATCCACACTATCCACACTAATATTATAAATGCGAAAGTAACTCTGTCTGTCTGTCTGCTACGCTTTCACGGCCAAACCGCTAAACCGATCTTCATGAAACTTAGCACAGAGATTGCTAGCATACCGAGAACGGACATAGGCTACTTTTTATCACCATTCGAGGGTCTGGAGTATAGATGTAGACCACCAGGTGTATCACCAAGAGCCCAGCTAAACTATTAGAGATACATGCATGGTTACAAAACAAAAATTGTTCAGTATGATGGGCCGTTTCTTTTCACAAGGACATTAAGGATCTGGAGTACCTCATGTAGACCAC
Source organism: Tuta absoluta (assembly GCA_027580185.1). NCBI lineage: Eukaryota > Metazoa > Arthropoda > Insecta > Lepidoptera > Gelechiidae > Tuta > Tuta absoluta. Next base: position 9,201,472 of record JAQAHW010000009.1, read on the forward strand.
CAGGTGTACCATCAGGAGCCCAGCTAAACTATTAGAGATACAGGCATGGTTCCCAAACAAAAGTTGTTCAGTATGATGGGCCGCTTCTTTTCACAAGGACATTGGGGATCTGGAGTATCTTATGTAGACCACCAGGTGTACCACCAGGAGCCCAGCTAAACTATTAGAGATACAGGCATGGTTCCAAAACAAAAGTTGTTCAGTATGATGGGCCGCTTCTTTTCACAAGGACATTAAGGATCTGGAGTACCTCATGTAGACCACCAGGTGTACCACCAGGAGCCCAGCTAAACTATTGGAGATACAGGCTGGTTCTAAAACAACAGTTGTTCAGTATGATGGGCCGCTTCTTTTCACAAGGACATTGAAGATCTGGAGTACCTTATGTAGACCACCAGGTCTACCATCAGGAGCCCACCTAAACCATTGGAGATACAGAAATGGTTCCAGAACAAAAGTTGTTCAGTATGATGGGCCGCTTCTTTTCACAAGGACATTGAGGATCTGGAGTACCTCATGTAGACCACCAGGTCTACCATTAGGAGCCCACTGACTTTTGTATTCAATGGTTATACATATTGATCTCTCAGGCCGGTAGCAAATTTAAAATTGTCCCTTTAACAACAGAAGCAAGCAAGTCATCCTTCAACAGTAGAGATAAGAAATGTTCTAATATCACTGTCACACTTACTATGAATACACATGCCTACTTTAGAACTTCTGCCTAAAAAAACTATCTAACGCGGACGAAGTCGCGGGTAAAAGCTAGTAGTTAATAAAATGAATAAATAAATAATAAAGTTATTAGGTAACTAGAAAAAAAATTGGGATAGATATTCCATGAAAATTCATTTTCAGTATTTTATGATTTTCGTTTATTGGTGATTTTATTCTTGAAGGTGGTTTAGTTTTTTGTTAAAAAGTACAATTATAATCCCATAGAGAACTAGACAATGATCCATGATGGAACTATTTCCATGAAGATTTCTATGAAGTTTTTGTATCCATCAGTCAGTTAGTTTGTTTAAAGACTGAAGCAGACCAATTGTATGAGAAAAACGCGTGCGTGCGATTATACGTTGCAGCAAAAAAATAACATACAGCACATCATCAGGATTGCGCAGTAACATTTATGTTAACAATTATCAGTCACACACTCGCCCTCACCCAATATACGCCGATGCGTTATCAGTCGATAGAAATAAGTTACTTTTCCCTGACCTATACTCTTTATCAAGTTTAAGTTAAACATTTGATATGTAAATGATAGAGAGTATAATTTGCAACAATGCAAACTTGCAGACTTTAACATTTCGCGAAATAAAATCTTCAATTGAATGAAATGTTGCAAAAAAATATGTTAAGTATGTAAACAGTGGGTTTAAGGGCATGGGAAAGATGACACGATTGGCTTCACGCGTACCACACGATGATGCGGTATTGGACAGTTAATATGGCAAACATATTTGATCTGGTAGTGCGGCAGTGGTCTGGTCACATCTGTCGATGCCGATGGATGGTAGAGTAAGCCGGTTTTTGGGTGGATCCCATGCCTCAGCAAGCGTTGCGGCGGGACGTTCTCCAAGCAAATATACCGAAGACATAAAAACGGGATATCGTGCCTTATGGCATATCCGTATGGCACTTACGTTCAGCATTGGACTGCTATTAAGCTGATGTGATGCGTGATGTGTCATATATGACATATGATTACGGCACAGCGATGCGGTGTGTAGTGCGGTTGCATTTAACTATTGTCATCAGTAATTTTAGACCAGAAATATTACCACAAAATTGTGTGGGACGTCAGAGGGGCTAAATGTTTGGTTACGGAAGGACTTCACATTGATAAAGAGATAAATATATATTTATACATGTGCAAATATATGTATCACACTTTCAGTACAACATAGTAGATACTTCCTCTACTGCAACGTACACTGTTGCACACGCATCCAGTGTGAGTCGGTCTTTAAATTTAAGATTTCAAATTGATACATTTATCTTGGTGGCCAGTGTTATAGTATCTGTTATATTTTATCTTTTCTTATAATACACATCACTATGTACACGTCATCAACGTACCGTCAAACGTAGTGTTATCAGCACAATTTAATCTGTCTGATACTATATATATTTATAAAGGATTGTTTACAAATTTTATCAAAGATAGCAGCACAAAGAATTGGTATTAAACACGATTGAAATGATTTATTTATAAAGTCAACATTAAAATCATAAATGAGTAAATGCTCATCGTGTATTATTGTCAAAGAAAGCAAAAAATATAAGCTTTACTGAAAAAGTTGATACGTTTAAAGATATTTTTTTTTGTATTTGTGAGTCGATAGTGAAGATTGTAGAGTATGTGTTTAGAAGTTATTTTAATGGTATTTAGTGTCGAATAGTCAAAATGATTTTTTCCCTTTCTTGTTTCTGTGCTGGCAACACGTGTTTTTCAAGAACCGACGACAACCGACAACAACCGACGACATCCGACGACAACCGTATACAACCGACGACATCCGACGACAACCGACGACAAGTTCGGATGTATCTAAATGTCGGATACAGTCGCCGACTTAGGTCAACGCCCTGTTGGGCAAAAAAACAAATTTTTAATTTTTCCCTAATTTTTGTAAAATAAAATGTATTTGATCTTATACTGGATAAAAGGAATTCGTTACATACCATACAGGGGGTATAAGATGAAGGCTATTTCCAACATATTCTTACATAGGTCAGAAACCATAAAAGATATACGGGGTGTAAGGGAACAGTAGCTACAGCAGGGGTGTATTCAGACCGTTAAACTGAACAACTTTCCCATAGAGACATATATCAGGACACGTCAAAAAATATCGACCTCCTATACAAAATCACGATCGGCTGACTGACTTTACTATGGGAAATCAAAATAAATTTACGTTTCCTGACATATTATGTTCCTAAGGGAAAGTTGTTCAGTTTCATGGTTTGAATGCACCCTATCAGTATTCAGAGAGTTGTCCTTTACACTCCGTATGTCTCTTTGACGCGAGGCTTTTCAGTAGAGATGGGTCGGTACGTGTTTTTACAATGCTGAAATGAAACCAGATATCAAAACCCTACAATTACTGTCAAATACTTCATATTGGAGATACCAGTAGTGGTATTGATGTTACGGTTTGCCGTTTTCAGAGTTTTCATGTTATGGCAGTGCCCGTGACTTTTTCCTTGACCCTTGATCTTTTCACAATTAATTATGGATGTTTTTTATTAATCATTCTCAGAATATTATTTTATATTATTTTGTGTACCTAGATTCTAACTTGGGCTTACGAGTTGTTCTAGGAAGAACGGATTGGACTAAATCTACCCAGCACGTGCCGGTAGTTCCCGAAATGGGCAACAATCTAAAACAAACCCTTCGTCAGTACAAAATAACTACCAACTCCCACTTAGAAAACCATTCCCCAAAAAGCATATTTTCATAACGACTTAATGTTAGGACAGGATTTGTGAAAATGGACGGTATAAATCACTTAAGAACCTATTCCAAAGATGGTTATTTATTTAGTAGTGATTTAGTATAACTATGACTATAAGTTACAAGGGATGATAATAAATTCTGAAAGCGAGGCGCTGTTTCCTTATAAGCACTGAAATGCTATTTGGGTCTATAATTTCGTTATTTGTTTGGAGGAAGAAATAGGAAAAGTAGTCATGTCTTGTGTGATGCTGAGTTAGAACAGCAACATCCAATTTCAACCGGTAAATGCTGTACGTATTTGAATCCAAGCAGCGCATGCCAGTCGTAATGAGAATGGAACGAATCCCCCTAGTCGACGAACTAATCAATGTAAACATACACATACAAATATCACCCCTTTATCCCGTATGGGGTGGGCAGAGCGTTAAGGCGAGGATTTACCGAGATCAAGATTTTTAAACCAGTTTTATTCAGACAATTACAGCTACAAAAATTAAGAAAAAATGTGTGACTGTCGGGAAGCTAACAGATTTTTATTTTTTTTTATTAATGATGGGTTGGCTCTTGACTCTAGTCTAGGTCATAGGACAGAGACAGAGTCTAAGATGGAGCGAGCTCACCCAGAAGAAGCCTGTTAAGGCACTGGCACTCCCACACACTGACGGAACGCAGCAAGCTACTTGGCGCCAGACTTCGGTGGGATGGTGGTCGCGAGCCAGGCGGCCCCTTACGGAGCCTTCCACCGTTTAGTGGGATAACATATTCCATTGGTATTTTTTTCAAAATTATGTCTAGAGTTTTAAAGTCATAGCAATAAAAATATGCTATAATTTAAATTCATACTTTTTCTAGAACGAAAACCTAAATTAGACATTGTAACGGTATTTCTTTAGTTTATATATCGGAAAAACTGTGAAATCTTGCGAAAACTTGCGAAAATGATTGTCTGTTTCTTTGCGAATGAAAGGGACAAACTTTTTAGGTGAATCAGGACCTCAACGGATGTAAAATACGGTTGCTATAACCACGCCTGACAAATATTTGAGGCCCGATTCAGAAAAATCCTGTATCACTGTAGTGAAAGGTTGTCAGCCTGTCGCCTGAAATTTATTACATATAACACCCTTGAGTCCCTCAGTTGCCTCTTACAACACCCAACGGAAAGAAATAGGGTGATGCTATTCGTAGCCGGCATCACAGGGTAATTATAAACTTTATTTCGCTTGAAAATCAAAACAGTTAAAAATTTAAATTATTGTTGTTTGGGGCCTCATAGTGTAGATCTGGAAGCGTAAATTTATGCACCAGTGGAAACCATTCACGCATCTCGCGAGAAAACAGGTCGTCGGTACACCGTTGCTCTTATAGTGCAGGGGGTTAACTAAAGGGGTCACGTTTTATAGCTCTTATGCGTAAGTACCTTAAATAGAACAAGCGAGTATGGCAAAATAATAATAATAATAATATAATTACACGAAGCCATATGTATAATATTATCTTTATCTAGCCCTGATAATCGTATCCAGAAAATAGTAAGGACTTTAAACGACTCTTCTGTTAATGCGGTGAACAATAATAAACTATTTTAGAATCCTGAGAATGTTTTACAGACAGACAGACAGACAGAAACACTTTATTGCTCACATTGATAATATAACTTATATATAAGAACAAAAACAAACAACACAATATAAGCAAAGGCAGCCTTATCGCACTAAGCGATCTCTTCCAGGCAACCATGCACACTAAGAGATAACATTGCAAAAACACACTGTAAATAGCAGCGGCAAAACATAAAAACATTAATTTACACAAATTAAACAAATCTAACTTATTTAACAAAAGTATATGTTAATACCTACAAAATAATTTTAAGTATACATACATACTAAAATACAAAATATTATAGGTATGTTTAATACATACTATGGTTTTATTTTGCACTCACAGTGCTATATTACTTTCATCAATGAAAATAAGAAATTGATAAATTGACAGCGCCCGCCGGGACTTGAACCCGGGACCGTGGAGTACCGTTCCACTGCTCTGCCAACTGAGCTACCGGCGCCCCGTCGTAAGCCGACGAAATCTTCAACCTCTTGGTACTCGTCTCGAAGCGACGACAAGCGACATCTAGTATAAGTTATTTAATACATATTTTAAGTATTCATACATATATACATTATTATTATTGTTTTACCCATTAGATATAAGTCAGAACGATATTATTTTTTTGTAGTCTGTTTTACATTACAAATACATTACCTTAAATAGAACAAGCGAGTATGGCAAAATAATAATAATAATAATATAATTACACGAAGCCATATGTATAATATTATCTTTATCTAGCCCTGATAATCGTATCCAGAAAATAGTAAGGACTTTAAACGACTCTTCTGTTAATGCGGTGAACAATAATAAACTATTTTAGAATCCTGAGAATGTTTTACAGACAGACAGACAGAAACACTTTATTGCTCACATTGATAATATAACTTATATATAAGAACAAAAACAAACAACACAATATAAGCAAAGGCAGCCTTATCGCACTAAGCGATCTCTTCCAGGCAACCATGCACACTAAGAGATAACATTGCAAAAACACACTGTAAATAGCAGCGGCAAAACATAAAGGACATAAAAACATTAATTTACACAAATTAAACAAATCTAACTTATTTAACAAAAGTATATGTTAATACCTACAAAATAATTTTAAGTATACATACATACTAAAATACAAAATATTATAGGTATGTTTAATACATACTATGGTTTTATTTTGCACTCACAGTGCTATATTACTTTCATCAATGAAAATAAGAAATTGATAAATTGACAGCGCCCGCCGGGACTTGAACCCGGGACCGTGGAGTACCGTTCCACTGCTCTGCCAACTGAGCTACCGGCGCCCCGTCGTAAGCCGACGAAATCTTCAACCTCTTGGTACTCGTCTCGAAGCGACGACAAGCGACATCTAGTATAAGTTATTTAATACATATTTTAAGTATTCATACATATATACATTATTATTATTGTTTTACCCATTAGATATAAGTCAGAACGATATTATTTTTTTGTAGTCTGTTTTACATTACAAATACATTACCTTAAATAGAACAAGCGAGTATGGCAAAATAATAATAATAATAATATAATTACACGAAGCCATATGTATAATATTGGCGTTTCCTGACGTATGTTTCTAGGGGAAAGTTGTCCAGTTTTATGTTTCATGCACCCTTTCAGTATTCGAAGGGCTGTCCCTTACTCGGTATAGAAAAAGACGACAAAAAACATTAAATAATGCATTTAAAAAAATCTACACTAAAATAATACATACATACATACACATATCACGCCTATTATCCCTTGCGGGGTAGGCAGAGACATTAACGCCACGTCTGACATATGTTTGAGGGTCATTCTGAAAATTATGTATCGCCATAGTGACAGGTTGTCAGCCCATCGCTTAAAATTGCAATAATACAGGCACTGCCATGAGGCTGGCCAGATTAATCACACGGCATGTAATTTTACGCCACCAGCATCTGAAAACGATATTTGTTTAAAATTGAAGTCATGATTTTTAGAATCCTACATTATCCCTGATGAAGATAGGCTATATTAAACTGTCTTATTCCCGGGGGGAAATTGTCAGCGGCGGGTGAAACCGCTGGGCGGGCTGCTAGTGTATAATATTATCTTTATCTAGCCCTGATAATCGTATCCAGAAAATAGTAAGGACTTTAAACGACTCTTCTGTTAATGCGGTGAACAATAATAAACTATTTTAGAATCCTGAGAATGTTTTACAGACAGACAGACAGACAGAAACACTTTATTGCTCACATTGATAATATAACTTATATATAAGAACAAAAACAAACAACACAATATAAGCAAAGGCAGCCTTATCGCACTAAGCGATCTCTTCCAGGCAACCATGCACACTAAGAGATAACATTGCAAAAACACACTGTAAATAGCAGCGGCAAAACATAAAGGACATAAAAACATTAATTTACACAAATTAAACAAATCTAACTTATTTAACAAAAGTATATGTTAATACCTACAAAATAATTTTAAGTATACATACATACTAAAATACAAAATATTATAGGTATGTTTAATACATACTATGGTTTTATTTTGCACTCACAGTGCTATATTACTTTCATCAATGAAAATAAGAAATTGATAAATTGACAGCGCCCGCCGGGACTTGAACCCGGGACCGTGGAGTACCGTTCCACTGCTCTGCCAACTGAGCTACCGGCGCCCCGTCGTAAGCCGACGAAATCTTCAACCTCTTGGTACTCGTCTCGAAGCGACGACAAGCGACATCTAGTATAAGTTATTTAATACATATTTTAAGTATTCATACATATATACATTATTATTATTGTTTTACCCATTAGATATAAGTCAGAACGATATTATTTTTTTGTAGTCTGTTTTACATTACAAATTCGGTGTTTTATTAACTCAGTGAAATACTGTCATTTCTAAATACTCCGGTCAGTTTTCAAGGGGGCCGGGCGGGCCAGCGGTGAATCGCACAGGCACCGGACAATACTGCGGTTCGTGATGTGACAGCCACCATAAAAATAACAACCTGTGACAGACGCAATTTAATCCGGCTACGTGTGCCATATGTTATTTGTATGGAATTCCATAAACTCCTTTCGTCAAAAAACCAGATCCACCGAAACACCGCAAAATCATGTAGTCCGTGTGACAACCGCCTTCGATTCTGGGGGGAAATGAAAACGTCATGACCATTAACACACAGACTCACAAATTGTTTTAACTTTTCCCATTAAACGCCGCAGTTTGTATAGCTTATTACTTAAGTACGGGGTGCACTGAAAATTGCGGGAATATATACTTACATTCCAAATGTTCTGGTAGAATAATATCTTTTTTATCGTTATTTAGCGAATTTTATGTAACAAACTCTTGTCAAACTTATCAAGTCGGTAAAAAATTGAAATAGGGAGTTCTTTTTTTGAGAAAACGAAAAAAATTGTATAGTGATGAACTGTCTGCATTACTAGAAGCAAAAGCCGAAAGGCATGAAAAGAAAAAAGTAACTGTTCTTTCCGAATCTATCGTCATTCCTCACGCTTTGTTATTTATTAATACTCAGTTTTTTGGTTTTCGTTATATGCAGGGAAACCCATGAAAGTAAATATGTTTGTGATGCTAGTTAATATTTTGAGATGTAACAATGATTTTGTTTTACGATCTACGATAAATACATGTGTAAAAATCCAAAAATTATATAACTTTCCGTTCTTGACGTTAACGTACTTAGTACAGTGCCATCTATCTAGCCCCTAGGGCAGAGTTACAAATAAAATAAAAAGAGAAATCCCTATTGATTCATAAAAATTTAAGAGCAATGATTAATTACGGCTTTAGAAGTAGTTTTACTCAAAAACGTGTGTAGATCGGATGATATCCAAATCTGACAATAAAGATTCATCAAAAATGGCAATTTATTGCCGGTGCAGAATTCCAACTTGGAAGTGCTAAGCTTTGTGATGATCCGGATCAAGGCCGTAAGTTAAATAAAGAAGCTTGAAATGTAATACTTCGCGATAATTGGACGTCTTTAGGCATTGGTGTGAGTCAGATACAAATAATATTGCATGAAGAAGCTCGAGACGCCTACAAAGTAGCAATTTTGAGTACCCAAATTCAAAATGGGAGAAATGCTTAAATATATTGATGAGTGGCACCAATTTACCGGAATATACTTTGAAAAATAATAATTTCTTGATTCCCAAAATTATCAGTGCATCCTTAGAGCATTAAGGTGACGCAGCGGATTTTTTGGATGTCTGAAAATTATAAGGTCTATTTTTCGTCATAACGTTTGCAATTTTGTTACTTTTTCAATTTTCATTACTAACCACTTGGTAAATTTACAATATATATTTGAAAGTGGCTCACTGCCTAAAGCCATTTGGCTCGTACTACAAGAACTTAAGTTGTTATATTATTAAGTTGAATGCGTAATGACTTTGTAGAACGCTTTGTACAAAACAAATCACGAAAACACTTACTTATACTTTTAATGGTTGAAAGGCACGTCTTTTGAAATCATTCTATAGATTTTGTCTTGCTTTAGAAACTTTGTGTGACAGGCAGATGCATTACCAAAGTGACTTAGTGGGCGTACCAACTGGTTCTAAACGTAATTATTTATCATCTGTTTATATTTGGTACACAATTTCATCGTAAAAATTGCAAGTACACGTTTGCCTATTTCCCTAATGAGTTATAAAATCCACCTTTTTATACTAAATTCAATTTCAATCCAGGCCTAGGAAATGTGTCGGTGAATCGAATGGGCTTTAACAGCACCCAAACCGAATGAAACTAATTACTTCCTACTCAAGGTCCACGCAAATTGGAAAAGGTTACGCGACGGAATTTTGTGATCAACTCCACATTGCTTTACATTGTTTGTCTTGACAAGGGGCGAGTGGATTTTATTTTCATAGCAAATCTACCAGGCAGGGCTATTCTATTCTTCACTTGGTAGAAACGTAGCGAGCTCGATATTTCACGATGCGATTGAGGAAATATTAGTATTAGGACGTGTTACTATATACACGTCTTCATCGCAAGTAAAGCGATTACGACTTTTCATGTCACTAGTACATTAATAGATTTCAAGACAAACTCAAATTGACAAAGTGAGCGTATACACACACGCATATTCACATAATCATAACGCCTTTATTCCTTGCAGAAGAGCGTAAACGGCCGTAAAAATACCGTTTCAGAAGTCTCACTATAGTGTCAGGTTGTGAGTCTGTCGCCTAATTGTAATACTTACTCATAAAAGCCTTTGAGTTTTTAGTCCCTTCTTACGACACTCACCTACCTTTTCCCGTATTGACAAAATACGCAATGTAACGCGGAATGTAGCAAGTTCTCGCACGACCACCTTCAACCTGCTAAGACCCTCTAGTGCCATGACGCGCTAGTCACGTCGGTGAACCTTTTGAAGAACTAGACCGAGGAAATTAGCCATTGAACTTAAATAAGATTGAATTAGTCAAGGGTTTTCGCAAATAATGCCTCATTCTGTTCGCATTATATTCAATGAGAATTTTGTACGAACTGACAACTTACGAAGCTTTAACGCTATCTCACTACCGTAGTATAGCACGGTACTGCGTATTGTTGAAAATATTGATTTTTCCTACCCATAAGTTTGTTGATAACATTTACTGTAATTATAATTTGTATTAATACAAAAAGTAGGTACTAACTAGGATCTTAAGCGGCGGTTTTTACTTGATACTTGTATAAACTTAAATATGTAACAGAACTGCGAGCAACAAATGAACATTTTAAAATTGCTGCGCGGGCCCCATGCCTATGTAGGTACCTTAATGCTGAACCCCTGTCAAGTGCTGAATTTGCGATGAACTAAATCTATCTACTTATAGATTAATTTATTAACTTTTACATGATCTACTTAAACGAAAGAATACTGAAGATATCCAATAATGATCGCCAAATTAGTATCTGAATTCAGACAGGTGAAATCAGCACAAAACATTAGGTACTATGAAAATACCGGAACTCGTCTAAGGTATATTACCTATCCCATTTCGCAATGACGTCCAGTATTTTTGTTTGTCTAAATTGCTGCATCAAAACTATCTGAAGGAAGGTTTATTCTGTACCTACCTCACTTAAGAAGGTTTTTGTAAAACCAACAGAAGAAACGCTATAAGCACAATTTGAAATCAGCATTTAAAATAGGAATGTGTTTTTCAATATGACCATGTATTCGATGTATGAGCTTGGTCTCGGGGATCTGGAGTTTGATTATTGATATTTGTAAACTCTTTCTAACCTTTATTTATGCACTAACTCTCTTCTGTTTAATTTATCCTCCATCAAAGGTTGTCTTGTAGAGATCGCTTTAAACGATACCGCCTTCACGCATTTTCAGTTGTGTTGTGTAGAATGTGCAATAAGGTGTTTTTACTTATCAAGTTTTTGTGGAATACAATGGATTGTGAATTCATCTGTTTGTGAGATTGTTTCCAGTGTGGTTTGGGATTTACGAGCTAAACCACCTGATTGTCCGTAAAAAGGATGGTGGCCTATACGGGGTGTAACGGATAGCCCTCCGAATACTGATAGTGATAGTGATAGTGATAGGGGGTGCATGCAGACCAAGAAACCAAACAACTTTCCCTCGCAGCATATGTCAGGAAACGAAAAAAAATTTACCTCTCATACAAAATCACGATTAGCTATAGCTAATGACTGACTGTACTATGGGTATTAATTTTTATTACGCTTTTGTAATATTTTCTCATGGGAAGTTGTTCACTTCCATGGTCTGAATGCATCCTATAAGTATTTGGAGGACTGTCCCTAACACCTTCTATGGTAGGGTACGTTACGTTTTCATTGGAATCGTAGATGGTGACTCATAAATAAATAAATATTCTGAACATTTCACACAGCGCCATCTAGCCCCAAACTAAACAAAGCATTTACAATGTGACCTAGATAGCTCATATTAATACTTTTTTTGTAAATAAATACACATTATACATAGAAACAACCTTACACAATCACATCAGAAGCCCAGTTAGTAGGTACCTATGCTGTTCACAAATTCTCGTCGTTGAATGACTCATTGTCCCACATGATATGTATAAACGAATGATTGGAAAATGAACTGAATCGGATCGCAACGGAAAACATTTCAGACCGCTGAACCGCAAACGAAGTTGCATTCGTTTTTACAGATTTTATAATCGGTCAATTTTGGACCAGCTCCAAAAAGGCCTGCAGTGTTTTTGGATGTTGGGTGCAAGGGAAAGGAACATATAGAAGTTTTTTTTATTTAAGGCTGGACTCTACAATTTTTGCCCCGGGGCTTTGAAATCTAGACCTGACAGTTTGGTGGGAAGCTGGAGCTCACCCGGAGAAGTTTGTGTGGTTCTTCAAACAACCCGCCCAATCGCTCCCAAATATAGTTCCCAAAATGGGGAAGAAATTAGGGACCCCCGCGCCCTCAACGGCGGGGGCGTCGGTTGCTTAAAGAGCTTGTGGAGTGTGATCTACTTGCAATGGCTGCTGCAGGGGCTACTGTTATATCGTCATCATAGTCCGAAAGGACGTGTCTGGGACGGCGTTTAAAACGTGAGGTTGGATGGAGATTGGTCAAGGACTAGTTCACCATTTGAAATGACTTCGCAATTTTTTTGACACCCAATACTATAGTATAATATTTGCTTATATTCGATTCTTGTTTGTACTTACCCGTAATGTAGTACAAAATTATATGTTGGTATGTACACAATGGCCTCAATTCGGGAAATCAATTCTTCTTAACTGACCTTAAATATGGGTTGTCAATTTCCGACCAATAGGTTTCGAAAGGATAGGAGATATCTTAGTCCCGCCAAAAGACACGATTGAATTAGGTAAAAGTAGTTAATAGGGAGAGCTTTTAGCCCAATTTATGAATTAGGTACTTTGCAAAACATCTGCAAAACTTCGACATTGACTTTAATTTTTGTATCACATGTAGCCAGCAAAGAAATGATAGCCTGTGACTGCCGCACGGCAGTGCAGCGTTGTGTGTGATACTTCATGCGGTTTCGTAATTTTGTTTTAAATACCGTGTGCGGCATATAATGAGAATGATACCTGTGAATAATGTTAATGAATAATTGAGAAGCTTTACGGTATTTTTTTCGTATTTGAAACCCAATGTTCGCCCTAGTTCGTATAAGTAGTTCGAACGTTTGAACTAAAACGAGAAAAAAATTACAAGATTTTCCGCTCAAGTTGTCTGTCATTCATTCTCAAAAATGTAACTTATCATTACATACCAACTTGATGTAATGCAGGCGAGGTTTAATCCAAAGTTATTTTTGTTTATGTTATCTTAATTCAGATAAGATTCGAATTTAATTTAATTTGTTTCGTTTTGCGCTTTAATTTGCTCTGAATAATGATAGTCGTGGACCGACTTTGTAGCACCTTTTCATTTTGTATAAACATTTTAGTCTTTTTAGCTCGTAAGTTTCGCAATCTGTTTCGCGATCTGCTTCTCTTAACCTGCTTATTTAAGGGATCAACTTAAACAGTTTTTTTATAGAGTCACGATGAATAACCAGTATAAGGTGGTCCTTTCTTCTTCTTTTCGTGTGGGATACCGATTAACGAACGAGCCCTGGTGTAAAAGGTGACCCCTTAAATGGGTAGGTTGAGTGCTAATAGTACCTACCTATGGATAAGACTTTACACGACTTTACTCATATCAATGGATAGGCCAATCAACTACACACACTGAACTTAGTGTCCGGTCCGTACCTCTGGTGTTACATCAATATTTACACCCACGAAAAATAAAATTAATCAAGCAAAACACTTTGGAGTGCAATTGATGTGTTACCACCCTCTATACGTAAGCTACTTCTTATTCTTAACTTTAATTTAGTCATGAGATAAGAATAAATAAAAATAATCAATTAATTATCATTAAGGCAGCATTAGTCCGAAAAAGTAAGTCGTTTTCCTTTCCGCTGCTTTAGAGAGAAACCGACAATGACACCTCAGATCCAAAAAACAGAACATTTATTTTTATAAACAAATATTTCAAAAAGTAAGCCCATGGATTAATTACACATTTAACGAGGAAGAAGAGAATACAAAATAAAATATGAAATCATGGATAACAATCAAATCAATCTGGTTTTAGTCTAAAAAACGTACTAAGAAGAACTACTAAGAAAAATATCGTCTCATAATTTGAAGATTTCAAGAAATGGCATTCAAAATTCGGAACACTACCCAACCTTTCGTGGTTGATTTCTAAGCCCATTTCACCTTAACACAGGTAAGAAAGTTCTCGAAAGAATGCGGCTGGTAGCGACTGAATGGCGAAAACGAAAAGTCATACCCTGGGGGTGGTCTACATCCAGCACTGGACTGCTATAGTCTAGTGTGTACGCACTGTGTGTAGCTTTAAGATCTAATAAAAATTGCATAACATTAAATTATACCAAAAAATACAAAACTAATTGTAAAAACAGTAAACATTTCTAGCAATAATAATACTTGTATCTTAAATCTGCCTAATATTACAATAATCCTTAAAAAGCACTTACCGCAATATTCTGAAATACAAAATTTAACCGTTAAAAGTAACTGGCATACAAACTCTTTGAAGTCGTCTCAAAGGATTAAATGCTCGAAACGACGATTGAATTCAAATTTGGAATAAAACTGTTGGATCTAAACAACGAGTCGGCGAGTTGTGAAGCGCAAGTTTCCACACATTGAAGAAGTTTCGGAATTGATTCGAGAAGTTTCTAGACTTACACTGGACGGCTTTCGCCAGGTGTGGAAAGGGTGTGAAGTTACATATTTATGATTTGCCGATATATGTAGAATGCGATAAGTTTTCCTAATGTTGATATTTCATCGATAGAATAAAGATAGATTTTATGCTTCCGCATAAAAGTTGCCCAATGTCGGAAACAATCTCCGACTGTCGGCGACTTGTAAGCGGGAGCACCTTATGTAAGGGTGTCCAAATCAAATTGGACACTATTATAAGCGTACTTACTAACAAGACTTTTCGAAACAGTAGTACGAAAGAATAACACAATACAATTAGTAGTAGTACCCTAAATCACGCAGCCGCCAATACTTACTTTGTGCCTAAATGATTAGTTCCTACCTAAGCAGATTTAAATAGCTCGATAGATTAAAACTGCAAAATTTCTACCAGTTTTAACGTGTGCAATATGCAATTGCATAGAATATAATAGCTGTTTCATTGACTAATATGCTTTTTAATGAAATTTTATAAAGCTAACATGGTGAGTTTATCACCAGAAAATTATATGAAACTCAAACTCTAAAGTGTCGTTAGGGCCTCATCGTCAGGAAAATTAATTGCCATCAGCTGAGTAAGTTCTATCAGAAGGCCTCTTTATTCATAAAGTTTAAACAGGACTTAACCTGATTGTAGTGAAGGTATGCCCAGTAGGCAGTACCGACAGATTTTTCTAGACATAACACTTTTTATACTTATAGCTCTGGACCAGTCGGTCCCCTGGCCATAACACCCGGCCAGGCGGGTAGCTACCCTTTTCCCGACACCACCTGGAACCCTCCATTCTGCCTATTGGCATCACTCCTGTCACCCGCCATAGCTCCAATTTTTTTTTGCTTGGTGTAGGTACAGTCAAGCTCACGTCCGGTTAGACACTCGAACCGCCAATGTAAGTCTTATGCGCGCGGCATAAGAACGGTCCAAAGTTCAAATTGTCTAACCCAGCCTGATCTTGACTGTACGTATTTATTTACTTTGAAAAAATAAAACATAACCAACTGTACTGGTCTATATTCATTTCAGTGTTTTGTTTTTCAATTCATTGTGTTTATTTTTTATTGGTTCGTATGTTGTTGAAATAAAAATAGAAACACAATAAAAGGCATTTTTTGCGTATTTGGATCCATTAAAATAATAAGCTTGTTTGTTTAGGGTCCAGACACAATATTGGTTGTTGGGTGTCCGGGAGAAACAATAAGTTAACTCATGTAGAAACTTATCCTAAAAATTATATTATCAGTGCAAATATGGCGAAAAATCTAAAAGAATATAAAATTGGTAGAGCTAGTTGATGCAGCAGTTCTTAACTAATTTTGGTAATTTGTACTTTAATATGCTGACATCTGTCATACTATCTAGGTGAATTAATTGAAAATTAATTAGGCGTCAAGTTTTTTTACAAAACAATTTGATTGTCAAAAGTTTAGTGAGACATAATTAAACAAATACTTATTAACATCCTATACTTACATGTTTTCAAATTTGTCAATTCTTCTTTACTTGCAAGAAAAAAAAAGTGAGTTACTGGCCCGATGGTGTAGTGGATAGTACCCCTGCCTGTTACGCCAGGGGTCGTGGGTTCGATTCCGACACAGCACAAGTATTTGTAAGTTACTTTTCAAATATTTGTGTTGAGTCTGGGTGTTTTCTATGTATTTATAAAAATAAAAACTATGTATGTATTATATCAGCTATCTAGTTCCCATAGTACAAGCTTTGCTTAGTTTGGAACTTGATGACGCTGTGTAAAATGTCTAAGATAGTTCTTTATTTATTTATCTTTTTGTTTATAGTTTCTTACAAAACAGTTCATTCTTAAAACCGTCAGGTAAACAAGCTTGTGATTTTGTAATCAACTTTTTAATAAACTTTCGTCTATAAAAGTCATGCCTCCCGATAAATCACCCATGAATATAATTTTCGGAATGATTTCACCCAGAAACACGTTTTACACAGTGTTATCTTTCGCTTTCGCATGAAACTCAATTGACGATATAAAATACAGAAGCTTTCGAATGTAACGTGAAATGGAACGTTTGATTTCGTTTATTTTATATTGAAATCTGAAATACAGCCTTTTATTCCAATTTGCTATACAACATGATAACATGAATCATGTGGCGTGGTGGTAGGGTAAGTTGGTGATAGACGCCACAGTGGGATACGTGCCGCTCTTTTGAATTCACTATGTTACAAGTACCTTACGCTAAATTTTTACGCGGCATATCGGCAACCGCTCCTCCCGCGCTCCGGAGTGTGCGGCTGGCCACCGGAGAGAACGCCCGTTTCGTGTGTATGTGCAAAAATCTTCCGCAGTGCGGCCAAAGGAAACGTAATAATTATTTCGGTAAGTTTATTCTGTCATACAACTTTTGATTTGACTGTAAAATGCATTGTTTTTTTAATTTTATGTCATACATTATTGATTCAATTATTCAAAATGTTGGGCTTTATTCCTATTATTAGACCGGTTTTTTTTTAAATAAAAAAGGCACGTATCCCTTTCGAAAAGGATACTTGCCTCACTTTTTGTGGGTATAGTTGCCTCTAACGGCATCTATCCCCACAGAAGAATACCTTAGATGCTCTTAGGGGCATCTATCCTCCACATAGTTATTCTTCTTTCTCTAACTAATGTTTTGTCGTAGGTTGGCAAAATGCCAAGAAAATATGTCAGAAAAGAGAGCGTTGTCCCACGGATTCTCGAACGGACTGAAAACGACCTGAAGCTAGCATTTGAGGACATAGAAAAAGGTAAAAAAGGCATAAACGAGATTGCCAGATCCCGCGGGATTCCATGCAGAACATTAAGAAGATACATTAAGAGGAGTACAGAAAAACTAACTAACTACTTTTATTTTTATTTAAATGTCTATTGATATCTGGGGACCAATTTTCATACAGACAGAAGAATTACTACAAAACAAACGTCAGTTTATTGGTACCAGCTACAGGGCAGAAGGGCGCAGAGGTCACGCGCCTCCCCTTTGCGGTACAATCTTGCCACAGCCCACCCACGCGTTGCACACGCGTAGAGTTCACCTCCAGCATAATGTGAGTTTAGGCTTCTTGCCAGTTAGTTGCGCGAAAAGTGCAGCTAGTTTAGTTTCGCTCGAGATACGTGTGCGCCTCTGCTTGTTTCACATGCGCACCTATTTTTTGGCTCCTCGGCTGTTTGTTGCGTGATAAGTTGAGCACGTTTTGCTCGCAATACCTACTTTTGCGTCTCAACTTGTTTTACACTTGCGGCTAGATAGGCTGCTTGCCTGATTAAAGCATTAAAATTCAAGCGCTATTTATGATATAGATCATACAATTAGTGACTCTTTTTCATTATTTCTAGATTGTGCACAGTGCATGGCTTGACGTCTGATAAAACAAAACCAACGCTTTATTTTCCTCTTTTGCAGTAAAACATCCTTTGTTTGGGTTTAAATATGAAGCACGGCTTGTGAAACATATACTAAAACTTGGAGAAGCGGGTTTCCCTCCTAACAGAAATTCAATACGTCTATTACCATATAATTTTAATGGTATTGTCTAGTGTGATTAATATTTTTACAAGTTTAAAAAATACTGACAAGTTGATCAGACTAAAATAAAACTGATAATTCCTAATCCTAATTAATATTTGTTATTAAAAGATACTCATGAGAAATTTAAGAAAGCTTTGACATAAAGCATGGCTATATAGGCAAAAGTCTAACAAAATTGATTATTCTTGAACCTAATAATTACGAAAAACTAAAAAATTACCCAATCTTAGGATATTGTATGGAAATATACATAAATAAAAATAAACTCAATGTTTAATTGTTTTATTTAAACACCAACTTTTATTCAAACAATTCACACTACAAATAAAAAGAGGCTTCTATCCCCACCTGAAAGCATCTATCCCTACATAAGGCATCTATCCTTCAGAGAATTTTTGTCGCGAGGCTTCTATCCCGAGCAGAAGGCGTCTATCCCATTTTAAGAGGTTATTTAAAATGCAATTTACACAAAATTGGAATAAATTACAATAAAACAATTAAGGTGTATTTGTAGTTAAAAGATCAACGCTTTTATACACGGGACGTTTGTAAGATTTTTTAATTTATTTTTTAAGTTATACGCCCATTTCAAAAAGTGTGGCATTTATCACCAACTTACCCTATAGTAACTGCCTGCGGCGCAAAGGTTTTAGGTTCGATTCCCGGCACACTCGTAAAATTGATATTCATTACTCTGTGAATTTGTTCCCAGTCTGGTTTGGACATTGCAGGCCGAATCACCTGATTGTCCGTAAAAAATATGTTTTCGTGCTTTGAAGGGTACGTGAAGCCATAGGTCCCGGTTGCTGTCTATGATAATTAAATGGAAGTCATTACAAAACCATGTCTAGTAGATGGATAATCTCTGGTAATAAGATTCATAGGGACGTTCATCGACTCACACACGGCAGAAAAGACAAGATAAGGAAATATTTTCGGTTCCCAAATAAACTTAATATTAATAATATTTCGCGTAGCCTCTAAAAATTTCAAATTTTAGTTGTGATGTTTACCTACAATCTTGCTCTTCCAAATAATTTATTTCCAAATATTTGTTTTAGTCCAAATTTTTCAATCACCCTTAGTGTCTTGAGCGTTCAAAGACAGGACATATCTTTGTAGGAATTTTAGCTATTTGAGCCTCAAGTTTTGGGTTGCAGACCAGTCGCTGTAAATTAGGTCTTCTTACAATAATAAGACATTTACGTGGGTATATTTTACCGCTCCATCTGGAGGAAAATACCCGCAGTAAAATTGCCTCGTATTTATTTCTCCTAGTTTAAGTATGCCTGATTGTATACCGCAAGTATGTTAATGGCTTTTGTGCGACGAACCGTATTCTTTTAGCGTTGCTATTCGAAGAAAGATTAGGATAAGTGCATTTTATCTGTTTTCATAGCCTGAAAGTATTTACTGGCCCGATGGCGTACCGGATAGTACTCCTGCCTGCTACCTTTGGTGAGTTTGATTCCCATACACAAATGTTAAGTCAGTATTTAGCAGTTTTTATATTTTTGCGTTTATTTTTAAAAAATTGCAAAATTTTCAAGCGCGGCCTGGATTTGAACCTGCGACTTTCGCATTACCAGTGGCGACGCCTCTTTCATCTGGGCTACCGCAGCTCGTTCCTTTGCCCGCCAATTTTGCAAGTGAATCTTAATGCCAGTAACGCGTGGCACGGCTCCATCTACCGGGTTAGTTTTGCAATTAATACCCGACGACTAATTCTATCTTTACAAATTGAATGTAATGTAAGTGACGAAAACCCGCGATAAATTGAATACCAAATTTTAAAACACATCCCGTGTTAGGTATACAATTTTTGTGTTTAGTCTGGATGTTTTCTATGTTATATGTATTTATTTAAAAATAAGTATATATATTATCATCAGCTATTTAGCTCCCATAGTACAATCTACGCTCAGTTTAGGGCTAGATGGCACTGTGTGTAATGTTAAGGATTTTTATTTAAAAATACTTCATTTTTTAATGCATAGTTTTTTTTATTGTATTAAGTAAAAATAACTGACTATCCCTGGCAGCCATGCACTAGAAAGCTAAACGACCAAATTACTTTAGAAGTTTCCGGCCGTCATTGGATGCAGTCGGTACAAAACTGCAGTCTCTAGAGACGCCTTGGAAAGGCCTATCTCTAGCAGGGGGGTCTCACTCCACGGTTTAGGTATGTTCCGCCGGCGGGTCCCCTACGGGGACTAATCTCCGCGGGTTGTCACTTGTCGTCGCCAGACCGCCAGTGTGCCGCTAGCCGCCGCACTGTTCGCACGCACGTGCTGCTCGCGCGCACACTTACTTGATTTTTTTCCGTGTTTTAGTACGTTTATTCGTTAAAAAATCGATCGAGTCGTCGACTCGGTGTCCCACTCGATACAAAGAACAGTTAGACACAAGAATAATTAATTGTTTTTCTATATAAACAGTAGTCATTAATAATTTCGTTTAGGTTTATAAATATTTACAAATCTTACAATTCCTTTCGTAGATTAAGTGAACAAATAAGATATTATAGCAAAATCAATAACAAAAAATCTTCGTGCACGAATAACATGATGACAAGTTACAACCCTTGGAGTTCGCCGGCGGCTCAGTCATAAAACTGCGATGCGTAAGGGAGATTGAGCGTTCGCGCGCGTTCATAAGTTTCAATTTTGGCTGTGAGCGGTTGGGTACACCGAGCGTAGGTATTAATTTATACCTAAACATGTAATTTCTTAGGGAGTGATTCTTCTGTACGTTAGTACTATTATATATTCTGTGTCTCTAGTAGTAGACGTCTCACGCACGCAACCGCCAATACTTTACTTATTACTTTGTGTCTCACGGCTGTAAATAAATGAAAAAAAAAATGGTTGCCTGTAAAGTCGGTATACGGGCAAAGTTTGAACGTGACAACGTAATTCTCGAATGCTGCGCGCGCAGTGCACCGATTATGCTTGAGTGGGAGAGACGGTAATCAGCGTGCCTCTCTTTCGGTCATGACTCACTGTATCAGACGTGAGCGGGCGTTATATTTTTCCGTGCATGCCACCGAGCCACAACCTAATTTAAGACGTTGTCACGTCAAAAAGTTTATTCTGACCTCTCAATGCGTCTCCACAAGGCATCACGCAACCGTAGAGCTGGCAGCTTCCTTGCGCAGTGTCTTAGCCTGGCTATACAAAGGGAAAATGCTGCTAGCATGCTGGGAACAATGTTTAGTGCGGACGAATTAGGAGGTTTATTTTAGTTTTTAGGTTTTCTTGCTTTCGTCTACACAATTTTCCAATAAAAAATGTCATAGGTTCAGATAGTTGAGAAGTCATAAAAGACTCCAGCTGCATGCCAGATATTTTCTTTTTTCTTTTTGAATAGTAATGGTCAAAAAAGCCTATCACAGTAAAAAAAAATGCCAAACTGGAATGGAAATTTGGAGCAAAGCGCTATATGAATGTGAGACATAGACTATGACGCAAAGAGATAGAGAGGTTGAAAAAAATTGCTATAGCTAATATCTACTACAATACTAGCTGATATAAGTTCTTCAGTACAGTCTTTCATACAATACAATACAATATACTTTATTGCACAAAAGAAACATATTAAAAACAAAAGGTGAATTAATAATAAAAATTGTACAATTGGCGGCCTTATTGCTCAGGTAGCAATATCTTCCAGGCAACCAGGTAGTAAGGAGTAAGCTTTTAAAAAGTAGTTGATGCGGGATAGTGCAACTAATATATATATATTACTTACATCTAAAAAAGCAACTTATAATAGTGATATTAATTACTCTTCTGACTGTGGTGTCTCTTACATTCTATGCCACACTTGATGTCTTGCAGTCAGTGCCCTAATACCTGCACCTTGTCCGACTTGTATGACGCCACCGACAGCACCGTACTCGTGGCTAATTTCTGGTCGAAATATATTTGAGTCATCGACATGAAAGAAGAAGAATTATTACTCTTCGAATAACCAGTATAACTTGATCATTTGAATAGACAACTAGAACTGGCAAGACTAGCACCACACTTGGAAACAAACAACACTACCAGCGGCTTCGAAATAACGTTTTATACGACGCTGCACAGAGACAAAGCAATTCAGATCCACTGTATGACTTTGTTGGCATAACGAAACGCGGTTACTCCATTGCATAAACAGGGTCGATTACTTTAGTAACAGTAAAGAGACTTGCTTTTGATGAAACTACGAAATAGATTAATCGTATGTCATACGCAACATCATTGATAGTTTCATAATTCATCTGATGCCACCTAAATTTGTTTTGTACTCAAAATCATGTAAGATTTGGCTTAGTTTTGCGGCCGGCCGCCAGCTTAAAGCCTCAAACATCTTTGGGAATGACAGCTTCATTCACTGTTCTTCGGAGGACATTCAGCCAAAGTCAATATTTCTCCGTGTTATTACAAAAAGTTAGACGCGCATTTAGGCACTGTTTCAAATAGTTTTCAATCTTTTTTGTAACAAGACCGTATATGTTGCTGGCTTTTACAAGACACTCTGATTGGACTAGAGTTGGTAGTCTTAGCAGCTACCACACGGCCATATGTCAATTAAGTACATGTTTTTTTTAAACACGTACCTACGGTACATTACATTAATAGCCACAATATCGGCTTCCCTCTATAGAAATATATTGCCATAGTCACCACGCTTGGCAGGCGGATTGTTTAGCGCAGTGCATGTTGTTGCATTTACAGGAAACGCCGCTGTCTATTTTGCAGATGAATATAATAATTAATCATTTGTTTCAGGCAATAAAAGTATAAAATAAAATAAAAAATAAAATATATAAAAAATAAAATATGACTTAAAATCTAACACAAATACTATAAATACATTAAAATAATGTGACTAAGATATATACTTATGTCGCTTTTAACGACAGCCTCGGGTGTGTAAAAAATAAATCGAAATTGAAATTGAATGGGTTGATGCTATTCCAAGCAGCATCACACGCCAGTTACATTACTGTAATAGAAATGCGCGGCTGTATCTATCGCTGTGGCTTTGCTGCGTGTTGCTCACGTGGGTGAGGTGGGACTATTTGTCACTGCACTCACTTCCGTCGGCAGTGAGTTGAATTATGTCACTTTTTACGACAGCCACGGCTAGAAATGATAAAAATAACGAAATTGAAATTGAATGGGTAAATGCTATTCTAAGCAGCATCGCACGCCAGTTACATTACTGTAATAGAAATACGCGGCTGTATCTATCGCTGTGGCTTTGCTGCGTGTTGCTCACGTGGGTGAGGTGGGACTATTTGTCACTGCACTCACCTCTCTCGGCAGTGAGTCCTCATCATAAAAGTATGAATGTTTATGTTTTCAGTTCCACTAGAAATTAGTTTTTGTTTTATACAGTTATTTAGTATGAAATGGACTAAAACTGTTTTTGCGAGAGCAGAAAGAAAAATAAATAAAATATTTTAGGATTTTTAGGTAAGTACCTCTCACGCATGCTGATTCGCGTATTTGATAACATTCGCTAAAAGACGCGGTTTTAAGCGTTGGAAGGCTCCGTAAGGGGCCGCCTGGCTCGCGACCACCATCCCACCGAAGTCTGGCGCCAAGTAGCTTGCTGCATTCCGTCAGTGCGTGGGAGTTCCAGTGCCTTCACAGGCTTCTTCTGGGTGAACTCGCTCCATCTTAGACTTTGTCTCTGTCCTATGACGGA
Organism: Tuta absoluta; assembly: GCA_027580185.1. Classification (NCBI taxonomy): domain Eukaryota; kingdom Metazoa; phylum Arthropoda; class Insecta; order Lepidoptera; family Gelechiidae; genus Tuta; species Tuta absoluta. The sequence goes on from JAQAHW010000009.1 coordinate 9,225,590, forward strand.
GACTAGAGAGAGTCAAGAGCAAACCCATCATTAATAAAAAAAGAACTATAATTTTCGTACAATTGCTTAACTATTTATTTATTCAGGATAATATATTTGCCATCTTTGTTCTCCTCCTGATTTCCTTAATAAGACTAAGGGTGAAAATCATTAAACACGTGTTTTAGCATTTACAAATGTTCTAGCCTTAAAGTTTGTGATTAGATCATAAAGCTAAAAAAGTTGAATACGTGTGTACGAGATTTGTAATTTTTAAACCCCAAAGAAGTACAAAAGGGATAAACGTTTGTATGAAAATTATGGGCACTTCAGTTTTTAGATGATCGATTATTATTTTTGGGAATTATTTAACTAAGAAACTAAAGTTATCAAATACGCCATTCAGCATTCTCGATAAAAAGTTTGTATGGAAATTCATTGTTTTGAAATATGATCTACTAGTATTTAAAAAAGAAATACTGAGGAGATAAAATACAGTAATGAAATACGTATTTCAAAGTTTTGAGTGGGTTTTTCGTTGACTCAGTGTTGCATACGAAAAAAGAATTCTTGTGTGAAACCTTGGGTGGAAACGGTAGTCCTACTTATATTATAAATGCGAAAGTTTGTATGTTTGTTGGTCTGTTACTTCTTCACTCAAAAACTACTGAACCGATCGTAATGAAATTTGGCACACATATAGAAGGTAACATGGATTAACACAATAGGATAGTTTTTATGAGTACGCGGGCAAAGCCGCGGATAACAGCTAGTTACTAATAAACATAACTTGCCGCAGCTTTTAACTTAGAGTCAATTAGCAAGACCTAGAGCTACTTGTTCGTAATTACTCATTTTAAATGAAAGACGGAAAGAGAGCGAAATGAAAAAGCTTTAGAAAATGTGTTTAAGTAAAATAACATTTTGTGAAGTTGAGATTTTATTACTAGGTGTAAGGAACGGTGAATCGAAAACTTTGTTTCAGTATCACGGTCTAAGCACACTTATTAGACCATGATACTGAACAACTTTTGCTATGGAGCTACCTAATGGCTAGAAACGAGAAAAAATGTCAACCACCTATATCAAATTCTTGTATTCATACATATAAAATATTACCTACATAACATGCCTCTAAAGCCCACTGCTGAACATGGACTACATACCCACCTAGCTTGGCAGGCGGATTGGCGAGTATAGTGCAAGATTTGCATTCACAGATAACTCTGCTGCCCATTCCCTAAATGATTATAATTCTGTCGATTTTGTAGAATTTAATCGGGTAGAATTGGGGTGATGCTATTCTAAGCCCCACATGGCTAGCTGTAACAATAAATTCATGATAAGGTTACATAATTGGTTTAGAAAATATAAGTCATTGTCGGTTCCCAACAAATGTTTACTGGGGACAGTAGTTCAGTTTCACGGTCTGATCACGCCTACAAGGTTTTCGCCTTACAATCCGTATAAGATGCTATAACTACAAACAAGATAGTACACAAGATGATTCCTGAGAAGTATATTAAAAAGCAGGAGTAAATACGCGATTGTAGCGTATTTGCTACGTTTGAGTAACGGAAACGCTACGCAGTAGCTACAAACTTGCTACGCTATTTATTTATTTATTTAACTGTTTATTGTACACAAGATAAAACACAGAACAATTACATTAAAGAAAAACAACACAACAGGTACTACTTATTTCTTAAAAGAAATAAGTAGTATTAGTAGTAGTAGTACCTATTGTATTATACGGGGTGTAAGGGACTGCCCTTCGAATACCTACTGATAGGGTCCAGACCTCGGGTCCAGACCATAAAACTGATCAACTTTCCCCTAGGAACATATGTTAGGAAAATACAAAAAAAATTATCTCCCATACGAAATCAAGATCAGGTGACTGCAAATACTTTCTTGAATTATTCTTTCATTGAAACTTATACAGTTTCATTGTCTGAATGCACCCTTTATGTATTCGGAGGACTGTTCCTTACACCCTGTTTGTATACAATTTTACTAGTGACCGATAACGCAAACTCAATACAGGCTGGTGATAAGGAGCAACTTTCCCCAAGGTCGAAATAAGAAAAATTATGTGGACCTCACATACAAAATTGCCGATTAGCTGATTCGAGTTACTATGGAAATAATTCATTTATCCTTGGGGAAAGTTTTTCTTCTAACCCACTTCGCGACTTGAGTTTTCGCTACATCGGTTCTTACTAAAATTTCACAGTTTTTTGGGTGAAACGTATTTTGTTACATTTCAACAAAATCTTCGTTAGAACTATGGGTCGTTTTTCATTAGTAACCAAATTATTAAAAACTTTGATTAAGCGAAATGTCTGACAGTCCATAGTCAGTTGTATTTATGGTACTCTTCTGTTGTCAAATTTTACTGCGAAAAAACGCGTTTTAAAAAACTACCACTGAACAGGGTTTTCTGAAAATAATGGGAAATTTTCTAGTCAATCTTCAGATGGCGCTGAACTAAACAGAAAAAGTTTTATTTCTTAAAAAAAATGTGATAGAAAAATGTGACGTTTGTAAATAGATAAAATGTGCTTATGATTCAAATGTCAAAATTTCAACTCAGCACAACGCCATCTGGCATGACATAGTAAAAAAGCTCGAAAACTGCCAGTAGAAAAGACCCCATTAGCATTAAAGCAGAAACAGGCATGTGGCGTCAAAGTAGCTGTTAAAAGCCCGTCGCACATTCTCAAAAAATCAAATAACAATTTTTTAATGATTTTGATGAAAGAATATTTCGACCCTTCGAGTCTCAAATGTAGTAAAAGCTAAATCGCTACTTTTGGAAATTCGCAAAAAACTAAAATTGAAAAAAACAATTATTTTTATTTTTTACATTTCTTGAGCTATATTCGTGCTATTTATATATGTTATTAAGCTTAAAAATCCCTTTAAAAGTGTGTAAGCATCGAAAAGGAAAAATCTTCAATTATTTAAAAGATAGGTGGTTTTTACTACATTTTTTTTTCTTATAAAATTGGTGTTTAAGACAAAATTTGCAGTTTATGGGACAATCAAAATTGTTGTTAATAAATTTTTTTTTAAATAACAGCCTTACTTTGGGTAGTAAAACACCAAATTACAAATAAAAGAAAGAGTATATTGTAGTAAAAATTAGCATTTATTCAGTCATTTTCTGAATTATTTTCAAATGATTAATGAATTATTCTTAATTTTAGGTCCAAACTACATGTAATCATAAGAACCTGATAAAACATCAATTATAAAGAATATCAGTGTGGTAGTTTTGCACGATACCGCAGTATTATTCCGGTCTGGGTGTTAATTAAGAAAGAAGTTGAATGAAACCGTACCGATTATGCACTGACACATTGATTTGGGTAAATAACTGTTATTAACACCGGTCTGGCAGAATACCACTGCATTAAGCGTAAGACCAACTCACTGATAACCTTCATACATGAACTTTTATCACCTGGAGACCAAAGAATAAATCTATGAATCTTAAAAACTATAAATTAAAGTGACAATGTATTTATACAGTTTGAAACTTTTTCATGTTGAGAAATAACAACTAGGCAACTTTTTAAACATATTAACTGTAGTTTTTAACCTTAACTAAGATTAAACAAGAATATCTACGTTATAAACTATGTTTCTATATTTTCACAGCTCGTGTCATTTCAGTCTTTAGCAAAGGAACTAGTGAGAGAAATCATGTAAAACTTAAACATTTACCTTGCTTATTATTATAACAAAACAACCATCTTTTAGAATAAACTTCTAAGTAGAAGTTAATTCTAATGATAGTGTATGAAACCCAAGATCATACTTATTGTTGAAACTATTCCGAAAAATAGATTCACTCACTGATTCTTGACCGTCTTCAACAATAATTTATTAGTTTGCCTTTTTCTTTAAATAGAGAAACTTAGAGTTTTTCAGATGATTACGTAAGTAGAAGTTAATTCAAAAAGATGGTTGTTTTGTTATAATAATAAGTAAGGTAAATGTTTAAGTTTTACATGATTTCTCTCACTAGTTCCTTTGCTAAAGACTGAAATGACACAAGCTGTGAAAATATAGAAACACTAGCTGTTACCCGCGGCTTCGCCCGCGTACTCATAGAGTTTTATTAATTAGTTGTGTATTCTAAACAGGGCGACAGCACACACAACACAGGTCATTACTTTCCGGTTTAGTGACTGCGTCTCTATTAAAATTACGTTTATGGGTCACTTATTTAACTCCTACGCGAATATTATAATACAAATATAGTAGTAATGGTTATGCCAAATTATATCAGCGATATAATTTGGCATAACCTGCATTATTACACAATGCAGCGCTACATCTAGCAATACTACTAAACTACCAATACACCTATATTTATGCCTAGCTATTACACTCAGCGCTCTATGTCGCCATAGAGTATAGCTACCTTATGAATATTGTGAATATTGCCTAGTGTTATATTGGTGGTTAATAAATAATAAGAAAGTATAGATTGCTATATAGCTTCAATTTTTTTTTAATATTCCTGCTATTTTGAAATTTTTATTACATACAAACATGCTCCAAGAAGACATGAAAGAAAGGAGTGGGTATGTAATCAAGGATTTGAAAACCTATATTAGCTCCAAACCAAATTAACTTGGGGATGGATGTTCTTGGATTGGAATTATAATAATATGAATACGCAGTATAATGATTTTGCCTAGTCTTCAATTTTCAGGACTATGGTACCAAAAAATTTAAGTTTATTATGTGTCTTCGCAAGTATACGCAGGGCAAACTTACTGTGCTAAAAATGGTTATTATTATAGAAATGGACTTTCAAATCATGTTTAACTGTAGAAATTAACTTTACTACTGTGGTAAGAAGTATCTCAAGTACATACCCACATCACCCTTAAAGCCACATTCATATCCCAAAACTCATATTCAAGAGACATTCTCATAGTAGTGCTATACAGGGTGTAAGTGACAGCCCTTCGAATACTGATTGGGTGTATTCAAACCATGAAACTGAACAACCTGCCATAGATTAAATTCTTTTTTTCTATATCCCATACAAAATCACAATCAGCTCACTGCATTTACTATGGGAATATCAGTATTCGGAGGGCTGTCCCTTACATCCTGTATATACATCTTTTTTATGTGGTATGGATGTATTCTATGCTACACAATAATCAGTTTTCCGATGGGAAAAATATGTTTTTCCGAGATAAAAAGTAACCTATGACACTCACCAGCTTTTCATCTAACTGCTTTCCAAAAAAAAAATGCTTTACATCGCTGCATGATACTCATTTATGTATGTAGTATGGATGTATTCTATTGCTAAACATTAATCGGTTTTCCGAAGGGAAAAATATGTTTTTCCGGGATAAAAAATAACCTATGTCACTCACCAGCTTTTCATTTAGCTGCTCTCAAAAAAAAAATGCTTTACATCGCTGCATGATACTCATCTATGTTCGTAGTATGGGTGTATTCTATTGCTAAACATTAATCGCTTTTCCGATGGGAAAAATATGTTTTTCCGGGATAAAAAGTAGCCTATGTCACTCTCCAGCCTCTCACCTAACTGCACACCTAAAAAACACTGCATGATATCGCTCTGTTGTAACGTGAAAGAAAGACAAACAAACAAACAAACAAACAAACAAACACACTTTCGCATTTATAATATTAGTATGGATAGTTTATAACGTAGATATTCTTGTTTAATCTTAGTTAAGGTTAAAAACTACAGTTAATATGTTTAAAAAGTTGCCTAGTTGTTATTTCTCATCATGAAAAAGTTTCAAACTGTATAAATACATTGTCACTTTAATTTATAGTTTTTAAGATTCATAGATTTATTCTTTGGTCTCCAGGTGATAAAAGTTCATGTATGAAGGTTATCAGTGAGTTGGTCTTACGCTTAATGCAGTGGTATTCTGCCAGACCGGTGTTAATAACAGTTATTTACCCGAATCAATGTGTCAGTGCATAATCGGTACGGTTTCGTTCAACTTCTTTCCTAATTAACACCCAGACCGGCATAATACTGCGGTATCGTGCAAAACTACCACACTGATATTATTTATAATTGATGTTTTATCAGGTTCTTATGATTACATGTAGTTTGGACCTAAAATTAAGAATTAACCATCAGCATGATTTTAATTTTGATGAAAATCAATTGCTGTATAAACAATGCTCAGACAAAGATTTATTTTACGACATTTTTCCGATTTGAAGAAAAGCAATTTCGAAAATAAATAATTGAAATCAAAATGTTGTTAGTGATAAATCGAAAAATCAAAAATCTTTATCTATAATTAAATAACTATAAAATTTGCAGCTCGATTCAAGTTCGTTAAACTTTCTACTTCAGTTGGATTTTGAATTAAATTTTAGACATTTAGATAATTAAAGTGTCTTAAAAATGGAAAATAATACATTTTACGACATTAACATTATGTATAGTCTTACTGTCGTAAAAGTGTTTTTTCAGACACATTGTTCATTACGACTAATTAATCTTGAATAATTGCAGGCATCCCAGTAAAAATAATGTCGTAATAGCATCATTGCAAATTTCTTTGTCTTTTACGACTATTTAACCGTTGTCACATTCTTGGATTTCAAAAGCAAAAATGTTGTAAAAGCCCTGTTCATAGATAGACGTCTTTTAATACAGTTGTCTATGTTAAAAATGGTGTTTACGACTATAAATTAAAAAAAAACTGAATTTTGGCGCTCAAAAATCTATGTAGTAAAAGACATTTTTCTCACGATATCAAAATTCTAAATATACAGATCGATAGAGCTCGAAAAACTGCATAAGATAGCACTAAAAGTCCATTTTGGCCGAAATGGCTTTTACGACATTTGAGACTCGAAGGGTCGATTTGCTCTCTTACTTGCTCCAGGGAATATATCGAATTTTCATTCACATTGTAACGTAAAATATTAGTTTCTTTTTTATTTTAGTACCTAAATATATCGAGCCTTAAAGTACTACAGTTGTAAGTTTATGACACCACAACTCTCCCAAAATATAAAGTTAATATCAAATTCCCTAAAAATTTGAGCTAATTTTATATGATCTTGTAGTTATTGAAAGGATTAAACTTAACTTTTACCTATCTTTTTCTAAACCAATGTTAAGGTAAATAACAGCGTTATTTTAAGTGAACCAATTTAACCGATAACTTGAAGTCGAGTGAGTCTAACTGCAGCAAAGTTTGGTGCACTTTAAATGTTGCTTAAAATCTATAGCGGAATGTATTTCTACTGCCTAACTAACTGGAAACAACCAACGAGCCAACATTTTACGATCATACGTTATGTTATAATTGTATTCGAGACAACAATGCAACTCGAGCAGTTACGCTAATAGTTTCCTCGAAACAAGAACAACCGGGACAGAACTGTTGTTCTACATCGTTCCAAAATTTTACTACAACTTTTAGTATATTTTATTTTGTTTATATCGCAAGTTTTGCGTTTATAATTCGTTTTGAATTATTCTTCTTTTCGTACGGGACAACGAGTGGTCCAATGACCCCCTGGTTTTAGAGTTTGGTTTGCATCAAACAAGTTAGTAAGTGGCTGTCATTTTTGCTTCATTTTTAAAACAAGTAATAATTTTAAAACAGCCTGGTAGTAGCTTATGTTCAAGTCATCTCAATTACATAATGTATGTTGGAAACGGAGGAGGAGTATCGCCAAATTAATAGCATGTGTTTTTACATTTGAAAGCATAACGGTAAATATAAGATTCTCCGTTGATAAGCTCTGTTGTGCAGTATCAAATTCTCGCTACATATCCGATTAATGAAACAAGAAGGATCAATCGAATTATTATTTTGCGCATTAACGGGGGAACAAACGGTGCGTTTAACATGAAAAAGTATGTTTTATTCAAGTTTTGACACTACACTTACATACAAAAAATAAGAGCGCAGTGAAATAACCCATAGAAAAAGAGAGTTTAAAACAAAAGGGTAGCAGCCAAATAAGTTGCAATGGTTTTTTTAATGGCAGGCCAAGTTTTGGTCCCGACTATGAATAGAAATACGAGAAGACACAACAATTCTTTTGGGATATATAATTTCGTAATGGACTCACAGTAGTCTGGGTCAAAATAACGCCAGCAAAAAGTAAAGTCACAGAATTTCAGATTTTTTTATTGAAATATCAAAGATTTTCTGCGCGAGTTGTCTGACGAGTGAACTAGAATTACGCATGATTAAATACATTTATAAGGTGTGGATTCGGCGCTTTCACCTTGCTTGGTAGGCGAATTGGCGAGCGCAGTGCAAGACGTTGCATTCAAAGGTAATATTGCTGCCCATTCTTTTGGTGCATGTATCCCTTAGTTGACTTATACGACACTCACGGGTAGAAATGGGGTGATGCTGCTATTCTAACCTGGCACCACAACAGCTATATTATTCAATTTTTCAAAATTATTTGTAGGCGTGGTAACTGAACGATATTATTAAGCAAACCTTAATGTTTTAAAATATTGAATCCACCCTTTCTTTATAATGATGAAGAAAGAATCAAAACCGCTTGGAGCAATGTACTTACCCTTTAAGGAAAATATTTGCATGTTTTGTTGGCTTCATAACAGGATTAAGGTTTGAAAACACAAAACATCATTTTAATTAGGATGATATACATAGACCAAATACAATATACCACTAATCCCATTATAAAGACGGATGTTTGTGTGTTTGTTAGGGTTAGGCGCAAAACAGCTCCATAGGTATATTCAAATTAAATTTTGTACGAAGATAGAATACTCTAGAATAACATTATAATTTCATTTAAAATAATATTTATAACAGCATTAACGTAATAAAAACCACGTGATATTCGTTAATATAAAACTGGAAATGTAATTATAAATTGTAACGATGGAATTTAAAATACCAATTTGAAAATTGTTGAAGCCTTCGAAAACTTTTTTAAATGTCATGGCAAATGGCATAAGATTCACACTGCCACCGCGTAAAATTCAAGGGGTAATCTCACAGTGGGTCAAGCGAAGGCTCGAACACCTAAATGATATTCTTTGTTAGACTCATGCCCCATTCTCACTGAATCTGTTCTTAAAAAATATGTAAATGCGTGCGTGGTATATGTTTGTATGTTTTCCCATAATGGTTCATATAGACGTATTGCATAATTACCTACACATCTATAGGTATAAGTTTATTATTTTTCTATATTTTTAGTGTGCCGTGTGATGCCGGCTTAGAATAGCATCACCCCATTTCTTACCCGTGGGAGTCATAAGAGGCGACTAAGGGACTCGAGGGTGTGTATTGCAATTTTAGGCGATGGGCTGACAACCTGTCACTATGGCGATACACAATTTTCATAATGTCCCCAAATATTTGTCAGACGTGGCGTAAATGTCCGTTTTTGCGGCCATTTACGCTCTGCCTACCCCGCAAGGGATTATGAGCGTGATATGTGTGTGTATATTTGGAGTAATTTACAAATTTTTACGCTTTAATGGAACAATTTTACTTTATTTTTTATTACTTTTTTTCCTTATAAAAATTACATACTCATTAGAAGACTCACCGTGAAACCGTGGGAGTGCGAGCTATAAATAAATAATCTTCTACTCGTTTGGCTTGTGCTGTACTAGCAAAATTAAATATATTTTGTATCTTTCTATGTGATACATTCTATACTTTGTTATTTAGAATTCTCTACCTAAGCAGTAAAGCCGCCGTGTGTGCACTTTTGTTTGTTTTATTTGATTTAATGTGTCAAAAAAAACATATGACTTAGTTGGTCTTCGACATCAAAACGCGGTTTATAGTGTTAAAATGACACGTCTGTAAAGATGACAAGTTAAAGTAAAATATGAGTGAACAGACTCTTACTACATATTTTATCCCTTAAACATTTTATCTTCAACATTTTAATAAAAGCAAAAATCCTGTTGCTTCAATTTTGATGGCGGCTTATGTTTAATGTTGCAGAATAAATGCTGCCAAAGCTTGTCTTGCAAAACTCTTTGCAAGTAAGTAATATTTTGAAAACAAAGAAATGTACGAGTATAAAGCTGTGTTTACTATTCATAACACTTTTGTTGAAGTCAGCAAGAATTAAATATAAAATATTGCCACATTTTGCATTTTTATTTTCATTTTACAATACCTTGTGAGCAGAAAAAAACATATAATGTGAAATCCCATGCCTGTCACTAACTTATATTTAATATGTACTTCAAACAATAATATGGATTCACCGGCTCGCTGGCTCATACGATAAGAAGAAGAACCTTTTTAAAAATCGAATCCAAACAAATCTTTTACATTTGGCTTCTTCAAAACTTACATAAGCCATGTAAAACACATATTAGTTGAGGAAGAAGCACACTACTTAGCGCATCGGTGCGGTAGGTGCTGACGCGGGTCTTTATTTGTATAAAACGACCCAAACGGTCTACGAAAGCGCCCAAAGCAGGGTGTGTGTGCTGAAAGTGGCGGTCGCTAGCGCGAGACTACATTGTACCTATTTACATGTCATAGAATTTATTCACAGGCTACTAATCTCGAAGGACGAAGCGCGAAGCATAATTACCTATTGTTTATCTAACAGTGGACGACTCACGTCTGTCGATGATGATTATAAGCACTACTTGATCAAGAGTCAAACAGTCGCGGAACAAGTTACATTCTACTTTAACAGGCAGTGGTAGCAGATATTCAACTGAGAAAACCTCCAAAATTACACTCCGACCGCGAAGGGACATAAAGACTCGTATCAGAACAATACCAGGTCTTTACGACGCGACGTAAACCTGACAGCTGTCTTGTAAAAAAGTTTATTCAAATCTTGGGATTTATTGAGCCGCGGCTCGTCTTGGTTCGTTACACACGGTGGTTTACTTCAGAATACACCTTTTGCTTGATCTTCTTTTCGTGTGGGACACCGAGACGTCCAACGACCCGATGAACACTGGTGTCTGAGTTTTTCAACCGCCTACCACTACTAGTAGGCCTCTGACATGGTTGTGTAACGAACGCCATCGAAGTGATCATAGACAGCAACCGGGACCGACGGCTTAACGTGCCCACCGAAGCACGGAACCACATTTCTTTGCGGACAATCAGGTGGTTCAGCCAGCAATGTCCTAACCAGACTGGGAACAAATTCACAGAGTGATAAATATCAACTTTATGAGTGACCCACCGAGAATCGAACCCGGAACCTTTGCCTCGCAGGCAGTGTGTGTGTGTATATATGAGAGGTATACCGAGTGATGGGGTGGTTTAATTTATCCCCGATGTTGAAGCTTTTAAATGGGGTATTGTATAATACTTAAAACATGTTAAATTCGCAACCCAGTGCAATAATGACGAATATATTTGTTTTGGCAGTGCGTGTATGCGTCTACATTTAAAGTGTTTGACAACCGTACTATAATAGTCATAAATCGTAATCATACGAGAAGAGGTCTCAAACAATTAAATAATACCTACTATCTAACAATATCCTAGAAGAACTGGGAAACATCTTGCAAAGTAATAAATTGATCAGTGTGTTTATTAAGAATCCGACCCGGGTCATCCGCATTGTGAAGCAACTTAAATGGAAATAAGGTTAGGTTATTTTGTACACATTACCATAGCTCATGCTGTTTATATAGCTCTAGCATATAAATTGCCGAAAGAATGTATGAATGAGTTCTCATGGCTAAATTCTTCACTGATTTACGAAAAGGAGAAAAATAGCTGTGTTGCCCGAAAAAAGAACAGTGTGTATAAATTTTATCGAGTCGTATCTTGTTTAGCTCCGAAGTCTGATGCGAACATTCTGAGAATTGTAATTCCGCCTCTACGCCCCGACGTACTTTACTTCTTTATTAAAATATTTTGAAGTCATTCTATGATTGACAAGAATTTACTATAACAAATACAAGAGTGAAAAGCAAAAGATTTGCTTCTAAATCAAATTTCGTTAACGTGATTTGAATTATTTCATTTATTGTTAAAACCACCAAATAAATAAAAAGCATTCATAAATTGAACTTTTCGTCCAGAGACTGGCTTCTTTGGCGTAAATTTAGGAGTAAATTGAATTGAAGTGTCGGACCAAACCTACGGTAATTCCGCAGTGACACGTTTAGTTCGTGAAACTCGGATGTACGTACACATCACACTCACCTTATCATCGTGTATTTCACTGGTGTGGTTATTCCTTAATTCTTTACAGGTACAGGATAGGCAAAATGCGTATAATTTAGAAATAAAATAAACTTATTTCCTGTCTGTTTTTCAGTAAATGCTTAGTTATCACATACACTGTGACCGTTCTCTGAATCACTATCTATTTGTGCGATTTGTATGGGCCAATTTTATGGACTATTTCCGGCCGGGAGTCGAACTGACTACATCCGTTTCCGGTGTGAAGCCAAAGAGGCGGTCTCATGTCATGAAATTAGAGCGAATTCAGTTTAAGGAATATATGTATGGAGTGGGTGAAGGTCAAGCTCTTGTTTGAGTTTCGTTTCGGTCTTATCTCCTCTTTGATTTTATGGTACCCTGCAGATAAAAAAAGCCCAGACAACATTCCTTCACCTTCCTCTACCTTTCCATAAGGTTTTTGCTTTTTCCCACGCTATTTTGGTCGCCTTTCTCTCGCTGTCCAAAGGTTTGTTTTGGTTTTAACTACTAACTAAAGTCAAATCTTTGATATTAAATAATATATTATTGCATATACAAACAAGGGCTTGCATAGAAGGCATTCAAGTTCTCTTTTTCAATGGAGTCGCGTGTGAAGTTTTCGACTCCTTTGATTACAAACGGCAGATGAGATGTTTTGGATGAATTAAGTGCTTACTTACAACAATTTTAATTAATAACAACTATAATTATTGTTTTAACAATTATAATTATTGTTAAGTGTTCCGTAAATGATGTAATTTTCTAGATATGTCGATCTCAGTTTAGTTACAAGTCATTCGCTTCAAGAAGTAATCCATCTGTGAATATTTAATGTTCCGTATCGTACAGGTTTTGACTTATACATAATAATATTAAATGACATTTGTCATATCAGCCTAGCCCAGCTTATCTCCCGTTTTCGCCATCCAGACACTACTTGTTCTCTTCTGGCCGGAGGGCGTTCAACGCCACGCCATCTGGCCTTCACTCCATTACCCGCTTACTCTACCGTCCATCGCTACGGTTCTACGCCAGATGTGACCAGTTCAAGTAATATTACAACTCATTTTTAATACAAAGCTTACGTTAAAAAGTTACTGCATGATCGGCAACAGGGCTTTTTAATGCTGTTTTAAATTAAACGCACGCAATACGTATAAATGTTACGTAATCCATCAGTTTATATGACTTTCTGGTCCAATATTCCAGATGATTATGCAAGGCGGATAGTACGTGTGTTAATTTCCAGCATCAAAATGAGCTTAGAGCGAAAAAATGGTGCAGAGGCAACAACCGACCAACATAATGTGCCAGAATAATTTCGCCGCAATCAGACTTGGTGCGCGCTAAATCATAACGAGTAGGTACTATACAAGTTAAAACATTCTTCTAAGTCGGTATACTCATATCAGAGTGGTCGTGGTCGGTATTGGTGTTGGTCGCACGCTTCACCAGTCGCCGCCACTCATCTTCGACTCGTGCACTAGGAAGGGACCACTGAGAGAACACTTTTTTAGGTTTGTCCATCTCATCGGTGATCAGCCTCGAGCTAGTGTTCCATCAACCTTGCCTTTTACAACTTGACGTTCGATGGAGGAATTATCCCGACGGGAAACGTGGCCACAGAAAGTAGGTATGTGACTTTGTACAATTGAAGACAGACGCTGTATGATTGAAAATCACGACACAACCAGCATCCTTCTCCAGCACCACATCTGAAGGGCATCAATCTTACTCTTTTTTGTTTCTGACAGGGTCCACGTATTGGATGTATGTATATAGAAATACAGGATGTAAAAATATTGGCTGCCAATAATTTACACAAAATATGGAAGGTTGAAATATGAAAAAAATACCTATATAATAATTTTTTTTTTGTTCATTTTTTGATCTTTGTTTCTTGGGGAAAGTTCTTCAATTTCATGGACTAGTTCAACCCTTAATGTGTTTATAAAAATATTACCCAAAATTTAAAAAATGTTTTGTATTTTCTGTAAATGTTTGTTATTCTGTGTGTTTTGTTTTATAGCACGCCGAGTCTAAATACGACGAGTTGAGGATGGTTTCACTCTGGTTGTTCATCGGGTTCTCTCTGAAATTTTGGGAAGCTCTGGAATAATGAGCTTACATTATTGAATGCAACAATATTAAGCGTTGAGCGTCGCTCAGCTCGACTGTACTCGTGACATGATTAATTAACGTAGAGCTGATTAAATTCCGATGTCTACGGTTATAATAATATGTACAGTATAAGCAGCTATTCAACTTCCATTCAAAGGATCAACCTGTTATGGATTTTCGTAGAACTTTCAAAAATTACCAGTATTAGGTGATCCCTTAAAGGGGTAATTGGAAGTGCTGCCGAAATGTGGTGGCTATTATAAGGCTGACACCAGTGGTATTACCAGGGTAAAGATTAGTTTTTATACAGCTCGGAACTGGGTGAGCTCGCTCCATCTTAGACACTGTCTCTGTCCTATGACCTAGACTAGAGTCAAGAGCAAACCCATCATTAATTAAAAAAAAAAAAAACTTTCATTTAATATCTTTTAGACCGACCGATCGCGACAACGCATAATTTTCTGGTATTTTGACGCAATTTTTTTTACGGAATCTTATTAACCGGATATCATGGCACACGTCGTCGCTTTAAATTTCAGATGATCACATTATCAAACTCGACTTGATGTCCCACACGAAAGGAAGAAGAAGAAAAAGAAGATTAACAAACTTCTTCCACATTTACAGTTCAAAGTGGTTTTCCAAAGCTACTGTTAGCAGATAAAATAAAAATTATCTTCTATACATTTTTTAACATCGCTAACAATTCATTACTTTACATTTAAGAGCTCGCCTTTTTTTGTACCTTCTCTTTCTTTTATAATTTTTAAATATATTTAAATTTAGTTTTATTTATTTGTATGAATAGGTCAAGCTTCTTACAACAAACTGTGCTGTAAAAGAAACATCTTTTTTTAATAAACTATTGAAGAATGCATCTCAAGAAAAATGCTCATAATGTCATGATCTTAAGACTGTCCGTGGAATGTCCGGGACAAAATGAAAGAGTTAATTTTTTAATAAAGGAATGTCCGGGCCAGAGGAAGAAACAGTGTGACGAGTTACATTATTAATGCAGTGGGACACAGTGTAGATAATGTCTGATAGGCCACCATTCGTATATATTTTTTCTTTCTTGTCGAGTGAGCACCGAGTTTACAAACAACCCGATGAACCCTTGTGCCAGATATCTTCAATCCACCAACTGCGAGTAATTAACGTCTGAAAGGTTTGAAATGGCTAAAACTGCAAATACCTATCTGTCCCAGCTATATTTAGACTCATCATGGTTCATCGGGTCGTTGCAGGACTCGGTGTCCCACACGAAAAAGAAGGAGCAAAGTCATCATCATCAGCCCATATCCACCCACTGCAGTGTATAGGGCTCTTCTCTACAGCGCGCCAATCCTTACCAACCTGTGCCAGTCTTGTCCTGTGAGGTCATGTAAGTTTGACGTTATCGTCGGACCATCAAGCTGGTGGTCTGCCCGATAACCAATTCACGCTTCTTGTCACTGCTTTTGTCCACCGCTCGTCACCTCGCCCTCGCCAAGTGTTTGGTAATTTCCACCTTAGCCTTGTTACTTGCTTACCTTGAATTTCGTTTTACATCGAATCTGAACGTTTGGTACGCGATCAACAAGGGAGATACCTTACATTTAATGGTTATAACTCTACTTATAAATCCCGTCTACACTAATAATATCAAATGTCCTTACCGACTCACCTATTCATCATCGCACAGTCTAAACTAATGATACCAGAAACATGAAATTCGGGAAGACGGTTTATTAAGAAATAATTTATCCTAAAGGGGTAAAACGTTTAAATAACGTGTTTTATTATTATATATTTTCTGTTTGAACTAAGGGGCTTAAGTTATTCACTACGAGATCCAGCATTAACTAAATTTTTACCGTAGTAACTAAAATTTTAGGTGTAGAAAGGAAATAAAAACTTGTATAGAAATTCGTGGTTTCCAAATGTGATCCGTTAAAAAACATAATAAGTAGATAGAATACGTGCGATAACGTACGTATTCAAAAATTTTTATTAATTTTGTCAGGTTGTTTGTAGACTCGGTGTTCCGTACAAAAAAAAATGCGGGAGTGAAACCGCAGGCGGAGACGCTAGTATAGGTAATCTTATATTCCGCGACAAAACAGATTATACGCCGGTGAATTTTTATCGTTGCAGAAGTTTTATGTTTTGTAAAAATATTTTCATAAACTTGTTACTGATTTATTTAAACTGTGTTAAAAACGCCGACGTTGAAGATTTAATTTCAGTCTTCTTAGAGTCATAATGAAGATCTACTTAGTTCCACAACGAGCATTCCGCAAGAATTGTGCCTTGTGGAAAATAAATTGTAGAACATTAATAAAGAAGATAAACTGACCGTAGTAAAAATATTAAGTCTAATGAATATTACCTTTAAAATAATGTATAAAAATGTTAAAAATATATTATAATATATATATTTTTTACTTTCAATAGGTAATTGACTAGACTAAATACTTTTTCCTTGTTCAAAAATGTTAAATTAACTCATTACTTAGTGGTAAGATTGGCTACAAAACATTGATAGATAAATAAAAGAAAAATATATATAATAGAATATTATAATTAAACTTTAATGGCACTGAGAACGGCAAAAAGTGTATTTACAAAGAAATGTGAGTATACAGTTGAAATGTATTTGTGTCTCAAATGTCAGCCCATATGAGTCTCACAAAAGCCAAAGATCCATAGTGTTCTGTGCATATATTTAAGTGATCTGTGTATTCTACTATTTTTGACGTTTGTGAATTTCAAAGACAGGCCAGATAAAAATTTAATTTAATTGATTTCTATTCAATTGAAACTTGATTGCATTCCATTACCTACTCGTATGCTACATAAACTTAAAAGTTAGTAAGTTTTGTCGAGGAACTTTTAATGGAAATGAGAGAATGCTATGAAAATGTATACAGTTAAACATATTTTGCTCTTTGTTTCGATGGTTTGTTTTGCACAGTGCTATATTATTTTCATTTATCTTATAATGTTGCTGATATCAAGTACATAAAAAAGCAGTCAGCGCGCCTCAATGAGACTACCGGGGACCGGAGAGCTGGCAGCTTCTTTGGCCAGCGTTTAAGTTTGGCCATTCAAAGAGGAAACGTTGCCAGCCTACTGGGGACCATGTCTGATGGGGGCGCACTGGAGGACCTTTTCATAGTTTAGTTTTAGGTATTTTTTTTTCTGTAAATAATTAAATTGTGTTAGTTTTATGTTCTTATAAAAAGCAGTTCATAAAATGGAGAACACCATCAAAAGCAATTATTACAATATTCTGAACTTTGTAGGTAACAAAGATAAAGAAGAAAAGCAACTCCTTTGATAGCTTCATAGACTTCTGCGAACTCATTTTACCCCATTCTCATTCTGCCACCCCATTTACCTTGCACTAAATTATTTAGCACGCCTTTAGACGCACCTTGGGGTTGCCAATAAAATAAACTTTCATCGTGTAAACGCTGCATTATACTCTGAGCACGTAAGAAAGATTTGTTCCTAACTATATAATATTCGTTATGCGTCCTGACCAATAATATATAATTAATTCTACTTTCAGATGAAGAGGAATGGAATTTCTTCGACAGATTTAATAGAAATTGTAACGAATTAAATGTTTTGCATTTATTTGACTATATGCATAAAAAATTTACACAGTTTTAACGCCAAAGGCGTTATCTCCCAGTCTACTTTAGGGCATGTGGAAAGGGTCAAGGCAGGTGTATTTAACAAAAATAAATAGAAATAAACGCGTGAATATTGTATAGTTTAGTGATATGTACATACTTATAATCACAATAAACAATAAATATTTCCATTCTAGAAACACGTCCTTACGATACGTCTAATAGCAATTTACAAATACTTTGAAATTTCTTCTTAGGCATTCTTTTTAATAGCCAAATTCTAAAGAGCAAAATAAATTTTAAAAAAATAGTCTGAATTAGAAACTCCGATAAAATATTACAAAAATAACTCTGAAGGCTTATAAAATTTGCTGCGGTAACAAAAGAATGAAACAGGTAGAAAATCCTTTTTGTTTCTCGGCGTGATTCATCAAAAAAAGCTTGCTGAAAAGACATTGAAAAACGATCCACCCTTTTCACAAACGCAGCGAAAATTGACAGGCCCATCACATAGGTACCTATGGAATTATAATTCTAACGTTTTATAGAGTTTTCTGGGTAAGAAATTGAGGAAAAAGGTTCTTTAGAACAGATGAGTGACCATTTCATGTTTTTCTACCTTATTTCTTTGTCAGTTGTATTCTTTCAGAATGACCTAAAGAACGTAAAATATACCTAAAGGAAGTAGGTAACGCCTTTGTTTTCATGATCTTTGTTTTATGCTATTATTTAAGTGTTCTAATGTATCCCAAAATTTAATGAACTATAATATGATAAGATACGAGGATTAGATCGAATCCTACTTATGCATCAGTTCGTAAAAGAATAGTACATAAAATTGCTTAGGTACGAGTATCTGTGATAGTCATACAAGTCATAGTCAAGACTCATCAGACTGACGCCTTTCTGATTACACACACACCTAACACGCTTACTTCGCTTGCGGGGTAAGTAGATCATTAACGGCCGGATACGGTCACTATCGCCACGTCTGACATATATTTAAGGGGCCGTTTCAGAAAAGTCGTTTGTTATTATAATGACAGATTTCAGCCTGTCGCCTAAAATTGTAATAAGTACATATGAAACTCTCGAGTCCATTCTTCGTCTATTACGACATCTTTGGGAAAGAAATGGGGTGATGGTATTCTAAGCCGGCATCACACGGCCATTAGCATCAAGACTGACCAAATTACCAATGCCTAGATCTGTGTTAGAAATCATAAGAAAAGCCAGTAAAGTTTAGATCCTCTTTTTATATCTCAACTTTAGGACGTCCAAGTCTGTTCCCTCTGCTTTTATGAGAAACACTTATGTTTTTTACCGTATGCGTGGTAAAAAAGGGGTTTTACGTACACTTAACCCACGAAGCTAACGATATATTCAGTATGTTTTTGCTTTCGATGTGTATTACATATACTTTGCTTACATATATATTGCTTAATAATAATAATATATTTTTATTTCAGGTAACCATCCATAATTTAAAATCTAGATTAATACAATATATTATATTTTTTTAACTTACAATCAAGTGCGGGCAGGATTTGAACCTATTCTATTAAATCTATTGAGCAAACTTTCTTTAATATTTTTTCTTGCTCCCAAAATCTAGATAACATACATACATACACATATCACGCCTATAATACCTTGCGGGGTAGGCAGAGCGTAAACAGCCGCAAAAAACGGCTATTTACACCACGTCTGACAAATGTTTGAGGGTCATTCATAGAAATGTACCGACTATGGTTTTAGCCATCTAGCCGACTACCGACTAATTGACTATTCACCCGACTATTTGCCGTCTATGAAAATCGGCGAGTAGTCGGTGCATCTCTAATAATAAGTCCCAGTGCATCTCTAATAATTGTCCCTATACTTTATTTAATTCATTATGACAGAGTTATTGCTAGCAAACATAATATTTATTTATTTACGTTAAATTTTTACTTCTTTGAGGATTTTAACTACACAATAAAATGACTCTCTTCAAACCTCAGCCTCAAATAGAAAATTTTTAAAATTTTGTATTACTAGAATTATATGTAAACAATTGTCTTTTTATACTTTATTTTATTCATTCCGACAAAGTTCTTGACATTTTTTTTTACGTTAAGTTATTTTTACTTCTTTGAGGATTTAAACTACACAATAAAATGACTCTCTTCAAACCTTAGCCTCAAATATAAACTTTAATAAAATTTTGTACTTATAAATGATAAGTATAATTTTGAGATTTAATTAGTAAAATAAATCTTAAGAAGCAGTAGTTCAGTAATAAAAATATGCTTTATTCATTATCGCCTCTTCAACAAGAGCTAGGCCTCATTGGACAACTCCTAAATCAGACACCAGACATAGACTTATTTACCGAAAGCATTGTATCATCTAAGTAAGAGCTGTCTTGCTCATACACACATACATACATCAGCCGTTTGCAGTCCACTGCTGGACGTAGGCCACCCCAAGGGTACGCTTTCACTGTGAAAAAATTAAGAACTTAGTGTATAAAAATATTAATTAAAAATTGATCTCACTACTCTTCAAAATTTATTTTTTGTTATATTGTTATGTTTTTCAGTTTTCCTTGAATGGTATGTTTAGGTTTATCCTGTAGGCTATACTATACATTAAATACAATGGTAAATTATGATAAATTTATCAATTTGAATGAACAACCAACATAACGCTTTCCAATGCATGACCTGTACTATGCATATAGTTTGCATGATAAACTGTGAGGTGAGATTTCCGGAGAAAATTGAAACTATGATGAAATTTATCAGTTTGTGAACTTGTTTCTAGTTTAATTTTGTCATGGCAGGCTCTGAGCCACCTGATTGTCCGAAAATATGGTTCCGTACTTTGGAGGGCACGTCAAATACTCTGACACCCTGGTTCGCCGGCTCGTATGTCGACTCGACACACGATTTAAGAGCAGAAGACCTCTGAAATACCTACTACGAAACTGAAACCCAAAATGTAAGAGATTTATCGAACTAAATAAAATGGTCTGTCATGTTCATAATAAGAATTAAAGATATTATTTTTCTTACATGAATTGAATCGAAAACCTAAAAGCTATCTGAGTGGATGAGTGATTCTTTGAACAGGCTAGGTTAGTACTAGCACCTATAGTGTTTTCTTACAATTTTATCTTCTTAAAAGATTTTCTATAGAAATAGGTGTTCCTTTTGAAAAGATGTCAGAAACAGCTTTATGTTGAGCCCTGCCTATTGTCAAAGAAGATTTAATACACTTGAGTTCTAAAAATGAAATACTGCTCTATAAAAAAAGAATATTTGTAAATTAAACCTAGGTTTTTTTTATTTATATATTTAATATGTTTGGATTATAAACCAAATCATGGACTCAAGGATAGTTTTCTTTTGTGATTTTCTAAATAGACAAGATTTTATTAGTATTTGATTTAATGGTTACTCTTAAATGTTTTTTTTTTTATATCATACTTTGTTGTCTTTCTGTGAAAAAAATTAATTAGATGTGTGTTTTAATAGTATTTAAGCACTCTGTTGTGTTGGTTGTTGATTTTCCTATCAAAATAAATAATTTTGGAAAACTACTTTAGAAACAAAAGCCCACTAAAACATATAAACTTTCACACGTGCGTGAAAGATATATTTGGCAAATGACAGCCGCACGTCGTCACGTGTGTTCCTACATGAGGTTTCATACAACTCCCTTCATCAGTTACAATGCGGCAAAATCTTGCGGCAAGTGTCAATACTATATCTTAGTGCGTTATTCAGACTGGTCGAGACAATATGGCGTCTTTATCGCTAATGGAAAAGTGTAAATGCTCTGATTTATATCATACCTAGAAGCTTTTATCCTTTGCCCATTAGGAAAGTAAAAAACCAACTAAAATATAACCATGCAATTTTGATTGAAATCTGTGCAATTTCATCTCACCACTGGTAAGGCATTCTCATTCAAAACAACCGCTTTATAGTTTACCGCAAATAACTGATTTTGTCTAACATGCGTGCCACGAATTTTTTTGTCGTCTCAGGCGCGAAGAACATCTGTAATAATAAAGAGCGGAAATCATTCGTAGTGGAGTGAGCTGCAGAAAATATTATGCGGTGACAAATTTTTTTCGTAGCACGCATGATAGCCCAGCTGACCATAGAACCGATGGACGGTGGATTAAATGGGGTTTCGAGTTGAGGCCACGCCGTGTCAAGTGTCGTATAATTTAAAGAAGTCAGCTAGTCAGTGCTATTCCCATTTGATGGCAAAAACTATTAAGCGTGGGCTTACCCTGGTGGAGGTCTTCTTTCAGCAGTAGACTTTTTAAGGCGGTTCTCTTTCTTGTCATCCGTAGCGCTTGCTGCTTTCATACAAATACGGCTACGATGCGTTCACGGTGGATACGGTTGCGTCGCAACGCAATGCACCGTAAACGCACCGAAGCCATATATGTATGTAAATAAGACCGGTAATAGCAATGTCCTTTCGTCTGACAGACATATGTGCTACGGTGTGTTAAAGTGAGAGAACCGCCGAAGTTGATGTGAGTTTTGGTCATCAGACATATGAATGGTACATGTATGGTAAAAAGATTGCTTATTTTGTTACGGTGGGATGGTAAAGCAGTAAACAGTATTCTATGACTCCGGGTTCAAGTTCCGACTAAACTTCAGATATAGCGATTCCTTATGCATGGTAGTGCACCTTATAGTGTTCCCAATATTGATTCCTGGATTCAAATATTTGATAGCTGTTATCATATACGGGATTTAAGGGACAGTGTATTTTCGAATGGTCATCAAATATTTGTCAGACGTGGAGTAAATGAACGTTTTGCGGCCGTTTACGCTCTGCCTCACCCGTAAAGGATTATTGGCGTGATGTGATGATCAGACCATGAAACTAAACATTCTCTTTCTATGGATGATATGTTGGTAAACAAGAGAATAATATCGAAAGGGGTAGGCCCTTTCCATAAAAAATCCCGATCAGCTGAATTAGTTTCTATAGAAACTCGAATAAAAATCGTGAATCGTGGTTCAGTTTCGTGGTCTGTTCACGTGTGCAAAGTTATCGGTACATCGTCCCTTACACGTATGAACAATGATGTAAATTTTGAAGTCTAGGGCAATACAAGTATATACATTTTAAATATGTTCGTAAAAAAGTATAATATTTCGATACATTTGAAAGCCGTTTATTCTGTTTGGGTTATTATCTCTTGGTATAATTTTAACTCAAATAAGCTGGGAGGTTTTTATATGATTTGTATCTGAATGCCTTTTAAATAAAATACTTATTTATGTTTTCACAATATTGCAAAAAGTAAGCACGAAAGACCCATATTTTTCTGTCTCTATTACTTTTCATATAGAACATAAATCTGCTGTTTAGCAAATTAAATTCTTAGTAGAATAAGAAGTAATTTTTTGCTCTAGCTCGGCAATCCTGGCACAAATATATTTTTTAGGGGTTTGCCTCTGCAATTTTAGCCTAGGCTTTGAAATCTACTATTGAGTGGGGAGATGGGGCTCACCAACAACAATAGTAGAGTTCCGTGATTATGGCCCATGCAACTGGGTCGAAATATCGGACAATTCAACAAAAATAAGTATCGCGGTAAGAACCCAGTATTACGAGTTATTATGTGTGACCGCGAAAGATTAACCACTTGTCTGTCACGTACCGGGAGCCGGACAACAATTTTGAACCTTAACTACCTACAATAAAATTCAAAACCAATGAAATTGTTATAGTATGAAGCGACAGACGAGTGATTAACAGTTTATTCGTTAAATTAATCTGGCATTCTGCAACTGAGTTTTGCATTTAGATCATTAATGATGTGACGACAACTTGGGCGGAATATCTTTGATGTCATCTTCAAAGAATCATAATCCATGGTCTGAAATCCACAGTCGAAATCTGAATTATTTGTGCTAAATAATTGCCACCATCTCTGTAGAACGACAGAATAGCTATTTTATAAACTGAAACAAGGATACAAGAGAGGTGTCTAGTTAGTGTCTGATTTGGATGAACTAATTGCATACTAAGACAGAGTTACAGTAAAAGTACAGCAAATATAAAATTTTAAATTTTGGCGTTAAGTTTTGATGCTCAGAACAAGTGGGCTTTTACTACCAGACAATTTTGGGCCCGGAGGTCGCAGATTTGATTTCAATTGAGTGAAAATTAATAAAGATCATATAGGTAGGAAGAAAAACTGACCAGTAATTGATTTCACTGACGTGGCTGTGAATGCTAACGGAGTAAGGTTCGCTATCAAGAGGTGTACAGCGAATTCTATAAACTTGCGTTTTGTTGGTGTGGAATCCACGGCGCAGACCTGCCGTGAGTGTCTGCAGCCGTTCTTGTGGCACGACCTACAGCCGTTTACTGCGACTAAGCCTGTTCACTCCTCTTAAAGACAAATCCCGTCGATGGTGATTTTTCAATTAGCTGTTTACGTGTACCTACACTTACATCGATGAGTACAGAAAACGGAGAGATGTGGAAATAAATGTACTACGCCACAAGGCATAGACTTGCTCGGTCATAAAATCATAATTGAATTAGATACAAGGTATTTAGCTTATTCCGCACTTATGATGGCTTGTAATGCAGCTAGTTGAATGCACCACGCGTACGACCGCAAGTTAATGCAAATGCACAAGCGATGCACTTTACTCGCACTACTTCCACCGTTTTACACTCTGTGTATGTGTATGGTCGTACGCGTGGTGCATTCAACTAGCTGCATTACTAGCCATCATAAGTGCGGAAGAAGCTAAATACCTTGTATCTAATTCAATCAAGATGGACTTCCGCAAAGTAACGCCTGATACAATTAGTTACATAAAATCATACTCACGTGATGGGCCCTGGGTTGCGAGGAATACAATCGCCTCCGAACTAAAGTTTTTATAATGAAATCACGCACTGGCTTCTGCAGCATACATTGTATAGGCAAACAGAAAAAAGTCGACCTGAGTTTTATGGAATCTAGTCTCAAAAAAATATCAACCTCATTGAATATTTTTACGCATTACGTGAATTCGTATAAGTATTTTTATACGTTGTAGTTCTGTGAAGAAGAAAGGAAGCTTGGATATAATTAAAAAAAGTTTTCATAAATTTGTTTCACTCAGACGATTTGATAGAGAAATCAAGCGTTAGCGTTTGTACTCTAATCAACATCGTTAGTTGATAAAAGAAGAAGCAAAGAAAATCTGACAAAATACCGAAGTTTGGACTTTCGCAGGGACATCTCGGGTTAATTAAAGGAAGAGGGAACATTCTTCTAATTATGATTTTAATTAGTATCAACATTGAGGGTAGGCGAGTAATCGGAACCTTGGGAGTGTTTCATTTCGATTTCATTTGTGAGAACGGCTCGGGCTTGGCGTTTGCGGATGGCTGGCCTAATTTCAAAAGATAATATTTTTACTTTAACCGACGTTAAAAACGAGATCAAATATTTGACGCATGTACACATTCTCAGAATTAAAATCGAATGTACAATTTCAAAATATTTTGTTTTTAGTTCTTAAGCTGGTATCTCTGGTATAGTTAGGTTTGCATCTTTATTCGAGTAATTTCCACACAAAAATGATTGCTTTAAGATTTATGAGCATGCTACGATTGGTCCGTTTCTATTATTTCATGACAAAATAACAGATTGTCATAATCAACTAACATTGATCACAGACTACGATTTGACAAGATTAAATTTTGCAAACTTGCAACAAATGATTACGTTGTAAAGGATTTCATGGTTTTTTTTCGGAATCAGAAATAAAGCACCAGAACAAAGTGAGTAAAATATGAAAGTCCGGTTAAAATGCTCGGCTAAAGTGGGGTTAGCTTTCTTAGCGCGGAGTTAAATTATTGGGATAAGTAGTTTCTTTCTATATTTATGTGAAGAAGAAATTCTGTGGTTTGAATGGAGGAGCAAGTTTGGTACAAAAAATTGCACAGACTTGGTGTCAAAGGTGACATGCGTATCTATAATTGTGACTAACGCAAAATTTCAGAAATTTTAAAT
Organism: Tuta absoluta; assembly: GCA_027580185.1. Taxonomy (NCBI): domain Eukaryota; kingdom Metazoa; phylum Arthropoda; class Insecta; order Lepidoptera; family Gelechiidae; genus Tuta; species Tuta absoluta. The sequence goes on from JAQAHW010000009.1 coordinate 9,251,545, forward strand.
ATTACAAATATTTGCTTGGAAGTTGTGTTTCGCGAAAAATCTTTGATGTCATATATGTCATGCAATCAGAAATTCCGCAATTTCAGAACTGTCGTGAAGTACGTCCTATTTCAACAGGATTTTTGCAAGTGAAATAATACGCAGGCGAGATCTGTCCTATAAGAAGTGAAAGCTACTTGTAGGTAATCGTCTTGGAAAAATATAACAGGAAACTTTTAACCTCGCTCTACAACCGGTCATAAAAGCATAAAACACGTCATTTCCAAGCAAAAATCCTACTTATTACCATTATAAATCTTTCCACCGTGTACCCACGACAAATTCTCCGGGCATATTACGCAGAGAAATCTGGAAATGAATTTCAGGAAGCTAAATACAAAAAATGGAAGCTTCGTTCGTCGTAGTGGCGCCTGCGGGCTGGCGGCGAGGAAGTAGAAGGATATGTTGGAAATGCTTCTGTGTTACCCAGAAATAAGTTGTAGTTACATGTAAAGTTAATATTTTTCATTTTTCCACTCATTGTGGCTAAATATTGTTAACTGCTTAAGTGCGAGTCTTGCTGGGTGTCGTATTTTGGATTTCATGGAAACATGTAAGGTTACTGTGTAACGAAATTCATGAATTCAATATTATATGAAAAACTGTAATTATGATTATCTTTACACAATTTGACACCAAACTTTTATTATTTTAGTATTTAGTAGTTACCAATTATATGAGATAATAAATAGTGATAGCTAGACCATTATTGTATGACTTTTAGGCGGTTTACTTGTCGTCCGTCGTTTCGTTTTTTACCGACGGACGACAAGTGGGTGAATCGCCTTAAGTTTTATTTGATTTTCAACAGTTACCCTTTTAGTTTTTCAATATATGCAATTTGCTGTATTCTATTATACGAAAACCAACTCTTTTTACTTATATCTTATAGTTTTCTATATAGGTCTAAATCTTTTAAATGAATAAGCAATACTATTAATAGTTTTAGCAATCTCGAAAGTCCTTTTCTTCGAATTACGATTATGGCTAACAAAATCAGACATTTCGGTCATCTGGCGAGTCGCCAAGCACTTTAGGTGATTGTTCAGTATTGGACGGGGCTCTGACACCAGTCAAGTTTTTTGGCCAATACAGTTATGGCAATATTTCTAGACTTTCTTAGCTTTCAGGGACGGGAAAAATATATAGTTTTAGAAACTTGCAAAGTTTTTAAACATATGTTTGTTATCTAACAAGGATATTAATCTCTTTTGCAAACTTTTAGACCCGATGTCACCCACTCGCGAACCACATTTCAAAAACTTAATTTTGTAAGTATCAATTTTTACCATTAATCCAGTTAGTATCTCATTTTGACCAACCTTCTTTTGTAAAACTTAGTAGTATGGTGCAGCTAAAGAGTAATTTTGCAGAAACGTTATCTGGTATTAAATAAAATTGACCCACCTTCGCAGGCTATCCTGACAGCCAATACAAATGAAAAAAGATAACTTACACCCACCATGTTCGGACGCAAAAATGCAAATTGTTTGAATATAACATCAAAGAGTTTACGCGCAAGCTTAATACAAACTAAAAACGCGAATGATAGTTCGCCTAAGAAAGTAACCACTGTCCTTCAATTTATACATTGGAAAAATCTGACTCAGAAGCGCCGTTTGATGCCGGCTTAGAATAACATCACCCTATTTCCCCGTGGAATCCAGAAAATGAGAGTCACAAGGAACAGTGCTGTGTACACACCGCTAATTTCAGTAAAACTCAAGAGTAGGGAAACTTGCTTTCGTACACTGTTAGTTTTTGAACTGATAGGTTAAAGATGACTTTGTTTCCGCAAAAAGGCGTCACTAATTATACAGTGAAATTTTACTATTGACCGATGGCGAAAACTCAAGACGGGCTGGTGACAAGGAACAAATTTCCCCAATTAACACAGCTTAAAAAATATTTTATGCCGTGTGATGCCGGCTTAGAATAGCATCACCTCATTTCCTTCCCGTGGAAGTCGTAAGAGACGACGATGGGACTCGAGGGTGTGTATTGCATTTTTAGGCGATGGGCTGACAACCTGTCACTATGGCGATACACAATTTTCCGAATGACCCTCAAACGTTTGTCAGACGTGGCGTAAATGTTCGTTTTTGCGGCCGTTTACGCTCTGCCTACCCCGCAAGGGATAAAGGCGTGATATATGTATGTATGTATGTAAAAAATATTTTGACATCCCTTGCAAAATTGCCGATCAGATGAATTGTTACTATGGAAGCTCAAAATATTTTTGCCATATTTCTACCTATGTTCGTTCCTTATCACCACCCTGTCCTCTGTTTTTACTATCGGTCACTAGTAAATTTTCACCTTGTATATACCCTATTTGACAGCCCTTGTAAGAGTGAGGTTGCCAATTTGGCTATATCCGTTCGGTTCGGACAGGAAGTTTATTGACAGCAGGATAGGCTATCTGAAAATATGAATCTGTCATGAGGCCAAATTGATGAATTGGTTGCGAATATTGGGATTTTCTAGCATAGTCAAGGAAAGGGGCTATAAGTCGAATTATTGTTAGACCCAGAAGGAAATAAAAAGAAGGTCTGGAATTTATTAAAAAAACGCTCTGAAGTTCATTTTAATTATACAAGATTCAAAAAAAAGATTTAAAGCTTAGTTAAAGTAGTGAGACTCAATATTGTACAGAATATGTTTTGCTTTTTTAAGAAATAGCATGCAAATGACGGATCTGTAAACGCACAGTTAGCCGTATTTGTACGGAAATACGATCGGAATTCGCAATTTCCTTTCGTTTGACAGACGCATGCGTTACGGTGCGTTAAAATACGCAGCACCAACAACAAGTGGGCAAATCGCCTAAGAATAGAGCCTACATAAGCTTGGTAGGTCGTTATTACAGTTTTTTTTGTTGACTTTATTAAGGCTCATGCGAATCGATTTGTTATTTCACTCTTTAATTGTATACGTTTTTTTCCAGAATTATCAATATTTACGTCATCATACTTTATATTAAATGCCAATTTCGTTGTGTTAAATTAATGTATTTAGTTCTTGACATACTTATTAGCAAAATATTGTCATAAACCCATTTTATCATCGACTCTACGGTATTAAGTAAGTCCATTTCATGGTTTAAGATGCACCCCATCAAGGATATGTGCCGAATAAGCTAACGTTACCCTGTTGGACTTAAGGTCTAAGTGACGTCTGTGGGTGAGGTCGAGTCTTTATTGCATTATAGCACATAAAAATCCATAAAACTAGTCTTCGATATATGGTCCGAAGACACCGCGCGGTAAGCCTGTTGTAAAAATTAATTTATTTCAATAAAAATACTTTCAGTACAATATCTTATTTTTGTTTACATTCTTTTCATTATTCCATTACTTCTTGAAGAAAAGTGGGAGATTTTTTGTTTTGTATTTTGTTCAATATTTTCCAAAGGAAAATATCCTTAATAAGCCCTCATTACATATTCTCAGCGTCTCATAAATTATTCGTCGTTATAGCCGATTTTTCCAGAAACCTCCGAATCGAATTAACATTCCTAAATGCTGATGATTAGGAGCACAGTCAAGAAAAAATCTGCAATGTTTAACCTCCTAATTTTGTTGATCTTACGGAAAATGTTTAAAGAACGTAAGAAAATCCGAGAAATCCTATATATTTTTTAAACTTAGGATTTTTGTACTACTTTTGTGATTCTTACACTAAATGACTCGGTTTGTGAAAAACCTTGAGAAAGGTTGATCAGTTTCTTTGGCCGGTTCAGCCCTTAAAATATTTTCAGTTTACCCCTTATATTTCCGCTACGATCTTTGGATATATACTTTTTTGCTTTGTTTTGAATTTCATAAAGTATGCATGTCACTTCTCAAAACATAACAGTGCCCTTGCTTGACGTTTTTATAACACATTTTCGTAATATCCCTTTAGTCAGGGAGGGTTATTAGTCTTCCTTGACCACAGGCGAATCTTTCTAGTCATGTTCACCTTTTATTTTGTTACCTTCCTGAAAGAGATGGGGGTAGGTTGTAGGTATCGATATATGCAAAAATACGTTTCCCTGGCTTTTTATATTTCTTATGACTACCCTATGCCTGCATAGGCATAGGGTAGTCTGAGCTATACATATACGCTATGCATATAGCGTATATGTATAGCTCAGATTACCTGTACAATATAGAACAGACATAACGAGTGTATCCGTTGAGTGACTCTCTATTGAGTTGACAATAGTACTAATGATGACAGTGTTTCCCAAAAGAAACAAGAATGAGGGTGGGTAGACTGATATGTTTTCCCTGAATATTGGACATACAATTCTACTATTTGCGGTGCTTCTGATTCATGTAACAGCATCGAAATATTCGGAGAAAATGTAAAAATAATTAATTGAAAAGAACTTGTTTAAATGATGTGTATAAAAATCATAATTCTAATGACGGCCGATGTGGCGCAGTGGTAGTGCAACTGCCTGCGACGAAAAGGTTCCGGGTTCGATTCTCGGTGGGACACTCACACAGTTGATATTTATCACTTTGCGAATTTGTTCCCGGTCTGGTTAGAACATTGCAGGGTGAACCAACTGATTGTCCGAAAATAAATGGTTCCGTGCTTCGGAGGGCACGCTAAGCCGTCGATCCCGGTTGCTGTCTGTGATTACTTAGACGGTGGTCGTAACACAACTATGTCAGAGGCCTACTAGTAGTAGTAGGCGGTTGAAAAACTCTGATACCAGGGTTCATCGGGTCGTTGGACGACTCGGTGTCCCGCACGAAAAGAGAGATAATTCTAATCTGCCTTCGCCGTGTAGATTTTAGTTATTCTAAGCAACTATCGAAATGAATAAATCGATAATAGAGCATCACTATTTTCCAGCTGAGTCAGTATGACATGACGCAGTTCCGCCCTTGTTACGTTTTGGGCGGTAAAAATGCTTTTTCGTCTTCACAAAAATGTTTTAGTTCCTTCAAAAAATGCTGTTGTGTTAATGTTTTTGTTGTAATCCTCACTAGTTTATGAATCAATGACTTAAGGGGTTATTACAAAAACGTTTATAACGCGTTGAATGCGTGTTTAAAAAAATATATTATGCAAAACTACAGAAGACTCGCGTTTGATATTTTTGACGTCTGACAGACTATGCTATGCTTTAAAGCGTCAAAAATACGCAGCGAGAGGGAGTACCGCTCAAATTTTCGATATAGAAAGATAGACATCAAATAACTCTTAAAGGCTTTTTATCTTCTTGGTTTATAGTCGTGAGAAAATGTCTCATTCAAAAGGGAAAACCTGACGGGTGGAAACCTGCTTTGTAATACTTAAATTTATATCTAAAGAAATTACTACACAATAACCAGTAAGATAGATTGGAACAATTTCGACTACGGGATAATTTTAACCAAATCGTAATGGAATTACATTATTTTCAGAGCCATCGATTCCGATTCTATAAGGGGAAATTTTACTGGTGACCAATAATGAAAACAAAGTATAGATGATGAGGAACAACTTTCCTACAGGAACATAGGTCCAAGACAAAGAAAAATTAAAGCTTCTATTGTAACTTAAATTAGCTGTTGGGCAATTATGCATGGGAGTTGAATTTTTTATATTATTTCGACCCATGTTCCTCGAGAAAAGTTGTTCTCTATCACCAGATCGATCTGAGTTTTGTCTATCGGTAAAGAACTAGTAAAATTTCAACCTATACAGGGTGTACGGAACAGCCCTCAGAATACTGATAGGTCGAATCAGACCATAAAGCTGAACAACTTTCCATGAGAAAATATTTCAGGAAATGCCTTTTTTCTACTTCCCATATGAAGTATGGGAGGTAATTTTTTTTTGTGGTTTCTGACATGTCTTCCTAGGGGAAAGTTGTTCAATTTCATGGGCTGCATGTATCCTATCAGTATTTCGTATAAAAACGACTCTTAGCTCTCTGAATGTGGACGACAACTTAATGAGTAATGCAAATGAGATTGCATATTTTTTTAGTTTAGATAACCCAGCAGTTGCGATAGCCCACGAGGTGAAACTCGAAGTGCTGCTAAAAGTAAGGCTCTGAATAATCAAAAATAAAAACAGCGCAACTGGCCGAAAACAAATGACTGTTGAAAAAGAGCTGTTGCTGGCTACAAACTGTTACAAAAATCAGGTTTAATGTACAATCTTGTAACAGATTCGTTACAATTTGTTACAGTAATGCCGCAATTTGTAACAAACATCGTGACCACGCCTCACTATCACGCTGAATTAATAACACAGTTTTTAGGGTTGTTATTTTAGAGTTTATTTATGACTTCTGAAACAGTTGTTTATGTTCTTTTTGTTTCTGATTTGTTTGTATGGTATGCAAAAAATATTTACATACTTCATTTATTTTACTACCTATTTATTCCAAAACCACACTTATGTTTACAAACATATTGTGTCGTATACAGTCCAATGCGTTTAACCAGCAATAAGTTATTCGGTACGACGTAAAATAAATACTTTAAAACAAACATTATTGAGATTTCTACATGAAACTACTGATCAAATCAGCGACCACTTCTTAATTTGACCTACGCCAGCGTCCTTCACTTCCAAAACACGTCTGAAAATGCTGCAGGTCATCCAAAACCGTTTCATGCGTAAGGTTACCGAGACGCCCTGGTACACGGGGAACGTCATCCTGCATATCAACTTTGGTCTCACAACTATAAAAGCCTATATGAAAAAATAATCTCGTCGCTCCTACGAGAACCCCTCCCCAGCATAAAAACCCCGTGATTGTTGCCGCATCCAATTACTTCCCCAATCCAACCTCGTGTCTTAAACGCCGTCCCAGACACGTCCTTTCGGATGATGATGACGACATCACAGTAGCCGCTGCTGCAGCCATTGGTATTGGATCACACTCCACAAGCTCTTCAAACAACCAACACTATCTATACTTATGTAGTACCTACGTAGGTTTTTTCATCTTACAAGCTGATGTGTCAACACAATGCATTACATATTTCTATACTAATAATAAGATTGGGAAAGTGTGTTTGTTTCTTCTCCTGTCAATCTGTCCTCTGAAAACTGAATTTATTTATGTCATATTTTTTTGTGCACTTAGATGATAAGCTAGACAGTGACATAGGCTACTTTTAACCGCGGTACAACAAACCTACGATGTGGAAAGCTAATGAATAGTACACACGTATCACGGCTTTACCCCTTGCGTGGGTAGGCAGAGCGTCAACTGTCATAAAATAATGTCACCATCGCCACCTCTGACATATATTTCAGTGCCATTTCAGAAAAATGTTGTATCACTATAGGTTGTCAGTCTGTCGTCTAAAATTGTAATACACATGAAACCCTCGCGCCCCTTAGTCGCCTCTTACTCTTACTACACCCGCGGGAATGAAATCGGGTAGTGCTATTCTACGCCAAAATCACACGGCTAATGAATAGTATGTCACGCATATTAATCTAAACTTTGTAAAGTGCTTAAAACACTTCACTTTATGTACTTGTTTCCAAACTGAGCGTAAATAAGGCTTTTGGCCTTCAGCGTCGGTTGGCAAATTTAATTTTAGTTAGGACTTTGTTAGTTATACTACTTGAACCCCGTCAGCTTCGCAGTGAGTTGTTTATTTTGCATAAATGGATGCTGACGATTTTAGTGATTATGATATTATGATGAAGAATGGATTGCGAGATTACAATCGAAATTGCATTTGAAATTGATACTATGTTAGCGTGTACCTAAAATGACACATAACAATGAACTGGGTTCAACCATTATTGTCCAGAAACGATTAGCCCTAACACATACGAGTACAAGAAAAAGAAAAAGTTAAAAGAGCATTTAGCTAGCTTAGCTTTTTATCACAATTATAATAGGTACATAAGTTATAAGTATGTTATTAATTTATCACTTTCTTAATTAAGTCGTCTTTGAATTTATTATATATTATTTAAAATATATATTTTATATGTAGTAGTATATTATCGTATTTTATTTTGTGTATTTGTATACTTTTGTAGTTTAGATTGTTTTTTAGTTAAGTTCAATAATCGTAAGTACATAATTTAATTTATTTTCAAGTTCCCGCTTTTTCTCCTCTTTCATCTCCATTGGGTTGGCTGGAAGAGATTTCTCATAGAAATAAGCTCGCCCTTGTAACTAATTTTAAGTTTTTCACCTATTGTGTTAATGTGTACAATAAAGAATTCATATACATACAAGCCTAGAAACATAAAAGGCATTATGCTATTATGGCATCCACAATTTTTCATGCTCATATTTGTGTTCATACCTACTCGGAATAACTACCTTTGTCTTTGCCTACGTCAAACAGATTATGGAACAATACAAAGCAATTTAACCAATTTTCATTCGTTCTCACCGTCGACTTTGGCAGGATTTGTAAAGTTCCCTGAGGCACCAAAATGGCTGGATTACTTGCAGGAATCCTTTCACATGTTTTCTACTACGTGCTACACAACATCGCAAGGGACTTTGTAAGCTTTGCAGGTGTCTGGATGGGCCACAAATACTGCGTATTATAGTTGCATTTTAGAAATTGTAGAAAGTGTATAAAAGTACTGAAAACAGTATAGAATGTTATTTATTTGAAATTTGCTCTTAACGCTCTTTCATTTAATCGACAATACAGTCTGTTCACTTGAGATTTTTTTTCGAAACCTTTAAATTACGACACAATTTTATCTTTACAGTTTTTACGCCGTGCATCTCATATGACATAAGACTTGGTCGATGGCGTAGCGGATAGTACCCCTGCCTGCTACTAATATATATGTATATATATATTTATATCAGCTATCTAGTTCCCATAGTACAAGCTTTGCTTAGTTTGGGGCTAGATGGTGCTGTGTGAATTGTCCAGGATATTTATTTATTTATATGTATATCTTAGGAATTGTTTTCTGAACACATTTATACCAAAAATTTACATTTATCTTTGGCATCTGCGGTACTGGCAATTTTGGTAAAGCGTTTTCATGAATTTGACGGCCTACCATTAAAGAACTTGCAAAATTCTATACAGTTTGCAAAATTTAAAGCCAGATCCGAATTCTTACAGTATAAACTCATACAAGTAAAAAAAACTACTCTATCTCATTTTTGAAGCGCGGAATGAGTCCAACATCGGAGGTATTATTCAACACCTAAAAATTAAACCCTCGATAAGACCTGTTAGATATAATACCTTCGTAATTTGCAGTGTGGTCACTTCCCCCTATAGCTGAGTTCTGATGAGGCCAATAAAATTCTAAAACTAATCTCCCGTTGACGCTTAATATTTTGTGATTGAGATTTGATTTTCGGATTATTTCCATTTTTCTTTTCAATTTATGAATAAATTGAAATCCTGAAAGTTTTATTTGACATGGTTATTTATTAGAGCGTAAAATATTAGCAAAATACATTAACTGGGTAGAGGGAATTGGAGAATGAAATTTAAAATGTTCAGAATAAGTCGTTTCACTTAAAATACAGGATGCTAGGAAAGGACTCTAAGATAAATCATTCATAAAACCGAACAACTTTAATCAAGGTAATAAAGTCTAAACATGCGAAAATCTTTGATCTCACATGCAAACTGAGTCAAAGTAGTTGCATTAAAAAGTACAAAAGATCCAAACTGCATTTTCCATTCTTCCATTCTCATTTCCCCTTTGTTTTGACTTGCGTTACATAAAGAAGGTTGTCTAGTTTTATTGGTTTCTTCACCACATGTATTACCATCACCACAGACATTTTTATTACGTCCTGTACGTTTGAATATTATTAACATTAAAGAGTAGATTTCACACACGACTGAGCTAAAACGCGCGTGATTTACTCAAACGTTTCATATGACTTTGGTTGAATGGTGCTTATTTACCTATTTTCCTACTTTGAGATTGTTGAAGTTATATTGTTACTTTTATTCAACGCATAATTTTAAGATCTGTGTTGAGCAGCATTAGACTTTGAGATATGAAAACCGCAGGCTTGAAATACTACTAGCTGCTAAGTACCGTTGAATACCGTTATGAGTACCAATCGTCAATTTCTCAAGTCAACTTCAGTCGGCCACCTTTGCATGTTTCCGAGATTTAAAGTGTCTTGTAAGCGTACAAGTAACGCGATATATTCGTATCAAATACTTATGACAATTAGAGCGATTTTTTTTTTGGAAGAATAAGACATGGGTTTGACACCGTTGTCACAAAGTAAGTATTGGCGGCGGCGCGACGATGTGATGATGATGATTATAACACAGAAATTAACATATTAATGCAAGTGACATCCACTCAAACGTACAAATAATACTTTTGCAACTAAATCGTAGTTAACTGAAGTAAATCAAAAATGGTAAAAAGATGTATTGCTTATCATTAACAGAGTTTATCTAAAGGTCAGAGTACCCTTCAAAACATATCCTGGTTTACCATACTGTTCTGTACACGAGAAAAACCAATGTGACTATTTTGGTTCCTCAAACCAGGATTCTGCTGAAATAATTTAGGGTCATAAAAATCCGAATCCAGGTCAAAAACTTAAATTAAGTTTAAAACTGCGCTAACTCCAGGGAGTTACAAGTTCAATTCGATCTTACTTGATAAATTGCTGCCTGATTTTTTATTACTTTAATTTGGTCAAAGTTTTATCATTTTACAAAAAATTCGAAGATAAAATAATATGATATTTTTTTGAGTTATTTTTATTTTATTTATTAAGGTAAGCAGACTAGGCGAAGGGGGCGAAAGAGAAGGCAGCTTCAACAGTCAAAGCTTCTAACCAAGAATTACTAATTTCTAATATTTTACTTGAGTTTGCACAACTATTACTCATTCCAATAAAACAAATGTTAACGGAATCAACAATAAACTTGTGATGATTCAAGGCTTTTATTCGTTTAGAAGATGTTACAATGCGCCCGAAAGAGCTACAACGCAGGCAAGGCCCGGGAAGCAGTGTAGCACTTGTTTGCGTAGGGAATTTTTCTAGTAGTTTACCACTAGGGAGCTGGGTAAAGTCCAGTACCGTCTAAATAAATATAAATAAAATAACAGAATAAATTCGGTCGATGGTCACTCGTGTTACTTTTACAATCTCACGGAAGAGTTTAAAACATTTGGTATTTAATTTATCGTGAATTTCCATCGCTTCGGTTACATTAAATCTGTAAAGAATTTAGTCGCCGGGAAACTAGTTGTATAACTAACCTGGTAGATGGAGAATTGTCACGCGTTTTTGGCATCAAGAAGCACTTGCATGATTTCGCGGCTAGTGTATAAGCCGCGGAAATCCAGATGGAAGAGACGTCGCTTTTAGTGATAGCGAAAGTCTCAGATTCAAATCCTGCCCGCGGTAATAATTTTTTTATGTTTTAAAGAAATGGCGGAATATAGCAAAAACGTGGACTTCATGTTTCCCGTTTCCAAAACCAATCCAAAAATCTGTTAAATTACTAGGATTTTAGAGTGGTGTAGGAATGTGTCAAAGCAAAGTTCAACATTCGTTTTATTTTTCAATTATACGATGTTATTTCTATCGCATAGTTTTCTTTTGATTGAAGTCTTCATGAATGTGCGCATAATGATTAGTTGTGCATGTGCTTCAAGAGCCCTTGAAGATTTTGCTATGATGTTATTGAAATTACCATCAAACAGTAACTTCGAATCACGGCGGACTCTCAGGTTTATCGATGTATTTTTTTCCAATAGGATTTTATTCTAAACGTTTTGCTTTTAAAGCAGTTAATGTTAAAAACCTTTTAAGTATTATCGCGATAGACCCAGTATAACTAATAACTAGTAATTAATCATCATCATCCTCAGCCCACATCCACCCACTCCAGGGTATAGGCCTCTTCTCTACAACGCCAATCCTCACGGTCCTGTTCCAGCCTTGTCCAGTGCCGTCCTGTTAACTTGATGATATCGTCGGACTAACGGGCAGCTGGTCTGCCTACTGACCTTTTTGCTCCTTTTGGCCACCATTCTGTGACTGTTTTGGTCCACCGATCGTCACTTCTTCTGAAAGTAATTGCTAGTGCTTAAAAAGTTATGTTTTATTAAAAAATAATATTAAATTATAGTTTTGGCAGCACTTTTGTTGATTTTCTTTATTATTATGGCCTAAGTGTGGTTGGCGTAGCTACGTTTGTAAACTAAAAACAATCGCTACAATATTCGTAGCAAACTTCTACGACAAACAATCATAGACGTATTTCTCTCAAGTACTCTAAGCTAAACTAATATGTTTCGAAACACTCCAACTAAATTGTATACTAATATTGACTGTGTACCCGGAAACAAACATACAAACAATCTAACTCCGTCACAGAAGCAAAGCTGTTCGACTTAATATCAATCGGTGGAATACGACTAATATATTCCATAGAAGGTACCAAAGATATAGTGACGTTGATTTGAAATAATAATATTGCGGTTCGTGACAGTCACCATACAAATGAAAATCTGTGAAGCGGCTCGTTCCTTACCCGCGAATTTTGGTACATGGCACGACTCCATGTACCGGGTTAGTTTTGCAGTTTATACACACAGACTAATTCATTCTTTACAGATTTAAAAAGATACGCTCTCAAAAATGACACTCTAGAATTTCTTGAAAATTTTCCGTTAGGTTTTTTAAATAATTTATTTGGAAGAATACAGTGATAATAAAGATGATACAATAGTTGTGAAAGTGCTTGTATCGAATTTGCTTACAGGTATGCAAATTTTACAATGTCAGTTTATAATCTTGATATTATTTTACACTTTAAAAACAATTTTCTATTAACTAATTGATCAATCGTTTTTTAAATACTACATTATTATCTATTTTCTTTATATCGTCTGGCGGTTTATTAAATATTACAGTCCACACATAAAATACATAATTTTAATAATTATATAAGTACGTCCGTGGGGCTGATGCTTATTACGGTAAAGTGATCTTAATTGTCTAGTCTGAGTATCAGAGAGATTTTGAAAGTATAAAAATAATGCATACTGAACCTTTTTATCTCAATGTAAGATTTTGCTAGCGATTATGTGTCTTTTAGGACGACAGTTGCAGCAACACTGACAGCCCTCTGACATGCTTTTATTATAATATGTTTATTTTAAAAAGAGAGTCTATTACCGGTGCGGGCGACCACGGTAAACGATTCTTCATCAAAGTGCGGCTATCACAGGCTGTAATTTGCTTGCTGGTTGTCAAAACCCAAATAATTGTGCGGTGCGTGTGTTTCCCACTTTACTTGTTAGCGTAAATACCTACAGTGGCAGCGGTTGCTAGTAAATTTATTAAATATCTTGGACATTATCACACAGCGCCATCTAGCCCCAAACTAAGCAAAGCTTGTACGTGGAATGGGGCGACTTTCAAATGGCGGGGCGAATTTGATGATAACAAAAATAAATTGGTATTTAGGGAATATCTCTCCTAAAACGGAACGCAACCAAATATTTTTTTTTTGTGTTGGTAACATTGACAACACCGCCATCTTGTCACTTGGCGAAAGTGCGTGTGCGTTGCTCCTGAGTGAAAAAAAAGGATTTTAATAATAGCCCTTCTCAAGGTAAGAATACGTGACTCTGAAAACTTCTATTATGCAGACCTAACCCTGAACAGCAGGAGGATGATGCTCATATGTCTTAATTCTAACATCAATGGGAATATAAATATAAATTGTTGTTTGTCCTACTGTCCGCCATTTTGAGTGTAAGATATGTTTTTTTCTCGGGGTTACTTTGATAAATTTGGTGGGTCGACATTGATAGTTATCAAAGTAGCCCCTTGTAGCATTGAAAAGTATAATATATGTAAATTGCTTAGTTATTACATTCGCCCCACGTTCTTTTCAGCCTAATATGTCAAGATGGTGCGGACTTACAAAAAAACACCTGGCACGCGAGCTTACAAAAATTATACTTCAGATGACCTTGAAGAAGCTCTTCAAAAAGTCACAGATGGAGATTTATCTATTCACGCCGCTTCAATACAATATAAAATACCTTTTGGCACATTGTATAACCGGTATAAGGGGTTACACACAAGAACTGCCGGTGGTCAAACTGTATTTACCCACGCTGAAGAAAAAGCCTTGCTTAAAGCAGCAGCAACATGTGCGGATTGGGGTTTTCCATTAACGGCGTTAGACTTACGCATGATTGCTAAAGTGTATTTGGATAAACAAGGCAAAAATATCACAAAATTTTCCAATAATTTGCCAGGACATGATTGGGCTCTCAGTGTTTTGAAGAGACATAAAGACGATTTTAGTCAACGAGTAGCTACAAATATAAAAAAAGCAAGGGCAAAGGTTGATCCTGATTAATTAAACAAATATTTTGAACATTTAAAGACTGAAGTGGAGGGTATACCAGCTTCCAACATTTTTAATTACGATGAGTCTAATTTATCGGATGATCCCGGTAAGAAACGCTGCATTTATAGACGGGCCGTAAAATATCCAGAGAGAGTGATGAACTTTTTAAAAAGTTGTACCAGCATAATGATTTGCGGGAGTGCCGATGGTGTTTTGTTACCTCCATACGTTATATACAGGAGCACACATTTATATGACACCTGGAAAGAGCGTGGCATAGTAGGCAAACCATGTTGTTCTGAACCTTGCTGCAGCCGCGGTGCCCGCTATAATCGCACTCAAAGTGGATGGATCGATGGGCCGACCTTTCGTGAGTGGTTTTTAACAATATTTTTGCCACACGCAAAGAGATTAGAAGGTCCGAAAGTAATAATCGGCGATAACTTATCTGCTCATCTCGACGAGGATGTTCTCAATACATGCCATGAAAATAACATCAGATTTGTATGCCTTGTTCCAAATTCTACGCATATGTGCCAGCCTTTAGATGTCGGTTTCTTTCGACCCATGAAAACAGCGTGGAGGAAAGTGCTTGAAAATTGGAAGTCAAGGAACCCAAAAATGAGCACAGTTGCAAAAGATGCATTTCCAAGTCTTTTAAGAGAAGGTTTAATTCAAATGGATCAAGTTGCTAACAAGAAAGATGATGAGTCACTTTCCAGCAACAGTTCAGCAATATCCCGCAATTTAATCAGCAGCTTCGAAGCTACCGGGATCTATCCATGGAACAAAGATAGAGTGCTGAACAAGTTGCCACGTGATGAAATTGAAGCAGATGCTCCAGTCAGGGATGTTTTAGTATCTTATTTAAGAGACCAACGGTACGGTAGTGAAGCCGTGCCAGCAAAGAAAAAAAAGACTCGGCTACAGGTAGAACCGGGTAAAAGCGTGGCTACTGTTGATTCCGAAGAGTCAGACCAAGATCAAATTGAAGACAGAGCCGAACAAGACCGTAGAGACGAAGAAGAACAAGGACCATCAAATGAGAACAAGGATGAAGAAGAACAAGGACCATTATATGATAACGAGTTAGACGATGAAAATAAAGACAATCAATGTGTAGGCCCACAGATTGGGAATTTTATTCTTGCAAAATTTCAGTCAACAAAGGGAAAAAAGACTTACCAGTATGTTTGTTTAATAGAAGACGTTACTGAGAATAAAATTGTTGTCAAAGGTTTAAAATCTGTTAAGAAAGATAAAAAGAAATTTCGCATAGTTGAAGATGATGTTTCAATAATCGAAGAAGAAGATATAATTATGTATCTTCCACAGCCTGAGTTTAAACAAAATATTTATGTTTTTCCCACAGATATTAATGTTGTAGAATTGTAAGTTTCAGTTCCAGTCAATTAGCTTAAACGCATTGATCTCAAATATGATTAAGATAAGGTCTGTGATGATTAATCTGGTTCCTATAGATAGAAAGAAGTATAATTTGTTTTGTTTTTTATTTTGATTTATAAGTGATTTAAGAGTCATGTTTATTTTTAAGTCTAATTAAAGGCAAATCTGCTGCATTACTTGATTATAATTTATGTTTTATTTATCAAAGTCACACCCATTATCAAATTCTCCCCAAAAAGCAATAATTCTTCATAACTTTGCGGTCCGTCGTCCAAATTTAATATGTTTTTTTAATTTCTGCTCCATTATGGGGTTACTTTCGATTTCAATACAAAAAATACCATCTATCAAAGTAGCCCCATTTCATGTATAAAGTTGATAGCGTGGTTTTTATTTTTTTTCTTGAATACCAGTGAGATGATGTTTTTAATTTTTTTTGTATTTAATCTACATAAAAAACCGATATATATGTAATTTTTTTTTCGTTAAAATATGAAGTGTTTACAAAGTTACATAAACTTCTTTGTCAAATTTCAATCAATTTAACCCCATTCCACTACTATGGGAACTAGATAGCTGATACTATTACTTATATACTCTTTTTTTTTTGTAAATAAATACATATTATAAATAGAAACAACCAGACTAAATACAAATATCTGATAATGACTTAACAAATATTTGTGTCTTGTGGGGATCGAACCCACGACCCTCGGCGAAGCAGGCAGGGGTACTATCCGCTACGCCATCGGCTCAGTCGCGCTTAATATCTAAAGTGAGTGAAAGAACAAAATCATATCTTTGCCACATTTGCTAACTCTATATCTCTTGCCCAAGTTTGATTTTCAGGTTTAAATCGCTACTAAGCCAGATATTAGAAGTGCCAGAAGGGCTTATCTATTCAATCGAAACCCAATAATATTTGCTTCAGTTTGATTAGTTTGAGGTACCTATCGATTCTCAATGGGTTACACTTCCTTGCATCGATTAATTAGCAAAGGATTTACCTATAATCTATCCTCATTTTGAAAACAATACTGTAGGGTCCTAGGGTACCTAACATCGAAAGTAAACTCGTACTACTCAGAAACTTTATTTTCTTGAAACGGGGACAGGATGGAACCCTGGGTATCCCCCATGCCTAGGGATACATTTAAGTGATCCACCCTATATATTACTGGTATTTTTTAGTAACTGCATAAAAACTAGAATGTTCATCCCGTAAAAGATTAACTTGAAAATCTATTGATAGAACAAGGATCTTCAAACAATTTGAATACATAGCATACATTGTTTGAATCTTACTTACCCTATTTAAAGTAACACGAGGTTTCTGGCAATTGCAGAGCGGGCAGCTTTCTAGCGCAAAGGCTAAAGGAACCGAGCCGACGTCGGCCGCCGCGGCACTACTGGTTCGTATGGATTTGTATGGGATACTATCCGAACCGAGCGGCCGACGTCGTCGGCTGCCGCGGCATGTGCAGTCGGCCGTCAGCCGTAGGCCGCTCGGTTCGGAATAGTACCTTAAGCCTTGCGATCCAACGCGGTAATGCTGCCTGTCTGCTGGGTACAATGCCACCTCGAGGTGACGCGCTCAATACAATATTCTATATATAATTTGATGACATATTTGTGAATTTAAATGATATTAATAAATAAAATAGACTTTAAAAAAATTCAAGTAATAATTTGTACTATTTAATATAAGAATGCGATAAAATGCAAAAATGATAAATTACCTCCTCGTAGTGGTGAAAAATCTACCTAATACATTTGAATTCTGATAAATAGAAACATAAACTAAAAAGTATGGATAACTTCTTAATTTAAAGTACCTATCTTATTTGATTTCGCCGGTTCTCCCACTTGTCGTTCGTCGCTCCTTTTTAACGTACCGTAACGCATACGTCTGTCAAACAAAGGCAATTTATTTTTGGATGACACTTTACGGAGCTTTAAAACTATGCAGCGACGGTTGACATGTGGGAGTGCCGCCTACGCTGGTCCCATGTTTCGATGTATTTCAACTTTAACAAAGAAATAACTGAAAGTTCATTGGTCTCTCAAAATAAATGTTTTAGCAAATTAGAAGCTCTGGGATTCATGGCTTACATGCCTCGGTAATCTTGAAACATATTTCATGTCAAGTGAAATCACGTTGAAGTATGTAATAGAGAGTGGGTTGGAGATTTATTGTAAGTAGTATTCGTAGCAAAATATCTACCTACCCCTTCAAGGGACATTAACTCGTTTTTCACTACTACACATATATCAGTACCTACATAGTATAGTAGTGTCAAGGTAGTGTGGATAACAAAGTCGATTTCCGTGTCATGTCATATGTCATAAAAATAAAATAAAATTTATATATTTCAGACATAACGATCCATACAATTTACTTAATGAAGAAAAATATTAGTACACACGCTTAAAATCAAATTGTTCCTGTGTCTAATAGTGCAACCTTCGCAAAACCGTTCGCTATGACAGACAGGACACTGCTGCCGCTAGCAGTAACCACAACCACAAGTAGTAGTTACATTAGCTTTAGAAATACGCAACGAATTTATACGGTTTTTTTTTCATATAAAGATCAAATGGCCAGGTTTTAAGGTATCTTTTACCGCAAGAAAAAGCTAGCAAGCAGGTTTTATGTAGCTTCAAAAACAATCCAGGATTTTTCAATGTTTATAAACAAAGCTATTTAAAAAAGTTTTCGCCGTGTGATGCCGGCTTAGAATAGCATCACCCCATTTCTTTCCTGTGGGAGTTGTAAGAGGCAACTAAGGGACTCGAGGGTGTGTATTGCAATTTTAGGCGATGGGCTGACAACCTGTCACTATGGCGATACACAATTTTCCGAGTACCCTCAAATATTTGTCAGACGTGGCGTAAATTACCGGTTTGCGGCCGTCTACGCTCTGCCTACCCCGCAAGGGATAAAGGCGTGATATATGTATGTATGTATTTAAAAAAGTAAACATGGATCGTAAAATTTACAAAGAACGATTTACAAATAAAAGTTATTTTACTGGGTGAGCTTACGAGTCAACAAATGACTTATTGAACGTGTTTAACCGCTAAATAACAAATGTTAGAAAGCAACTATGACGGAAACCTAAGCGTACCCCACGAAGCACGACAAACTGAAACTTGTACTTGTCCTTTTGTGTCGTCATTCTTTATTATATGTCTGTCTAATTCCAAGCTAAACTCCCGCAGTGGAAGCGATTTACACAGGTAAATTTCTAGTAAAATACCAGGAGTTCAACTGAAGGCAGACAATGGCCGCGTTACGCAGCGCTAAATAGCATACGCTGCACAATATAGCAGCGCATACTATGAATTAAACGTGAACCTAAATCTATTTAACTTAATAAACTAAGTTGAGTGAAATTGGCAAATGATGTGTTCTGACCTTTACATAACTCAAGTCGGTAGTAAATACCGTCTGCCGATCTGGCGTTACGTCACACGTATTAGCACTAGATTATAAGTAAGTACCTCCAAATTATATCACCCCACGAATTCCGCAATTCGTACTAAGGAGTCACAATGATATGGTACAACAAATATGACTAAAGGGAACACACCATTAACACGAAGAAACAGTTTTATACTAATACAACTAGGTTTAACACTTACAGTCAACGTGCCGGTCCAAATGCATAAAATACCCAACGGAGAAAGGAAGTTCAGGGAATGGATCAAATGGGGATTCCGTGGGTACTAACAGGGCTGGGTGGAAAAGATATCGACACCCAGCATTCCACTACAGCCTTGGCGCGTCAAACCACTCACAGCTTCTGTTCGTATTCCACTTTGTTATTAGTCATTACGCGTGACCCAACACGAACTAGGGCCGTACAAAACGCGAGCCGATATGGCCACTTGATGCCTATTCAACGCGACGCTCACGTGGAAGACGTCGAGACATCCAACAATCACTAAGCCTGGTATTCTAGTATAACCCAGGAGAACCGCAATAATACGATGCATCAACACGCGCGATCTCAAATTGAATCGTCCATTACACGCGGCATCACAAAACGCGTGGCGGGAAATCCGTACAAAACACAATACGTTCTCGTCCGAACGGTTTTGAGTGACTGATAGTGCGGTGCAGAAATCACCGCTTGGCGCCTACCAGGCGGCCCGCGCGCACGCCGCCACCCTCGCCCCGCGAGCGAGAAAGGGACAACATATGCCCAGAGCGATGCGTGCGGGCGAGCATCGCGGCGCATTCATAGACCGTCATTAATACCTAACTTACCCCAGCATAGCAACACTAAATATTAAACATTCACCCGCCCTAGGCCGAATCCCTTAGGCCTATTCACTACTGGGGAGACGAGATAGCGTTGCTATTGCTCGCTTAAGAACTGAATCCCCTACCTGAACTGTCGCGACTCGAGGAGTGCCATCACTACCTGGGAACAAGTTGAGAATGCGCCCTCTGCGCCATCGCAGTGGCGGCAGGTTGGCATCCTTAACCAGAACGAGATCTCCGATGCGAGGGGGTTCAGTTCTGTCCGTCCACTTAAGGCGTTGCTGCAGAATGTGCAAATACTCAAGCGACCATCGCTTCCAAAAATTCTGAGACATTTGCTGCAGCAACTCATAACGCGTCAAACGATTGCTACTGACCTCTGTGTAGGGGTACTCTGGCAAGGCGTTAAGTGGTCGGCCAATTAAGAAATGCCCCTGGTGTCAGGGCCTCCAGATCATTCGGATCTGAGCTAGGCGGACACAAAGGACGTGAATTGAAAACGGCCTCAATTTTACAAAACACGGTCGCTAGCTCCTCAAAGGTTAATATCGTTAAACCTATAACGCGCATCAAATGCGTCTTAGCGGACTTTACAACCGCTTCAAATATACCACCCCAGTGGGGGCATCCTGGTGGATCGAACACCCAGTTAATGCCCTGACGGGAGAGGCTCGTGCCGATAGCTTCCTCGTTTTCCGATAAAAACGTTATAATTTCTTTCATACATCGATCAGCGCCCTTAAAGTTGGTACCACAGTCCGACCTGATCAGCGCTGGTCGCCCTCTTCGCGACACAAATCTATCTAAAGCTGCTAAGAAAGCCTCCGTAGTGAGGTCGGCCACGAGTTCCAAGTGGACGGCCTTGGTTGCTAGGCACACAAACACGCACAAATACGCCTTGATTGACTTCGCGTTGCGCAGGCGTGATGCCTTTACCATAAAAGGCCCCGCAAAGTCCGTTCCCACACCCGCAAACGTCCAGGCTTCCGTCACCCGGTCCGGTGGGAGGTCTCCCATCTGAGGTTGCATTGTGGCTGCCTTCAACCGATAGCAAGGCAAGCACCGAAACACAATGCTCCGTACCGTACGTCGTCCAGACAAGATCCAAAACTCGCGCTGCAGAATAGCCAAAAGTGCATTGCAGCCCGCATGCGAGTTTTTCTGGTGACGATCCCTAACTATAAGTTCTACCAAAGGTCCCTTCTTTGGGAGTAACAGCGGATGCCGTGCTGAAAAGGGCAGGTTAGCGTTCCGAAGTCTACCTCCAACCCGGAGCATTCCATGCTCGTCCACGAACGGGTTGAGGCGCACAAGACCTCCCTTCAGCTTTCCACGGCCATCCCTGAGCAGCCTGGCCTCTTCCTCAAAATGTTCCGCCTGGACGACCCTAACCAATAAACTTAGAGCCGCATTCCGCTCCGCAGGCGAGAGGACAGGTGCCAAGTTCCGTTCTGCTTGAGGTTTTCTACAGTTGTTCACGAACCGTTTGATCCAACTAGCGATGTGCCGTTCTCGAAATATTCTCCGGCGTAAGAATATTCTCGGAAACGCACTCGGAAATTTCCGATGGAACGAGAATTTAGGAGAACATTGGTGCTAAGTTATGATTAAAAAATATATATGTATGCTAATAGCTACATTTCAATAATTTGAACTGTTTTAGATGTGTTACATGTTAGAAACACTTATCGTTTCGTATATTTCCTATGTTCCCGGGAATATTCTCCGTAAGTTTCCGAAAATTCTCGAGAATATTCTTTGTTTACTGAATTCAAATATAGATACTTACTCTGAAGTTATGATGATTATTAATATAGAAAAAAAACGAAAGAAGAGATTTTGAAATAACAAAACACGTTTGAGGTTTCTCTATACTAAAAATATTTTTTTAATAATTCGTGGACTAGAATCAACATTGCAGATACAAATGACTTGTAAAAATGAAATCGTGAATTATCAGATTTAGTTGCATTATTAGGTTCACAAAACATGTTTGTTTAAGATTTCAAACGCTTCAATAAAAATATTTTTAAAATCGTTCGTGGACTAGAATCAACATTACAATACAAAACAAATAACTTGTCAAAATTAAATCGTAAATTGTCAGATCTCGTTGCATTATTTTGTTTAAATTTAGATTTCTTCATTATCATTTTCAAAACTTAAAGAATAATCCTCTTGCATTGCATCTTCTTCCAAAACAACGATTGACTCGTCATCAGATTCATGTGCTGCATCGAACGTTGCGTCAGAGAATTCATCTTCCCATAATGATTGAAAGTCCTCGTGACCTTTTGTCGCATCTTGGTCTGTACTTACTGCTTGACGATGTACTTTCAGTGCAAGTCTTGTTTATTAATTTCCAATTGTGTGCAATAAAGGTAATTTTCACAGCTCTTTCAGTTTTCAGTCTATTTCTTTTGTTTGTGTGTATATTCGAAAAAGTCGAAAATGACCTCTCCACTGCCGCTGACGTTGCTGGTATTGAAAGTACTTTGACTGCTATTTTACCTAAATTGGTTTTTGAGTAAAGTGACCGCCACCATAATATTGGCTCTACTGTTTCTGCCATTTGCCATACGAAATCCTTTTGCCAGATATCTTCGCGGTTTTTGTAGTTTGTTAGCTCTTGTAAAGTTGCGTTTACTACATCCCTGGTAGCATCGTTGCGAGAAAAGTTAACAATCAATTCACAGCCTATAAGATTGTCTTCGGTGCTCAAATAGACACCTTGACATTTTGGATTCAAAATGGCAGCAGCATAATGTATGGGTTTTAAAGCGTTTTCCCTTCGTTCGAAAAAAATTTCTGCGATTTGTTCGTAATCATCTTCTAGTAATAGTGTAAGTGGATTACGTAAAACATCAGTGATTTCTTGTGTTGCCTTATGCACTAGATGTACAGCGCTATAATCTACTTCTAATTTGGTGATCCAATTAACTGTTGGCGTTAAAAACTCTTCTAGTTCTTGTAGTTTTCTCCAAACAGCATCATCTAATAATTTCTGTTTGTGTCTTTGAAGTGGTCGGCTGTCCTCGGAACTAATTACCAATGTTTGCAATTTGATCTTCGCTTTCAGGAAGTTTTATTTGTATTTAAATCTAATAAGTTAATTGAAAACCTTCTGAATTAAATGTTTTACCAAAGCTGTTTCAAGCTTTAATGTACCTTCATAATATTTTATTGATTTTATATTACTTTTAAACATTTCTAAATAGACTTTCATTGATTACAATTAAATGTTAAATCGATACTGAATGTTCTCAGTCCTAGGGAAAATTTCGAGCACAATGGAAACTTTCCGAGAATATTCTCCAAGGAGAATATTTCGAGCACGGAAATTTTCCAGCCGCCCATCACTAGATCCAACCTGTCACCCCTAGAAGTTTGTCGAGGGAGCTGTATCGTTCCAGCAAGAAAGCCGCACTAGGCTTAGGTACGATCTGCCCTACGTTCACTCGCAAACCTCGATCAGGTGGCCCAAGCGGCGACCCGCACTCATTGTATGGCCATCTCTCAGGTGACTCAGTCAGCCACTGAGGTCCCCACCACAGTGAGTGACCTACCAAATCAGGGGCCTTACATCCCCGTGAGGCGCAGTCCGCTGGGTTCTGTTCTCCCGGTACGTGTCTCCATACCAACGGAGTTTCCGATCCTTTAATCTGTGACACCCGATTTGCCACGAAAACCTCAAGAGTATGTACCGACGTCTGTAACCAGCACAGAACTATCCTACTGTCGGTCCATGCGTACACCGTTTCATCCAAATTGATGGTACCGCGTAGATTACTAGCGACATGATGTAGCAAGCGCGTGAGAAGCGCTGCTCCCGCCAATTCCAACTTTGGAATGGTCCATCTTGTCCTAACCGGAGCCACCTTACTCTTGGCCATAACTAGACGCACGTCTACAGTTCCCGTTGAACTGACTGTCCGCAAATAGACAGCTGCCGCGTACCCTCGCTCCGAGGCATCACAAAACCCATGTAGGGTAGCCTTACATCCCACCGATGGGAGCAACTTGCGAGGTGTGGCGATGCGTACGATCCCTGGTAAGGTGGTCACAAACTTGGTCCAATCATTCAACAGCTCTCCGGAGAGCTGGTCGTCCCAACCCAAGTTTGCTATCCACAACCTTTGCAAGAAGCACTTCGCCATGAACGTCACCGGTGCGATCCACCCGTTAGGATCGAAAGTTCTGGCGATCGTCGATAATACCGAACGCTTCGTCCAAGTCTTCTGCAAAAGGTCTGGCTCGATCTGATACGTAAAGACATCATGCGTTGGCCTATATTGCACCCCTAGGATGCTCAACGTATTTGGATTGTCCGGGTTCTCGAAAAGGTGCGGGTCCTGCTGGAACTCACCTGGCAACCCGGCCAGGAGCTCTGGACAGCTGGACAGCCATTTCCGCAACTCATAACCTCCTGATTCCATGATCGCGATCAGCTCGTCTCGTAGTAGCAGTGCTTGTTGCACGCTATCTGCACCCGTGCAGATGTCATCCACGTAGACGTCGCGATCCAGTACTGCTGCGGCTCGAGGGAATCTTACCCTTTCCTGTGCGGCCAACTCTCGCAGCGTGCGTACTGCCAAAAACGGACTTGGCTTCAGACCATACGTTACCGTGTTAAGCTCATAAGTGACCATCGGCTCGTCAGGGCTCTCACGCCACAAAATCAGCTGGTACCGACGGTCATCCGGGTGTATAATTGTTTGGCGAAACATCATTTTGACGTCTGCGACGAACGCTACTTGGTGCAACCGAAAATCTGTGAGGATGTCCACAATGTCCCGGTTCAACTTGAGACCCGCGTGCAGACACTGGTTCACAGACACACCATTCGATGTAGGAGCAGAACCGTCAAACACTACCCGTATCTTCGCCTCCGGTGACTTCAAAACAGCCAGGTGTGGTATATAGTAATGCTCGACACACCTCCAATCTATGCTGGACACCGACATGTGGCCTAACTCTAGGTACTCCCTCATGAATTCGATATACTTCTGCCGAAGTGCTGCATCTCGCTTCATCTTTCTCTCCATAGCCAGTAGTCTCCGTTCCGCGATCTGTCGCGAACTACCTAAGGAGGGGCGGTTTGGGAGAAATGGCAGCCTGGTAACAAACCTACCTGACGAACTTCGTGCAGTGTTGTACTGATAGAGCAGCTCGCACTCGTCATCCTCTGGCTTCCGTCTATCCGCTGTGGGTGGCTCCTCAGACTCCCAAAACCTCTGCAGCACCTCCGACAACACACTACCATAGAGAACCGTATCGCCCTCTGGTAGGTCCTGAGGTCTCCAAACTGGGCCAAAAATAACATACCCCCCTGTGGTATCAACGGCCACTAAACCAGTTTGCTGAAGTACCCGTTTTCTGCCACACCAGAATCTCCCGAGGACGTCTGACCCGAGGAGAACGTCCACCGTACCAGGAGTATCAAATTCAGGATCAGCTAACTCTAAGCCTGTGGTTAACCCTCGTACCGTTGACGGTAACCGAACCTGAGGAAGTTTCCCTACCACATCATCCAGCACCACTGCTGAGGCATGATAGCTGACCCCTGTACCTGTATTACCTAATGTGAACTCGAAGTTCACCTGACCCCGAACGTCAGGCACATCTACACCTCCAATACCTACAGCCCTATCCGTTGTGGGCCTTATATTTAAGCGTAGCCTACTCACCAGCTTACTAGACACAATACAACCCTGAGCCCCTGTATCTAACAAGGCTCTTACCTGTATGCTGCGGCCACCGTATCCCCATACCCAAATCATTGTAGTGATAAGTTGTAGGTACTGCATATTTATTTACATAATGCATGTGGGTATACCAATAAAGTTTAGTCTTGGTCGAACCGGTGTTTCAATCACATCATGGTGACAGCGTTTTATTATATAAATTAGTATATTCACGCCAAAACGGAGGATTGCAGTGTTTTTCAAAGTTTTAATAAACAGTGCGTTATTGTGATTTACTTAAAAAATTACAATGGAACATGCGCGGCCGCCAGCGGAATTGTGCCTGGAAGGTGGCCCGGCCGCGAGGGCCGACGCGTGGCGCAAGTGGTACAAACAGTTCAACGTGTTTTTAAAAGCGTCTGGCGTATCTACAGAATCCAAAGAAGTACAAGCTAGTTTATTGATAAATCTTGTAGGTGCCGAGGGCTATGACGTTTACTCAACATTCAAGTTCGCGAAAGATCAAAAAGAAGATGATTACGACCTCATAGTAAACAAGTTTAATGAGCATTTCGGCACCAAGGAAAATACTATCATGAGTAGATTTAGATTTTTCACCAGGCAACAGGAACTCGGCGAGTCAATAGACGAGTATGTTACGGCCTTGAAAATACTCAGTAAAACGTGTGCATTTGAGAGTCTCGAGGAAAGTCTGATAAGGGATCGAATTGTGTGTGGTGTACACAGTAGTAACGTTCGCGATCGCCTATTGATGGCAGACGATCTAACTCTGGCCTCGGCAGTAAAAATATGTCAGACGAGTGAAATGTGTAAGGAGGAGAAACGCCAAATTGAGGGGACCAAGACCGGAAGTAACAGTGGACAGGCTGCGGCGAGGGCAGTGGATGCTGTGTACGGGGCGCGTGGGCGACCGCTGCGGCACGGTGGTGCCGTTGCAGGCGGTGGCGGCTACGGCGCTGGCGGGGCCAGCGGCAGCGGTGGGTACGGCGCTGCTCGTAGCGCGCACGCGCGGCGACCGTCGATACAACGTGCGCGAGAGGCGGGTGCGCCTGGTGCGCGGAGCGGCTCGGCAGAAGCATGCCCATGCAGGGCATGCGGTAGTGATCAGTGCGACAGTGGTACTCGCTGTGGAGCTAAAAGAGCTCGTTGTTATTTTTGCGGTGCAATCGGTCATTTTAAAAAGATGTGCATGCGTAAGGTTCAAAATCGCGTTCATGAGTTGGTGCAACAGGACAGTGACTATGAGGACTGCGAAGGTGACAATGAGGAACTGTACTACATTTCTACGATTGATGCAATTTCAAACAGTAAGGACTGTGGCAAATGGTATGAGAATTTAATTCTTAATGGTCGTGGACATTCCGTAAATTTTAAGTTGGATACAGGTTCAGATTTGAATGTGCTATCGTTAAATACATTTAAAAAAATAGGTTTGTCAGAAAGCTTGTTGGAAAAAGATCACACAAAAGCGCAATCATTTTGTGGTAATATCATACGGATTGTTGGCTCATGTTATTTAGAGTGGTTGTATAAAAATAAGGTTTATAACCTACGATTTGTTGTGGCTGAACATAATTGTCAAAGCGTACTAGGCAAATTTGCCTGTGACGAGTTGGGCCTTGTCCGCCGTGTATTGTCAGTGAACGTAGCTAATTATGACGATTTGTTCCAAGGGTTAGGTAAACTGCCAGGGAAATATAGCATCTGTGTAGAAAAAGATTCGCAGCCGACGGTGTGTCCTGTCCGTAAGATACCTATTGGGGTGCGTGATAAGTTGCAAACTGAGTTGAACCGCATGGAGAAGCTGGGGGTGATAAGAAAAGTTACACATCCTACACCCTGGGTGAATGCGATTGTGGTAGCGGCGAAAAAAGACGGTAGCATTCGGTTGTGCTTAGATCCCCGGCCTTTAAACAAAGTAGTGCGTCGTGCACACTATCCGCTTCCTACGTTAACAGAAATCGCGACTAAATTGCGGGGCGCGAGGTATTTTAGTAAGCTTGACGCGAGGTCCGGGTTTTGGATGGTGGAGATAACAGACGCTAGTGCGGATCTGTGCACATTTGGTACTCCATTCGGGAGGTACCAGTTTCTTAGATTACCGTATGGTATAAATTGTGCGTCAGAGGTCTTTCATGCGAAAGTGCGCCAGCTCCTAGAAGATTTGGATGGTGTAGACTCCTTTGTGGATGACGTCATCGTCTGGGGTGCTACAATAGAGGAACATGATTACCGGCTTAGACAATTACTTGATAGGGCGCGTCAAGTAGGTATAAAATTTAACCGGGAAAAATGCGAATTTTGTGTTCAGGAAGTTAGTTATTTAGGCCACACATTTGACGCTAATGGAATGCGCATAGACAAAAGTAAATACAAAGCTATAAAAGATATGCCTTGTCCAACGGATCGACCATCTTTAGAGAGGTTTTTAGGAATGGTAAATTATCTTTCAAAATTCATCCCAAATTATTCGGATGTGGCAGCACCTCTGCGCAGCTTATTAAAAAAGGATGTCATGTGGTGCTGGGAGGAGTGCCACGAGGGGGCGGTGCGGCGCCTCAAGGAGCTGGTGTGCTCTGCGCCCGTGCTGGCGCTGTACAGCGCGGAGCGGCCGGTGCTGCTGTCGGTGGACGCGAGCTCCCGAGCTCTCGGAGCGGTGCTGCTGCAGGACGGTAGGCCGGTCGAATATGCTTCGTCTACGCTCACTGACACGCAGACACGCTACGCACAAATAGAGAAGGAGCTGCTGGCCATTGTGTATGCTCTCGAGCGTTTCCACCAATATGTATTTGGAAGAAAAGATGTGACGGTTGAGACCGATCACAAGCCGCTCGAGGCATTGTTCAAGAAAAGCCTTGACGCTGTCCCTGCCAGGTTGCAACGAATGATGCTACGTGCACAAGGTTACAATTTTAAAGTTGTGTATAAACCTGGAAAATTTATGTTCGTCGCGGATGCGCTATCCAGGGCACCTTTGTTAGACCAGCTGAAGGATAACGTGTCGGAAGAAGTTTCCGAACAATCCTGTTTTTTGCTAAGTAATGTAAGGTTCAGCGACAGCAAGCAAAGGATGATACGGGAGGCTACTTCGCGTGACGAGGAATGTCAATTAATTATAGGTTATATAGAGAAGGGTTGGCCAGAGAATAAATTCAACGTAGACGAAAGGGTCCGGTATATTTGGTCATACCGGGAGGGATTAGCTTATATCGATGGGTTGATATTTAAGGATGATTTGGTTTTTATACCAAAGAACATTCGTCCGGAAATGATAAAAAGGGTGCATGACGGGCACATGGGAATAGACAGGTGCAAGAGAAATGCGCGAGAAGTGATGTATTGGCACGGCATGTCGCGCGACATCGAGCAGTACGTGCAGCGCTGCGCCGCGTGCAGCGAGCGCGCCGCGCGGCCGCCGCGCGAGCCCCTCGTCCCACACCACATACCGCCGATCCCCTGGGCGAAGGTCGGCTCGGACATATTTCAGACCGGAAATAAATACTTTTTGATATTGGTAGACTATTATTCTAATTTCATAGAAGTAAGTCCATTAAAAAGTATTGGCTCAAAACAAGTAATAGCTGCTATGAAAGACCAATTCGCTAGGCATGGAATACCGAAAGAACTTGTCAGTGATAATGGGCCGGCATATGCATCAAAAGAGTTTTCAAGTTTTGCTAAGTTGTGGGGTTTCGATCACACTACAACTTCACCAAACTATCCACAATCTAACGGTCGAAGTGAAAGAAGCGTGCGTACTATTAAAAACATTTTAGTGAAGTCGGTCGCAGCAGGGACAGATTTCTATCTGGGTTTATTAAATTTCAGAACAAGTCCGCGGGACGGTATAGGAGCACCATGCCAATTGTTAATGGGGCGCAGGCTTAATACGAGACTACCATCCCACGACAGTAAACTTATGCCTAATGTTGATAAACACAACACAGATTATGAAAATATTATGCGAAAACAAAACAAGGCCAAGATATATCATGACGTACATGCTAAACCGTTACCGGTTCTGAACCCAGGTGACCCGGTCATAATGCTGGATAACAATGGTAGAAAGTACGCTACGGTGCAGTCGCGTGCAGAGCAACCGCGCTCATATTTCGTTGCTGATAGCAATGGACGGTGCTATAGGCGCAACAGACGGCATCTGCAGAAAATACCTACTCCTACTCCACCGGAACCGAGTGATATGTCTAAGCCTTTGCAATCTGAGGACAGTCTCGAGGCTAGTGAGGACGAATGGTTGGACAGCACATGGGTGCCCGAACCACCTGCAACCACTGGCACTGTCTCAAGATCACCTTCATCTTCACCAAGCGCCGACCGTGAACCGAGAGCTGCGGCTGCTAAGGCGCGTCAACTACTTAAAACTTTATTTACGCATAAACAGTAGACACCTATACACCGATACTAGGTATCTTACATTACATAATGCTCGCAAACAACATAGATACGATTATCTAGTAGGTATTATATGAAGACATTATGATCTAGGTTAATTTATAAGTGCTTGCTATTATAATTTATAAGTAATATTACGTATGATGATTGTCATACATCTTCTTACAAGTTGCAAAACTATTACATTCTTAGCTACCTATTTGTAATACTTAATGCATTTCAATATAAATTTAATATACCTTCCTACTTGTGCCAAACATGAATGAAAATCTAAATTATTTAGTTAATTGCATTAAAAAAAAAAAAAAAAAAAGGAAGAGAAGTAGGTGCATGATATAATTATTAGGATACTTACAGTAATTCAAATTGTTATTTTGGTTAACTTATTTTATTATTGTTTTGTTTTCAAGTTTGAAAATATAATTAATAATAGTAGTTTACGTTATGTTTTAGATTACTTAATTTTCTTAATTGAAAATGTGATAATCAACTTAAAGATCATATAAAATTAATTATTTTATAAGAAGGGACATGTAGTGATAAGTTGTAGGTACTGCATATTTATTTACATAATGCATGTGGGTATACCAATAAAGTTTAGTCTTGGTCGAACCGGTGTTTCAATCACATCAGGCAACAATACCGTAATTGGCCGGGGGGCCGAAGCTGGCGTGTAGGCGGCGATTACCTAGCAGGAACCTAAGCGCGGAGTGTCCGCGTCCTGCGGGGGGTTCCCCTCTCTCCGTACACCTTCGAGTGGGTCCCACTCCTGCTGATAGGGACCTCTGGTCCTGTACGCCATGGCTGGCAGCCTATAGTAACCCTGCGGCAGGCGCGCGTACCGTGGATGCGCCTGTAGCCGCGGGTGCTCAGCCAAGGGGAGAGGCATGCGTGGGTCATGGGAACTCACCATGTTGTTCAGACCCGCCGAGTACTGCATGTACTGGCCCTGGTGTTGGCACCCGCCCGTAACATCACGTACTTGTGATGGGTGCCCCTGACCTTGGACCTGTGACCACCTACCCTGTTCCGGCACCTGCTGCCGAGGTGGTGACTGTCTCGCGCGTGGTGAAGGGGGCATCACCTGCTGATGTCCCTGGCCTCGTCCCTGGAACCTTGGTGGAAGAGGACTCCTCCTTAGAGGGGGTGGGGAGCGTTGCTCCCGTCTTGGTAGGGCAGACTCCGTCCGCTGACCCGCGTCAGCTCTGCCTCCGTAATCTCCGCTGCGGTTCATGCATAGGAGCTGATGGTGGGCACCCTGGCAGTACCTGCAGTTGGTGCTTGATGGGCACTCTCGCACCTGATGCGGCCCCATACACCTAAAGCACCAACGCCGTTGCTGCACCACACCACGACGTTTCTGCACCCGCTGTGCAGCGAACTCCTCACACGCAGTCACCTGATGCCCCGCCTCTCTGCAGTAGGCACACCTCGATTCCAAATTAGCGACATTGTATCGCCTGGGTGGCCTACTCTTACCGTCTCGCGCCTGTGCACCCGGCCGTTCCGGGCGGCGAGCGGCCGCAGACTCCGCGTGAGGCGACTCTCCAAATTGGGCATCTACCCGCCTGCACTCGGCCTCGAGGAAGGACTTGAGCTCCTCGAAGGTCGGGAGGTAATCAGATGTCTTACCTCCGTGTGACTGTTCAAATCGAGCGGCCATGTCGCTCGGCAGGCGGCGCAACAACGTGTGGACCAGGATATAATCATAGCCTGACTGTTAGATATGTAGTTTTGGTTGATGGCAACCCCATCTAATAAATTAACATGGACGCAGAACCACGTTTGTGTTCTCATTTATATTATTTAATATTCCTTAAATATACAACATGGTGTCAGGTGTGGGGTACACCTGACTTTAATTTAGCTTTGTTGCATTATCGTACAACACCAGTGGCAGGGTTGGATTACAGCCCCTCTGAATTATTAATGTCCAGATGTTTACGAACAAACATTCCATGTTCAGAAAGTTACTTAAAACCTAAATTAGTGTCTGATGATACCTATACTAAGATGAAGGAATTAAAACAAAAATGTAAATCTAGTTATGATAAGTCTGCTAAGGAAAGAAAATCTTTTGAAAAGGAGGATGAGGTATTAATTCAGAATAGACCAGATAAGGTGTGGTATCCAGGTAAAATATTAGAGCATGCAGGTCCGAGATCATTCATAGTTAAGACAGAAAATGGAAATAGTGTAAGAAGAAATGAAAAACATATTATTCATAGCAGAAATAAGTTTATTCAAAAACCAAAGGTAATTCAGTTTAGTTGTAGGTCAACAAGTCAGTCAGAATTGGATCCATTGTTAAATAGTCAAGCTAATGAGCCAATGTCTAGTAGGCAGATTAACTCACCGAATCAGATACAAGCACAACCTGTGTTAAGTAGTCAAGTCAATCAAACAATGGATCCAAATCTAAACAGACAGAGAAATACTAGGTCAGGAAGAGTGGTGAGAACACCAGATAGATTTAAGGATTATTATTACTCTTATTATTAGCTTGTAAGGGGGGGATGTTAGATATGTAGTTTTGGTTGATGGCAACCCCATCTAATAAATTAACATGGACGCAGAACCACGTTTGTGTTCTCATTTATATTATTTAATATTCCTTAAATATACAACACTGACACCGGCATCCCCTGTCTCTCAAGAGCGTTCACTGCAACGCAGACAGGGTTGAGGACCTTGGCCCTGAGGTCCGTCCCTCGTGTGATGGTCGGCACGGTGAGCCACTGTTCCAGGAGTTGGTCAATCATGAGACGTTTGTTGCTGTATCTCTCGATCAGCAAACCGCGAGCCGTCTCGTAACTTGCATCATCGACTGGTAGATGCTTTACCAGCTCATGGGGCTCACCTTGCAGCTTGGCCATCAATTGTGCCATTTTATATGCCGGCTGCAAGTCAGTGCGGTTATGAATCACACTGTCAAACAGATCCTGGAATCGGGTCCAATCCGTGTAGTCCCCGTGGAAGACCGGAATCGCCACAGCCGGCAGGGGCACTTGCACCCCCGGTCCCCGCGGACCATGGGGTGGGTCCGGCTCCCCAGCTCTACGCCTGGTGATCACAGCAGCCGCCTGCTGGATCTCCTGCCCCATCTCCATGCACTGGGTCACATTCGTCCGGACCGTAAGTTTGACCTCCTCATCAGGCGTCCCATCAAATAACTCCTCGCATCCAGTAAGGCAATCCAACACCTCCGCGACCCGTTCGTCAATCCGTTGCGCACAAGCGATGAGTGCGTCCTCTCGGTCCCCGCGACCGACCATCGCCTGCTTAGTCGCGAACCAAATTAGGTGCATTCTAATTTTTGCCTGAAGCTGTGTAATTGTGGGAGCCATGGTACCAACTCAAAGTAACACCGAACCTTACAATAAAAAACAATAATAGACAATCGGCCCTGATCCTACCGTTAGGATATCCGCACAGGGTAAACACAACGATTAATAACAAGCAATTCACTAATTGATTGGCCCTGATCCTACCGATAGGATATTCTACACAGGGCACACACTACAATCACAATAAATATATATATTTTTATTTATGTAGGTAGATTAAAAATCTTATACTAAAATAATCTTAAATCTAGTGGTTTTCTGAACCACGCTCTGCTACCAAAAATTGTCTAATTCCAAGCTAAACTCCCGCAGTGGAAGCGATTTACACAGGTAAATTTCTAGTAAAATACCAGGAGTTCAACTGAAGGCAGACAATGGCCGCGTTACGCAGCGCTAAATAGCATACGCTGCACAATATAGCAGCGCATACTATGAATTAAACGTGAACCTAAATCTATTTAACTTAATTAACTAAGTTGAGTGAAATTGGCAAATGATGTGTTCTGACCTTTACATAACTCAAGTCGGTAGTAAATACCGTCTGCCGATCTGGCGTTACGTCACACGTATTAGCACTAGATTATAAGTAAGTACCTCCAAATTATATCACCCCACGAATTCCGCAATTCGTACTAAGGAGTCACAATGATATGGTACAACAAATATGACTAAAGGGAACACACCATTAACTCGAAGAAACAGTTTTATACTAATACAACTAGGTTTAACACTTACAGTCAACGTGCCGGTCCAAATGCATAAAATACCCAACGGAGAAAGGAAGTTCAGGGAATGGATCAAATGGGGATTCCGTGGGTACTTACAGGGCTGGGTGGAAAAGATATCGACACCCAGCATTCCACTACAGCCTTGGCGCGTCAAACCACTCACAGCTTCTGTTCGTATTCCACTTTGTTATTAGTCATTACGCGTGACCCAACACGAACTAGGGCCGTACAAAACGCGAGCCGATATGGCCACTTGATGCCTATTCAACGCGACGCTCACGTGGAAGACGTCGAGACATCCAACAATCACTAAGCCTGGTATTCTAGTATAACCCAGGAGAACCGCAATAATACGATGCATCAACACGCGCGATCTCAAATTGAATCGTCCATTACACGCGGCATCACAAAACGCGTGGCGGGAAATCCGTACAAAACACAATACGTTCTCGTCCGAACGGTTTTGAGTGACTGATAGTGCGGTGCAGAAATCACCGCTTGGCGCCTACCAGGCGGCCCGCGCGCACGCCGCCACCCTCGCCCCGCGAGCGAGAAAGGGACAACATATGCCCAGAGCGATGCGTGCGGGCGAGCATCGCGGCGCATTCATAGACCGTCATTAATACCTAACTTACCCCAGCATAGCAACACTAAATATTAAACAATGTCTGTTGTGATGTTTGTCGTACAATGGTATTATAAGATAATTTTTAAAAACCAGAAGGTAGCTAGTAGATACTAGCGGTGTTATTACAAAAAAGATAGACGAGGGTTTTTTAGAGGAAGGAAAAATACTGGAGATTCTTTTTTTTTTTTTGATAAATAATTTTTAAACTGAATTTGTATTAACTCTCTACGAGTTCAGCTAGTGTTACGGAGCGTTTCATAGTAAAACTCGTGTATTTTTTGATGAAAATTTTTAAGGTTGAATGCAGTTTCTGATAAATAATTTTATAACAGATTGTATTAACTCTCTACAATATCAACTAGTGTAACGGAGCATTTCTTAGTAAAAATAGTGTTTTTTTAGATGAAAAATTTTAAGGGTGAACCGTGAATTAATCATGAATTAACATTAAAATATTACAGAGTTTAATTAATTAAAACAAAATTATATCTATAACTTTAGCTACTATTTAACAGTTGCTGTTTTCTATTCTTTAAATAAAATAAATTATTACAATGGCCTCTGTCAAATAATATGGATACTGTTCTGAACAGACCCTTCCGATTTGAAACTTGCCGGTAATGAGCTTTTAGGTCTTTTACGCCACAAATTAACAATTATACAATAGTACCAGCCCAATCAACTGGGTTTCGTAAAAACGACTAAGGGATTAATTTATTGTGGTAAGTAGCGTTTCGTGTGATTGCAACATATTGCACTGCGCTCACCAATCCGCCTGCCAAGCGCAGTGATAGTTTCCATCCAGCAGTACACTATTGTGAGGATCATATATGTCGGTTTTTGCAAATACACAAATATTTTTATGAAACCGGATCCCATTTGTAAATGGACTTTATGTGACCTTCCCTTTTACGCTAAACCATAAGGGCGATTGTAACCCTTTTTTTAGGATCTATTTCGAAGGGTTTAGTACTTTTGATTTCGTACGGCTGCATGTGGAAATCAAGATTATTGTTGACATAGCCTTCTGTTCCAAACAAAGTAATGGCACCAATATCACAGATCGACGCAAGTAGTATGTAGTCGTTTATTTTTTTGATTTTAGAACACACTATTTTTCCGTGGTTAAAGCGTCAGGGCATAGCACGGTATTACTTCATTTTGTATATTTTCTTGCTTAGAATTACATAGGTACAAAGCCTTAACAAATTAAATTCCGGATTGGTATTTACCTTATCCTCTAATACATACATACATAAGTAACGCCTATATACACCCTTACAGTGAAGGCAGAGCGATAACAGCCGTAAAACAGATATTAATACCAAATCTGACAAAAGTTTGAAGGTCAATCAGATAACTGTGCATCACTATAGTGATAAGTTGTCAGCCCATCGCCTAAAATTGCAATACACATCTAACCCTCGAGTCCCTTAGTCGCCTCTTACGACACCCATGGGCAAGAAATGGGGTGATGATGGGGTGATACCAAAAAGAATCGGAACACGACACAAACAAAAAAGTAAACATAGCACAAAACATTACTTATTCTTCTTCGTGTAAGACACCGAGTCTTTTAACGACCCAATAAACACTGGAGTCAGGGTTTTTCAACA
The DNA here is from genome assembly GCA_027580185.1 of Tuta absoluta. Lineage (NCBI taxonomy): Eukaryota > Metazoa > Arthropoda > Insecta > Lepidoptera > Gelechiidae > Tuta > Tuta absoluta. The sequence goes on from JAQAHW010000009.1 coordinate 9,288,007, forward strand.
TTAATGTATTTTCTTAATCATATCGATAAGTAAACACTGTAGCCGATAAACACAAACAACAAACCGTGGTTCAAGATCAACGAACTCCAGATAAACATCAGTTAAGCAAAATCTAATTTATCTAAGTGCTTACTGGACGTTTCTTTGTTAAGCTGGCAGAAACAGATGTTTTTCGTTTTAATAACTTGTAAAGTGTGTGGGTACTGGGGACGTATGAGAAATTTTCATTTGTACTCTATTGACGGGCAAAATTTCTAGAATACGGTCTTCATAGTGTACCATTAGTAAATTACACTTTATTGTATGTGCTATAGAACACAAAATTTCAAAGAAAGCACACTATTAAGTATTTTCTGTTACTATTTGCAACGACATTCGTAGATATTATTGCTTAATTCAATAGGTATGTTGAGAAACTTTGAGATAACTTCTTTCTTTACATTATTGTTTAATACCAAATTAAAATAATAATGCAACTATGGCTAAACATGCTTCAATATTAATTTAATATTCCTTAAGTACGTATTTATATGTACGTATCGTAAAACAATCGTGTAGCAACCAAACCACTTTACCTCGCTCAAATATAATGCAAGGGTCTAGTCAGACCCCAATACACTTCGCAAGTTGTCAAAACACAAAAGATCACTTAAACGGAACACAAAAGGTGGGCAGGACAAAGAGGCATGACATGGACAATAATAGGCGCAAGTACCCTATTCGTTGCGACAGGGGATGGTGACCTATTTACATCAATATCCGGGTAAAGTTGATCGGGGGTTGATCGTTCCCATGTCTGAGTGTCCGAGCCTTAACATTTCAAGCCCTCCAAAGGTCGATTTGTGAGAAAACTTATAGGAGACCTGAAATTCCTATTATTTACCAAAATCTATACATTGAGACATAATTTGCAACCTAAAGCTCATGTTGTAATAAACAAATTAATAAAATAAAATAGAGTTTATTTGTAAATCACAAGGTACATTACATGTTTGCCTGGCCCCCAAAATAGGTTTTTCTGTGCTGCAGGAAGCCAGTCTTTCATGTCAGATGTAGGTAAAATACAGTTTAAGTAGGTTACGACCGCAGACACTTAATTTTTAAAAACTATTTATCTATACTAAGTTTTTAGTTGTAATAAGTCGTTCCGTTTCATGAGCTGGTTTACCATTTGACAGGGTGGTGATAAATAACCATACCCCTGTAAGAATATGGTGTTTTTTCGAATGGTATAGAATATGTACCCGGGTTATTTGTTTCGATTGACTGTTGACAAAGTGAAAATAGCTGTGAAAGTGTCCCAGTAATGATTCGGGCGAACATCCTTTGTTTTGATCTTAATCAATGTCAACCCTAATCACCATCAGAATTCAACTCCTTCGTCGTAAATAAATCATAATCACGCAGTTTGTAATGATAGAATTTCTCAATCTTCCTTGCATTGTTTTCAAGATGGCCACTGGTCAAGACAGCCTTTATTAAATCAATGATTTGGAGATAATCACATTTCAACGCCAAGAGAAAATTGATATTAATGATTAATCTAACTGTTTTAATAATCACCCTACTTTATGAAACATGGAACCCCTTTTGGAAACATAATATCCTTTTGGGTGAGGAATTAATTGATTTTAATGATGAGCGAAGTATGTAGTATCTATACTATAGTAGTATCAAAGTAATTAGTATCAAAGAGAACTGTAGAGACAAAATCAAAGGAATGGGGAGTGGCTTAAAAGTACAACGTCTTGCACTGCGTATGCTAACCCATCTGTCAACCGTGATGTGTATGGGAAACCCCCTCCATTAGGCAAAAACCTTGTTAAACAGTGAATCGTTATGGCTATCTATGACAATAAAATACACTGTGTGATAGCGGCTATTCATAAGTGGCTTAAAAATTGTATTATACATAGTTTTTCGGTAGAATATCATAAAATTGGACAAGTTTATGACATCAGTACCAGTTCTGAAAAACGAGAAAAAGTCAACCTCCTATACAAAACTCTTAGTCCAGCTGACTGACTATGTAAGGCGAGTCGAATAAACAAACTGTTTTCCAGCATTGGTTCTACTGTAAGATGTCCTAAACAGCGTGTCAAATTTAATGCAATTTCTCTGAAACTCGTCCTGTACTCGATAAATTCGTTTTCCGAAAATACTTACAAAATCCCGGATCCCCACGTTGTAGAGTAAATAAATCCTGAGAACTATCCTCAACACCAGTAATCCGCTTAAAAAAAGGGTAACCCGCACTAACCACGTTGACCCTAGCGCATTGAATTTTCCTTGCGCATAATGTCGGGCAGCAGAATAGAGGCAATCTGTCGTCCGACACGTGATGAATATAAATAAAGGTTCAAAGGGCTCTACCTAGAAAAATATTACATAAATAAGTATAGATACCGTGCGTCAAGGCTCAAAGTGAAGTCTTCATACTAAAAAAATTAAAGACATAAAAAGTACCTACAGGTTGATAAAGCGAGGTCTGGCCTGAAGATGATGAAATAAGGCTGAGGCAAAACAAAATGCCAAGGTAACTATTAAACTACCCCGCAAGGGATTATAGGCGTGATATGTGTATGTATGTGTAACTATAAAAATATGTCGATGATAGAGAGTAAAAAATAAGAATAAAAAAGGGAAAAGAAGCGAACACAATGAAAAAGGAGGAGAGCCTGGATACATACAGGCACACACGCCGTGAACACCAGGATCCCGTTAAATCAGAATCACACTGCATCAGGTCCGACAAATATATTTTTCTCGAAATTTTTAAAATTTTCTATTGCGAGCAGGGTTTGAACGTATTTAAGGGCAGAATTATTTGTTTCATGGTCTCTCTCTTAAACACACCTCACGCCTTCCTTTTTTCCTGGGTAGACAGAGCCGTAAACTTCGATCGTTATAGCCACGTTCAAGAAAATATTTTGGGTCTGTTTTAGAAAAATCGTGTATCACATAGTGACAGGTATCATTGATTGCCTTGAGATACCGGCTTAGAATTGCATAACTGCAACCCGTGGGTGTAAAATGCGACAAATGGATAAATTCATCCAGGGAATGAACAGCAGCATTCCCTGGAAAGCAATATCTTGCACTGCGCTCGCCAATCCGCTTATCAAGTAAGGCAACAGGAGGAGGCTAGTCTAGAACTAAAAGTAGGTATTAGTTTTTGTTGACAGTGTAATTTCTTTTTTAAATGGATGACCTTGATCCTTTATTCAAGTACGATTATTTTTAAATAGTTTAAAAATACTTCAAAAACACATTGTATCGGCAAGTGGTATCTTAATTAGGTTCTGCCTCTATAATACATTTTATGGCTTTTGGAATATTAGTTGGGTCCAATCCCGCAATAGGGGTCCCGATTGCATTACAGTCCACTGCTAGACATGAGCCTCCCCCTATCAGGGGAGTATTGCCATACTCACCGTGCTTGGCAAGATTTTGCTTTCACAGGGAACGCTGGTGCCCATTCCCTGGATGAATTTATCACTTGGGCGCTTTTATTCAAAGCCGGCATCACACGGTAACGGAGTCCCGATTGTGTCTGCTAAATACTGAGTGACCAAATAAAGAGTGAAATTTTACTAAAGATCGATAGCGAAAATTAAGATCGGGCTGGTGAAAAGGTTGTAAGTCCTTCAAATGTAGGTTATAATGCTGCTGATAGTACTGTCGTTCATTTTCTTAGGTTAGACGTTTTTATGTTATTATCAAGCAGTGTTGACGGCCGAAGTGGTGCAGTAGTAGTCGACTGCCTGCGACGCAATGGTTTCGGGTTCAACTTTCGGTGGGTCATTCACAAAATTATATCACATATATTATATTATCACTATGTGAATTCGTTCCAAGTCTGGTTAGGATAATGCAGGCTGAACCACCTGACAGCCCGAAAAAAAAGGGTTCAATGCTTCGGAGGGCACTTTAAACTGTCGGTCCTGGTTACTGTCTATAATTAGAATTACTTAGACGGCGGTCGTTACACAACCATGTCCGAGGCCTACTACTCGTAAAACTACGGTTGAAAAACTCTGATACCAGGTTTCATCGGGTCGGAAGAATCTGTGTCCCACACGAAAAAGAAAGAAGAAGACCAAACAGTGGCTTACCGCGTTACCTAAAATTGTATTAAAATTCATATACATGTTTTACTAAAAATACATTTCACGGCTGCGTTCTACATGGTCATTGATTTACACTTATTTATTTATGTTATGTATGTTCAATTGTTAACGAACGTTTGTTCTTTGTTGAAAAAAATGTCCATGCCATAGAATCGATGGTACTTCAAAAGTTTCCTACTGACGAATGGCCAGCCAAAGTTCACATTTCGAATGTCGCCTGGAGCTATTTCAATTACCTTGTACAGCCTCGCTTTGGAACCTTATTCTGGAAGTTTTCGTCTTTTCAGTGGTAAAAAATTTGGTAAGAAAGTACAAGGTCAGTAAGTCAAGTCATTCTAGGTTGCCTTGTGTTGCCGGATTAATTAATAAATAATCTGTAATGGTCGTGTAAATGTTCAATAAGTAGGTTTATTCATAAACTTATACATAGCTCCGTAAAGGGAACCCATGTCTAGCAGTGACTGTTGTGGTTGTTGATGAAACTAGCTAAATTTTAGATTCATAGCAAAATAATCGCAATTTTTTAGTGTTTTTTGTAAACAATAACGCCGTAACAATTATTACCGTATACCGTATTATTCTTCTGATTTGGAGGATCTCGCATATGAAAAAAAGGCTTGCCTTGCGTGTAGGCAGGTACTCCCTAAGGTCTGAGAGTACCCAAACAATGTGCGTTTATGACCTACACCGACCTGACAAGCTATAAACCAAACGAGTAACGTATTTACCCCGAGGGCCTAATAAGCTACCATGCTCCAAAATAATCTCACAAAGGAAAATTATGTTAGGTAGTTGCTTAAAGTTATCAAAGCATTCAGTAGTCAAGAGTCAAGTCAAGACTTTTTTCGTTTTTTTTTTGCGGGTAGCAAGTAAAACTAGCAAGAAGTAGCTCTCTATTTATCTTTAATTTTAAATTAGTTATATCTTTAAAAATAAGTCAATTTCAAAAGTTTTTGGTTAATAAACTTTAGATTATAAAGTATTATTGTTATCAACGCTATATGTGAAGAATACCTAAAGATTCTTACCTGCTGGTCAGCTAGTTGATATATCTACCCACTGACACTACACTTTCACTTGGTAAGCAATGGCACAAAAGGACATCCAAGTAGTTCTTGACACACAACACCGCCTGGAGAAATCACTGTTCGAGAAGATGAATGCTTTCACAGAAACCCTGAACAGGGCAGTGTCTGGAAAGGACAAAGACTCCATGGCCAAAATAAGAACTGATTTTGCCTTTTTCAAAGATGTTGTTTTTGGCACACTGGACATGTTACGGGACCAAATTGCAAGTCTGCATAAGTCTGTTGATGCGCACACGCAGAAAGAGCCTCATTTTTAATGGTGTGGCTGAGGAAGGCACTAAGGAAAACACTCAGGCTATGGTGCTTCATATTGTAAATCAGCAGCTTGAGCTCAAAGACGTGACCGGAAGCCAGATCAAGACTTGTCAACGGCTTGGGGGACTACGACAGGATGGGCCTAGGCCAATACTCGTCAGGTTCTCCGACTTATCGACCAAGACTGCTGTGTGGAAAATCAAGACCAAGTTCAGGGGCACTAAGGTGTCGATGGCTGAATTTCTGACGCACTCCCGGCAGCATATATTCATCAAGGCTCGAAAGCACTTTGGCATAAGACAGGTTTGGTCAATGGACGGTAATATTAATGTCAAGTTGCCAAACGGTGAAAAGCGGATTATTCACTCCTTGTGCGAATATGATGATCTTGTCAAGATGTTCCCGTCGCCGGTGCAGCAGCCCCGAAACCCTAGCGCTGCAGGTGGGGCTTTGAAGTAGTCGTCGGCGTTGCGAAGTCATTATAAACATTGTTTCATCCATCACTGAATCCACTACACGGTAGTTTGGAATTATTTGTGTTTTTTTTTTCACTAGTACTTTTTATCATGCACTTTTAGGTTATCTTATCTGTCAATGAATGAATGACATTACGTTCGCTTTCACGTATCAATTCGGTTCATTTCGTTCCTTCTCAGTATATTCTTTTTTTTATTATTATTTCGTCATTCCCTTTCATTATGATTTAAGGTTAAACGAATCGGAAGTGTCAAACTGCGTTTCGTTATACTTTCTCGTTTTGTTATGTAATTTGATATTATTTTCTTTAATTTTATTGTTTTCCTGGTGTGTAAACGGCTGACCAGCGGGATAAATTGATCTAGTAAAAGGCAAATTTAATTTAATTTAACGTTTTTGTATAACATATTCTTATTATATTATAATATTATATTTATATTTTCATGGATGATATACCAGATGATAATGATTCCTTTCACTCTGCACAGGAAAATAGTGAACTCAATTCTTCTTTTGACTCCTGTGAAAGTTTTGACACTCTCGGCAACCAATTACATAGTACATTTAAAGATTTTAAAAACAACTTGAATTTATGCCACATTAATGCCCAAAGTATACCTAAACACCACACTGATCTAGTCGAGACATTTTCTTCCCCTTATATTCATGGTGTGTTAATCTCAGAAAGTTTCCTCAAGCCCTGCCTTGACTCAGCTGCTTTCTCCTTGCCCGGTTTTGTCCTGATAAGAAACGACCGCATCGGTAAGGGTTGTGGTGGAGTGGCTATTTACCTGCGCAGTGATATTTCGTTTAAAATCTTGGTACAATCTCCTTCAACATATAGTCACTCTGCAGAATATTGTTTTATTGACGTGATTATAAATAGTGTTCGAACCCTGATCGGTGTTGTTTACTGTCCACCCACAGTCAACTACTTCTCCGATCTAGAGGCTGTTATTCTGTCTCTTGCACCTGAATACTCCCATATAGTAGTCATGGGTGATCTTAACACTGATCTTCTGGTGGACAATCCACGGTCTTCTAAACTTAGGTCACTTCTTTTTGCCACAAATCTAAACTATCTTCCCCTCTCTGCAACTCACCATAACACAGTCTCTTCCGACACCTTCATTGATCTCATTCTGACATCTTCACTTGCTCATGTTACTACTCATGGACAGCTGTCTGCTCCTGCCTTGTCTCACCATGATCTTCTCTATCTGTCATATAGAGTAAAAACTCCTAAATTGAAACCAGTAGTTCTTTACTTGAGAAGCTTTAGCAGAATGAATGAGGAAAAGCTTAGAGAAGATGCATCTTCCATCGATTGGGCACCAGTTTTTGACAACCCTGAAGTTGATGATAAGGTCTGTCTGGTTAATCAGAAAATTATTCATCTTTATGACAAACATGCCCCGATTAAAGCCGTCAGAGTCAAACGTCCTCCTGCTTCTTGGATTACGAGGGGCGTCAGAATGGCCATGAGAAGAAGAGACCGTGCTTTTCGTAGGTATAAGAGAGATCGATGTGATGAAAACTGGACCTTATTCAAAACCGCCAGAAATAGATGCAATCAGATGGTAAGAGTAGCAAAGCGCCGCCATTTTTCAGATAATATCACCAACGCTTCTCCTCCAGAGATTTGGAAATTCCTTAACTCGCTTGGGTTCGCCACTCATTCAAACTCTTCTACTCTAGACTTTCCATTGAATGAGTTAAACCAGCATTTTGTTACTGTTCCTGACTTCAATGTCAATACCAAATCTTCCACAATCGCCGATATTAACTCCATGGCTCCTCTGTCCCACCCTTCACTTTCAATCCAGTTTCCAAGGAGATGGTTAGAAAGACAATAATGAGCATCAAATCTAAAGCTACTGGGTATGACGATGTGAGTCGTACTATGGTAGTCAACATCATTGATGCTTTATTACCCGCTATAACACATGTCATTAATGCGTATCTCACCACTGGTTTCTTTCCTTCTCTTTGGAAAAAGGCTTATGTCCGTCCCCTCCCAAAAATTCCTGTTCCAACTCTTCCTAGTCACTTTAGACCAATATCCATCTTACCCTTTTTATCCAAAATCCTTGAAGCTGTTGCTCATAAGCAGCTTTCTGCTTTTCTGTTCTCCCATGATCTTCTTAACCCTTACCAGTCTGGTTTTCGCCAAGGTCACAGTACAGCCACGGCTCTTCTTAAGGTGACTGATGACATCCGAGCTGGAATGGAGGAAACTATGGTTACTTTATTGGTTTTGATTGATTTCTCAAATGCATTTAATAATGTTGATTATGACATTCTTTTATCTATCCTTTCTTACCTTAAAATTGATTCCCACACTCTGCTCTGGTTCTCATCCTATCTCCGGGGTCGTCAGCAGGCTATTCATGTCAATCAGTCTAAGTCTGACTGGTGTGATCTGACTGCAGGCGTTCCTCAGGGCGGGATCTTATCACCATTGCTTTTTTCAATTTTTATTAATGAAATATCCAAATCTATTCGCTGCTCTTACCATCTTTATGTAGATGACCTCCAGCTTTATGCACAGTGTCAAAGCGATGACATAAATGGAGCTGTTTATCGTGTGAATCTGGATCTGGCCAAGATTCATCAATGGTCCATTAAGTTTGGCATTTCCGTCAACACTGGCAAGTGTCAGGCCATTATTTTGGGAAGTACACGCCAACTTGCTAACATTGATGTTTCAGGTATTAATGCTGTTACATATAACTATAACAAAATCGAGATCAGTCCTCATGTTAAGGACTTACGACTTATTCTTGATAGTACACTCAGCTGGAGGAATCAGGTTGACAATGTCAGTCGTAGAGTCATAAATACTTTGCGGCTACTATATCGCTTTAAAAATTTCCTTCCAACAGATACCAAGCGTATGCTGGTGCAAGCACTATGTCTTCCTGTCATAGATTACGCCGATGTGTGCTATCTCGACCTTACGTCTGAATTACTTAATAAACTTGATCGGCTCATGAATCGCTGCATCCGTTTTATTTTTAATCTCCGGAAATACGACCATGTGTCCAGCTTTCGCAAGCAGTTAGGCTGGCTTCCCATCCGCCAGCGGAGACATCTTCGGGTTCTGACCACCTTATACACGGTTCTGTATGACAAATTTGCCCCTGACTACCTGAAGTCCTGTTTCCGTTATCACTGCGACGATCATTCTCGAGTTACTCGCTCCTCAAACACCCTCGAACTTGCCTCACGCGTTTGTAAAACAGCTTTTTACAATAATTCGTTCACTGTAGCGTCAGTCCGATTTTGGGATTCTTTGCCTGTTGATATCAGGAAAGCTGGTGATCGGGGTGCTTTCAAGAGGCTGGTATATAACCACTTCAATCGACGTCTTAATAATTAACACCGTCAACACTTCTTTTACATTTTTTTTTATTGTTACGTGTGGGTATTGGTTTTTCCCGATCATACAGAGGACCAAAGATCACTTATATACATGTTCTCAGAGTACTGTCAAGTCAAACTAAGAAAATGTCAAACAAAAGTCACATCACCGCCATCTATCCTAAAATAGTTGCCATACCTGGCTCTCTCTTTCTCTCTGTTTCTTGGTAATTTGGTTAGATGGCGTTCATCCTATCTCATTTCTGTTAGCTTGTCGTTGGTATATCTTATTTATTTATGTATGCATGTATTTATTTTATGTATTTTTATTTTTCATGTTAAATTATTAAGTATAGTATTTTAGTTTATTCCTTCTTATGTATTGTAGTTTAGTGCGAAATTTAAGTACGATTATATTTCTTTTTTTTTTGTGTATGGGCACCCGCTTTTACTCTTTCTGTTTATCTTTTGGTTGGCCGGTAGAGAATGCCGCGTGGCATTAGGCCCGCCCTTTGTACTTTCTGTGCAATAAAGTTTAGTAAATAAATAAATAAGAGTCGTCATTATCAAAATACCTCTAGTTGATATTTCAAAATTTATCACTTTGTGATTTTTTGTAATTTGGTTATATTCGGACGGTCTGTTCTACCAGATTACCCTTGAAAAATTTGGTTGACTATACGTGCTTTAGAAAGCACGCCAAGCCCAATTTAGGTCACGTTTCTGTCCTATGATTACGTAGATTGCCTCCATAGTCTAGCAGTTTCAGTGTTCCCTGGTTTAATGTTCGGGGAAGAACACACGTCAAAGTTTGATCTCGTCAATGTTTTGCTTTCTGAGGATGTTTCTAGTTTGGTTTCGTATAATTCTTTTTTTCGACAGAAAGTATACTAACGCTTTTTACGACTCTCACAGATACAAATGGTGTGATGCATTTTTAAAACCAGCACCACACGGCGGTGACTCGCATAATAAATAAACAAGTCTTCGGAATAGTTCTGCTGGTGGACGTCTGGTCTAAGATTTCGAAATGAACATAAAGTTGGAAACTCGCAAATAGTTTTGGTGCAACTTCTTCTCCTAGACTTTGACCTGGTGAAGACGTATAGTATTTTATGTTATGAGTAAATTAATTAATTTCAAGAAGTTAAAATGAATATAGTAGATTATTATATGTTTTGTTTCATTTCAACAAAATTGTGTTGCATTTGTAGGGTAAATTATACGGCTATTAGTGAACCAAAGATTTCCTTTGGTAGGATTGGTCCTTAAGACCCAAGGATGGATTTTAGAAGTGGAGCCACCAAGATTTTTGATGTTTGTTTTTTGAGATTCTAACTGCTTTAGATCCGGAGGAAAATAAGTTCTTAATCTCTATAGAGGCATAAATTAGGCTACTTCTCCAAGTTTGGTACCATGTTCGTATGACTTAAAGGTGCTGAATTCATTTTAGGACTTATATTTGAAAAGAAAAGTACATCAAATAAAAGAATAAGTACTAATTACAGTATTTAAAAAAAAGAAATACAAAAAAGAATACATAAAATACAAGACAGTTTCTAGCCTTAGTCCTCTAGATCTAGGTCTATATCATCTTCGATGAGTGCTTTGCGGTCTATTACAGTGAAATAAAATAAAAAACAATGATTACCTACCCAAAAAAGAAAAAAAAAGACAGGCAAGCAATGTAAAAGCGAAAGTTATTCACATAAATATACCTGGAATAATCGCAGTTGCCATTACAGGTTTTGCATAGGAGTGTACATAGCATCCCCTCTCGCCTACAAGAACAACGTCCTCTACAGCTGTTCTTACAGCCACATTTGACCAGCTCTCGCGCCGCATCCCAGATACTCTCTTGCGTTGTCCATATTGTTTGCCATTTTCCATCTTTTTCAGCCCATCCCCAGTTTGATGGAGATGGTATATTGTGCGAGGAATGAAAAGCTTGTCCCCATATATAGCCTGCTTGGTAGGCTGCCCTAAGTGTATGCATCATAAGGGCATCTCTTGCGGGAGGAATATTCTGTAAAGACTTACTTTTTGCGAACAAAACCTTGCGAGCTTCAGTTACAGAGACTTTTTTACTGGCACCACAGTAAAGCTTGATGACGAACTTTTCCAAGCTTATCAGGATGTCATCGGTCAGACTGCGCGCGAGACTTTTTCTCGCATCGTTGACCGATTAAGTGCAAGCGAACGCACGCTTACGCAGCAAAGTCCTTTATGCGACTGGCCAGCGAGCCAAAGCGGGCCGCGCGGTGAGGAATAAGGCGAGTGCGGAGAGAACTCTGCGCCGGGGCGCCGCCGGCGGTACTTCAAAGCATAATCGGTGCGTTTGTGAGCCAACTACCTTCTATACCTACACACGTAAACATAATTACGTATAATGATTTCTTATTTGAAATTCACACTTAATTTATTTAATTTTATTAAACTTTACTATCCGTGGACGTTAATATAATTCCGGAAAAGACATTTAGACACCCGGTTTAATAAAAAATGATACCAAACTCGATAGTAGACCTAAACCCTACGCAATTATTGACCTAAGATATAGTTAAGGCTCATCACGTTTACGTTTACGATTTCCTTTCATAGAATATGTGCTACGACGCCGTAGACAATAGTTACGACCGTGCTACTGTATTTGGAAACCATGCTTAACTTTATTTTAAAATTATTCTGTGCTCTGCTATCCAATTGTTTAACAAGTAGTCATAAACATTCGTTCAAAATGTTTCGGATGAATTTGGCAAAGTATTATTTTGAATGACGTCTGCTTAATAAATAACATAGTATAAAACTACCAGTACTTCTTAGAAACGACGAAATTATACATCCTATAGACATATCACATTTTATGAAATCAACAAATAACAAAATAGACAGGCATATGGCAGTTGCTACATTGGACAGTTAAAGTGCAAGCAACCAAGCACTGTTAGAGTGCATTCAGACCATGAAACTGAAAAACATTCCCTAGGAATTCATATGAGGAAACTTCAATATCTTAATGTTATCTGATCGTTATTTTGTATTAGAAGTCTTATGTTTCTAGGGCGTTTTTCAGTATTAAACTCTCCATGCACCCTATCAGTATTAGGAGAGCTGTCTTTACACCCTGTATTACTGGTGCCGTAATTAATCAGAAAGTTTGTTCCAGAGCCGGATCGATGGCGCGTGGTGGACCAGATAATTAAAAGTGTGGTTACTGTAGATATATATACGTTTCGCTCAATTTTGGAGATTGAAACAATTGTGTTTTGTACATAGTAAATATTTTCCTATGCACATATATAATTGCATTAATCAAATATATATTTTGCTGCATTAAAAAGCTGAATGTTATTGCATCAGACTTCAGATTCAGAGCTTTAGTTTATTTTTTATACAATTATTATTTTTGGGAATGGAAATACGGTTTCATCGGTTAGTTTGAAGTTGTACACATGAAACGGGCGTTCTGCTACTCCCAAATAAGGTGGTTTTCCCGGATGCGTCTGTAAAAAAGAACCGTTACGCACCGTAGCCGTATTTAAATGGGAATAATATCGGGTCAGGATCTGACAGACACGTGAGTTTCGATGCGTTAGAAACACGCAGCGATGGACTACAATTAGGAGAACCGCCTAAACCAAAGCTTTCCTTTAAATCTCTGTACTGCATAAAACTAATAACCGTGAACAGAGAACATGAAAGTAAATAAACATTCACGAAAGAGAAAATAATGGAACAATTGGACCGTGTAAAAGAATTTACTTCATCGCTCGAGGGTGTTTTCAAAGGGACTAATAATATCGCCGCTGTGGGGTTATAACAAGTTATCAAAAGTCGAACTCATAACTCAATTTGGAGTAAAAGTAGGAAGCTTTTTCGGTTAATCCTAGCGCAAGGGGGAAAAGGCGATGTTTTATTTATGAGATTCCGTGTACAAGAAAATAAATACCAAATTGTTCACAAGAGTGACATTTTAACGCACTCTTTAGCAATCAGGGAAGTCATTACTAAGTAGGACTCTTGTGTGTTCAGTGCAGTATTTGAGCGCGCTCTTGCTATGGCAAAAGTTTTAATACATTATGTGACTCCTGTAAAATTCGGTTTAGTTATGCACTATCTTCTAAATGATTGACCGTGTTACTATTACAAAAAAACCGTCCGTCGAATTCCACGTGTTTCTTAGATTTTTCGGAGATAATAACTTCGGGTTTTGCTTTCTATCAGACAACCAACCTAGGAAACTAACATTTTCAAGTAGCTGATTTGAAAACACGATAAGCCAGTGGTAGTAAAAGCGATAAAATATGTAGTCGTCCTTGAACGACGCTCGAAATAGTGTGTTCTATAAATTTCACAAAAACTCCGCTCTCAAGCTCAAAGAATGTCCATATCTTAAAACACTTCAGAGTGAATGTGTGACTTATATTTCGAACTACAAAATTCTAGCAGCAATTTTGATTATAATCTCAAAAATAAATTCATCGTAGACTTACTTCCGTTACATGTAGATGGAAGGTCAAAGGCGAAAGTCAAATGGTTTTACCGACCCCTTGACGAGAGTATGTTGTCAAGATGGACCGTCTACTCGCTTCCTGCATACAGAGTAATCCCTCTATTTTCTCAACAAATGGACCCATTTAACCCTTTTCCTCAAAACAATGGCAATTTATTATGTTTATCTTGTGTGGATTAGGGTTTGTCAGTTTACACATGAGTATCTGCAAGTTAATTGTAATGGTATTCTAAGGGAATCGAGGGTGTGTATTGCAATTTTAGGCGACGGGCTGACAACTTGTCACTATAGTGATACACAGTTATCTGATTGACCCTCAAACTTTTGTCAGACGTGGTGTTAATATCCGTTTTACGGCCGTTAACGCTCTGCCTACCCCGTAAGGGATATAGGCGTGATTTATGTATGTATGTATGTATGTATTTTACATCACACGAGTTTTGACAACTCAAAGAACGCTGGTGTCTGATTTTTTAAGCACTACCTGCTAGAGTCTTTCTGATAAGGTGTATTTAACAAACAGTATCCCGATAACTGATATAACCCATTCAGTTTTGATGTTCTTTTGGTATATAAACTAGATTTGTATTTCTGAATTCAGCCTATAAACCAAAAAATACTAAGGCAAAAAGTATAGATTCATGCTTTTTTGGGTTTTGAGTGTTGTTCGTCAAGTCGGTGCCTCACAACAAAAATTTGTGCCTCAACAACTGGGAATTGGTGTATAGGCCGCGTCTTTATGTAGGAGATAAGTATAATCTTTGTTAACCCACATTGGTTTCGAATAATCCGTACATTCATCGGACATAAGCCTCATCTCTAGCTGAGGCCAACAGGTATGTAAGGGACAACCCTCCGAATACTGATAGAGTGCATACAGACCATGAAACTGAACAGTTTTCTCATAGAAACATATTTCAGGAAAATCACAATCAGCTCCCATACAAAATCACAATCAGCTGGCTACATTTACTATGGTAAAGTGAAATATTTTTGACGTTTCCTGATATATTTTGATGGGAATTTGTTCAGTTTTATGGTCTAAATGCAGGAGGTCTGTCCCTTACACCCTTTATAGTGCAGTCCCACTTGTATGTCAGCTTTTGATAGAAATACCTACCCACGGTTACCATTAAACCTAGGTTAGTGGCGCAAAAATTTACTCAATCGGTCGTGTGGAGGACTTTGCAAACCCCAAAGATTAGGCGTAATTTTTCGGTGAATTTTGATTAATTGTTTGTTATTCACTACCTTTTAACCGCAAGCTGAGCAGATAAACTATTTTAAGAAAAAAAATATTAGTTTATTTATATAAAAATACCTCATCTGACAATCGACAAATCGGTGTATTATGAAACCTAAATAAAAAAATGATTTTTCTTATCTATTATCATAAATAGGCCGTGTGATGTCGGCTTAGAATAACATCACCCCATATCTTTCCCGTGGGGGTCGTAAGAGGCGATTAAAGGACTCGAGGGTGTGTATTGCAATTTTAGGCGATGGGCTGACAACTGTAACTATAGCGATACACAATATTCCGAATAACCCTCAAACATTTGTCAAACGTGGTGGAAATGGCCGTTTTTTGCGGCTGTTTACGCTCTGCCTAGCCCGGAAGGGATTAAAGGCATGATATGTGTATGTGTGTGTATGTATAAATAAGAATAAAAATTTAATAAAATTGTAGCGCCCACCTAGACTTCAACCCGGGACCGTGGAGTACCGTCCCACTGCTTTGCCAACTGAACTACCCAAATTCCCAAATTTTCAATAACTTGGTACTCGTTTCGACGAACAAGCGACAACTAGTATAAATTTTTTATTGTTACGAACACACTTTTGGTCAAAAGCCAAAATATGACTAAATCTTGACTTCATACTTCAGAATTCCTAATTTTGCCATATTACTGCGATATAAACAACACCTTGCACTGCTTTCAACACATGGCAAGCGCAGTGACCATGACAAATAGTTCCCAAAAGAGACCGTATCTAGAAAATATCCTGTTGTGGCTGATGTTGAATAGTCCAGTCCAACGAGAGTCCAGGTATGAACTGAAACGCTGGCAACCCTTACTCAGCTCATAATAAATCGCTCTATAAAAACGGTTTAGTACACCCGCGCCTACAACTGCTACTACCCGATTGTAGCCTGAATAACAAAATGAGAAACAATCAGGTGCTCTGAATTGATTTATTGCCTTTGTAAGCAATAAAGAAAACATTTTGAACGTAAAAGTAATTACCTTTTTCTTTGAAGCAAAAGAGAACCTGAAAGTCTTATTTATTTTTGGAATTTTAAATCCTTTGACATCTCTACACCGAAATACAACTGCGTATAGTTCATTCGCAGTTTTGGAAATAGTAGGGTCGGGATATGACAACTCGTGTGGAAAATCTTTTATGTCATATACATACAAACTGAAATTCCCCGACTGAAATATATGCAAGAGTTGCGACCCTTAAATAAGCAATAGTTTGTTAATCCCTGAAACATTTTTATTGAAACGAAATGTCTGAATACCAAATGACCTAGGATTTCTTTTTTCATATTTCCCGGCTTCAATTTCAATCGCAATATATCTGGGCAGGTATTTGAATGACGAAAAATATCTGTTCGCGGTCAAAATAATTTTTATTCGTGTTTCGGCATGGTAAGGAAATTGAGGGGAAACCACGCGGTAAAAATCTAAAAGTTATTATGTTGTGTATCATGCTTGTGAGTGTGGAGTACAATATGCACTTTGTCTTTGTGTGCGTTGAATAAAATTAACCGCTACGCACACATACAACGGGCATGTAACTAACGCACACGCTCTGGTGATATAAAACATCTCTACACTTACGTCTACAACGTTAGTATATAATGCTAATTCCATGACAACGTATAAATATGTATAGTTGACCTCCACAAGGTCGTCTATGACAGTATGAAATATCTTCCGTTTTGGCAATGCATCGTTTGCTGGTGTCCAGCCAAAAGTTCTGGCTAAAGATCGAGATACATATCAGCGGAATATTTTACTTTCATTGTTGGAGTAATGGGAACTTTTCTGCTGACAGTTCTCAAGCTTTTTTTATTATAGCATACTAGATGGCAATGTGCTTAGTTTAAATTTTGACATTTGAGTCATAAATACATTTTATCTCTCAGAAAGAAACATTTTCAGTTTAGCTCACCGCCATCTTAGTATATTTAAAGATTCGCAAGAATATTTTCCATTCAGACAAAGAACTTACAAGTTGGTGTCAATCGATTTAGTGAGTATCAAGTAAGCCTTTTCCCACATTCCAATCATTTAATCAAAGTAAAAATAATATTCGCACTTTCTTGTGGACATATTTTCTTATTTATTTATTTTTAAACTTTATTGCACATCGTACAAAAGGCGGGCCTAATGCTACGCGGCATTCTCTATCGGCCAACCAGAGGGAGGGTAAACAGAAAAAAAGGAAGGGGGTGCATTTTCATTATAATCTTCATTTTTAAAATTTACCAAGTCTATTTATGGGTCCAGTAAATTATACCCAAAATTTGAATTTTTAGTAACCTGTTAGCATATAAACTTTTATTAGAACAGAACATACTTAAATATTGAATGCCAGTGAAAACGAAAATCCAAAAGCTTATGGACATTTCAGCGCTCATACTCGTACCAACTAAGAGGAAAACCATCCAATTATTATTTTCCGGAAGATGGAGGTCTGCCCTAATTGCACGGCTGTTTTTGTATGACATGAACCTTACAAGATTTTGCAAGATCGATGGAAAATATTCTTTATTTATTTATCATATTGTGTGGGGAACCGAGTTGATGAACGATGCAATGAACCTTGGTGTCAAAAAAATTTGGACCACCTACTAGTAATGCTACATACTTTTTTTATTTTTTTTTTATTAATAATGGGTTTGCTCTTGACTCTAGTCTAGGTCATAGGACAGAGACAGAGTCTAAGATGGAGCGAGCTCACCCAGAAGAAGCCTGTCAAGGCACTGGCACTCCCACACATTGACGGAACGCAGCAAGCTACTTGGCGCCAGACTTCGGTGGGATTGTGGTCGCGAGCTTACCGCTTAGTGGGATCGTTCAGCCGGACTTATCCACAGGCAAGCCCCTGTTGCCGTTGCCTGGGGTGGACCGCTTGGAGGTAGATCCCATACCACCGCGTACTTAACTAAGTGCTTGAGGCCTTAAGCGTGATTGTGTAACGTCCGCCATCTAAGTAAATGCATAGATTGCAACCAAAAGGATTATAGTGTGGCTGCGACACGTCTTTCCTGCTCGGTACTCTTTTACCAGTTTAGTGTAAAACTGACTGGGTAAGTAATAATAATAATAATAATAAAATTCTTTATTGCACATATAAAAAAGCAAATAACATCCTTAACATAGAAATATGTGAAGTAGGTACAACAAGGCGGCCTTCTTGCTATGGTAGCAAGTTCTACCAGGCAACCTTTGGGTGATAGGAGCGCGTAAAGGTAAGCGGGATAGTGCATATAATATAAACATACTTACACATACTAAATACTATTGTAAACACTAATACTTAAATAACCTAATAATATTATAGACTAATACATATAAACTAACTATGATAGATAGGATAGATAGATATATATTCTGCAACGAAGGAAATAAAAGAAACAGAAATAAATAGCAATTTCGTTTCACAAGAGACTGAGGGATAGGACATAGGTATTATACTAAACAACAATATTAGACAAAAAATGTTTTTTGACCCGATCTTTGAAGGTTGTAAGGGATGGAGCTCGCCGAACGACATAAGTACATTGAAGTCAGGTGTGAAAAATAAGAATTAAAAATCATAAATATCCTGGACCATTCTCACAGCGCCACCTAGACCTAAACTAAGCAAAGCTTGTACTAAGGGAAATAGATAGCTGATATCAATGCTTGTATACTTTTTTTTACATAAATACTTATACTGGACATTGAGCAGACCCAGACTTAACGCAAATACCTCAAAATCGAGCTAAATTTTCTTTTGTCTTTCTTGGGGATCGAACCAAATCATGTAGCAGACAGGAGTGCTATTAGCTACGCCTTTGGGATAGTCAAAAAGTTTGCTGTGTCCAGTCATCGTGTAGCCAGTGCCTTTTTGGGCTCTGGGTGAGATTTGACGTCCACTGCTGGATATGCGCCTCCACTAAGCGCCTCCATAGACCGTGACTTCGACTATCTTTTCACGCCGTCGTTTATTTACGCGCATAAGTTTGACCAAGACAAGAGGACGTGTGAAATTATAAAGAGACATTAAAAAATCATACTATTTGTAGGTGATAATAACTTTGCTTACTGAACATTCTGTTTCTCGTTGAAGATTAAGACTCGAGGCAGCAGACAAGATGTGTTTTCTCTGCAATATTCATTCCAACAATTTTGTTCTGGAAAGTTCCCCGACTTTGGAAACTTCCACGAACTTGTCGACTTCAAAGCATACGACTGTTTCCGCTGAAACTTCGAGGACCTCATCATATCGTGTGGTTCATTTATTAGGTGGTTTTTTGGAGAAATTACCAATGCAGAATTATAATTAAAACACATAAGTGACAGAAAAGCCTTACCTAAAAATAAAATTTTGTAAATAAATTGACTGAGCTACCATAAAATTTACCTTCTAACTTTTAAAGTATTATCTTTTCTCTTCTAGAAAAACTGTGCAACTTTTTTTCTGAAAATGTTATCCATCTTTTTTTATATAAAAACAAGATGTCATGAAAAGTCTTGTAAGAGCTTTCCGATAGCGATTTTCTGTATAACTAGGCATTACAAGAGAACTTTCAAGTATATACGTTACATCAGATGATAGTTTGTAGGAGACAATGTTCTAGCGATTGGACATTTGCCAGGCATATTACGTAACGCTTGACATCAGAAAACTCTGGACCTTTCTTGTCTAGATTGTTTGATAAACACGCAAAAGGAGGACTTTTATTTAGTATTTAAATCTAGCTTTGTAAGGCGAGGTAATAAAATATGCAACAAAATGGTTCAAACCAAAATTTCAACAAAAACTGAGCAGCAAATATTACGCGTCAATTATGTCATCTGAGAGCAGGACAGAAATATAAAATTTACCTAAGTGTGATAAAGATATATAGATTGGCTGGCACAATCCTTGTCATGACGCGAAATATTTGCTGCACATTTTGTACCGCACATTTTCGTTTGAACAATTTTTGTCGCATATTGTGCGCACCCTTTTGGACCCACAGCTCATCTCTAAGGCACCTTTAGCACAAAGCCAATTTTTATGTGTTATCAGCAGCAGCACATCAACCTACTTCTTTATGATATCTACTTAAACTGGTGTTTCAAACGGTTAAAAAGTAAAACCAGAATAGTTTAATCCCATAAAATTTGATTTGATGCTGATGGCCTATACTTGTCAGTTCATGGTTAGTTCGTTTTGAATACATAATAAACCAAAAATTGAATTATACATTTCCATTTAAATAAATAGTATATTATGTAGCTAGACGAGAAACGCTATTGGCGTGCTTGATAAATTTTTGGTAAAAAACTATGTGCGCCAAAGTGATAATTAATGAAAATCCTTGGAATGAGTCGGAGTAAAACAGTTTCCTAAGTATATAAAGTGCTTTTTCAAGTATTCATTCCCCTTACTTGTTAAAATTGAAAACGGAGAGGATACTAATGCGCAGAAACGGACCGTACCTATTTCTGCGTATTCACAAGGAATTTCTGAGACAGTCCTTTGAATTATTCGATTCTAAGTAGATTGTAGTCCAGCCATGCGTTACTGCTAGCTACTTGATTTATCTGTGATTCAATTATTTTTCAAGTTGAACGTATTTAATGAAGATAAAAGTATATTTCAAGAAAGGAAAATTGACTCAGTGATTTTGTAAAAAAGCGTATTATGGCTTTCATTTCAAATTGTTTGAATATAAATCTGCTGAACTGTGAAAGGTGTCTCCAGATCCTTTTCAAAATGAAATGGCTTTTAGTAAGACATATTCGTAACATAAGGAAAGGAAAACATGGCCGAGTGAACACTTTATTAAAAGGAAAATTATGGTTATTTATTCAGAATGTATTGCCTTATGTTTATTTGCTTACAAATGAGGCAATGGACTGATATAGAATTGGTAAATTTATGTTTAGCTTGGTCATCTTGTACTGCGGTTCTCCCACTTATCGTCCGTCGCTGCGTTTTTTTAAAGGAATTTGTGATTTCCGATCTTATTCTCATACAAATACGGCTACGGTGTGTTTACGGTGCGTAACGGATGAGTCTGTCAAGTCGTTTGACAAAATACAATAGAAATACGCTGCGACGGAATACAGGTAATTGACAAGTTGAACCATTTTAGCTTTGCAAGACACTTAATCAAAGTAAAACAACTCATTGCTATAAATTATATGCGATATATATGCGTCTACCTTTAAAAAAAATTGAAAAACTGCGAGGAAATATTATTTGATGACATTGTTTCGCTTCCAGCGAAAATACTTTTTTATTTGCTCTATTTTATCCATTATGGTTCGGCTGCTGCTGTGTCTCATGAACGATAATAGTTAGACTGTTTAGATTTGCACGTTGCCGCTATAACAAAAATACTGGAATAAATTTGTTCAGCGGGCTCCCAAGCAACAAACGTGATTTATATGGCGTTTTTAAACATAATGGTATGGACCCTTTGTACGCGAGTTTGACTCGCATATGCCCGATTTTTTTATTGAACGCGATTACTTTTGCAAAATATACCTATTCCGTATGGATATTTTGTTCAGCTATAGATTCTGCTAAGTGAATACGCCGATGCCACTATTTCCTGTTTTGAATATTTACATACATACATACATATATCACGCCTATAATCCCTTGCGGGGTAGGCAGAGCGTAAATGGCCGCAAAAACGGACATTTACGCCACGTCTGACAAATATTTGAGGGACATTCTGAAAATTATGTATCGCCATAGTGACAGGTTGTCAGCCCATCGCCTAAAATTGCAATACACACCCTCGAGTCCCTAAGTCGCCTCTTACGACTCCCACGGGTAAGAAATGGGGTGATGCTATTCTAAGCCGGCATCACACAGCACTTCTAAGCCGGCATCACACAGCACTTTGAATATTTCCTTTTGATAAATGAAAATAAGTAAGCGCAATATAGCACTAGAGTGCATAAAAACCGTAATATATATTGCCTATTGGAATAAGGACTTTTTTCATTCAATAATTAATATATTTTTAGTTTTGTTTTTTTAGAGTAAATTTTAGTTTTGTTAGTTGAAGTAGGTTTTACGAGTATTGCTTGAATGAATGTTTTGATGTTTAGAAGGGGGTTTGATCAAGCTGTCTCAGTGAGGCAACCGTAATGATTTGAACGAACGAAGATTGCGTTGGAAACGTCAAAATCCTTTAATCGACGCTAAACCGGAAGGATTTAAAGGTGCTAAGCCGTATTACCCCTTAATCCTTCGCTTACGGTTTTTTGTTTGAGGATTTTGATTACCTTATGCTTAAAGTAAACATATTATTATAACCATGTGTTGTATACTTCATTTTAATAATAGAATATAACTTGACAGATTTAATTCATGCATGTCATAAATAAAAACCTATTAGTCGAAAGTAAATGTCAAATCCGTAGTTTTCAGCCTACATCTGTAATTTTATGTATTGGTGAGACTCAGAGTTGACATTAGCTTGTTTGAACGACTGAGAATAGAAATATTTATTGTGATTTGATAATATATCAAATAAAACAGCAGTTTTCAGCAACAGAAATGAACAGTCCATTAGCGATTAGAAAACCTGCATGAAATCCATAAATGCCGTCCAACTCTACACCCTTGTAGCTTTTTTACTCGCACCCACTTAGTATTCGATTCGCTAGCGCGACAATTTGAAACGAGTAATTTCAACTCGACTTCGAAGTGGAACTTGGGGTTTTTGAACAGGCAATTTTGTGGCGAGTCTGTTGGAAAAATATGCTATTGAATAAACATTAATGTTTTTTTTTTTGTTATTTTGGCTTTCAAAAGATAAATCGATACCTTTGCATGCGGATATTTAAATTGAAATAACTGATGAAACAAAACTGAGCATCCGCATAACGTACAATTTTCTATAAAACTCTTTTTTCGACGACAGTGACAAAGAGATCCCATACTTTGTCCTTCAAAAATACGGATCTAAATGAGAATTTATCTTTTGTCCGATATTTGATCCAACTATCCAAAAATATAATGTACAAGCCGCGGCTACGTTGATATAGGATGCCTCAATAAAAATTCATAGCAAGACCAACATAAGTGCTGAATACAGACATAAAATATTGTTCCGGCCAGCTATCGAATACTCATGCATAAAACAGTGAGCAGTCGACGACAAAGAATAGAGTAACGTATAGCTACGTACAAACATTCGATGTTAGGTTCTGAAATACGTCTATAGTTAGACGTAATATTTTCTAAGGTGCGTTCACATGAAGCGTTACGACTTCTGATGTAAGAAGGAAGTAATTGCGAGGCAACGGAGATACAACGTGCGAAGTAAATTAGGCAATATACAAACTAAGGCTAAATAAATTAAGTAGAGGTACAAGTTAAGTGCATTGTTCTTATTCTTTGTTTAAGAGCATTGCTTTAGTCGGTGAAGTTTCCGCTAGTTCTCTGTGCATTCTGCCTTTTTCTTGACTTCCCTGTACGACATGACCATAACTTCTTTTTGGTTTGAATAACTCTTTCTTGGTCTTCTTCTTCCTCTTTTTCTTTCGATCTTTCCCTCAACAATCGTATGGAAGGACCGTATCAGGTCTCCTATCATGTTTCCTCATCTTTTATCTATTGTGTTTAGTAACGTTCTTTTCTATTTAGAAGATGGAGCACTTCCTCGTTCTTCTTCCTTTCTATCCAGCTTATCCTCTCCATTTTTCGCCGAAACCCTTCAAAGGTTCCCTGTTTCTTTGCGTCATGGTCCATGTTTTGGAGCCTCACAATGCTTTATGTCCAGGTACAGTACTATTTTTTGGGTATTGTCAGTTTATTGCCTTATTTACAATTATTTCAAGCCATCTGTGTACCACGAGCAGTATATTCATGGATTAAGATGACAAAGTTTACCCAAACACCCAATTTGTTACGTCTCACAAAGTTAATATTAAACAAGCTTGTTTAATAAACGAAGTGGGTAAATATTTAAAATACCTTGTTACTAAAAATCCGGCACGTTCCCCTTCAAAAGGGACAAACTTATCTAATTTTGTTTCCTGCGAAATTGGTTGTAGCGGTACAAGAAATAATTTAAAAAATTATTTAAAGATGAAAAATTAGATTTTTTTTCAAATTATTACTGGTGACTCAAAATATTAAAACTTGTTTTTATTTTTATTGAATTGTCCGGTATTTCGGCCCAGTTGCATGGGTCATGATCACGAAACAACTGATGTTTTGTGGGTAGCTGGCGTATTATAATTTATATTATTAAATAGTGGCAGAACCACTGGCGTCACAACTCTTTTGTTCTTATTTTGCCATTTGAGTAAGATCAGTTTTGTAGGTTAAATAAAAGTTTTAAGTCGGTAAGGTATGTGGCATTACGCCGAGGTAGGTACTGTTTTACGCAGTTTGTGTGGCAACAGAAACGTGATAGTAAATTTTCTGCACCACTTGGTGATTCGCTTGTCACTATTACACAATGTCAGATATGCCTTAATTATAATTTCCTATTTCATGTTTAGTTTAAGAATAGTTTTGTGGCTTAAAATATATAAAATTTATACACCAAACACTCAATTAAATAAGAAAAACATAATTATTACCAAATTACATCCGCCATTACGGAAAAGCACAGATGGAGTATTCATAAATTTGGTATGCATTTGTGCATAACCTCTTCCTACGATTCTGTCGATCAAATTAATGGTAAAAGTTACAATAGTCTGTCATGGTATTTAACCTTAGCCAGGCATGCAAACGTTAACCTTAATTAATTAAATTAAATGATCTAGATTAAATAATAAGTGTGATTAATTTTGGAATCACCCGCCACAATGCCTCAAAACCAAGGTGTTCAATCAGTGCGTCCTGCCAGTTATGACCTATGGAGCCGAGACGTGGAACCTGACAGTAAAACTGGCCCACCGGTTACATGTCACTCAGAGAGCTATGAAAAGGTCTATGCTCGGTATCTCCTTAATGGATAAATTCCGGAATAAGACTAGCTGCAAAAAGACCAAAGTAACGGACAAATCCTGGAAGTGTAGCTAACTGAAGAGGCAGTGTCGTAGAACCTACAGACGGTGGAGTATAAGGTTCTCGAGTGGAGACCACGCCTTGGCAAGCGTAGCGTCGGCTGACATGTATGTATGTATGTTATTAATTTCATACCCAGTGCTTATAACTTAATTTAAGATGTCTACTATGTCGATTTTGTATCATAACTTAAATCAATGTATCAAATTAAACGTGTCTTTTTCAAGAAAAGAACTACCGCCAGGGTATGGAAATATATAAGGCGCAAAAAAGGAAACAATTTAAAATATATTTTTTCGATATTTATTATTTTGATTTCAAAACTGCAGCTTTAGTGTCGTTAATATTTTTTTTTTGCCTAAGAATTTACCATTCCCTTAAATCATTTCTGAATTACAACGAAAAACATAAAATTCATAAGGTTTGTCAAAATTTTAAATAACGTATATCCAAGTTTCCCTAGAGAAGCATTTTAATATTACTTTTGCGTAAGCACTTCCGCTAATTGGTAAAAAATTACATTCACATCTGCCACGACATTCCAGACACTGTTTTTTTGAGAGAATGTCGATATTATGAGAATCCGATGGCGTAGCGGATAGTATCCCTGACTGCTACGCCGAGGGTGTCATGGGATCGATCCCCTCAGACATAAATATTTGTCAAGTAAATTTTTAAGATATTTGTGATTAGTCTGAATGTTATTTATGTATTATATGTATTTATTTACAAATACTAGTATAATATAAGTATCAATCTCAGTAATTTAATTCCTATAGTACAAGTTTTGCTTAATTTGGAGCTAGATGGCGCTGTGTGACCTTTCCAGAATATTTTTTATATATTTATTTTCTCGTCAGTGGGTCCACTGAATTTCAAATTGGTATGAAATACATAAAAGATGTATTTATCTGTCATATAGAACGAACCGCATAGGTAAATAAATATTTTTTTATGTTTGATGTAATATCACAAATCAAAGAGTCGGCGCGTGCTAGTTTTCTTTGAAAATGCACCGCTAATTCGTGAATTATGTGTATAAAATATTGACGTAACGTGAATAATCTAAGCTCTCATTTTTGTGGAATTCTTTATTAGCACTAAAGCCTTCGAAAGTAGGTTCAACATTATACAATTTGCTTTATTTTTTATTATTACTATACAGGATGTTAAAATATTAGCTGCAAATATTTTAAGGGGCTATTAAACTAAACAACTTTCCACAAGGAACCGAAGGCCGAATTATAAAAAGAAAATTTGGACTACCCATATATATTGACCCGGTCGGCTGGCACACATAAATGCAGTTAATATTTTTACACCTTATACCTAGTAGGGATTGACTATAGAAACTGGTCCGTAAAGAGGAATTTGAAGTAAATCATTGTTAAATATACCAACATCGGAAAGTTGCAAGATGCAATAAAACAACTGTTACTTCAAATCAAACTAAACTGTAGATAAAGCAAAAGTAGTTTTTCTCTGCTGAGACCGCAGTCTCGTCGGTCACATCTCATATTATCTACTGAACGATAAATTCGTCTTGGTTTTATCGGATCGTTTACAACATTTTCTATTTTTATTGCCGATGTAAAACTGTTCGGGAAATAAAATATATTACAGCGGTATTATATTTATAGTTTGATTACTGTTTTGATATTTGAAGTGTAAATTTTGTGTTGGATCGTAGTGTTGTGTAGTAGATCGTATGTTATCAATAAAATTAACATATTTGCAGTAAAATGTCATTATAAAAAAGTACTTGTGATAGTTATTTCAAGTCGGTTTTTTATCGTATGGAAAAAGTTCGTTGTTCTTTTTTAATTTAACTATTGTTTTAACTAAACTTCAATCTATCAAACTTTGAGAACGGTTCCCATTCCACCCAACTATAACAATAATGATTCTTAGTCCTAAAGGATTTTGGTTGAATATCAGCCCTTCAGTGTGTTCCAAGCGTTATATTCTGGACAAATCTCATAAATAATTTTCTATCACTACGACTTTTGTTTGGAAAAGATTCCAAATTTCGATTAAATATGTAATTTTAGATATGATTCATATTGAATATGTTATTAGCTTTGGGAAGGGTTTTTTAAATAACTTATTTATGTATTAAAAGGAAAGAGTGGAATGACGAGTTACACACCCAGGTCTAAAACTGGATGGAGGCGGCCCAGGATAGAGAAAAGTGGAAGAAACAGAGAGAGGCCTTTGCCCTGCAGTAAGACATGTCTGGCTCAAAATAATAATAATAACTTATGTATTGAACATAGGATCACTAAAAACACGTCATGCGTATTAGTAATAGTAGAATCATCGAATTTCGGATACATACACATATCACGCCTATTATCCCTTGCGGGGTAGGGATAATAGGCGTTATTAGTACATATATTTGAGGGTCATTCGGAAAATTGTGTATCGCCATAGTGACAGGTGGTCAGCACATCGGTTAAAATTGCAATACACACCCTTAAGCCCCTTAGTCGGCTCCTACGACTCCCACGGGAAATAAATGGGGTGATGCTATTCTAAGCCGGCATCACACGGCAAAGCCGGCATCACATGGCAATTTCGGAATTCGAAGTCGAGTTTTGGATTGTCTGGCTTAATGAGACATTCATATTCATAAATTTCATTTTCATTTTTCATTTTCATTTCATTCGGTATGACTGCTTCACTTATGTGTGTAATTGATTTATAATCAATTATACAACTTGTGTTCTTGATATATCATACACTCAATACTAGTTTATACCTTGGAGTCTAGTATAAATTAAATTTATCATCAAAATCAAACACCGAAATATGTATGTCTGATTATTGAAAACAATGCGAGATTTCAGTGTTCTTTTTCATCACGTTGTGAAACATTTTTTCCAGATAAAACAGGTACTACATACAAAGGCGGTTCGCCACTTGTCGTAGTGTCGTTCCCTTTTTCTAACGCAACGTAATGCCTAGGAAAAAGAATCAGATTTCGCAATTTCCTTTCGTCTGACAGAATCATGCATTACGTTGCGTTAAAAAAACGGAACGACACGACGGCAAGAGCGCGAACCGCCATCGGTATAGACAGTTGATAAGTTATAGTATATACAAATATCCCGATCTAATGAAATGACAGACATTTAAGACACGATGAGACATTTGAGACAAAGATGTATATAGGTAAACGTACATATACGTGTATTTATATATCTTTATATCTAATATACTTAATAATAATAGTATCTATGAATTATTATATTATTTATGTATAGCTTTAATTCTATATCTCTCATGCACTGCTGTTTTTTTCACCGGTTTCCTCTAATAAAAAATTGTCTAGAAGAGCTTTTAGCGATAAGACCGCCTTTGCAAGCTTTAGATTAAGATTTTCTGTTTTTAATTTATCCTGTATTTGTATGTAATAAAGAGTTTTTACTTACTTACTAAATCGTGGCCATGTAATGCCGACTTAGAATAGCATCACCCCATTTTTTTCCAGTGGGTGACGTAACATAACATTTTTATTGCAATTTTAGGCGATGGACTGAAAAACCTGTCACTACAGTGATACACAATTTTCTGTATGACCTACAAATGATTGTCAGACATGGCGTCATCAGATGGTCTTGGGTGAACGAGACAAATCGATAGTTGTTAACTATAAAAAGACCTGTCAAGTAAAAAAAAACTAAGTAACGTATTTGAATCACAGTACCTGCTTGATTTTCTAAGCAAACTCTGAAATCCTTTTCCATCGTTATCTGTTCGTTTTACTCCTTGAACGCAAAAATCGAACGTCGCAATTTTTTCCAAGTTTTCTCCATATTTGCATTGTAAATTGTTCATTCAAGGGATCACGTGTTCCAGATTGTACGCCAGCTTTCAAAGGTGTTTTCCATATGAAAGTGAGCTGAACCTGCCCCTCTTCCTGTCATGCAAGTGGCGACATAACGGGTAACGACGTGGTTTGCTTCGGGAGACTTTTACACGATACGTTTGCCACAATTGTGCCAGCTACTACTTTGCTGAACCAAGCGTAAAGTCGCGTTCAAACAATATAGGCAGCGCAAGTATGTAAACAGGTTACACATACACGTGCTGCTACACGTCATGCCGATGCCACTTTCCGTGCTCCTTCAAATGACAGTTTTTAGTGCGCGAGTCAAAGGAACGGCAGTTTGAGCGCTACTGGAACATGTTGCTATCTCGCTCACTCGTATTGGCGCGAGAAGAATATGAAGTGACCACTCACTCGCGTTGATACTTTCGCGGAAGTATTTCGAGCAATATTCGCTACAGCGGCAGGAGCAGGAACAGGTGAATGTGCTATAAAGTTCAGTTTGTACTCGTATATATTTCTTGAGAGAGATCCGCTGAAAAACGATTTTTGCTTATCCGTGAGCTATATAAACGGTACCTTTAGGTAACTGGGTTAAAATTATTAGTAACTAGCATATTAGTAATAACTGTAACAATTATCCTGCTCGCATAGCGTCAAATAATTCACGTCTAAAAATTCAACTTTTCGTAGCAAAAAGCTACAAACACGTAGCAAGTGTAGCAGCTGGATAGTGCAGTACCATCAAACTTAGGTGACTGATTTGGACTCTAGTCGCATGGTATAAAAATACAAGAAACACATGAAACTCAGCCGACTTTTGTCATGGAAATCTTTGGGGGAATCAGGGCCGGATTTTCGCGCTGCTTTCAAAATAAATGGACATCCTCGTACATTCCTGTTTGCCCCGGAACGTTGTTACGACTATGAGTTACGCGCACTTATCTTGGAGATACTTATGGAACGAATAAAGTGCGAATGACGGTAATTTCTTCTTGTGAAAAGGGGACATTTTTAATAACACTTCTATAAATATTAATCTTTGATGCAAACTGAATTCTCTCACTAATATATCTACTGCAAATTAGATTCACAACCACACTCAAAATTAATTACTTGATAACCTTAAAATATTCTCTAAAAATATATGAAAACAACCTTTTTAATTTTATTGACAACGATAATGTGGAAACAGCTAAAGATATATGAGTTTCCTAACAAAAAAAAAACTCACCGAGAAGAAAATTCTTACTTGCACTTAGAAGTATCCAATCCTATAACACAATTTCAATTATTGATAATTATCTAAAACTACACAAATAAATATAGATTTGCTAATATCAAATTATACCTTACAAATTTACTATACAGGTAGCTGAAATCCCTATCACCCTACTATTAATCCCTATCACCCAATTTCTTTTTTACAATCATCTGATTTATTGAACAAATATTACGGCACGTACTGATTTCATCGAAGCAGATGTCCCAGCGCTTGACTTTAACAATTTAACGACTCACAGAACCCTAACGTCTCGATGAACCTTAACAACCCGAAGAACTCTAAAGACCTAATGATACCTAACGACCCGATGAACCCTAACAACCCAATAAAACCAAATGCTCTGACGAACTCTAAGGACCCAAACAACTTTAACGACCCAATGAACCCTAGCGGCGCGTTAAACCTTTAATAACCTGATGAATCCTAAAGACGAAGTAAACACATTTTTTTAATTAGGAAAGATAACAGTAGCAAACCTAGCAGTATAGGTATAAATCATCGAAAAAGGGAGAGCGGTTCCTTTAATATTTTCTCTATCTTGTGGTACTACTTTCTATTTCAGTTCAGATGGCAATACGGCGTCGAAACGCTGCGTAAACGGCGTTTGGTGGCACTCAGAAGGCATCATCATCATCGGGTCCCATCAACAACAGGCAGTTACAGGGCAAGCTTAAAAAACTAATTTGATTTGACTAAATTAGATTTACTTCCAGATAATAGATGATTATTATGGAAAAACTGTTTTTCTTTAATGATTAGATAGTATAAATTCGATTTATTGAGTGAATCGATTCTGGGTGCAAGTAAGTATTTTTGCTCGTAAAAACTGGGATTAACAGATATACAAATAAATACATGCCTATAATATAGATATAATAAAAGTGCTTTAAAAAAGTCTTTGATAGATAGGCTATCTTCGAATTTCTTAAATGGTAGGAGAAACTGGATGCCATTTCTGTAGCCATATCTCGTACACGATTTGCGGTTCTTGCTTTGGTTACGGTTTACGATTGCGATTTTATTACCTAAAACAAACTCGTTTTTAGGTTTTAGGCATACAGCTTAGCCTTTTAAGGCATTTATTTTGCACCTGCCTTGCCCTTTTTCACATGCCCTAAGGTAGACTAGTTGATAATGCCCTTGGCATTAAGTCCACCCGTGTTTCTTTGTATATTTAATTAAATAAATAAATTGTAGTTTAATATGCTTCCCTTACAGTTGATAAAGTCGATGAACAACTCAATGTATTTTGTATTATCGTACTCTAAGTGCAAGTAACTAAATTGCAGTTTCCTGTTTTGATGCAGAAATTGAAATTCAAGGAGAAATAATAGTTCTTGGCTTCTTTGTACTTAAGTACCTATACAAATGTGTGGTTAAAGTACATGGACACTTAAAAAATCAATAATACCACCTGCCCAAAAAATATAAAGTTGGCGAAACGAAGTTCTACCAAGTGAAATACTAATAATTTGCATCCAAAATACTTAATTATTTTATCTCGTTTCGGGGCCTATTTTTCTGTATAACGGCGTCGAGGTTTTGTATGGAATGACACATGCGGGCATCACGGCGTCGGAATTCGGACGGAATTCGGTCGAGTTCCATCTAGGTGTCAAACAGAATGACAAGTAATTTACATACAAAGTTCTTCATGTCATCGGGTTTTTGTCCCTTTCTACGATTATTTTGTCTATGGCGTCGAAAAGCGGTCGAGCTATGACAACCAAGTTTCTGTCATTTTGCTCGACCGTGAGCAGTCTCAAGCATCGGTGCCTTGCCGATGTCGAGCTTCATTTAATTATGATAACTAATAAAAAATTACACATAACTATAAGATTTTTTAAGGTTGGTAATGCATCTGTAGGATATTTTAGACCACATGAGCAAAATAAACTCGTTTAAAAAAGTAGTTAGGTAATTTTACCGACACACTAAAAGAACATATAAAAATTACCACTTACCATCAGCTACTGTTGATTTTCGATTAGCAATACAAAGCAATTTCAGGGTCAAGAGGAAGGTGAAGGAGTGTGTGCAACTGTTTTTTTTTGGGTTCAGTTTTACGCCTCATATATTTACATTCTAAATAATTATTTCGATTACTTTTCAGAGTGATGATAATAACATTATGATAGCTGATATTCAATATTATAATGAATATCATTACAATAACAAATGTGTTATAAATGCTTTATTTCGTGATCAAACTTTGTACTTTTTGTGCTTGTCAATAGTTTGCGTTGCTTAGTACTATATCAACAAACATCACTGTAGGATTGCTAAAATTTGATATTTAAAAACAAATACAGGAATATTTCATTGAATACAGACTTATCGAAGATATTTTATAAATTTTTCATAACATACATAAATAACGCTTCTTTCCCGCAGGGATAGGCAGCGTCTACTACCGTCCACTTACGACGATCCTTGCATACTTCTTTTGCCTTCTCTACATTCATTTATCTTTTCATGCATGCCAACGAGCGTACTGCGTGTGATGATGATTGCCGTGTGATGACGGCATAGAATAGCATCACCCCATTCTTTTCTCGTGGGTGTTGAAAGAGACAACTTAGTTGAAAGTTGTACGCTCCGTCCGTCCGTTCTAGTCTCATTCCGGATTTAATCCATTACTTATAGAGAGACAGCACCTTTCCATAGGAGACACACATGTTTTCTTCGCGCGCTCTATTCTTGTGATACGCGTGCTTTACACGTTGGTGACGCGTATTCTACTCGTGTACAACACGTGTTCGATACGTGTGTAACGCGTACTCTACACGTGTGTTACGCGAGCTCTACTTGTATACAATGCTTGCTTTACTAGTATGCAACGCGTGCTCTACATGTGTACAACGCGTGGGCTGCGCGGGTGACTTTGTATTAACACGCATAGAGCACGCGTGGTGTCAGCGTACGTGTTAAGCTGCCCTACATCCTAATGGAGCAACATCTTAAGTCTTACAGTTTTCGGAATAATCACTTTAAATTACTTCATACTAAGGTATAGATTTTCTATACATTTTAACTGACTATTAAATACTCTTTACATCATACTTCAACAATCCTTGATCAATTTTATTTATGTCAGTCACATGAAAAAAAATAATTTTCGTTACGTCAGACATTTCATGATAATAAGTCATTCCATTATTGTAGAGGAGCCCACAATGCTCAATGGGGTTTCACTCGAGCGTCAGAGACCTAAACATAAGATCAGCCAAGATTCAAGATTATGAGCAATACAAGACAAAATTTATTGATAGCTGTCTAGAGGTATATTAAAACTTGGAAACTATCCATGTTACACTGTTTCTGTGGAAAAGTTGTAGGTCTTGACAAGATCTACATTTAAGATGACAGTTGTCAATTTGTTGTGCCCATCCAGTATCTCTGTTGAAATTCGGATGTTTTTGAATTTCTATGGCTTCTCGTAGTTTCCTAAGAATTAATCTCTTCTTTCACGCTAGGATTGCTGCCTTATCGAACCTGACATAATGGGTGGGGTGGGGTTATCTATGATATGTTAACACACTGTCTGTCACGACGGTTTTTTACATAAGCGATATGTTCTTTTAGACGTGTAGATACATTTATCTTTGTTTCTCCTATGTATGAGAGTCCACAGTCACAGTCAAGTTTATAAACACCAGGGTCTTGGAGAGGGATGTTTCATTTGACTGATCTGATGTACTGGGTGATCTTCCTTGGCGGCTTGAAAATGGTCTTGATTGAAGCTCGCTTCAGAATTCTACTGATCTTATCAGTTTCTCCCTTCAAGTATGGTAAGTATGCTGGTTGTCGTTCGACTGTGGTTGGTTTGGCACGGTTTTTGTGACGTTGATTGGGTGGCTTCAGGTTATTTTCATGGAGTACTCGTCTCCCATGCTTGCTCATCATCTAGGTGTTGAGGGTCACAGATACCGTGTGATCTCTGAGACAAAGAGGGTCCAATGGCAGCTGATTGGCTCAGATGATGGTGGGAGTTACCATTTAGGTACCTATCTGTGTGGGTTGGCTTTATTAAATTTGAAATGACACAAATCATTATAATGTATTGATAATACATTTAAGAAGAAATCTTGATTAAAGAGAAACAAAAAGATAAGATTCCCGTGTGATGCCGGCCTAGAATAGATCACCCCATATCTTTCCCGTGAGAGTCGTAAGAGGCGACTAAGGGACTCGAGGGTGTGTATTGCAATTTTAGGCGATAGGCTGACAACCTGTCAATATTCCAAATAACCCTCAAAAATTTGTCAGACGTGGTGTAAATGGCCGTTTTTTGCGGCTGTTTACGCTCTGCCTACCCCGCAAGGGATTGTAGGCGTGATATGTGTATGTATGTATGTAAAAAGATAAGTATTTTTTTCATAACAATATAAATGTATATATTAATATAAATGTATATATTGTTATGAATAAATTGATGTTATGATAAATGTATCACGTCGAAAATCATGGGTGTACTGTGATTTTAAATTGTAATGATAATGACTTGTTATTTTACTTGCCTTTAAAAGGTTTTAAGGTATTCACCTAAAAACACAAAAATAAAAATAAATAGTATGAAGATGATAAGACCACGGGCAGTAGAACTTTAGTAAATAGCGGTTAAAAATTTTTGGTGGACCACGCGACGAAAAAAAATATGGTGTCCACCAGGAGGATCTATTTTAAAAATAACCAGCTCTGCTCTTTTGGTGATCTACGCGAAGAAAAAAAATAACCTATAGGTGGACTACGGGTTAAAGAAAAATTGCCCAACTCATTTCATGGCAAAACTGCCATGAAAGACGAAAGAGTTGGGCTAAGACCTAAAGAAGATATAAGACCTAGACCTTGATTCGTTTTTTTGCTGTTGTCTACACTGCACCTAGCATGAACCTTGCATTTTCTTCTGTTACAATATATTTATGAAGTGGACGAGTTCGGAAATGGACGAAGTCGATCTAAAGGATCCAGCAATCCCCACTTGGGCTCCTCTACTATTAGAACTTGCATCAGTATTCCTACTTATTACTCGTAATGATTAAAATGAAATATCATGCCTCGTTATGAATAAAACTTTGTTCAGATGACTGAAATCTGTAACAAAACGCTAGTTCTATTATATTCTCTTTGCTGTAACATACAAAAATTTCATCTTAGTTAATTGAAACCACTTTTCCCGCACTTGTGTTCCGGGGCACAGATTAACTACAACATGGTCTGGGGTCGGAGTGGGAAATTGCACCGTCAAAAACTGTAGTCTGCTATGTACGTCGATCAACTCGGCCTTCTTTGATTTAAGGAACGAGACAAGACGAGACACCGCTTGACTTGCTGGCTATGTGTTTATATGCGGATGTTAAAGAAAAGTAAAAAGAATTTCATGTTGGTTGTTTTTATTTGATCAATTATAGTGTTTCTCCCAAATAAGATGCCATCTAAAACACCTCGAGTAAAATCTTTTAAAATACCTTAAATGAGTATCTTGAGGTGATGTTAATAGAACAATCATAACTAGTGAATGTATAAAAATCCTTTCTTGACTTCTCGAGGTTCTGTTCTGTCGCGTCTGAGTGTTCTTTCTGCTCGTCTGCTAAGTGTTTCTCAAAGAAAGCAAGGTTTTAATTTGCCATAAAATTTGCGCTCGCAAATTGTGTGCTAACCGCAATACTTCACACAAATTATAAGGTTTCCTGGAGACAGCTGAGCTACAATGTAAACAAAGTATATTAATGAATGCTACCATCATTAATTAATAAGTAAACTCTGCCAGTATTCGCAAAAACTGGAATATATGGAAGCCATTTAGATTAACTTCAACAGCGGTTTGATTATAGAGTAAGCGACGAGCTTGCTAAGATTTCTAGCATAAACATTGTGTAGGAACTAAAATCATATGTGATCATCATCATAGTAAGAAAAACAAATCTAACCTTCTAGTAACGAGTGGGTAGGTATTTCGCAAGCGTGTGGGGAAAAATACTGTAAATCAAAACCAGTGCTTCTCCTCATACAATTCGGTGTTTATTTAATATTTACAAGAAAAAATTAGAAACCAAAAGTAACAATCAAAACGTAAATAACCAAACTAGTCTCCATGACAACCAATCAACAGGAAGAGGCCGATGAGAAATAACTATATACAAACAAAAAAATCATATTATCGCGCTGTCTATCTGTAATAATATTTAAAGAAAACTTTAAATAAACTAAATAAAAATGCAGTGGTGGCGATGCACCAAAAGTATAAATATTTTGTGTAATTATTATTATTTTATTTTATAATTTTTATAATGAAACGCGTGTTATGGTGTCCATGACTGCAAAGCTGGAATATTGTGCATTAAAAAAGTTTCAAGCTTTTGTCTTTGTATCTAATGCCTCAGTTTATCCTGTTCAGTAGTTATAGGCTTACGTTTTACGATCACTTTTCAGCTGAATTACTGGTAGAGTTTCTGCCGATTTGCTCAATGATAGTGATAATTTCAGCTACCCGTTCAGACGACGGCCGTGGTAGCGTAGTGGTAGTACGACTGCCTGCGGCGCAAAGGTTCCGGGTTCAATTACCACTCATAAAGTTTACATTATCACTTTTGGAAATTGTACCTTGTCTACAGTCTAGTGAGAACATTGTGGACGGAACCACCTGATTAAAAAAAATGATTTTATACTGCAGAAGGCACGTTCAGCCGTTGGTTCCGGTTGCTGTCTATGATTTAGTAATCATCAGACGGCGCTCGTAACACAATCATGATAGAAGCCTACTAGTAGTAGAAGGCGGTTGAAAAAATCTGACACCAGGGTTCATGGGGTCGGTCGTCGATTCGAGAAGAAGGAGATTTCAGCTAGCCGTTAATAAAAAATTGAAGTAATATTTTTATAAGTAGTCAAAACGTATCGCCGTTGGGGTCTTTTGGTACAATATTTTGACAAAAATTCACCAAATGATCCGAAATTTCCTCAACACTAACACTATAAAAGGAGTTCCGAAAAAAATATAATTAAATGTGTATTTTTATTATGTTGTTGGGTATGGGAATAAGGGAAGCAATACTAGGTTTATGGTTACTAGTTGACCGTAGATTAGGATAGGTAGGATTTAGGGTTGGAAACACTTATTGCGTTTATAGATTTAGAAAAGACCTTTGATAAAATTAACTGGGGAGAACATGATGGAGGGTTTAAAAAACGTAGGAATAGATTACAAGTACCGAATAATATTTGAACTATTCAGACAACCAGAAACTATAATAAACATAGGACAAGAAGAAGGATAT
This sequence comes from Tuta absoluta, assembly GCA_027580185.1. Lineage (NCBI taxonomy): Eukaryota > Metazoa > Arthropoda > Insecta > Lepidoptera > Gelechiidae > Tuta > Tuta absoluta. The sequence goes on from JAQAHW010000009.1 coordinate 9,325,480, forward strand.
TCTTTCTTCTTGTCCTATGTTTAATACCAACGGCAAAAGTGGGCACCCCTGTCTAGTGAGACAGGCACGAGTAATAAAAAGCTATGAAAGCTAAAGTGATGACTTCTTACGGGCATCACCTCACATAAGCCCAGTGGGTCAGCACCTTTTATTCTGGCTTCATGAATATGTCCCTTCGTATACAATATGAGCACGCAGGCTAGTCCGCGGGTAACAGCTAGTCTACATTTATGTATATACGAATTTCAAAAAGAACCTCCAAGCAATTGATAAATTGACCTTCAAGGTATAATAAAAGAAAAGATTGTCTGTGGTTACTATCTTGCCTTCCCTTCTAGCCTCTGCGTCAAACTGATGCAAGCCGCAATAGGTCTAATATCGTCGCGTCGAGACGTTATTACCTCTATCCCCCCAGTTAATGCATTCGAATCAAATAAAATTTAGGTCGCCTGACACACAAGGAAAATACATTTTGTCAAGTTTTCAAGTTTCTTCTTTGTTTTTCTTTTGGGATACCAAGTCGACGAACGAATTTTTCATTAATAAATATCATCGACATCAATTCAAATTGCGAAATGGAACAAAGTAATTTTGCAACTACCTGGAACAGAACAATATCAGTTACAAAGTCTAAGCGAATGGACACTTGCCAGCGTATAGACGGAGGGCTTGTACATCTGCGAAACTTTATTATTTCTCGAGCAACGGTTAATAATTTTGGGATATTTTGCTGCAGCAGTTTTGTTTACCTTTTTAGGTCTAGAGCATTCAAAATAATATTTCAATTAATAAAAAATTTTATGAGAAAGAATCGGAGGGTCGTTCAGAATAATCCGATGCCCACCCAACGTACACCGTAGTTTTAGTACATTACACACGTAAGTTATGATATTTTTTAGTAGGTATACACTTATAAGCAAAAAGGCCAAGCCATTCATTTTAGTAGAAATTTTTGTTTACGATACTCTGGTTGTTGAATTTACGGTGAATAGATTTAGAAACTTAGCTACCTGTGAATCTGTGATCTGATATCTTTTTTATATGTGCTCTTGTCTTTTTACATGAAAATGTTTTGGTGGTATGAAATATTTCTAATCCTCATAATAAATATTGTAACATTGTAATACAGAACATCACAAATATTTCCCTGCTCGTTAAATTGAACGCTTTTAACGTAGCTAGTTCTTCGGCTATTACGTAAGATCCGCAGGTCTCTTCCAATATGATGTTTCTAGAGCTAAAGCAGGTAGACAGGCAAAAGGATCTGCACACACATAGCGGCGCTTGTACTACTGCTTTAAACTGACATAAAATTTAAACTTTCGAAACTCAGACGTCACACTTCCCGATTTTTCTTTTGTTTGATAATCTTGTCGATATAGCTTTGGTCTTAGTTTGTAATTGGGTACCTACTAAAAACTGCTCACTACTTTCAGCTTCAGGTGTTCGTTAAGCTCACTACGCTTACCAGGTGGATTGACGAGCGCAGTGCAAGGTGTTGTATCCACAAGGAACGCTGTTGCCCAATTGCTAGATGGACTAGCCTTTTTTTACTACACACACGGGTAGAACTGCATTGCAAACCGCAGGTAAATAATGACAAGGAAATGAAATAACATACAGTTCATACGGAAAACAACATGACTCCCACGTCCAAACGCCCACTTGCAATATCTAAAGGGTAGTTGGCTGAACACCAGAGATTGTTGAATGCCAAATGGGGTATTTCATATTGTAGTGCTGTAGTTATTGCTGTCTTGCGAAGGTCATGTTTTGGATTAGTTAAGTGTATGCTTTTACTTATGTAAGTATACAAGACACTCTGCTTTCATTAAAAGAAAATATTTTCGGAGCTATGTGTACCAGTGACTTTAAAACTCACCTAAAATTTGCAAGTAATTTTATAAAAAAATCACATTCTAGGGGTTTACCCGTCGTGAAAATAAGGCATGGTAATAGAGCGCAATGGTTCTTGGTAAAATGGGTTGTTCTCATCGACCGCGTTTTTCGTACGTTCCGCTTAAAAAGTGCTGCTTCCTCTGGGACGAGCGTTATAAAATTTTACTTCAAAATACTTCAGCACTTCTCACATGTGGTCAAACATTTAATTCATCAAATATGTGGTCAGTTTTTTGTAAATTTCCTGTCAAACATGCATTCTCTCACATCCATGGCATGGTTCTTTGCTACCTTGCGCTAAATAGACTGTTATAGATCTTAAAATTACAAGTTTATGTCGTGTTAAGCTTTCTTATCTTTTAAACAATTATATTTTCTATCTTTTAGCATGTTTTTAGTTTCCACAACGGCAGAAACTTTTTTGTAAACACGGATTTTTGCGTTGAAGCCCTGAATCAGCCCACAATTACCTCGCGCTACTCTCTCACTCATATATTCATGACGGTAAAAGCTATCTGTCGATTTTACTCACGAATTCGTAGCGGCTAGTACCGCCGACAATGTCTTGGGGGACGCAGGCTCCACTCGCCGCTATATCTTAGATGGCGAGGGTAAGTTTCTCACATTTACGACTTTGTCCAGTACCAACCTCATTTCCATGCTAGCCGATTACCAATTATTCAGTTATTAGGTATTATAGATATTTTTTCTCAGGAATACCTTTGATATGCTTGAAATAACAGGCGGTACTGTATTAAATTTTAACGAATAAGTTTTAATTAAACTGCAAAATAAGCTTTCGTTCTCATTTCCATGTTCTCATTTCCATGTTTTTCCATGGTTCGAGATGGCATGGAAATGAGAAAGTGACATGGAAATGAGAGAATGATTAAAATTTTGCAGTCCACAGTTGGACAAAGTTTTTAAATTATGAATATTTATTCTTAAATTAATCCAATGCCTGTTTTAATCGAAAATGTGTGAAAGTACGGATATTTTTCATTATTACCTACTTTTAAGAAATGAAAGCTTTTGTAGTTAATTTTATATGTCTTTTTACCGAATGTCTCAGAAGAAGGGTTAGAGTTTTTCGGGAGTCTGTCTGTATGTAAGTATGTATTATGTATGTGTTTATGTATTATGTATGTATGTATGTGGACATGCAATTTCTTTTTCGTGGGTTACAGCCCAAACGGCTAGATGGATATTGACATGTTGGGTGTCATGTGATTCGCAGCACATCAGCGCGAGTGACATTTGGTACATTTTAAACAAGATACCGCTAAGACGCGGCACTCCCACCCGCTCTCTGATATTTCACCGCCCCGCGCTCGCCCGACTTAGAAGCAGTCTGAAGTGGTCATCTACTGGTTACGCGCGCTTTATACTAGTTTAGAGTGCGTTGCGGTTTCGGTAGCCCTAGTTTTGGCACGCACATATAAACATGTAGGAGTTAGGAGAGAGGAGACATTCTATAGAAAAAAGTGGTTCTATACCAGGTACTGCAAACCCGCGATATCTGTACGCCAATAAAAGTAGTCCATCATGCTAACCACTTTTTTCTATAGAATGTCTCTTATAGAAAATAATACATAATAATTGCTACCGCTTAGAAGCAAAACTCCTACATGTATGTATGTGCGTGCCAAGACTAGGGCTACCGAAACCGCAACGTACTTTAAACTAGTATAAAGCGCGCGTATCCAGTTGATGACCACTTCAAACTGCTTCCCAGTCGGGCGAGCCTTTATTAATATTATGTTTGTGCTCTTTTCTATCTTGGCCACAAGTTACTTTAATACAAAGTGTTATAAAACTGTTTGTTGCATTCTGCAGTCGGTCACTATGTAAAAGTTATCAGTATCCACACCCTCATGTTCGTGGGATGCTAAATAAATATTTAACTAAGTAAATAAAGCTTATTTTCTTTATATTTCCTACAAATCAAGTAGTGGACATCTCATTTCCATGACAAAAAATAGTGGCCCTCCTTTTTTTATATTTATAATTGTAATATATTAATATTTTTTACTAAAATACGTTCTTTAAGCTCTAGCAAACATTACTGACTACTTACCTATATATTAAAAAACATTTTTAATTATTTTAATATCAAATAAAAGAAAAATTGCCACGGAATTCTCTCATTTCCATGTCCGCAAATAGTGGACATCAAATAACTATGAAACTAGTGGTCCAAGAACCGGGCAATTTCAATCTAGTGTTTGTAATGACGAAAACTTTGATAACGTATATTCAATTATCCAAAAAAACTAAATTTGAAAAATGACATGGAAGTGAGAAAATTCCGTGTCATTATGAGAATGACCCAAATGATGTTTTCGTTAAAAATATAAAACAAAATATTAAGTATTTAACAGTAAAATCCAAATAAACACGACTAAATCCATTTAAAATTGTTTTTTTGTGATGAGTAATAGTTGTGCAAACTCAAGAAAAACTTTATTAACAGCTTTAGAATTACTGTTTCGTTTGGTTTGCTTAGAAGATAAATAATTTTGAACTTATAATCTTTGGATCTAGCAAGTCCAAAGCTCACATCACTAAAGAACCGGCACATTTAATTTTTTTATTACAAAACGAACCTCTTTGATATTCGACTTACTTACGTCATCGACCACTGTTGCTCGGCATCCGGGCTTAGCATTATTAACTAAAATAATTGACGGCCGATGTGGCGCAGTGGTAGTGCGACTGCCTGCGACGCAAAGGTTCCGGGTTCGATTCTCGGTGGGACACTCACAAAGTTGATATTTATCACTTTGTGAATTTGTTCCCGGTCTGGTTAGGACATTGCAGGGTGAACCAACTGATTGTCCGAAAATAAATGGTTCCGTGCTTCGGAGGGCACGTTAAGCCGTCGGTCCCGGTTGCTGTCTATGATAACTTAGACGGCGGTCGTAACACAACCATGTCAGAGGCCTACTAGTGGTAGTAGGCGGTTGAAAAACTCTGACACCAGGGTTCATCGGGTCGTTTAACGACTCGGTGTCCCACACGAAAAAGAAGAAGAACTAAAATAATGTGAAAACAATGATGAATAAAAAGGAGACCTAGATTAAAAAGGGTATTATTAAAAACAGAGATAAATGGCAATGGTGTCAATTCTCCCTCACCATATACAATCGCTAATTTATAATTACAGTCATGATCTAATAACGTTAATATCGCATTTTAAATTTTACGCGATAAGTAAGTTGGTATCGTATCCTAGAATAATTTGTCAATTTATTAAAATGAATGGCAATGTATTACAATAAATTAATTTGTATTTGTATCTGATAAATTTAAACGGCGACAAAAAACTAGACGTTTGGAAAAATATGAAAGGTATTGATGAATCACAATACAATTTTCATACAAAAACGTGCGCTACACAACAGGTAACTGTTTTTGTAATAATACAAGTCTTGTTATTCTAAATTCTTCAGCAAACGCAAATTCAGTGACTTTAATAACATTTATAACTCGTTTTTCGATAATACTTTTGTTTTTTATGCAAATGTTGATTACTTTTGATAAGCTTGCTCCGGTTTCACTGAAAACCTCTCAAGCAATTTTAAAAAATATTTCTGTTTCAGAGTTTGTCATTCATAATTTTTCTTCTTTTCGCTTTATTAAAAAGCAAGTCGTATTTTTATGTAATGCCACTACGTCTGACCCAAATTAAATAAGATAAATACAAATCAAATATAAAAGGCCGAGTTATACCAACAGATAGATAACTAGATCACTCCAAATAACATTTCAAGCATTAGCTTTATACTACTACAAACTACTACTGTAAAATACTATCAATTTTAGCACTACCAAAATGCAATCATTCAAGTTATGAAACTACAAACTTTGTTATTGTTAGCGGTCTGCGTAAATTGGAGCCGGCACAAATCTAGCAGTACAGTAGGTACAGTAAAAAATTTAAAATGAACAGATAATAGGAAGTCAGCTAACCAGTGCAATAAAAAACAAAAAGAAAAACCGATAATGTGTTGGTACTTAACTGGTGTGTTCCCGGAACAGCTTGCACTGTTGCCGTAGTAATTTTTTCATGACAGCCAACAAACATAGACTTTATTTCAATTAATACGGTACTGATAATACTTAATTTGTGTTAAGAAGAAGGTGTAGGTATTCATATTGTGCAGTGCGAATGACTGTTTTGTTCTTTCCCTTTTTTCTGCTGCCCAAACGCCTCACGCCAAAAGTAGCTAGTTGTACTCTAATCAATCGTTTTATGGTTTCATGGGTGGAAGTAATGAAGTTGTAAACTGAAGGTTGTAAATAATATTATTATGATTTATTTGGTTACAAATTATTTTAGGAAAATTTTAGGTAGCCGCTATACGCTACTTGTATATATCACACCACGAGCTCTAGTTTACACGGAATATAAATATGACATCAAAGACTTTCCGCTTGAGAAGATATATTCCATTATTATCTCGAATTTCACGTTTGAAATGTAGATACTCAGCAGGTGCGTAGCGTAAAGACGCTTAGCAAGTACAATGAAAATACAAATTTTATACAAATGAAACGATTTTTCCTGCCAGGTTACTAAAAATGCCCTAAAACAATGAAACTGGAAAATACAACATTCAAAAACAGTACCACCAGTTAATTATCTACGTTCCATTACACACATTTTGTTCGTTTCATTTACTTCGCTTACAGAGAAAAACTTTCGTTCTACAATACTTTGTTGCCATAGATTAATTACAATTCTAAAAACCTGGCGGCAATGTTGCCGTATTGTTTTAAAATTAACCAAATGTATGAGATTTTTACTGAACTCAGCTGAAACAATATTGAAATCATTATTTTAACATAAAGTTGGTCGTAAATGTTTCGACTTATTATCAGAATAAATGAAGTTGTTAAGAACCTATTTGGGAAGGTTTTATGGCTGTTATCATCAGTTATAATAGTCCACTGAACTGATCCTTCATTGATGTGTATACTATTAATTGCATGGGCAAATTAATTATCCCGTAGTTGCTTTTAATGAAACAGAAACAACAAGAAATGAAGTAGCGTTATTATAATCCCTCACAAAATTCTTTACCTAGGACTAAATTTAAGTATTACTTTTATATTCTTGTTTTTGTGCAAAAAAGAATATTTATGTTATGTTATAAAGAAATTATTTTATTTATGTACTTTAATCGTAGACAACGCCTAAATGTAAGAATAGGTACTCGTAAAAAACGTTTGTTTACTGCAACCAATTATAAAAAAGTATAAAACCTAAATCTTTCTTAGAAAAGTGGAACAAAATCAATTGAATTCTAAATTTAAGAACACTTCAACCTGTTGAGAAAACAATACAATTCAATTAGTGTCTCAATTCTTTTTGTACCCAAATACTCAATTTAAGGCGTGTTTTCATCGTTACAGCTACAATCAATCAGTAGGGAATAAGTTAGTTGGTGGAAATTAGTTTCTAAACAATGCCGGTAGATGGAACCATGTCATTAAGCTGTTTTTACTGAAACGTTTTATCCCTTTCATTCAGAATCATTTTGCGGTCAAATTATTGCTTGATCTTTCATTTTTTCGATTGAGATACTAGAGATATAAATGTCTAATTTAGATATGATTACTAAAAAGGTATGCATCTAAATTATGTTTTTTTTTTGTAAAAAAATTAAAACTGTAGACATATATTGGAAAATTGAAGTAGAGGTTACTTTAGATTTTTTCTATAGAATTATTTGTTATATCCTCGATAATAACATATTTTTAAAGAATTTCGTGGCTGTAATTGTCTCAATAAAACTGGTTTAAAAGTATTGCTCGCGCTATATCCCTTAAGGTACTTGCATAATTTCACCATCGGCATGTGAGCCGCGGCAACCCAGTTGGTAGAGGCAGCGGCAGTACTGATACCGAAAGTTGCACGTTCAAACACTGCATACTGTAATTTTGCAAGCTGTTAAAAATTAAAAATAAAGGAACTTTATTTTTTATCATCCGTACACGCACGCCGCACACTCGATCGCTAGCCATAATTATGACTCTGCATCTCCTTGCTTATTCTTTGAAAGAAGAACCTTGACCGACTCTCCTTTTGTTTCCCAGCTAAAAGCATTTATTGGACAATGGCCGAAAAAGGAGCGAAACAAAGGGTTGGTCCCTTTGTTTCGCTCCTTTTAACAACAACTATTAACAACAACTTTTATTCTGCATTTCTTATAAACAAAGTTATTTACAAATGAATTGCCTGGACCTTTGCCAGCGGATTGTAAGGAAACGGTACAGATTCGGAATGAGGCGCTGCGATTGAAACTACCGCATTGTCTGGGGTATTTGGTTCTTGATACATGTGCTCTGAAGGTACGTTAGTATCTTCGTTACTGAAAAGTAACTAAAAAAAACATTGAAATGAAAGGACTGATACTTCATGCGTCAAAATGATAAAAACTAAAGTGATTATAATGTTACAATAGAATTCTCCAAATCTAATGGTAATCAAGTAGGATTCTTAGCATGCTGTAGGTGAGCGGCGGCAACGCTGATAAATGCTGCTGGCTGATGAGACTGGACGAGGCCTGCGCCAAATGTTGGAAAAACGTCTAGGTAGCGAGTATAAAATTACATCTATACTAAAGCCTTATGCTTCTTGGGGTAAAGTTGTATCTAATCATATAGAACTATGTAAAGAGTTTACTGAAAACGATTATGTTATCATCTTGGCTGGATCACACGACAATAATATAATACATTTTCAGTCACAATTATACTATACTTTGAATGTTTTGTCGAACACAAATGTTGTAATAGGTAAAATAAAAAGAAATCAGTGGTTTAATGAGCAGAAAATGAATGATTTAATTCAGATAATTTGTTCAAACGTTGAAAATGCACACGCCACAACACCTTGCTATTTTGACAACCAGAGAATGGACAAGAGTAGTACAGTTAGGACAATGGTATTAGATATTATGTTGTTAAATTGTAAATGTAAAAACAAATCACGCCCACAAGATAGGAAAAAAGCTACTAGGAATGTTCAAACTCAAACGCCAAAGGAGTTTTTTCTTGGCAAAAAGTAATCATTGGGCACGCGGTGGGGTTGTAAATATATATTATCAAAACGCAAGGGGCCTTCGCACCAAGCTACAAGAGTTTTATGAAAATATCAGTAGCTCTTCAGCTGACATTTGGGCTATAACAGAAACCGGTTTACATGAGCCTATTTATGATGGGGAACTGATGCCGCGTGGTTATAGTTTGGTGCGATGTGACCGGGCGGATGGACGCAAGCAGGGTGGCACGCTACTAGCGGCATCCCCAATTCTGTCACTACAGCCCCTACCGCTACCAAACACCCCTAATTTAGACGATGCGATTTTCGAATTGGTTTGTGCAGATATTTACAAAAATAAGAAAAGACTATTCGCGTGCGGAGTGGTTTACATACCCCCTGCAAGTAAAGATGTAGAGTATATGCGGTTATTTGACTTGATTGAAAAATGCTGTGATATGTATAGTGATATAATATTTATAGGGGATTTCAATATGTATTCAGCAAGCATGGACATGCAATGTTACTATGAATATTTTATGTCAGTCTGTGAATTTCGCCAGTTTAATCAGGAAACTAATTGTAATAATCGGATATTGGACTTAGTACTTTATAAACCACAAAATTATGACATTTTAGTTAGTTCCGAAAAGGATCCGTTAGTAAAGGTAGACCTGTTGCACCCCCCCCTTAGTATATGTGTAAAATGTGTGCGTAGAGTCAGAACCGTAGCCAGCAGGAGTAAGAGTCGTCCTCCTCCTAAAAATGCCTCTTTGACGAGTGACAAAGGGGTAAAATGGAATTTCTATAAATGTGATTTCCTCGCCTTGTATTCATCTCTGTCTGAGGTTGATTGGGGTTTGCTTTATAAAGAAACTTCACTAAATGATGCAGTTAAGTTATTCTATTCTGTAATATATGATTTCATTGATAGTTGCACGCCTAGGAAGGGCAGTAAACTAGTGGATACTGCATATAAGTACCCAGAATGGTACACAATTGAAATAATAAGAGACATAAAAAAGAAAGCTAAATGGCACAAAGAGTACAAAATTAGTGACTCAGATTATGCATATAAAATGTTTTCTTTATACAGAGGCCTAGTAAAAAGTAAAATCGTGATCGAATATGAAAACTTTAAATCTAAGATACAGAAGCAGTTGATTGAAGACCCGTATGCATTTTGGTCCTTTGTTAATAACAAAAGGGAAGAGCGTTGTAAACCCAAGATTACTGAAAATGGGGTTGTCCTTCAGGAGCACCAGTGTGCTCAAGCTTTTGCAGAGCATTTCCGGTCAGTATTTTCGCGTGACAGCCCAAGATTAGACGTAGAAAACGCAATAGCGGTAGCGGCAGAGAGGACCGGCACGAGTGCGGACCGCGTTCATGTGCCTCCACTAACGCTGAAAGAGGTGCGTGTGGCTATTGCGCGACTGAAAGCCAAAAAATTTGTTGGACCAGATGGTATACCACCGTTCCTGATAAAAGATTGTGCTTCAGTCCTAGCCGAACCGCTGTTGTATTTGTACAACTTGTGCCTGTCGTCAGCCACATACCCAGAGGTGTGGAAAATATCAAGAGTGGCTCCTGTACCAAAGAGTGGCTCTGGCTCAGATGTGTGCAATTTTAGACCGGTAGCTATATTATCAACTATCGCGAAAGTGTTTGAATCCATGCTATACACGGTCATTTATCCTCAGGTTGAAGCAAAGCTGTCAGAGTGCCAACATGGGTTCCGACCTGGTCGAGGTACTCATAGTAATCTCATGTGTTTTACACAAGAGGCAGCTACAGCACTTGACATGAGGGTGGGTGGACAAATGGATGTCACCTACTTCGACTTTAAAAAGGCGTTCGACTTAGTAAACAATGACATCTTACTTCAAAAATTAGCTACTTTCGGTTTCACGCCTGCGCTGCTCTACTTTTTCGCTAGCTATTTAACTGGTCGAGAGCAATATGTAGAGTACGCCGGGAGCACTTCAACATCATACCATACACCTTCTGGAGTGAGTCAAGGCAGCATCTTAGGGCCTTTACAGTTTATATTGATGATAAACGACTTGCCGGACGTCGTCCAACATGCCAGGTGTTTGCTTTTCGCGGATGATCTCAAGTTGTATATGTCAGTAAATAGCGTAAAAGAAAGCAAACAATTACAGCGGGACATTGACAACGTGGTAAAATGGAGTCACGACAACAAACTCGAGTTCAACATTGCGAAATGCAACCACATGACATGCACGCGTGCCAAAAAAGCAAATCACAGTAATTATACCATCGAAGGGGTTCAGTTAGCAAAAGTAAAATCGGTTCGAGACTTGGGAATAATAATAACTGATGATCTCAACTTCAGAGATCATATTGCTGGGGTGTGTAAAAAATCGTTCCAAATTCTGGGGTTTGTACTGCGACATTCAAAAGACTTCAGCAATATGAACACCATAAAAACTTTATATAATACCTTGGTGCGAAGTAGGTTAGAGTATGGTGGTGTTATTTGGTGCCCCCATGAGGCCAAATATAATGACATGGTCGAGACATTGCAAAACAAATTTTTAAGATATGCTTACTGGCGGCAATATGGGGTGTATCCCTTCTACCCCCTGATGTACCCGACCTTATTTGTGATGGGAATGGTAGGTTACAACAGGTTAGATAATAGGAGATACTTAGCCCTAGTAACGTACGTTTTAAAAGTATTCAGGGGTAGGTTGTTCAATCCAGCACTGCTGGAGTCTATTCATTTAAAGGTCCCAAATACCCGCCTTAGATTGGCACCTAGATATCAAACCTTTGAACTACCTAAATGCAGGACAAATCTTTTGAGACACGCTCCATTGACTACAGCTCTACGTTTATTAAATGAAATAGGGAAAGCTGTTGATTTATTTAATTGTTCTCTGGCGGAATTTACAGAAGTGACTCTACATTTTTTGAGCTACAATAATTTATAATTTTATTAATGCAATCTTTGATCTTTAATTTAAAATTTATTTTGTGACATTAGTTTAGGTTATATTATAAGATTTTTATTTGAGCTGTTGACTTATTATTAATATTGTAATATATTATCCATATTGACATTTGTAGTAGACTGAAAAGTATTTTGAAAATTTTAATTTATTAAGTTTGTATTATTGACATTTTGATGAGATATTTTAATGATAATGACATGAAGAATTTACGTTTTATTAAGGACATAGAATTGTTGAATACCTACTGTGTTATGTGTTAATGATATTATTTTATTATAAGTGACGTCGATTTGGGTTCCAACCTGTTATGACCTCATTTTTGTAATTTTTAAACATAATAAATAAATAAATAAATAAATAAATTTGATATTTCTTAACTTCGTAAGAAAGAACTTCTTGACCTAGTGTATGACAGCTTGTATAACTGAAAGAGGTACTTTTGTCTGATATATTTCTCATTTGCATACGGACTGGCATGGATGGACCAATGGACCTGCCTTATGTGACCTAGATTCCCCTCACATTCAATTTCAAATACTTTTTCCCAGATTTTAAATTACCTAAAATAGATTTTTATGCTTGTTGGAAGGAACCCAATTCCTATTGAAAGTTAGAAACAGAATTGAAAATAACAACCTAATTTTGGACTGGAATGTTTAATAAAAGTTTGCAAATTCTCACACCAATATCGTATTATTAACTTGTATGAAAAAAATTGCATAAAACGTTATGTGAAAATTCTTGTTATTATTTTTACCTACATATTTGTAAATGAACCTACCACGCAAAATTCTGATTGCTCCTTAAATTTTCTTTAGTCAACTCAAGAAAATACTCAAAGTTAGCTATAGGTAGTGGATTTTAATGAAAATAAAGCATATATCAGTGCTTTTTGTGTCAAATTGGGAGTTTGATGCTGGATTACAATATTTTTATGGATCAATTTGTATAGTTATATTTTTTCAGGCAAATACTCACCTGAATTTAACTTTTAAATAAATTAACCATTTATTTTGACACTTCACTGGTTGAGATATTAAATATTTGAAGTTGAAGTCCAGAAGCAGAAGTTGAAGCAAAACTATGCGCAAGTTTCAAACTTCGTTATCAGTTAGAAAGCCTTGCCTTGATATCACTACAAAAACGTTTCCAACTGCCTCCGTGATTGAGAACTAGTGAGTGTGGTTTCAGGATCCATGAGTAACTGGTTCGATCCTTCGTTGAATCACACAACCTTTTTACTAAAACTCTGATTGAGTCCTTTATTGATTCGGAGTTCCCCATAAAGAGCAAGCAAGCTTTGCCATGAGGTATATTTATTTAACTGTTTATTGCACACAAGATAAAACACAGAACAAGTACATTAAAGAAAAACAACACAACAGGTACTACTTATTTCTTAAAAGAAATCTCTTCCAGCAGTCCTACGGTAGAGAGATAGCATAAGGTGAGGCTGATAAATCGTGCACAATTTAATTAATGAATATAGTAAAACACCAGGGCTCATCGGGTCGTTGAGTTATACTATCTATACTTTAGTTTTTTGATTCGGAGTTCCCCTTTAGTTTATTTCCCATTACAGCCACCACAATCTCGGGCATTCATGGAAACAGGTCAGCTTTGGTTCTATCAGGAATAGGCCAGTTGTTTGTGGCATGCTATAAAGCTTTAAAGCAAGTTTTTGTACTCGAGAGGCTAGATCAGATGTCCTTTAGAGTGTGATTTTAAAATTTACTACTTATGAAAAATAAATATTAGTAGCCACCTAAGGTATGTATCATCCCGCAAAATCCTGCACCATCCCGCAAAATAATTTAATATACGTAGGTATCCAATGACTTTTTAGAAATAGTTTAGGTGAACCATTTGGGGGGTATTCCGTATTACCACACTCAACAGAGGCCTGGCACTACGGGTAGGCGAGCGCAGTGCAAGATGATGCATTCACAGGAAATGGTGCTTCACATTCCCTAGGCGAATTTATCCTTTAGTTTTTTTTCAGCACCCACCGGTAGAATTTGGGTAATATTATTCTAAGCTACTATAGAAATAACTACTTTCTGATGCACAATACACACGGCACATTAAAATAACAATTTTACATAGTTGTTACTGGCCCGATGGCGTAGCGGATAGTACCCCTGCCTGCTACCCCGAGGGTCGTGGGTTCAATCCCCACAAGACACAAATATTTATTCAGGCATACCATGTGTGTTGGAATCCTCGGGTCTTTTAAGATCCAATGGTAAGCGCCCTGATGGTCTCACTTTGATTCCGTGGGAGAGAGGTCGGTGTCTCCTTTGGGGTTCTACGTGCTGCTGAACGTTTGCGGCCTGCCATTTGTCAGGGACAAAACGGACCGTGGGATGTGCGGCCGAATCTGCTGCTAGGCTAAAGCATAGCAAATATGCTTGTCTTAAGTCTTCGTACATGTTTGTTTCCGTGGCGGTGGAGAATACATGCGTTTGGGGATCCGAGGCCAAAAAATGTATAGCGGAGATAGGTCGACGGTTGCGGGAAAAAGGTTTTGATCCTCGCTCGGGTTCGTATCTTCCCCAAAGGTTGTTTATAACAATTTAGCGGGGTAATGCTGCAAGTATTTTAGGCACATTCGGATGGGGTATGGCCCGGGGAGGGCTACTTGATTTTACAAAAAAAACACATAAGTATTGTTATCGGCTATTTAATTCCCATAGTACAAGCTTTGCTTAGTTTAAGGCTAGAGGGCGCTGTGTGAATTGTCCAGAATATTTATTTATACGTTATTTATTTACATAACATTATTTTTTTGCTAAATCAATAAGAAGTCGCTAATCCACTAAACCATCCACGATAGAACACTCCATAGCTCAGTAGATAGTGTCGGCACGGTATGCATAGTCGCTAGTTTGTATCCCGCTCGTGAATATGCTGTGTTAGAGATATGCATAAACTTTCAGGAAAATTATCACTATTAACTTTTTTGGAATAAAACAAGGCGACAGAAGCGTACCGTTTTTTCTTCAATGTTAATTAAAAAAGTCTTAATGAAGTCTCTCTACACAATACAATTCTCCAAACAAGGTTCAAATTGATTGCTTTTTTAATTTGATTCCAGATAATTGAACAAAAATAACATTAAAATTAATGAAAAGGTCACGAAACTCATCACAATGAATCGTTCAATACTTGTAATGGTGCGTTGTACAACTTTAAGTATTGCATAAAGATAAAAATAAACAAAAAATGCGATTATGATTGCAAATTACAAATTCTGAATAAAAAAGCAATTTTAACAGAATGAAAATGTGTAGGTACCGAATCGGTCGATCTATTTCCAAAATCGGTCTATTTCCAAAATCTTTCCAAAGATTTCATAAATAAGTATTTTCCCAAAATATTGCTATTTTGATTTCTAATGTTGCAAATACAAAATGTAAATGTTGCCGTGTGATGCCGGCTTAGAATAGCATCACCCCATTTCTTTCCCATGTGAGTTGTAAGAGGCAACTGAGGGACTTGAGTATTGTATTGCAATTTTAGGCGATGGACTGACAACCTATCACTATGGCGATACACAACTTTCCGAATGACCCTCAAATATATGTCAGACGTGGCGTAAATGTCCGTTTTTGCGGCTGTTTACGCTCTGCCTACCCCGCAAGGGATAATAGGCGTGATGCGTGATATATGTATGTATGTACAAAATGTAAAAATTGGAGGTGCTCAGTAGCTCAGCTTTTAGGGAACTTTCAAAGCATTTTCATCTCATCTATTAAATATAATATAGATATGTGTGATCTAAACAGTAAACCAAACACATATTTAAGCTTACATTGCTGGTTATCACCAGTTTATTGAAATGATGATTTCCATGAAATAAACTGGCAATGTATACTGTCCTGTTCTGTACAACTGTCCCAATGGCGTAGCAGATAGTACCCCTGCCTTCTACACTGAAGGTCGTGGTTTTGGTCCCCACTAGACACAAATATTTGTAATGTAAATTTTTCTGATATTTGTGTTTAGTCTGGGTGTTTTCTATGTACGATATGTATTTATTTACAAAAAAAAGTATGTAAGTAATAATATCAGCTATGTAGTTCCCATAGTACAAGCTATACTTAGTTTGGGGCTAGATGGCGCTGTGTGAAAGGTCGAAGATATTTATTTATTATAATAGTATTATTTATTTATTCTTCATCGCCTAGACTCTAGAATGTTTATGAATTAATACATCATTATAATTTTCTAGTGTTAACAGATTTTTAACCGCCTACGTCACTAGCTAGAATGAAACTGTTATATCTTCAATAGGTATACTCGAATACGTAACTGTATAAAAGCAGCCGTAAATACAGGAAAAATTTACACCACGATCTCGCTTTTTCCATTTCGGCGGAACTAAAAGAACACATGAGTACGTTGCGCGGCTGTGCAAGATTTTGGCGGTTCCATTATCCCTCACCCACACAAGTATACAGCAATTAGTTACAGACAACACTGTGGGATTGTGTGGCCACTACGTTTAGGATTGCTTCAGGTATCCCACAGTCTCAAGGTTCTTTCTTCAACAACACGATGATTATGGCGTCTGACTTTTAAATCCCCCACAAGGTAGATAGTGAACAACATCCGCAGCAAGGACTGACAAATTAACTTATAAAATAATAATCAAGTGATTCAGCCTGCAATGTTTTAAACAATGGGGCTATAATCTCACCAGATTAAAAAAATTTATACCGTGTGATGCTGGCTTTAAATAGCATCACCTCGATACAACCCGTGAGAGTCGTAAAAAACTACTAAGGGATAAATTTATCCAAGGTATGGGCAGCAGCGTTCCATGTGAAAGCAATATCTTGTACTGCGCTCGCCAATCAAAGCGTGGTGAGTAAAGAAATACCCTTCAATGGGGGGAGGCTCATGGCCTGTTGTGGCTGTTAATGTAATTTATGGAATAAATTTAAAAACGGTGATAAACTGATTAAAAAAGTTATACATTGGGCGCCACGTGACATTAGAACCTGGAACCTCAAGCTAGGCTATAGAGCCAGTTCCATGTTCGCAGTTTGTGTGGCCCAACGTTCCTAAGTCCCGAGAGATACGTGCCGTGTTTGTTGTCAATCTTTCCCTCAATATCGTACAAATGACAGACTTTCACGCAGAAAAACACTAATACAGTTTGCTTGTGTCAAAGAATAGATACCTACTTCATATAGCTTGTGGTAATTAATGAACCACCGAACAAACGATTTCATCATCATCATCAGCCTATTGCAGTCCACTGCTGGACGTAGGCCTCCCCCAGGGTACACCATAGGGAACGATCTCCCGTTGAATTGTGTTATATCCATAGGGGATTTTGCCCAATACTCACCACATTGGGCAGGCGGGTAGGTGACCGCAGTGTGTGGTCCTGGACTATGTTGGCAAAAACCGTTTTCGGAAGCGAATGAGCGCTTCTTACAATACCCACGGGCGGACTGGGGTGGTGCTAATCTACTCTGCCGATCTGCTATTTGTACTTTAATATCCTTTAGCCAGTTTCTGCAAGTTGTGCCTAAACACGTTTCTCTAGTTTTTTCATCATCTAGATTAAGATAAATGCCTCCGTGGTGTGGCCTATAAGTTTGCGTTTGGTCAAAAGCCCTTACGGCCTATGACAAAACGTGTAATTCAGTTACGGAATACTCGACAGACTCAAACTTTTGCACTATTCGCAACACAATTAAACGTAGGTGGAATCCAAACCATACTTCAGCATGGCGGATCACTCCCTTGTCGTCCATCGCTGCGTTGTATGAACGCACCGTAAACGTGCCGCAGTGGCGGACGACAAATGGGAATCACTTCTTGTAAACAAAATATCTAATCCTAACTTAAACTCAATATAGCAACCACCTCCATGAATTAACTACCTATGTTGAAGTGATAACTTTACTAACAATGCATCTGAAGTTATGAACATTTTCAAGGTTGACCATAACAATGGCGGTTCACCCCCTTGTCGTCCGTAGCTGTTTATTTTTAACGCACCGTAGTGACCGTAACGCATGCGTCTGTCAGACGTAAGGAAATTGTGTACTCCGATCTTATTCCCATACAAATACGGCAACGGTGCGTTAACGGATGCATGGAACCACCAAAACAAGAAAAGAGTGACACCTAAATTATAGCAAATAATGACCTAAATCAGAATAACAAATATAGTCATCAAATATTTTTGAAATAACAAACTCACCATAATAACTAGCCGGAAGTGTATTCGTGTGTGATGTGTGTGACTAAGCTCAACAATTAACCGGTTGCATGTGGATCTAGAGCTAAGTCAAAGATATGGCTCGAACGTGTGCTGCTAGAAAACTTCGACAACTTACTACAGATACAGATAAATAAATAACCTTCCAACCTTTGCTGGGTAGGCGAAGCGCCTACGGTCGTCTTTTTTTCTTTTTGGACACCGAGCCGAACAACGACCCGATTAACCCTGTCTACGGTCGTAAAAACGGTCGTAGTTATATATGGTAAAGTAGTTGTCAACCTATTACATACTCGAGTCCGTGGTTATTTTTTAAGACATCTGCGAGATGAAAAATATGTATACTATAAGCCGACTTCACACCACAATATAACCTACTAAAATACAAGCTAGAAGTGGGTTGGCGTGCGACTAAGCTGACTGAATAACCGGTTGCATCCGGATATCCTGGCTAAGTCGGAGATATGGCTGGAACGTGCGCTGGGAGGGAACTTCGGTTACTTACTACTATCGAGTACATACTAGCAGAAACTACGATAAACTAGCTGCTTTGAAAATATAGCTTAAAATTTTAAAAAGACAATACATTACATTAACAGCCACACCAGTCTACTGCTGGACATGGGCTTCCCTTATTGGGGAGTATTGCCGTACTCACCACGCTTGGCAGACGGATTAGCGAGCGCAGTGCAAGATGTTGCATTTACGAGGAACGCTGCTGCCCATTCCCTTGAATTTATCTCTTAGTCGCTTATACGATATGAGTGATGTTGGGGTGATGCATTTTAAGCCAGCTTTACACGGCAAGAACAATTAATATAACCGAAAATATTTTCCAGTTTTAGTGAAGAGTGCTTCAGCTGGCTTAACTTTTTAGTAAGCTTTATAAAATATCCAAAACATTGTTTGATGATTTTAAATAAATAATATTATGAAAATATTTTAGTGACAACTGGACGTTATTGAAAACAGAAATACAATTAAAAAAACATTGTTGGCGTCATGAAAATATCACGGAACGAAATTAGCTATTCACCACTACACAGAAATTGAAAATATTGTTCTTAAACGCATCATAACAGTTTTCCGGATACGCTTAACATACATACATATATCACACATATATCCCTTGTGGGGTAGGCTGAGCGTAAATTGTCGTAAATAACAAACATTTACGCCGCGCCTGACAAATAGTTGGGGGTCATATAGAAAAATTGTGTATCACCATAGTGACAGATTATTTGCCGATCGCCTAAAATTGCATTACACTTGTAACTCCTTAGTCGCCTCTTACAACACCTACAAGAAATTAATGAGGTGATGCTATTCTAAGTCGGCATCAGACGGCATACGTTTAATAACTCGCAGATTTAATCCTGTATGCGGTAGAGAATTTTACAAGTTTTCTAAAATATCACTCTTACAGCAGACCTGCACTGCTTGCAGACATGTCGCTGAGCCATGTCATTTTTATATATTACGTATAGATCCTTTTAAAAAGATCATACAAAATTATTGTTAACCCGCCGGCTAGTATAAAAACAGCCTTAAAGTGTACCATCTCTTTTCTCTCTACTTTTTCCGTAATATGCAATATTTTTAACTATTCAGGCGTCGAGATCAACGGATCTTTAAGCATTTTTCAGTTATAAACGTCGGAGCGTTGGAAGACTCGGTGTACCATACAAAGAAAAGAAACAGATAAATAGAATTTATTATTATTTAATTTTATTTAGTAGTTATTTTATTTGATCGATGGATGTAAAAGTCTGAAATACAGAAATTTTATTTTTATTTTATATTTATAATTTATCTACTACTGTTTTTTACTGTGACTGAAGTATTTTACCCCAACACTAAAGTATATACTGCAAGCACTGATAGATACATTGGAGTAGCTACATTAGTTAAAAAAAACTATTTAAACTTATTCTTTCCAAACTATCATGCAAAACACTTTTTAATACCATGGTCACCAGTAGAGGAATCACTAAGCATTTTCATTATTTTAACCTGACCTTATATTTAATTTCTACTAACCATATTATTTTGTGTGTAAAAAGTAAGTTATTAATAATTAAATTTATGAGTCTTTGCCTATCGCCTTCGTATTTCACTTAAGTTATAACTTATGTTTCTTCAGAGTAGTGTACAAATCTCATTCTAACACATTTTTGAAGGATAGACCCTTAATTATGTTTCCTTAGCGGGTTGATTTTATCAAGGGAAACTGACAACAAGTTACAATCAGTGTACGTAATGAAAACATTTCTAATACACCTATGACATGTTTGATGTTGAGTTGTCAATTACTGTCCGGTTTAGTTCAGATTTAAACAAATACTTATTTGTTTAATTTAGCGTTGCTATGCTGGGGAATCAGTTAGGTATTAATGACGGTCTATGAATGCGGCGCGGTGCTCGATCGCACGCGTCGCTCTGGGCGTGTGTTGTCCCTTTCTCACTCGCAGGGCGAGACTGGCGACGTGCGCGCAGACCGCCTGACGGCGCCGAGCGGTGGTTTCGGCGCCGCACTACCCAGTCACTCAAAACCGTTCGGACGAGAACGTATTGTTTTTTGTACGGATTTCCCGCCACGCGTTTTGTGATGCCGCGTGTAATGGACGATTCAATTTGAGATCGCGCGTGTTGATGCATCGTATTATTGCGGTTCTCCTGGGTTATACTAGAATACCAGGCTTAGTGATTGTTGGATGTCTCGACGTCTTCCACGTGAGCGTCGCGTTGAATAGGCATCAAGTGGCCATATCGGCTCGCGTTTTGTACGGCCCTAATTCGTGTTGGGTCACGCGTAATGACTAATATCAAAGTGAAATACGAACAGAAGCTGTGAGTGGTTTGAAGTGAATAACGCGCCAAGGCTGTAGTGGAATGCTGGGTGTCGATATCTTTTCCACCCAGCCCTGTAAGTACCCACGGAATTCCTATTTGATCCATTCCCTGAACTTCCTTTCTCCGTTGGGTATTTTATGCATTTGGACCGGCGTTAACTGTAAGTGATAAATCTAGTTGTTTTAGTATAAAACTGTTTATGGTGTGTTCCCTTTAGTCATATTTGTTGTACCATATCATTGTGACTCCTTAGTACGAATTGCGGAATTCGTGGGGTGATATCATTTGGAGGTACTTACTTATAATCTAGTGCTAATACGTGTGACGTAACGCCAGATCGGCAGACGGTATTTACTACCGACTTGAGTTATGTAAAGGTTGGAACACATCATTTGCCAATTTCACTCAACTTAGTTAATTAGGTTAAATAGATTTAGGTTCACGTTTAATTCATAGTATGCGCTGCTATATTGTGCAGCGTATGTTATTTAGCGCTGCGTAACGCAGCCATTGTCTGCCTCCAGTTGAACTCCTGGTATTTTGCTAGAAATTTATCTGTGTAAATCGCTTCCACTGCGGGAGTTTGGCTTGGAATTAGACAATTTTTGGTAGCAGAGCGTGGTTCAGAAAACCACTAGATTTAAGATTATTTTAGTATAAGATTTTTAATCTACCTACATAAAAAAAAATATATTTATTGTGATTGTAGTGTGTGCCCTGTGTAGAATATCCTATCGGTAGGATCAGGGCCAATCAATTAGTGAATTGCTTGTTATTATCGTTGTGTTTACCCTGTGCGGATATCCTAACGGTAGGATCAGGGCCGATTGTCTATTATTTTTTTTTTATTGTAAGGTTCGGTGTTACTTTGAGTTGGTACCATGGCTCCCACAATTACACAGCTCCAGGCAAAAATTAGAACGCACCTAATGTGGTTCGCGACTAAGCAGGCGATGGTCGGTCGCGGGGACCGAGAGGATGCACTCATCGCTTGTGCGCAACGGATTGACGAACGGGTCGCGGAGGTGTTGGATTGCCTCACTGGATGCGAGGAGTTATTTGATGGGACGCCTGATGAGGAGGTCAAACTTACGGTCCGGGCGAATGTGACCCAGTGCCTGGAGATAGGGCAGGAGATCCAGCAGGCGGCTGCTGTGATCACCAGGCGTAGAGCTGGGGAGCCGGACCCACCCCATGGTCCGCGGGGACCGGGGGTGCAAGTGCCCCTGCCGGCTGTGGCGATTCCGGTCTTCCACGGGGACTACACGGATTGGACCCGATTCCAGGATCTGTTTGACAGTGTGATTCATAACCGCACTGACTTGCAGCCGGCATATAAAATGGCACAATTGATGGCCAAGCTGCAAGGTGAGCCCCATGAGCTGGTAAAGCATCTACCAGTCGATGATGCAAGTTACGAGACGGCTCGCGGTTTGCTGATCGAGAGATACAGCAACAAACGTCTCATGATTGACCAACTCCTGGAACAGTGGCTCACCGTGCCGACCATCACACGAGGGACGGACCTCAGGGCCAAGGTCCTCAACCCTGTCTGCGTTGCAGTGAACGCTCTTGAGAGACAGGGGATGCCGGTGTCAGGCTATGATTATATCCTGGTCCACACGTTGTTGCGCCGCCTGCCGAGCGACATGGCCGCTCGTTTTGAACAGTCGCACGGAGGTAAGACATCTGATTACCTCCCGACCTTCGAGGAGCTCAAGTCCTTCCTCGAGGCCGAGTGCAGGCGGGTAGATGCCCAATTTGGAGAGTCGCCTCACGCGGAGTCTGCGGCCGCTCGCCGCCCGGAACGGCCGGGTGCACAGGCGCGAGACGGTAAGAGTAGGCCACCCAGGCGATACAATGTCGCTAATTTGGAATCGAGGTGTGCCTACTGCAGAGAGGCGGGGCATCAGGTGACTGCGTGTGAGGAGTTCGCTGCACAGCGGGTGCAGAAACGTCGTGGTGTGGTGCAGCAACGGCGTTGGTGCTTTAGGTGTATGGGGCCGCATCAGGTGCGAGAGTGCCCATCAAGCACCAACTGCAGGTACTGCCAGGGTGCCCACCATCAGCTCCTATGCATGAACCGCAGCGGAGATTACGGAGGGAGAGCTGACGCGGGTCAGCGGACGGAGTCTGCCCTACCTAGACGGGAGCAACGCTCCCCACCCCCTCCAAGGAGGAGTCCTCTTCCACCAGGGTTTCAGGGACGAGGCCAGGGACATCAGCAGGTGATGCCCCCTTCACCACGCGCGAGACAGTCACCACCTCGGCAGCAGGTGCCGGGACAGGGTAGGTGGTCACAGGTCCAAGGTCAGGGGCACCCATCACAGATACGTGATGCTACGGGCGGGTGCCAATACCAGGGCCAGTACATGCAGTACTCGGCGGGACTGAACAACATGGTGAGGTCTCATGACCCACGCATGCCTCTCCCCTTGGCTGAGCACCCGCGGCTACAGGCGCATCCACGGTACGCGCGCCTGCCGCAGGGTTACTATAGGCTGCCAGCCATGGCGTACAGGACCAGAGGTCCCTATCAGCAGGAGTGGGACCCACTCGAAGGTGTACGGAGAGAGGGGACCCCCCCGCAGGACGCGGACACTCCGCGCTTAGGTTCCTGCTAGGTAATCGCCGCCTACACGCCAGCTTCGGCCCCCCGGCCAATTACGGTATTGTTGCCTACGGCAATGATTTGGGTATGGTGATACGGTGGCCGCAGCATACAGGTAAGAGCCTTGTTAGATACAGGGGCTCAGGGTTGTATTGTATCTAGTAAGCTGGTGAGTAGGCTACGCTTAAATATAAGGCCCACAACGGATGGGGCTGTAGGTATTGGAGGTGTAGATGTGCCTGACGTTCGGGGTCAGGTGAACTTCGAGTTCACATTAGGTAATACAGGTACAGGGGTCAGCTATCATGCCTCAGCAGTGGTGCTGGATGATGTGGTAGGGAAACTTCCTCAGGTTCGGTTACCGTCAACGGTACGAGGGTTAACCACAGGCTTAGAGTTAGCTGATCCTGAATTTGATACTCCTGGTACGGTGGACGTTCTCCTCGGGTCAGACGTCCTCGGGAGATTCTGGTGTGGCAGAAAACGGGTACTTCAGCAAACTGGTTTAGTGGCCGTTGATACCACAGGGGGGTATGTTATTTTTGGCCCAGTTTGGAGACCTCAGGACCTACCAGAGGGCGATACGGTTCTCTATGGTAGTGTGTTGTCGGAGGTGCTGCAGAGGTTTTGGGAGTCTGAGGAGCCACCCACAGCGGATAGACGGAAGCCAGAGGATGACGAGTGCGAGCTGTTCTATCAGTACAACACTGCACGAAGTTCGTCAGGTAGGTTTGTTACCAGGCTGCCATTTCTCCCAAACCGCCCCTCCTTAGGTAGTTCGCGACAGATCGCGGAACGGAGACTACTGGCTATGGAGAGAAAGATGAAGCGAGATGCAGCACTTCGGCAGAAGTATATCGAATTCATGAGGGAGTACCTACAGTTAGGCCACATGTCGGTGTCCAGCATAGATTGGAGGTGTGTCGAGCATTACTATATACCACACCTGGCTGTTTTGAAGTCACCGGAGGCGAAGATACGGGTAGTGTTTGACGGTTCTGCTCCTACATCGAATGGTGTGTCTGTGAACCAGTGTCTGCACGCGGGTCCCAAGTTGAACCGGGACATTGTGGACATCCTCACAGATTTTCGGTTGCACCAAGTAGCGTTCGTCGCAGACGTCAAAATGATGTTTCGCCAAACAATTATACACCCGGATGACCGTCGGTACCAGCTGATTTTGTGGCGTGAGAGCCCTGACGAGCCGATGGTCACTTATGAGCTTAACACGGTAACGTATGGTCTGAAGCCAAGTCCGTTTTTGGCAGTACGCACGCTGCGAGAGTACACAGGAAAGGGTAAGATTCCCTCGAGCCGCAGCAGTACTGGATCGCGACGTCTACGTGGATGACATCTGCACGGGTGCAGATAGCGTGCAACAAGCACTGCTACTACGAGACGAGCTGATCGCGATCATGGAATCAGGAGGTTATGAGTTGCGGAAATGGCTGTCCAGCTGTCCAGAGCTCCTGGCCGGGTTGCCAGGTGAGTTCCAGCAGGACCCGCACCTTTTCGAGAACCCGGACAATCCAAATACGTTGAGCATCCTAGGGGTGCAATATAGGCCAACGCATGATGTCTTTACGTATCAGATCGAGCCAGACCTTTTGCAGAAGACTTGGACGAAGCGTTCGGTATTATCGACGATCGCCAGAACTTTCGATCCTAACGGGTGGATCGCACCGGTGACGTTCATGGCGAAGTGCTTCTTGCAAAGGTTGTGGATAGCAAACTTGGGTTGGGACGACCAGCTCTCCGGAGAGCTGTTGAATGATTGGACCAAGTTTGTGACCACCTTACCAGGGATCGTACGCATCGCCACACCTCGCAAGTTGCTCCCATCGGTGGGATGTAAGGCTACCCTACATGGGTTTTGTGATGCCTCGGAGCGAGGGTACGCGGCAGCTGTCTATTTGCGGACAGTCAGTTCAACGGGAACTGTAGACGTGCGTCTAGTTATGGCCAAGAGTAAGGTGGCTCCGGTTAGGACAAGATGGACCATTCCAAAGTTGGAATTGGCGGGAGCAGCGCTTCTCACGCGCTTGCTACATCATGTCGCTAGTAATCTACGCGGTACCATCACTTTGGATGAAACGGTGTACGCATGGACCGACAGTAGGATAGTTCTGTGCTGGTTACAGACGTCGGTACATACTCTTGAGGTTTTCGTGGCAAATCGGGTGTCACAGATTAAAGGATCGGAAACTCCGTTGGTATGGAGACACGTACCGGGAGAACAGAACCCAGCGGACTGCGCCTCACGGGGATGTAGGGCCCCTGATTTGGTAGGTCACTCACTGTGGTGGGGACCTCAGTGGCTGACTGAGTCACCTGAGAGATGGCCATACAATGAGTGCGGGTCGCCGCTTGGGCCACCTGATCGAGGTTTGCGAGTGAATGTAGGGCAGATCGTACCTAAGCCTAGTGCGGCTTTCTTGCTGGAACGATACAGCTCCCTCGACAAACTTCTAGGGGTGACAGGTTGGATCAAACGGTTCGTGAACAACTGTAGAAAACCTCAAGCAGAACGGAACTTGGCACCTGTCCTCTCGCCTGCGGAGCGGAATGCGGCTCTAAGTTTATTGGTTAGGGTCGTCCAGGCGGAACATTTTGAGGAAGAGGCCAGGCTGCTCAGGGATGGCCGTGGAAAGCTGAAGGGAGGTCTTGTGCGCCTCAACCCGTTCGTGGACGAGCATGGAATGCTCCGGGTTGGAGGTAGACTTCGGAACGCTAACCTGCCCTTTTCAGCACGGCATCCGCTGTTACTCCCAAAGAAGGGACCTTTGGTAGAACTTATAGTTAGGGATCGTCACCAGAAAAACTCGCATGCGGGCTGCAATGCACTTTTGGCTATTCTGCAGCGCGAGTTTTGGATCTTGTCTGGACGACGTACGGTACGGAGCATTGTGTTTCGGTGCTTGCCTTGCTATCGGTTGAAGGCAGCCACAATGCAACCTCAGATGGGAGACCTCCCACCGGACCGGGTGACGGAAGCCTGGACGTTTGCGGGTGTGGGAACGGACTTTGCGGGGCCTTTTATGGTAAAGGCATCACGCCTTCGCAACGCGAAGTCAATCAAGGCGTATTTGTGCGTGTTTGTGTGCCTAGCAACCAAGGCCGTCCACTTGGAACTCGTGGCCGACCTCACTACGGAGGCTTTCTTAGCAGCTTTAGATAGATTTGTGTCGCGAAGAGGGCGACCAGCGCTGATCAGGTCGGACTGTGGTACCAACTTTAAGGGCGCTGATCGATGTATGAAAGAAATTATAACGTTTTTATCGGAAAACGAGGAAGCTATCGGCACGAGCCTCTCCCGTCAGGGCATTAACTGGGTGTTCGATCCACCAGGATGCCCCCACTGGGGTGGTATATTTGAAGCGGTTGTAAAGTCCGCTAAGACGCATTTGATGCGCGTTATAGGTTTAACGATATTAACCTTTGAGGAGCTAGCGACCGTGTTTTGTAAAATTGAGGCCGTTCTCAATTCACGTCCTTTGTGTCCGCTTAGCTCAGATCCGAATGATCTGGAGGCCCTGACACCAGGGCATTTCTTAATTGGCCGACCACTTAACGCCTTGCCAGAGTACCCCTACACAGAGGTCAGTAGCAATCGTTTGACGCGTTATGAGTTGCTGCAGCAAATGTCTCAGAATTTTTGGAAGCGATGGTCGCTTGAGTATTTGCACATTCTGCAGCAACGCCTTAAGTGGACGGACAGAACTGAACCCCCTCGCATCGGAGATCTCGTTCTGGTTAAGGATGCCAACCTGCCGCCACTGCGATGGCGCAGAGGGCGCATTCTCAACTTGTTCCCAGGTAGTGATGGCACTCCTCGAGTCGCGACAGTTCAGGTAGGGGATTCAGTTCTTAAGCGAGCAATAGCAACGCTATCTCGTCTCCCCAGTAGTGAATAGGCCTAAGGGATTCGGCCTAGGGCGGGTGAATGTTTAATTTAGCGTTGCTATGCTGGGGAATCAGTTAGGTATTAATGACGGTCTATGAATGCGGCGCGGTGCTCGATCGCACGCGTCGCTCTGGGCGTGTGTTGTCCCTTTCTCACTCGCAGGGCGAGACTGGCGACGTGCGCGCAGACCGCCTGACGGCGCCGAGCGGTGGTTTCGGCGCCGCACTACCCAGTCACTCAAAACCGTTCGGACGAGAACGTATTGTTTTTTGTACGGATTTCCCGCCACGCGTTTTGTGATGCCGCGTGTAATGGACGATTCAATTTGAGATCGCGCGTGTTGATGCATCGTATTATTGCGGTTCTCCTGGGTTATACTAGAATACCAGGCTTAGTGATTGTTGGATGTCTCGACGTCTTCCACGTGAGCGTCGCGTTGAATAGGCATCAAGTGGCCATATCGGCTCGCGTTTTGTACGGCCCTAATTCGTGTTGGGTCACGCGTAATGACTAATATCAAAGTGAAATACGAACAGAAGCTGTGAGTGGTTTGAAGTGAATAACGCGCCAAGGCTGTAGTGGAATGCTGGGTGTCGATATCTTTTCCACCCAGCCCTGTAAGTACCCACGGAATTCCTATTTGATCCATTCCCTGAACTTCCTTTCTCCGTTGGGTATTTTATGCATTTGGACCGGCGTTAACTGTAAGTGATAAATCTAGTTGTTTTAGTATAAAACTGTTTATGGTGTGTTCCCTTTAGTCATATTTGTTGTACCATATCATTGTGACTCCTTAGTACGAATTGCGGAATTCGTGGGGTGATATCATTTGGAGGTACTTACTTATAATCTAGTGCTAATACGTGTGACGTAACGCCAGATCGGCAGACGGTATTTACTACCGACTTGAGTTATGTAAAGGTTGGAACACATCATTTGCCAATTTCACTCAACTTAGTTAATTAGGTTAAATAGATTTAGGTTCACGTTTAATTCATAGTATGCGCTGCTATATTGTGCAGCGTATGTTATTTAGCGCTGCGTAACGCAGCCATTGTCTGCCTCCAGTTGAACTCCTGGTATTTTGCTCGAAATTTATCTGTGTAAATCGCTTCCACTGCGGGAGTTTGGCTTGGAATTAGACATATTTATTTTGGGTAACTAGTAAAGTAATATTATGAAAGCTTCTTAAATTCTGCGACAGTATTTTGTCTTAATTTAGAATATTGACAACTTCAACAAATAAACATTCTATTGCGAAAAGTTCAGGTTCATCGATTTGCTAAAACCGTCTCCGGGCAAAAAGCCTGTTATTTAAAGAGCCCTGACTGTTTGACTGAATAAAGGAATTTTGCCATTTTGACAGTCATTTAATTGTGTGGTTGCAAAATTTCTTTATTTTCATAAGAATCCTGAATCCTAGTTGGTCTTAACAATCGGGCAGACAGAAATTATCATAAAAAGTAAGTAACCTTCTTAATGTCTGAATTTCAAATATGTGGGTACCGCCACAGAATTTTCTGTAATTACTTGGAATTTTCTGAGCGCACTTGCGTCCGTTAAGTTGAACTCCGTACTACTCAAGTTTTTGTTCTATTATGTAAAAATATTTTATTTTGTAAAATAAATAAAAATATTGTAGTCTGTTCCAAAACCAAACCAAAACTTCTTTCTTTTTCATATGGGACACCAAGTCGTCCAACGACACGAACCAAAACGAAAAAGGTATATAATATATAAGTCAACAACACAATCTTCCGAATGACCTGCAAACATTTGTCAGACGTGGTGTAAATGCCCGTTTTTTGCAGCTGTTTACGCTCTGCCTACCCTGCAAGGGATTATAGGCGTGATATGTGTATGTATGTATGTATGTCAATAATTTTACTCGGTTACCACCTCTCTAAATGCGTAAATCTAAATAGTCGAAATCAATTATTTTTCTTTTGTCTGTTATAATATGTAATTTTCTATAAAATAATTTGTTTATATTTATAACATAAAAAACTGATATTTACGTAAGTAAAAGTTTTAAATTAAAAACTGGATTACCGAGGAACATTTTGATTAAACTACACTGTTTATTATCTAGACGTGTGAATGAAGTGACAATGTAAAAGAGTAGTCATGAAAATAATAGAAGTAACATAACGACCCGGCGTCCCACACGAAAATAAAAACGTTAAAATTACTAAATATTTATTCACTTTTTTAATAAAAACTGGATGAATACATATTCTTAACACAGATTTCAAAAACTGTAACAAGAAATCCCAGGGATCTCGAATAGGAATGAGCACAAGATTCCGTTCTAAATCGCAACAATGAGAATTCCAATCGAGAAGACGTGAAAGAAACCAAGAATCCTTCCTCGTAGCGAACATTAGCCGGGAAGAGTTAATCTCAGACACAGACGTAGGAAAAGAGGAACTAACTAAAACGACGGTATTTCAGCGCCGTGCCAGTAAAATGTTTTTTAAAATTTGATCAGAACTTTTTACAGCTTGCTTACACAAAAAAAATATTTGTAAATAAAAATTGTTCAAAAATATAATAACTTTTGTTTAACTGCTTCTCTTAATAAATACTGATCAATCATGTATGTATGTAAATAAGGTAAAACCTCATTTGTCTTTAGTTTTATTTTTCTTTATAGTTTGTGGTGTTTTTGCACAATGAAGTTTTTTGTCAACTTCATTGTGAAAAGTTGAACTGTCATAAAATGTTAGTAAGTGTTTGTAAAATGTAAAAAGGTGATGAAATTGGAGAAAAAACCAAAGGTAATGGAAATTTACGTTTTTGTTGTATTTTTTAACTATTGTTTTCTTTAACCTTGACTCTGGCAGAATCATCGTCTGAAGGCGATGGAAGCCAAATAATATAAAAAAAAAAAAAAAAAAAGGTGATGAAAATAGCATTAAATCTAGTTTCTCTTATTTAGAGCAACTTTTGAGTTTCATTACCTACAAAATAATATAGAAACCCCAAATAACATTATAAAACTAGATTTCTACAGCTATAGCAAAATGGATAAACTGAAATTCGAGTTTGTAGTAAAGGCTGCAGATGACCCGAAATCAAACATAATCTGTATGACATCTATCAGCGATATAAAAAACCAAAAATACATACTCCCGGATGCAGTTCAGCCGACTAGATTTCATGAACAAATTACGGGAACAGAAATTTATAAAAAAGTTAAACAGACATTACAAAGAAGACATGAAAAAAGACAAGTTTGGATTACACTAACACCAAAAATACGTAAAGATTACAGTACAGATTGGATGAAGATGAAAATATACAATTTAGAGGTTATCTACTAGAACAGATTTTTCCTGACCCACAAGGTGAAGCAATGATACTCGGAAAAAAAACTGAAACACAAAAAGATAATACAGGGTGTCCAAAAATTAACTTACGGCACTTGTCAGAGAAATTTGTCGTAGATAAATTCAGCAAGAAAATCACCAATGTATTTCATTGGATGTCGGTTTTTGAAGAGGAATGTGTCCGCATGGGAATACAAGAAGATTTACAAAAAATTGAGACTTTGAAACTATTTCTAGAAGACGGAGCTCTTGATTGGTATAGGTCTATGCTTATAAGACATACAGTGAACTCGGAATGGTCAATATGGAAGAAAAGTTTCTGTGAAACCTACGCAGACAAAGGGTGGTCACCAGTGAGATATGCGATCACATATAAATATAGACAGGGCTCACTAATAGATTATGCACTAAAGAAACAAAGACTTTTATTGGAGCTAAATAAATCCATGGACACGCACACTCTAATTGATTTAATCGCTACGGGGCTACCAAATTTTATAGCAGATAGAATTGATCGAGAAGATTTAAAGGAACCTGAAGATTTATTCAACAAAATCAGAGGCTTGGAGCACTTAGTCACTAAGAAGGTTTTTGAGCAGGATACTAAAAAAACAGAAAGTTTTGAAAATAAATTAAAAGAGAAGAATCCAAACTACTTACCATGCAAAACCTGCGAGAGAGAAAACAGGGGAGTCCGTTATCATCCCGAAGCTGCATGCTGGTTCAAGAATAAAAACTATGAAAAACCAAAAAGAGAGCAAATAAGAAATGTCAACAACTCTGTACTAGAGGTAGAACTTAACGGCTTAGATCCAAAAAACTAAATATTCCACCATTGATCAAAATAAAAATATTATTAAATGACACTTTGGAAGTTTCTGCCGTATATGATTCAGGTTCAAATGTATCCATAATAAATTCAAGGCTATTGTCTTTTAAAGAAGGTGGAATAAATATTGATAATAATACGGCAGACTTAAAAACGATTAATGGTGTGAAAAAAAGTAAAGGAATAGTGACTTTAAAAATGAAAATATTTGATATTGAAAAAAATGTTAGTGTCTTTGTGATAGACAATGAGAGCTATGAAAATGATTTTTTAATAGGATTAGATTTGATAAAAGAATTTAGACTAGTCCAAAATGAAGAATTGGTGATAAAGCAAATAAAGCAGAAAATTGAGAATAATACTAAAATAATAAACTTAAACACTAATAATCAAGATATTCCCGGTTTAACGGGTGTGAAAAATATTGATAGTCTAAATACAGAAAATGATAAAGAAGAGAGAAATAATTACGAAATTAACTTTAATGAGCACATTGATACAGAGGTTTTTAATATTTCAATAAATCATCAAGACCCTCAAAAGCAGACTAAAATAAATGAACTGATTGATAAATATAAATCAATTTTTGCAAAGGATAAATATGACGTTGGTACCGTAACTGATTATGAAGCACGTATTGATTTACTTATAGATAAATACTGCAGTAAAAGACCGTATAGGTGTACTATAGAAGATAAAAAAGAAATAGAAATGCAGATTTCAAAATTATTAGAAAGAAACTTGATCGAGGAGTCTTATAGTCCATTTGCAGCCCCGGTAACATTGGCTTTTAAAAGAGAAGAAGGAAGAAAATCAAGATTGTGTATTGATTTTCGTGACCTTAATAAGATTGTGGTGCCTCAATCATCGCCGTTCCCACTAATTGAGGATTTAATGGTAAAAACCAGAAATTGTAAGTACTTTTCAACCCTAGACATAAACTCTGCTTTTTTGTCCATTCCATTGAAAATTGAAGATAGGAAAAAAACTGCTTTTGTTACCCAAGAAGGCCATTATCAATGGACATGTTTACCATTCGGTTTAAAGACTTCCCCGGCAATATTTCAAAGAATTTTAAGTAGCATTATTAGGAAACATAAATTATCAGAATTTACTGTTAATTTCATGGATGATATATTAATATTTTCCAAAACATTTAATGAACATATTCAGCATTTATCAATGTTATTAGAAGCAATTTTAAAAGAAGGTTTCAGATTGAAATTCTCCAAATGTAACTTTGCTCAAAATTCGGTAAAATATTTAGGACACATTATAGAAGACAACACTATCACTCCACTTAAAGATAATTTAAGAGCTATTAAGGATTTTCCTGTTCCGAAAACACAAAAGAATGTCAGGCAGTTTTTGGGTAAAATAAATGTTTACGGCAAATATGTGTCCAATATATCAATTATTTTAGATCCACTACATAATTTACTACGGAAGGGCCAGATATTTAATTGGACTGATGAATGTCAAGAGTCATTTGAAAAGATAAAAAACTTACTTTGCTCTAAACCTATTTTAACAATCTTCGACCCAGGTCTACCAATACACATTTATAGCGTTGCAAGTTTACAAGGAGTAGGTGCTATTTTGAAACAACTACAGGAGAACGGAGAAGAAAAACCTTGTGCGTATTTTTCAAAAAAACTAAATGAGACTCAAAAGAGAAAAAAGGCTGTCTATCTAGAATGCTTGGCGATTAAAGAAGCAGTAAAATATTGGCAGCACTGGCTGATAGGAAAAAGGTTCACGGTTTTTACAGACCACAAACCTCTGGAAAAAATGAATATTAAGGCAAGACCAGATGAAGAACTTGGTGACCTGACATATTATTTGTCACAGTTTAATTTTGAAGTCATTAATTCGCCAGGTAAATATAATTTAGAAGCAGACTGCTTAAGTAGAAATCCTGTATTAGAACCATACGAAAATCAAGAGGAAAATCTGAAAAGCGTAAATTTTATTAAATTAAATGATATCCAAGGTGCTCAAAAAACAAATGAAGATATAAAACAAAATAAGGATAAATTGAAGTTGAAGGATTCCATATACTATAAGCCGGTTGGTAAAAAGGAGAAAATTGTACTGTCTGAAGCATTTAGTAAAAAGCTTATAGAAAATGTCCACTACCATTATTGTCACATAGGAATACAACAGATGAGAAATAAAATTATGCCAATATACACCGCAAAAAATTTGACTTACAACATCAAAAAAATATGTGAAAATTGCGAGATATGCATAAAAAACAAATCCAGACAGAAGTGTAAAATTGGGGTGATGTCTCACTTGGGACCGGCTACATACCCTTTCGAAATAGTATCCATAGATACCATTGGTGGATTTGGGGGCTCACGATCAACAAAGACCTATTTACACTTGCTGGTTGATCACTTTACAAGATATGCTTACATTTTAACTTCAAAAACGCAAAGTTTAAGCGATTTTATTAAATTAGTTAAAAGGGTGATACAAATTGGAAAAATTGGCATGATTTTATCCGATCAGTATCCGGGCATAAATTCAAAAGATTTTAAAGCCTTTTTGGAAACGGAAAATATACCAATTATTTTCACAGCTGTAAATGCACCATTTTCAAATGGTTTAAATGAGCGGTTAAACCAAACGTTGGTCAATAAAATAAGATGTAGGATAAATGATAGTAAGAATAAACTGGCTTGGACAACCATTGCACATGAATGTACTGAAAAATATAATGAGACCGAACATACTGTGACCGGGTTTTCCCCAAAATATTTATTGGATGGATCAAATATCGATCACGTGCCAGATGAATTAAAAAAAGAAATAACATACAATAACTTAATGCAGGATAGGAAAATGGCTCTACAAAATACTTTGAAATCACATACCTATAATAAAAAACTATTTGATAAAAATAGAAAAGAATGTGAATTAGAAGTAGGGGATTCTGTTTATGTTGAAAATGGAAATCGTTTAAACAGGAAGAAGCTGGATGAATTGAAAATTGGCCCATACAAAATTTTGGAAAAAATATCAAAGACTATTTATAGGATAGATACAGGGCATAGAAAATGTGAGTCGAATCTGTTTCATATAACAAAAATTATTCCGATACCTAAATAAAAAATAGAACGTAGTAAATAAATTATATAAGAAGATAAAAATAAACGATAATATTAAGAAGAAAATATGTAAAAAATGGGATTTAAAATTTAGTAAACGTTGGGGGGGGGGAGATGTAAATAAGGTAAAACCTCATTTGTCTTTAGTTTTATTTTTCTTTATAGTTTGTGGTGTTTTTGCACAATGAAGTTTTTTGTCAACTTCATTGTGAAAAGTTGAACTGTCATAAAATGTTAGTAAGTGTTTGTAAAATGTAAAAAGGTGATGAAAATAGCATTAAATCTAGTTTCTCTTATTTAGAGCAACTTTTGAGTTTCATTACCTACAAAATAATATAGAAACCCCATATAACAGGTTAAAATTTTACTAGTGATCGATAGCAAAGGTAATGAAAAACAACTTTCCCCAAGGAACATAAATCATAATAGGAAATGGGAAACAGAAAGTGCATTTTGTACGGGAGGTTTATAATCTTGGGGAATAGTTGTACTTATCACCAGCCCGTACTAAGATTTCAGGATCGGTCACTAGTATTATTTCACCCTATGTACTTTCTGCATTGTTACTTACTAGAAGGGCTTCTACTTAAAATATAAGTTATGTTAGTGACGATGGCAATTGTCACAAAGTTCATAATATTTTCTTCTTTTGTCAATCGAGTATGCAGTAAAATTACTTTCACCAACGTAAGCTTTAATGAAAAACGCTCAAATTTCGCATTATTTAGCCGTTCTGGTCGCAATTCCAAATGGGTTTTACTGTGCCCGTGCAGACCACAACCAATACTGATAAATTTATTCTACTACAAATTTTTTTTTTTGTTTTTTTCAAGCGCGGGCAGGATTTGAACCTGCGACTTTCGCACTACTAGTGGCGACGCCTCTTCCATCTGGGCCACCGCAGCTCGTTCCTTGCCCGCCAATTTTGCAAGTATATTTTAATGCCAGTAACGCGTGGCACGACTCCATCTACCGGGTTAGTTTTGCAACTAATACCCGGCGACTAATTCTATCTTTACAGATTGAATGTAGTCTAAGCGATGAAAACCAGCGATAAATTGAATACCAAATTTTAAAACACTTCCCGTGTTAGGTATACAATTTTTGAAAACTTGCAAAATTTTCAAGCTCGGGTAGGATTTGAACCTGCGACTTTCGCATTACTAGTGGCGAAGCATCTTCAATACAAAAAGGTTAGGCGCGTTTTAAGATCGAATTTAATAATATTTTGCTATACAATCCCAGTCAATTTTTCAGCTTATAAAGAATACTGTAAAAATGAAATAAACATATTAAAATATTTTTTTTAAATTCAAAGTAATTTTTTCACAACTATAGCAACTCCAACTTAATGTTCTAGCTCTATGACAATCTCAGCTGGCTAGAGCGAAGGTATTATCAGCCAGCAAGAAGAGGAAAATAGCTTGCTAGCCTGGCATCTTACTTATGCTCGTTGTAGCTCTGAAATACTTCATCAATGCACTGAGTAATAATCGTTCAGTTCCTTTTTTGCGAGTTTTGCCGATGCTTTTGAAGTGGATCTAGTATCAGAAGTGAAAGAGATAGAATCCACTGCACCAATGGAACATTAAGCCAACACGGTTAGTGCCACTTTGCTCTAGTCCTGCTATGCATTGATTTAAATGGTGCAGCAATTCTCCATCTATCGAAGTCTCATGGAAATACACAGAAACACATACAAAGAATACAGAAAGCAGAGAAAGTAATATTTTTACGGACATTTACGATGTACGACAACCTTTGTTTTCATACGTTTTTGCCGTGTGATTCCGGCTTAGAATAGCATCACCCTATTTCTTAACCATGGGTGTCGTAAGAGGCGACTAAGGGATTTGAGAGTACTGTGTATTGCAATTTTAGGCGATGGGCTGACAACCTGTCACTATATTGATACACAGTTATCTGATTGACCCTCAAACTTTTGTCAGACGTGGTGTTAATATCCGTTGTACGGCCTTGAACGCTCTGCCTATCCCGTAAGAAATATATGCGTGATTTTATGTATGTTTTCATGTCCTGGGCGCGAGATTTGAAAGCCTTGTTCGCACAAAAGCGTACGTGTTTGTCATTGTATGACTGTGTGCATGCTCCAGAGCTCGTAGCAGGACGCGTAGCAGCTGCGTAGCAGCGGCGTAGTAGACTCCTGAAGAAAACGGCTATTACACTTACCTGCCATGCCTTCCGATTTGGTGCACATTGCTGGTTATCTTGAGTTTGTTTCAATGTCACTGGTCAAAAGAAATTTAGTTTCGTCTTCGACACGCAAAGAAGAAGAAAAATGTCGCCCATATAATAACCAGCAATGTATGCCGAATCCAGAAGCAGGGCAGGGTAAGTATAATTGGTATAGTTAGGTAAGTACTATAAGTTCAACGACAGGGTTCTAGTTGGTAGCAAAACACTCGTAGCTTCGCTGTGAATACTTACTTACATTGAGGTTCAAAAAAATAAAAATATACTCGATGATTTTCGCGAACGTACTCTACAAAGCTAGGATATCCAAATTTTGACAATATGCTAACAGTGTAAATTGATCTAACTAAGTTAGATCTTAGACTGCAAGTCATCAACTGAAATTGGACCAGCTTCTAACTTAATTACAGTTCTGGTTGGACGTCCAGCTGATACTATTATACCTGAATCAAGTTTCAGGAAGAGAAGTAGATCCAAT
Source organism: Tuta absoluta (assembly GCA_027580185.1). NCBI lineage: Eukaryota > Metazoa > Arthropoda > Insecta > Lepidoptera > Gelechiidae > Tuta > Tuta absoluta. Next base: position 9,362,983 of record JAQAHW010000009.1, read on the forward strand.
TATAGTAGATATCAAGTTTATTTTTAACTTTGAACCACTTCGAGTGCGCCGTTTTTAGTAGCAAGGTAAAAATAAACTATACAAGCTGTTACAAAAGAACCCAAAAATATTTATATTATTCTTTTTTACCTACACTTGATGAAAAACTCACATAATTAGTGTAGGTTAGTACACTTCACTTCCAACGAATTTCGATTAAGCATACATTGCTGGTTATCTTTAGTTTATTGAAAATATGACTTCCGTGAAATATCAAGCAATGTATATCAAATCTCGCTACTACTTACTTCAGTTGAACTTTAAATTTGTCAAAATAGTGCTGCGTTTTAACGATAAAATTTTTGTGTTATTTGATTTAAAATATTTATTTTCGTAATTTTTTAAATCGACTCTATTTTATGTTATTCTGAAACACGCGGTAATTATCGTAATATTAACTAGCATCGATAAGTCGGGACGCCATACTTGTGCCAGCTAAAACTGACTCTTAATAAATGATGCAGGAAAATAGCAAACACTCAATTTGGCTAGACTTCATTCTTACTACCGCCGTAAACAATCCCCAAATTAGTAAAAATCCTTGGAATTTGGCCGAATTCCTGATTTTAACACTTACTACGCGCGTTTAATAGGTGTAGTCGGCGTCAATTCTGTTTCAGTCGGCTTATTCTTTTTTTTTATTCATGATGGGTTTGCTATTCGTGTCCTTGTCCCACTACGTCGTATGTGTAGAGCTCGCGCCTTGGATTTCAGTGCACCCACACACAGATTGTCACATATCTGTGACATATCTTTCTGACTGGGCCGATGGCGTAGCGGATAGTACCCCTGCCTGCTACGCCGAGGGTCGTGGGTTCGATCCCCACAAGACACAAATATTTGTCAACTCACTTTCAGATATTTGTGTTTAGTCTGGGTGTTTCTATGTATAATATGTATTTATTTACAAAAAAAAGAAAGTATATATGTATTAATATCAGCTATCTAGTTCCCTTAGTACAAGCTTTGCTTAGTTTGGGGCTAGATGGTGCTGTGTGAATTGTGCAGGATATTTATTTATTTATTTATTTATATTACTTGTTTCGGTAGGATTCGAAGGTAATCTAATAGTGTAACAGAAAAATCAAGCTTAATTGATTACGAAAACGGTGATAAACAAAATCTACCTTTAATGAAGGAAGACGTCTTTATGAGACCTTGATTCTGTCGTGAAAGCGCTATTTTATTAAGTAATCAAAATTAACGATCATCGCGAGAACAGATAATAGTAGTTTATGCAACTGTCATATAATGGGGGTCATTAGAATGCGAGTGTCTGTTTATCACACGAGGCGTAGCCGAGTGTGATAATAGATTGACACGAGCATTCTAATGCCTAATTATATGCAGTTGCATACACTATTTTATCTACACTCTAAAAAATTAACTCAGTTGAACACTTTTCCAAATGTCCGCACCGGCCATATTGCAAGGCCCGATACATGGTCAAATTCAATACGAGAACGTAATATGGCTTGATATGAATTTTTGAAGATTCTTTACTAACAGTTGTTTAGATGTCGAGTCTCAACAGCAAATAACTAAACAACTGAACAACACTGAGCAACATCGGAATAACATCTGAACAACAACTAATCAACATCTGAATAAAAACTGAACAACATCTGAACAACATCTCAACAACAACAGAACAAAAACCTATTAAAACAACTGAACAACATCCGAAAAATTACCTTACAACAACAACTGTCAGGTGCGGCGGAAGATAGCGATTTGAGTATTGGAAAAAAAACTTCGTTTCATTTCTCAACTTTATCGTATTAAGAGTTTTCTCATTAAGTCATTACGCTTCTGTAATTTATAGTAAACCCTAGTTTTTATAGGCAGAATGCATAAAGTAGGTCATTATGCATCTGTTTTCGAATTCATAATTCGAACATTATGAGACGAGTGTAGATAAAGGTTTTTATTGACCTTTTATCTTGGCCGGGTTATCAGGTTAGAACAATAACCGGTTGGGTTTTATGATAGAGGATTGACCTTTTAAGAGAATGCATTTTTTATGTGCGTAATGTTTTGAAGTTAAAGTGAATACAAAACTAATAATTACATGAATATAATTCAGAATGATAAGGTAACGTAACAGAAATTTCGTTTATTAGGATAAAATGCAAGCGTCGAATGAAAAATCAAAATTCTTAATATTTTATGAAGAATTCTGAATAACAGTTAAAGTTCCAGTGCAGTCTCGCAATTACGAGAGTTTCAATGCAATACTATTATTTTTTGTAAATGTTGTTTACATGGGCTAGCTTCCTTATGATGTTCATAGTATAGAGACTTATCTCGTGTGCGAGAAAACTTCAAATGTGGATTTTATCAAAACAAGTTAAGAATATAGAATTTTGATGTAGGTGATGAAAAAATTGAAGTCGCTGGTCCACAACATAACCGAGCTGTATATAAAATGGATAATCAATTTAACAGTAGATATTGTCGCAAAATTTTGAATTGACCCCATGTCTGATTCAGCAAAGAAAACTTTTTTATCTCTTGAGTGAGGTACTCCTTGGATATAAACACAAAACTCTCAACAATATCTTATTGCAAAAATATTTATCTTAAATACATGTAATATATTGAAATAATATATATTTTTTTTATTAATGATGGGTTTGCTCTTGACTGTAGTCTAGGTCATAGGACAGAGACAGAGTCTAAGATGGAGCGAGCTCACCCAGAAGAAGCCTGTTAGGGCACTGGCACTCCCACACACTGACGGAACGCAGCAAATATGTTTGTTTTTCACAATCTTGATCGGATATAGGTCTATCTATAAATAGATTGATGGCTGTTCATAATTTACAGCAAGACCCAATAGTCTCATTGACAGCATACAACGGTTTATGATGGTATCATTATAATTCTTTATATTGTGTAGGTAGTAAGTTTTCACTCACACACTCAGCTTTAAATTACAGTTGAGTGTATTTCAGCCGTTTTTCACAGTTGAAACTGCAGTCTCGGTAGGAACATCTCATACAATATACTAAGCGATAAATTCGTCTGGGTTTTATCACACCGTTTATAGCATTTGTGTTTTTATTGCTAGTTTAAAGTGTTATTTATTTCATGTGTTGGTATAAAACTTGATTCCACTGAACCGTCTATAACCGCCAACTAAAATATGACATTCAGTCTAGTCTCATCATTTTGAAAATCAATTCTTACGACAACAGAGTATTTCTAAGCTTGGTCAAATTAAAATTGGACAAAAAATAGCTCATAACAACAAACTATGTTTCTTAGGAAGCATGGGTCCTATTTTTTTTTTTACCTTTTCGATTTATTAGGTAGGTATGTTTTTAGTTTTCTACTAGCGGCCTGTCCAGTGGTTTTATCCGTGGTTTACCATTTGCCCAAGGGAATCAGACTTTTTAATATAACGTATGTTCATCATGGATAAAATACGATTAAAAGGTAGTTTCTTTTTAAATCGGTTCAGTAGTTTCGGAGCATATGCAATTCAAACAATCAAATCTTTCTTTTTAAATTATACGAGTATATATGTGTTGAAGTGTAGATATGCTTCGTCCAACCCATGTTTATGAGAAGTTATTATCAGTTTTCAAATTTTGAAAATAAAGGTACATTTATAAAAACACCTCGCACTATTTTAAGGCACTGATTCACCCGAAAAGTTTGTTTCTTTCATTCGCACTGCGCCAGAGAGAAACAGATATTCATATTGCGCTCAAATTTTCGCGAGATTTTAATTTTTTACGACATATTAACTAGATATATAACGTTACAATGTATAATTTAGGTACTCGAACTATAAAAGATGCATCTAAATACTAGCATATTTTTAAAACTGTAGACTAATTTAATATTGAAAAAAAATATATATAAAGAGGTTATTTTGTGTTTTTTTTTCTATTTAGTAAAATATGTCAAATTGTGTAACTAATAGATTGTTTTATCTGTTATACTCGACAATTGATTTTATGGCAGTGATTCTCTGAATAAAACTGGTTTTGAAATCTTGCTCGCTCTATATCTCCGTCTTAATAAACATAATGCTATCGACAACCTTCAATGCTCTTACTGTTACAACTAGTTTTTCTAAATAACTGTATTGCACACCAACATATATTGAATCTTTAGATGGGTAAAACAATTATTGTATCAAGTGGTTATCGACGTCGAAGTTACAACAGCTCTTCAATAAGTCAACGACTTTTGAAACTTAAGAAAACAATATTGTTTCCAATTTACAAATTCAATGCGATCAGTAATTTGAATACATGATAAAACTAAAATAATCGTATTTTTCGATTGATCTTGGATGTTTAAATTTTATCGCAATTTTGATCTTAACAACAGGTCAAAGAACTTGTTAAATTGACTTTCAGAATAAGTGTCCTTCACGAAAAGAAAGAAAGCATTATTCTGTTCATTATTAAAAGTTATTATACATGGTGTAAAAATATTAGCTAAGAATATTTTAAGGGGTGAACCAGTACGTAGAACTGAACAACTTTCCCCAAGGAACATAGGTCGAAATATGAAAAAATGGCCCTCCCATACAAATTATCCCGGCCGGGTAACACACTAAGTATGGGAGGGTCAAATTATTTTTTCATATTTCGACCTATGTTCCTTTGGGAAAGTTGTTCAGTTTCACGTACTGGTTCACCCCTTAAAATATTCTTAGCTAATTTTTTTACACCTTATATATTAAAATTTTAATAAGACAATACTTAGTTATTTTTTATGGCAAGTATTATCCATATATTTGCTAAGTCGGTTCTCCCACTTATCGTCCGACGCTGCGAAACGACTGACAACAAACAACTTGACAAACGCATCGGTAAATGCACCGTTGTCATTTTTATGAGTCATTTTCAACAACTGCATATTTTTGTCAATTTCGGTGGATTTTTTAATTTTCTGCTTTTTTGATGTTTTTTGTAGCTGTATAGCAAAAGATACTCATTTTGAATATAATATATTAACAGGGAAATATGTAACAATAGTATTTAGTGAGTTATTTGGGTCACCGAAATTGCCTTGTCACCGAAATTGAGTTCATGCCACCGAAATTGGGTTTGTGCCACTGAAGTTGCAATTGTGCCTCAGATCCTCCAATGCTGAAACCTGATGGATCGCTGGCTCACTCTGCAAGTGAGAAAGCAAATTTGTTTGCGTCCCTGTTTGCAAGCAACTCACGTCTGGACGCTGGCACCAAGTAACCACCTACTGTACCTCGTTGCGATTCTTCGATGTCGGAGATCGCAGTACACACTGAAGAGGTTCGAAAAGGTTGTCTAATTCCAAGCTAAACTCCCGCAGTGGAAGCGATTTACACAGGTAAATTTCGAACAAAATACCAGGAGTTCAACTGGAGGCAGACAATGGCTGCGTTACGCAGCGCTAAATAGCATACGCTGCACAATATAGCAGCGCATACTATGAATTAAACGTGAACCTAAATCTATTTAACTTAATTAACTAAGTTGATTGAAATTGGCAAATGATGTGTTCCAACCCTTACATAACTCAAGTCAGTAGTAAATACCGTCTGCCGATCTGGCGTTACGTCACACGTATTAGCACTAGATTATAAGTAAGTACCTCCAAATTATATCACCCCACGAATTCCGCAATTCGTACTAAGGAGTCACAATGATATGGTACAACAAATATGACTAAAGGGAACACACCATTAACACGAATAAACAGTTTTATACTAAACAACCAGGTTTAATACTTACAGTCAACGTGCCGGTCCAAATGCATAAAATACCCAACGGAGAAAGGAAGTACAGGGAATGGATCAAAGAGGAATTCCGTGGGTACTTACAGGGCTGGGTGGAAAAGATATCGACACCCAGCATTCCACTACAGCCTTGGCGCGTTATTCACTTCAAACCACTCACAGCTTCTGTTCGTATTTCACTTTGATATTAGTCATTACGCGTGACCCAACCCGAATTTGGGCCGTACAAACGCGGGCCAAAATGGCCACCTGATGCCTATTCAACGCGACGCTCACGTGGAAGACGTCGAGACATCCAACAATCACTGAGCCTGGCATTCCAGTATAACCCAGGAGAACCGCAATAATACGATGCATCAACACGCGCGATCTCAAATTGAATCGTCCATTACACGCGGCATCACAAAACGCGTGGCGGGAAATCCGCACAATACGCGATACCCTCCCGTCCGAACGGTTTTGAGTGACTGAGTAGTGCGGCAACGAAACCACCGGTTGGCGCCGTCAGGCGGTCTGCGCGCACGTCGCCAGTCTCGCCCTGCGAGTGAGAAAGGGACAACACACGCCCAGAGCGACGCGCGCGATCGAGCACCGCGCCGCATTCATAGACCGCCACCAATACCCAACTTACCCCAGCATAGCAACGCTAAATTAAACATATTGTGCAGTCTAGAAGTGAATAAAGCCAGCGGACCTGATGGCATACCAGCGAGAGTGTTAAGACTTAGTGCGCCTGAAGTGTCTCCTGTGCTGACACGCTTGTTCCGCCACTCTCTTAAAGAAAGAACGGTGCCGGGGGCCTGGAAGCTTGCTAATGTGCAACCAGTTCCCAAAAAGGGCGACCGTGCTGACCCTTTCCATTACCGTCCAATTGCCATTACCTCCATCCTATGCAAGGTCATGGAGAGGGTACTTAACAGGCGGTCTACTTGTGATCTTCTTGTGTATGTCTCGCACTGCTGGGGCGAAGCCATCGAGAAAAACAGCGAAGCACTTGCCGTTTCACTCGATATCTCGAAGGCCTTTGACAGGGTCTGGCATGCAAGTCTGCTCAGTAAGCTTCCTGCTTATGGCATTCCAGCTGATTTTTTTACTTGGATTTCAGACTTCCTTAGTGAACGGTCCATCAGAATAGTCGTTGATGGCTGCGCTCTGACCTTATGGCCATTGATGCAGGAGTTCCTCAGGGGTCTGTTCTCTCTGCAATTCTTTTCCTGCTGCACATGAATTACCTCCTTCAGCATGGTATTGTTGGATACGCAGATGATAGTACCGTTTCAGAGAGATACTTGACAGGTGCAAGAATCAGTGGGGATGAAATACGTTCGTTAAGAAAGGCCATGGTAGAGCGAACAGATCTGACCTTAAGTCTTGTCTCCTAATAGGGCGACGACAATCTGGTTTCATTCAACGCCACCAAAACACAGGCGTGTCTTTTCACTGCAAAAAGGAGTCCTTTCGACTGGACACCTACTTTTCGGGGTACATCTGTCTCTGTCACTGACAGGCTTGAGCTTCTAGGCATGGAGTTGACATCAAATCTAAACTTCGGCGCGACCATCGAGTACAAAGCTCAAATGACGGCTAAGAAGCTGGGCATCCTGAATAGAGTAAAGCGATACTTTACGCCTGGACAGCTTTTAACTCTTTACAAAGCACAAGTCCGATCCAGCATGGAGTATTGCAGTCACCTTTGGTATGGTTCAGCCAAATACCAACTTGCCACTCTTGACTCGGTAGAACGCAGGGCCAAGAGGCTCATAGGCGACAAAAAACTGGTGGAGTCCAAGCTACATAGCCTGGCACATCGCCGCAAGGTTGCCTGTTTGTCGGTTTTTTACAGATTGTACTTCGGAGAGGGTGCTCAAGAGCTTCACGACCTTGTTTCACCAGCTCCCTTCTACCATCGGACACCCCACCAATTCGGACTAAGCGCTTCCAGTCATCATTTATAATGCGCACTGCTAAAGAGTGTAACTCACTACCTGCGTCTGAGTTTCCTAACGCATACAACCCTAATCTCTTCAAAGTAAGAGTGAACAGGCATCTTCTGGGTGAGCTCGCTCCATCTTAGACTCTGTCTCTGTTCTATGACCTAGACTAGAGTCAAGAGCAAACCCATCCTTAATAAAAGAAATGCCTTGTTTGGCTGCTTACAAATGGATGGCATTGTGTTGAAGATAGCCGTAGACCCCCCTGTTATCGGCATCCGTGCCGGTCGACTAATCAACTGATACCTGCGACTTCAAATAGTAGCCACGTCTTCGGCTATCGCCGACGGGTGTCAATGACTGAGCAGGAGGACTTTACGGGAGCGCCGGGCTGGAGGGCCACGAGGGATCGCCGGGCAGGAGGACCTCGCGGGAGCGCCGGGCTGGAGGGCCATGAGGGATCGCCGTGCAGTAGGACCTCGTGGGTGCACCGGGCTGGAGGGCCACGAGGGATCGCCGGGCTGGCTCAAAAATTAATTGCTGGACATGGGCCTCCCCCTATCAGGAGTATTGCCATCTTCTACACGCTCGGCTGGCGGATAGGCGAGCGCAGTACAAAATTTTGCATTCAGAGGGAACGCTGTTGTCCATTCCCCTAAATGAATTTATCCCTTACGTCTTCTTTTACGACGCAGATTTTAGTTTTTCTGAAATAACCGCAATTTTAAGTCAAACAAACGACCTAAAGCGACCGCATTTTACAGGCTTTTTCGATCTGTATACCCCGCAAGGAGTGAAAGCGTGATATTTCAAAATATGTTTGTAATTTGTATCAATTGAGCGAATTCGGTGGAGCTTTGCAATTTCGGTGGGCTTCTAGCAGCCATAAAAACCACCGAAATGGGCCCACCGAAATTGCAAACTAGTCATTTATTTAAAAAATATACAAAAGTATCAAGGTTATTCCAGTTTGCAACTTATATCTCAAAAGTGTACCTAAAGGCTATTTATAATGCATTACTGTAATATTTTTAAACTTTGAGGAAACATTTTAATCCCGAGCACCGAAATTGCAAAATTTTGTTCCGAGTAAACGGAAATAGTTTACTAACATTTTTGGCGGGAAGACGCAAGGAGGTAGTGCACAACCGTTCACACTGCGCGTGAGTGCTCGGCTGATCCTAGCGGGGCAGGGGTTTTAGGTCTGGATATACTAGGGTTTCGTTTTTCCCGGCCTTTTTCAGTTCCCGGGAAACGGGAATTTGTTTTCGCTTTTCCCGGGAATTCCCGGGAACCGGGAAAAGTTTAATATTTTTTTTGTTTTTCTGTGTTTCGATAAGCAATAGAAGTAAACACTTTATTTAATTGGTTAAAATACAAACATAAAAAGTTAACAGTGTCATACGAGTACTGAACGAGAACTATCCTGATCTCTTGAGTTTTTAAACCGTTGTTTAGAACAACTTTATTAATGATCAGTGTCACAAATTCAAAACAGCGACCGAGATCGATGGCTTAACGTGCTCTACAAAGTAAATAATTTCATAAATACAAATAAACTGGTCAATCAGCCTGAATTGTCAAATATAAACACCAGTGGAATCGAATCCCAAGAATTAAATTACGATGGGCCATTTATAGTACAACATTAGCATTAACGGCCACAAGAGTCCACTGCTGGATATAGGCCTTCCCCCATAAGTAGTGTTTTTGCCATATTTACCACGCTAGGCCGGCAGATTGGTGAGTGTAGGTGTTGTTTTCACAGAGAATGCTTATACAGACGTTAGCTTATACGGTCAGATATTGATAAACAATAATAAATGAAAAAGAAATCAATAAGGAATGTTTATGATCCATTTTCATCATCTTCATGCTCATATCGTGAAGAACAACAAATCAAAAAACGACCCAATGAACCTTAGGGTCACAGTCTTAGCAGGTATTCGTGTCTAACATGATTAATAACCCCATCTATGGTGGTTTTCCTACTTATAATTCGTGCGTTTACGGATGCGTCTATGAAAACTTGAAAGACGCATCCGTTACGCACTTTAGCTGTATTTGTTTGGAAATAAAATCGAAATTTACAATTTCCTTTTGTCTGACAGACGCATGCTTTACGGTGCGTTAAAAATGCGCAGCGACGGATGACAAGTGGGCAAACTGCCTGAGTATTCATAGACATCAGCCGGGACGATGGCTTAATGTGCCCTCCGAAGCACCGATCCGTCTTTCTTACAGACAATTAGGTGAATCAACTTGCAATGCCCTAACCTAACAAAACTGGGTACGATCTCACAAAGTGATAAATTGACAAATATCAACTTTGTGTGTCTCCTTTGAGATTCAAACCAGAGACCTCCAGATTCTTAAACAAAAGACAGATCACTAGATCATGGAAGCAGCAAAGATTTATTATTGTTTAATTTTATATCCAGAAATTTTGTGGTATCGGACGGTGGGTTTAAGTTATTGCTATATTCTATGCTAAATTTATTCCTATTTTAATAGTAGAATCTAGTGGGATTAATATTAAAGCGTATCACAGTCAACGATCGATGTGGCGCAGAGGTAGTGCGAATGTCTGCGACGCAAAGGTTCCGGGTTCAATTCTGAGAAAAATGAAAAATGAGAAAATGAAATTCTCGGTGGGGCACTCACAAAGTTGATATTTATCACTTTGTGAATTTGTGCCCAGTCTGGTTAGGACATTGCAGGCTGAACCACCTGATTGTTTGAAAAGACAGTTGGTTCGTTGCTTCGGATGGCACGTTAAGCCGTCGGTCCCGGTTGCTGTATATGATTACTTACACGGCGGTCGTTAAAAAAGGCGGTTGATAAACTCTGACACCAGGGTTCATCGGGTCGTTGGATGACTCGGTGTCCCACACGACAAGAAGAAGAAGAAGTATGACAGTTAACCACACATAATTTACGGATAACTGTAATACTACAAATTAATTATGCAGCAGGCGATCTAATTTGTGGTAATATTGTAATGTGATGACGAATTATCAATAATAAGCGACAGAACTTTACTCGCCATGACAAAGATATATCGCAAAATTTTACAATTTGCGCGGAAAATCTTTGATTGCATATTTAAGAGGCCGTACATATTTTTGAGTCATTTTGTCTTGTTTCTTTAATTCTGTAGGACCTAGTTTAAAAAAACAGAATAACTAACAATGTGTTACGATATGTTTTATTGAAGATTAATTCAATATCTAAAAATTGGCCCAGACAAATTATTGATTTTGATTGTTCAGTTTGTTTTATAGTTAATAACTTGAGACGTGTTTTAAATTGTTTCCTTGCGGACGTTCGTATCATTATTGTTTACATGAATTTTAAAATATGGAGTGGTTTATAAAGTATACAGCAATAAAGACAATGAAAAGTGCTAAAAATTGGCCGAGGAGTTTTTAGTAATTTTATTCAAAAATTCAAAGAAAAACTACGGTAAAATGGCCCTATTTTGAAGAAATTTTAAACGTATACAGCGTCGGATTTCTCGTACAATACAACACGTTTAAAAAAAAATCAATTTACACATTGAAAAAAAAATTCATGCTAACACATTTGCTATAAAAAAAATTGCAAATATGTATTTTATGAAATTCATCGAATATTTTAAAGTTCTTCGGAATTATCAATTATATACGGGAGCGCAAATGCTGTTTCGGCAGACCGCGCGCCGCGCTCTTGGGAGAAGGACGTGTAGCCTGCTGCGTCACACTCACGCACACATACAAAATTACGAATGTGTGTCGTTCGCGCGCGTAGAGGACAGTAGATCACGCGTCACAGGCGGAATTATAGTGCGACTTGATAGAAGCTCATAACATAACAATATAAAAATAAAATAAAAGCGCTAAAAAGATGACTAATAAAAATGATAAAGAAGAATGTAAAATAGTCTTGAATTAAAACCACAATTGGTATTACCAAGTACAGGGTCAGTTACACATAACCAAAAAAAAAATACTGCCTGTTTGGTGTCTGGACTGGCCCTGATTATGAAATTAAAACTGCATTCATTGAAAGGGATGATGATTTCTTTACACTTGCTCACTTCCAGAAATCGTTGACTCACGAAAAAATCGATCAATGGTGCTAAGAGACACAAGTTTTTAAAATAAATATATAATAGTGAATAAATAAGATTTTTAATTTATGCCAAAAAACAAATTTGAAAACTACTATAGTATAATTACAATGGATAACCATGGTGCGTTTTACTTTTATGTCTAATAAATCTACAAAAAAATTACGAGAAAAACTTTGTTTTTACTTTTTCACATCTTAAAAAATGGCCGAGATATTAAAGTTCAAAGTGTGTAGTTTCGGGCGAAAGTTTTTAAAAACGCGGGCGGGCGCAGACTAGCCGATGACGTCACGGCTCGAGTCATTCGGCAGTCGCGCTTACGCTCGCACGCCGTCGCGCAGTGAAATTAAATATTATAAAATAAAATGCCAGGGAAATACTGTATTGTGCCGCAATGTTTAAACTCCACGGTTAAAACACCAAATAAACTCTTCTTTTATGTGAAAAGAGTTGATTCGATAGGCCCTAAAACTGTAGCGCACTACTGCTGTGAAGACTACCAAGATTACCAAGCAGAACTTCGACGGCCGCCGGTGGCAGAAACTAATGTTAAAGTATACCTACCTACATATGGACGTACTCACGTACTTAGATTACTTGGGCATCCTGATTGCTGAAGTACCTACCTATGTAGGTACCACCTTGTCGTACCTACTCTACTTGAATTGGTACAGGCGAGTGTGTGTAGGTGAATAAAAGGGGTACCTTTAGGTAGATGCGTGGAGTAGACATGCGCCTCCTTGACTAGGGTTTCGTTTTTCCCGGCCTTTTTCAGTTCCCGGGAAACGGGAATTTGTTTTCGCTTTTCCCGGGAATTCCCGGGAACCGGGAAAAGTTTAATATTTTTTTTGTTTTTCTGTGTTTCGATAAGCAATAGAAGTAAACACTTTATTTAATTGGTTAAAATACAAACATAAAAAGTTAACAGTGTCATACGAGTACTGAACGAGAACTATCCTGATCTCTTGAGTTTTTAAACCGTTGTTTAGAACAACTTTATTAATGATCAGTGTCACAAATTCAAAACAGCGACCGAGATCGACGGCTTAACGTGCTCTACAAAGTAAATAATTTCATAAATACAAATAAACTGGTCAATCAGCCTGAATTGTCAAATATAAACACCAGTGGAATCGAATCCCAAGAATTAAATTACGATGGGCCATTTATAGTACAACATTAGCATTAACGGCCACAAGAGTCCACTGCTGGATATAGGCCTTCCCCCATAAGTAGTGTTTTTGCCATATTTACCACGCTAGGCCGGCAGATTGGTGAGTGTAGGTGTTGTTTTCACAGAGAATGCTTATACAGACGTTAGCTTATACGGTCAGATATTGATAAACAATAATAAATGAAAAAGAAATCAATAAGGAATGTTTATGATCCATTTTCATCATCTTCATGCTCATATCGTGAAGAACAACAAATCAAAAAACGACCCAATGAACCTTAGGGTCACAGTCTTAGCAGGTATTCGTGTCTAACATGATTAATAACCCCATCTATGGTGGTTTTCCTACTTATAATTCGTGCGTTTACGGATGCGTCTATGAAAACTTGAAAGACGCATCCGTTACGCACTTTAGCTGTATTTGTTTGGAAATAAAATCGAAATTTACAATTTCCTTTTGTCTGACAGACGCATGCTTTACGGTGCGTTAAAAATGCGCAGCGACGGATGACAAGTGGGCAAACTGCCTGAGTATTCATAGACATCAGCCGGGACGATGGCTTAATGTGCCCTCCGAAGCACCGATCCGTCTTTCTTACAGACAATTAGGTGAATCAACTTGCAATGCCCTAACCTAACAAAACTGGGTACGATCTCACAAAGTGATAAATTGACAAATATCAACTTTGTGTGTCTCCTTTGAGATTCAAACCAGAGACCTCCAGATTCTTAAACAAAAGACAGATCACTAGATCATGGAAGCAGCAAAGATTTATTATTGTTTAATTTTATATCCAGAAATTTTGTGGTATCTGTCTATAAATAATTATCAATATGTAGGTTTTTAGAGCATTAAACCACAATTTAAACTTTCCGGGAATTCCCGGGAAATGAATAAAAATTTCCCGCCGCCGGGAACGAAGCTTTTCCCGGGAATTCCCAATTCCCGGGTCCCGGGAACGAAACCCTAGGATATACTGAACAGTGTGAGCAGGGAGCGTCGAAACAAAATTGCCACCGATATTGCTATTTTTGCTGGGACAAATCTAGTTTTGACATAGTTCATAAACTTTTCATCTAAAAATTCAATTTTTAATAATTTCTCGTAGGGTCACTAAACCTAAACATAATCAAAATTAATTTTCCTAAATATGTTGGACATAATTTTCCTGAGAGATGAATATGTTGTGAAAAACGGATTGGGGACAAGCCACCGAACATTGAAATTCGACACTTACTATTTTTTTTCTAAATGAATAATAACTCTCCAAACATTATTTATATGGCTTCATATCAGAACAATTTTCTAATATTTTGAAAAAAAATACCATAGTCATATCTGCAAGGCGTCACCTCGTTTTCAGCGAGGACATGAAAAATTTCCGCTTGAGAAATCCACTCTTATATAAGAATAAGATCCATGCATTACGGTGCGTTAAAAATACGCAGTGACATACGAACAGTGTAAGAACCGCGAAAGAGTTCTATGATACAGGTTTTTTAGCAGGCGTCAGGGGCACAAACTTTTTCATACTATCAGATATCTATCTGCGCATAAAATTTACTAGATACTATCAGCAACACATAAACCTACCATTCTAAAGATCAATCTTTACTGGTAATTGATCGGTATCTCTTAAATGCTCAACTCGAAGTGACGGCGGCGATTGAAACTTTTCCCTCGCGACGACCAATGATAAAGTCCAATTAGTATGATACCTAGGGCGCACTAAAAGTTTTGCACTACTGGCCTCTAATAAATGTTTAAATTTCGAGTGGTATATTTTTTAAAGAAGAGAATTCACTGATTTGATAAAGTGCCATGAAAACGCTTGTCTATTGGTTTTTTATTATTAATTAAAGGGTGCAAGCTTTCAACAACATACATACACGTAGGTCATAAGACAGAGTAAAATGTAATGGAGAATACTTTGAAGGGATATAGGTAAATAAAACATTTTACAAATATACTGTATTATTTATGAATCACGCAAAACTTTGAGAGAGCCTTTAAAAACATTTCAACCTGTGACAGCCGCAATTTAATGGGGCGACCTATTTCATGGTATCAGTTTTTTGTATAGGACTTTGTAAACTCCTTTCGTCAAAAAATCTATTCCGGCAAAACACCAGATATTCATGCAATCTGCATAAGGACCGCCTTACCTCCAGTAATTTCAGTAATGTAATAAGTTATGTTATTTAACATGTTTACAGTAAATTAATAGGTTATTTAACATACAATATGTGACACTGTGATAATATATTTATTTTTACTAGGGTTTATGGCTATTAACCCTAGTAAATACAAACCCGACTATAGCACAGACACCAATAGAGCCTATCACCTTGCTGTAGGTAGGTATTTGGATTTTGACAGCAGCGTTTAGACGTACCTAATAACTAACTTTGTTACTATAAAAATAGTAAGAAATGGTTAAGTCTGTTTGACAATGTCAAATCGTCTAATAAAATAATTTTAACACTGTCTAAACGCGTGTCTCTTATTATAACACCGTAGTTGCCCTACTAACAGGCAAGCGGTATGTGTTATAGTCGCCTTTATAGCTTGTTTTACTATACAAAACGGCTGATGTGGCGCAGTGGTAGTGCGACTGCCTGCGACACAAAGGCTCCGGGTTCGAGTCCCGGTGGGGCATTCACAAAGTTGATATTTATCACTTTGTGAATTTGTTCCTAGTCATGAGAGGACATTGAAGGCTGAACCACCTGGTTGTCCGAAAAGAAATTTGGTTCACATGCTTCGGAGGGCTCGTTAAGCCGTCGGTCCCGGTTGCTGTCTATGTTTACTTAGACAGCATTCGTTACACAGCCATGTCAGAGGCCTACTACTAGTAGCAGGTGGTTGAAAAACTCAGACGCCAGGGTTCATCGGGTCGTTGCACGACTCGGTGTCCCACACGAAAAGAGAAGATAAACTATACAAAACCACAGCGGCGGTGCTGTAGTCGGGTTTGTACAAACGCAACCTGTCAGTCCGGTTTATTTGACGCCCACCCAGTGTGTTTATAATTATGTGAAAGAACATGTCGGCTTTTCCTTATCAACTTAATACCCACCCGGGTGTTACAATAACAAATTTGTTTCAACACCTTTTTAATTTAGCTACCAACAACATACGGCGGTAACTCAAAACACACGGAAAGTAATTACCATACACAAATGAACGTGACATGACTAGGGTATAATTTCATAATATATTTATTTTTAAGAAAATTTCTGGGTAAAAAGCTTGTTACCTCAGTAACAAGTTTTTGTGTGAATAATTATTTTGGGTTAGTGCTCGCAGATAGCGTGTTTGAAAAGGACTCACCATTTTTCTTCAATATTTTTTATTTTTTATTATCCTGATCTGTGTCCCACTGCAGGGCAAAGACCTCCCCTAATTATCTCAAAAGTATTTGAATTTTAATCTAGTTTAAATATATTCTCAAGACACGCTAGCATAGCAAGCCAGCTTTATCGGAACCCAGCAAGCTAGTTGCAAGCCAGGCTGCCCCTCACAAAGCATTTATCTAACATCAGTCTATAGCAGTCCACTGCTCGACGTAGGCTTCGCCCAGGGTCCACCATAAGGCACGATCTCCCGTTTTCGCAGTCCATCTAGCCGCAGGGCATCAACGTTACGCTTGCCGAGACGTGGCCTCCAGAACCCGCTTGCTCCACTGTCTATCAGTGCTAGTGCTACGACAAATGTGACCAGCTCACTGTGGCTGTTCAGCTTGCTACATTTCTAGACTATGTCTGTTGCTGTTTTTATCGTGTGGACTGTTAGGTTTGTGATGGTTCAAAACGCAGGAATCTCCAAAATATAAGCTTTTATTTTACTACATTATTTTCACTAGCACATGTTGAAGAAAACAGAAGACAATGGACCATTTGTCATAGATAAACTTATGTTTTATATATGTTGCTAACAAAACTCTTTGCTCGCAACAGTAATTTTGGTATAGTAGATAGAACTGCTTAAAATGTGACATCGAGCGGGCGGGTAGAGGGGCGCGGAGAGGGACGATAAAGGGGACTGAGAAGAGTGCGGGCGGCGGGCGTTACCAGTACCCGATTTTATCGAAACGAACGATGTTCATTGCGTAGTTGGTTAGCCATTATGATGCTAGGAATATGAACCGGCTACGCAATGTACTCAAAATTTCACCTGTAGACTTGTAGCTTGTAGTTTCATAATATAGACACCTGTTCTCTGAAAAAAAAGCACAAACAGGCCAAGTGAAGTGCCAGCATAAAGTAGGATCATTCAATTTGCTTTAGTTACAAGCAATACTGTAGACTGTTAGACGGCAGTTCATATCCAATTCCAATCTTGACAAAATCTACTCCATTTTTATGAGCTAATATAAGTTTAACTTAAACTTGGATTTCTTCGTTAGATGCAACAACAACCACTTTTCATACATAAGTAAGGAGTGTAGTTATGTCCGATAAACACCGCTCCGAGGTTTAGCTAGTTTAGCTCAAGACCGTCGGAAGCTAAATAACTGCTCTACTAAAACGTAGGAGAAGGCATTTTTATTTAAAAACATACTTTTAGATCTACATTAAGCTCGTTCTTTGTTCGGTAGAAATAACGTTTTTACACACAAATAATTTATATATGTATACATTGGAAATCGCTGCTATAAATTTTGTATAATCTGCGTAGGTCGTATCCCATTGATACGATAAAAAGAAGAAAATACCCTTTTCAGCTGATTATACATGTATAAAGGTAAACTGCCCTAAAAGTTAATGAATTACCCTTAATACGATGGATTTATTTAATCGTAGTCTTCTCAGTCCTATTGAAAGAATGGAACAAATGTCACTAAAGCCTACGAGACGTGTCTCATAAGTAACGTAACGGCTAGCCAGATAGCGTAATTCGAATGATTTTTTGCAAAAAAGCAAGCAAGTGTATATATATTTTAGTGTCATGGAGTAGGTATTTACTAACAGGACTTACATACTAATCGTGAAACTAGAAAAAGTTCAATGATCAAAGTAAGTATTTAGCATACAAGCTTGTCAACGTATGGCATCCCGTGAATGAGGATGGCAACCCCAGCTTTAGAGTATTCAATATGCAGTATCTCTGTTTTATTGACACAGTAAATACGTTGTTTATTTGCGAGTTTGTTACATGCAGCTGTGATGCCAGAAAGGCGCTGAAAGCTAGCTATTTGCACATTTTGCACCCAAACTAAAAGACACGAATCTTATTGAATAATAAATAACGTAAGCTAACATTAAGTCCCAAGTAAAAATAGTAACTAAGTAATTAAAGTCATAACTGTTATTCGTTTATGCTTGTTATGTAGATATCTTTCGATTTTTTGGTTAACCAATACAGGTTGATATCTTAGATGGTTTGGTTGAGGTATTAACTGGTAGTATTATCAGCAGAACATAAACCCACCCCTTTAAGAAATCATCCTTTATAAGGTTGTTTTTCTCATAAACTGTATAAAACAAATTAAAGTAAATCGCTTAAATGGGTAGTTAAATGTGCTGCTGAAAGTACCATATAGTTATCTGATTAATGTCTTATTTGCCCTCAAGGATTACAATTATTATATAATTTCCAATAATTAAGTTACATCAGACTTCAATTATTTGTTATGTATTCAAAGACAAAATACATAACTCAGTTAAAGTAAGACGCCTCGCGCGCCGTCGTCTGCCTTATTTAGGGTTATATAAAGAGTAAAAATATTACTGCAAATATTTCTAAGGGTGAACAAGCCCTTGAGACTGAACAACTTTCCCCATGCAACATACGCCGAACGGAAAATGAAAAACATTATTACCATTAATTTTATAGACGTTATCTCTCTCATGTACAAAACGTACCAGCCGGGCAGCAGTCATTTTGTGTGGGAGGTCCATACAGGATGTAAGGGACAGCCCTCCGAATACTGACAGGGTGCATTCGGACCATTAAACTGAACAACATTTCATTAAAAATATTTCAGGGAACGTCATACATTTTGGGCTTCCTATGGTAAATGCAGTCAGCTGATCGTGGTTTTGTATGGGAGGTCGAATATTCTTTGTCGTCTCCTGACATATGTTTCTATGTAACAGTTATTCCCCTAGATAAGATATTTATGAATGAAAATAAGAAGTTGAAAAAAAATTAGCGCCTACCTAGACCCGGGACCGTGGGGTACCGTCCCACTGCTTTGCGAACTGAGCTACCGGCGCCCCGACTGACCCTTGCAAATTTTTCAATCTCTTGTTATTCGTCTCGAAGCGACGTATATATTGGTAACAACTGCTACTTGTTACAAGGCGAACACAAGCGCCCATTTGATCATTGACTTCTTCTTCTTTTACTCTGGTACATATCAGCTGACTGACGTTACTGTCATAACGCATCTACATAATTTTCCTCCGTTCGTCATGCATTATAAAATGGCACTATAAGTACGCTAGTTACTATTACCTAATCTGTGCTATAAGTGCCGTAAATTTACAAATTCAAGGGTGCCTCATCCACAAATAGGGTACATCTTCCAATTATCGGCACTCCACCGCGGGCGAGGTAAACGACGTCACTTCCGGCTATTATTACGGCTTTCACAATTTGCCTTTAATAAATCACGTGGCATCCGTAACCTGAACCTTTACCCTATTGTTTACTGCTTATAGTTGCTTTGGTAAGGCGATATGATTACGGATTATGTAAAAACAGAGAAAACTATGTTACAGCGTGAAGCAGATCGCGTGATGCCAGCTTAGAATAGCATCACCCCATTTCCACTAGTGGGTGAATGAATCCGGGAAATGGCAGCAGCGTTCTCTGTGAACATCTATGACAACGTGCACTGTGCTCGCCAATCCGTCTTTTAAGCATGGTGAGTATGGCAAATCCTAATAGAGGAAGGCCCATGAAAGTGAACAACCTTCCCTAAGTATAGATTGAAATCTTAAAACAAACAATTCAATGGATTTCTACAATGATTTACTTTCAAATAATTAAATAAATTAAATTTTTGAATATTATAAAACGAAAGGTAAGATATTAAAATAAAATAAATAGCCTGGAAAATTCACACAGCGCCATCTAGTGAAAACTAAGCAAAACTGATACTATGGGCACTATAAAGCTGATGATATTAATACCTATACTAGTATACTTTTTTGTAAACAAATACATATTATTCCTTTCGACTGGTCACCTACTTTTCGGGGTACATCTGTCCCAGTCACTGACAGGCTTGAGCTTCTAGGCATGGAGTTGACATCAAATCTAAACTTCGGCGCGACCATCGAGTACAAAGCTCAAACGGCGGCTAAGAAGCTGGGCATCCGGAATAGAGTGAAGCGATACTTTACGCCTGGACATTTGGTTGGTTGCCATTCCACCTATTCGGACTAAGCACTTCCAGTCATCATTTATAATGCGCACTGTTAAAGAGTGGAACTCACTACCTGCGTCTGTGTTTCCAAACGCATACAACCCTAATCTCTTCAAAGTAAGAGTGAACAGGCTTCTTCTTCTCGCTCCATCTTAGACTCTGTCTCTGTCCTATGACCTAGACTAGAGTCAAGAGCAAACCCATCATTAATAAAATATGTATATATATATAAATCACCCAGACCACACACAAAAAATATTTGTGTCTTGTAATCGAACCCACAACCCTCGGCGTAGAAGGCAGGGTTACTTTCCGCTACGCCATCGGGTCAATTAAATCGGGCTAGTACAAAAAAACCTAAAGACCTAATAAGGTTGTATGATAGATGATGACGCTCTACAACGTAGACACTAGTGAATACATTAGTGGACAACAAATGTGCTGCACGATGTTGCGGTATTTGACAATTTGTATGAAATATTTTAACAAACGTGAGCCGTATGGCGGTGCGGCGCGGCGTCACAATATGCTACTACATATCTTATTACTCATTGAACTCGATAAGTAAAAAACAACTGATTAAAAAAATATTTAATTCGTGCGGTACGTGTGTGGACCTCCTTACTTGCAAATTTCCATAGACGTTTACGTTAAACGGTGGTTTAGATCGTAAACAGTTTTCATGTCAGGTAAGAACAGGGCAGGGGTATCGAATTAAGGGAAATAGTTTCAACGAAATATTTTGAGTTGCCCGATGGTAAAGCGGATAGTATCCCTGCCTGCTACGCTAGGGTCGTGGATTCTATCCCCATAAGACACAAATAAGCCATTTTATAGTATTTGTGTTAGTGTGGGTGTTTTCTATGTATAATTATGTTTTTAATTATAAAAAAGTATTTGAGTGTTAATGTCAGCTATCTAGTTCCCAAAGTACAAGCTTTGTTTAGTTTGGGGCTAGATGTCGCTGTGTAAATTGCCCAGGATATTTATTAATTTATTTAGTATCTAGAACAGAAAACTGTTGTGGCTGTTAATGCATGTGTTTAGAATGTACCTACGGAGATGACAGGAATATATGTAGTAAACTATATTTTTTCTTGAAATACTCATCATCATCATTTATTTAAGAGCTACGCTCTTGTCGGTAGAGTAATATCCAATCTGCTCTATTTTGAGCCTTCTCTTTGACTTTTTGAATTGAAATACTAGGAAGCAAAAATTATGAATCTGGTATGTTGATATATACAGTTCTATGCTTTTTCTTACACATCTTTTATTGGTGGCGTCACATTAAAGGAATCACACCATTATATCCGTTAATCCTAAAACCTCGTGTATATTAAACCTCACAATAGGTTACTTAAAATGCTGCTGGTAGCACCCTTAACCTTCTAATAAGCGAGAAAGAAACTCGTTGTATTCTTGTTCGCGCGAAAATTTTGCTCCATAACTGATATCAACACCTTCTTTGCAATAACATAAATAAATTGACAGACGTGCTACCAGACTTTTATGAGCAAAGGAGAAATATGAACACCTGTTTCAAGTATGTTACTAGGAGAAAGTTGTTCAGTTTCATAGGCTAGTTCACCCCTTAATATATTTGTAGCTGATAATTTTACATTCTGTATATAAATTTACATCTACTGCCTAACAGTGTTAGCAAATGTTTCCTATGAAATCTATTTCTAAGGGTAGGCATTCCGTTCAGTCGCGAAATTCTAGATTTTATAAGACAACTCATGCAATAAGTCTTTGGTGTCGTAATCACTAATAAATTTTAGAAATATAAAAACATCCTGGATCTTTCTTAAATTATATTTCAACATCACATTTCCCCTACGTAAGGAAATGACAAACCTGTTAACCGAAAAAGAATATTTTCTAAGAAATTTTCGTTAAAAAATAATATTTACTGCATCAGTAGACATTCATAATATGGGCTTCAAAGCGCCAAAACAAGTCGATAGAAACACTCTACGTATTCCGGCCTCGGGCGCGGGCCTTTTTATGGTCGGAAATAAAGGAGCGACACTGTGGAAATGGGATAGGGTAAGGTGTGAAAGGCTAGCGAAAAGTTAAACCTTTTTTTATCTGGCAGAGTATATTATGTGCCGTGTGATGCCGGTTTAGAATAACATCACCCCATTTCTTCCCCGTGGGAGTCGTAAGAGGCGACCAAGGGACTTGAGGGTGTGTATTGCAATTGTAGGTGATGGGCTGACAACCTGTCACGATGGCGATACACAATTTCCCGAATGACCCTCAAATATATGTCAAACGTGGCGTAAATGTCCGTTTTTGCGGCTATTTACGCTCTGCCTACCCCGCATGGGATAATAGGCGTGCTATGTGTAGAGTATAATATCTACGTACATGAAATTACGTAACAAAATGGCTGTTTGTATGAAATACTAGCTGTTACCCGCAGCGTTGCCCGCATAAGTGGTGATAAAAACTATCTATTCCATGTTATCTTCTATATGTGTGCCAAATTTTATTCTAATCGGTTCAGTAGTTTTTGGGTGAAGAAGTAACAAACAAACATACAAACCTTCGCATTTATAATTAAAGTAGGATAATAGCAATAACGAAATATTTGTTATTCTGATACGAATCTATAAGCTACTTATTCTAATTGTAATCATATGAGAACAAAAAGTACGAAATAACGTATTCTCATTAATCTATTTTTTGCAGTTGCAGCGATGCTTTCTAATGTCAATATCGTTTACATAAATGGTGATGGCGTATGGTTATATGCCGCGTGATTGACCTGGCCAGTCTCGAAGCAGTGCTTTTATTTAATTTTTTGTATCCCACCCGGGCTGGTTTTCTTTAAGAATAATACAAAATTATTATAAAAAAAGAAAATTGTGTTATACCAATTGACTTTTATACAATGACGTCAATGAGTAATAATACTATCCAAAACATAATAGTTAATTTCATTATCATTTTCAACGGTACAATGCTTTTATTCCTTGTACCACAACCCCCAAAATCATGGATACATCCGTGATTTTGTGAAGGACAAGATTGTTCGACTTTGATACAAAATTCGCGAAATTTCAAATTTCTCCTGCTCTTGGTGAAACTGATAGGTATTTCGTTATTCCTTTGTTGTGTTGTCATCTATAATCCACGAATTGTATATTTTGGAAGAGCTCTTTGAACTATGGATGAATTGTTTGCTATAAATTTGGAGTGGTGTAATTTCATTTTCGTAGATATCTAAGTAAAGTCAAGGTCAACTTTAGTATCACTGTGGTTTATTATGAATAAAATAAAATAAAATAAAATCAACTTGTAAAAAAAAAACTAAGAAAGCAATTTTCTACTTTTATAACAGTTTTGTATAGTGTCAATAGAAAACCAGCGTGGGAAGGATAAAAAAATAAATAAAGGCCCTGCCTCGGGGCTGGCTGTCTGCAAAATAAAAATCAAGGGTGTCTGTCAGTAGGACAGTTTTGGTCATTTCGTATTCTACGTTAGTATGAAGAAGTATAGAAAATCACAGTGGCATTATAATGACAGTGGAATGCCGCTGGCATTGCAAGGGTAAAAAAAATAAGATATCACTTGTTCTGGATAATAACACGGCATCTAATTTTACGTGAATCATTGGTGTCTGGACTTGATATGGGTACACAATTTATTATCATGGATTTATACCGTGGTAAATTAATAATTAAAAAAACGAATACTGAATACGTAATACTGTTATTTAGCTAAAGCTTTCGGCAAAAAATAGGACGTTATACAAACTACCAAGCCTCTTCGTATATTAACTTTTTTACCTACACCTTAATGCCTTTTACTTTTCAGTGCAGTTTTTTTTTCTGGACCCAGGATTTCCCTTTTCCGATGGAGGTCGCTTGAACCTTTTTTATCAGCTGTATCTTTTTTAGCTCAACCTTTGATAGACCTTAATTTTTTTGGAGATGATTTTTGGGATTTTCACTAAAAAGACCGATAAACAGTTTTCAGGTTAGGAACAAAAACTTGCAGTAGGAGAGTTAAAAACATTTCTAAAGCTAAGTTTAGGTTTTGACGAACGAATGGATAAATTTGTAGTACGAATTGTGTTTCAGCGACCTACAGCTAAACCACAAACTTGATGGTGACAGTAGACAATACATAGTTTGTAAGGTTGCATGCATAGGTTAGTTATACAGGGTGTAAGGGACAGCCCTCGAAATACTGTTATGGTGCATTCAGACCATGAAACTGAACAACTTCCAAGAAAATATTTCAGAAAATGTCAATGGACTTCTCATAGTAAATTCAGTCAGCTGATCGTGGTTTTGTATAGAAGGTCGAATATTTTTTGTCATTTCCTGACATAATGTTCCTAGGGGAAAAATTTTCAGTTTCATGTCTGCATGCACATTAACAGTATTCAGAGGGCTGTCTCTTACACCCCGTATAATTAGGATAGGTATTACAATTGTGTGTAAAGAGTGCTATCTTGCCAACAAACAGTTTTCGCAATTTGGTGAGAATAATTAAGTAAATTATTATAATTTCTGTAACTACTCAATAAATGAATGTTAATAACTACGAGATAAATATTACGTTTAATCAAATTTTCATTGTAGTTACTATACATACAAGTAGATATCGATTCGGATTGACCCTAATTTGAGATTGGAATCTGATTCTAATATTCTAAAGTACCCTTCTTTTGAGGCAGTTGGATAAAATCTCGAAATTATTATTTCACAAAGCAATGACCTTTTCCTTTAAAAATACTTCTTATCTCTGGGCGTCCGTCGCTGGTCTCGGGTCTGTTATGAAGATCAAAGTGACATTGAAACTCAAACAAACTTGAGCACAATCTTGAGTACAACCCACATGAGTTCGTACTTCTGTATCGCGATTGATTGGGATTCCCCCGGCGCTGAGTTTACTCGAAATATTGCGAATTCTACGAGACGGGACCCTAAGAGCAAGAAATTATTTCAAGGAGAACCATGGGAGGACCATACAAACTTTCAGAATAAAGTCATGAACATTTTGTTAAACTACGTTTAACTTTCGCGGTCACTCTCACGCTATTGTATCACTATATTAAAACAGTTTTTTTACCACGATAGATTGTTTTCAAATTGTAAAATATTTAGACGACATTTTCATGGAGTCTCAAAATATTTTACGGAATTGTTACCATGGTACATGGTCACAACTTGACAAGGCGCGTGCTACAAACTTACATAGAAACAATATAAACATACTCTATTCTGTAAACAGATTGAACAGGTTCCTCACTGGAGTAGAATTTGGTGTTCTTGAGCAGTTAGTTGTATTTTAACGCTTACCAATTTTGATTGCGATGAGTTTCTAAAGGCTTCTGTCTGCTTGCCAATAGGCTTTCCTCTGAAACTTTCAATTGCTCTGAGAGAGGATTATTTGGCAAAGTTCTCAAGGTCATAGTGGTTTGTCAGCTGTAGATGAAAAGATAAACTTTCACTATTTATTTTAATTTCATCATGGAAAATGAAAGGGTATATTATTTTTAAGACGTAATAACTTGCAAGTGTTCCCTACAGTTCGAAGTCCTTTGCTCTTCGTTCTAGTCCGGTTAAATCTGCAGGCGCGCTTCCCAGCAAGACGATGTTTGAAATTTGTAGTTTTTAGTGCATAATAATGAATAGAAATTGTACTAACTTTAAAAAATATACTAAACTAAACAACTTTGATTCACTGAGTACAAAAAAATCTTCTATTGCTGGAAAACAAGCTCTCCAGCAGTTTTTTAAGGCCGATGTTTTGAGATTTTGGTTATTTTTTGCAGTACAAAATATAATGTACAGAAATTGTACTTACTTCATTTGTACTTTCTTAAAAGAATTGTATATATGAATATTTTTATAGCAGAAGAACATCTAAATAAAAAATCGTCCTGCTGGGGAGCGTTGCTTCAAATCTGGGGGCCAGATGAAGTCGACAGAGTTGAACATTGTGCGACTCTCTAGAAGTTGTGGACTCGGTCTCGACTTCATCTAGCCTCCAGGCACTAGCATTCGACACCTTTATATTTTACATACACACATCTCTCTATTGGAGTCTATTGCTGGAAGTAAGCTTCGCAACATATTTTTCAGTCCAACATAAAGAAGTAGTCTGTTAATTATCTAATGAATTAATGATTCATAACTACATCCACAAGGCCATCCCTGATCGTAAAAACGTATGTGATGACTAGCCAGCTCTTGTTTTATCCGAAACTAGATTTATTGATGTTTGCTGCCGATGCAACTCTTATATTATAGACAAACTTTATTGTCGATTACACTTTTAAATTCTTACAATAAGTTGCTTGTTTAGCGGACTACAATTTTGACGCGACGGTACATCGGGTCATGTGGTGGGGAAAGATAGATATTCGGATATGCCATTTAAATAAATTCGTGTTCTCGAACCAGATTTTTCTAGGAGTTAGTAAGTTCTATAGTAGTAAATTAATGAAAAATCCTTATATACAAAGTTGGAAAACTTCCTAAGTATAAGCTCAACTGGAAAACAATGCAACACCAAAAAATCTTTGAATACTTGTTTTTATTTACTTAGATTTTAAGTACCTTTGAATAATTTAGTGAAAGTTTATATTATATGATGTTAAACGACCTCTTGAATATTACACAAATTACCATTCCAAAGTCTCAGTCGCACGGTAAGTAGGTTAAACCTAAATATAGCTATTGTCCTAAAGTTTCAAATGCCAAAGTATTTACCTCAAAATTGCGTAGGTTTCGTTCAAGAACGTCGTGATTCTATCATCTAAGCCTCTGCGGTTAATACACTATTGACATTATGTTTGTGAAATATGTTTGCAGTATCAATATAATTACAGCAAATATTTTTAATTTAATATAGGCCATGGATTTGGGTCGTTTGTTGTTGGTTTAATTTATATTATTATAATCACAAGTAGGCAAAGTTGCAACCCTACTTAAATGTGTTTACTGAACAGAATATAAACAAATTCATTCTAACATTCTGAAATTTCCACTGAAATTGACATTCCATGATCATGTTAAATTATAACATACATACATACACATATCACGCCCTTGCGCGGTAGGCAGAGCATTACTATCCGTAAAATAAACCAAACCATAATGATAAAAAATCGCAATACAGTAAGATCAAGAATATACGGTTATTTCAATTCATCACTCAAGTAGCCTCGACCGGTAATCGAACCCATGCCCTTAGGGTACAGCCCTTGTTATTAAACATCATTTTTACATTTTACTTTTAATACATGATTCCCATCGTCAACTACCATTTTCTTGGCTGTCCTATATTCTCATAAGATACATCTCATAAATAAACGAAATTGAGACCAACTAACAATATAATAACCATAAATTATACAACCCATATACTAAATATTACTGATCGTAACCGAGCCAATATTTTATGGGTGAGAACCTATAAATATATATATTCCAAGGGTGAAACAATCAGATTTAAAGGGTCTTGGGGACCTTCAGAGTCACAATAGGGTTTTTTTTCTTCTATCGTGAGGGACGACGAATCAACAAACAACCCGCTGAAATTAAAAAGATCATCTACTTATAACAACAAATGTCCTCACTAAACTGACTGACTCATTCATTCTTTAAGTTGTAAAGGGGGCAAACAGAGGTTAAAAGTTTGTCAAAAAGTTCGTAGTCTATGATGTGATATATTTTGAATACGTGTTTAAGGGATTTTTTGATTATATTCTCTTAAGGGGTAATAAGGAGATAAAAATTTGTTTGGAAATTTATGGCATTTAACATTAATCTGCTTAAAAATATAATTATAATAAGGAGATATTAAATTTGTCGTGTGGTGCTGACTTAGAATAGCATCACCCCATTTCTTTCCCTTGGGAGTCGTAAGAGGCGACTAAGGGACTTAAGGGGTGTCTATGGCAATTTTGGCGATGGGCTGACAACCAGGCACTATGGCGATACGCAATTTTCCGAATAACCCTCAAATACCTGTCAGACGTGGCGTAAATGTCCACTTTTCGACCGTTTACGCTCTGCCTACCCCGCAAGGGATGATGGGCGTGATATGTGTATGTTTGTATCTAGATATAAAATTTAAGTATGTATTTGAAAGATTTAGTTGGTTTGTCGGGTTGTGCATTGACTCAATGTATCATTCGAAAAAAAAAAGTGAGTGAAACCGAGGCCGGAAAAGGTAGTCAAATTACATAATTGGTTGAGATGGCAGTGAAATGTGACGTTATAATGCACTTAATTGCTCTGCATTGTGCTAACTAAACTATTTGAGTAAGTATTATGAAGCATAAAGTCATGTAGATTTTCATACAATTAATGTTATATTTTCCTACGTTTAATAACTATGCCCGCCTGGCGGAAAAAAATTCACTTAAGTAGAACATTATGATGATGTAAACGTCTACGTCACATTCACAAAATTCATTCGCTACAAATAATTTGCCTCAATATTTTGTTCGCTCGAAATTCTAGTCACAAATCTTGCACTCAAAATCTCCTAACTCCGAAACATAAGGTATCGTAATAACTGTCTATGCCAGGAAACATTATATGATTATCGGTGTAAGAGTTTGTGCAGTATAAGGCTAGGGCAACAGTAAGAGCGGGAAGAAAGCGAATCCTAAGGCGATTTGTTTTTAATAAGTAGTTGTGTCTTATTTAAAACAAAGAAGGACTCAAATCTCCCTGTTTTTTCTCTCTCTACGAGTATAAGAGTATCCAGCAAACTTAACTATAGCGGATGCTACCCAGGTGAACCGAAGACCTTGCAAGAGTTGCAGGCATCCATTACTAGTGTCTTTAGTCGGTTTGGAGTAGGCCTATATCCAGCAGGGAACGTCTCAGTTTATGACAATACATACATACACACATCACGCCTATTATCCCTTGCGGGGTAGCAGAGCGTAAACGGCCGCAAAAAAAACTACTTTAAGCCACGTCTGACAAATATTCAAGGGTCATTCGGAAAATTGTGTATCTCCACAGTGACAGGTTGTCAGCCCATCGCTTAAAATTGCAATACACACCCTGGAGTCCCTTAGTCGCCTCTTACGACTCCCCACGGTAAAGGGGTGATGCTATTCCAAGCCGGCATCACACGGCATGACAATCAAATCGAAACAAAATCAAAAAGCTTTATTGGCAAAAAGTACAATGCAGCATGTGTTTGAGTCTTCCCAGTAAGTAAGAAAACTACTTGTGGTAAACTACAATGATGATTATACCTAACCTCTTTCTAAAAATACGCTCTCGCTTCCTCCCCGCTTCTGTGAACGTGGCATCTCTGTAAAATATAGACAGCAACTACACTTAGGCAGTTGGGACAGCTGCATGATATAGTATAATGTTAGAGCTTAGAGAACAACTAGAAAGCTGGTAAAGTTTGTTATTTACAGCACTGTTCTTTTCTATACTGTGTTTTATATGAAAAAGTCGGTCGTGTTTTGAAGTAAGAATTAATTTTCGATACAAACTCATATTAATAGGGCAATATTAAAATAAGCTTGATTGATTGATTAACAACATGAACAAATAATAATGTAAAATCTTTTACTTTTAATAAATGTCTTATTATAATATAATATGATATGTACTTATTACTCAAATATATATAAGGGGATGTCGATCAAATGTTGTACACTTCATAAGGTCAAAATGCTTCTATAGAATATGAAAACTATAGCAGAAAATCTTTTTTTTGACAATTCTAATAAATTTAGCCAAGTGCTAATACACATATCACGCCTATAATCCCTTGCGGGGTAGGCAGAGCGCAAACAGATGCCAAAAACGGTCATTTACGCCACGTCTGACACATATTTGAGGGTCATGCATCGCATAGAATTGCAATACACACCCTCGAGTCCCTCAGTCGCCTCTTACGACTCCCATGGAAAGGAAAACGGGTGATGCTATTCTAAGCCGGCATCACACTGCATGATTGTGAGGTTAAAAACCTCTTAAGATAAAATTATTATCCTTCTTATAACCTAAAACTTGTGACAAAATGATATACTCGCTGCAAAAACACTGGCCAAAACTTCTTACTTCATTTTCTTTTCCAAGTAATAAAAACTACGACTACTACGCCCTATCTCTAGTAGAAAAATACTATGATAAAAACAAGGATTGCAGGGATGTCGAAAGAACCATTGGAGAAGGCCAGTTTCAAGGTTTACATTTGTGATAGGACTTTGACCTCTGTGTGCCCTTGAATGATATTTGTAGAGTTGATGGAAAAGTATTGTTGTAGAAATAAGGGAAGTGTTCGTTTCTACGCCATGTACGCTGGCTTAGAATAGCATCACCCCATTTCTTTCCCATGGGAGTCGTAAGAGGCGACATAGGGACTCGAGACCGTGTATTGCAATTTTAGGCCATGGGCTGACAACCTGTCACTTTGGCGATACACAATTTTCCGAACGGTCCTCAAATATTTGTCAGCCGTGGCGTAAATGATCGTTTGGCAGCCGTTTATGCTCTGCCTACCCCGCAAGGGATTATGGGCGTGATTTGTATGTATGTAGATTATATCGCTCTTATTGTCGGGCCCCACCGTTCCGTTCACCTGCACCAAGGATAACATTTTCAGCGCCAACCAAAGAGCTATCGATGTCGGCACGTTCAATGGCAAAATGTGGATCTACAAAGTTTACCAGGGAACTGAAGATCCACATTTTGCCATTGACCCGACAAGAAGAAAATTATTACAACAGCAACATAATTACTAGTGGCTGAAAAACATTCGTTAGTAAGATGTTCTTACCGCGATATACGATTTAACATAATTATCATATATTATTTCTAAAGCCTAAACAATTTTCATCACTTAGGTATAAACTAAAATTATCGAGTCACTTTTGATTGTGGTATTTACTATAAATTGCAATTGGTAGTATGAGGAAAATAAGTTTCAAATTTTGATAACCACGAAGAATCTGACATCCAATTCACAACTACTCATAAACATAAAGAGAATGACCGGAAGTTATAAAAGTTTCTCGCTAAATAGCGGAAGACGATTAGGGGGCGAGGCGCTTAGTTCAACCATTTTCTTTTATGAAGACTCGGTACTATTGCTTAGTTCTGGTAGGCCAGTGGTAGTTTGTATTAAAGGCCAACCGATATAACGGCTATTCGCAATATTACAAGTTTGAGTAATTTATACATGAAAATAAGCTGATAGCATGATAATTATTTATCTATTGTGTTTCTTGCATCTTGTCTGTTATGCTTCGTGTGAAAACTGTATCATAAAGAATAATACACACATACATACACATATCACGCCTATAATCCCTTGCTGGGTAGGCAGAGCGTAAACAACCGCAAAAAACGGCCATCCACACCACGCCTGACAAATGTTTGAGGGTTATTTGGATTATCGTGTATCGCTATAGTGACAGGTTGTCAGCCCATCGCCTAAAATTGCAATACACACCCTCGAGTTCCTTAGTCACCTCTTACGACTGCCACGGGAAAGATATGGGGTGATGCTATTCTAAGCCGGCATCACACGGCAAACTAAGCCGGCATCACACAGCAATAAATAATAATCAGTTACAGATATTTTTTTATGTAATTGAAATATTGTGCTTTCATAAACTATTACTTTGAATTAAAAACTGATTTGTTATCACTACCATTCTAGAATCGAAAGTACAAAAGAAGTGAAAGTGGTCTCTTTCTATGAACGGTTAAATGCCTAATGACTTTTATCAACTTACATTTAAATAATTTTAGATGATTCCGATATATAACCGTAAAACCGTAAATATACCTCTTTTGTAGTGCAATTCTACTTCCTATCACTTTTTCACAAATCTTTCGAGGGAGCAAACCTAGGACAATAAAACATCATAATTATGTATCTATGTAAATGGGATTGGTTTTTAGTTATTGTTTTATCACATTGATAATAACAGGAAAAAAAGAATTAGATATGCCGGCGATGCCATTTCGTAGCCTTATATTTCTAGAAACCGAGCCAGTCGGATAGGTTTTAATGTTTAATGTAGCGGACTCTCACTTTTGACCTTTTTCGGAATATTATATTCCCTACCAAGCTGTGTGCATCGCAAGTCGCGTGTCATTTTGCTGTACAAACTTTTTGCCCGCATAGTAGACATGAAACAGATTTTTTTTGTACCTCTTCCAAAATGTGAAATATCTTTAGTCCTCCCATACAATATTTGTTGCTGCTCGAGTGATTTTGTAAGGATTTTTTTTTTTTAATTAAATTATGCTGAGAAAAGTGGTTCAGTTGCACGCCTGAACACGCCCTCAGAGTTTGTACAGTCATTTCATTTGAATAAAAGCTAAATGACACTTTTCTAAGAGAGCGTACAAGCTGCACTAATAGATACTTGAATACCAACTTTATTAACCACTTGTCTGTCACGTACCGGGAGCCGGACAACAATTTTGAACCTTAACTACCCACAATAAAATTCAAAACCAATGAAATTGTTATAGTATAAAGCGACAGACGAGTGATTAATAAAAATTATATTGGGCGCAATCACCAATAGGTAATACTACGGTAAATAACATGAAATTAACTTGTATTGTTAAGGTGTGTGTTTAATTCCGAAAGACATATTTGTTTAAAGCAATATAGAAATCTAGGAAAGTAGGATAAATTGTTATTTTTCGTTAATATTACGTTGTTAACCAAAATCATCATTTTTGACATGCTTGTACAAAATAATCAGTCATTATAAAAGGCGGGGTGGTAAGTAAAACACATTGAAGTGTCTGTGTAAGCCACACCACATTCAAAACTGATTAATCTCGTTATATCTATATTATATAATCACGACATAGACCAGTCGTCAAGAACAAAGATCAAAAAGACTATGCGTGATCCTTCTCCACAGACCAAGGATTAGCTAACGTCAACTGCAGGGAAGGATCAAATGAAAATTTCCCTTAAAAAGAACCTTTGATGTTTTGAGTTTTGATCAATAAAGTAAGATAATCAAAAGTTCAAAATTATAAAAAGGGTTATTTATTTTCTTGTACTTTTTAAAGGTGAATTGTTGTTTGTATTATACCTAAATCTTATTCATACCTACTTTCCTTATTAAGTCCATCCAAGTATGGAACTAGACGTTGTCTGATGCTTATAAATCATCATTTACATGATATGCACTTGTCATACAACGACTTATATCAATAAGTCGCAGGTATTTTTCTACACAACTGCCCAACCAAAAAAAGAGTGTTATGTTTTTGGATTGCTCTGGCAACCCCAACGTGAGCAGACGTCATAAACAGCTGTTCAAAGTATTTATTAGATTTTGCTTATATTTTACTGTAATTTGAGTGTTTTAAGTGTTAAAAGTGAAAATTTATAGTGTGATAATAAGTGCGAAAACAGTGAAAGACAAAACTGTGGCATTTTCGTGCAAGAAGATACGAAATACGCCAACTGTCAACGAACAATTCGAATGAATAACGGATACTTAATCCCGGGGAGTATTGTTTTTATGCTAATATTACCAACAATATACAGTCTTTACTTACAATATCACAGCTAAACCAAGCACATAACTGCACATTGCTCACTATTATAGGAAAGTACTACCTACACTCACAAATAGCGCCGTGAACTTGCCTCAGCTTACTTTAATCGAAGTTTATCTGATGGGAAGGTCAACCGCCGCTCAGACAACTTATTCATTAAATACTGCACACCTTTAGGCACACCGTTAATTTCATGCTTTTCTGCATAGTTTGTTTTAATCTAGATTTTAAAGTGTCTCAGTTCGCTTAACAATCTGGGAAGTGAAGCTGATGACATTTGAACAGTTATTTACTTTGCTATACTTACCAAACTGCTAAATTAATTAGATTACCTCCTCGCTAACTTCCTTGTAATTGTAAATTGTATATTAAAAAGTTTAATTTGTAATTTCAGCTCCGGCAGCAGTTCCAAAATGCCTGAAACCCGTTCCATGGCTAGGGAGCAGAAATTACAGAGACTTATGATAGAAGTCAAGGACTTTGAAGCTCAGGTTGACCGGCTAGTTGAGGAAAGAAACAACCTACAGTGTGAAATGAGAATGTTAAAGTCCAGCAAAGAGACAATTCACTTAAAACTGACGAACACCCTCTGCTTACTTGAAGAATCTAAGGAGGATAATGACCACAAACAAGCAGTGATTGACACTTTACGTGTAGAGAACTGTAAACTGCAAGCCACTTCAGACCGTGTAGGACTCTTAGAAGAACAGCTTCGCAAAGCGCACAGCAGCTTGATTAGCTTGCAAAAAGAGAAGTGTAACACTGAAAAGATCCAGTCATTCTCACTTCATAACGAATTGTCGTTTGCCCTACACGAGGAACTATCTTTTACAAATGTAACCAGTGACCAACAGTTTGCACAATGGACTGACCCAACTACAGAAAATTTGCAAAACCATGAAAGACCGAGGAGACCACAGCAAGTTAAAGCAAAATTACTAAAAGCTTTGAATGCCAATAGATTACTATGGAAACAGCACAAAAAGAAATTGAAGAAACAAAACATTCTAATTAAACGGGTAGCATTGCATCAGGAGATAAACTCTCTTAAGGCAGCTTATTCAGTTTTATCTGAGCAACATAAAGAAGCTCGAAATAGGCTGAGCAAACAATTTTCTACCTCTGCACCTCCAAGAAATAATAATTTAGTAATAAAAAAATGTCATGAAATAATGGCTTTGCTGCAAGATAACATAAATGAACAAGATGCTGCATTGCTAACTGACACAGAGGACCTGTCTGAAATTTCAAATGACAGTGGGTCCCCCATGACGAAGAGAAGGAAACGCCGTCGTTCATCAAAGAAGAAAAAGGACAGGGAGCAGACTGAATCAGATAAAAAAACACCAAGGTCACAGAAAGACCCCCAAGCGCGCTGCTCTTTGCAGAAACTTAAACCTGGATGCGGCCTTGTCGCTCCACAGGGGCAAACTACACAGTGCCCCCCTTACCTGCTGGAGCCCCAGCCTCAATGGGCCTGTGGCACTTGGCAAGATCAGCATGCGCGACGAGGGCAACACGGACATCAGAGATCGAGACCTCAGTGGGGTACTGGTGCGTTGCAGGGACAACTTCTTTCGTGGAGCCCACATGCTCCGCAGGGGCCCAAGTTCCAGCCGAACCTTCTGGCTGCGCAAGCGCCGCAGTACCAGCAGGGCCTACACACACGGCAGTGGTCTCATCTACTTCGGGACCCTTACATGGACCAGGAACCCAGTACTTCCAGGCCACAAGCAGATCTAGGTCTAGGTAACCCCGCGCATGGACTACGTGGCTCGCTAGTAACACCACACGCCCCACATGCGTCGTCACCGTTCACCCCGCGCGCCCCGCCGCCGTGCGCCCTGCGCGCGCCGCCTGCTGCTCGAGCGCCTTCGGATCTGCTCACGCCGCGCGCCGCCGGGCAAGGAGCCCAACGCGCGTCGCTGCTTCAGCGCGGCAGCAACACAGCAGCGTTGCATACTAGCACGCCTACGCCCAGTGCTCGTAGCCATCAGGTTCAGCAGCTGCCCAAGCCCGTGGACACTAATCCTTCTAAGACGGTTATATTTAGTGACAATATAGGAAAAGGTGTAGGTTACTTACTACATAATAAAATTAATCAGGTTGTTGAAAATGTTTGTTTACCTCAGGCTTCATTTAAACAAATTACTGACCGAATGCTAAACTATACCTATTCGGAAAACACCACAGTCATCTTATTACTAAGTCATAGTAGTGGTGTCGATAAGCAGGCGTTGACTAACTTTATTAATTCATGTGCCACCCTAAATGTCCATAACTGTATTATAGGCACATTACCTTACATTAAGGGACAAGATGAATATAATAGTCGTATTTATAAATTTAATACCATGTTGTATAATCTGACATGTAGTCATAGTGACAACTTATATACAGTCGACATTAATGTTTTCAATAATTTTATTTTGACCAACAGTACTTATCTTTTTTTTACCGCAAACGTTTAGCTAATCTGTTAGCTATGAATATTTCTTACCCGGTTTTACATTGTATACCAGATAACATTATACTTAGCCCTCTTGCATCCAGAAATAATGAATCTCAACATTTAAACTAAACCGAAAGACAGAGGGAATGCCACTTAGTATTATTCATCAGAATATTCAGGGCTTTCCCGGCAAAGAACTTGAGATTGAGTTGTTCCTGGAGTCAAGAAAATGTGACATTTTATGTATTTCAGAGCATTGGCTGAAAGATTATGAAATGCTCATAAATTACGAAAACTATGAAATAGTCAGTGCCTTCAATCGAAAGTCCACTACTCGTGGAGGCACGCTTATACTTGTGAACAAAAATATAAAGGCTAAAGAACGAAAAGATATTGTTGGACTTTCGAGTGAATGTGTGTGTGAACTGTCGTGCGTTGAGTTGGAGAAACATATTATAGTGTGCGTATACAGGCCTCCTAAAAATAGTAACTATGAGAGTTTTGAACGCTAACGCTAAAAATGTTTTAAAGATATTGCTAAAATCAAAGAATAAATTTCATATAGTCTGTGGAGATTTCAATATAAATATATTAGAAAATGTTACGTTCAGAAGTCAGTTTGTCAGTTTGTTTAAATCATTTAACCTTAATAACATATTTAAAGAACCTACTCGAATATCTGCAACCACAGCTACTTGTTTAGACAATATTTACTGTGATTGTGGCTATTCAGACCAAGAAATAGTAAATTGTTGCAAATCAGACCACAATGGACAATCTGTGCTTTTCCCATGTCGTCCTAAGGATGAAAAGATTGTTATTAGTAAAAGAATCATAAATTCCAACCAAGTAGAAAAACTCCATGACGCACTATCAGAAAAACTACCAGTTCTATGATACTAATAATCCAAATAACTTTTATACAAAACTTTTTTTAACGCTACGTGATGAATTTGAAGACAAATTCAAAGTAAAGAAAGTAACAATTAATCCTAAATTTAAATTCAGTGACTGGGCAACTGTAGGTATTCGAACAAGTAGGAGTAAATTATTCGAGCTGTATGACGAAAAGTCTTATAATCACAGTGAAACTTTTGTTGAACATGTTAAAAAATATTCGAAAATTTTCAAAAATGTTTGTTTACAAGCTAAAGCTATTTACACCAAAAATAAAATATACTCAGCTGAAAATGTTATTAAAACCGTTTGGAAAGTTGTTAATTCAGAGACTGGTAGAACTAAACCAATTGAGAAATCACATTCTTTAAAGACTACTCAGGGTATTGTTACTAAAGACACCGAGATAGCTAAAGAGTTTGAAACCTTTTTCAGTAATATACCATTTAAAACTACTGAGTTTCTTAATTCTTCGCCTGTCATTGCGTCAGCTCTTTTAAAAACGAATGTCCAGACATGTGTAAAGGGATTTGAGTTTAGGCACATCAATGCAAATCTAATAATAAAAACTTTTAAAAATATAAAATCAAAAACAACAGAGGATTTATGGGGCATGTCAGTAAAACTATGTAATTCTTTATTTTTAACGCTTGTATTGATCATGGTATATTTCCTGATCTCATGAAACACAGTAAAGTCATACCTCTTTTTAAAGCTGGGGATAAAACGGATCCCAGTAACTTTAGACCAGTGTCTGTACTACCGGTTTTGAGTAAAGTCTTTGAGAAAATTATACTAAATCAAATGCTCCTACATTTCAATTTAAACAAATTACTACATGATCAACAATTCGGCTTCACCAAAGGGCGTTCGACAACCGACGCTGCTGTCAAGCTTCTAG
The DNA here is from genome assembly GCA_027580185.1 of Tuta absoluta. NCBI lineage: Eukaryota > Metazoa > Arthropoda > Insecta > Lepidoptera > Gelechiidae > Tuta > Tuta absoluta. The sequence goes on from JAQAHW010000009.1 coordinate 9,401,160, forward strand.
AACATATATACAATGCTTGGGAGGAATCGCAGGATGTGATAGGAGTGTTCTGCGATTATTCAAAGCATTTGACTGCGTTGATCATGAGACACTATTGTTAAAACTTGACCATTACGGGATAAGAGGAAAAGCGCTCGATTTGGTTGAATCCTATCTTGTAGGTAGAACGCAAACAGTCCAGATAAATGGTGCGAAATCACTGGGATCTACAGTCAAAATTGGTGTACCCCAAGGATCAATTTTAGGACCGTTCCTGTTTTTGGTGTACATAAATGACTTGCCCTTCATGGTACAGAATCTGGCCAAGATAGTTCTTTTTGCAGATGATACCTCTTTAATATTTAAAGTGGACAGAAAGGCTAAAAATATTAACGAAGTGAATTTTGCACTTGATCAAATTCATAAATGGTTTACGTCTAATAATTTAGTATTAAATTCTATGAAAACTAAATGTATTGAATTCTCTCTTCCTGATGTAAAAAGTATTAAACATGATATTGTTCTTAATAATGAAAAACTAGATTACGTAACTGAAACAGTTTTCTTGGGAATCACACTCGACGCAAATATTCAATGGGACCCTCAAATACGAGCATTGGCTGGTAAACTTAGCTCTGCGGCATACGCTGTTCGAAAAATCCGACAGTTGACCGATATCGCTACAGCCAGGCTTGTGTATTTTAGTTATTTTCACAGTATAATGTCCTATGGATTATTAGTATGGGGTCAAGCCGCTAACATTAAAACTATATTTGTGTTACAAAAAAGGGCTATAAGAGCTATATATAAATTGCGAGGTCGTGATTCCTTAAGAGAATTGTTTAAAGAAATAGGCATTCTTACGCTTCCTTCGCAGTACGTTTTTGATAACATAATGTATGTGCGTAAGAATTCTAATTCATATTTAAGAAACACTGATATTCATTGTCGAAACACAAGAAATAAAAATAAAATTGTACAGCCGCAAACCAGATTAAGTAAGGTCAGAAAATCATGTATGGGGAACTGTATACGTTACTATAATAAAATACCAGACGAAATTTTACAGTTGAATGATAATCAATTCAAAACAAAAATCAAGAATATTTTATGTTCAAAGGCATATTACAAGCCAGAAAATTATCTTACAGATAAAGACGTCTGGTCAGTAGCAACTGTAGCTCCAACACAATGTATCAGGTAGATAGACATATCATATTTAAACTTCAATTTGACATAGATTTAATAACATTGACATAGGTTTAACTTTGACATGTATTTGTTTTTTACATTACTGTAAGTTTACTATTCTTTTTTTTTATGTATTATGTTAAGTACCTAGATTTATGACTTTCTAAAAGAGACTCTTGTAAATTCCTACTTAGAAATAAATTATTTGATTTTGATTTTGATTTTGGATGCCGTGTGATGCCGGCTTAGAATAGCATCACCCCATTTCTTGCTCATGGGTGTCGTGGGAGGCGACTAAGGGACTCGAGGGTGTGTATTGCAGTTTTAGGCTACGGGCTGACAACCTGTCACTAAGTGATACACAGTTATCTAAATGACCCTCAAACTTTTGTCAGACGTGGTGTTAATATCCGTTTTACGGCCGTTAACGCTCTGCCTGCCCCGTATGGGATAAAGGCGTGATTTTTGTATGTATGTATGTATGTTTTTGGAGTTCATGTATGTAGTATGTATGTATAAATGTGCGATTCATAAAGTGCTGCAACTCGTTAACCACTGAACAGATTCAAATGGGAATTGTATCGGGAAAAACCTTACTCTATCCCAAATCATAGGCTAGGCTTTATCCCAGAAAGTAGTCCTGTTTTTAAATTTTTAAATTTCATAAGCTTGTTAACAATCCTACGTAACGGTATGAGATGATAAACACAAAAAATCTTTGTAGGATTGGAACCTGTGACATGCACAAGAATATAAAAATAATTTATAAACTTTTAGCTGTCAGGTATTGCCGCGGTGGCTCGTGGATTATGGTCTTTGAATCTTGCCTGCTGCGGCATAAAAGTTGATGCAAGTTCTATAAAAATGTAAGGTTTGTATGTATATAACAAAGTAAATAGACCGATCACTCGACGGGATTTTGACCCCAAAAGTTATAATATAATTTAAAATTTTCTTCTATACTTACTCAGCAGCGCTATATTTTAAACTCGACATATGAAAAAAAGCCCATCAAACAAATAAAATTTATCAAACCACAGTACAAAATTTTCTTATTTTTTAATATAATTTTAATTAATGTATCAGATAAGATCGTCATATTTAAAATATAGGCGGTTCTCTCACTTGTCGTCGTGTCTTCCGTCTTTTTAACGCAACGTAACGTATGCGTCTGTCAGATGAAAGGAAATTGTGAATTTTGAACTAAATACCATACAAATGCGGTTACGGTGGATTATATACGGTGCGTTACGCTGCGGAACGGACGCGTGTGTCAAACGAGTAAACGCTTTGACGTAACGCACCGTAAAATCTACCATAGCCGTATTTATATGGGAATAAGAACTGGAATCGCAATTTCCTTTCATCTGACAGTCGCGTACGTTGCGTTGCATTAAAAAAACGGAACAACACGACGCCAAGTGAGCGAACCGCTATTTAATTATATCGTGAATTTAGTCGCGCTAATTAACTGGGGTATGAAGTGTAAAAAAAGGAATCAATCACATGCACACAATACGAAACTAAACATGCATTTTGAAGTCGTAAAATCTTCGCCTACGAGAATCCGTCGCGTCGCGTCTGACTGAATCCTCGCGCGCCGACGTCCGTAGTCAGTCGCGCTACGCCACCCGCTACGAGCGCAACTCCGTAGCGTAATGCTACGAAACTAGTCCCCAATCTACGAACTTATAAAGTGAAAGTGTTAAAAGAACATGAACTACAAAACAGTGTAAATTTCAAGTGAAAACTTACGTGTGAGTGTGTGAAAGTTTTATTTCAAATACTATGAGCCGGTGTTGTCCAATTTGCGGGAACAACACGCAATGACCTTCTCATTTTGCAGGTTAGTTGTATTTTTAATGAGAACGCATATTTTTTACGATGACAAATACAAAATATTTACTTATTAAAAATTGAGTAAAATATCACGCGCAAAATTTGGAACACAGAATAATAATTTGATATTCCAAAGTGTTGAGGTTATTAACGGTAATAGAAAGCAAATTGAGGAAAGGACGTCTGTTTTCGGGAAGTAATCGGTAATAATGTGATTTGATTGTCTATTAATCCAATTAATAATGTGGAGAAGAAAAAAATTTGTATAGCATCAACTTTTGAGGTGAATATTTGAGGTGAATGCATGTTTTCTATATATTTTATGGAATAAAAATCCTTATTATTCCTTGAATACTTATGATGAAGAGATTCATAATTTGGTTATAAATATATTTGGACTATCTTCAAAAGTATTACCTCCTGTACCATTTTGAAAGTGAATATCAGTAATTTTTAAAGGAAAAAAGAAATAATTTTGTAATGTTCCTGTATGATCCTTATAGGACCAAATATATAAAGTTTCGTAGATTATTAAAGAACACTACTTTTTTACAACTACACAGCATACTTTAAAAATACTATTAATACAGAATGAACTAGCCCATGAAATCAAAAAACTATTTCCAAAAATGATGGAGCTAAGATGATAAATTAATTCAGCATTCCACAGAATAAATAAGCTGGTCAGGAATTTTGTAGGGGAGATGTAATTTTTTTTCTTTGTATTTGTATGTACCTATTTATTTGAAGACATTTGTTCTATTTCAAATAAAGACTAGTTCATTCTTTTAAAATATAATTAGCGTTCATACGTTTATACACTTTTAACAAAAAACGTACGTAACTAATATCAATTATGTTAAAAGTACAATGCTACCTGCTACCTGATTTTTATCAAGAAAAGATCAGTTTCACCAGTTTTCCCAAGGGGAACTGTTGGCTCACCGATGGAAAAAACTGATATTCTCAGAATCTCTCAGAATCTCAGTCAAACAAACATTAAACATTAATATTAATTATTAAACATTAATAAGGATTATTAGTATAATACTTTGAAAGAGTATAATATTTTCGTGTTAAGCGTCTCGAAAAATTCTGCATTGCGTATAGTTTAGTAGTGAATGAATTTTGGTTAATTTGAATTATTATGATATCATAGATTTGTCAAGCAAATTTTATATGGTCACAACAACTAATATTTACAGTTTGTTTAATTGTTTTTCTTGTTGATTTCTTCACTGGTTTTTATCGTTTTCAACAGCTGCTTTGGATAAATGGCGGATAACAACCGGTGTTTTACAACTATAGTTCCGAATGTTTTTTAACAACTGTTTTTGGCTCACAAAGTATCCTTTTGAAGAGGTCATTTATTTTGTATACTTCTTTATGTTAGATTTACAAGTAAGCTTTTAAGAGCTTTGGCTTCAAATTTCCAACGCTATCGAGTGACAGCACCATTATATAACGAAGAAATAAGATTGGATCGGGACGGGATCAATCTGAGTAGGTATATTACGTAAGCATTACATTTCAGTTTTTCCTATTGTTTGAGTATGTCATCATACAATTTTGTCCGATCCCATATATATTTTTTTGAACTGAATGTTCAATTTGGATTGTATAAGGTATGGTAACAGAATTCTTATTTGATAAGTAATGTTCACCAGTGTAACCCTGAGCAAACCCATCATTAGTAAATAAGTTACCTTTGGGTTGTCGAAACAAACGCCCAACAAAATCAGAGTCACGTGCGCTGAGAGATTTTTAAAGAGTAACAAATAATGATTAAAGAAAACAACATTTAAATTGTAAAATGTCAATAATTAATACGCATGCTATGTCAAATAATAATAACGGATACTAACAAAATTTGGTAAACAAAGAAATAAACTCACATATATCATGCATATACGTGTTTAGCAGTTTTCACGTGTTTGACAGACGTGGCGAAAATGTTAGTTTTTTATTTTAGCTCTGCCCACCCTAAAAAGAATTAAGGTGTGATATAAATATGTAAAAATGTTTAAAGTAGCCAGGATTCACGAGGAAAAACTGTCTCTTTATCCTACAAAAAGCTCGGTGTTTCCTTAGACCTTAAATCTGCCCCTTTGTAATGGGATAAAGCCCTGATCCTTATTTTGGGAAGGTGGGGGAGGTTACCTACCTTTTCAGTTCAATCAGCAAGGATTTAAGTTCTGCAAACGGTAATCTTCAATTGACGAGAAATAAATCATTTCCTTTGAAATTCAGAATTAGAGAAATACCTTTCTATTTAAAACAAAAATTCAGTCTACAATGTTCAGAGTTTGACACTTTTCAGACTGATTTTTTGTCTTTATTTTAAATTTTTTATCTTTGCTATTGCTTGAACATAAAAAATATTCTATTTGAAAGTTTTTAAGGAAATAAAATAATATTACTGTGATTTCTACTTAATATTCGCCGCCATAACAACCTTGATCATAAAAGGTACTTAAGTTGAAAGTTTGTTTGGAAATAAAATAATATTACTGTGATTTCTACTTAAATCCTTATATAAGGATTCCAGTGCTTGTGTCAGGATAAACGGGGCGTACAGTGAACTTTTTAACATCGAGAAAGGTGTTAGACAGGGATGTGTTGCGTCACCGTGGCTGTTCAATCTATTCATGGATAGTTGTTTGGCGGATTTGAAAGAGAGTGAATGTGGTCTGAGAATGAATGGTTTACTCGTCAAATGTCTTCTCTATGCTGATGACCAAGTTATCCTTGCGTCGTCGGCTGAAGGGTTGCAGGAGATGGTAAATATTATGACTGAGGCTTTGAAAAAGAAAGGAATGAAAGTGAATGTAAGTAAGACGAAAGCAATGGTTTTTGAGAAAGAGGAAAATATGACAGAGTGTAAAATTATGATAGAAGAAGAGAGGGTGGAACAAGTGAAAGAGTTTGTGTATTTGGGCTCCATGTTCACATCAGATGGAAAGTGTGAAAGTGACATCGAAAGAAGGGTGAATGCCGGAAACATGGTGAATGGAGCGTTGCACGCTTTTATGAACAGCCAGAAAGTCTCTGATAAGGCTCGTCTGGCTGTGCATAGAGGGGTGTTAGTTCCGACACTTATGTATGGGAGTGAAAGTTGGGTATGGCAGAAAAAGCATGAAAGTAGAATAAATGCAGTACAAATGAGAGCGTTAAGAAGTATGATTGACGTAAAATTGAGTGACAGGATAAGGAATAGCGTGATAAGGGAACGTTGTGGTATAAAAGAAGACGTAGTGACTGGTGTAGAAAAGGGTATGCTTAGATGGTTTGGTCATGTAGAGAGGATGAATGAAAGAAGATTAACGAAAGAGGTGTATATGGCAAGTGTGGATGGGAACGTCGGAAGGGGAAGACCTCGACGAACGTACCTTGATCAAATCGGGGACGTCCTAAAGAAAGGTCAGGTCAAGAGTACCCTAAACCGAAGAGCATGCATGAAGAGATTGATGAATGTGGAGGAGGCGAAAGTAGTATGCCAGGATCGTAGTAAGTGGAAGGAAGTAGTCTCTGCCTACCCCTCCGGGAAAGAGGCGTGATTTATGTATGTATGTATGTATGTATTTCTACTTAATATTCGTCTTCTTCTTTGATTCGGCGGTGTAAAATAAACAAAATTTAAAGTTTTATTATACCAGTATTTTGTTCATGATGTGGGTTTACGAGACTAATTATTTGGATAAATATTATTATTTAGAGAGATAAACTCACTACCAAATGATTAACAAGTAAGTCGCGAAAACCCACATCATGAGTGATATTTGTTCGTTTAGTAATAAAACAGTGTTTTGTTGACTACACAAATAAATAAAAAAATTACACACACACATAACACGCCGATAATCGCTTGCGAGGTAGGCAGAGCGTAAACGGCCGCAAGAAACGGGCATTTATGCCACGTCTGACAAATAACTCAGGGTTATTCGAAAAATTGTGTATCGCCATAGTGACAGGTTGTCAGCCCATCGCCTAAAATTGCAATACACACCCTCGAGTCCCACGGGAAAGAAATGGGAAACTATTATGAATAAAAATTACTTTCAATAAATAATTTAATTACTAAATTATGGATCCTATCTAACTAATAACTTACTATAAAAATTGATTACGTGTCTTACATCCGTTTATTATACAGGGTGTAAGAAATAGGTCGCATTTAGACTACGTAACTGAACAAATTTCCATAAAATATATTGAAGGAAACTTAAATTTTTCTTCGACTTCCCATATAAAATGTAGTCAGCTGATCGTGATTTTGTATGGAGGGTCGTTTCTTTGTCGTTTCCTGACATAATGTTCCTAGGGGACAGTTGTTCAATTCCATGATCTGTTTTCAGAGAGCTGCCCCCTATACTCCGTATACACACACACACACACATATCACGCCTTTATCCCTTGAAGGGAAGGCAAAGCATTAACAGGCTTAAAATACAAATGCACTACACCTAAACCTGCCACAGCATGCACAAAAATGGATAGTAACACTGATGTATTTTTTTATAATACAAGATTAGTAACAGTGACTGAGATAAGGAATCTGACATTTACTAAGTTGTTGTAATACTTTACTTTTAAAACTAAAGAGAGTATCACCAAACACGTCATTAATACTACAATATATTTTAGTATAGTTTTTACTTATTCTCGATATAGCAGAATATTGCCTTAGATTTGTTCTACAAGGCGGAGCACTTAGAAGACCTAAAGGTCGCCTAGATAAGCGCGAAGGAACATGAAATCCAAACAAGCTTAACAAGGTAGGACAATCTATGTGTCCTCGGTATACTTTATATATAAACTTTAGGTATATCAAGCAAGAATCATCTATCCTTAAGACTGTATATATTATTTTGAAATACATTTTTAAATTATGCACACACACACACACACACGCCTTTAATCCCTTGCGGGGTAGGCAGAGCGTAAACGGCCGCAAAAAACGGACATTACGCCACGTCTGACAAATATTTGAGGATCATTAGGAAAATTGTGTATCGCCATAGTGACAGGTGGTGGTGACATCTTGGTCAAATCACATGCGTTATTGTGTGCCATGGTATCTGTTTTTTGGATGGGAATCCGAAATTGCATTACATCTGATAGGCAGCGGCGTCTAAAATACATCCGACCGTCCGTCATAGTTGAAGGATAGTGCATTTATATTATATATGTAATGCGTTTATATATTCGCATCCACATTCGCATTTGCAAGGTTTGTGCGAATGTTTTGCGAATATGAACACTAGAAAATCTTTAAATTTGCACACATTATAAGGTTTATAAACTTGAAATCAAACAAGGAGAAATTGATTTGATCGTGTTATAAATGGACACTAACCTTAAAATTACTTGTTTTTATTAACCAGTAGACCTTAGTAGTGTGACACATCGGATTTAGTTTATATTTTTTCGGATCTACTTGGTAATTCATGGAACAAGATGTAAAAGGATTGCACCTCCTAACAAATTCGTGTTCGACACGGGACTGCCGCTAAACCAAACCACCTTACCAAAATACGAATTTTCGCATTCGCATTCGCATTAGCGAATGCTCAAAAAGTGACATTCGATACATCACTTCTACAATGCGTTGTCTAAATGAATATAAATAAATTTCAACAAGGGTAGCTGAGCCGCGGCAGCCCAGGCGGTAAAGACGTCGCTACTAGTGATCGCGAAAGTTGCAGGTTAAAATCCTGCTTGCGGTGCAATTTTGTAAGGTTACCAAAATTGTATAAAAACTTTGTGCACAACTTATTCTGTTTGGAAACTAAGTGGGCACTGTTGGTGGTGCTCTTTAACATTTTCCTTTACAAACTCTTCTGAAAATCTTTCACGTGTGGCATTACTCAAAAAAAGGAATGTTCAAAGAGTAATCTTTTGTATATATTTAAATATAAACCTCACCATTTATTGAGCAAAATTGTTCCTTCAAAGGTACCCCTTCAACCGTGAAGCTCATTTTAAGAACTCTCGCATGACACGCAGGTATCGGTTGCAAGGTTATTTATTGTACGGAAGGTTTTATTTCTTCGATACCGGTATAAAAGGCAGTGAGATATCAATCGCCTCTCCTTCTCCCCCCCTCTCCCACAACCCATTCACCACCTAACGTCGTTAGGCAATTTACGCAGATGGGAAAGAAAAGTTATGTTAGTGATCATAAGTCGAATGCTGGAGGTTTTAGCCAGATGCTAAAACAAAATAGTAGAGAATTTTAACAGCTGCGGATGGTAGTTTAGTAGTTTTGAAAATTTTAAGATTAGTATGCAATCTTACAGTACGCAATCTTTATTGTCTGTACGCAATCTTACAGATGCGATTGACAAATGAAAAAAAAGTTACAGTTTAACTTAAACCTTGGTCCGCCAATTTCATGAGAACCGAAAAAAACTTTTACTTCTCTAGGAATTTGCTGTTGAAAAATTTTTATAGAAAAACTGAATTCAAAATGTCTAAAAGTTTGAGTAGGTGGAAGTTGAACTAAAAATTCCTTCTCTTTTGATTTCTGGTCACGTAGATACCCCGCAGACTAACAACGTGCACACATTTGGGAAATTTTTCTTCTGAATTTCAAGTTAAAAATATCTACTATATGGTATAGTTGGTCACTTTCCTAGTGTTACATTATTTTTATTATTGAAATAAACACTTCATTAATGAAAACAAAATATTTTTTGTTTTGTCTCTAAACAATAGTACAATAGTAGGTTACCATTAATGTATAATCTATAGACGTACCACTAACGTCATCAGGATTGGCCATCATCATCTAATCGAGCAGGTCTCTTCAATCAACCAAGTAACTTTATAGTCAAGTATTCACGAAATAATAGCCTAGACAGTTAAAAACCAACACAGTTCGTCCTTTTAAGGCGCTTTTAACATGAAACAATGCGAGATTACGCGAAATTATAGGGAGATTCGTCGCCACGAATGTTTTTATCTGAAAAACCATGACAGCGCTCAGAAGACTTGACGCTTCTCCAGATTGATGTTGTCATTCTTGTCCCGACGATTCTCTTCAAAAACAACAAAGAGATATCTTTTATTGCACACTAATGTAAAAAATTACGTACCTATTAATTTAATTTCTCTATGGTATACAAATAGTTGTAAGCAGCTTAGGATTACTCTGTCATTATATTATTATTGTACTATTCCTCCCTAATCGGTTTTAACTAACAGTGATATATTGACTAATATCTATCAAATATGATAATTATAGCAATAGCTTCTTGTTAATTTGAAGCAGTAATAATTATTAATAAGGTCTTGCTAACTTGGTGTCTTGGCGTGATCACAACTTTCAGAGTAACCTATACTTTTATCTAAATATCAAAGATAGTTATAAAAAATTATTCTTGATTCTATGAAAGTTCAGATACATCAAAGAGAACAAAATAATCAGATATGCCTAATCAAATAACAGGCTAAGTATAAGACCTACAGTGTAGATACTTTTATTACTTATCTAATTAGACATAAAGCTAAATAGTTATACTAAAGCGACAAACGGTTTACTATAAAAAAGTGTATTGACTGAACCAAAACAGATTAAATATAAACTTTTTGGATGTTTTGTACTAAATCTTGGGCAATTTGAACATGACTTTGCGACTATATTAAATAATAATAATAATTTTCTCGGATATATTTAGTTGGAGCTGACAATGGTTTTGCATCTTTTGTCAAAGCAAGCAGACGTTTTTGGTTTTGGCCAAAAAGCCTTTCAATGGAAATTGATAATTTTAAATTTAAAACATTGTGTAAGGTGCTAGAAAGATTCTACTCCTTAGATTTTCTTCTTCATCGTATCAACAGATCAATTATTTAATATTTCCGATTGCCAAAATTTGGCGAAAGCAATGGCATTCTCAGTCCAAATAACTAATATACTGTTAATTTAGCCAAATAAATATAAAAATAAGCCTTTTTGTAATTAATGAATCTATAACAATATAGATCAATACATAAAATCGTATAATTTTTAGGATGCATACAACCTTTTAGGTCACTTAAATTGTAGTCTTAAAAATATTTAAATGAAAACAGGTCTGTATGCAGAAGGCAGAACAGAAATTTAGACATATTTCAAAAGATCTAGTTCCAGTAAAAACTTGTACTTAGCCGGCGAGATTTGTAGACAGCCAGCCACAAGTGAGCTAATTTCAAACAAAGTGTACGTAGATCAGATTTTCTGCGCGAGGCCGGGTCGTCAGAAATGCATTACTGTCAACGTAGGTAGCTAACGACTTTGCACTAACGCTTTCCATACACAAACATGCAGAAATACTCTGATTTTGACGTGATTTACTTACTGTAAAAGTAGCAAACTATTATTTTTTGCCGAAAATGCCAACTTTACTTTCAGAAACGTCAACAAACGTCCACTGGTATATGAGACTATCTCCTTATTGAAAGGTATTCGGATGCGTATATTTTTAATAATAAACAAAAATAAACAGATTTCTCCAAAGGAAGCTAAAACTCATTGGTAATAAATCCAAAATCGTGCCTGAAAATTAGCAGAAATGAACAAAATAAACTGTTAGATCCTGCTTTAACTACTGAAAAACCGTTGAGTTTATCCTGCAACTATTCTCATGAATTGGTAATTTTCAGAAACCGGGCGTTTAGTAATCAAGCTCGTATGTCGCAGAGCGTAAGGGCAAATCCGGCTTTTGCCGAAACGTCTAGTTAGGCTCCGACGAAAATTGGCTCAGGCAGCTTACCGTCGTCTTGTGGTTTAGGGACAAAATGAAATTGTAAATTAAACATTTGCGTCTTGGGACTCGTTATATTTGGTAAGACCGTAACAAGTGGAAAATCTGATCTTTGTATTGTATTTGAAGTGGGAAGTGTAATGTGAGCTGTGGGCACTAAATTGTGTGAACTAAATAGTGTTTTAAAACAAATCGTCACTGTGGAATAAAATAAGCCAAAGAACAATTAATACAAAACTAATACATTAAATCCGGGTATACACTTTTTCCATGGAATTGAGGATCCTCTGCAAAGATTACATATACAAGGTGTAAGGGATAGCCCTCCGGATATTGATAGGGTGCATTCAGACCATGAAACTGAACAACTTCCCATTAGAAGATACTTCAGGAAAAGTAAAAAAAAGCTTTAAAAATTAACAAAAATTTGGTAAATGCAGTCAGCTGATCGTGATTTTGTATGGAACGTCGAATATTTTTTGTCGTTTCCTGACATATGTTCCTAGGAAAAAGTTGTTCAGTTTCATGGTCTGCATGCACCCTATCAGTATTCGGAGGGCTGTCACTTACACCCCGTATGTTCGTAATAAAAAAAATACTTAAGTAGTAGTATCACATTATGTGCCTATCTTTCTAGTGAGTTTATGCATGATGAAATTGTTTTGTACAAACAAAGGCATTGAAATGTAAGCCTCGTGTTATACACATAACTAACGCTTAGCTTAAGTTAGCTTAGGCTTGTTTAGTTTATCACTTACATCAGTTTCAGCACGTAATACTTGAGTTTTGCGTAGTTCCTACATTATGTTACGATTAACCATTCTGGTTGTAGTTTTATAATGAAGTCGAGCATATTAAAAACTCGATTAACAATTCAGGATGAACATAGACTTTTGCCAATTTATATTGAGTTTCTCATACCTTACTATTTGACACAATGTAATGATCCCCTTTGCTCACGCTGATTGTAATTTACATTGGTTTTCTTTTGTAATTTTTTAAAATAAATAAAAAAAATTGCATTGCTTAATCCTACCTATTTACGATACATTGGAACAAAAAAAAGATCGACCATTCATTTCACCGTGTGTGGAATACTCGCGTAGGTTATTTTCTCTAGGGATGCTTTGAGACCACCGCCAGTCGACGTACTGTGAATTACTAATGTGCTATCTGTCATCGCGGTAATACCTTGGACCAATTTAATACTATGTAGTCTTACTTTTTTCTGAAATGATCAACCAATTAAGGATAAGAAGATATTGGTAACTCCAATCCAATTTTTATTGCATATCCCCCAGGTACAATTTATATCAGAGTATACATCATCTACAAAATGTCCTCTGTTACTGTTAGAATATGATTTAACGTAACCATATTTTGTTAAACATTGCCCACACAAAAACATACCTACAAAAGTTTTAGAGCTATTTATTACAAGGACAGGTTTTATTATTCGATGGTCGTAATACGGGCAATTTGGCGTATCGACAAGAATACAGGTAAGGAATACGAGAATAACGGGATAGTGATAAATGATGATATGATAAACGAGGCCTTTTTGTGTTATTTTTCGTATGATTCGTTGACCCAAATGATGGAATAACAATCGTTTATCCTGGAACGTATTTTCGAGACGCTAGTTTCACCCCTTGAAATAAAGCGAAATATTCATTAGACGTCCGTATTCGTCATTACAGCGACTTGTTTAAATTGTAGTTCAGTACGCAATGCAAAGTAGCTCAGCTGATACGGGTTATCAGAGATGTTATAAAGCTCCGTACATATAACCAAAACCGATATAAATACATACACACATACACAAATTACTCCTATATTCCCTTGCGGGCTAGGCAGAGCGCAAACGGCCGCAAAAACGGACATTTACGCCACGTCTGACAACCATGTAAGGGTCATTCAGAAAATTGTGTATCGCCATAGTGACAGGTTGTCAACCCATTGCTTAAAATTGCAATACACCCCCTCAAGTCCTTGTGTCTTGTCTTGTCTTGACACCCACTTAGCCGGCATCACACAGCCGATATGAAATTATCGAATAATTTCGGGTTGGGGCGGAGATCCACTGGGCTACTACGTAATAATTAGTTGTTTATTATTAGCCACAGCCTTTGCTTTAATTGTTTCGCTACAATTATTCGGTAATTTTTGAGAACTTGCAAAATTTCACCACATTAGTATTTGAACTTGGCGACCTTTGGTATCAGCACTACCGACTGGGCTACCGCGTTTCACCTGCTCCTGCTACCGGGATAGTTTTAACTTAATCTCAGCGACTATTTCATTTTTTACAGATTGAATATACCTAGCCAAGTCGACGAAAACCCGCAATAAATTGTGCAAAAATATTAAACACGTGTTGCGAATACTATTTCGGAACTTGTGAAATTGCAAGAATTACCATGTAGGTAATTTTTCAAGCTTAATTTCACAGGAAAATTTAATATACATCACACTGTTTATTAAAAGTTCCTCCGACACAAAAGTTTTAATATACAGCTGGGTTTGACATAATCAAAGCTTACAAAGTATAGCCTTAATGAAACCCAGCTTTTACGTCCTACTGCCAGACATGTTTATTTAAAAACTTTATTATGAATAAAAAAGCGAAATTGTTTCGCAGGCTCTCTATCGTGAGTTAATACTCTATAACAGACATTTGAGACATCATACGCACACCGTCAAATTGATTTAATATGGTTCAAATGTTTGAGCAAAAAGAAAAAAATTACTTTCACTTAGCACTAAAAATAATAAAACATTTTCTCGTATCAAAAGTGTTTTGACATGTGGTTTAAAATACTGTCACTATGGTTCATCAGGTGGTTCATCATCTTGGTGTCCCACAAGTCAAGAAGACGATACTCGTGGCATTTTAATTTGTACCTACCAGATTTCAAGTAAGAAAGAATAAACCGCAATGTTTTACCAAAATAACGTTAACGTATAGAAGAAGTAACCAAAATTCTGTTTTCAGATTGAGTAGGCAGTTTTTAATAGCAAATAACGTGTTACCGACCGACAGACGGTCGAAATTGCCGAGTCATTTACAACTGAATTTAACAGAGTCGTTTAACTTGATACAGGAAGTTATCGAGTTTAACAGACCAGTGTTTCTACACATTCACAGAAAAATTTACGAACCGTTTTAGTTACATTTATTGAGGCAGAGCCAAACGTTTCTGATTTGGTACCGGGAAGCGCTCCTTCGCAGAATGATACATACATACAAACAACACTGTACGCTAAGTATGCCTTTTTGCAATGGTTTAAAAGGAAAGTCTATTACCGTAAACAGATCTTTTTCACTTACTTTATTCTTGTAATAAAGCATATCGTTGAACCATTTTACATCTCTCGAAAGAAAACCCTAAACCGACGAGCATGTATGAAAAGGTTGATGCATGTTGAAGAAGCGAAAAAAGGTGTGCTAGGAATTCAGGATTGTAGCAAGTAGAAAGATGTAGTCCCTGCCTACCCCTCCGGGAAAGAGGCGTGATTATATGTATGTATGTATAAAATACACTTGTCAGGTATAAAACCTAGCCTTAAACAAACATGAGACAGCTTACCAAGCCTAAGATAATATTGAATGGGGCGACCGTTTGTTATACATCAATGAGAGCGACAGGTACTTAATTCTGATTGAATAAGTAGAAATAATTGTAAAATACTACGATAAAGAATATCATACAAGTACCTACCAACGAAATTTTGATATTTGGTAAAACTATACTGGATTTATGTAGTTTAGTTCAGTTTTTACGCTGAACTGGTTAAGGAACACGAAAGACGAAAAGTACATTTGCAAAATAAGTCGGCAACTGTTTCGCTTTCTATTCAGCTCATCAGGTAAGGTAATTTAATATAAAGTTTATACCGGATTTACTTTATTATACTGCAATAATACACGACATGTAGCCTTGAAATCAAACAAAACAGCAGAAATGGTACCTCTGGAAACCTTACGGCGGAACTTCTCAAGTGGTCAGAGTTAGCGCTAAATTCCTTTGGTACAGTACTGCAGTATATTAGAAACTAGCAGGTGACCTCAGCATCTTGCAAAGTTTATGCCAACTTTGAGAAGCAGGTTCAGTTAGAGCTGCGTGGAAAATTGCAGGCTGAACTACCACATTTTCCGTACATGAGAAAAATGGTTTCAAGCTTCTGAGGCCACGTTATGCCACCGTTCAGACGGCCGGTATTTCATTTGTCTTTTCGTGAATAACACCGAGTCGTCCAAATGTACACTGGTTTCAAACCTTTTAACCGTCTACTACTAGTAGTAGACTTCTGACATGGTTGAGTAACGGTCGCAGTCTAAATAATCATAGACAGCAACCGGGACCGACGGTTATACGTGCCCTCCGAAGCACGGAACCACTTTATTTTAGGAGAATCAGGTGATTCAGCCTGCAATGTCCGGGTTTTCAGTATTCCGTTATTTTAAAAGCGTCTTAGTGTTCAATAAAGTGTCAGAAGGTTGTAGCCATTTCGTATCCCGCTAACAGTTTGAAGTATAGAAAATCACAATAGCAATAGAATGACAAATGAGTTTCGATAGCATAACAATAACTAAAAATAAGAGAATCAGGGCCGTGGTTGCTGACTATAACACTTAGATGGTAATTGTTCCTTATCCCACGTAAGGCGGCATAATATCTCTAGCACCAGGGTTTAACGGGTCGTTTGTTGACTTGGTGTACTTAAATCGAAAACATCGTATAAATGCACAACTACTCTCGCTCCCCTTCAATGGCGTGTCCCGGTCTCGATGACGGACGTGGACCACTGCAAACATTTGCCAACTCACTCCGCATTACGCTAACGAGGTGAACTTTGAACCCATTTGCTGTTAGCCCAGGGACTCAACTTTTGAAACGATTTCGCATGCGAAAGTAACGGATCATCTAACCACTGCTCGCATAACACTTTCTACTACACAAATCTATTTACACATACCTACATACCGTTGACATGAAAAAATTCGAGTAGTAGAAAATGTAATATGAGTTATGACAAAAACAGACTTTTGTATGCGATTACGAATGCGTCTGTCAAACGATTTGACAGGTACATACGTAACGCACTGTAAATGCAGCCTATTAGCAGCGTAATAAGATTGGAATTCGCAATTTACTTTCGTTTGCCAGACGCATGCATTACGTTGCCTTAGAAATACAAAGGACGACATGTGGGAAAACGGCCTTAGAAATCCACCACATCAAGCATTTTCCTCCTGAAACTTTGTGCCCGTTTACCAGAGTGATGCTTAACGTCGAGGGCATGGTTGTCAGTACTTGTTTGTCTGCTAATAGCGTTCCTTTTAAACTATTTCCGGGTTCTTATTTTGAGGTATTTTTGAAATTAAATATTTTTTTTCTTTTTATTATTGATGGGTTTGCTCTTGACTCTAGATACTCTTTAAATATTCATAAAACCGTAATTTTTTTTGACACCCCTGATTATTGTACGAGCTATGTCATAATTATGACAAAATATTAGACAACTTCAAAAAATGTTACCGCACCGGTAGGAATTAAATCTGTGAGTTTCGCTATAAGTACTAGTGACGTCTCTAGACAACTGGGCTGAGAAAATCATTAATGTCATATTCTGACACATCGAAATTTCGCAATTGAACGACATACAAGTGTGGTTCGACGATAAAGTATCACAAACGGCCTAAACCAAACAATCAGCCAGTGTTTAAACATACCGATGGTAAAGGTGAGTGTGTTGAACTTTGCGGTTACTTTTGACCTTTTTAGAAACTTTTGCGTATGAGAAAGTTTTGTTTGAAAACGGTCGTTGAATAATATTTCTATTTACATATATTTTCCATTTGTGGGGTTCAAATAAGTACGAACTTGGAAATACCTACCATTAAGTGACATGACTACACCTGCTACAGTAATAGTTATATACTAAACGATACATTTTTAAGGTGCTTCCACACTGCACGTGCACGCCAAGATTCAAACCTACACACGTCGGCACGTCGAATGTCACAGAATCATAAATTAACATATCTATTCAAACGTGAAACACAAAATAAATTATAACCGTGGTTATTCAACTAAGTGACAAAGTTATGAAGACTTAAGCGGTAAGATAAGGAGTCGAGATTAGTCTACTGAAATATTGTTTACGTTACTTCCAAATTCTGAGCTTTTAGGTTGTGACAATGTTTAACAGCTGAGTAACGTTCACATGCTCTAATTAACTTTTTAGTTACGTAATTCGACAGATTGTTGCCATTACCTAATATTGGCAATTGTTAGGCCAGAACGTTTTTCGACAGTTGTGACCAATAAATCATTTTATTAACTGAATTTCTATGTACTGGGCATTATTACAGGCAGCCTTTTGTACCTACAGTAATAAAAAGTCAAAACTTATAACCATTCAATTATATAGATACAAAATGTATGCTAAGATTACTAATTTATTATACGTTCACCGATAATTCGATGCACAACTATCAACTTAATTCTACATTTCTAGACATCCTAAATTGAAATAGATTTAATCTGTGAATTATAACTTTGGAGTCCACAGGGTTCATAATCTGATTACTTAGGTTTTAGTTAGTGATTCGATAGCTATATTCAATTAAAACATTTCATTAATTGCCACTAACCTTTGTAATGACCTAGGCATTCCTAAACTGCAACTAAGCGAATTCCAAAAGCATCGCATTGCTATATATCTGTACCTACATAACATATTGTTCAGTTATGGACCTTTATTGTAGTTATGTATCGCGTGTACAAATTATTTAGGGAGTTACGAGTCGTGTTACAGTTTGGCCGCAGGTAGGTAGGTAACTAATCTTCTGCCTTTTCTTTACTTGATATTTTTGAAACCGATCAGACCCCGGCTCGGCAAAGCTAAAAAACAGCCTAAAGATTATTTACCACCGTGCGACCAAACTTTAACACCACTCGTTCTCTAACGTAGAGATTCATACCTACTATTACGTACATAGTACAGAATATTATACATTTGAAAATTTGTCTGAAAATATTATGATGCCATATTCAATCTGAAATTTTGCGATAATACAACATGCAGACGTTGGTATATTGCGATACTCTAAAGTATATAGAGAACCACGCATAGAGTCACTCCATGATGTCATACTTTGCTTTGTGGGGTTGATTGAGCAAACTCCTAGGTTACAGCGATGAAGCAACGAAGTTATAACACGGTGTGTGAACAAACCTTTAATCTGAAAGTTACAAAAGCTTGACGTGATTTGGGGATATTGTACAACATATTTTTATTAACAAAATATTCTTCTAAAGCTGGTAGTAGAAGGAGCGGGACTGATATAAATCTGTCAAGATTAAAATAATTCAGTGCGGCTAGCCGGGCAGGGTAATTCAAAATATTGCGCATAAAGTAGACACGATATTAAATTCATTTTCTTGGGAATATTTGAGGAAATTTATATTATCATCCGATAAATTTGTTCGGCGTCGATGTCGAGTTTTTAATAATGCGACTTTGAAAAACGAGTGTTCAATTTGGAATCTGATTAGAAGACATGCAACTTGAAGCAAATAAAAATATGTTGAGGCATTGCAGGTCAAATTAATAGACTTATCGAAATAGGTTAGGTACACCTATTTTCTTACGTCGGACCGACACAAGTGTTATGGATGCTCTAAAACAACGCGGGAAAGGATATCAGATGTGATCCCCACCATTTTTTTAATAAATAGAAAAAATAAATAGTATGTTCCGTGGAAATCACTAAACGTGTCAGACAATAACTTTATCGCAAGTGAAATTCTATGGCTTGGTCACAACTTTTGTTTGTGTGTGTGTAGGTGGTTTTTTTGAGTGAGTGTGTTTGTGTACTTTTTTATTTTGTGTGTTTTTTGTATTTTTTTTTCTTGAGGTTGTGTAAAATTAAGTCAATAACGAACGGTGTTATTACGAAAATCTAAGACGCTCGTTTACACAAAGTTTAATAGTGGTTTACATATAGAGGGTGGAGCGTCATCAATTGCACCGAAGCTTTACATATCGAAAATAAAGTAGATGAAATAAGGCGATAAATATGCAGTAATAAACATGAAGGATAGTTGTATAATCAGTAACATGGAACTTTTTTTCTATTTGTCACAAATTTTAATTAATTTGAAAGAAAACAATTCTTAATTGAAATAGTTACAGATTTTTATCGTCATAAAATTTCACGAAATTTAAAAAAATATATTGAGCATGAATACGACAAACAAATTTTTGAGGTTATAAAAATGATAAGTGAACATCCTTCATCAGAACCAAATGAAATTAGATTAGAATTAGAGAAAATAGCCTTCTTAAGGAAAACATTATTTATGACAACCCAGTGACAATAGCAGAATTATTGAATAATTTTTTTATTGAGTCCTCCAATACAACAAATGGTGTAAATTTCAATAGATCATTTCCTTTAAATAAATGTTCCAATACAATTTTCCTGAAACCGTGCGACTGTAATGAAATTTATAATATTATTATGTCCTTAAATAACACCTTTTCTGTAGGTTTAGACGGTATAAGCACACAAACCATAAAAGCATGCTCATACTCATTGTCTGAGCCGCTAGCTCATATAATAAATTTATGCTTTGAACAGGGTGTATTCCCCATGACCATGAAATCTGCAATTGTAAAACCTCTTCACAAAAAGAACAGTAAAATGGATATGGACAATTATCGTCCAATTACGTTGGTTCCAGTTATTTCAAAAATCTTTGAACGGGCTATGTATGCGCGTCTTATAAACTTTTTTGATCAAAATCACATCTTAAATAATACCCAATTCGGATTTAGAAAAGGTAGTTCTACAACTTTGGCCTGCTATCATCTAGTTAAGCTTATTACTGAAGCAGTAAATGACAAAAATGCAGCAGCGTCAATTTTTCTAGATTTATCTAAAGCATTCGACTGTGTTGATCATGCGATACTGCTGGACAAACTTGACAACTATGGTATCAGAGGAAATGCATATAGCTGGATCAAAAGTTATCTAGAGAACAGGCAACAATGTACAGAAATTAATAAAATTAGTAATTCGGAACTAATCTCTTATCGGTCTGATTTCCAACATAATCGCTGTGGAGTGCCCCAAGGCAGTATTCTGGGGCCTCTTCTTTTTCTAATTTATGTGAATGATCTACCTAATCATTTAAGCGACGGTTGCATCATGTTTGCTGATGACATAACACTGGTGATCAGATCTGAAAACTCCTCAACATTACATACATCTATTATTAATGCATTGGCAACAGTAATAGATTGGTTAAATGTAAATAAACTAAATTTAAATATTACAAAGACTAAATTAATTCATTTCGGGACATATAGAGCATTTGACTTCAAACTAGACTTAAAGTTTTTAAATAACAAAATTGAAAAAATTTCTAGGTATAATTATGGATAAGTTTTGTAGTTGGAACATTCACGTACAAAATGTCTGTGACAGGCTTGATAAATATGCATTCGCTCTACGTAGGTTATACAGCACCGCATCTAAGAGATTGCTCTTATAGCGTACCATGGCTATGTTTCCTCAATACTTAGCTATGGATTGATTGTGTGGGGTAATTCAGTGGAAGCAAATAAAGCTTTCCTCGTACAAAAAAAATTTATAAGGGCAGTTTGTGGGGCTCACTATCTGGAAACTTGCAGACCTCTCTTCAGAGCTACTAAAGTTCTGACTCTGCCGTGCATCTACATTCAACAAATATCCATCTTTGTTAGGGAACACCCTGAATATTTTGAAAAATTACCACAACATCCTTTTAGACAGGTCAAAATATGCTCACTATTTAAAGTACCGAGGTCAAGGGTAAATTTTTTCGGAAAAAATGTCCACTGCATGGCTCCAAAAATATTTAATAAATTGCCAAATGAAATAAAATTAAGTCCAATTAATAAATTTAAAACTTTGCTGTCTGACTGGCTTTTGGAAAAATGTTTCTATTCGGTTAAGGAATTTATGGAGTGTAAATGTTGACTAAACTATGTTATAAAAATTTTAAATTGTAATTTCAATGGTAATTTTAAGGTAATTATTATTTGAAAGAAATTGTTACTATTTTTTTATCTATATTATTTTATATTTTAATGATTTTTTTTTTATATTGATGGAATATTATTTTTAAGTGCTGACATTATAATTGTAATTTATTTGAATTTTTTGCATGCATTTTAGTAAAACATATGATACACTTTTATCACATAAGACCTGTTGTAATGTATGGAATAACTATGTTTTATGCAAATAAATGAATCTGAATCTGGATCTGAAAAATACAAACTCTTCTTTACGCTTTTTTTGTATCCTTATTCTATGCCTAAAAATTTGTAAGTACTGGCCATTTAGTTATTAAAAATAAATTCATAACAAAATAATCGATTTCAGTTATCAATTTGACATGACACTCTATGCCGAGTAAGAAAGAAATATTTGGAAAAGCTTTTAATTGGCTGGACATTTCTATTTTCAAAATCCATATTAATAGATCACTTTTACGTACTGCAAGGATTTTCTGACAGATATTTATGACCTACTTACAATGCATGAGATAAATGTTGAATTTTCCCGATCGATTTGCTGAACTGCTTAAACCATGTATATTTTTAACTCTTATGCCTCTTCGGTCGGTACCTATATGCAGGACGGTGTAATTATATAACTAAATAATCTCCAGTAAATCTATTTTCGCAACTAGATAACAAGCTTGCGTGTAATACCAGCTTCAACACGGCTCTCGGATGCATTCGGTCTAGAACGGAGACAGTTATCTGATAAGCCGGACGTATTCGACATCGAGAGGCGACTGTTAGTGGATATGTATGCTAATGACTTGAATTTAGTCCCTACTTGGGCAATAATACACATATACATACATAAATCACGCCTATAATACCTTACGGGGTAGGCAGAGCGTTATGGGCCATAAAACAGATATTAACACCACGTCTGACAAAAGCTTGACGGTCAATCAGATAACTGTGTATCGCTATAGTGACAGGTTGTCAGCCCATCGCCTAAAATTGCAATATGCAGCCCTCGAGTACCTTAGTCGGCTCTTATGACACACATGGGTAAGAAATGGGGTGATGCTATTATGAGCCGGCATCACACAGCGAAGGTTGCAATAATGCTTAGAATAGCAAATCCCCATTTCGTGGGTGTTGTAAAGGTAACTAAGGTATGAAAAGATAAAGTGTCTTTACAACACCTTGCACTGCGCTCGCCAATCCGCCTGCAAAGCGTGGTGAGTATGGCAAATACCCCCCGATTTGGGGAGGCCCATCGCCATCAATGGGCTTTGTGGCTGTTGAAGTGAATTTGAGTGGTCAATTCAGAAAGTAAATCACAGGCGTATGCTAAAACTATTTCTTTGGAGCAAAGTTGGATGAAATGATAAGGATTAATATGAATATGATGAGTATAAATTATCCTTCCTAGTACTTTTTTATTGAACCTTGATCTACCGACCCTAAAAGCTCCTCAAGCAACCGACGCCCCCGCCGGCGGGGGCGCGGAGGTCCCTCATTTGCTCCCCACTTTGGGAACTACCGGCACGTGCCGGGTAGATTCAGTCCAATACGTTCTCCCCAGAACAACTCGTAAGCCCAATCGCGCCCCAAGGGCGCGATTGAGCTGGTTGTTTGGACAACCACAAGCTTTTCCGGGTGAGCTCCTGCTCCCCACCATACAGTCAGGTGTAGATTAAAAGCCCCGGGGCTAAAAATCGTAGGGTCCACAAAAAAGGTAGTTTGTTATCACGCATTGTTAGTTTCGAGAAATAAAAAGCTCTTTTCAGTGTAAGCGTTAAACGTTATGCTTTTGGGAATAAAAGCGTGATTGTATGTGTAAGTGTGAGCGAGAGAGAGAGAGAGGGAGACTGTGTGTGAGTGAGAGTTTGTGTTTGAATGTGAGTGTGTAGGATGCACTATGTCTAAACTAACTGGATTATCTATCCGTTATCAGCCGACAGTAGACTAATGACTTGGCTTGTATTTCTATTAGACTAATTAAGTTACTAAATATTTTAATATATTTGGAAATGTAACTTAAATGTCCAACATATCGTAAGAGTGATTGGACTGTTAATGTGTTTTTACTCTGAGCATTTATGTAGAAATTAATACGAAAAATGGCGCTGTACGCCGTCATAGACGAAGTCGAAATAACTGATTCAATTTGACAACTAATCTGGCAAAGTCTATAGCGACGTAAAACGCCATCTGTCGGATTAGTTTCTCCAGAAAAGCACATCTATTGTAAAAACCTAATTTTCGGATCATAACTAGGTACAAATGGTTTTTATAATCAGAAACGTTCCACTTAGAATATGCGACATCATGACATCTTTTAATTGTGTGCCATTACCATAAGTTATTTATCTATACATTGCAATAGCGGTAACTAAACGGTTTAATTCCACTTAAAATTAAGCACAGAATTCAGATTGTTGGAATAAAAAATTCTACCGTAGATGTAAAACAAAGAAATACATTAGCAAACACAATCTTTAACTTACTAAACTTACGCGCAAAAAAGTAACACAGTGACTTAGTCGCTTGACAACGTCAAAGCGTATTGAAAAATTATTTGAACATCGTCTGTCTAAATTATTTGTAATAACAAGGTATTTTCCAAGTGTTGTACAGTCAAAATCAGGTTGGGTTAGACACTCAAACTGCCAATGTAAGTCTTATTCGCGCAGCATAAGAACGTTCCAAAGTCCAAACTGTCTAACCTAGCCTGATCTTGACTGTACAACCCATCAAAAGTTGGAAAGGAATTACGGAAGTCACAGCTGTACTGAATTTGAGAAATTTTGGATTGCAACTTGCGCTCAAATCATATTCAAACAATCCTACATCTAGTGTACATACACACATGACGCCTTTGCCTTTATCCCTTGCGAGGTAGGCGGAGCGTTATCGGTAAAAATGCTGTCTTTTTCGCCAGATCTGTCAAAAATTTGATGGCCGTTTCTGAAAATTCATGTTTCACTATAGAGGCAGGTTGTCAGCCTCTTGGCAAACATTTTGAGTCTATTAGTCGCTTCTTACATTACCCGCAGGAATGAAGTAAGGTGATGCTATTCCAAACCGGCACCGCACGGCAAGTGTCACGGCAGTGACTGATTATAATACGCAGGTGTTCAACGCAACATAGTAGCAAGCAACCGGAGTTCCTCACCGTTTGCTCTCAGAAATTATTTATTTTTTTTGTTTTATAGGCAACATTTTTTTTCATTTACTACTCAATGCTGTTGTGTATTTCTATGTTGTGTTGTTATGTGTTTTGTGAAGAATGAGAGTAATAAAGATATTTGTATTTGTATTTGTATCAGTGTTCTGCGTAGAACCGGGACGTAACGCTAGGCGATTAAAAAATAGATGGCGGTAGAACAAAAATAATTTAATTTCTTAATAATGTCGTCTAACACCTCAGTCATCCGTGACCGTAGGAATTGTAAAATCCAAAATAAATTCAACTTTAATCCGTTTAAAATTGTTTTATTGTAAAAAAATCACCTAACATTATTTTGTTGCTCAACTTCGTCTCCTGTTTACTGCGGATGAGTTGGTAAATATTTACCTAGACTCGTTAATAATGTACAAGCTTGGTGCAAGTTTTATGAGCAAGAAGATTTCGACTTAACACAAGCCGAAAAGAAACTTTGATAATATGTACATGTAACTAGAACTCTGGTGAAAGCGATGCATTGTGCTTACTAGCGCTATCCAATACCAATTTTTGATATTAAATGAAACAATTTCGGATATTTAATGTTTTATAATAAAGAAACTTGACCGTTTTATATTAAAAATAATTATTATATACTCGTACCTACGTCTTATTCAGTAGTAACAAATGTTCTAAGGCAGTTCTCCCACTTGTCGTCCATCACTGCGTATATTAACGCACCGTAATTCACTGTGCCGGATTGAAATAGCATCACCCCATTTCTTCCCCTCGGGTGTATTAAGAGGCGACTAAGAGATTCGGGGGTATCATGTGTTTCACAATTTTACGCGACCAGTCACTATAGTGATACATAATTTATCCGAAACAGCCCTCAAATATTTGTCAGACGTGGCGATAGCGTCCATTTTACGGCCGTCAATGCTTTGCTTGCCCCGCAAGTGATAAAAGCGTGATATTTGATATGTGTGTGTAACGCATGTGTCTGTCAGGCGAAAGGAAATTGCGAATTCCTATCTTACTGCCATGCTAATGCGGCTACGGTAAGTTGACGGTGCGTTACGGATGCGTTGACAGACTCAATCAGATCGTTGTTTATGAATAAATAATAACGTTACAAATACACAGCGACGAACGACAAGTGGAAGAACGGCCAAATGCATTGTTTAACAACAAAATATAGATTTTTTTAAATGTTTATTTTTTCATTTCTTGGAGTAAATCAATCTTTTTATTTTCTGAGGAATATGTGACTCATGGTGGCGCACCTAAGCGCAGGGTAATACTGTCAGTAATTCGTTAATGAGTATTTTGGTAATGTACAAAGTTACGACGAAGTTTCTGAGTAACCCCATAGTAGGCATGAACAGATTTATTCGATTAATTACGCTTGTTTTGGTTTGTTGAGATGTTGTAGCAAAGTATCGTTAGTGTATTAACCACGACAGCATAATATATTATGTAAAGACTTTATCGTAAGTACTGTATTATTATTATTTGACATAATATTCATAAAATAAAGATACACCATGTATAGGTTTGTCAACATACATACATACATACATATATCACGCCTTTATCCCTTGCGGGGTAGGCAGAGCGTAAACGACCGAAAAACGGCCACTTACGCCACGTCTGACAAACGAGGGTCATTCGGAAAATTGTGTCATTGGTTTGTCAAGGCATTGCGAAATGAAGCAAAACTTACCTAGTTTAGAGAGAAGACAACTACACATATGCAAAATAGTAAAAATAGGTTGTTTTCTATGAATGACTTTTATGCAGCCTATTATTTTATCATTTCATTTCATAGTATATTATATTATTTTATTTCATAGTATATTTTTGTTCTTGCGTGAGGATAAAACATGGACATTTGCCATATTTTCTTGCAATTTTTGACAATGTCTCATCGATTCCCGACGTGGAATAATTCTGTATAAATAACACTTGATATTCTGAAGTTCACAACAATATTGAAACTATATACCTACTAAAATTGCCCCTAGGGCGGGGATCACACTTGGCGTTCATTGATAAGCATTTTTTCCGCATCCGTAACGCTTGCTTATGTCAGATAAAAGGAAATTGCGTGTTTCCATCTTCTTCTTGTTATTTTTCTTCTTCATCCCGTTGCCACCCAATGCAGAGTGTAGGTCTCCTCTAATGTTCTCCACTACCTTCCATCTCTTCCCATGCAAATACATCGACGGTGCGTTGACGGAAGCAACGTTTGCGTCGTTAGACAGACTTAAAATACGCAGCAACGGACGTCAAACGGGAGAACCGCATCAACTGCATGATTCACGAACTCAAATGTGACTGTTCCTTATCTAGAAATATGTAGTGGATTGCTTACCAAGGGTGGTGCTATATCAATTGGATCCGAGGATGTAACTGATATTAAACCCACGGTACGTATACTGTTTTAAAATCGAATGGATAGTATATGACATATTGAGATAAATGTACAATAATAAACATAAAAGACGGTTGTCAGTTAACAAAAGCAACATAGAACTTTTTTCTATGGATGTCAAAAATTCAATTAATTTGTAAGAAAATAATTATAAATTATAGAGACATATAGATAAAAAATTTACTTCAATAGGCTGATGTACGTATGTATATATAGATAAAAAAACTCAGTAGGTAAACACATTGTAGGCATTTAACTTTTACTGTCTCATTACAGCAGAGAATCTTAACTTCTTCTAATCTAAAATAAGGATGTGTTTCATTCACGCGTGACTTTTTGTAAACGACGGTAATATCCATTAGTGTCTGTTCTTGTCTTGTTCCTATTATGTGAAAGAATGTGTGTATCGAAAAAGTGTTTCAGAGGTAGTAAGTTCGCCATAAATAACATAAAAGAGATAGATGGCTGTAGATAAAAAGTTGATAGGCTTAAGGTAGTAAAAAACTTCGTGTTTGTAAATTTTGATAATGAATAACACGTACATACACATATCATATCACGCCTATAATCCTTTGCGAGGTATGCAAAGCGTAAACGACCGCAAAAACGGACATTTACGCCACGTCTGACAAATATTTGAGGGTTATTCGGAAAATTGTGTATGGCTATAGTGACAGGTTGTCAGCCCATCGCCTAAAATTACAATACACACCATCGAGTCCTTTAGTTGCATCTTCTTTTTTTTTTTTATCTTTATTTAAGGAGTTTTGTCAAAATATGACAATGCCACTCCATTGTGCAACACATAGTATAAATCACAAAACAAAAAAGAATAAAGAAATAAACTATACTGATGGTACCCGCAGAAGGTGCTTTCGTCTCGGCTCCCACGGGAAAGAAATGGGGTGATGCTATTCTAAGCCGGCATCACACGGCACATATAATGAATAAATGAGTGGAAATTCGGACGGACGTGGACAAAAGCAGTCAGAGAGTGGTGGCCAAAGGAAGCAAAAAGGTCACCGGGCAGACCATCAGTCCGGTGGTACGATGACATCTCCAAGTCGACGGGATCTCTATGGATGAGCTTAGCACATGACCGTGAAGATTGGCGGATAGAGAAGAAGCTTATGCCCTGTAGTGGGTGGATGTTGGGTGATGATGATGATGATGATGATGATGTACAAATATAAGCTTGCCCTGATCGTGTAATAACTACGAGTACGCCGACGAAATGTGAATGACGAATTTTGTAATGAAAAACAAACCTTCCCGTCCTAGTTTTTATATTTCAAATCTAAAATTCCATCAAACTCAATATTACCTATACAAATTTTAA
Organism: Tuta absoluta; assembly: GCA_027580185.1. Classification (NCBI taxonomy): domain Eukaryota; kingdom Metazoa; phylum Arthropoda; class Insecta; order Lepidoptera; family Gelechiidae; genus Tuta; species Tuta absoluta. The sequence goes on from JAQAHW010000009.1 coordinate 9,429,923, forward strand.
TATTCACTCGTTGACTGCAAAAAGCGTCGAAATTTTCTGCGAATAATTTGTTTAGGGTGAAAGTTTTTATAAAAGCAGAATAATATTCTAATGTACCTTTTGAGTTTGCTCTTTTAATTCATTTACTTTGACAGGACAATAGCATCCTTTCACATTGCTTTGCGGTTTGCCGCAAAAGTTCACGGTGCCGCGACGACGCCAAGCCTGTGCAGGCGTGTATGTTAGCCTCACCTCACTCTATTTTACCTGCTGCTACCCATTTTCCCATAGGAAGGTGACCTTTTTCATGCAAAACATTCCTCTTGAATTATTATCTCTATTAAAGAAAACCGCATAATTTTTATTGTGTAGTTCTAAAGATCTAAGCCAGTAACTCCCGCCTGCGACACCACAAAGATATGAGAAGCGACTTTCTAGAGGTATTTTTGTAATGACTATAAGAACCAAAATGCCGTGTGGTGCCGGCTTAGAATAACATCATCCCATTTCTTTCCCGTGGGAGTCGCAATACGAGTATTGCAATTTTAGGCGATGGGCTGACAACCTGTCACTATGGCGATACACAATTTTCCGAATAACCCTAAAATGTTTGTCAGACGTGGCGTAAATGTTCGTTCTATGCGGCCGCTCTGCCTACCCCGCAAGGGATTATAGGCGTGAAATGTGTATGTAAGAACCAATTTTATTATTCACTGGACAACCTGTATCAAGACTCTTAAACTCATTAAATTCATAAAATTACATCAACTTTACGTTGTCTTTTTGAACCCTTTGTTTCTTAGACCTGGATGGGTACAGCTTATTGCTTATTAGAGATATAAAAAATTTAAAATTACTTAAAGTTAAGTGCTCATGAGCGTCACAGTACTGTGTAGACGTGTTAATTAAAAAACTCATAAATGCTTCTGTGATAGATAATTGGGCACAGTCGTAAAGAGCTAAGTAAGTTTAACTGCTAAAGAAGCTTATTAAGCTCAAATTTAAGCTCGTTCTTGAGTTGGTAAATACTAGGTACTACTTTTGGAGATTTTTTTTATTATCCACTTAACATGGAAAAGAATAAAGTTTTAATCATTTATGGCATTTATACCAATGCAGACGTGGCGGTTACCATTTACGCTTCTTCTAATCTTTCTTCTTTAACGTGGTCTAATCGTTTATTTTATAAGGTTTCCTACAAATATATTTTATCAGAATCTATGAAAAAACGTAACATTAGATGGTACTCTTCCAATAAGTGGAGGTCCATGTCCAACAGTGGACTGTTGTAGTTGTAGTGTCAGCCGATGTGGCGCAGTGGTAGTGCGACTGCTTGCGACGCAAAGGTTCCGGGTTCGATTCTCGGTGGGACACTCACAAATTTGTTCCTTTGTGAATTTGTTCCCAGTCTGGTTAGGACATTGCAGGGTGAACCAACTGATTGTCCGAAAAGAAATGGTTCCGTGCTTCGGAGGGCATGTTAAGCCGTCGGTACCGGTTGCTGTCTGTGATTACTTAGACGGCGGTCGTAACACAACCATGACAGAAGCCTTCTAGTGGTAGTAGGCGGTTGAAACTACTCTGACATCACCAGGGTTCATCGGGTCGTTGAACGACTCGGTGTCCCACAAGAAAAGAGAGAGAGTAGTAAGTGGTACACTTGTGGTAAAACTTGCCAGTTTTCGTATTACAACACATCGTATTATAAGTAGAACACACAACACTGCCTATAATGGGCTGGGCTATTAACCAACTTTTCTTACCACGCAAGCGTCTATTCACGAGGAACCTGATAAACGCCGGAATTGTTTGGAAACTTTCATCCTGCCTCGTGTAGACACGTCAGTCGGAAAATAGGGCTCTGTGGGAAGTTTACTTATTGCTAGCTTAAGTGTGAAAATAATGGTTACTTGGAAAATGAGCTAGGTGGTTCAGATTAGATTATGTGTGTGTGTTCAGAGTTAATTTTTGTCAGTACATAAACTTTGCAAGGCGATTCTACTTTATGATTACGATCAATTTTTACTTTGAGCCAATGAAAAAAAATTGCTGTTCCAGCCGAAAATCAAATGTCTTTTTGACCAAAATGTACAGAATGTGCCATGTGGTACCGGCTTAGGATAGCACCACTCCATTTCTACCCGTGTTGTCGTAAAAGGCGACTCAGGGATGAATCCAGAGAATGGACAGCTAGATTTGGCAAAATACAAGAACAAACCTAACCTTAAACCTGGTTGTTTAGTATAGAACTGTTTATTCGTGCTGTGTGCGCTGTATATGCTTATACAATCTATCTTTTATAAGTCAGTCTGAAAATTGCAACAATATAGGTAAGGCTCCGGTAAATAGAAATATTATAATTTTATCACTTTCGGATAAGGATGTATATAGATAGTATAAATTGTATTCTACCTAAGCTTATTTGAGGGTAGCTGTATCAAATAATAGACTGGTTCAATTTGCATATCTATTCAATACCAAAACATAGATCTTAATTAGGAATGGTGCAACAAAATTATTAATAACTCTATTTTGTATGGGTAAAGTATTGATATTGATAGGTCGGGTCAAATCTATTGAATTAAGTTTAATCGCATATATACCGGACGTTGTAGATCAATGACCGGACAATATTTCGATTTGTGACAGCCGCAATTTGTGGCCGCGACGTTTTAACGTGATATTCAGTTTCTGTATGGTTTTCGTGTTTCCCTTTCGTCTGACAATCGGAACCGGCAAAACACCGGTAAAATGCAGCCCATGTCAGAACCACCTATTTTGTATTTGTATTTATTTATTTGTTATAAAAAAGTTTACAATTTATTTTCTTGGCACTCCTAAATCATAATTTGATTTGTCCGAGTGCTGCACACTCCTTAACCTAAAAACTAAAACTATCTACATAGGTACATTAATAAAAACAGAGTAATTACTTAAATCTAGATATCTTTTTCTTAGTTAACAAAAGTATTAAGAGGTGGAATCATTTTACCTAATGCCACCCCAAAATAGAGGCTGATCGATGCTGATGGTCGGAACGCAGAAATGATGCTGTCTGAAAAGTAAGTTACGATCTTCGCTAATGGAAAAACAAGTAAAATGTTTTATTTGTCTCTTTCTAGTGGATAGTAGTGGAGTCTCCGTACCTTCTGGTAGGCCGGTGGCAAAATGCCGCGTGACCCGCCTTTTGTATAATTTGCAATAAAGTATAAAATGACAGCATTTTACCTACCAATAAAATGCTTATTAAACTACTTACCTTCCTTATAGCCTTACTTATAGAGATAGACATCTTCCTTTGCAGCGATTGGTCGCACTTATCTGTTCCAAAGCTGTGTGATTGGTTACGTATGCCCCCACACCCCACCCCACTCCGACACGGCAGGGCGGGGCGAGTCGGCCCGCTTGGCTTCATTGCGTCTCATAATAATATTCTAATTAGAATATTATTACTACAAAATACACCAGGCAGAATTAAAAATTTAAGGCTATAAGGAAGGTAAGTAGTTTAATAAGCATTTTATTGGTAGGTAAAATGCTGTCATTAAACCACTGTACGTTCCTTATAGCCTTACTTATAGAGACATGTTTGATATCGCCTGGAGGAGTGGGAGCTATCGCCAATGTGAAAAACTATAAAAAGAAACAGGTATTATTATTCTTTAAAAAAGAAAAATGAATTTCTTTATCAACAATAATGATTTTGATCCACTATACTGAAAATTTATTTATATTGTATTTATTAAAAAATACTGTAATATCATAAACTCACCCTTAAATGACGATTAAATATAATAAATTATAATGAAAATGTAATTCAAAACCTCTTGTACTATATTACGGCATTCTAGGTAAGCATAATAGAATGATGAAAATGATGCATTTGTAACATGCCATTTATAATGTCTTTGAAAAACTTTACCTCGTGTTTGATAAAAAATGCACATAATACAGTTATTCATTATGTAAGTCTCAATACGTTTTGATAAGATAGAAAGTACGCGGAAATTCATCTGAAAGTTTCCGAACAGTAAACAGAAAATTTCAAAAAAAAAATTTGAAAAACTCAATAGCCAAAATAGTAAAATATAAAAATATTGAACCTTTAGTTAGAGGTAAATACGCATTGCAGGTCGTTTTTATAAAACCTTTTAGATATCTATTTACTTACATAGTAAATAAATAGCTCTTTTACACAGAAAAACATAGCTTACATATTGTAATTGTGCTTGATCACTCAAGCTATAGGTAACATAATAAGTAGGTTAAATTTCCCTACTATAAGGTCAACACTACTGTTTAAGATATGCATTGACCTAAACGGGCTTAAGCAGGTAAATCAAAAAACCTGGCCAAACGACTACCTAGTTTCCCTGGAGAATAAAAGGCATATAAATTTGTTATCAAATCATACCTTCATATGATTTTTTAAATATGATTCATTTGGGCTTGCCTTAATAATATTTGCTATAATACATAATGATCAATAACTAACCTTGTTTACTTTGTCGGAGTAACGGTCAAGCTTTATTTAAAACATCACTCGGGCCTCTGAATAAACTATATTGTATATAATAATATAGTTAATTAATATCTTGGTAAATCTACCTAAACTTGATATAATAAAAGAGGCGATTATTGAAATTGTTTTCTGCCATAACTACCTCTGACCGTCCCATGCAAAGCCCAGATCTCTGTTTAAAACTTGAAAAGGGCACAAATTTGCTTTAATTTTATGTACAATCAAAAACGAGCTAGCTATAAAAGAATATGAGCTAAAGTTTAAATTATAAGAATTTTATCATTTTGTTAACAGCTTACCTACGGAGAAAATTTAATCCGAAGGTACGTCGGTAAACGACGTTATTGTCTATTAGACAGTACAAACATTGCAACATTGCAAATTAATTGTGGAAGCCTAGATCTTACGTGGGTCACCGTACAAATATTATATATCATTATGATCACCGTTGGTAAAATATACTAGCTATTGAACGTAGTAGGTAGTTCCCAATATAATTCTCGCTAGGTATCTATTCTGAAAATATTTCACTTGATAGGCAAACTATTTACCTAGTACAAAGGTACATTCAAGCATTTTTTAAACAACGTCTTGTGCTCGACATTCAGAGCAAACATATTGGAACAACGGTATTATTATTTTAGGCTGACGTCTTACGATAGGCAATTATGTTCACTATCGTACGTTTCTAACAACCATCTAACAATGTTATACACAGGAGTAGATACTCGTATTTCAAACCCAAACAAGGCAGACAGGGCACTTACACAAATATCAATTAGCAAAAGTACCCTCTGATTGTAACCTTTTTTATATTTATTTAAAATACCCACATAGACTGTGGGTACTTGTTGTTTACTTGCCCAAAAGCTTTCATTCATTATCGAAAAAGTAGGTGTAGTAAGCATGACTACACTTGAGGAAATAAAAACTTAATATCGTCTGGGACAGTGTCGCATTATTGCTATTTGCCACTATCGCTCTAAAACTTTTCATCTCTAGAGGAGGTTGTTATACATATTACGCCATATGCATTTCATTTATAACATTTCAGGTAATATGAAAGCACCTGAAAAATATATCATGAACTTTTCATCTCTAGTGGAGGTTGTTATACAAATTACGTAATATGCATTTCATTCATAATATTTCGGGCAATATAAACGCACCTGAAGAAAATATCATGTTCAAGATCAAGGCACTCGAGTAGGTAACACAAAATTTGGCATATACCAAATAGGTATATATTACATCACTCGCCTTAGCAGCTAGACAACCTTCCACTAGTTTTGATGTTATACAGCTTGATATTAGCAGAATTAACAATAGGGTGTACCTAGCTCCCAAATTGCAACATGCTGGAATAAGTAAATTACCTACATACATCTCCACCTCACGAAATTTACTCCGTACACTCAATGCACGATGAATTAAAAAGTAAAAATTATTATAGTTTCGGTGTGAGATCTATTAAATGGGTAGGTCTTCATTATTTACTTATCCATTTTGAGATGAGGCCATTACAAAAAGGCCGTTTTCTCTCCCCACATTTGTCTGTTTCCATGTTGCTAAGAAAAACGTAGGACTATTTTAGGACAACTCTGCACTTAGAGAGCTTAGATTGTACACATTCCCTTCCGTGATTGATGCCAGAATCATAGCGAGTATTTAACGTAGGTACTCTTACGCCACTTTTTGATCATAGTTCAAAGAAGTAAACAAATGACAAGCGTGAGGGATCTCCCTCAGAAATGCGTTAGCACTACGAGGTCTGTGATAGCATAGAAATAGAAGTGAAATTATTGCTACTTAGGACAGTGAGCAAGGGAAAAATTTATAAATTCAGTCGTTTTCACAGTTACCTAATAAATCAATATGTTTCTCATTTTCTTACTGCGTGGCCTCGGTAGGCCACTGAAATGATCATAAAGGAAAACTGTTTCAGACTTAAACCGTCTATAAATTTTCCTTAACCTGCGAGAATTTAGACTCGGCAGTAACGGTTACGAGGATGGGACTGAATGCGGTGAATCTACGACAAATATGTCTTCTGCTTAGGAATCATTGTAAAACGTTAGACAGCTCTCTAACTTTGAACTTTATTCCGAGTAGATAAAGTTCATACTTACGTAGGAATATTGTTCCCTGTACTTTCTAATAGCCAAGACATTTTCGGGCTAGGATGTTATATTTGAAACATTTTTTCAAACATTTAAGTAGGTATATTTTGCCTACAGATAGCCTATTTTGCAAATTCTCAGTGGAATCTAGCTATCGTTATTTGAAAGCGTAAGCTCATGGAACTAAAAGAGGGGGACCTTATGAACGCGTGCAAGGTAAAAATATTTTCAAATTAACATCTTAGGAATCCCCTCGCGTTCTATTTTCTAATACGCTCGAGGTAACACATGTGTCAGACAGTAAACTCCTTGTACTCAAGTCTGTAACACACCTTTCGAAGCTTTTATTTCTTAAATATATTTTAATACTTAATCTTAACCGTGTTAGGTAGGTATAAAATTATGGAAACTTGGCTAATTTTATACCACATGCAGGATTCGAACCTGCGCGCTTCACTATCAATATTAGTGCTACACACTACCCTTCGCTACAATTGCTTTATCTCATCGCAGGCGGTGGACCGGACGATGTACTTTCAGATAAGACAAAATTTAACGAGGGCATTTCACTGTCACGTTAGAAGACAAATAAGCATAGAAGTAAAGAAAGACTGCTTTACTTTGATCAGACAAAAGCAAATCATGCATGTGCCGGATGCCATCAAAACTTTTGGAAGTTTGATAAAAAGGTAGGTAGGTACCAAAAGTAATACCTATACTTAAAGCAATAACGTTTTATCAAAGGTGCTGGCCGACTCTGCACGAGGTATTAAAAATATATTGGTGGGTACATTTCGAAACTTTGGCTCCACGAGGACCCAGTTCTTTGAGTTGCATATCGTACCGAAACCCACAACACAAATACTTTTTAGTACTTGTTAGTATTTTTGGCAATATTTGCATCTAAACCGTCTATAATGCATGGAATTTGTATCGCATGTCGATTTATTAATTCGTCAAGTATACGAAAGGCTCGAGGACGGAATTTCAGGCCCTGCAAGTGCAAGCGAGGGCATTCTGCATGACATCAAAAGGTACAACCCCTGCGCGGGGATGTAGGAGTCTAAGGACACGTCATGCGCTGACGGCCTAATGAACTCCTGATGATGTTATATAATAGGGTATACCTTGCGTTGCGCAGAGGTAGCTTATAAAACCGACGAAATGTAGCTTGGCTTGTGCTGCCATTTCATATCATAGCAATCAACTAGAATATATATTTTCTGCAATTTATTCTAGGTACAACGAAAAGATCCTTGAGGAGTTCTTATTACTCTATTTTATAAGACGTTCTACGGACTTGGACTTCCGTAAACTTTCTTATTACTAAGAGCATTTCACAGGGTCATGGCGTTTGGCCCCCTTTTAAAATAAAAATTGTCGCTGTTCGACTTATTTATTTAAAGAACTTTGAAGGTATCCGAACAATACCTACAGATCACGTATTTGATGCGTTACTTGAATAACACGTTGCTACGTGAAAGGAGCATCTGTATACCATTACTAGCTCCAGTAAACGACATAAAAATGTATTTATGTCCAAATAACAATTTACAAAAACACGTGTAAAAATAAAATAATCATTCACAAATGAAAATCCATAAATCAGGCACATTAATGAAAAACGTGCACGGGGGATATGTAGAAACTAGTTCGACGGGATAGTAACCTATAAATAGAAAAAAGGTATTACTTCTCTCGAGGAATACCTACCTATCAGTTCAAGGTAACTAGTTTGAAAACCTGCGAGGGATGAACATTTATATTGAAAATCTTAAAATAATGCCACTCAAAGCTTGTGCGAAGTGCACTATGATTATTGGATTTTCATTTGATCGTTCGTAAAGAATCGAACGAATTAATTACTTCCGGAATAAAAACGTTTCGTAAAAAAAAATCACTATTGTTAAATCCGGGTAACTAAAACTTCGATAGCAACCAAATTTCTATAACACACTTTGCTTATTTATTTGGGATCATTATTCTTGACAAATAATTCCCATAAATTATTAACTATTATGTTCACAGAATTCGGATCGCCAGGAACAATTTATTTATTCGTAAACGGTCTTGACAGATTTCAATAATAATTTATTAAAATTGTAAGAAATTGCAAAGTTATGTCCGACGGAAAACCGCCTTCAGAAATTTGATTTGCCACATGCATAATAAAATATAAAGGACTTACCCAGTTTATACACACACTGATTTTAAAATTTATTTAAATAGGAACAATTAAATCACTAAATTTATTAATTTAAAAAACGAACGGTGCAAAACCGTTAAAATTGTAAGAAAATAATTTTTCAAAGTTTAAAATTAGAACTATATCGAAATTTTAAAAAATTATTTTCTGAGCGCGACCGCTCACTGCGAAAGAAAAATCGCCAATGAAGCCAAGCGGGCCGACTCGCCCCGCCCTGCCGTGTCGGAGTGGGGTGGGGTGTGGGGGCATACGTAACCAATCACACAGCTTTGGAACAGATAAGTGCGACCAATCGCTGCAAAGGAAGATGTCTATCTCTATAAGTAAGGCTATAAGGAACGTACAGTGGTTTAATAAATAAAATCGGCCACAGGACTTCGATTGCAGGATGCCTGAGCCTGGTTTTAGATACTTCGCATAGGAATCTAATTATATTTAAATTTATGAAATAATATTTATTAAAAAACGTATTCTATTCGTTACACATGATTTAAAAAAGGCGCCTGTTAGTGATTGGATGGTGAAAACCCTGGGGGACGCCTTCGTCTAGCAGTGGATTGTAATAGGCTGGTGTATGTGTGTATGAATGATACATGACGTTACGACGTCAAATTATGAAATAAATTAATATATACATACAAATATCACGCCTATATCCCTTGCGGGGAAGGCAGAGCGTAAACAGTCGAAAAACCGGTAACTTACGCCACGTCTGACAAACATTCAGAAATTTGTGTATCACTATAGTGACAAGTTGTCAGCCCATCGCCTAAAATTGCAACGCATGTAGCACTCGAGTCCCTTAGTCGCCTTCATAGGACACCCACGAGAAAGAAATGGGGTGATGCCATTCTAAGCCGGCATTACGCGCCAAATAAATCAATTAATATTCAGGACAATTTGACAACCTACTTTGTAATATGTAATGACGGTGCCTGTTGTTGCGTTCTTTTTGTATGATCTTATTTCTACGAATAACTATTACTGAATGTCAAATTTATATCAATCAATAACGTTTCTGCGAAGCATTATGTTGTGAAAATAGCTGGCTCGCTGGCTCGTATAAAGTGTTCATATTGCATCACAGCTACGCAGAAAACTACAAGTTATTACAAGTTATTAACTGTAGTTTGCAGCGACCGGCATACGTGAAGTTTTCCAATATCGCTCCATTTACTGAGCTGGTGTCGTTGAAGGTAAGTAGTACTAGTATTTAAAGGCATGTAGGTATGTTATCAGCGTATAAATAAGCTCAACTGGTTAGTTGTTATTTTTTTTTTTTTATTATTAGTGATGGGTTTGCTCTTGACTCTAGTCTAGGTCATAGGACAGAGACAGAGTCTAAGATGGAGCGAGCTCACCCAGAAGAAGCCTGTTAAGGCACTGGCACTCCCACACACTGACGGAACGCAGCAAGCTACTTGGCGCCAGACTTCGGTGGGATGGTGGTCGCGAGCCAGGCGGCCCCTTACGGAGCCTTCCACCGCTTATTGGGATCGTTCAGCCAGACTTATCCACAGGCAAGCCTGTGTTGCCGTTGCCCGGGGTGGACCGCTAGGAGGTAGATCCCATACCACCCCAAATAAATATAAATATATTACACCTACGGAATTGTATTGTTACCGGCACTGCATCGATAAATTACTGAGAAATATTTCTCAAACGTACAACCAGTGACTAATCCATAGTTACTACTCTTTTCTAAAAATTAAGTACATTTATAGGTTTGGTATTTGGGGATTTTCATTTTTTAGTGTACCCCAACATAAAATTAAAATAAAGAGAATAATGTAAAGTATATAAAAATGTATAAGAATTCAATTAAATAGCTTTAGTTTATTAATAAACTGCAGAAAATACCGACATCAGAGGACCTAGCCTGTCAGTTTGTGACGATTTTTATTTGGTCTCACTATGGAAGATGTTAACATTAACTACATTATTTTGTGTTTTTATTAAAGTAAATTAATCAAAAAATTTAAATAATCCTTATATTGTTTAATTAACAGTGAGTATAATTTCTTATTAATATTTTTATTTCCACTTTGTGACAGTTGGTGCTTTGACGTCCTTTATTTTCTCGTTGTTGCACAAATAGCGTAAAAATATTTCATGGACTTATTTTAATATTACTGCATTTACAATTTAAAAATTTTATACATAAAAAAATATTTTCTTACTTACTTATGGGATCAACAAAGCAAAATCTAAATGATCATGAAAAGTGGGACCGTCACATACTGACATGCCTGACATTGTAATGCAATGATTACATGCTGCAAATAATCAAAGTATGCTGCAAAATAATTATGGCTTTATTGATAATGGAAAAACATGTTTTACAATATTTTACAATATTTGAAGGGGGAGGAACCAGTCCGCGAAATTGAACAACGTTCTGTTCTGTTCCAGCCATCCTGTGCAGCTGACAACGAAATAATAATAATAATAATAATAAACGAATTAATACCCTTAATAGGCGGCTGGTAGTAAGACTGCAATAGGCTGATAAATGAATGAATACCCCTAAAAATTAATAGCCCTTAAAATATTTGCAGTTAATTTTTCTACACTTTGTAGTTTATATAAGGTGTTAAAAAATTGGCCGGCCGGGTCAATTTGTATGGGAGGCCAATTTTTTTTCATAATTAGATCTATGTTTCTCAGGGAAAAATGTTCAGTTTCGTGGACTGGTTCACCCCTCAAAATATTTGCAGTTATTTTTTTTACACCATATTCAATAAAGGGTGAACTCTAAACAACTATCGGTCATATATAAACTACACTTGATATCTAATACGGTTTTACTTTATTTTACTTTAGAAACTCCACCCTACTAAAACAAAAAAATCTTAACCTAAGACTGTCTCTTGAGATGCATGTAAACCCAGCTTAACGGCGTCAGTTTGTGACTTTTTTGGTCAGGCGTGTATGTCACGGATTAAATTGTCGCAAACTGACCGTCACATAATGCTCCTTGTATTGAAACAATTAATTGTTCTGTCCAAATTATTGAATTTAGGTTATCTTGTTACAAACAGAAATGTTTGTGATTCATAAGGGATTCCTTGAAAGACTGTTACAATTCCTGAACCCGGCATTATAAAAAGATATAACAAAACAAACCTGACTTGAAAAATGTTGACCGCCGTCGACGAGCCGCAAACAACCGCTCTCCACACCACAATATTGAGAATTGACAGTTTTTCAAAGATGTCTGATATTTATTAAAGCATAATGTTGGCATTTTTGAATAGTACAAATGACTTTGGTAATTCCTAACTACATTTTGAAGCGTCACAAAACTGAAATGTCCGGTGGCACCACATTTCGTTTTTAGTTTAAAATTGAATTTTATGCTGTTTTTATTAGGGTTCAATATTTTTTTTTCGTTATTGTGACAAACTAGACTGTCCATTCAATAAGAAGACATAAATTTTTACGGACCTTCCTTTGGAGATGTTAGGAGTAAATTAAGCTTTATTTCAAGCCCTCCAGGGTGGGACAGACAAAAAACGACGCCGCTGACGCATTATTTCTTTAATTTTAAATAAATCGTGTATTTTAACATTATTACTGATGAATTCACTAGATTAGCGTATTATTTACGTGCTCATATTTTTTCAAGTTTTTTTTACGTACTGGTAGTCGTTATATAATATCTCAAACTCGTGGGACAGCCTCAAAATCAAGGGTACACTAAAAAATGAAAATGCCAATTTAGCTGATATCTTGTTATCTACAAGTTGAGACATGTTATTAGCATTTGTTTATTTAAAATTTTTAGCTGTTAGTTTTCCTAAGAACAATAAAATAAAATAAATTAGATAATATTCCGTGAACACGAAAAGTTTGCAAGCAATTCCGTGAACATGTCAATGTCACAGAATTTCAGTTTTTGTATCCGGATTTTTATTGCCTTTGCTCTAGCGGTTTACAAGACAGTAAATACTTGCAGGCAATTAGGTACCTGGAGGAGGAAACCGTGTCTGAGAACCAGACCTTGAACGGCTTCGACAGTGGCGCCACATCACAAAAAAAATATTTTATCTAAATGTCCTTTGCTCATGTTTTTAGTATTAAACTTAAGTAAAATTAGAACCTGCAAACTCAATAAAAGTTCGCTGTAATTAGATTATTAATACTCTAAAGTTTAAGTGCACCCAACCTTTTTTTGCATCCTGTATTTGAGAGTATTTTCAGAACATATTGAAAAGTTGACTGCTCATATCGCCTGAAATATGAAAACATCATCGGTCACTTATCATGCAATCCACAAATGCAATAACTACGTATATATCAATTACTTCGAGTCACTCCTCCCTCACTTGTAAGTCTAATCCATCAAATCGACAAAGGAGTTTTTTTTTGCCGCACTCGCCTAATCTCAAAAGAAATAAGATCTTTTCCTTGTCTAATGAAGAACCCTGTTTTATTCAAGCTCAATTTCTTCAGAGCGGAGGAAGACAGGGAGAAAAAAAGTGGACGTATTTCCACTGGTGCACGTTAATTCGCAATGAAGCTTTTTGGTAAGAGTAAAGTGATTGTTTATTTTATGCATCCGGCGCCAATTCAAGAACATTTAATATGCTTCTATGTCATGATATTTGAAGACAAAGTATAATAATAATTCATTTTTTTATCTAGAGGTAAATAGGTATGACATTGCAAAAAACAGTGAAATATTAGAGTGAATATAGTATAAAAATATTTTTCCGTGAATATTGTACGTACAAAAAGTACTTATTTATTGATGAAAGAACTTTGTTTTCATTTATGTTGTTCATACCACCAAAATTTACTTTTTGACTCGTCCAGCAAATCTCACACAAGGATGGACTGATTAATGCTTTTGTCAAACAATTTCGTCACGGTCCGTGTGCCATGGTACCCGTTTTTTGTATGGGAATTCGAAATTCCCTTTCGTCTGACAGATAGATGCGTCAAAATACGTCCGTCAGTCCGTCAAAGTGGGCGAATCGTTTATGGTTGCTATAGAAACTTGAGTTATACACACACATGACGAAGGCAGCAATATAAAACCGGCGCGCCGCCGCCAATACTTACTTTGTGATAAAATCTAGATATAAAGCAGCAATAGAATGCAAGTTTAAAAACACTAGTGAAGATAACGCCATTATAAGAATTGGGTTATGAACTTATGACGTCGGAAACATGAAACTGGATCCGCTTTTACTCAATACCATTTTAATATTTCCGAGGCAGAAATTCGTTTACTTTCTTCTTCATCGTGTCAATAGATCATTCGTTTATATTATTGACTGCCAGTATTTGGCGACAATATTCGTCTACTTTGAAGGACTGAAGTAAAATAAATCACCTTGCGAAACAGGGCATCGATAGAAAAAACGTGGGCAAATCGATGAAATTTTCTATGAAATGTCAAATAGAATGAGAATTATCTTCTCATCATCGGGTTAATGTTTTCTACAATAATTTTGTAATTTATTTCAATGCTGTGTTGACCAAATTTCTGCTTTTGTGCTTGACTATAAGCAGTTGAAACTGATTTATATTTGTCTATCTTTGATAGACCCCTAAAAATACAATATTTGGATTGGAACCAGTAATTTTCAGACAGCTCGGATGATCGATCTACACTCGCTACAACTTTTTCAGTGGAAAAAGGTTTAAATGAACATACTCATTTAAACTTTAGTGAGTAGTTAATTAAGAAGAGCGGTGGATCGAACTCACTATTATTTTTCATTTGCCACTTAATTGACAGGCGAAAGAAATTTGATTTCCAAGAAATCTTTAAAACTCTTTAATACTTTTTGGATCATTTGATAAAATAGGATTAGAAATAACTGGGTCTAAATAAAGAAGGCAGTTCAACCGTAAATAAACAATTATCTTAAAATTTAAGAAAATCATATACGGGTATGATAAGATAATGTATCTGCTTTATTAATAACAACGTAAACTATACGACCGAGGATAAAAGCTGGACAGGACATAGGCCTCTCCTATCGTTTAGTAGGCACGCTACTGAAAACGATCCTTGGTCAGGGTCATCCAATCTTTTAAACCACCCGGCGTATAACCGCTTCACCTTCCTTCATCGCTTGTGGGCTTGGGCGTCGTAGCACTACGTTTTCTGGTGTATTCATTTGGGGCAGGTGGGGCAGGTGGGGCAGAGGGTGGGGCAGTACCTTCCAATGCAATACTTTGCTAAACCCTCCCCTACCCTTAACACAAGGTAACCCTACTCAAGAACAAAATAAAATAACTCTTTTAAAAAGTGAATATATAAATCAATTCAAAACATAAATCAATTTTTTGATTGTAATAATAAGTTTTACTAACAAAAAAAAACCTTATTCATTTTAAATCTTAAATAATAGCTCTCATAACCACTTTCCTACATAATAAAGGCGATACCTAAAAGGTCTAATTGTTCACAGGTGCGATGACTCTAATTTCCACATTTATTTAACGCCCCCGATTGCCATTTTCAACCTTAATGCTGGAATCATAACGGTATTTATGAGCGAACGTTAACGTCCATAGCAGGTGCTTAGTGAAAATCGTGCTATTTATCTGAGATGAGCAGAGAATATTTCAGAGGGAAAGCTACAAGCAAGTACAACGAAGGCATCGAAATTCGTCCCACATACACACAGATTTGGCATGCGTCAAATTACAACTAAATACACAATAAACACGAAATACCACGAAAGTGCTTCAATCTTTAAAGACAATAAGGACATGTGTAATTTCGTTGTATTTAGCATACCAAGTCTGATTACGATGACTTTTTCATGGCTTTATTTTGGTTGTTTGTAATTTTCTGTATGAATAAACAAAACACACAGGTAATACAAATTAAAATCAGTATAAAATTGCATCATTATGTAGTCTAGATACAGAATATTGCGAGGTTAAGAGATACATCTAAGCATGCACGTAGTTAATTGTGAGACGAGTTTTCTTAACTTTATTTTAATTGTCGGAAGAATTGTAGCTTCGGTCAATGATACGGGTTTGAGGATAGCTGTTTGGATGGGAGAGGTATTCATATTCATATGAGGCAACCGGATGTTGCGTTTCGCAAAACGTTGGAAAGTAAGGTGGCCAGGACCTTTATAAAAAAAAACTGTATTCATTGTTACTTTTCATGAATACCAAATTTTAAAACACTTCTCGTGTTGGGCTCTTATAAATATTTTGAAAACTTGCAAAATTTGTTGCAGAACTATTCAGGCAGATGAAGCCTTTTTTTAAAACTGTAATCGATTTTAGCCCTCATACTTTGAATCGCACACCTTGAGGCGCGACTGGTCTTAGAAGTTGTTCTGGGAAGAACGGATCGGACTTAGGTATGCCTCGCGTTAATTGCATTATGAAAAACTTTAAAAATTTCGCACGCAACGATTGAGCCGCGCTAGCCCAGATGAAAGAGGCGTCGCTAGTATTGAATGTCACATGTTCAAATCTTCATTCTCATCAAATCCTGCGGTAGACATTTCGCAAGTTTTCTGAAAATGTTACCTCCTTTTAATACACTGGCAGATGTACAGTTTACTTTTAAAACGTAATAGGAGTACTGTAAGTATCAAATTTTGTATAACCTTTTGAAGTAATCAAACGTCATAGTAGCTAGTAAATTACAGTACCTACAGAGGTTAGACGTCAATTTTCTTTCAGGGCCTAGTCTGCTAAATTAATATCTTTTAGTTGTAGGTCCATAGCCTGTCAGTTGAATGGTTTTGGTTTTTTTGTATTCTGCTTACAGTTTGAAGTAAAGAATATGACATTGACAATAGAACAACAATAAAATGACAGATGAGTATCGCTGACATTACAATGGCGAAAAATAAGAGAATTAGAGCCGACTTATTTAAGAAATTTACTAGAGGAATAAGTTTCTCACTAGTTTGAGATAATAAGTATTATCAGGAACTCTCAGATTTGTAGGTTTGAAACGAGTAAAAGCCTGGCCACCCTACACTTTGGGTAATGACAGGCAACGATGACGTATACGTTCAACCGGTAGTCACCCACATTTGCAACTCATGACAGATAAGAGCCGCAGCGTCGGTCTCATCGCGATGCCTCGCAGTCACTGTGAGTTTATGCTACTACATTGGTATTTGTCGAATAAAGAGGTTCTCCCACACTGGTCATACGTCGTTCCGTATTTTTAAAGCACCGTTACGAATGCGTCTGTCAGACGAAATTACATCGCGAATACCGATCTTATTCCCAAACAAATACGGTTACAGTGCGTCACATTACATTCCACTCCATTTTAAATCATAAAATATTGTATGATAGAAATTACTGTTTTACAGAAATAACAATATTAAAAATAAAATTTAATTTTACCTTTCCTGTATCATTTCGTAAAATAACCACTCAGTAAGTATGTAGGTGCGTTAGTTATAAACCGGTCAGGTACTAAAAAACTTGCGCTAGGTAATTACATTAGGTTACTATATTTTATTAGTTTTCTTAGTTGTGAATTAATCTACATTGTAAAGTGCTTTTGCTAGATGTTTTTGTTTAAGTTTAGATAAAAATTTAGTATTGTTTTTATATCCATCTACATTTTCATCATCGCCTTTTGCCTTGTTGGGTAGTTAGGATTATTTACATTATTATGATATCACGCTGTTCGTTGGTTTTGCAGCGACTATCTTTTTCGGACTTCTAATCACAGCCAATCATTTCTGTTGATGTTCCCGCAAGTCAGCATTGCCGTAAGCCATGCCAGGTCACTCAATCTGTGAAGGCTTACCCAAGGTGTTCCAAGTATTTGAGATGCATAAAGCCCCCCCATCAGCAAAGCAAGCTACGCTTAGTTTGTGGCTAGATCACGCTGTGTGAAAAATGACCAGAATATTTATATCTACCCGGTACAGCATGTGATCCAGCCGCCTACATAAACTTAGAAATGAGACAAAGCCCAAACATGGTACGGTTTCATGTTTGATGATTATTAATTATCTATTAGCACAGCTGTTAGGTAGGTCCTAGTGTACTCACTATTGTCATGTTTTTTCATGGGTTTTGAACTTTAAGCTTCAAGATGTCTGGTATACATGAT
Organism: Tuta absoluta; assembly: GCA_027580185.1. Taxonomy (NCBI): domain Eukaryota; kingdom Metazoa; phylum Arthropoda; class Insecta; order Lepidoptera; family Gelechiidae; genus Tuta; species Tuta absoluta. The sequence continues at coordinate 9,447,823 of JAQAHW010000009.1, forward strand.
GTACCGGTCATAAAATAGTAAACACCTACACCTGAAAATAGTTTTCACTTCAGTACCCTTGAGAGTCGTTTAAAGTTTCACTGCAAGGGAATGGAGCACACCTAATTTTGCATTAACCTGACTAGTAGTTAGTTCTATAATGTTTCATGCAAACAAAACTATAGTAAATGAAAATAAGAAATTGAAAAAAAAAAAAAAACTCCACGGTCCCGGGTTCAAGTCCCGGCGGGCGCTGACTTTTTTTCAATTTCTTATTTTCATTTATGAAATTAATATAGCACTGTGAGTGCAAAATAAAACCATAGTACATTTAATTAAGCAAAGCTTCATCGCATGGTTCGAATTTCACTCTTAAGTGGACTGACCATAGTATTCGTTTCAAATAACTTATACTAGATGTCGCTTGTCGTCGCTTCGAGACGAGTACCAAGAGGTTGAAGATTTCGTCGGCTTACGTCGGGGCGCCGGTAGCTCAGTTGGCAGAGCAGTGGAACGGTACTCCACGGTCCCGGGTTCAAGTCCCGGCGGGCGCTGACATTTTTTTTTTTCAATTTCTTATTTTCATTTATGAAAGTAATATAGCACTGTGAGTGCAAAATAAAACCATAAAACTATAGTAGCCTCGCTAAAGAGGTCTGACAGTAAATTACCTACTCTCATAGCTTCCACGTTTCAGACAATATTATGCTCGCTCAGTAACGTTGCGACGAATGCAAAATACTTACATAGCTTACAAAGCGACCGTAATTGCGTGAGCCAGCAACCATTGTTGAACTTTTCCGCTTTGTTTTTCAAGTAAATAATCCTATTTGGAAAGCATTTTTAAATCTCTGTGTCTAGATATCCCTTTACGACAAATGATATATATTGCTTAAAGCTTTCGGTTCCATACGAGCACCATCAAATTTTTCTTACAGATATTTGCTCAGTTTAGAGGTTTCAGTTTTGCGTAATTTAACATATTATTATATGCTTTGAACCGTTATTCGAGACCTGTAGAGTGAGACAACACCACTTCCGTTTCCTTAGAACAGCCCTGATTGGTTCCCCACACACCACTTCCGGCGGCACGTCATCGCCACGTGATCGCATGGCAGAGTGGTGGTGGGGAGCGCAGCTTGACACCAGCAGACGTTAGGTTCGTCACATTGGCATCGACTTTCGTCGTGCGAACACCCTGCAGTAATATTAACAACTTTGTTGTTCGATTAAATATTTTTCTTTTAAAATAGTAATATCTTTATAGTATCTTTTACAGAATTTATTTTTCAGAAAGATTTGGTAAGTATTTTTGGTCTACCCTCTGCAGAAGAGTGGTGTAAAAATACCCGATCAGCACTTTGCAAAACAGTGGCATGGGTAGAACTCCGGAACGGGCTTCTAGGCCCCGGGAGCGGAGCGAAGAATCGGAACAGGCCTCTTCGCCGGAACGCGATCACGAAAAATCATGCGTCCGCGAATGCGATCGTAGTGGCAGCCATGTAAGTACCCGCGAGTGCAATAGTGATTTTGCGAAGAAAAACGTTACTCCCAAGGCTACTACGACTTCTAAGTCCCAAAAGCCTAACCGCGATACTTATAACCGGACTCCAAGGTCTAGGGAAAGAAGCTACGGGCCTGCTAAGCGGACTGCTAGGTCCAAAGAGCGGACCCTCAAAACTAAGCGGACTTCTAGGTCTAGGAAGCGAAGCCACGGGTCTGACAAGCGGACTGCTAGGTCCAAAGAACGGACCCAGAAGGTTAAGCGGGCTTCTAGGCCCAGCGAGCCCAATCGCAAAGCTAACAAACGGACTTCTAGGTCCAGAGATCGAAAGCGTGACGTCAGCTTATCCTCTTCCTCGAGCAGCAGCAGTTCGAGTTCTAGCAGTTCTTCATCGTCTTCATCGAGCTCCGAGCATTCCCGGCGGCACTGGCGGTCTTCACAGCGAGAAAAGATAACGCAGCAGAATGAACTTGCGGATGACGACAATCGGAGACTGGATGCGTTGTCTAATCAAGTTAGCACAATCCTATCATATTTGAAAGATAAGGGATCTCAGAATTCTAATTACAAAGAGCCCGACTCTGATTCTGATATGATTTCGTTACATCCGTCAGCAAATTTATACAACTCTTTTTTGAACAAATCAAAACCTGAGAAAAACTTTGGTTGTAACATAACAACATTTTTGAAGGAGGCGACGGTAGAAAATGCGACTGATTCACGACTTGCGATTCTTTCCAAGTTACACTATTTTGATAAAAACGAGTGGGAACGGGTCAGATACATTGAAACTGAGAAGAAATATCTAGCAAAACCTGGCTTTTATGATTTAGACGTTAACACTGAGTTGAGATTTCATGACCCAGATTCATCATGGCTCAAGTCCCTTGACCGTTCGTTGGGCGCTTTGAGCCATGCTCTCATTCAACAGAACGAGATTTTCAAAAGCAATTTACAAGATCTAATTGAATGGTCGCACAAATCCGATACGACGTTGAATGCCGAATCATTGTTTAATAAATTAAGTGACCTTTTTTCTGAAAAGTCGCAGTACATAAAGTTATCTGAGGATATATTGCAGCTCGTCTGCGGAAGGCGAGCGGATACGATTCAAAAACGCCGCGAAAGTATTTTGTCCGGTGTAAAAGATCGTTATATAAAAGAGGATTTACGAAAAATCCCTCCAACAAATTCTAGTTTGTTTAATCCTGAGGCAATGAGTGCATTTTTAACTAAAGCGGGTGGCAGTAACAAGCTGTTTTTCAGTAACAAGCGTGCAGCAGATGAGCCGATCATGTCCCTCAGGAACAAATCTGGCAATTTTCGCGCTAAGCGTCCAAGAATGTCGGTACGTCATACTGACCGTACTGACTATGCTGTAAATGACACATTCCCTGGCTCTTCCACTACCAAGGCATTGAACAGCAGTTTCAATAAAAACCGCAAGGTCACGTATAATAACAACAGATCAACAAAACGCGACAATAAGAAGCCCGGCAACCAGTCGTCGGCCCGAAAAAATCGCTTTCAAAAATGACTACATACAAAGCTCATTTTACGGCGGTTGTTTAAAGAAATTCATAAGTGTTTGGAGAAACTTAGGCGCACCGGATCACGTTCTAAAAATAAATTCGGGTTACCGCATTCCGTTTCAGACGGTACCCGCACTTGTCAATCACAAACTTCTAAAGAAATTTCAAACACCCACAAGTTCAGAAATGTCAAAACAAATAAAAGAATTAAAAAATCAAAACATTCTAGTACCCGCACCGCCGACGCCGAGTTTTGTGTGTCCAATGTTTTTAGTAAAAAAGTCGGACGCATCCAATCGTCCGATTTTCAATCTGAGGAATTTGAATCGTTATCTAGCGGAATTCAAATTCAAACTAATCAATGTTCATCGAGTACCCGATTTCTTGCAAAAGGGGGACTGGGCTGTCAAAATCGATCTAACTCAGGCCTATTTCCACATCCCGGTGGCCAAATCTCACCAACCTTTTCTCCGAATTCTATACAAGGACCAACAATCATCCAATCCGGAACTTTTGCAAATAACGAGTCTACCTTTCGGGCTGTCAACTGCACCCGTAACGTTTGCGACAGTTTCGAATTGGGTTGCACAATTACTCCGAGACCACGGGATGCGAGTAATCGTATATTTAGACGATTATTTAATTGTCAATCAAAACAGAGCAATATTGAAAGATCAAGCTGCGGAAGCTGTTCAAATACTAACATTTCTGGGATGGACAGTGAATTTCAAAAAGTCGGTCCTGGTTCCAACTCGGGTAATCGATTATTTGGGCATCACTTGGAATCTCAGACTGAATTCCAAATATCTTCCCACAGAAAAGCGGAAGAAGATAGAGTCAAAATTACAAAATCTACTAGACATTTCGAAATGGAGTTTAAGAGACGCTCAGAGGGTATTGGGAATGTTGAGTTTCGCGTCGTTCAGCGTCCCAAGAGGTCGACTTCACTGCCGTCCATTGCAAATGGCATGTGCTCTTCTACCCAAAGACCAAGTTTATGCAAAATGCCCGCTCGCGCCTGCAGTGAGGCGCGAATTCCGTTGGTGGTTAAAGGCACTTACGAGAAGTACGCCTATTCACCTGCCAGCTGTTTCTCATTTTCTGACAACGGACGCATCCGGCACAGGCTGGGGAGCAGTAATAGATGGCATTCGGTCGACTGGGGACTTGTGGCTCCCCGACCAAAAACATTGGCACAGCAACCTCAAGGAAATGTGGGCAATAATTCAGGCCGTCCATATACATCAACCTGTTTTACGGAACTCGAGTGTACTCATACAGTCAGACAACAAGAGTGTGGTGAGTTACATACGAAACGAAGGGGGCTTGAGGTCCAAGAACCTTTATTTAATGGCCCACATGCTGTTTCAAATCTTGGACAGGAACAATACTCTTGTAATACCACACTATATACCCGGCCAATACAATGTGGAAGCCGATATGCTGTCACGACAGAAGCTCCAGGCAGAATGGACGTTGACACAAGAAACGTGCCAAGATATCTTTCACCGTCTCGGCAAACCACAGATAGATCTCTTTGCATCCAAGAACGCTCATGTTCTTCCCCGATATGTGACACGAGACTGCAACGACCAATCAGCAGAATACCACGACGCGTTCAGCAAAGAATGGCGTTACGTCAAAGCTTGGATATTCCCGCCACCACATCTAATTCCCCGTGTGTTAGCACATTTAAACAAAGCGAAGGGCATATACATGATGGTGGTTCCGCGATGGCACAAGGTATTTTGGCGTCCAGACTTGAAACGCAGAGCAATAAGACCACCATGGACGTTGAGGAACCTGAGGAACAAGTTGATAGACACCCGAACACATCTGCCACCAGCACAGGTAGATCAAATGTGTTTAGAGGTCTGGTCAGTGAAGGGTGGAACCATCTTTTAAGTGGGTGGTCACCCGAAGAGATTGAGTTACTAGACTCAAGTTGGAGACCTTCGACTAAAAAAGTCTATTCCTCAATTTGGAATAAATGGCTGAATTGGTGTTTGGATAAAAATATTGATACCCTTAATCCAGATGGATCTCAGTTGGCTAAGTACTTGGCAAATTTGTACTTGAAAGACGGCCTCTCATATAAGACTGTTCTGGTGTATAAATCTACCATCTCAACGTTAACTAACCCCGATTCGGATGCATTGAGTAATAATCCCCTTGTCAAGCGTATTCTCAAATCTATATCAATATCTGATGCTATGAGACGACCAAGGAAGCCATCCATTTGGGATGCGAGGCTAGTAGTCGAATGGCTAAACTGTAATGTCTTGACAAATTTTACGCACTACGAAGTTTCACGACGCACTGCTTTAATTCTTTTGCTTGCATCTAGTCGACGTGTACATGATCTGACTCTATTACATTTAGATGCAAATCATTTTGACGACTTGTCGGACTCTATTATACTACATCCCAAATACGGTTCTAAGACAGATAATTATTTGCATAGACAATCTTCGTGGAAGCTGTCTAAAGCTGACAATGAAAACATATGCCCAGTTTTTTGGTTGCGAAAACTAATTGAAAAATCATCACAGCGTAGAGAAGGAAGTAACTTAACGGAGCTGTTCATTACGTGTCGCGGAGCTACACGTGCTGCATCCCGCACCATCATTGGTGGCTGGGTAAAGTCGCTGCTTAGCGCATGCGGCGTGCAGGCCAGTGCGGGCAGCACACGCAGCGCCGCTTCATCACTAAACTGGATAGACAATTGCAATATCGATGAGATTATGGCTAAGGGGAACTGGCGGTCTGCGCAGACTTTTGCTAAATATTATTCTTCCGAGATTCCCGCAAATCCTAATTATAATTTAAACTTGTCTAGAACATTTCATGTCGTATGATTTTCATGTAATCATTTTTCAGAATTATTGTTTATGTTTCTGTACATAGAATATTATTGAGATTAATATTAATCCGTTAAAAATATATATTTTTTCAGTAATTATTATGTTTAATTTCACACATTGGCATATAATACCTATAGATATCTATCTACTTCAGCTTGCCACCAGGCGATAACAAACACATCTCACTCTACAGGTCTCGAATAACGGTTCAAAGCATATAATATAATGTTTTACCTGAAAATAAAACAATTATTATATGCGGTAACCTTATTCGAGACCTGTATTTTTAATTCTGCCTGTTGGCTACATTTCGCATACTTTCAGTGAGATACCATGTGACGAACCTAACGTCTGCTGGTGTCAAGCTGCGCTCCCCACCACCACTCTGCCACGCGATCACGTGGCGATGACGTGCCGCCGGAAGTGGTGTGTGGGGAACCAATCAGGGCTGTTCTAAGGAAACGGAAGTGGTGTTGTCTCACTCTACAGGTCTCGAATAAGGTTACCGCATATAATAATTGTTTTATTTTCAGGTAAAACATTATATTTTCTTCTGTCCTCTCAAGCCAGAACAGTAATAGGCAGCTCAGCTAATAAAATCTCGATAATATTTTAGCACTAGCATAGACAACTAAAAGATCACTTATCATGACGCTAAACCATGAAACAAAGTTCTGTGACCGAGTAAATGTCTAAAAAGGCAATATAAAACAAATGAGTGAAAATAAGTAGACAAGCCACTCTTGTCAAAGGAGTAAGTACGTACTTTTAAATGAGTTCTTTGAGTTAGTTGCAGTCCAACCTTGGTACTATCTCTTCTTCTTGTTTGAAGTGTGTGTCGTAAGTTAAGAACTTACATAAAAACTATCCATCACCTACTTTTGACTTAAAGTTATTTTTATTTTTTGGTTCTTCAAACTGAATCAGCATGAATAAGAAATTGGAAAAAAGAAGGCAAGTAAGCAGTTCTCACTTCTGCCACATGTATTTCCGGTATTTAGCTGGATGCGGTTGTGAGACGAAAATAAGTTACGAAATCACATTATAAAATATACGTCGCTGCATAAAAATTGCGGCTGTTAAAGGTTATTTGGATGGTGGCTCAAACTGACTGTAATTTCGTCCGGTAGGTGCTGCTATTAATACCTACAGCCTTGTCTTGAATATGAGTAATTAGTGAAGACCTTTGTGTAGCTAATTATCAGTGGTCTAGTCGAGTCTCGTACCGTGTAATGCTAGCGTAAAATAGCATCACCACTTTTCTATTCTTGTAAAAAGCGACTAAAGGTAAAAGTAATCGTTAAACAACCCTGCACTGCGCTTCCCAATCCGACGGAGGAAAACTCAAAGATTTTGTTGATTTATTTGACTTGAATTTTGATTGACTTTAGATCAGTGCATGCTGTAAGTTTGCTTATGAAAGCAAAAATAAATACAGAGAAGCTATTTGGGCTATTCCACTTGTTTTAGGCTAATTCCTAGATTAGGGTTTCAGAAGCACATCTAGCCACCTATTTCAGGGTTTTATTTATACTGGTTACCACCGTTGTGGCTTGTCGATAGCACGTTTTATTCTGGCAAACTTTTATCGAAAACATATTATTTTCTTATTCTTTGTTCCCGTTTGTTATATTTCCTAAACTCCATTATTCGCAATAAACAAAGCTTTGAAAGGAAACCAATAAGTAAAGTATGAAATAACATGCCATTTAGAATGAAACACGCGATTTCTAGATTTATTTTGTTAGAAAACACTGAGAATACGATACTGTTTATCCTTGTAAAATATTCATTGTATTGTGTTGTTGAGCTTTGTATTGGACATCAATTCTTTAACAGATAGAATTTTACAGTTGACGCAAAAAAGTCAGAACTCACCCAAAAAAATGATGATATGATTTTTCATTATACTTAGAGGTACTGTGAGGTCTAGTCTCTTTCGTTTAGCTGGCACCTGAACCATTCTTAATTTAAATTCATTTTTCGACTGTCGCCAGAACACATCATGCAATTTTGAAACATTTTTGTACTGGGCGTAGTCTAAGAAACATGTTATCGTGAAAATATAAAATAACCTCTAAGTGTATCTTTGAGTTTCAATAGGGCCCCGTCTCGGTTAGGTCCCACTCAGAGTACCTATGTTTATGAAGAAGAAAATTGATACTGTTCGTATTCTCTAACAAATTTGTGGGGTTTTTAGTGAGACTGGTAATAATTATATAAAACCGACTCCGCTGCAGGGAAAAGATGAACGAACGAGGTGGTTTTATTGTATCTACTTCCAATAGCGGTTTATGGTGCATAGCTGAAGGTGAAAACACTTACATAAAAAAGTAAATGCAAACTATTGCAAACGGATCTAAACAATAAAACCTATGACGCCAGCGTTCTCTACGCCGCAATATTATGAAAAAAAGTGTCTATTGCAAATAACTTACAAAGAATTTCCTCTTTTCAGGTACGGATCCAACAATCAATTGATTATCTTCTAAAAGGTAAAAGATACTAGGCAATTAGTTCTCGATAGCACCTCAATCAATTCACCCCAATGTCTTCACTAAAACGAAGGGCGAAAAGAAGAATCGCACAAGCAGCGGAGGAGATTGCGGTTCGTAACAGGTGACAATCACTTTACAAATGCCAATCTGTGACAGCCGCAATTTGATATTCAGTTTGTCTATGGCATTTCCTAAACACTTTCTAGGCAAAGATCCGCGGATCTGGCAAAACACTGGAAAATCATGCGATGCATGTACGAACCACCAGATTGTGAATTATACATACTGGTTTATATAGGGTAAAATTTTACTTGTGACCGACCGAAAACTCAGTACAGGCACCACCAGGTAAGGAACAACTTTCTCCAAGGAACATAGGTAGATTAAATGAAAAAAAATTGGACCTCCCATACGATATTGCCGATCAGCTGATTTGAATTACTATGGAAACTCAAAATATTTTGGACATTTGTTAATCTGTGTTTCTTTGATAATGTTGTTCCTTATCACCAGCCCGTCTCGAGATTTCGCTATCGGTCACTAGTAAAATGATACCCTACATTTCAAAGTGGACCCGGCTAAGAACAGCTTCTTTACGCCAAACCTAACTTATAACTATGGAATATCGTTAAAGTCGTTAATACATTCAAAATATGGGATAGGTATAAAATTGTGAACTTTTACTGCCAGCTACAATTTTTTTCGTCTTTATTGATTTTAGTGGATAAGTTAAATCGAAAAATACATAGCAGTTTTTCCAGGTGTATATTTTAGTCCTTGGAATTTAGACTCAATTTTCCTTGGCCCCATTACTCAAACCTCTCAGTTTCACATTCTTGTAAGATAGTGGCCCCAATTTCCTGCTAACTGCCGAAACCGTTTCGGACTAATCAAGGGATTGGGTGGTAGTAATATCGGCGCGCGTGTGCGGAATCGTAAGAGGTTGGGTACTTAAATTATTCTATAAACTAGTAATTTTTTTATTTCATACATACATAATCGAAATAGTTACAACAATATAAACTAGCTTTTTATGACTCTTTTCACTCAGCCCAATTCATAAGTAGTAATAATTATAACTAATGATAAATGATATTGTAAACTTAATGACAAGAGCAAAAATTGAGGAATTATGGGCAAATGCTTCCTGCTTAGCATGTTAAGTAATTTAAATTATCAAAGTTTTAACGTTAAACCTAACATTTTGTCATATTGTTTAACATATTTTTATCAACAATCAAGATATGGAAGCCTTACTAACATAACAACAAAATGAAAAATATTGGCGTAAAAAAAACTATTTTTCTATGAGTAAAATTTGTCTTATACAATACTTAACATTACATTTAGTTCAGCCGCAATAGTCAACAAATAAGAAATAATAGTCCATAAGTAACATGGGCCTCGTTTTTACGTGATAAAATCAAATTACTGGAAATATTCCGTGTGCATCATTTCACTAATAAATTTCGTTTTTGATTAACATACCTACACAAGTAACATTTAAAAGCACAAATCATACCGTACTAATTAAATGAGTAAAATAATTCACTAGAAACCATAAATTGTTGGTCGGTCGCAGTTTCGAATACCAATATAATTAAACCACAGATATACACAAATAATTAAACTGTATTCACGGAAATGATCAAATTTGTTTATGAATATGCTAAAATATAACAAACGACACTAACATGTTACATAATAATCATTTCTCCCTATAGCAATTTGAATAAATCGCCTTGAAGTCATTAAAATCACGACCTTGAAATTTGTTTCGTCTTGAATTTCATATCCAGATGAATTTCATTCATGTATTCTTATCCAGAAAACAAAGTGACAAAAAAATACCTACACAAAAAAAAATAAAGTTCAAACCTCGTATGTATAGGTATGCAATTTTTTCCATTTGGTATTTCTTGAATATCATAGGCGGTTTTCCCACTTGTCGTCGTTTCCGGCGTATTTTCAACGCACCGTACGCATGCATCTGTCAGACGAACGTTTGCGAAGCCCGATCTTATTCCCCTACAAATACGGTTACGGTGCATTTACAGATGCATCCGTAACTCACAATAGCCGTGTTTTTATGTGAATAAGATCGAAAATCGCAATTTTCTTTAGTCTTACTGACGTGTCTTTAAAAAACAGCAAGGAACGCTAAGTGAGAGAACCGCCATAGGGTATCATGCTATCAGTAGAAGTTGTGTAACGACCAGCATTATATCGTTGCCTGCCTGCACTAATGAACCAGTTCTGACTTGGCACAGTCAGCACATGTAATTAAGAACTCTAGTCACTCTCAATCATGTAAAGTGCACAGTAAAAACGAACTTCAGAAAGACGTTTGTATAATAAAGTATATTTTATTGTATTGTATTTTATAAACAAATCATACTTATTCTCCTAAAAAGATATATTAAACTCGTCACTAATACTTTTTTCATATTTATTCTTGCATTCTATAACAAGCCTAATCGTTTCTATCTTTTATTCTGATGTATCAATACTGTTTTTTTTTTCTTAAACATTTGGTAGGTAATTTTTGTTTTTAATTTTTGTTACTAATATTATTTATTTAAGTGTCTTTATCCATTCGCTTTACCGAAACCAAAGTTTTGCGTACTCAACTGGCGATTGTCAGCCAAAACCATAAAACTTTTATTGGAACTATTCGGCTAGATAACTTTATTTTCTCCTGATGTCCGTTGTAGTTCTGCCTTTACTTTCATCTGCACTTTCATGGACATTTTATCTTGAAGAACTTGGCAAGGAGTCCAAGAAAATTTGTGATGTAATCACCTTGTACAGTTTCTCCCGAATAGCAGTAACATTTGCATTGCAAAATTGTGTCTCTTGAAAGCCCAAAGTCTGAGATGGACTGTAGTCTGTAGCAATCATAAAATGTAGGCACAAATTTTGTCAACTCGTATTTACCTTGCAAAATCTGTAATAATAAGGAAATAGTTATAATTTGTTGAGTTGAGGAATTTCATAAAATAATATAGTCTAGGTTGGGTATTATCAGCAGCACAGGGGTCTTAATTTAAGGGACCCTTTATTTTGGTACATTACAGCTTTTTCATATAGCTGAAACAAATAACCATTACCTTAACCTTGATCTCTAAAAGGAGTAACTCGAGAGGCCACTGATTGTACCTATCCTATTTAGCAATAATTTTTATGACGTCATACCTATTTTTGTAATAGTTTTTAACACTGTTCGTACTCTCTTGAAATAGAAAATCAAGAAGTCACATAACAATGTAGCTTTTTTTTTTTTTTTTTTTTTTTAATTTGCAGGTATATTTTATTTCAAAAAAAATACATATAAAAAAACAATACAATAAAATCTTAAAACTACAAATTAAAAACCTCTTCCAACGCACCACACTGAGGCAACGTACCCAAAAGGCTGGCAGCATTCCCCCGCTGAATTGCGAGACTAACGCGCTGAGCAAAATAACTGCCAGCCCTCGGATCACTAGTTGCCTCAATGAGGCGCGTTGTGATGTCACTTAAAAATAATTTGGCTTCAGGGCCCCAAGGGCCCAACGTCTCCACAGCAAAAGGTAGAAAAATATACGTACCCCCCAGATCCGCATACTTCCTCATTTTCAAAGTCTCAGCCGAACGAGCTGCAGCGCCGGCACGCGCCGTAGTGCCCGGCAAATGGGAAGGAGCCAGTGAGTCTACACAAGTGGCGTCCCATACCAAAACTCTGCCCTGCTTCCACGGAATGAGAGACATGCCATCAGGCCTCCGTCCATCAGACCGGCAGATACCACTCGGCTCAAGCACAGCTGGAACACCAGCTGACACTATTGCTCTCCTAATAACATCATTAATAGATAGCCTAGAAATACGACCAGCACTCAACTGACAAGACAAGCCATGATGCCCAAGCTCATTGACCCATTCCCCGCAGCGACACCGGTGAGGCTCGTTAGTCTTCACGCCCAAACGCAAACTGACCGCTAAAGACAAGGTAGTCTTATCCAGTAGCGTCCCTATATTAGAAGAAGGGTAAGCTTGTAGCCAAAGGCCAGATTCCCACTCCGATACTGCCAAAAACCTCGCTCGGTTACTTGCATCTGAACAAGAAGATAATATATCCTTCTGGATGCACTCGCAAAGTGGCTCGTCCCATTTCCTCTGTGAATAGAGAGCAGAAGGCAAACTCTTTTGGGAGCGCAAAGTCCACATATCCTTGGCATCCGTAAGCCCCGACACCTCTCCGGCACCCACAGTAGGGCCAATTAAAATACCGGAAATGAAGCTAGAGGCATGCGCAGACGACAAAAATGCGGGAAGTGCAACATCCGATGGCCTCCTGACACCCAAACCACCAAATCGAACGGGTAGAGTAGCCTGATCCCAGGCAAAACCATCCAGGGAACAGTTAAGTATCTCGACCAGAGCGTTCTTAACAATGTTATCCAAGCGAACCAAAGAGTCCCTGTGTCGCCAGAAACAAGAGCTGCGCAGCACGTACGTGAACTTAGGCACGAACAAACAGTACCTGACAATGAATAAAGCCATATGGGCATTAATTCTAAAGAGCCGCTCAGAAGACTCCTGAAATTTTTGAATCTGCTCCGCGACGTACAACGGGATAGCAGAGTCAAAAATCGGAGCACCTAAAATACTCAAAGTGTCCGCCTCCACGATCTTCAAGTCAGGCGCTAAATTAATAAACTCGCGAATAATACTTTCTTTGGATCCAGGCGACATTGTGGGGTTCACAAATAGCTCACACTTGGACAAATTCAATTTTAACCCAATACAGGTGAAAGCAGCGTTCAAAGATCTTAAATCATCAAGAACCGTTGCAGGGTCTCCCCCCAAAGTTCCATCATCCAAATACCAAACGTTTAATGTTGATCTCAACTTAGAAATGATAGGATGTATGGCCAAACTAAAAATAGCTGGACCTAGCGGATCTCCCTGCTGGCAACCCGTAGAAGATGACAACTCATGGTCCTTATAAATTAGTTTCGACGGCCGACTGTAACACTGCCGCATATAGGGATATACAGCAGGAATGTTCTCCTTGACTTCTGTCAAAAGAACGCCACGATCAACCGTGTTGAAGGCATTCATTACGTCTACCTTCAAAAGAACGTCACTTCCAGGTTGATTTAAAAAAGTACGGGTCGCATGTACCGCCGCCTCACATCCTCCCTTAGTGCCAAAGCCCAACTGCCTAGGTTGAAAAATACTTTGTAACCCTGGCGAAATAATACGACAGCACACTTTGGAAACCAGGCGACGAAAGACACATCCCACAGCAATCGGCCTTACACCCCCATCCTTTTTTTTAAAAGCGCACAAATTCGCTCCATAAAGAACCGGTGCAATATCCTCTGGAACCTTCCCAGCCAACATTAAATTTGATAGAGACGTTAAACTTACAAGGAGAGCCCTACCACAATGTAGCTCAACTCAAAAGAATATCATATTATTCCACTTATTAAGTTGATATATTCCTTCCTCCACACTTTGGACCTCGTTGACGCCATAATAACCGCAATTTATCAATAAAATAGCTGCACAAATATAAAAGAACTTTGTTACATACGTACAGTTTTATTACTCTGCTTGTGGCCGTAAACCTTGATCTGATAATTTGTATGACGGTATATCGTCTGCTGTCGTATTATGTTTTATTATTATTACACATATGGGCTAACTCTTGATTGTAATCTTCTGTTGAGCATGAGGCTATCATAAAGCTTGCAAATTTCAGAGATGCCTTCGGGGATCTATAAATTAAGTACTATCAGCAGGACCAAAACATATTTAAATGATCAAATACAGGTTTTCTTAGCGTCTACCAACACAAACCTCTTTTTTTAAATTTGCAAATAATAAAAAGCAACATTAGCCTGAAGAGGTGCTGCTGATACAATATGAGATACCTACTTTGAGGCAGTGAAGTTTTGTGCGATTTTAGACCCTTTAGAAAAGGATGTTAGCAACTTGATTCCCTGAATTAGGCGGTTTGCCCACTTGTCAGAATTTGCCATTTCCTATCGTCTAACAGACGCATGCGTTACGGTGCGTTAAAAATACGTAGCGACGGACGACAAGTGGTAGAACCATCTAAGGGATTGTACGAGATATAAAAACTGGCGGAGAAGCTTTGATCTCACATTCATTCAATCTGTAATTCCGAAACTTAAATATACGTAGGTGGGTTTGGTTTGGACCTTTGGACACTTTGGAAGACCAAACTAAATGATCCATCTGATTTTTTTTTCATTTCCTGGGTCGTTTCATTTTACACCCAAAATTTTTATCTGAGTTTTCCATGAGACTCCTGAAGGTTTACTGCTGTACGTTTGTATTATTCAAGGTACCTTCTACAGATGTGGGCCAGGCAGGTTTTTTGCTCGCATACTATTCTGATTTACGAGCCAGTAAAGTCTCAACATGGCAGTGCCAGGGAGAGATAGAACGGCCCCGTACTCACGAACACACGACAGAAAGTGCGTCAGTCAAAGTGTACTAAGTACAACGTATATAGGGCCATAAGAAACCTGCGGAGAGTTGAGTTTCACAGAACTTTCGATTTTTATTAAAAAAGCTAAGTGGTGTGGAAAATTTCAAACCTATGACTTTTATAAAAACATAATTTTCTTCCAAAATGTTTTATTGCCGATCTTGTATACAAGCACCAAATAATTTTACCTATTAAGGTCATTATTATGGACCTACCTACGAAAACACGTGTGTTGTAATTTTTTGACCCATGTTTTCACAGTTTTGCTTTAATCACTCGTCTGTCGCTTCATACTATAACAATTTCATTGGTTTTGAATTTTATTGTGGGTAGTTAAGGTTCAAAATTGTTGTCCGGCTCCCGGTACGTGACAGACAAGCGGAATATCTTGCTTTAACGTTCCGGGAAAGAAAACTCTTTTTGGGAAAGAAGACGTTTTGAAAATGTAGGTAGACATTTTGGGAAAGAAGTCATTTTAAGAAAGTCATCAGTAAGGTAAAGTGATTATTGTAGTCAGTAGTAATTTTATGAAAGTAGAATTTATGTGCCTAAGAATATTTTTTCACACACTTCCGTTTAGACGTTGACAGATCACCACTCAATACGAAATAAAAGGTGCAAGGAATTTTTCCTGTTTCTTACAAAAAATAACGTTGAATAACGTTCACACAGATAATATAGCATTTTTTCTTTAGTACTATATCTACTTACGAAATATTAAAATATAATATGACGTCATTAAATATGATGATGATAATTAAATAAATATGACGTTATATATGTCTAGTTGCTTTTTTTATTAAGTATTTTTTTTTAATTTGGAAGTGCAGCAATTAGATATCAAATCCCCAAATAAAGCGAAAGATAATGTATGATAAAAAATACTTCAAACCATCTGAAATATGAATTATTACTACTTTTGAAATGCAAGTGAAATCTTACAATAAAATGAGAGAGGTGAAGGGCGAATCACTGTATTCCAAGAGTGATAAAGAACTCAACCAAAGTTGAAATAAAAATGTATGAAGGCTATTGATTTAGACTCAATAAGGTTTTAAGCATGCTTTCAGGCTAGTTTGTCTGGCGATAAGCATAAGATCTTTTATTGAAAATGATAATGTTAGCTTAGGTCCGATTTGCATAGGCTAACTTAATCGCAACTTCATTTTATTGAGAAAGCTTTAAGCACATTCACAAATAAGATGGTAAAATAAGTTACCATTATGATTCTAGGATTTGTTCAGTAATGGATAAAACATCTTAGATTTGTCGCGAAAGTTGTTCAGTAATGGATAAAACATCTTAGATTTGTCGCGAAAGTTCACACATTTTATCAAAAAAATCGTGACTAACGGTTTGCAATGCTTAGATAATTATATCAGTGGTGGAACTTTTGATCGGTAGTATGAGATTTGCCAAAAATATCTTGTTTTTATAGTAATGACTAAATCAATCCACTACTCGGCTTCTTACTTCCACTAGTAAGACAAAATCTTACAAAATCGTTAATCTAAATTCCTACAACGGCCTATTCCTATAAAGTCCCCTACTCCAGCCGTCCTATTTACCCACAAATTTCCCTAACGTGCAATAGACTTTCATTATTGGGTAAATGGTGATGAAATTTCGGTGGAATGATTTATAAAAGAAAAATTTTGGTGATTAAAATGTTGACTGAAATAATTTAATTAAGTTTTTTTGTAAAGTAGCCATCAATATTTGGCTTTTAACAGATAAAATGAAAGATTCAACTTTTCAAATAAACTGTAAGATCTTTATGAATTGTGCCGGACATTGCTGTGCGTGTGGCTGAGTACTGATCGAAATATATTATAAAGAAACAGAATCGATTCGCTAAGAAGAACAAGATGAATCTTTTATAACTAAACGCATCTTCTAACACATACCACCGAAGAAGAGTGTTAGTCCAATAAAATGGCTTGCAGACAGCATTGCTCTGTTGGATTGGCAAACTTATCTATGCGTTGGGCTTAATTGCTGTAAGCCCAAAAAGCGACAGTATGTAATTACTTACGGAATCTCCCACCAAATCACGTGTATGTAACGTTTGCCAATCCCGCCTTAAATAGAGCTATAATCATCAAGTCGTTTAGGATCGTGGCTCGGCTTATATATAAGAGTATAATCTATAAGCAAACAAGGTCCTAAGCTGATTTTCATTAATGCCAGAAAGTGAGACAAGTTGGTTTTCCACACGAAAAAGAAGAAGAAGTTAAAATTTTTATTTTTTTTGGAAAACTTGCAAAATTCCAAGCGCGGGCAGGATTTGAATCTGCGACTTTCGCATTACTAGTGGCGACGCCTCTTCCATCTGGGCAACCGCAGCTCATTTCTTGCCCGCCAATTTTGCAAGTGTAGTAGTGTAGTGTAGTTTGCGGTGTAGAAATAATTGACATTAATCTTATTATAGTAAATATTTACAGAATTCCCGAGCAAACTAAGGCACATAGAAACGTATTTATCCACAAACTTGACAAACTTTTGCATTTAATTACCTCTAAATATAGAAAAAAGAAAATTGTGATAAGCGGCGATTGGAACATCGACTTGCTTTCACAGGATAACGCGACCAAATGCGCAGCAAACGATTTACAAAACGTCTTACATAATTATAATTTGAGCCCTCATATCTGGTCACCTACAAGGCAGGAATCGTGCATTGACCAAATAGCTAGCAATACAAAACCGATAGAGTCAAAAATACATTACCTTGGTCTGTCTGACCATGAAACAGCTCAAACCATAACTATTAAAGTAAAAAAACAGGCGCATAACTCTACCTGGTATGAGTACAGGAGAGATTATAATGGGAACAACATTCGAAAGTTTTGCGAGTGTATTTCGGCACTCTCTTTCAGTGAGGTTTTGAGTTGCGACAATCTTTCGAGTGCGTTTGAAATATTTTACGAGTTTTTGTGTATGTTTCATGGATTGTGCTTTCCAGTGATTAGAAAGAAGATTAGCAATAGGTTCGCAAAACTTAATTGGCGTACTAAGGGGATCAAAAAGTCTCTCTGCACAAAAAGGAAACTTTATATTAATTACAGGATGGGGAAAACGAATAAAAATCTTAATAAAAATAAGTTCAGGACATATAACAGTCTACTTAAGAAATGTATAATAAATGCTCAGAAAAATAACAATAATTATTATATACGCAATAACAACAATATGTGTAAGGCTTCTTGGAATATAATTAGTTCGAACATATCAAACAAACCTGTTGACAGCGACATAACGCAAATAAATTTTAATAATAATATTAATTTCTCACCTTTTGACATCTGTAATACTTTAAATAATTATTTCATTGACTCGACAAAAATAATAAATAAATCACCTAATATGACATATAGACAAAATAGTGATCCATTTAATTCTAATACAATATTTTTAAAACCTGTGACAGAAACAGAAATTTATAATATTATAATGAGCTTAAAAAAGAGTACATCTAGTGGGATTGACAACATAACAACCACAATTCTGAAGTCCTGTGCTCTCTGCATATGTTATCCGCTTGCATACATTATTAATTTATCATTTGTTGAAGGTGTTTTTCCGACAAGCCTTAAAGTTAGCATTGTCAGACCTCTATTTAAAAAGGGCGACCGTAAGGATCCATCAAGCTACAGGCCTATCACACTAGTGCCAACTCTATCAAAGTTATTCGAAAGAGCAATGCACTCTAGACTCTACGAGTTTCTGGAGATATATAAAATACTTCGGCCGGAACAGTACGGTTTTCGTAGAGGGAGATCGACAACAGATGCATGTTTTGATCTTATACAGACCATAACCACTAGCATTAATAATAAAATACCAATGGCGTCGATTTTTCTTGACATGAGTAAGGCGTTTGATTTTGTTAATCACCAGAAGCTCCTAAAAAAGCTAGATCTTTATGGTATTCGTGGTAAAGCTTTGGATTGGATGGAGAGTTTTCTGACTGGAAGGACACAGTGCACAGAAATATCTAGAATGACATCATCTAATCATTTACCAATCAGACAAACATTTAGATCGGATTTTAGAGTGAATGTTTCTGGAGTGCCACAAGGAAGCGTACTTGGGCCTCTACTTTTCATTATTTATGTAAATGATCTTCCAATAAATATTGATCACAAATGTGTACAGTTTGCAGATGACACTACACTATTGGTCAAATCGGAAAACAAAAATTCTTTAGAGTCTGAGGTAAACAGTGCACATAAACTGGATGATAGTCAATGACTTAAAAATCAATGTCAGCAAAACTCAATTTATGCAAGTTAGGTCATATAATGTATCTCCTCCACAAATCACTATAGAGCACAATAACGATAAAGTATATGAAGTTGATAGTGTGAAATTTCTAGGCATTATAGTTGATAAACATCTAAATTGGAAAGAGCATGTAGATTCTATTTGTGGTAGGCTAAACCGTTTTGTATTTGCCCTCAAGCGACTGAGACAAACAGTGTCAGCTGAAGCTGCTCTGACCGCGTACCACGGCTATGTGTCATCCGTTCTTGCCTACGGATTAATAATTTGGGGTAATTCGGTGGACATAGATAAGGCATTTAAAGTCCAAAAGAAGTGTATCCGTGCCATTTCTAATGCTTGGTTTGATGAAAGCTGCAGACCCCTTTTTAGGGCGCTCAATGTTTTACCGCTTCCATGTTTTATATTAGAGATGTTTGCATTTTCGTTTCCTCCCATCCCGAATTTTGGAAAACACGGGGTGAAATTATGCTTCGACAGAGAAGGAGTAATATAATGAATTTGTTATATCAGCCACGTTGTAATAAAAATATCCATAAACAAAATGTTAATAATATGTGTATCGTAATATATAATAAGCTTCCGTCTGACTTAAAACTGCACCAGGGAAATTCATTTAAAAATAACTTGACAAAATGGTTATAACAGCATTGCTTCTATAGTATACGGGAATATTTAAATTTTAAATTATTTTTATTATGTTTTCTTTTTAATCTATTAATTTTTATATTTAATTCTTATATTCTTGACATTTTTGTTTCTAATTTTATGAATGAATTATGAATGTTATAAACCTATGCCTTTAATATTTTGTTTTATAATAACTTACATAATTAGAGACATATTTGCATGCCTGCAAGCAGGCTGAATACATTGTACTTATTTAAATTGTTAAGACCTGATTGACTGTATTCTAGCAAATAAACGATTATCTTATCTTATCTTATCTATCTATCTGTATTTTAATGCCAGTAACGCTTGGCATGGCTCCATCTACCGGGTTAGTTTTGCAACTAATAACCGGTGACTAATTCTATCTTTACAGATTCAATGTAGTCTAAGCGATGAAAAACAGCGATAAATTGAGTACCAAATTTTAAAACACTTTCCGTGTTAGGTATAAAATTTTTGAAAACTTGCAAAATTCCAAGCGCGGGCAGGATTTGAACCTGCGACTTTCGCATTACTAGTGGCGACGCCTCTTCCATCTGGGCTACCGCAGCTCATTTCTTGCCCGCCAATTTTGCAAGTGTATTTTAATGCCAGTAACGCTTGGCATGGCTCCATCTACCGGGTTAGTTTTGCAACAAATGACAATTATATATTACAAATACGGAAAAGCTCAACTCTAAACATTATCTCTAAGCTCTTCGACTTTCCCAGTGATAACACAGCATCATTCTATACGAGTATTACTCGGAGACTGTTTACTTATTATTTTATCAGCTGGATCAACTCTCAATAAACCAACTACACTAAAAGGGTAGCCAGCTTATTTTCTTAAACGATGGTCAAAATTGCATTTCCTACAATAATATTTTTTGCTACAAGCGGAGTTTTTCTACCATTTAAAAGCACGTCATCAAAAATACTCGCAATACATACTCGAAAAAGTAGGTTACATTATTTTTAGTACCTTACTTTTTGTATTCAGGTACTCAAGTGGTACGGCAATGAAATTCATGCCTTATGTGCCATCATGCTCTCCTCAGTTCACAGTACGAGACACAAATCCGATTTAAGATCACCTTTAAAACGTTGAATTATGCAAAAAGGGACCATGCCACAGTAGGTAAAAGTATGTATAATCAGCCGGATATTTCGATTAGACAAAGGAAATGACTTGATGCTAATTCGATTTGATTGCGAGAAATACAACATTCGAAAATTTCTCTACCATAGGACTGCTGGAAGAGATTTATTTTTAGAAATAAGTAGTACCTGTTGTGTTGTTTTTCTTTAATGTAATTGTTATGTGTTTTATCTTGTGTGCAATAAACAGTTAATTAAGTAATAATAAATAAATTTAGAAATATCATGCGACTGTGATAACGAGGGTAGCGTATTTTGCTTCCAACATTTAGTTAATTATTTGTGAAAACGTGATGAAATAATATAGAAGATACTACTTTAAATATTTTCAATATTATTCCAGATAAATCTTTTTTCGGCCAGTTGCACGTATAATATCCGGTAAACCAATACTACTCTTCACTTATACTGTGACTCCCTTTCCAGAAAATATATCTGTTGTTTTTGGAGGAAACACTTTCCAAGCTCTTTGTGGGTAAATAATTCGCTCTCATTCAGCCAGTATCGAGTACCCATCACCCAACGACCTAAGTAGTTTATTCGTATACATTATTTAGTTCGAGATCAAAGAAAGATAAGATAAGATGATTCTTTATAAATAAGCTTAATTACAAATAGGTAAAACGATACATCATAATTGCGAGGCTTATGTTTCCTAAACTAAAAATAAGCAATACAAATAAGCAATACAATTTCGGGCAAATAAAACAATAATAATAAAGGAAGATGTTTACAAATTCTGCAATAAAAATAAACAAGATACATACATACACATACACCTTTCACGTCTTTGCGCCTTGCGTGGTGGGCAAAGCATCAACTGCCGCAGCCCATTGCCTTAAATTTTAATACACATGAAACCCGCGGGAAAAAAATGGGACAATGCTATTCTAAGCTAGCATCACACGGCACGAAGTAAGTTAACTGTAGGATGTAGGTATTCGTTTGTCACGTAATAAAAACCTATTAAAAGTACGAAGTTCAAGAGCTACATGTATAATAATTGCGAAAATATTTCACGGGGTAACAGCCTATTAAATTTAACACCTTCAGCAGCAGAACCTAGAGATTTGCATTAAAGGGAACAACATACATTGGTTTTTCATACAGTAAGTACTTGATAGTAACAATATAACGAGATGCCTAATTCTTACAGACAATCTCCGGCTAGGTAAAACATTTTGCACTTTTAACCATGCTTAAGCCGCGTGCAACATTGGCAGATCGAGTGTCTAACCGGACGGGAGCTTGACTGTTACGTGTCATTTTGTCTGTGTTTCGTGTATTTTTGTGCATAATTGCTATGAAATATAGGTTAACTCTAAGTGCTGCTCATATAGTCGTTAATATTATCAGCGATTTGAAAGGAGAACCGAGGTTACTTGAGAGATACCCTTTACTAGTTCTCCATAAATTTATGAAATATTATGTATGACAAATCAGTAAAAAATGATCCCATTAATATGTAAGTAAGTTTAAGAGCTGCTTAATGTACGAGTACAAGTATATCACATTTGTCGGTAACGTGAAGACACCTAACACCCACTTAAGGTAAAGTGGTCTGCGATCGATGGGTGCTCAACTTTATGATGTGGAATAAGTGATGGTGTAATATGCGTCGCAAGGTGCGATTGGGGAGACATTATCTTCGAGCATGAGGGGTGGGAAGAGTGCTATACTGAGGGTTGTTACGCGATTGCTCAAAGTTGAGTTTTATTCAACTCCTTAGGTAGAGGTTCAAAGATACGCTGCATAATTTGACGTCATCGTTTTTTTAATGTGCTTTCCGTGCGCTCAGAAAATCATCATTTTTATTGTAGATCTTGCAATTTTTTTGCAATGGTAAAACCTCGTACCGTTTTTCAGCGTTTTCTGACATTTCTTTGTCAAATGAATTCATTAGTTCATATCATTATATATAGTAAAGTAGATTCTGAAGTAGAAATACTAAGAAATATTGTACAAGAAAACTCATCACATCACAATATAATAACAAACGTTTAGTGTTTGTAAAATGATTCGAGCTTCTTTCCTTTTATCCAAAGTAAGTCATTACTTACAATTACTTCTTTTTCTTTTTCGTATATGACACCGAGTCGTCCAACGACCCGATGAACCCTGGTATTAAAGAGAATTACTTGAAAGTTTAGAGATTCTCTTGACTTTACTTTCGTTACAACTCCTATATAACTCAATAAAAATATAAATATACGAAATGCGATTTCAATACCACTTATGAGGCAAAATGGGAGTATGTAACTCAATAACAGTAGTACCTACAATAACTGACATGTGATTGTGACATTAACGAGTAGCAGGTGTTTTGATGTTATATAACAATAAATATGACTTGAGATTTTTGTAGAGGGAGCTCTTTAAAGTAGAATTTGAATTTGAATAATGTAGTATACTTTAGATCTTTCGATCTTTCATGTGGGACATAAAGTTGACGAACGACCCAATTAAGCCTTGTATTAGATTTTACACCTTTTCGTGGATGTAAATATAACGGTATGTAATTTTTGTGAACAGTTTTCTCTGATAATAGACATAATATGCAACTGCAATAGGTTGTTAGGTTGTCAGCGCATCGCCTAAAATTGCAATACACACCCTTGAGTCCCTCAGTTGCCTCTTACGACTCCCACGGGAAAGAAATGGGTGATTGCTATTCTAAGCCGGCATCACACGGCAATCTAAGCCGGCATCACACTGCTCATTTCAAATACATTTAATTTGCAACGTGACGTTTGTGACACCTGCCATCGTCACTTTGTGTTGAGAATGCTACCTATGAATATAAATAATAATAATGATAGGCGAAATAAATATAACCTAAATTTGTGATTAAACTTAAGTCTCAGCAGATCTGAATGCCCGATAAGACTGAAATAAAGTCAAAGCTGGTGCGAGCTGACATAAAACCCCATAAGAAAAATAGGCATCTAAGCCCCTTGGTGTTCTAGCTTTATTTCGACTTCGTGTCTTTCTCATTGGCCTTGATTTTAACCTAACCAATTAAGCCAGCGCCAGCGTTATGTTCACGGGTAAACTAGTGGCAAACATATCTGTCTACCCTGATTTTCTTCGTTTTTCTGGAACGTAGGTACTTGAAATTAGCAGAACCGCGAAAATTTTAAATTACGTGCTAACCTTTATCAAATAAAACAAATTTATCAATTCGCATGTATCGTATTGTAATTCAATTCTGTTGAGTACTGTCATAGAATATGTTTGTTTAATCCATATTGATTTCAAAGTTGCAAATGTCCCTAATATATTGATTTCATTTGTGTATTCGGAAACAACAGGTTTGCCTTCGTTAATACTGTTGTGATTTTCCTTGGTATGGAAAAGCTTTTAATTAAAAGGTGTCGGATTTTATTGTATTTATTTTGTTTCGAGCGGAGTTAAATGAAACAAATAAATTTGTTATGGGTAGCATTGTTTTTTTTATCGATGGCAATTGTCGTAACAATTAAGAAGATTGTATTACAAATTATACTAATTACACTGACAAAATTAACAATTATTAAAATAAACTGACAAGATATTTTATTATTATGACAGTTTTAGTCCAATGTCTATTTTAATGTTGAGTAAATTTCACGCTGTAATTGTGCATGTTTTTTTTGTAACTCTACAATCCATGGAAAATATTTGCATTGAAAGATTAGCTTGTTTTCAACTTCAACAACTTCAGATTAGTTGCAAAAATGGGGTTAGTGTACTCACTGCTTGGTTCCAGCTATGCGGAAAACTAGTATAATTTGTTTAGCTTAGCCATGTTATATTGTGATTACACTAGAAAAAGTTGTAAAAATGCTATTTTGTGTGTTATGCCCGCCATATGTCTGCTGGAATCCTTACACGCACGATAGGTTGGTATCTATTTTGGCTGACAGATGAAAAATATACTTGACCTATTTCCCCCGGCTTACTCTCCATTGGGAGATTGATGTTTTTATTGGAGGGTCAAGTGGAAAAGTGGGCGTGAACTTTTCGGTGTTGTACAGTCGGTGCAGGAAAGTCATGAAAAATAACCTTGCAATTGGTTGAGACAGATACGTTTTACAGCAAGACATATAACGAATAAATTGTGAAACGTAATAAACAAACGGTTTATTGCTAAAGCTCACAAAAGTAAATTACTTCAAAGTAGATCGTTGCCGTGTGATGCCGGCTTTGAATAGGTAGAATAACTAGGCACTCGAGGGTGTGTATTGCTCTTTTAGGCGATGGGCTGACAACCTGTCGCTATGGCAATACACACTTTTCCGAATGACCCTCAAATATTTTTCAGACGTTGCGTAAATGTCCGTTTTCGCGGCAACTTAGGCTCTGCCTTCCCCGCAAGGGATTATAAGCGTGAAATGTGTATGTGTAAGTAGATCTTGTCATGAGTTTTCAGCACACACTGATAAAACTAATACTTTCACATAAAGTTTAGTGAATGGATGTTCTAATCCATAAAATTAACACATAGGATACATTCTCTTAGATTACTAAGCAAAGACTGGAGACTAACATTTGATACATAAATAATCCTGACAGATCTTAACCTTGTATTTTAGCGTATACGTCAGATCCGTCAGCTGCCGGAGATATGTCGACGTGACAAGAATTGTTGTCGAACACTCGTAATCCGAAATTACGAAAATGGCGTTTTGTGTCCTCAGGCCAATAAAATGTCAAGACGATATCATGTTAAAATTTTGCTAACAATAGTTGAAGTCTACTTAAAACGTGTGAAAGTAATTTGAAGTGCCAAAAAGTAACAATACTCTTAACAGAATACTCTTATGCCCCGCCATGTAAATAGGTACACCTTTACAAACGTACATACGCAACCTGTGCCATGTTTAATAATACAAATCTTAATATTTACCTGTCATAATATAAGTACGACTAAAATAGGTATGTCATATAGAATTGCAAACCTAAATGCCATATTTCACACGTAAGCAAACCACAAAAATACAACATTATTTTGTAAAAAAAAAAACAACGAAAAATGCCGTGTGATGTCGTCTTATAATATCATCACCCCGATACAACCCGTGGATGTCGTAAAAAGCGACTGAGCGATAAATTTATTCAGGCAATGGGCAGCAGCGTTCCCAGATAAACCAATATCCAGCACTGCACTCGCCAATCATTTTGCCAAGTGTGATGAGTATGGCATCTACCCCCAATAATAGGGGGAGGCCCATGTCCAACAGTGTACTGGTGTGGCTGTTAATGTATGCAACAAAAAGAAATGTTTTGTCGACCACTTCTACTCTGGAAATATTTGCAACTCTGTGTTTATGTTTGAGACGACGACATAGTAATGGCGTCCTTGTGGAAGGCCTATTTGGGAAATAATGTACGTATTATAACATGACATGTGTGTTGAATATAGCTTGTTTCAATCCATCATCATCACCGGTTAGGTCTGGAATACAGTTTGCCTGTATAGTTAATTAAGAGCTCTTGCCAATACGCGTATAAATATGATGTGAGTTGTCATATGACATCTTATTGTCCCACTGCATCTAAACAATATATAAGTACAATCAAAAAAAAACTTCTTACGTTACAAAAAGTATGTTTATTGGCAAAATATCGATCAAAAACTAATTTTCCAAAATAATCCTCAAATATTCGTCTGACGTAGCGTAAATGTCCGTTTTTTGTGGCCGTTTACGCTCTGGCTACCCCGCAAGGGATTATAGGCGTGATATGTGTATGTGTGTAAAAAGCCCCTGTGCAATTTTCACTCTTTTGCATATCTTCGTTTTCTTCCATAATACTTTGCACTAACTCAACCCATATGCATGCATTACGCCCGACACGGGACCATGAAACGAACACGGCTTTTGAAACGCCTATATTTCATAACAGGCACTACCTATCTCTGCCTCATGCATGCAAATAGATATGCGACAATCTTCATACTAGCACAATCTTTGCAATTGCATTTTCCACCCCTTTTTTATATTTTGTGTGATTCCTAAGGTTTTGTGACGACCACTGTGTAAGTGATCGTAGACCAACTAAAGCACAGCACCATCTATTTTACTGATACTGTGATTAATTCTGCAAGGTCCTAACATCAAATTTCAGAACTTTTATTTCCAAATAAATTCACAATGATAACTTTCTGAATATCAAATAAAGACATCCACATAACAGTATTTATAGTTAGACTAGCAGCCCGCCCAGCGGTTTCACCCGCCGCTAACAATTTCCCCCCGGGAATAAGACAGTTTAATATAGCCTATGTTCATCAGGGATAATGTAGGATTCTAAAAATCTTGACTTCAATTTGAAACAAATATCGTTTTCAGATGGTGGTGGCGTAAAGTTACATGCCGTGTGATTAACCTGGCCAGCCCCATGGCAGTGCCTTTATTTTTATTTATTTTTATCCCGCCCGAGCCGGTTTTCTATTAGGTCATAACAAAATTGTAAAAAAATAAATATTGTGTGATACAAATTTCTTTTTTTAGAATGACGGTTCATGACGTCAATAAGTGATAATACTATCGTACATTGAATTAAGAATTTCAATTTCAATTAAGGTAAAAGATTTTTTTAAATCGGCACTGTAGTTTCGGAGCCTATTCAATTCAAACAAACAATAAAAAAAAACTGTTTGTAATATTAGTGTAGATTATATTATTATTATTTTAGTGTGATGCCGGCTTAGAATAGCATCACCCGATATCTTTCCCTTGGGAGTCGTAGGAGGCGATTAAGGGACTTGAGGGTGTGTATTGCAATTTTAGGCGATGGGCTGACAACCTGTCACTATGGCGATACACAATTTTCCGAATGACCCTCAAACATAATATGTCAGACGTGGCGTAAATGTTCGTTTTTGCAGCCGTTTACGCTCTGCCTACCCCGCAAGGGATAAGAGGCGTGATATGTGTATGTATGATTGTATTATTTTAGTGTAGATTTTTAATGCATTAGGTATTTAATGTTTTTTGTCGTCTTTTTTAATACCAAGTAAGGGACAGCCCTTCGAATACTGATAGGGTGCATGAAACATAAAACTGGACAACTTTCCCCTGGAAACATATGTCAGGAAACGCAAAAAAAATTACCTTCCATACAAAATCACAATCAGCTGACTGCATTCACTATGGGAAGTCAGTTTTTTTACGTTTCCTGAAATATGTTCCTAGGGGAAAGTTGTTCAGTTTCATGGTCTGCATGTACCCTATCAGTATTCGGAGGGCTATCCCTGACACCCTTTAATACAGTAATGATTAAATGTAATCATTACACTGGTACGAATAATGTGGCGTAGTTGGTACATTTTTAAATGAAAAAGTAGTTATTGTGGCATAACTGTAATAGTTAGACATATGGTATTGCGGACATTATTATAGATATTGATGTCCTCTATAAAACTGTAGTACATCACTTTGCTCTATTGTCAATAATTTCCACAGCGTACGCGATATAAGATATTTTTTTGGTACATTTTTCACACGTTGGGTTACATTATCGAAATTTTCACGCGGATCCCTATTTTTTTGTCGTATATAATATAGCCAATGTTCATCAGGAATAATGTAGGATTCTAATGGTGAAAGAATTTTTAAAATCGGGCCAGTAGTTTCGGAGCCTATTCGATGCAAACAAACAAACAAACAAACAAATCTTTCCTCTTTATAATATTAGTGTAGAGTAACCAAGCTAAAAACAATTTCACAAAGTAAATTGATAAATATATGCTAAGTATTTGTCCCCACGGGAATCACACCATCATCGGATCCTGTTACCAAATTCAAACTTCTAGACCACATAGATAGTTTTTACTAATAATACTTGATATATGCAAAGCTACGACCTCCTTGGCACTGTGTCAATCTGCCGCTGGGGACGCCAAGTCAGGGTTGAGTTCCTCGTGATGGCTGTTACAAGTTTGAGCAATTAACGAGTTAAAAATTTCAGCGGGATCAAGGTTTGATATATATCGGTGTTGAAGTTGGAAACGGTTAAGATGAGACGTGATTTTAGTTCTAAGTGTTTACATTTACATTACAGTCTTTCAAAGTTATATGAAATAAGGCCTCATCACATTCGTCTACATTCAGATTGTACGGACTACGAATTGTCTGAAGCCCATTATTTATTTAAATATCAGAGCACAAATGATTTTTTTGTAACATCTTCGTAATCTATGAGGAAAAGAATGCGGAAGAGGAATATCTGTACTCTCTTTTATGTGGTATCGGTAGCGGATGAGGAACCTCAAAAGTTGTGGAACTTCCGCGTTATGAGGCTGCTGAAGAGGAATCCTCATCAACACAAGTTACTTTGTGATTGAAAAGTTTTGCTTTTACACAACATCACTAAAATCGGTACTAAGAATAAAAGTGAGGGAATTTAAATCTATAATCAATTGATTTATAGTTTTGCAGTTTTTTAACCTGTACCTAACGAAAGGTCGGAAATTATATTTTTTCAGTGCAAAAAAAGGAACTAAATATTCTAGAATTCTTGCATAAAGACAACACAAGTAAAGGATTTCACTCATCAAACTAAAGACGCAGTAGCTTATCTAAAAACTGTAAAACTATAAAGTAAAGAACATAATACAATGCCATTCGATAAATAAATAATGGCTACTATCAATTCTGCTTTTCAGCATTCCGATCAAGTTGGGAGATAAGTTGAAGAAACAAATCAGAATGGCCTGGCCGCTTGCCAGCGGTCGATTGGTAGGGATTTGTCTATGCGTCTTGTGCATGTATATCCTTTTCGATGTAAGTAGAACGTCAACTGCCTAATAATATAAGGTTTATATTATGTAAGGTAGTCGTAAGAGGCGACTAAGAGACTCGAGGGTGTGTATTGCAGTTTTAGGCGATGGGCTGACAACCTGTCACTATGACGATACACAATTTTTAAGAATGTCCCTCAAATTTTTTCAGACGTGGTGTCCGTTTTTGCGGCCGTTTGCGCTCTGCCTACCCCGCAAGGGATTATAGGCGTGATATATGTATGTATATAAGTAAAAATAAAGGGAATTTAGAATTTTAGCAAGAATTGTCTTGTTGAATTGGCAGGCTTCAAATCACCCTTTACGTTTTTTAAAAATTTCGCAATCCCGTAGCTGTAG
The DNA here is from genome assembly GCA_027580185.1 of Tuta absoluta. NCBI lineage: Eukaryota > Metazoa > Arthropoda > Insecta > Lepidoptera > Gelechiidae > Tuta > Tuta absoluta. The sequence continues at coordinate 9,477,925 of JAQAHW010000009.1, forward strand.
TCTACGAAGCTGCTACGAAACTGCTACGCACTCGCGGAATTTCAAATGTTTAAATAATGGTTCCTACTTTATAGGTTACGTTTGTTAAAGTGCCTTGTATTTTACCATCTGGTTCTCATCCAACGTGATTCGTTCGACATTTCTGTCTCGTCAGCTTATCTCCAGACCATGATTTATTTCTAAGCTGATGATTAGGATTTTACAACAAAGAGGAAAAGAACACAAATAGTTCTTAACAGAACAAAGATTCTTTTATAAGACGAAGTGAGTTTTGAATCAGCAAACTGCGTGAAGAAATTACACAAATACAAACAGATATCACGCATAAGCCCTTGTGGGATAGGCAGAGCGTAAACGGCCGTAAAAATTAAAATCTGTTAGAAAATTATGTATCACTATAGTGACAGGTTGTAAGCCCATCGCCTACAATTGAAATACACATTTAGTCTTGAGTCTTTTAGTGGAAAAATTCCTGAGTAAAATTGACTGAGCTTTGATAATAACTAGTAAAATAAAGTAATTATTTATAGTATTTATTCCCGTATCTTGGTTTTCTTAAAAGTTATATCCGTCTTGGGTTTTTGATTTTACTAAGTACGAAATTCTAAAGCCAAAACATTATTTAAATTTAAATTTATAATCACCACTTTATTTTTCTCTTATCATTCGGACTCAGGTACAAAATAAGCTTAAAAAAACCTTATTTATCACACAACATTTCACCGGCGAATGCGCAAATGACGATTCACATTTTCATCAGAGCGACATATTTAGATAAAGGCACTCTCGTAAACTGACGGCGCAAAAATACGGACTGTTTGTACCACCTGGAATATAGCTACCAGTTAAAAATACAATGTACAATACTAACAGTAAAGAATTTCTATCTTATAAATGAAAAAATATCAAAATGTGTCTCAGATTCGATATACTGACTAAACAAAGTGCTGTTATTGAGGCGAGTATAGCCGTGAACGGCCTCGACAATGGCGCCACTTCACAAGAAAAAAACTCTTTATACAAACAATCTATCAGAATGTCCGCTCATGTTTTAGTTGAGCTCAAGTTTTTTTCTTAAGTAAATTTAAGTTATGGCTAAAAACGGTTACTTTTGGTATTAATTGCTATAATTTTAATTACAGCGAATATTTAATTGAGTTTGTAGGTTCTTATTTTAACTTAGGATAATACTTAAAACTTGAGCAACGGACATTCTGATAGATTGTTAATAAAAAGAGAAAATAAAGAGAAAATATTTTTTTTGTGAATGGCGCCACTGTCAAGGCCATTTACGACTACACTCGCCTAAATCCACGCTCGCTATCTTTTATTTAGACCAACTGCGCCAATAATCAAGGTAGTTAAATTATGGATGTTACTAGGTCTTTACATTTGTCAGTTACATTTGTCGATGTGTCAGTGTACTGTATTGCTGCTGAGGATGCGCAAAAAACTTGTTTTCTGAGAAGTGATTCTTATTCAGTCGCTGAATGTACATGTGTCGTCCACAAAATCAAATTCACGATGTTATAGAAAGTCCTATGCAAACAAACGAAGGGTCTCAACGAGAACCTTAGTAAAGTCCTATAAAAGTCAAATACACAATGCATGATCAAAGTAATGTAAAACTTACTAAACTCTAAGTACGTCAGTTTCCATTGCTAGCTGCCAGTATATGATACGATTTCGTAATCCTATAAAACCAGTAATGGCTAGAATCTTTTGTGATACATTAGTACTGTTTCTCTTTTTAAGGTCACTCACGCTCCACCGACCCTTGTCAAACTGGCTGCAAAGAAAAGCGCTTACAAAACCATTTTTTCTTTTCTTTATCTACCGAGACCTTTTGATCGTGTGTGTATATTATGTAGGAACTAGGAAGGTATGGTGCTGCCGAAGCAATTTTTAGATCTGCAATTAATTTTATTACTGCAAATTGAGGTGTGCCAAAAATAATATTACGCAGTAGTATTACCTATATTGTGCGTGCCAAAAATATTATATTCAACATCATCTTTTTTTTCTTTACTTACTTATATTTCATTCAATGTATCTTCTTAGCTACCTACTCGAAATCGACTTGCATATAATTTGTAAGTGGCATTTTTAGACATGACAACTTGCGTATCAAATTAACTGTGCACAAGTGGTCAGTGTTGTGCATCTTTTTTATTATTTTACTGTTTTGAACAATTGAAAAAGATAGTAAATTATTAAACAAAAATAAATAAACGCATATTTTCCTCTTACAAATTTCAATGAATGAATAAAACTGATACAGAAATTAAATTAACGAATACTGAGACACCGTCAAACCCATGTACAGATACCTTATTTGGTAATGAATTCAAATTAATCTATTATTCCGCGAATGAACAATATGAAGGCATATTTCGACAGTTATTATTACATACGTTTATATATCACGCCTTTATCCCTTGCAGGGTATAGAATGTTGTCACTTACGCCACATCTGACAAACATTTGAGGGTCATTCAGATAATTATGTATCACTTTAAGGACAGGTTGTCAGCCCATCGCCTAAAATTGCTAAACACATGTAACCCACCAGTTCCTTAGTCACCTCATACGACACCCACGGGAAAAAAATGGGTTGATGCTATTCCAAGCCGGCATCACGCGGCACAGTTATTATTGATTGATACATTATAGTATGATGTTCATCTTCTTAGATCAGCACAGGCACGAAGACTCTTTAAAACCGTTACATTAAATGATGTATATAGTTATTCTTCATCCTCATCATCAACGGTTTACCAAAACTAAAAAATAACAAGCCGATTAGAACATTACAAATTCTGTTTCCATTGAGTCGCAAGTTGCTAGGGAGTGGAAATAATCCGGCTCTAACTCTACAATGAATAATAAATTAAGTCAACTGTTCAGTTCCACGCTGCGTCGAAAACTCGGTCTAATAGTCTTGTAATATGTAAAACCTTTAGCTTTGTGTTTAAAGGCAAACTTTTTACATTATGTCGAGTCACACATATTAAATACATAATATACTGCATCTTGATTGATTGTGATTAAATGTGACACAGAAGGTGATCTTAGATTAAAAACAAATCGTCATACTATTAATAAGCTGACAATGGCCTCAATTCAGGATAACTATTCTCTTAACTTACCTTAAATTAACGCAGTCACCCTCTATCATATATAGGCTTAAAAAAGGAAAAAGGGTATCAAAGTCCTGTTATATTTTTTATTTTAATCTGTCAAAATAAGGCGACGATTATAACAATGGCAACAATGACGAAGCACCCATTAACATAAATAAACGTGACAGTACTCTCATATCCTTCTCTAAACCTATGTGATAATTCAAGGTACTTTAAGTTGACGGTGTTTGTGTTATTAAGATTCAGAATAATACTTAAGAACTAGTGTATATTTTTTGTAATTTCACAAAAAAACTTTATGTAGATCTGTTTTGACGGTTTTAACTCAAAAATCTACTCAATAATGGAAATAATTCGAATTCCAATCCACTGAACTGTTACAACATCGCCAACGAAATTAAATCTGTTTCTTTCTACCTTCCTAATGAATAACAAATTCAAACACTCGAGTAGATTCTATAAGAAGTTGAAGATTCGCAAAATGGTGTCGATAAAGACATTTACTGCCTTTGCATTTGCCGTGTGGTAAAGGCTTAGATTAGCATCACCCCATTTCTACCCGTGGGTGTCGTAAAAGGTGACTATGGAATGAATGAATTGAATGAACAGCAGCGTTCCCTGTGAATACAAAACATTACACTACGCTCGCCAATCCGCCTGCCAAGCGTGGTGAGTATTGCAAATACCACAAATTCCCACGTCCAGCAGTGGACTTAAGTGGCTGTTAACGTTGACTGTCTGTAAGGAATCAGTGTTAATTTTGGAATTGGATGTGACGAATATTTTTCGGACTCAAATTTTATGTTCCGTATTGATTTATACAATCCAAGGACCAAGCATTTCAAAAAGGAATTATTAAGTCCCTGTTATTACAAAAATGTTAGATGCGCAGTTAGACGCTGTTTTCATTTCATTTTTTCATACGATTTGACGTTGTCAAACGACTTACACACTGTGTAACTTTATTTGTAACAACACCGTTACTATATACTCATTTTTTATATTTTCAGGTAATTTCCAGTGGCTCATTTGGAGGTTTATTCAGCCGGCAGAGAAAGATAAATATAAAAAGTATTGAAGGTGAGGTTGTTCGCATATAAAAAAGTAATGATAAGTTAAATTAACTTTGATAGAGTATTTTGGAAAATCCATTCTTACTCAAACCAAAAACTAATGATTTCCCACAAATAATAATTCTAGTGATACAAAATCGAGGTACTTATATTGATGGCATGAACCATAAATGTTATTACATAACACCATAAAATTGGTAAAAGTTTATGGAAAAACAATTTAGGCAGCATCTAAATGCGCGTCCAACTTGGTAATAACACGGTAATCTACGTTGGCACGTTGATAAGTAATGAACACTTTTTAAGTGGCATTGCATTTCATAAAACTGGGACAAAACTGAATTAAAAAATTGTCTACAAAAAACATCTTAAATACAATAGTAAAAAAAAATATAACACTGTAATTTCATTCAACATCAGGACCCGAAAATAAAAATAAAACAGACGTAAAACGGCGATGACATGCTGACAAGGATGTTCTCCCCTCAATTTTCTTCGAAGCGGGTGTTCCTCCAAAGTAAATGATAATATTCAAGTGAAAAACTCTCGGAAGTCACTCGTGGGCTTAGGGTACACAAAATGAATAGAGAGAACATTTCAAACGAGCAAAGTGAACATTAAAAACGAATATCTTTCCGATTTGACGCTCGCTTGAGTACAAGTAAAGGCTCAATAACACAAAATTATTAAATTTTATTGAAGTTGAGAAGCATTTTAAACAGTACTTAATAATTATAGTACAGAATACATTTAACCAATTTCTGGTATAGGAGTGCCAAGAAAATAAAATGTTAATATATTTTTAATTTATAAATATAAACTAATTTTTAACTTAAACACTAAACAGAATATTTTATTGTCTTCATATGTAAAATTTTCACATAAATTATGACGGTCGTAAAAAATGGCCATTTTCGCCTTCGCTGGCTAAATATGTCTTTACTTTCGGCATTCAACAAATTAATTTTTTTTTTCATGCTTCTTAAGTAAAGATTGTTCGTAGAGCTCTTTCTTGTACATGATGGTCGTGGGAGAATTTCACTTATTTGCTCCGAGATTCTTGTCACCCTATTGACATGCCGTCACTCTGATTTTTGTGTACTCGTCCTTTGTCTGTGGTTTTACCATACGATTTGCAAGAACTCGTAAAATATAATACGCCCCATACAAAGCAGTTGTATCCGAAGTTATGTTTTATTTGAATACCATTAAGAGATTGTCGCTCCAAGCTGTCTTAGATAGACAGATTAAACGTATATTGCATAATTAACAACATACACATACGTTAAACAATATAAGCCAAAACCGAAACAGTTTAGAGTACAAGCTTATTAAATAAAAATAAAAAACACGACTGCTTTCTGAGATAAAGCCTAGCCTATGGCACTCGGGATAATGTAAGGATTCTTGCGATACAATTCCCATTCGAATCTGTTCAGTGGTTTACGAGTTTCAGTCCTTTAAATAATCGCACATATATACATACATCAAGTCCAAAACATTTACACTCCTGTTTTGTTGGGCAGTCGTGTTAAAGTAGGTAAGCAAAGGGCCAACCCTCAGTGCAAGGAATGCCCAAGAGAGGGCAGCACTGGTTTTTAGCCATCTCCCAGAGTGAACGTTGCGAGTAAGTATTTATAAGTATCGTGTGGGAATAAAATTCAATATTTGTGCGTGTGTGTAAAAACCACAGTAATAATTTATTTTCAAATAAATATATACTTTTTATTAAATTAAATAGATACATAATGTGATTCAGTACCATTTTTTGGCAGCTATGTCAAAACTCAATACTATTTGCAGTCTGCATTAGTATGAGGTATAGCCTGTCTTTCTTGGTTTCTTTTTTAAATCCATAATTTCGACTAAAACTACAAAGTCATAAAAACTATTTTCTGTGACTATGAATTGCTATCTACTCGTACACCAAAAAAACCTATCCCTTTAAGGGGGTAAAAATCAATTTATACTGGTTATTCTTACTAACTCTATAACAAAACAAGTTGATTTCGCGTGAGTAAACAACATTTCACTAAATAATTTTAAAATAAACTATAAAATAACGCGTTCAAAACGTAGCCAAGAAACTATAATATAATATTTCGTGAAGTTTACGATAGCTGTAGTTAAAATCATCTTGTTTCCATGAGTCGTTAACCGTAACGAGGATAAAGTCGTTTCAGTAGAAGGGTAATTCTTAAATTTGCGGTTCGAAAAACTGAAAATGGGTTAACCAGTTATTTTGTTCAAAAAATACAACAAGGCGACCGTATATGCTCTATCGACCTCAAAAAAAATATTCACCGAGCTTAAAACATTTTTGTTGTCTAGATAATAGCGTTCAAAAAAAATCTGTACCCATGGAAGTGACATTACATCCACGGAAGTGATGTTACGTGGCATAAACGTGACATCATGGTCCATAGATGTGACATTTTAATACTGATAAGTCAATCCATTTGAGAATTTTGAAGTAGAAAAGAGATAATTAAATTAAATAACATTTTAAGGCAAATCAACATTATTTATTATTTTAATAATTAAGTAAGACGTAATCAGTCTTTCATAGGAACTAAGGTTTACTAACAATTAAATCAAAATAACTAGCTTAAGTATTAAACTAGGTAAAATCAACGATAGCTGTTAATCAAAAAATCTATTAACCCTTTTCTTCTTCTTTACAATGAATATTTCTTCATCGTCCTCACTTAAACTGTTTTCTTCAACATTTTGTTCCTCTTCTTTGTCAGTAATCTCTTCTCCATTCTCGCTATTCCCGCCAGTTTGATCACATATTTCTTCCCTTTCCTCATAATTATCCTCGTCTTCGTTATGGCTCAATTCTTCTTCCTGATCATTTTCCTCCTCCTCTTCTTCGTAATTGTCTTGTTCCATGTTGTCACTGCCTTCACCCACATCACTGCTTTCTAAATTACTCTCATCATTACCAATATCTTGCTGCGTGTCATCATTTTCTTCTTCTTCATCGCAAAGCTCTTCAACCTCTTCATGACTGTCACCCTCCTCTTCATTTTTTTCTTCCTCCTCTTTTGCCTTTTCCTCTTCCTGATTATCACTTTGCTCACCTTCCGCTTCTTCTTTTTCATGATCATCATTTATTTCTTCATAACTAGGCAAATGTTCCATTACATGTCTCGATTCGTTTTCCAGAAATTTGATTGTATGCACTGGCAAAGAATAATGCTGACATATTTCTCAATCTTCTAGCATTAATTTTAATTGGGAACTGATAGAATATTATCGATTTGTTTAACGAGTTCTTCAGATACGACTGACATTTTGCTATTAACGTGACATTCTTCAAGTCGCTTTATGAGTGTGGAACAGTCAGGTATATCTTTGCCTTCACCGACAATGCGATCTGCAGTGCGCTTCACAACTGCGCCCACACCATCCATTGGGCCCTTCCCGTGACCGGCTTCGCAGAAATTCCAAGTAGCGTATTCAATGTTGTATTTTCGTACTAGATGCTGCGATAATCACCCTATCTTCATCTTCAGACGAAGTATCTGGAGTGTCCTCTCTTAATCTTTGTAATAATCTTTGATTTTTCTTTATATTTGTACGACTTCTGGCTTTTCGCAATCTCCATTCTCTTCGTTGAATACGCTGTTCCCTTGACGTCATTTGTGCTATGAGCTTCACCTTCTCTTTACGTTTTTTTTCTTCATACCTTTCTCTTTCTTGTTTCTTATAATTTTCATATAAAATAGGATCAGCTTTAATGCGAGCTCTTCTTTTTCGTTCACACTCCATTTTTTGAATTCGAATTTCTTCTGCCGTTCTCGTCTTCTTTTTCTTCCCCATCTAAAAGGCAACAAAAATAAATAAGCGTCCACACACCATGAAATGAAAACTTAGAACATGCGAACAGTCAAACAAAAGCTTATTATATGCATAGCGTAGGGTTGTGTCCCAAGAAAACCATTTTATATTTTTGTTCATATAAAATAAAAACACACATAAACAATTTTTTCTTGATTAATAAGTTCTAAGGAGTTTAACTCTCACTTGTGTCTTGTAAAATTCACTTCCGTGGACACAAAGTCACTTCCATGGACGATTAAAATCCACGGCATCCATGGAAGTGACATCCACGGAAGGGACAAAAAATGGTTTCAAAATTAAAAAGTTAGCTCAAAATTGATGTGTCTGGCAAGACACTTTGGCAACAATGATTTTATTCATTTTACTACCACAACCACATAAAATTTCTGCAAAATCATAAACTCCTTACCTTTGCCGATGATCACAGTAGTGACTGGTTATGCCTGACGAAATTTGAGAACGTGCTTTTGAACAGAATTTTATTAAAACCTCCGGCGATCAAAACACATTTGACTGTTAAAATGCAAATGGCAGATTGTTTATTGTCTATAGAAAAATTGCGTTTGGATACACACATCATATTTTTTGTAAAAAACTTGGTGTGACATTTGTCTACGGAAGTGACAAATTTCGTGCTCACATTTTCTAATCTTAATATTTATATCTAAGTAACCACATTATACGTATAGTATGATGCTTATTTTATTAAATAATGATTGCAGTAATAAACGTATTTCCATATTTTTGTATGATACTTTAATTTATAGATGAAATATATTTTTTTGTGTTTGAAATTGGGTTTGTCACATCCACGGAAGGGACGTTTTCGGATACATTTTTAATTATAGCGAATCATAGCTTACTTTATGTTGAAGTATTTTACGCTTGCCTTAACGGATTGGTAAAGAAGCTCTTAGAAAAAAAATTTAAAATTATAAAAACGTATTTGCTATCTAAATAAAAGCATCTCAACAGTTTTCTGTCATGAAAATGAGAATTACCCAGAAGCAAGTTTTTAATGTTTCAGCCACTACAATGATATTACGGAACGATACCGTGAGTAACTTTGTCTACAAGACAATTAAAGCGTACAATTTATTCATATTTGTAAGAATACGTATATCGATTTATAATTTATAAAAAACTATTAACGGTGTAAATATAACCTATTGATTGAGCAAGTGCAAAAATTACATAAAAATCAACCGCAGAATTTTATTTTTTACGAATATGACATCAAAGTTAAATGTAATTTGAAATTACATTAAACTTTGATATCATTTTATAAGTTTTCATCAACAATACAATCTTCAATTCTACAGCTGAAATCTTACTCTAAATCTTTTCTCATTTCTCAATTAAAAATACAGAAAATGCGGTTATGACTAGGTTTTAGAAAGAGTAACTTTAAAGATAGGTGCACATTTACTAAATAAATTCTGTAAGAATTTTCCCTAAACACGCCATTATTGTCATAAATTTTCCTCCCCCTACCCACTCGTATATTATGAGTACACGACCCAAATCACAAAAACTCGCTCGGCATCTCACAAATTTGCACAATCATAGAAACAAATTTACCCTTTCGCCGCTAGGTTGTTTCAGTATTCTCCAAAGAAATTTTTTGTAGGTCTCTAATTTCAGCGTATAACTATAATTATGTGTACTCTGGGGGAGGCTGCGTCCTACAGTGAATTGCTATTGGTTGATAGGTACAGTATGATTCTGTTGTAATTGAAAAGATCATCATATTAAGGTGTGTTACGGTGTATATTCTTAATTTCAAATACTGTTATGTAGCCATTATTACAGATAACAAAATTTTGACATTTGAAGCATGAATTGAAGAGCACGCAGTTTTTTGTGGTAAATTATACGTAAAAATAATTTGGACGAAATGGGAATTAACTTGCACCATGTCATTTCCATAGCAGGATTCCAACTATCTCTTTGCCCGTAAACGTTATCATTCCGCAATATATTGCTTGCCTCTGTTATATATACTTTTATCTATGTTGTTCACTTTAATAAGTAAAACTTATAGTTTTCAGGAAATTTGTGCATTAGTTGTTGTCTTTTGTGGCTTGCGACAGTTTCTACCATACCTGGTAGGAGCACTAGCAGCCTTAGCGTCAACGCTGAGTCAAGCGGGCTGAACGCGCGGGGTGGCCCGCGTCATGCAGCGCTGCTGCTCTTGTTTTTTGCCAATTCTAGCCCGAGCGCGGCTGGCCCGTGCATGCTGCCCGCTCGACGCAGTGTTGGCGCTTATACCTATATATATGACATGGGCATGGCTGCCGAAGCAAACGAAAATCGTGCATAATCGACTACGTACCTATCTTATATAAGGTGTAAGGGACAGCCCTCCGAATACTAATAGCGTGCATTCAGCACATGAAACTAAATAATTTAGCATTAAAAAAAACAGGAAGCGCAAAGAAAATGTGTATAGTAATTGCTTTTGTATGGGAGGTAATAATTTTTTGTTTTTGCCTGACATTATGTTCCTAGGGGAAAGTTGATCAGTTTCATGGTCTGCATGTCAGTATTTGGAGGGCTGTACTGTACACCCCGTATATCTGGCATTATATACGTAAATCTGTGTCTTACTGGAAAGCGTCAAACTACACCTATCGGTATGTATTGCCATACTCACTACTCTTGGCTGGCGGATTGGCGAGCGCAGAGATGTTTCAATCACAGGAAACGCTGCTGCTCATTCTCTAGTAAAATTTATTCTTAAGTCGCTTTTACGACACCCACGGATAAAATTAGGTCGATACTATTTAAGCCAGTAACACACGATATTTATTGACCAACTTTCAAATAAGTAGGGACAAAATAATTTCAGTTGGAAACGTTTATAATCTACCGCTAAAAATACGCTAAAGTTTCACGGAACCTTAAAAAATAGAGCGAATACGGTGTTTTTACCGGCCTCTTACCGTTACAAATGATAATGCGTGTTGTGAGTTACGAAGCTAAACTTTTATGGGCATTTAGATAAGATTATCAACTCGAGTTTCGAGCGGCGGTTTTGGGTAATAAGTTGGTTTGACTTTATTATCATCTGCAATATAAAATGAAACGAGTATTTCTATAGTTCCTATGCTTAGTTTTACCGAAATTTAGACAATAATCAAGACTTTTCTCTCTATGACATACGACCGAGTCCAGATTGGAAACATTTTGTTCATAATTTTTCGGGTTTTCAAGCATACATAGTATGCTAAGTGTGGTAAGTATTTCACATACCCCCGAATGTGGAGGCCCATATGCACCCAGTGAACTGTTGAGGCAAAAAATTGTGATAATTGTGTATAATTGGTAATCTGAAAGCACTTTGGAAATAATTTTTATTTATGGTGAAATTTTACAAAAGACCGATACTGAAATATTAAGATGGGTGGGTGATAGATAACAAACAACTAGGGACTGCCATCCGGTCTTGCAGGTCCGGGTATCCAGTGCCTTTTTGTCCCCTGACGGATCCGGATCCGGAATCCGAAAATCGTTGAAACTATAGGAAAAATATATTTTGATGCAATATGTTCGTCGGTTTCCAACGTGAATAATGTAGCGACGTCTACTAACAGACCTGCTAGCTTGATAAGTGATGGTTTGTGATAATTACCCACAATCTCCTCGCGCCTAACGAATGGTACCAATTCATAAGTCGTATCGTATCGTTACAATTTAACTTTAGTAACAAAATATCTGCAAGCTTATGCACCAAAAAAATATTTTATACATTTATAGTTAATACTTGCGATTGTTGGCGCTTGGTGAAACTCCATGTTTAATTAATTTTGACAAAAAACACTTGTACTTTTCATTAAAATGCTCATGTGAGCGAAACCGGTCGGGTTACCCCGCAATAAAACTGTGAAACGAGTACAAGTGTTTTTTTTTATATTTAATTTAATACATTCTTAACTTATAATTCTAACCTAATAATTTTTGAAATATGTATACGAAAATGCGTATTTTTACTAAAGAGCCAATCCGGTCCAGCCTGGCCGGATTGAGAATCTTCAAATTGCAATCCCTGGGAACAACTGTCCCTAAGGAACTATAGATTGTAATATGGTAAAAATATTTGAGTTCCCATGATGAGCTGATCAACAATTTTGTATGGGAGGTCCACATTTATCTTTGTTTTTCGACCTATGTTTTTGGTAAGAGTTGTTCCTTATGACCAGCCCGGCTTGACTCTATATTAACGTTTACCTGCATCTGCTTGTTTGCCACAACTTTACAAATGAATAGTCGGATCAGATTTCAAACCGTCTTTTTTCTAAAGTAACTCTATTTATTATGTAACTAACCTTCAATTCCCCTTAATGGGGCTATAGACTGGGTCAAACGTGTTCGGAATACAACTACTCTAGGGTTACTATTACCTATATATTTGGCTACCGTGATTGAAATAAACTCCAGTGTAAGAAAGGGGGTTTGTGAACTGTACATACTTGTAATTTACTCTTTGAACAACTGAACGGGGGGGACTTTGGGAGTTTTTAAAGAGTATTAATGCAAGTAAAGGCAATTTAGCTGTGGTTTCGTTATTCATTCTCGTCAAGTATTTTTGTAAGGAATAGGCTAGTGCTACATTTTTACCATGTAAAAAACACCTTAACACCACACGGGAAAACGGGTCTTAGCAGGTGCAACCTTTCTTTAGCGTCAAGATGGCAGAACCAAGTCTTGTATATAAAAATTATAGTACAGGGTTATTTTTTATTCGCCCCGGAAATTTTACAGGGTGATGCTACTCATGATTCTGAACAACTTTTATTATGGGGTCACGTGCAAAATCGCGAAAAAAATTCCAGCTGTTCCATGCATTTTGTTCGAGTAGGTATGAATTTTTCTATGGAACAGCTGTTATTTTTTTCGCGATTTCGCAGATAACCCCATAATAAAAGTTGATAAGAATCATGAGTATAATCACCCAGTAAAATTTCCGGGGTGAATAAAAAATAACCCTGTATATAGTCTCATTTACTACCAACTTGCTATTTGCTACCTCAAGTAAAAAAAATATACCTATAAGTATCAATAGACATTTGCAAGTCTGGTAGTTTTGACTATCTTAATGGCAGGACCATGAGAATAGTAAATTTGAATAGTTATGCCCTATATGGTTATTAACTACCTGAAGAAAACGTTATGTTATATTTAGGGAATTGTGTAATAAATACATACATTTTAAGTTCGTAGGTCTATTGGTTTCGGGTGTGCTCTGATATACCTACAAGGTGTTATAAACGGAACAACACTCGAAACCGTTTTTATGTGCTACGACTAAATTATAAAATAATACGCGACTAAACTAATCCTGCCCGTGCTAGAAATAAATAAATATCTGGGACATTTCACCAAATTTTGCAGGTTTAAATTTTTTTTATATCTAACACGGGAAGTGTTTTAAAATTTGGTATTCAAGTACTAATAAATTGTTCGGTGAATTGTATGTAATGAGGATGGAGTATATAATCAATGCAATTACCAGACGTTTCTGTGGTTAAGCAAAATAAAAAAAAAATTACAAAACGAGAGCTTTCAACAGCAATTATTCAAAACCTTATTGATTATATATCGGCAACCACAATCCACAAAGCGAAAATAAACTTTCTCATATTTCACTACGCTAAAGTTACTAAAACGATCGTTTCCGCGGAAAACTGTAACAAAATTACAGGTGGAAAAGAAACTTTATTCCCTAAAGCAAAGAACGGCGCTGTCGTCACTCATGCTTTTTCAATAACATAGTTTTTGGGGTTTCTTATGTACGTTTATTAGGTCGTTAGATGATCCAGTGTCCCACACAAAAAGAAGAGAAATCAAACTTCCCAGCAGATGTTAAACGCCATCAATCGATGATTTTTTGTAATTTTATTTTTTTAACTGCTGTTCAAAAAGGTTTCATTGAAATAACGTCATATCTATACATATAATAAAACAGAAACGAAACCAATTCTGTACATGAAATAGATTCAAAAAAGGGTTTTTGCTTCTAATTGTGTTCAAGATACAGACATCAAAACAGAAGTAAAATTGATTTTTGTCTGTTTGTCTGTTTGTCTGTCGGTATGTTTGTTATTCTTTCACGTAAAAACTACTGCACAGATTTCTACAAAATTTTATACTGTGGTAGCTTATTACCCGGGTCAACATCTAGGATACTTTTTACCTCGAAAAAATCTTTCATTCCCATGGTAAAACACAGTAACTGGTTCCGCAAAGCGAGTTCCGATTTTTTTCCTAAAAATTAATATAGATGTCGCTGTTAGTTTTGTAAAACGCGGTATTGACCACGTATTGACTGACATACGATCTGAACTTCTAAACGACCCCGTGAAACGACCTAACCAAACAAAAAACAAACAATCACACATTTAATCCTTGCGGGGTAGGTTGAGCGTCAACGGCCGTAAGTATTTTATCGCTATCGCCACGTCTGACATATATGCGGGCCGTTCTAACTATTACAGAAATGTTTCGGACTTTAACTTTGACCTTTGGTCATGGTCAAGGTATGTGATGGAAGACAGATGAATTGTGATATTTTCTTGAGTTTGCACAACTATTACTCATCACAATTAAACAATTTTAAACGGATTTAAGTTGTGTTTATTGTGGAAACGTAGGAATTGTGAAATCCAAAATAAACACAACTTAAGTCCGTTGAAAATTGTTTTATTGCGAAGACAAATTATGATTTGGGTAAAATTAGTTAATTTTTTTACCACTACAAGAGGCCGTTGGCCTGAGTTAAAGGTTATAATACTTTTAATTTTAACTCGACATCTCTACGTGTAACCGAGATAGTGAGTCTTGAAAGACAGACAAATGGACAACAAAGTGAGTGAACCTATAAGGGTTCCATATTGAAGCCTAAAACCTATTTACCAATATAGTTTTTATTTTAACTCGATATCTCTGCGCATTCCCGAAATAAAGCGTCTTACGAGACGGATGGACAACAAACTGATCGTATAAGGGTTCCGTTTTTTTGTACGTTTCATTTTGATGTACGGAACTTAAAAAAATATAAATAACCTTCATTAGTTAGAATCAAAAATGTTAGAGTAAAATTTGTTTAAAATTTGTTTAAATATTACTTAAACTTGGTGTTCTTATCATGCTTCTTTGCAATCTCACTCCGCCAAAGCTGTGCAATGGAACCAGACTGAAGATCTTAAGCTTAAAGATGAATGTATTCGAGGCGGATATTTTCACTGGTTGTGGCGCGTATACCACTCATTCCCAACAACTTTTTATTTCAATTTCAGGGCATTCAGTTTCCCGTCAGCGTTTTCTTTGCAATGACTGTAAACAAATCGCAAGGACAGACGCTGAAAGCCGCAGGCGTAGGTCTTACGATTCCCTGTTTATCACACGGGCAGCTATATGTCGCTTGCTCTCGAGTCAGTTCTCCTGAAAATTTGTACGTTTTAGCACCCAATGGTAAAACTACCAAAGTAGTTTATAATGATGTTTTGTAGCTGATGTCCATAGTATCAAAACCAAGTACCTAACCGAAAAACAAGTTAACCAGTACCTATTCATTGCACATCTTAAAGAGAAAAAACTTTATACAAACATGATATTAATATTAAACAATATGCATACATCAACTTCACTAACTCACAAGTCACTACACCATGCGTACGAAGTCGCGGGCAACAGCTAGTTCTTAATAAATAACTTCGAAACCCTTATTCGGCCGAGTCCGAACTTCTCTTGGCCGGTTTTAAACTAGGCAAGACCACAGATTCGACGATTTTACGTTTGCTCATTGAACACAGTAATGTAAATATAGCCCACCTTATAGGAAGGATGGGCTTAAAATAGGTTAAGAATGAAGCAGTCGTGTCTTTTTGTCACGTTGGACACCGAGTTGACGAATGAACCGATATCCCCAGTCAGTGTGAACATCGCACAAGTGAGGGCAGCACCAAATGATAGCATGAAAAGAGGTCTGCCCTCTTTATGTGGGTGCAACACGCGAGCCGTTCATTTAAGCCGGTTTACCGTCAATCGTCGGTTTATTGATGCCAAGTGTTGGTAAATTTATAACGGCAAAATGGATTTTGAACCACCGTTCAATTGGTAATTAATAAATGTTTTAATTGAATTTCCATTTTTGAGTGGCAACTGTTGAATTTTGTGGTTATTTCGGTTGAATTTTATTGGAACTATCATGAAAGTTTGAACGCTTGTTGTTTGGTCGAGTTATCGAGTATCACTTAAACTCACTAGCAAAAGTTCTATCGTATCAGATTTAATCATTTATTCAGGACGAAGTTAGATTGGTATACAAAAATTATTTTGAAAATAAACTTTACCGTTTATAGCAGATTGATGTTAAAAGAACAATAAAGTAGTAGACTTTACTTACCGACAAAGAACTACAAAATTAAAAGCGAATTGCATTAGTTTATTATTCAATTACTGATAGTACCTAGTGAAAAATTTGTTGAGAACGCTCCTTCATGAATAGATCCATGTAAGTCTATCTATGTTGGTCTTTGAGTAGACAGTCAAAATTATTATCAAACTATGTACTCTAGATTTATATTATGTATTCAACTCAATTAAATCAATTTATACTGACAATAAAATTATACTTATATGAGATCAACATTGTCCCTTTACAATACAAATACTAGCTTTACCAGAGTAGTTGAAGGGTCTATAAGCTTGAAAATACATACGTCAAGAAGAGAAAAATTTAAGATAAAGTTACACATTTCCCGGAATACAATATTATAAGTGTATCCAAGCAGCACGTGTAGGAAGTATTCTGGAAATTTGGTGTAATTTAGTTTAGAAGCACGTTTACTATATATTTAGATGATATTCTCGCAACAAAAGGGATGGAATTTCCTGTTAACATGACAAACAGAAGAATTTCAGGAGATTGAATTAAATGACAGAGTACTGTAAAATTTGGGACCGAGACCCCAGATTTAGCGTATTACTTTCTACTGTAACTAGCACCCGCCTAGCAGTTTCCCAAGCTGCTACCCGTTTTCCAGAAGAAATTTTATTTATTTATTTTTTATTTTATTGTGTTCGGGGAGCTAACAGCATTATTTACACAGTAGAAATCATCTTAGCAAGCATAAACCAATTAGAAGCTACCACCAATGGTTTGTCTGGGTGTTTTCTATACATAATATATATTATATAATGTACTAAAATCAGCTTCTTAGTTCCCATGGTACAAGCTATGCTTACACTCATTTTAAGGGTCTATCGCGATAGTATTTAGGTAAATATTAGTAATTTACCTGTGTCCCGACGTTTCAACACAGTTTCATGTATTGTGGTCGCGGGTTGACTGAAACCTGAGTACCTAAATAGTATCGCAATAGACCCGGTCTAATACTTAAAATGAGTGAAAGTGATCGCGAGTGCTTAAAAAGTTATAAAGCTATGCTTAGTTTGGGGCTAGATGGCCCTGTGTGAAATGGAGTCCAGGATATTTTCATTATTATTATTTATTTGATATCTTTCTTTTTCTCTCATTTTGGACGGGCCTCAGCCAAGTGTGATCGGGTCGGTAGACGGTGCTCTATTATTATTATTATGTGACTTTTCTCCAGCATACCGCATAAACCTTACTCTTGAGTCAGTTTACTCTTTTTTTTTAACCGCATTAAAAATCCAATGCGTAGTTTTAAAAAAGGAAGCATAGATATGGGGACACCTGGACTACAAATCACAAATATGAAAATTCAAAATGCTCTTCCGTAAAATTTGTTGTTTGCAGTTACGGCATTATTCGAAAGGACTGTCGATATGTCAATCATCATAAAATGCATCGTCACTTCGGTCAAATTCAATTATTTTTAGTTCTTCTTCTTTTCGTGTAGGACACCGAGTCATTCAACGACCCGATGAACCCTGGTGTCAGAGTATTTTTAGTTAATGATATAAGACTGTGTAAAGCCGGCTTAGAATAGCATCACCCCATTTCTTTCCCGTGAGAGTCGTGAGAGGCGGCCGTTTGCGCTCTGCCTGCCTATGCAAGGGATTATAGGCGTGATTTGTGTGTGTGTGTGTGTGTGTGTATAAGACACTTGTAAATACTTAATCATTAAACAACCTAGTCAGATTAAAAGGTACCAACATTGGTCTATAGAAGACGAGATTACCCGCATTCGAACCAAAGGTCTTGTTAGGCAGAGAAAGTAAAAATTGGATAATAATGCGTTTTGTAAGCACTTTTATTGGCACCTGTTTGACGAGGGTCATTCAAACGTGACTTCAAACACAGACAGACAGAGTACAAAATAATCAGCGATGTACCTGCTTTGGGCATGGCTTTTATTAGTAGAATAAGCAAACTAACTGCTCGGCGCGCCGCCGCCAATACTTTCTTTGTGCTACGCGTGTGAAGTCTGCTAAATTAAAATCGTTTCGGTAGTGTGTCAATGGCCTGTCAGTGTCCCACTGCGTTTTTGCCGCTGTGATTTTTTATACTTCAAATGACAGTGGCATTATAATGACAATTGACATTCCATGGCATAACAATGACTAAAATATAAGAGAATCGGGGCCTTAAATGGCTTTAAATAAATAAAAGTCTAGGCTAGAGTCAAGAGCAAACTCATCATTAATAAAAAAAAAGTATGTGGCGTTCACCTGCGTATACTTCGACCAGTCGCGAAAATTTGGATAACTAAACTATGACATGTATGACATAAATAAAAACCGTGCATGTTGTCATATCAATCACATACAAAATGACAATCTATAAGCGACTGATGAACAGATTATCTATTCGAATTTTGAAGAAAAAAACAGGTTTTGAAGAAAAAACACCTATTTCTTTCCCGTGGGAGTCTTAAGAGGTGACTAAGGGACGCGAGGGTGTGTATTGTTGGGCGATGGGCTGACAACCTGTCACTATAGCGATACACAATTTTCCGAATGACCCTCAAATATTTGTCAGACGTGGTTTAAATGGCGGTTTTATCGGCTGTTTACGCTCTGCTTACCCCGCAAGGTATTGGAGGTGTGATATGTGTATGTATAAGTAAATGTCAAGGTTATTACATAGTTATATCAACAATAAACATATTGCCGAATTCTATCCAAAAATAAATTGTTGAAGGTATGAAGGGAGAGCTCTATAGACTAGACGTGACACAAGATAGAAGATAGACTTGATTGCCTTGTAGAACTAGTAATGGATAGCTAGGCAAGACATGGGTCTACCTCTATCTACATTTCTCGCGCCATCTTTTAGAACAGGATAGTTTATTGGCTTTTAGTTATTGGAACTTCACGTGAGTGGCGATTCACTTTATTGTTTACGTATAAGATTTTGTATTGAGTAATTTTGTTATCATATAATTTTCTCCAAAAGCTTTGGAGTCCTTTTTATAAGGCTTACAAACGAGTTCTAACATTGAACGTGGATTAAAAATATTAAGTGAAGGATGATCTCAGGCTAGGTGAATGACGGTTGTGTTTAATTGCGTGTAACTGGAGATGATTTGTGCTGCAGTAAACTAATGCCCGTTAAAGATGATGATGATGATAGAGCGAAATTTTACTAGCGAAATGTCAAGACGGGTTGGTGATAAGGAACAACTTTTCCTCAGGAATATAGATTAAAATATGTCAAATCAGCTGATAAGCAATTTTGTATGGGAGGACCAAATTGTGTTTTTCGTATTTCGACCCATGTTGCTCAGGAAAAGTTGTTTCTTATCACCAGCCCATCCTGAGCTTTTACTATCGGTCACTAGTGACATTTCTGCTTATATACTCGTAAAGACTTTTGGTCGGACCAAAATCAACAATATCAGTTGAGAAATACGTCACTCGATATTTACCGAGGGTCAAAGTTTATGCGTTCGACGCCCCTAATCGAATCTATCGGCACGGCACTGCTATGAAAGAATCACCTGATAATAAATCCCTTAATAAACCCCTTATAAACTGCCCTTCCTGTTACTTAGATTAGATTAGGGGAGGTTAAAGGAAATGTTCTAGGATTTTTGGTTTCGCTAAATGGTTTCGCCCTTGACAAAGACATTTTGTACACGGATGACTAAGGTGTTAGATGTCATTAGAATATACATTATTTTTGCTCTACCGCCATCTATTTCTCAATTGCCTAGCGTAACGTCCTGCTTCCACGCAGAATGCTGAAACGGTATCTTGTGTAGTAGGTCTTACAATATGTTGGATCTGATTCTTCCGCTGTGTAATCAGCGGAGTCCAAATTGATGAGATTCCCCATCCAGTATCTTTATGGCATCCCGTACTTTCCTAGGAAGGAATCTCTTCTCTCTCACTAGGATTGCAGCCCTATCGAACCTGGCCTAATGGGTGGGTGGTCTTATCCATGATATGTTCACACACACGGTTTTTTACATCGGAAATATGTTCTTTTAGACTTTTTGATTTTGTTAGTAAGAACGAGAAAATGGTTTAGTTTGGGGCTTTTGCAAATTCATAGATAATTTGTATTTAATTCAATATTCTAATGTATAATAATGTTGTAAACAGCCCTCAAACAAACACAAGACCCTTTTAGTGAAAACTAAAAGTAAATATTCATAATAACAATTATTTTACAATAAAGTTGACCACGTTTTACTATGGTTCTATTTTCAAAATAGAGGTTTATTCGGCATACTTTTTTCATCATTTTTCTACAAAAAAGCTTCCTAGTTAAAGACTTTGGTAACCACACCACTTGAATAAGTTTCACTGAAAAACCAAACGGTTCGGGTTTGTCTCAGAAACTTGGTGATTCAGTTTACTGTTCTCAAAGTTTTGATCGCGCTCAACTCAAACTCGCTTGCTAACTTTACGTATAAAACCATTTACCTCCAAAGTTTACGACCTCTCCCTCAATATCCTTTCCAATAATCTTAGATATTACAGGTACGGTGCCTGTCTCTGTCTTTTAAAGTAGTTCAGAAAGAGAAAGATGATGAAAATGAGCGTCGGTGCGTACTGCGCTACTAATTTGTGGGGTCAGGTTATGAAATATCTTGTTATGATATTACTTAACCTTGACTTGAAATTGGTTTGAAAAGAGGTTGTGAGCAAATCAAACACAATAAGTTTTTTAAATTTCCAACATAGAGACTCAGCATTATTTTAAAAGATTTTTTTTGCATTTTTTTAAGAAGAAAAAACTTTAGATACAATTACGAAATCGGATTTAAATTAGAATTTACTAATTAGTCGTTTCGTTCGCAACACCTCACCGGAACTGCAAACTATAGCATTTGAATCTAGCTTTACTAATACACATTTTTTGCTATACTTAACGTGGTAGTATGAGGAACCATTTTTACGTTTCTACGTGCAAAGATCGATTGCTTCGGCAAACGTAGCAGTGTTCTACAAGTACGTGCTACGCCGTAGCAATGATATGCACTGAACGAACCTAGCTCATTCCATTAGTAGTAGTAAGACTGACTTTTTCATGCGGAAGGCAGTATATTAGGGTTTTCAACAAAAAATAAAAAAAGGTATTTGAAGAATGCGCACTTTAATTTTTTATCTACGTCATAGCGTAAAAAGAATGGGTTCGCCATCATAAAAACCTGGTTGTTCATAAGGGCGTCTATTAATTGAACTGCCCAACTGCCTCAAGTTATGAAATTATCAGAGATATTGGAGCGTGCGTATTGGAGTGCGGTAGACCTTTCATTATTGGAGATAATGGAGTAATATGCCCTTCGGATCCGATCATGAGGTGTAGTTCGGAAACGTAATTAAGATATCTTTGCTGGGGGCTTTTACTTATGCATTGGTTTTTGCTTATTTTCTCATAACCAAAGTATAAATCGATAGCCTTATCCATGATATTTTTGAATCTGTCAGTGGGGGAGGGGAGTCGCTCGCTGACTTGGTGACCCACACGATATTAAGTAGTGGCTTAACTACATGACAAAATATATTCAAAGGATAATTAAGATTTAAAACTGTTTTATTTTTTTAAATAACTTATTTTGCTATCACTTCTAAGTTCGATAGGAGTGATTTAGCTACCCATGTACTTTGTAACGCTTTCGTTTGTCACAATTTCTTCTTGCTTTCAATAATACCATGTACATTAATTTTGATAAATTAATGTAATCACAAAACAAAATCCAAGACGGCGGCGCCGGATCTTGAACGTATTTACTCATAATCCATTTATAATATGATATGTATGGTTATATTATATGTATAGAATATTTGTAAACCATTCTCGCTTCACGAAATCATTGCATCATTCAAACAGTTAAAAAACGGGAAAGCATTTGGCGTGGACGTATGTGCAGAGCAGCTTTAAGAACTTGGTCTGATAGGTGTATCTTGATGTCGACAAATGTTTAATAAATGTGTTGATACTGCGACAATACTAAAACAAAGGAAAAAGTCAAATATCAAGCCACTGTTGAAACCTAAGAAAGTCTGCTGACGATCCTAAATCTTTCCGTCCAATTTCTGTTCTTTGCCATACCTATTACCTGTTTGAAGGCCTCTTACTCAATTGACTAATCAAATTATTGACCCGCAACTAATACCGGATCAAGCTGGATTCCTTCCCGGCTAATTTTGATGCATTCAAGTACTGAATAGCACATAGAAAACTGGTTAGAACTTGGTCTTGTTACCGGACCTGTATTTAATGGTTTAAGTACTATATGTGACACCGTAAACTAAACATTTCTTATCAAAAAATATCAATTTACACAAGTTCTTTATCAATATCTATAGCCAAATGCCTAAAATCCAGAAAAAATATTTCAGATAAAAATCAATCAACAAAAATTTAAAAAATCAATCTCGCTAAGTACGCTTTTATAAATTGTATCAGACTCATCTCATCCTGCAGACAAACTGTGTACACAGTTTTGTGGGACTATGTTTAGTTTTAAGATAGTTAACTTGTGTTTTAATAAATAAAGTAAATAAATACGTAAAAGTAAATTACTAAATCGTAGTTAATTTCTGCAGTACAGTAGTACAAAATAAAAGTTGATGGCCAAAGTAAGTGCTAAAAATAACGAGCGATACCAGTAGCCTGGTTCTATGTTTTTCGGCTGCTGGTGAGTACGCAAGCCCAGTTTGGGCATAATCAGCACACGTCAGTCAAGTTGACGTTGCTCTCAATGAGTCGCATTATCACAGGAACACTCAAGCCGACGCCATTTTCCCACTTGTACTCACTAGCCGGGATAGCACCTCAAAGTATTCACCGACATCCCACCAGCTCAATAGAAAATACAATCAATTAAACGACAGCAGACATCCATTACATAACGAAGAACTTCCACAATCATGCTTTAAGAGTCGTAATAGCTTCATGAGGCCAACTGAACCGAAAGAAAAAGAAGCCTCACAAATACGATTAGAGGCAAAGATGTTTTCACCTGAGGTGTTTCATTTTCCACCCACCGAGTAGTTTTTTCGTGGTGGCGATCTTGCCAGTCTTGAATTCACTCAACACGCTCCGGGCTGGTGTAAAAAGGTGCCACGAAAACAGGGTCATGTGGGGATTCTAGGTAAATGACAAACAATGGGCCATTTACTATCCTGACCCAATTGCCAAAACGCTCAGGCCATGCAGGACACAAACCGTGCAGGGCATTTCCGTTGCTAAGTGTTACCGTCAACTTGAAGAAGAATATTATAAATGGGAAAGTGTATTTTTTTATTTGCTTCTCCTCCTTTCCCGTCGCAACGGAGCGATCTTTTTTAACGATATTTGGTATGTAGATAGTTTAGAAGCTGGATAGTGACACAGGCTTTTTTAACATCCCATTCCCACAGGAAAACAGATACAATCGTAGGTAAAATCACGCAGTGGAAGGCATGTTTATACAAATAAATGAGAAAGTGAGTTTCTTTCCTTCTTTCCTGTCGCAACGGAGCCATTTTAAAATTAATGATGTTTGGTATGCGGATAGTTTAGAGGCGTAGGGTATTTTAACTGCTTGAAACATCTTATTCCCACGGGAAAATGGAAACATCCGCGAGTGAAACAACGGGGCGGAAAGCTTGTCAAATATAAACGGAATTGCTTAAACTCAAAGATTGTCTCGAGAAACTCTTGAAACAACAGTTAGCGATTGTTTCTAACTAACAAGGTTTGTTCGAACTTTGTCTTTTTAGGGTTGCCAGATTGATTACTGGCCTGATTTTTGGAACATTTGCCGAAAGTGTATTAGCAAAATGAGGAACCAATAGTACTACTCTCGACTGTGTCTTATTTCTATGATTAGTCGAAAATGTGTCAAATTTAAGTGAATGCTTATTGGTACATATAGGCACAGTCGCGCCTTCTGCAATCTGCAAAAAGCTTTGCGTTTTCTTTCCAGCTACCCCGTGTTAGTATAAAATAGTACCTCACCGTTTTCACCGGCGGGTCTCAAAGAAGCTGATCAAGCAAAAAATCTAGCAGTAGCGTTTCTAGTGAAATACAAACCTGCACTGCGTTTGCTAACTGTGAGTACCGCGAATACCCTCGGAAAGAGGTAAATCTACGTTCAGCAGTGGACTGTAACAGCTATGGCTGTTGATGATGATGAAGTCAAAACCATAATTACAGGGCTGGTTGATAAGTTATTAACAATAAAAATATGGTGTGTATATTACCGCTATTAATGGTAATACGTTAAGACAAGACTAAGGATTACTACTCACATCTTATATATTCCATACAGGATATTAAGCAGAAAATTTTCATTTTGTCAGAATTTGGTTACACTTCCTGGCAATTATAATGTTGACGAGTTGGAGTACGTAAAGTAAAATGAGGCTAAAATCTCACAAAACTTTGCAATGGATGCTAATTATGATTTATGAACGAACGAGAGACGATCTTTGATTATCTTTAAGACATTAAATAATCCTCCGGGTGATGAAATTAGATGAGCTTCAAATTATTTGGGGACAACATTATAAAGTGCGTCATGTAATATCTGATGGGAAACTAATAATTTCGGTATCCAAGTTAAATCGTAACAGAGTTAGTTAATATGTTAGAAACCTGTAGATAAATATATTTCACGTCTACATTATACATTTTATTTCACATTTGAAGAGTCGTACGATTCCATGGCACCATTCAGAACTGTAAACTAGCTAGATCCTTCATCGTATAAGTGCATGTCGACAAGACGGTTTCCCGCCGCGTCGCCGTTCGTCCCGCTCGCTTCGCTCGTCCGACATCCAGCAAATGGTCGCCCATAAATCTTGAGCAGTTTAACATTTTCCCGATATTTTCAGACTAAAAGCGTTCCGGACGAGGTAAATTTTTACTTGGACTTTTTGACGCTGATGTAAAAAGCGTTAGGAAAGAGAGGCCGGTCGAAGTCGAATTTGTCTTAGTTTTATCGGTTGGTAGGTTTGGTTATTTTTTATAATTATTATACGGTAACTACCAACTTTTTGCAATATTTTTTTTAACTAATTAAGCTGATTGATTCACAAGATGAAATAGCTATACTTGCGAAAAGATTTGCACGACTAGATAGAAAAAAGTAGGTTTCGACTCCGAAACTTCGCCAGTAGGATAAGTAATGTCCTGACACTGACATAAGTTGGCGGGCCGTAAATTCCCTCGACATTTTGCAGAGATAAGCGTATAATTACTACATTTGGATTGCTATACGATTGACACAGAAAAACAAAAATACCAGTCGGCAATGTTTGGCATACGTATTATGCATTTAAAACACCGAATAAGTGTGTCAGAGGTCTACTAGTGGTAGTAGGCGGTTGAAAAACTCTAACACCAGGGTTCATCGGGTCCTTGGATGACTCGGTGTCCCACACGAAAAGAACGAGAGTGTGTAATCTAATTAATACCGATCACAGGAGTAATTAACTATATCCTTCTTACATGGCTCCTCGTTTAAGCACACGTAACTTTATCAGTGTTGTGCAGATAGATGTGCGGGAACTGCCAAAGAACGGAAAAAATATTGTTCTTAGTTAAAGCCTGGATGATGTTCCTGTCTCCGATTACCGTCAAGAATATCTAATTAGACCGAAGAGCGTATCAAACAGAAGGTAAGTGAACCATGGTGATCGAAGACGAGCCTAGCCGCATTCAAGCAGCCTGGTTTCGACACCAGAAGCAAGACATGGACCTGGCTAAACAGATCTAGGACCAACCAAGGAAAATCAAACTACTACCTTTACAACTACTGCTACCTTTTTGTGCCGTGTGGTGCCGGCAGAGTAGAATAGCACCACCCCATCTCTTCCCGTGGGGGTCGTAAGAAGCGACCGAGGGATAAATCCGACCCAAGCACAGCGGTCCTGGAGAGGCCAACTCCACAATTAAACCCGGAACGGGGTCTCCGTCAGGCGCGTGTGACAGAGATCTACCGCGCGACAGACTCCTGCAGCCGACCTGGCTCCGCACGAATCGACTAGTCGTTCCTACGGATCCAGCCAGGAAGGCCGAGAGGGTGGCGCAGGTCCTGGGCAGCCCTGCGTTTTCCATAATTGCGTCCCAGGCAACGCAGTGTCTGTAGAGAGGACACTTATAAAGTCTTGCCTCAGACACTGATTAAATCGTCTGTCACAGACGTGTGAGGCCAATAATGATGATGACCTTTACAAATAGGGTTAAAAGAGTCACGACAATGCGATTCCTTTTTGTAGACTTCCACTTTGCTGTCTTTCCGGTGGCATAGCCAATCTGCACAAGTACACTTCTAAGGCAGATAGTTGGCTTTAAACCCTAGACATTGACATATGACCAAGTAGGGATTTCTATATATTATGATATACGATGATGTATACAGATAATGTGCCTGTTGTGGCTGAGTTCTCTGTTTGTATTTTCCGGGTGGATGTATCCTAGAGTGTTTTCGAACGTTCGATAACTAAGGTTGTACACCAAATATCAGTCATTAAATACATTTTCGCATGCACTAGGTGACGCCAAAGGAGCAACAGTGGGAGGACCTTATAGAGCGTTTGGTGCCGCTTACCAAGGAAATAGTATTTGAGTAATTTGCCCAACCGCAGTCGCTTGAACTGGTCTTGATGTCATTATTGCAGAAACGGTGGTGAGCTGTTTTCTGAACTAAATAGGGTGAAATTTTACTAGTGACCGATAGCGAAAGCCCAAGTCAGCCTGGTGATAAGGAACAACTTTCCCCAAGGAACATAGGTTGAAATATGACATATAATATTTTAAGTTTCCATTCTTCTTCTTTTCGTGTAGGACACTGAGTCGTCCAACGACACGATGAACTCTGTAAATGTAAATCTAATTAGCTGACCGGCAATTTTGTATGGGAGGTCCAATATTGTTCAGTTCAGTTCAGAAAAATTGTTCATTATTACCAACCAGCCCGCCTTGAGATTTTTATCGGTTACTAGTTATATTACACCCTTTATGTTATATTCATTTTTTGAACACCGCAGAGATAAGTATGGGTGTTCATATTTTTAACTGAATTAAGTGATTCAAGGTCGTCGATGTTTTACCAACTCCGTGAGGTCCACATCTCCTGAAGCTGCCAGAATTGTCGGACCGTAAAACCCGCCGTCATACTTGGCGAGATAAGCGTATAATTACTGGGATTATGTAAGCTTGGCAAGGATTAATGCGGGTGAAATTGGTGTCACTGTGTTTTTGAGGGATGGTTCCGTTTTGCATGCTGAATACTAATGGTGAACCTTGGTAGTTGGTACCCACGCAGTAACGATCATTCTCATTTGTAAAAATCTACCTACTTGGTGTCTTACTTCTGTGGCAAATTGCAAACCACAGAGTTGTAATAAAGAAAAAAAAAAACGAATAGCGCTGTAACAGAATTGACGATAAAACAATATTTTCAAACCAGTCACTTTTTATAGAAGTCTACATGTTTTAAGTAAGTACCTACCTAAGTAATTTTTTCCTTGTGACGATAAATACGAAGTGCCGGTCTGAGCCTGAGCCTAATGTAAGAAGTGATTTTGGGTCGTAGTAGTTAAAATCTGTTGGCCAAACTTTTATTTACTACAGTTAGATAAACGTTGTTGCACCAACGGTGGCCATAAATATAAAGGCCCAATGTTGTATTAAGTTCTCTTCGCTTAACTTTTATTTACTGCTGTTAGACGTACGTTGGCCAACAATAGAGTATGAAGAGAAGGCTCAATGTTGTATGAATGTCTGTTGGCCCAACTTGTATTTACTGCAGTTCATTAATGGGTACAACAAAGTCCTAAATTTTATCCAAGTTCTAACAAGTACGCCCTTTACTTATAAGTAGTTGCCTACGCATATGAAGCGTTTTCTCGCATCGTGGTAAAAAAAGGGTAACTTAAGGTTAAATGATACGCTAGTGGCGCCCTTATTTGCCAAAACTTTTTGGACCAAATACGCAATACATTTTAAAGCCTTTATAGCCTCGAGGGCTAATATTATTTCAGCAAATTTTGAAACCCTTCTTTATTCAATCAGGTTTTAATCTTTGAATTTATCGCGTATTCAGCCAGTGATAATTTTCTTACTTGAGAGCGTCAACTGCGTGTAGTTTAACCTTAAGTCTGCTTAATGATGTGTGCTATATATCGCTTGCATGTCTCACTTGATGACAAGCGGTAGAGTTTACGTAAAGTTACAAGAAATATTTTCCTAGATTGAACAGAAATTTCTACACAAGGAAAGTAATTATCTTAAAATTTTAAACACGCTACTGTACAGTTAAGAAAACTGCTTCCGTGGTCTTGTGGTCTGAGTACTTGTTTTATTCAAAATCCACAGGTCCTAAGTTCGATTTCCGAAGAAAAAACCCACAAAGTTGATAATTATTCCGCACTTTATTAGCACATTGCATATTGCCCATAAAAAACATCGGTCCCGGCTGCTGTCTATGACTTTTTAGAAGGCGGTCGTTACAAAAACATGTCAGAGGTCCACTAGTAGAAGGGCGGTTTAAAAACTCTGACACCACACTCGCACGACAGAAGATGAAAGTGGTCTAGACAAGAGTAAAAACCAATATTTTGAGCTTAAAGCCAAGACTACAAACAGCTGCAGCTTCAAGTTTAATCTTTCAATGCTTACTAAAATGATTTACGGTGTTATTAAAATAATTACGACGAAATCCGGGTTGAGCTGTTGGGAAAACTTTTGCGAATTTCCACTCAAGTTTCTCGTGGAATTTGTGCCAATTTGGTCCTTTGATATAAAACCCCTTAAGTATAAAATTGAGCTTGAATTATCGACCTTATTTTCCAGGCGCTTAATTGTATTTATCACCATACAAAAATAATAAAAAATGACGGTACCTAAAATACTACTAGTAGCAGCTCAAATTGAAAAATTTACTTAGGCTGTTTTGCACACCCGGATGGGGTAAGAGAGGAGGTTATTTCCAAATTCTAGCTAATATTCTTCCATGGAACTATGAGTTTTCGATCATGAGTTATTAAATTATTAGGAACTGATTTTGCAAAATGTTTGAAAGATCATGGTCATGTTAGTGGTCAGTTATAAAAAACCTCGCTGTGTGATGCCGGCTTAGAATAGCATTACCCCATATCTTTCCCGTGGGAGTCGTAAGAGGCGACTAAGGGACTCGTGGGTATGTATTGCAATTTTAGGCGATGGGCTGACAACCTGTCACTATAGCGATACACAATATTCCAAATAATCCTCAAAAATTTGTCAGACGTGCTGTAAATGGCCATTTTTTGCGGCTGTTTACGCTCTGCCTACCCCGCAAGGGATTATAGGCGTGATATGTGTATGTGTATGTATAAAAAAACACTATGTTAAAATCAATTACTTTAAGTATTAAATCAATACCCGTTTCATAGACAGAATAATACTACTCATATAAAGCTAGTACGCTATGGTCTATAAGTAGGACTTTAGTCCTCAACGCACTTTAATTACAAAAGCGGCATAATAAGCATTTATATAGATGTCTGATGCCTAGACAATGATTGATAGCAAGTTACAAATAGACCAAGTCAAACTGAAAACGATCTAATCGACTGTACCTCAGATCTAAACACTACTTGCAGAAGTTGTAGAAACTGAATAAAGTCAAACTTAACTACCTCTAGAAGTGCATTTATCTGTGCAGTTGATTGTGTTCTTCTAACTTTCAAAATTGGTTTTGTCGATTTACTTTAGCGAGGTTGATTTGAGACTCTGAAATCATGAAATACTTCTTTTTTTCAAGTAGGTATGCACAAAGTATACCGTAAATCCGTTTAAAATTGTTTTATTGTGATGAGTAATAGTTGTGCAAACTCAAGAAAATATTATGCACAAAGTCGTCATTTCTGTAAAGTAGTCCTTTGTGAACAAAAAATATTGTCATTATGATTAAATGGTCATCGGTAAAAAGGTATTTTAAGTCTATGAAATATTAATAGCTTAATAACACCTTGGCTACATGTACAAAAATGAGGCATAAAAATCAAGTAAAATATGTACTACGGTTTAATTTGCACTCACAGTGCTATATTATTTTCATAAATGATTGATTAATTTCATTTATTATGTAAGATATGTAGGGCATTGTTTGTTTATGTATTAAAACAGAGTGTATTTAAAAAAAAGTAACGTTAAGTATCCAGAAAGATTGCAAGAAAGTAAACAAAAACCGTAATATTTTAAGGTTTTCGACAAGCCAGGCCTAAATTTTAGTAGGCCAGCGCCTGAACTCATGAAAAATACGCCTGTCAGACAGACAATGGAACTTCATTTATCATGCCCAGCGTGCCTTAACACCTGCACGCACAGAAGGATTTTATGACAGGAACTAATAGCCCTGTCATCGTTACCAAGTTCAGGGTCAGCAGTATATAAGCTAGACTATTCATTCTCTGTCAGAACGGTCCACACGAAAATAAAAGAGCTTCTCACACACTGCTCACCACAAGAGAAATGGGAAGACGGTCATTCGTAAACACGTGGATCTTATATTACTAATAACAAACATGTATAAAAAATACCTTGCTATGTTTTTCTGATTAAACAAAATACGTTTTTGTGAATTAAGAAATCTGACTCTCCAGCATCATTAATTTTGAAGTAATTTTCGGGAGGGTCTAAAAAATTTTGATCATACTCCAGGTATAAGCAATACATTTATAATGACCGACATTTTTAAATTAACTTTCCTGCCTCAGTTGGCAACACGTATAATAGGAGCGATAGACACATCGCCAAATAGGCAACAAAGTGTAGCATTCTAAACTAATGCAGCAACTACCCTAGTTTCCAATTGTTGTGGAAATAGCCGCTATACAAGCGTTGTGATGCGTGAACGAAAATAGCCGCAGTTCAGTAAAGTTTAACCACTTTTAGTTTATACGCTAGTACCTACGGTTTACATGCGTTGGTGAGTGAATTATTGTGTAGTCATAGTTGTATTTTTTGCGTGTCGGGTTGAGTGCCAGCGATCTTACATAACATATTTTAGGCTTTTTAATATATTTCAAATCACATGCAAATATTACTTTACCAATTCCGAATTTGTGTACAAGTCGGTAATATACACAATATTCCCTCCCGTTGATATAAACGTAAAATTCTCCAGTGCCTACTCAATTCAGCACCATGGATGATCGATATGCGGAAAACTAGTATTAGGAAAATTCGGAGTTTGTGGGAATTTACAACTACGTCAATGGCGCGAGTAGACCACCGTTAATTTATATTTGATAATTATACCTATTTGTAAAACTACCAAACTACCAAAAAGTGATAAAGACCACTTTCATCAAGAAGTATCCTAACGGGTACAATAACGTTCTAAACAGCGAGAACGGCAAACATTTTATCAACATCAACAGCCACAATAGTTCACTGCTGAACATCGGCCTACCCCTATATATGCCGGAGGGTATTGCCATATCTGGCAGGCGGATTGGCGAGAGCTGTTTAATGTTGCATTCACAGGGAATGCTGCTGCCCGTTCCCAGGACGAATATCTCTTTTTACGCATTTTACGATACCTACTCACGGTTGAATTGAGAATTGGGGTGTGGCTCTTCTAAGCCGGCACCTCCTGGCAATATAAGCCTCAATTCACTTTGAAAATGTTGGTAATAGATGCAGTATAATGGCAAGTGTTATGGCGCATGAACCGAACCGGGCTGCGGTTTCGTTTGCCCGCTTTCAGCCGAGCGACGTAATTTACTCGCGGCAGGATACTCGATGTAGGCTAATGTTTAGGATCTTATGGCGTGGATTTCTAGAATATTGTGCTATATTTCGTAATTTTATCCGACAACAACAGTAATTCATTCAGATTTATGATACTGTAACCAGTTCTATCTAGCCGTCGATTGAGTCCATTAGATGAAACATCCTCATCAGCTTGTGGCTTACACCCAAAACTGAAAACAAAGGTTTCCAGGGCTCACAACCGAAACGAGTCACAATTAGGAATGTAATCCTTTGCGTTGTGTTGTGGAATAATCGAGTCTTGAACCTACCCACGGCAACTGCTGAGCCGAATTCATTACCATAGATTTCCATAGATCTCCATACATATGTAGGTTGAATTCATCAATGTGACATAAACCTTGCCGTCATTGTTGATAAACGTTTTCTGGGGTGGAGGAGGAACAATAAATGAGAATGAGGCCAAGAAACTGTTAAGTGGTTTTAATTACTTAAGATGTTCCGAGAGCTAGTGGCGCCCCCTAAACAGGAAAAACATCTCTGGCTGGACACGCTAGTCATCTGTAAGCCAAACAATCGATTCGCGGCAATAACTTACAACAAAGATTATTTAGAATCAATAAAACCTTGTAAAAACTGAGCGCTTTGGTTATGTATTATATTTTTGCTAAAAGTAACCACTTTTAGCATTTTTTGAATACATAACTTTATTGCACAGTTGCTTCGGGGCACCACTGGGCTCCCAAATCACCTTAAAAAACAAAAAAAATTGTTTCTATAATTATTATTTTTCTTCGGTTAAGGCACAGAATAATAACTAGTGGTTAAGATAGGGTTAGCGCCAAAACTGTCATGGTTTCTAAACTTATCGATTTATTCTTTTTAGTAGTTTCTGAAACTATCAAGTTTTAAATTTCTTACTTTATTATTACTATGCTGTTTGATATAATAATGTGCCGTACAATCAGTCCAGGTCAAGCTGGATGGTCTTTAAAGAAAATAACTTCTATTTTATCGTTTAAGACTAAATTAGCTAACCATCTATTGAATTCTACGGCAATTGAATTAACTTGAAAATAATATAGGTAAAATGTGAACTGTGCAAAACTCCAGTGTGTATATTGAACGATTTCTGTATACTTTTATCCACCATTCTTTGTTCTCATGTAAGTGACATTGTTTTGTTTTTAATGAGAAATAAATATCTTTAAACCTGGTATGGAACTTCTATTTTTGTTTTACTGTGCCAGTGTCATGGTCTAAGTACGAAACGTTTTTTGATATTTTCCTCAATTTTAATAGATTTTTTCCTCTTATTGTTCAACGATCTTGGCCTGACACGCCCACGTCTCAACCATTGTCAGAGAGATCCCCTTTGATCCCCTGTCCGTCTTTAGAGATGTCTTGGTTGTACCTTTTGAGTACACGTTTGGGGCCAAGTATGCCCCCAATATGTTGTGTAACGTCCCGTTTTGTGTAGCGCGTATTTGCTGCTGGGCAATTTACTCAAACCCCGACCTGATTTAGTACTTTATTGTTGTCGGTGTACGTTGTTCTCCAATTTTGTTTATTCCCTGTTGAGGCACGTTTTGATGTTTATATTTTCTAGGTGAAACGTGTTTTTTAAATTAAGTTGTATACTATCAATGACAACGGGCTCAATCCTAGCCCCAACATTGTTTAAAAGTCCACTGATTGCTTATTTTTGACCAATGACTAAATGATAATACTTTATTTAAATTTTGTGATAACTTTTCCGTTTTTTTACTAAGCTAAAAACCCGATGAACCCTGGTGTCAGAGTTTTTCAACCGCCTTCTACCACTAGTAGGTCTCTGACATGGCTGTGTTACGACCGCCGTCTAAGTGATCATATCAACTTTGTGAGTGTCCCACCGAGAATCAAACCCGGAACCTTTGCGTCGCAGACAGTCGCACTACCACTGCGCCACATCGGCCGTCAGAACACGTCACTTTTCCGTAATTTACAGTAATTTAAAGTAAGTATAAAAATGGTTTGAATACGTCCCATATTTTTACTACTTATTAAACTACTGTACAAAAGTAATACTTTCAATTAAAACGAATTCTTGTTAAACACTCGTTTACAAAGCAATCTTAACATTATACTATTAAGCTCCTTCACAAACAAACAGATTAGTTTCATGAAAATGTTACATTGTAATTCAGTAGCATTGCGCTTCCTAGCAACGACTGTACAAGGGAGATCGTCCATCATAAGTTGACCCCCTTTCATCTTCAATTAGTAAGCAATTCGTATGGCCTGTCTGTGTTTAGGGGTGCCAATCCCTGCATCTTTAATTCTAATTTTTACTGCTTCTGCGGTCTAGCTTCCGAGTTTGGTCAGGATTCTAAGGTCTGTTGTTTGGTTTTACTTACTAATTTATATAATATGTATGTATATGTAATATTCTGGACTGCTATAGGCTGATTATATTATGATGATGATGAATATTTTATCCAGTAGTTTAAAAAAGTGTCGTTTTTACTAATTTACATAATTTAAACGTTACGGAACGTACACCTATTGTGATAACATATCTCGCTCAAAGATTTAGCAAGTATTTTGTGAAAAGAGTGATAAAACTTACAAATTGTTTTGCGAAGTGATACAACGATTGAAGCTCCACCACATATATTGAAGGTACTGCATCTAATCACCAATGTCTACACATTTTCACTTCATGAACACTAGTTTTCGGCTGTTTGAAATTTAAATTTTAAATAACAAAGAAACTTCTCCAGCGAATCAAACATAATTTGCGCCGCACTGAACAGCTGATTGGTCATTTGACGTGTGACAGTTCAAGAACATTCCAATTCATGCAGTTTTCCGGTAACAAAATAAAAACCGGTGTTTGCCGAACAGATGGTTCCTGGATCGACTGGTGCGAATTTGGTTTGTTGTCAAATCAAGAGAGGGCGTGCATTGTTACACGGTGTTGCCATATATTTAAAAATTGGGCGGAATAGCGGGAATTTCAAAAAACCACGCTTACGTATCCAGCAATCAAGTTAAAGAAGAAGAAGAGTTAGAAGAAGGGTTGTCCTCGAGTTGAGATATTTACTGATACAACTAAACTACACTAGAGGGCTCTTTACTGATACAACTAAACTACACGAAAATGGCTCCAACGCCAAAACAAATTCATTGCGCGAAATGCAACAAGAAAATAACAAACAAAACTTACTTAAAATGTTCAAAATGTGAAAAGATTTTTGACCTCGAATGCACAGAAGTAACTTTTCAATTTTTCCGAATAATGACAAAAAAGGAAATTTGGAAATGCAAGAAATGTCACAATAAAATGAATTTAAAAGAGAATAAAAATGATAATAATTCTCTAAAAGCAGCAAAACGTCCGATAGCAAGTAAAACCCCACCTACCTGCATGCGGGAGATGTCAACTCCCAAGATAAAAAACACTGACTTGTCCTTAAATGAAAACCTACCACAAGACGTGAGTGCCACTCCGCAATTAACGCCAAATAGCGACGCACCTCAAACATTGCCTTTGGGAATTATTAACGCAGATGATCAGAAAAGCACCTCACAGGAAATTAATATTGACTATACTAAAACTATTGCTATACTCACAGAGGGAGAGAAATCCCTCGCCAACGAAACCGTACCTGATCATCACCTACCCAACGAAACCCTACATTCACTGCAGTTGTTGATTATTCAGCCACGGGTTATGGATGAGTCATCATCATTGCAAATTGAACACGTCACCCATCGCCGTAAGCCTGAAACTGTAGTCAACATCCCAATACGTAATTCCTTCGATTCATTAGGTGGAACTTTGGAGTCCGATAGTGAAGATGAAACAAATAGTTCAAATGAACCAGAAAGATCTATCAAAATATTAGAGAGAAGTTGTCCTGAGTTGAAAAACATTCTGATTTACAAAGAACTGGAAGAATTGAAAGAGAAAGTATTTAGATTGGAATCTCTACTGAGCTCAGCCGAAAAAGAAATAGAAGATTTAATTTCGGAAAATTGCTACTTTAAAGAGGAAATATCTGGTTACAAAGATAAATTTGACCGACTCAAAAAGCTATGTTTCACCACAAATATGACAACGACAAAGAGTAGTAGAAAGAGGAAACGAAGACATGCGAATAAAACAATGCCTAATCTAAACTGCGAGACTAAACCACTTTCGCCAGAACGACCACTCTACGAGTCTATTATTGTTGAAGAAACAATCGATTCAAGTACTGAAAAAATATGTTTGCATCGCACTTTGAATGACTTCAGCTCATCACATTCTCCACCTGTGACGTCAACTGAACCAGTCAAAACTGTAATAGCAATACCACCTTCATCGTCACAAGGAAAAAGCCAACCTAGTAAGCAATCTACTGAGTCTCCGTCGTTGTCTGAACCAATCATAACTGTAAAAATAATACCACCTTCATCGTCACAAGTGAAAAGCCAACCTAGTAAACAATCTACTGAGTCTCCGTCGGTGAATAATAATTTATTGTCGCACAAAAATAGAATTTTTATAGTTGGTGACGAACAGGCAGTGGGTTTATCTTTTCAAATTAATAATAAAAGGAAAAACCACTGGAACGACAAGTATCAAACTTTTGCATACACTAAATCTAATGCCTGTTCATCAGAAGTTTTGGGTTATTGTAATAATTTGGACCGCTGTGGTAAAAATGACTATGTAATTTTGTGTACGGGAAATAATGACAATAACCCAAATAATATTTTAAATAATCTGAGCCAAGCATTGAATAACTTAAGTAATACCAATGTATTGTTATTACCTGTAAATAATAATCGTTACTTAAACGAAACAATGACGAATAAAAGTATAAAATTACATATAAAAAACATTCAAAACTGCACATTCATTGACATAAACTACACGACTGATCATCAAAATTTTATTGACATTGCAAGTAGCAAAATAAATACATGTATAGACTATATAGCTTACAAAGAAACATTTTTGAATCTAAAAAATATCAAAAACATTATACAACAAAAACCAAAAACAAAAAGAGGAACAATACCGTTCTATTTTCCAATAAAACCGCGAGGAATGTCAGTAGTACAAAAAAAGGGAACCATACCCTACTATTTCAAAAAAGTCGTTGTTGGTCATGAATCTGTGTCAAAAAATAACTCTAAAAATTGCTTAATTCTATCAAGTGAGAACTCTTCCCCCAATGTAAAGTTTTTTCGTCAACAACAACAATAATAACAACATAAATGAACAGAAACAGTTAACTCTGTTTCACCAAAATATAGCAGGGCTCCTAAGTAAGCAGGATTTATTACAGATAGTTATTCAAGAATGGGAAGAAAACAATAGTAGAAAAATAGATGTTATATGTATTACAGAATCATTTCTACTGACTGGAGATGAGCAGAATATTTGTATACCAAATTTCCGCCTAGTATCCCACTTTTCACGGACTAATCGAAGAAGAGGAGGAGCTTGTATCTTGGTACGAAATGACATAAACTGCTCCAAACTCAATCTAGACATTTATGAAACATATAATTCTTTTGAATGCACCGGAATCGAAATTACAGATAATAACATTGTGATAATTTGTATTTATCGCACACCTCGATCGGACGTTGATGTGCTTTTTGGCAACCTTGAGTTACTGTTGACAAAGTTTACAAAAAAAAATTATTTTATTTTATTTTATTTATTTTTTACGAATTATTTTGTGTGGTGATTTGAATATAAATATTTTAAAGCGTTTTGGGCGCAGCAATCGACTTAACAATATTCTTGAGGATTTCAGTTTGACACATCACATTAAAGTTCCCACCCGCGAAAAGTCATGTCTGGATCACTGTATAAGCAATTTTCAATCAGCCGAAGGCACAGTCCTCGACACTGGGTTATCAGACCACAATGGACAAATATTAAACATAAAAGTAAAAATTAAACGTGTTATACCACAATGGTTTGAGGAGCGACATGATTTAAGTAAAGAAAATGTAAATAAATTTTGCGGATACATATACTCGCTTAGTTTTCAGGAAGTATTGAATCAGACTGATACAAATGAAGCATTCAACAACTTTCATAGTATTCTTACAATGTTTTTTGATCAATGTTTTCCCAAAATAACTGTTAAAATCACTGTCAAACCAAATAAATGTCGTTGGATTACAAAGAATATAAAAAAGTCTTGTGCAAAAAAAAGGAATCTGTACTTTAATTACAAAACAGCTAATAAAGAAAACAAACAAAAAGAAAAACAAACTTACAAATCATATTCAAGGATACTAAAACGCTGTATTTTAGCAAGGCAAAAACAAGGAAATAGAAATAAAATTGCACAAGCAAAAAATATAAACAGGACGACTTGGACTATAATTAATAAAAATTTATCAAATACAACACATAAAAATGACATTAATGAGATACATAAAAATCAAGTATTAATAAATAATCCGAATAAAATAGCAAATGCATTTAATAATTTTTTCATAAATCTAAATAGTAATCGATTAAATAAAAATACAACACAAAATAATACGTCCAATATAAAATTAAATGATCATAGCTTCTTCTTCATGCCCACTACTCCGAAGGAAATAAATCACATAACTATGAATTTAAAAAATACAAATTCCGTAGGATATGATAAACTGCCGACAATAATTTTAAAGAAAATTTCTGCGCATATCGCTCCAGTCCTTAGTCATATTGTCAACTTATCTTTTCTTCAAGGCATATTTCCTGAAAAGCTGAAATATTCAATAGTCAAACCCCTTCACAAAAGCGGTGACAAAACTATCCTCAACAATTATCGACCAATTACACTCATACCAACACTAGCTAAAATTATAGAAAAGGCAGCGCATACGAGGCTTAATTCATTTACAGACAAATTTAATCTAATAAAGCAAGAACAATTTGGTTTTAGGAAAAACAGAGACACAACAGCAGCAAATTTTAAACTTGTCAAATCTGTTACAGAATGTATAGACAAAAAAAAAAACCAGTAGTAGCTCTTTTTCTAGATATGAGCAAGGCGTTTGACTGTGTGGATCATACTAAGTTAGTTAATAAGTTGGAAAAATATGGTATAAGAGGTACGGCGCTCGATTGGTTCACTTCTTATCTCAATGAAAGATATCAATGTGTAGAGGTGATAAAAACAACGAAGCAAAGTAAAAATACTTATAAGAGATTAGTTTACAGTTCCGATTATAAATTAAATAGTTGTGGGGTTCCGCAGGGGACTATTTTGGGCCCTGCATTGTTTGTATTATATATTAACGACTTACCAGATGTCACTAATCATGAGACTATATTGTTTGCCGACGATACTACAATATTATTTAAGGGAGTTGACCAAATAAAACATACTAATAAAAATACATTTGAAAACGAAATAAATTTAACGATGACTAATGTAATGAACTGGCTAGAATCTAATAATCTTAAAATAAACGTTGATAAAACAAAATATACACAGTTTGGTAATTATAAAACACATAAAATGATTCTAAATATAACCTACAACGGACAACTTATAGAAAATTCAAAATCGACAAAATTTTTAGGATTATTTGTAGATGAAAATTGCAATTGGAAGATACATGTTGCATCTGTATGCGATCGATTAAATAGATTTTCGTATGCTTTACGACGTATCCGAGAAATCTCGTCTATCGAAAGCGCCCTACTCGCGTACCACGCGCATGTGGCATCTATACTACAATATGGTCTTATAATTTGGGGAAATTCTCCTGATATAGAAAATGTTTCTATTATACAGAAAAGATGTGTTAGGTCGCTTTGTGGTGCAGAATTTTTGGAGTCTTGTCGACCACTTTTATCAAATATAAACTTCTCACAGTAACATGTATGTATATTAAACAGCTATGCGTTTTTGTAAAAAACCACACCGCTTATTTTCCCGCACTGACCAGGTCAAATTATGTAACTCAACGATTGCGAGCTAGGCGTAAAAATCAAGTTGTAAAACCTAAATTTAAAACAGCTTTATGTGATAGAAATGTATTCCATATGGCTGGCGCAATCTATAACGCTCTACCTGAAATGTTGTCATCACTTCATGGCAATATGTTTAAGAAAAAATTACATGAATGGCTAGTCAACAAATGCTTCTACACGCTAAATGAATTTTATGCTGACATGAATGTAAAACTTTGACTACCTATGCTATTATTTTTATGTAAAGTGACATATTTAATTTTTAATTTAATTGTTTATGGAATAATGCTGTTGACATTGTATGAATAATGATTTCTAATTTACAGATTCATAATACTAACAATTTTATATGATTAAATTTTTAAGTATTAATCTGACAATAATTGCGTAACAAACTATTATCTACATGACAAATTAATGTTTGCACACCTGTAAAAGGTAGATTTTGTAAGGGATTATTATAAATGTAACACCTGTATTTCATGTACCCAAAATCATTCGCAAATAAATTTTATTTGAATTTGAATTTGAATTTAAAAAAATGATGGCTGTAAAGCTGTTGCTGTCTATTACTAAGATAGGGATATTCTCAACTACCTCAAAAACATCTCCAACACCAGGCTTCATCGGGTTGTTTGTCGAATCAGTATCACTCACAACAAAGAGAGATAGAGATTGCACAGAAAACAAATTAAAAGAGAGTTTTCTTTTTGAGATTTAAAAATAGTGTAGTATTCCAAAAGCTCTGTAGATGGCGTTGAACTGACTACGTTCCGACTCAACTCAATTCATATTCTCTTTTTTTTGTTAATTGTTTTCGTTGTGGTTTTCGTTAATATACATGAAACCCCATGAAAGTAAATACTTTTGTAATGCGAGTGATGTTATAATAACTAGTTACGTTTTGTCTCAACGTACCAAGTGCACCGCCATCTATCTAGTGACTAGGAAAGAGTTAAAAATGAATAAAAAGAAAATTACCTCGTATTTGTTTCGAAAACTTCAAAATTTCAAGCGCGGGCAGGATCCATTGTACATATTCAAATTATTAAATTTAGGTATCTAAGTACCCCACTTGGCAGCCCTAACAACCGCGCGGAGGAGTGTTTTATGTCAGTCGGTCTGCGGTTTCAGGGATTCGGGTGTGTTGCCACTCCCTTAACCGACGAGTAACGAGAATTGTTTTTCTTGTCCAGTTGAGACCCTTTTACTAAGTGCGGTGTGACCTTAATTAACAAGGTAATGAAAACGAGAGCTTGGGATAGATGGCACGTTAGATCATTGAAAAAGGAGTTTCATAAGGGATCTATTTTTATTATACTTACACCACTAGAAATCAACTGCCTTATCATTGAAACACTAACAAGACTGACGCGTCGCTGATTTGTATAAGCATTTCAAATAACGTCTATCTAACATAGCTGCCGTATCTATACATATATAATCAAACACGTACGTACATGCCATATGATGAGGCGAATGTTAGGTCAACGCGTCGACTTTGGTTTTAATCTGATCAGCTTAGAAGCTTTCGTATACGCATACGCATACGTTCTTTATAATATGTTTTTTAGCTAATTGCAAATAGTTAAACAAGTTCGTCGTCGTAATTTTAGAAAATTTTGTGCCAGCGGGACGGAACCCAATTTTTTCGGTTACAAGTCCTCACGATTTTTTCCTTGTTACAGATTATGAAGCCCTGGATGGGGCAGAGCCTCATTCGGGCGCTATGTGGCGCGTGGGGGTGCTCCTCTTTACACAGATAGTCGTCTGCCAATTCGCTACCGGTAAGTTGAGTCTACATACATACATACATCAGCCTGTAGCAGTCTACTGCTGGACGTAGGCCTCCCCCAGGGTACGCGATAGAGCACGATTTCCCGTTTTCGCCATCCAGTCGCTACCAGCATTTAAGTCATCGGTCCACCTGGCCGGAGGTCATCCAACACAAGGACGACCTTCCGGCCAAGTTGAGTCTGTCGCAAAAATATAGAATCGTAATGTCAGTCTTAATTATATTGTAAGCTAGTGACCAAGACAAAGTTGATGAATCGGGCTCACCCGATAACCTACCAAAAGAAAGCAAGCAAGTTTTTTAATGGGTTGTTTGCTGTAAAAAATGCGTATTCTTGATCTTTTTAAGGGAATCAAATTCCATAGGATACTTCCCGTGTAGGTACCTAAAACTATGAAATTTGGCAAAAAGCTTCATTTTGAACTACAAATTTAGGAAAATCTCTTTAATATGGTTTTTAAGGGCAGCAGTTCATCTCGCGCTCCGCCGTTTTTTTTTCTTTCGTGTCGGATTGTTGCAAGCAACTGGTCTTACTGTAGTATCTTTTGCATGCTCGCTACGGAAGTCCCAAGACACGAATTGTAAGTTTGTAAATAGAAGTAGCATTCCGTTGCGGCTGTGCATACAGATAACAGAGTGCCAATTCCACTCTGGGCTTAGTGCCCGCGTCTGTGCTACCACTGAAATTTATTACCGTCTTAGTATTACTGCAAAGACCACACAGCCTACTGGATGGTACAGTTAAGAGGCTAGGTATATTATGTTTTCTTTACTAAAGGCGAATGCTTTCTTTCTTTGACTGGCCCGATGGTGAAGTGGATAGTACTCCTGCCTGCTACGCCAAGGGTCGTGGGTTCAATCCCCACAAGACACAAATATTTGTTAAGCCAATTTTCAGATAATTGTGTTTAATCTCGGTGTTTTATATGTATAATATGTATTTATTTACAAAACAAAGTATGTCAGTATTCATATCAGCTATTTAGTTCCCATAGTACAAGCTTTACTTAGTTTGTAGCTTGATGGCGGCGATGTGTGGGATTTGTCCACAATAGAGGTATTTATTATTTATTTATCAGAACTATGTGTCATATATATAATTGCGTGGATTTATAAACTTAGTAATTTTTGAGATGACGCGTATTTTAACTGGTCATTTAGCATATAAAGAGTGAAATTTACTAGACCTTTACCGAAAACTCAGAACGGGTTAGTGATTAAAAACAACTTTCCTTAACGAATATAAGGTTTAGAGTATTAAAAAATGTTGAACCTCCTATACAAAGCGCATCAGCTGATCGATTTAATAGCAGACAGGCATTTGTATGGCAGGTTCATATTTTTTCACATTTTGACATTATGTTCCTTGAGGAAACTTTCCCCACAAGCTGCATACTTTAGCTATTGGAGTACATGGTACTTTGGGCGTTGTGTAGACTGTGATAATACCACTACATCTACGTCTATGAAGAGCAGACATGGATTTGTGCCTATAAATCTTTAGCGGTACCAATACATTTCATTTGCTATGCAGTTTGATTCGATTGGCTTAGGAAATAGATGCTATTCATCTTTGCACTTCTGGAAATGTATATGGCTGTCCAATATATGGCCAAATAGGTGCAGACAGGCAGATACTCCTTAAGTAGGTTA
Organism: Tuta absoluta; assembly: GCA_027580185.1. Lineage (NCBI taxonomy): Eukaryota > Metazoa > Arthropoda > Insecta > Lepidoptera > Gelechiidae > Tuta > Tuta absoluta. The sequence continues at coordinate 9,521,546 of JAQAHW010000009.1, forward strand.
AAATGTAATTGAAACAGCAAGGCTTCATAAAATTTAAACTGTGGCGACATAAAAGCTCACCCATAACTCAACTCAGGACAACTTACTACAGAAAAGCAGCAAGAATTTATCAAAAGCCCAACTAAGAACAATTTGAGCCAGTCATAAATTATATCGGAGCACTACAAAACCTCAAGTTGGGCCGCACTTCAAGCCTTAGTTCACCTTTCTAAATCATGTTAAATTTTTAAAGTGGCAACACTACAGGCCGGCACGTGACCGGTGTTGCAAGCACTAAAATACGAGGACTCATGCGAAACTTCAGTTCCTTCCTTCTGAACACTTGTGATTTTCTAAAATGTGAAGTTGCTGGATGAACTAGTTAGATAGAATTCGTGGGGCTAAAGCTAAGAGTAACGAAACGTTTTAGAGAGATGCTATAAACAACCAGAGTGAAAATGTAAAACTCGTCGCAATACGACTTGACAAGTACAAAACACGCAACATTTTATAACCAGACTGAATATTTTATTATTATAGGTACATAGGTATTGACTTAAGTTAAGTAGTTTGTTTTTTCCAGCACTAAATACCTAGTGTATCAAAAATATCACGCCTTTATTTCTTGCGGGGTGCCAAAGCGTCAACCACCGTAGAATACGGTTGTTACCGCTACGTCCGACAAATATTTTGAAGAATAAGGTCCGTTTCAAAAAAACTGTGTATCACTATAGTGATAAAAGTTTCAGGCAACAGGCTATGTCGCCTGAAATACACATGAAACCCTCGAGTCCTTCATTCGCTTCTTACAAGTTGGACGACTTGATGTCTCACACGAAAAGAGACAGACAAGACCTGCGGGATTTAAATGAGGTGATACTATTTTATCTCTGCCTCTTTATCTGAGTTTTTCTTGGCTTCATTCTGCTTGCCCGTAGTGTTTCTTCTGGAAAAAACAATTGCTCTGACTGAGGGATAGTGTCTTTGAATACTTGGGTGTTGGAACTTCAGTAGAAGACTTGTAACATTAGAGAGTTCTTTGAGAACTGTGAATTTAATTCGAAACTACTTTAGAGACTGCTTTTAGTTAAGTACACGTGGGTAAGTTGGGTTAAGTGTTATGCTCATCAAACTTTGCTTAATTTGCGGAAATATGGCATAGATAAGCACTTCTTGTTTCGTAGCAATCGTCCAACCAAACATAATGACATAGTATATGCCGCGTGTTACGGAATAACATGAAAAGCGGAAAGAATGTGAAAGAGAGAGTTGTAAAGAGGTTATTGGCAATAAATGAAGCCGTAGCATTGATTTTGAAAATTAAGGAAATATTTACTAAATCAAATAACACAAAAAAATATCGTTCTATCGCAGCACTATTTGGACAATGTAAAGTTCAACTGAAATTGCCAACGGCCGCAGCGAGATTCGGTATACATTGTTGGTATTTCGCGTGTCATTATTTCAATAAACTGAAGATAACGAGCAATGTATGCGAAGTCGAAATTCGTTAGAAGGGAAGTGTTGTACTGACTTAGAATAGTGATGTGATTATTTACTTGACTGATGATAATATAGAATATTATTATTTTTTGATTACTTTTAACAGCTTGTATTAATTAACAGCTATTTACAAATTGATCAATTTAATGCGACTACTAGTCCCACCTATTATATCTTTTATGATAGTCCTTGAAGACGATTTTGTTAATGAGTAGTAAATTAGAAATTAAATTGTTGTCTATTATATACTGGGCTATTCAGTCTCTCTCTTTTCGTGTGGGACACCCAGTCGTTCAACGACCCGATGAACCCTGGTGTCAGAGTTTATCAGCCGCCTACTACCACTAGTAGGCCTCTGACATGGTTGTGAAGACCGCCGTCTAAGTAATTATAGACAGCAACCGGGACCGACGGCTTAACGTGCCCTCCGAAGCACGGAACCATTTCTTTTCGAACAATCAGTTGGTTCACCCTGCAATGTCCTAACCAGACCGGGAACAAATTCACAAAGTGATAAATATCAACTTTGTGAGTGTCCCACCGAGAATTGAACCCGGAACCTTTGCGTCGCAGGCAGTCGCACTACCACTGCGCCTCATCGACTATTCAGTTTACAATAGGTACTTAATTTATATACCTTCATGAAATGTAACGTGATCAGCCTGCATGCTTGGCAACTATTGAATTAATATCGGGAAGTATTTAAATAAATCCTATTAATAAACCCAGATACCATTTAAAATACCTAAGTAAAAATTAATCATTTTAGAATACCCATAATATTTAAATGGAGAATTCATACCCGATTCTCCCACTTGTCGTCTGAAACTGCGTATTTTTATCGCACCGTAACGTGAATGCATGATGCAGGCGTAATGGTGCATTAAAATACGCAGCGACTGTTAACAAATAGGAGAACCACCATACCACACGATATTTTTAATTACATTTGCGAGCAAACCAGAAAGCTTAATTTTGTTGATTGCCTTGTGAAAATATATAGATATTTTTTTATCAGAAAAACTTGTTAGCCATGATAATACTTGGCCGGAAAATCTTGTCATTTATGCAATTTAATAATTCTACTCTGCCTACTAAGCGTGCTATAATAGTATCTATACAAATATAGTGCTTGAAAACTTTTCCGCATAGATTCGTTCCGCTCCAACCCAATAAGTGCCTTGTTTTAGATAAGGCATATTTGATGTCATATTCAAACAATCAAAAATTCGTACCGTTGTTGGCTTGGCTTGAATTGAGTGAACACGAGTTCAACTAGTTGACCGTGTGTTACGAGTAGTTCGCAGAATCTAAAAATACGTCTCGTATTCAGGCAGATATTAGTTCAGTCGAACAATAAACCTCGTGAAATCCGCAGTTCCAATGTAATAGGATTTGAAAAAGCTGTTAACTACCTGTGGGTAAATAGCGACGATGAATTTTGCACCGGTTTTTTGTTAAGCTTTTTGTGTTAGGCGGAGATCACACTTGACGTCCATTGCTGCGTATTTTTAGCGTATGCGTCTGTCAGATGAAAAGTAATTGCGAATTCTAATCGTATTCCGTGCATTCAAGGCTGCGTTGTTTCACAGGCGCATCCGTAAACGAACGGTTACCGCAGTTTTATGAGAAGTAAATCGTAATTCACAACTTTCTTTCGTCAAACAGACGTATGTGTTACGGATGCGGTAAAAATACGCAGCAACTGACAATAAGTGTGAAAACCGCCTAAGTCTGTTTGAGTTTGTTGTAAGTACAAATTAAAGGAAATGTGATATTAAAGGTAGATCGTAAAATCAATTTGAAATATTTTGCTACTGAAATTTCTTGTTTTTATGGATCAATCTGTTCTTCTTATTCGCTATATGGGGTAAACAAAACCTAGTTTACTAAGATCCTCTTAAATGATTTGTTGAAAGTGCTGCTGATAGTAGGCACTAAATTAAAATGTCACCTACCTATTCGGTTATTGAAATATTACATCAACATCTTGTTGTCAACTATGGCCAACAGACGTCGATATTTGACAACAACCGTACTGGACTGAAATAATGAAAAACAAATGTTGGACCCCCCATATAAAAACCCAAGTATCTGTTGAATTTTCTATAGAAATTCCAAAAAAAGATTGGTTTTCAAGTACAGATAACGTGTGAAAGAGAAATATCGAGACATGTTAAAGGGATGAAGATATTCAAAGATGATGTCAGACAAGTGCTAAGATCACAGAGGCTAAGCCCTATAAGATATCTTTAACTAAGAATAATTGTTCTACTTTGCCGCTTACTGCCCCTTACACAACTGAGACATACCATAGTTTAAAATGGATTTGCACAATTATGGACATACGCACAAGACACGCTGTTTAAGGTGGGTCGTTTTCCATACAATCTACATACAAACATACATACATCAGCCTATTGCAGTCCACTGCTGGACGTAGGCCTTCCCCAGGGTACGTCATAGGGCACGATCTCCCGTTTTCGCCATCCAGTCGCTACTATACATTCTACACAAAAGTCTATTTAAAAACTCCGAAGTCTTGTAATCAATATCATATGTACGCAAATAATAAAAAAAAATGTTAAACATAAGGTTTCCATGTTAAAACCAATTTGGCAGTTTACCTTTTAACCAGAAGTAGTTTTTTGCCAAATTTATGTGGGCTTTCATCATTTGCATAAGCATTTGTTAAAAAATTGCTCTTCATCGTATGTTTTAGTCTTTTGAATTTAAATATTTCGTTTGTCTGTAAATCCACCCACACATCTTTAAAGCTCAAGTCTTCCTTATAGGTAACGAGGTTGGGAACTCAACAAAATGCATGTTCTATAAATGAAATTCCTTTAAGTATGGAGACGATAAAATTTCACTACTTTGGAGATCCTTACTGGAAATATGGAAAGTACTTCGAAGATACTGGTAATACAGAATATAGTTATCTGGTTTCACAGTTAGTGTAGTAATAAAAGAGCGTATAATATCAATTCCGTCGGTAGAGATAAAGAATTACCTACCTTTTTTATACCTATTTTAGCTGGTGTCCCCAACTTCGTTCAGGTAACTTAGATTAAAATCAAGGATTTAATCTTATTAATAATAAATATTTTTATTAATAAGATTAAATCTTTTACCTCATCTTGCAAGGCTCCATTCATAGCACATTGATTTATTAAGTTTTCTTTTAAGTAAGTTCTTAACCTCCCGTGTCATTGATTGAAGCCGGTTGAACTGCCAAAATAGATGTTCTCTATATTTTTTTCTATGAAGAGCGCAAGCCCTCTCTTAGCCCCGTGTCGATGGTTTATGTTAGTTACACTGCCGAAACAGTTGTAGTTTTTTATTATTTTTTTCTACGATGGCAGTGACGAGAGGTTACCCCCGGTGTTTGCATTCTAGTCTTACTTCTGAACAAGTTGTTCAAACTGTGTATAGTATATAGTACGTCTAGCTAAGTTGCTTAAATGATAGGTTCTTTGACATGAAAAATATGACTCCATACACTTGGAGGAATCGAATTATTTGCTAAGAGATTGGATATATAAGTACAAAATATTAACTGCAAATATTTTAAGAAGAGAACCAGTCTACGAAAACTAAACAAATGAACCCCAGAGAACATAGGTCAAAAATATAAAAAAGAGTTTGGAACTCCTATATCAATTGTCCCGGTCAGCTGATAACTTTTCTATGGGGGGATTGTATGTTACCTCTTATAATATGTATAAAAACGAGTAAAGTATACCTTTACTAAAGTTGTAAAAAGTGTAAATAACTTTATTATATTGTTCACAGAAAACCCACCCACTTCAACGTCAACAACGGAAGAAGACCAAACCGTTACTTCGTTCTATGCTCTGACAACCGGCATCGCCCCATCCCCAGTCATGCTGCGCCTCGGCAATTCCACCATCGACAGCACCAAGTCGTTTAAAGTCCCTCAAGTCTCCAGCATACCTACTCAACCCTCTCTAACCTCCACGGCTACCACGAGAGTGACAAAGATAGATATGCCGATAGTACCTCATGTAATATCGGTGAAGAATACCTACTTCGACCATGATAGGAGATACGGGCCGACTTTTGAGGATGGGAAAGAAGGGAATATAACGAGAATAACAGTGCAGTTGGGAGAAGACGCTCATTTGAATTGTAGGATTAGTTTACTGCAGGATAAAACGGTGAGTAAAACTGCCGCATATATAGGTGACATTATGTAGCTACGTCCTACAATAACCGTAAATTTTGAACTAGCAAAACGGACTTCACCTAAACTGAATGTAGTAGCTGACGCTGTCTAGGATTAAAATGTAGGTTTACCTTCCACGTACTTACCGAGCGGCGAATAGATATTCCCTACTGTCAGAGTGGCAGTGTCCTTAAACCTCTTTCTACTACGAGAGTTTTTATTATTGCAAAAATGTATTCCCCCGCTTATAGCGTTTCTAATAAAATTAAAGCTGAGTAGAGTTATTCTTCTGAAAAGTTACTTTAACTTTCTATGCTCGTCAAAGTTAACGCGTAGTGGGAATAAAACTTGAACAAATAATGAAACATTCAAGTTGCACTAGTTTTTGTGTTGGTATTTCAAAGTTTTGTAATTTTAACCCGTGGGTTTAAGGGGTTTGCTCTCTATACAAGGTCGTCAATGTTATTCGAGAATTATGAAGTTTTCAACATTGAAAGACATTTCATAACAGTCCAAAAGTTTTAAGTGACTATTAGTTTTTTTTTTTAATATTTTTTAATACATTTAACTCAGTTTACCTCATTAAAGCCATTTTATTAGAAAGACTTACAAGCTAATCCCGAAATTAATTCACCTATCTTCCTTTATCTAAAGTTCTATCTCAATTATGATTACAATTGGAGAGAAAATTGTTCTGAAGCCTTAATGAGGGTTCAAAAATTGTTCGGAACCCTTCTAATACCTACAAGTAATTATAATGTTTAAAACCTTTTGAGCCACACTGTAATAAAGCTCTGCGGCGGATCTGAGTGCTGGTTTTTATGACTATTTGGCTTTGCGGTGATTTTCAGCTGATTTTGCTATAATTGTAGTCGTCCCAACTGAGGAGTGGGGCAAATAACATTTTTGTTCTGAATATTTATTTTCGAAATTTTAATAATTTTATTTTATTAAAACTAACCCGGTAGATGGAGCCATGCCAAGCGTTACTGGCATTAAAATACACTTGCAAAATTGGCGGGCAAGAAATGAGCTGCGGTAGCCCAGATGGAAGAGGCGTCGCCACTAGTAATGCGAAAGTCGCAGGTTCAAATCCTGCCCGCACTCGAAAATTTTGCAAGTTTTCAAAAATTGTATACCTAACACGGGAAGTGTTTTAAAATTTGGTACTCAATATTTATTTATTGAACTTAATAAAAACTTTGTTATCGTTTACAAAACGGTTGTCATATGTAAAACCAATCCAGAAGAGGTGTCTGTAGCTTCTATAAGCAATAACAAGGTTGCCCATCGTGGGCACACAATGTCTTTTTTAGTATAAAGTGGTCTGGGTAAAGTTGACGCCGTTTTAAGTTTACCGGCCACACATAAAAGACGTAAATTGTAAAAGTTCTTCTAAAGTCACTACGACATACATGTAGCCAAATCATGGGCCAAGATCTGACACGTATCATTTTTAAAAAAGAAGTAAAAAAAACGGGCTGAAGACCAATTACACCACTTAAAATTTGCTGCTGATGCACTTGTGTGAAAATATCAAAATGACATCGCAAAGTGTCGTCCTTGCTAAATTTGAAAATTGCAAAAAGTTAACGTTGCATAGTATTACTTAATATGGTTTTATCGAGGAAATGATGTCTTCACAAGGACAGCTTCTAAACGCAAACAAATGTCTAAAAATTCACTTGCCAATCCGCCTGCCAAGCGAGGTGAGTATGGCAATAGAGGGAGGCACATGTCCAGCAGCAAACTGTTGCTATAGTTCTTATTAGTACTAATTACTAATTTAATTACTGGGAGACAATAAATATTTTTTATCATTTTTATCATTTTTTTATCATTAAAAGCCCTGATTTATATAAATTACAAATTTTAAGCCCACTTTATGTTGTTTTGCGAGGTATCATTAAAATATTTCTATCAGGTATCCTGGGTCCGGCGCAAAGGCAGAGAAGAAATGCCAGAACTATTAACCGTGGGCGCAGTCACCTACGCAGCGGACAACCGGGTGACAGTCGCCAGGAGGTACCCCGGCAACTGGAGGCTGCTCATCAGGGAGGTCAAGCCTGATGATGAGGGCGTCTACGAGTGCCAGATCTCGACGCACCCACCTAGAGTCAGCAGAACGTTTTTACATATTAATAGTGAGTGACTGTTGTAGCAAAAAAATAATTTATATTCTGGTAGTGCTCACACGTTGCGGACAGTGTTGGAGTATTATACATACATACATATGTCACGTCTATAATCCTATACGGGGTATATAGAGTATTATTCCAGCAAATAATAGCTGCACAGCGGTGAGGCCGTGTCTTATTTGCTTCTAGATGCGGATTTATATGGCTCTTATCGTCATAAACAAAACACAACAGCATCTTTCGGCACATGTGAATAAGGGGACTAAGTGCAAAGGGGAAAGTGGTTTACGGTTGAATGAATCAACAAAACACTTTCGACTGAAAGTGTTAATCCTGTTTTAGGAAGTTACGTTCCCCATTCACAACTCGAACGCTTGAATCAACCATTTTAGCGAAGAGACAAAACAACTCCTTTAAACTTTCAAACAAGATCTAACTGTATTATTCAAGTCCTTTACATTTTCATGATTACCACGCGTCACAAGTTATCCAATTTACACCTAATTTCCTTTGAAAATGATTCAAAATAGCTCACAGCCGAAAACTGTCCAAGTCTGTCGTTCAAAGTTGGGCGCCGTTCTAAGTAACTCACTCGAAACGGTGATTGCTTCGGGAAAATTGAATTGATGAAAATTATTCGGAAAATGTTTGATTGTGAATTGGGTTTAAGGAACCTTATAATATTGACGCGTATTTCAATATTGTTTTGATTTTGATTAATTATTTAACTAAGGGTTTCGACCCAGCGACCTGTTATGCGACAGCTCTGTGTGGTTATGCTCGCTGTTAATTTTTAAAATATATTTAGCAAAAAGCACCGCCGCCGCCAATACTTACTTTGTGCTGAAAGTGACCGTTTTGATTTATTTTCTATTGCTGTACCATAATCAAACTTCTTAATAGAGGTGAAAGAAAATTCAAGACTAGTGAAGTAAAAACATTATAAAATCTGTGACAGCCGCTGCGCATTCCTTTCCGACTTTACTGTGAGAGTAACCTTCGTTTTTGACAATACTTCAATATCAAGAATATTTTTTCAGATTGAATATTATACATTTGATTAGATTATAAGAACCAATATTTGTTAATCTGACAAAAAGTAGACCAAGAAAACAATACCTACTTAAGAAAATTTAACACCAGTTCAGTATAATTATTTTAAAAGTAAATGTCTTCAATTTTAACAACTCTCACTATTATCACCAGAATCCAAAAAAAAGATGTAACTAGAACCTGCATTTATAAATACCTGCAATTTATTCGAAGTACACATGGAACTAAAGATGAACCTATCTGGGAAGTGCAAATGTTACGATGACAATAACTATGGAATTTTGCAATGGTCGAGAATGAAGTGGAGGTGAAATGCTGTAAAGATAAAATGTTTTTTTTTTCTTTTTTGCTATATTTTGCAGGTAGTTTAAAATTTTTCTATTATTATAACGATAAAAATGTATTAATAAATTTATTTAATTTTTTAATATACTCTAAACCATTTAAGTAAAATCAGAAAAAAAAATTTGATTTTAGATTTTTGTTCAATTCCCATATAAACTGTATCCGATAAGGATTGCTCTCACAGTACATGCGCTCGGTCTGCGGCGCGAGCCATCGCCTTGACAGGGCGGCGACGACGACGGCTACAGCTAAATCTACGGCTAAATCTCGCGCACACATCTGAACGCCGCCGTTTACACGTGAAACCGGCCGATATGTGGCGCAGTGGTAGTGCGACTGCCTGCGACGCAAAGGTTCCGGGTTCGATTCTCGGTGGGACACTCACAAAGTTGATATTTATCACTTTGTGAATTTGTTCCCGGTCTGGTTAGGACATTGCAGGGTGAACCAACTGATTGTCCCGGTTGCTGTCTATGATTACTTAGACGGATGTCGTAACACAACCATGTCAGAGGCCTTACTAGTGGTAGTAGGCGGTTTGAAAACTCTGACACCAGGGTTCATCGGGTCGTTGGACGACTCGGTGTCCCACACAAAAAAAAAAAACTTAGAAACAAATAAATAATATGTATTTGCTTACAGCTCCCCAAGTATGGGTAGTGGACGAAGCCGGCAACCCACTGTCGGAGAAGTACTACGAAGCAGAATCAACCTTAGCGCTCGTCTGCAGAGCAAGAGACGTCGAGACGCCTACGGTCTTGACCTGGCTTCATGAAGGAAGGGCACTGAATGCTGATACTACACGGGGAGGGATCAAGTAAGTACCAGCCACATATGTTGGAGGACTTTAGCAATGTTCTGCAGAACAAGAGATGTCGAGACACCTGCAATCTTTTTCTGGTTCCATGAAGGACAGCTTCCAAATGCAACCACCAAAGAGTAGGTATCAAGTAAGTATCTACTAGAAAATTATGTTTATCCTAGGGCATAGTAATATTCTACAAGTTAAGAGTCATTGAGACGCCTGCAGTTTTAACTTGGCTTCATTAATTAAGAACCTAACGCCAATACTACACGGGGAGTGATCAAGTGATTTTCGTTTAATATAGCTTGCGTCCAGATGGACAACTGATGCTAATCTGCCAGACATCGATCTATTGTGTGTCTTGACAAACCTTTGCAATGAATTTCATGTACCCTAGCTAGTAAACCGCCGAGTTTCTGGCGACTTAACGCATTGCAGTGTTCATCAAATTAGCTAAGAAGCTGACGAGTAAGTAGACCCTGACTTTGGTTTGCAGGATTGTTGGTAGTTGTAATGATCAATAGCTGTCCTTACCAAGTCAAGCAGCAAACGTCCCAAAAGCCTGTTTTGTAGCATTAATTTCAATCAACGATTTCGCCTGCGAAATTCCGAAACGTTTTCGATATTCCCTAAAGATATTCTGCGTTTGATCCCTTGACATTCCGAACAGAAAGCTTTCAGTTTAGAGTCAGAGTTTAGATTATTGAGTTTCAGGAAACAATGTAAGCTACGGCGGATATTGAAGGTAGACTGGCAACTTTTCTATTGAAACTGTAACTAAGTATTGGCATAGGATGTGAGGCGAATAATGCAAAACAGAACGTAAAATTTGTGAAAAATATAAGTTTAAGCAAATAATAACTAACTGAGTTGATATAGGTGTTCAGTACCATTCATGATTATTATATCTTGTACCCCAGTCTGAATTCAGATACTAATTTAGTATATATTGCTGATGATTACTTTCAGTATAAAATAATAAATAAAATTAAAAAAAAATCTTTATTTCAGGGTACTAGCCCCATACATGTTAGTAAATAGAGAATACCTTACCAGCTACAATTAGTATTAAGTTTTAGATTTAGTTTTAAGTGAACAATTTGTTTGAAGTGTTGTGAATAACTTACATTAAATTATTATAAAAGTACACACACTTGTATTTGTTCTAATCCATTGCCTGAGATAGCGACTTACACAAAATTTTAAACTTATTTAAATGTACTCATTTACCGCATTCATCTTATAAATGTCTAGCACTAATTACATTCAACATTCTTCGAACTGGCAAACTGTAACATGTTAGTTTTTTCTATAACTTTACGTTACCTACGTACACTTTACTACCTTTTTCAAGTGCAAAAAAGTTTAAAAGCCGGTCGCAATGCTTCCTTGTTTTAAATTCGGGAAAGACATATATTTTGTATTCATGTTTCGCTGTCGAGAGATAAGCTTTTGACTTCGTTCAGGATTCATGTTACAGTATTTTCAGGTTGAATTAGTTCGTGACATTTAGATATATTTCTGAAATTTTATTTAAATCTTCTTGTTTTGCTCAACATTTGTAACAGTCATAATAAATTTAAAAATTTAAAAACACGACTGCTTTCTAAAAAAGATAAAGCCTAGCCTTATCCCAAATGTCATACATTTGGGATAATGTAAGGATTTTTCCGATACTATTCCCATTTGAATCAGTGCAGAGGTTAAGGAGTTGCAGCACTTTATGAATCGCACATTTATATATTCATACATACATACTTACATGATCTCCAAAACATTACACGCATTTTTTGGTTGGGCAGTCGTGTAAAAAGTAACATAAAAGGTTATAAATACTATAATCCTATCACTGCAATATTGTGAACACCCGCTACTAAGTACAAATTTATATCACTAGACAATATAGGTGTGTGTCTGTCTAATGGTGTTAGCTTTGTATACAGGCAAACTATTAACCAATGTCTGTAGCCTGTTTGCGATAAGATAGACCATAATAAACAGATGACAAATTGATGCAGCGCGAGCTACGTCTCACGTAATACGGGCTTGTCGTACATCCATCTGGCACCGGATACCAAGAGGTAGAAAATTGAAGAGATATGGCACTACGACCTATTTATTTTAAACTTGGAAAAGTTCATTTACCCCTCATATAAACTGACCTAAACTGAACTGTTACATTATGATTTGTGTCAGTTTAAATGAGAAGTCTTTGAACTTAATTTCAAGTTTGTAACGAAGAAGCCATAGTTAATATACCGCGTTTTACAGAATAACAAGTTAAGGGTGTGAAAGTGTCCCTTGTAAAGAGTCTATTTACAATAAATTGAAGCCGTACTGGCAATTTTGAAAATAAGGGAATATATTTTTTTCAAATAAATTACACAAAAAATATATATCACTTTATCACTATTATGTAAATTTAAAGATCAACTGAAAATGCCAACGCAGCGCAGCGAGATATGCTATACATTGTTTGTTATTTCATGGGTGTCATCATTTTAATGCTGAAGATAACTAACGACGTATGCCAAATATAAATTAGTTGGAAAGGAAGTGACTAACTGACCTAGATTAGTGATGTGATTATTTTATCGACTGATGATAATAACGAATATTATTATTTTTGTGACAGCTTATATGTTAGATCGTAGAGTGCTAGATCGTCTGCATCATTGTATTGGGGTCCTGCAAACAGAGGATTTGTTTTTATTATGGTTATGCATTTAAAAGCATTGTTGTTATGCCGGATAAGTCTGATTAAACGATTTCAAATAAGTGGTGGTAATTTAAGGTAACATACCGCAATATAATACTTCATCGTCAACTTCGCCTCACCTTATGTCAACTAGAGTCACCTTTTTTATTTTATTGTTGAATAAATGACCATTATCAAATTTTCACATTCGTAACAGACACACGTGCCTGTTTTGGAAAAGTGCGAGGTATCCACTCACTTAAAATTTTCAATACGGTACCAGGAGTATAAAACAACTGCAATGTTTACACTTTATTGTGGTCTTCTTTTCTTTTTCGTATGGGACACCGAGTCGTCCAACGACCCGATGAACCCTGGTGTCAGAGTTTTTCAACCGCCTGCTACTAGTAGTAGGCCTCTGACATGGTTGTGTAACGACCGCCGTCTAAGTAATCATAGACAGCAACCGGGACCGACGGCTTAACGTGCCCTCCGAAGAATGTATTATTGTGGTGAATTGAATAGGTAGGTTTTTACCGACAAGCAATTTTTTATGTTGTATTTTTAAGTCTTTTGAATAAATTCCTTGTATGTAGGTTCTAAGCTCTGGATGAAAATGATAATGTTTAGCTTAGCACGACGCTGCAGCTAGTGTCTCATGAAGCTTGTTTAGTTTAATCGTTTACTTAGCGTCTATGTTTACCTTGTACCAAATTTGCGGTAGAATATTCTTCTTATATTATCTCAATCATCAATATTTGACGATTTTTAAAGTTAAAATGGAAAAGTAACCTACACAGCAAGAATCTACACAAAATAGTAATAGTCATTTATGAATTTAATGAAAGAAAAGGAAATGATTCCAAGGTTAGGAACGGTTTCCCACTATCCTTTAGTTCTAAAACTTTATTATGTACACCGTTGTGGTGAAGTAGAGGAAACGTAGGAAGAAAGATACTGCTACTACACAATACTAATAGTAGTGAAGTAGTGGTGTAAACAGTCTAGTCTAACCTTAATAGGTAATATAATAAAATAAAAAATATAGGGATTTATCGTCTTTTTTGGTGCCACTGTTTATCAATTCCCATGTTTATTTTATTTGTAAAACAAGTCAAAAACATGCAAAATGAGAGTAATTTTGATGCTCGTCACTAACCCGGCTACTCTGTACAATACCTATATTACATAATCCAACTACTCGTCAAAAGCCTTAGTTAAACCAAGAACCAATTTTTCAGTTTGGAGTAATGCACTGCATTTTATTTACAGTGTGAAGACGGAACAAGTACCCGGCGGCGCTGATAGTCTACTTCGACTGGCAAGAGTGAACAGCAGTGACGCAGGGAACTACACGTGTGCTGTGCGTGGCGCCAGACCACACACCGTGGCTGTACACGTGCTCAACGGTTTGTACTTCGCAATACAATACAAAATAACCTTTACAATACAAACGACAATAAGCAAAATTGAACAGCAAAAATACTGGTCTAAGGCTATCTGAAGAGTTATCATTTTGACTCGATGTAAAAGAAGTAGAACGCCAGTGATGCACGAAACACACAATGTTGAGCCAAATCCAAATCTTCGGCGAATAGGTAAGGGAAAGTGAACTGATAGCTTTGCACAACACACTGTATAACACAAACAAAGGTAGAAATTTGAAGTCAAGTAACAAGGGTTAATCTAGCAAGAACTGATAGGTCAATGAACTTGCCAAGAACCCAACCCTTGCAAAATTTGTCGTAATATTGAACATATAGGTTCTACATTTGCTAAGAAGGTCAACGTTCGTCGATGAAATCTTATCCATTCAAGTACACGATCCTATACCTGCGTAATCATGATTAATTGTTTGTTTGTGACAAGTGGAATTCAACATAGCAATTTTGAACCAATAATTTTCATCGAATCGCCGTAAACTTTCCGTTCAAGATTACCGTCGCTTGACCAATAATATCGAAAATGTTTACTGATATCTTTTTGTTTTGTTTGAAGAAATTCTTCCGCGTTTCTTACTCGTAATGTTCACTCCTAAATCGTATTTTTATCTGGGCTAAAGTCAATATAAAAAGGCTTTGTGGAAATATTTATCACGAGAGGGTAAATCAAAGCTGACTGGAATAATAACAGCTTATAAAACGAAATTAGTATCCGCCCTACGCAGCGGTAGGTATAATACCACAAAACCTTTGAAGGAAAGGTCTACTCAGTAGGAAATATTCTTTCATCTGTCGCTAGGACCTTAGTCAAAGTGAACAACGAAGCTTTTACTTTTTCATGATAATGAAAGTCAAGTAAATTATGTTGATGGATGGAAAAAGCACAAACAAACAAACAAAATTTATGTACCGTTCCGTTCAAAAGTCACTTTAGATAATTTCATTATAACTTTTGTCATTATTTCCCTACGCGGAAAGCTTTCTGAATTTTAATTATTTACTCAAACGGAACTTCAGACTTTGTGAAGTGGCTGATTCAAGTATTTTTTACCCACTTTATAAAGGGTCCTCTTGTTTAACAGCTTTAAGGTACCTACGCAAGCATTTATTGGACTTTAATTTCTATGAAAAATCTGTGTTTTCAATAAGACGTACGAGTAGTGTGCTTTACCAACCCAGTTTTAAGATAGTACGTTACCACTGACGAGCGGGGTGTTAATTTTTTAATTAACAATACAAAAGCTTACACTTTACTGGCTTCTGAAAATCTGTCATTATATTATCTTATATTGTGATGAAGGTATAAATGTAGTGCGTCAGAGTATATTTTTTATTTACCAGAACAGCATAACTTTTATTATGTTTACAGAAACTTTTTTAACGTCTTCAGCTGAAATTAAGGCCATAACTTTGGCTTTTCTCATTATCTCTAATTACTGAAATTACAAACTTTTTATGGTTTCTGAACTTGATCTCATTTTCTAAGCAAATTAATAAATATTATTTTTAAATAATGTTTTTAGGTCAAGCAAATTCTTGCTGAATATTTTGGAATTGGCAGGGTCTAGCTGCAATATTGGTGGATACAAACGTATTCTAATAATAAATATAATCTGTACAATATAAATTAATGTCGTTGCTTTCTTTTTCACGTCAATATTTGCGTTCTAGTATCATGTATGATATGTATGTAATAAATAACTTTATTGCACTAAATAAATAACATAAAAAACACAAAGAACAGAAAAAGTTAGGCACAAAGGCGGACTTATCCCAAAAAAGGATCTCACCCAGTCAACCTTTGAGAAATCCAGAGGACATGGTGTGCTCAAGTAAACTATTATGGTACAATGAACTTGCAAAAAATGTATGTAGAATTGACACTAAATATAGCTGCTTTAGAATAATAATTATATTTTTCATAATATAATCCTACTTAAAAAATTAAAAACCTATCAATATAGAAACATACATGATATAATATATTAAATATAAATACATGCCCTATGAATCGTCAGAGTTATCCAAGTTAGAACCCCAAAGTTTTCATTTGTCGAAGCCCTTTGTATATGGGAACTATATTTTCTGTCACCAACATTTATATTTGTCATCAAGTAGTATCACCAATTAATTAGATCTATCGTCACGAAATATTTTCGTTCTCAGATAAACAAATGTGTTCCCGGGTATGCATCACCAAATTAATGTGATATAATGTGTAAAATAAAAGATGGATTACCAAAGAAATTGTAGTGCATTGATTGAATTTATACTTCGTTCTCATTATAATCGTTTTGTAACTTATATAATAGGTTGGTACTCAAAATGGTAGATCTGTCACCAAATAAATCAATTTTCGTTCCCAGACTGCGATTCCCTTTAATTTGCTATTTTGTCACCAATACAGTGGTAACATTTTATTTCATTAAGTTATCAAAATAATATTGTTCGCTACCAATTTAATACATCAATTGTCAATTTGAATGAAAAAATATTCAAAACGGCGGAGCCAAATTGGTGCGCTTTAAAAAATTACCAATTGGACCTCAGCAATGAGTCGTAGGATCATATAGCGAGGTGCAACTTTACTTCATTCGCGTCATTTTCATTGCTGAGGGTGCATTACCTTTTTTTTGTGGTATAGGCTAACGCTTGACCAGGATCGCACCTGATGGAAAGTGAAGATGAGGTCTAAGATGATTCGCGTTTGCCTAGAAAATGCATTATTTTACTAAATAGGAATAAATGTTGACTATTTCACGAGAACTATGTGTTTTACTATCCTACTAGAAATTTTATCGAAATACTGCTTTTACCTGTGGGAGTTAAGCTCCTTGGGGGAGGCATAATATGTCCAGTAAATTAGTAAGATGCCGTGTGATGCCGGCTTAGAATTGCCGTGTGATGCCGGCTTAGAATAGCATCACTCCATTTCTTGCCCGTGGGAGTCGTAAGAGGCGACTAAGGGACTCGAGGGTGTGTATTGCAATTTTAGGCGATGGGCTGACAACCTGTCACTATGGCGATACACAATTTTCCGAATGACCCTCAAATGTTTGTCGGACGTGGCGTGAATGTTCGTTTTTGCGGCCGTTTACGCTTTGCCTACCCCGCAAGGGATTATAGGCGTGATATTTGTATGTATGTATGTATGTAAATTAGTAAGGAGACTGTTTTCGTTGAAACAATGATGATGATAACTTCTAATTTTTTTGAAACTTTTTGAAATTCTTCTCGGGACAAAAATATGCTTTATTGGTGATCACTTTAAATAAATTTTCTTCAATACTTCTTAGGACAAACCTGTTAAAATACATTCAAAAATATTAATTTGGTACTAGACCTTATATCTCCATGATTTTAGGTAATTTTTCGTGGAACTGATTTTATATTGTTTGATGACTAGATTTTGGTGACAAATCTATTATTTTGGGGGCAAACTCTATTATTAAGGAAACAGAGAACTACTTAAATTGGTGACAGCTTAAATCATACCCTTTGTATATCTCATCAATCACCGGTAATTTTTAATCCTACCAAATTCAAGCTAACCAAATACCCTTGTTCCAGAAGAAAGTCTCGCGGAACTGCACGCAGGCGCTACATCTAAGCCGCCATCTTTAATAACCGTCGCAGCGCTTCTACTAGCAGCTACTTTAATCACTGAGCGGTCACTGCTGCTCACACCTGTGATTTTGTTCCCGGCACTAGCCGTTTTAGCCCATGGCCTACTAGATCAATGTATCGTTTTACTACCTACGTGATATCGAAGTAGTGTAAATAATAGCTGTATTATAAGGAGATATTAATAGTTACTGAGAATAAAGAAATAAAATTTCATTGTATAATCTTCTTGTTTTATTTATTGCGAACCTTAAGTTTGCTGTTGCAATAAAAATTTTAAATGCCTCTTGTTTTAATCCCTGGCTCTGAATTTTCTCTTGGAATTTCATGATTAAGATAACATGACTGTTGGCATCTCAAATAGCATTTTGCTTGCTCGCATAATTTAGATTAAAAAATCATGTTAAGTATTTATTTTTTCGATAGAACTTTTGTGAAATCCCACGCTCCAGCCATGATAAAAGTTCACGCTTAAAAGTCTTAAAAGTAACTTGCATCTCAGCAAACAACAACGAAGTAAAAATTGAATACCGTGTGTTATCGTGGCAACACTTTTACGACATGTTTTCATATTCGGAGACGTGCCACAGATGTTTCGTATAGAAATTATGGCAGTTTGTATTGGTAAGGGGGTGATGTAATATTTCATGGTTTTCGCAATGAAAAAAGAGCTCATCTAAGGGACAAATAAAAAATCACCTGCGTAATATATTACTAAGCTTATTGCTGGTTATTTTGGCCTTTTGGTTTTTTTTTACGATTCCTTTTATAGACCAAGCATTGTTTTAATATGTCGGATCATATAATTAAAAATGCCTTCGCAATATTTTACATTTGTATGACATATTATTTGACAACTTTGCCGCGTGATAACGGCTTTTCCGTGTGATGCCGACTTTGAATAGCATCACCCCAACAATATCTGTAAATGAAAATGAAAATGAAAATGAAATAACTTTATTCAATGTAGGATAGCATTATCACTTATTGACGTCATGATCGGTCATTGTAAAAAAAAGAAATTTGCATAACGCAATCTTCTTCTTTTTATAACAATTTTGTATTGTCCTAATAGAAAACCGGCTCGGGCGGGATAAAAAAATAAAAATAAAAATAAAGGCACTGCCTCGGGGCTGGCCAGGTTAATCACACAGCACGTAACTTTACGCCACCACCATTTGTAAACGACATTTGTTTCAAATTTTAGTCAAGATTTCCAAAGCGTGTTATTAACATGCGTATAATTAACCGGACCCCCTGAACAGGAAAAACCCCCCAAAAAACCTGCCCAGAAGTGTCGTGCCGTGAAGTGAACCTGCCCTGTGGGTGCCGTGTAAAGCGACTGAGGGATAAATTCATCCAGGGAATGGTCAGCAGCGTTCCCTGTGAAAGCAATATTGCACTGCGCGCACCAATCTGCTTGCCAAGCGTGGGAAGTATGGCAATACCTCCCAATAAAGGGCCGCCGATGTTGTGGACTATCAAGGTAAGACAAATTGCAGTGGACAGTCAATTTATGTTAATTTGAACGGAAAGACAACTTATTATCTAATTTAATGTCATAACCAAATAATTCGAAATGCCGCGACTATACTATTCGTAGGCGCGTGTGTCATGCGGATTACGTAATTACGAAGTTACATTTTGTTTCTCTGAAGATATAGATGTACTTATTTGCGTCCCGTTACTAGGTGGGTTCTAAATTTTAGTGATTACTTTGGGGGATATTATTTTCCAAAATGAGCTCAGACAGACTTTTCTGGAACAAGATAATTCCAAATGTATAAGTAAGTCATGAAGGTTCATCGAACTAAAATAAGAAAAAAACATATTTTACTTATACATACATACATTAGCCTATTGCAGTCCACTTTTACGTACAATTAATATAAAACTAGAAAGTTCATTGTATAGTTACCTTACCTCATACCTATGAAATGAAATATTGCTTTTTATAAGATAGAAAAGCGTGTGCCTGCTATCTTAGGAAACTGATGTAAAGTGACGTTGCAGACTAGGATGAAGCTTGCTTGCATAAAATGGCCTCAGTTTGGAAAATAAATTTTAATAATATAGGTCTAGAAGAACAGGAGATTTATCTAAGTCTTAAAAATGACAATGAGTTCATCGCAATTGCTAGTCAATTTAATCTCCATTATTTTCATCTTCACCTTATTTTGACGGTTGCGCGTATTTTGCTTTTATTTTAATTTTATGAAAATATGATTTGACTTCGATACATATATATCACGCCTATAATCCCATACGGGGTAGGCAGAGCGTAAACAACCGCAATAAACGAACATTTACGCTACGTCTGACAAATATTTGAGGGTTATTCGGAAAATTTGACTTCGATACCTCCTATTTAAACTTTTTTGACGGAAAGTGACCGCATTATTTGAAGGTAAGTTAGATTTTATTTTCCGAATTAGTACCAATGCCTACTTATTCTCACAATGAAAATTTCCAGGTAAATAACGTTTACTAACGTCAAAGTAAATTAATAAATTGTGTGCGACATTATCGGCAGGCTAGAAAATCCACTCATTACTACCATGCCGCCTCAATAATTCAAAACATTTCGAAATCCTATTCAAGTGAATTCGAAACTGGATTGTCTATCCTACACCGTTCAATTGACAAGCACTGTCGAAACACCTGTCGTCCACATTTAGATCCAAGAAGGAATATTCGACAAGGTACATTTAGACTGAAGATAGGCTGAATTTCCAGAAATAGATTTTAGAATATTGGCGGGTTTAAAGTAACGTGTCCAGCAGTAGACAAAAAAACATTTAAAGAAATTGTTTGATACTAATTTACATTGTGTTAAATACAATGTACTTTTGCCCTAAGATGCCGGCTTTGTAGCCTCAGCCCAATACAACTCATAGGTGTCGTAAAAGGCAACGGAGGGATAAAATAAATTGAGCGATTGGCATCAGCGTTCCCTGTAAAACCAATAACTTGCACTGCGCTCGCCAAACTGTTTGCTAAGCATGGTAAGTATGACAATCCCCTCATAGGATCCCCATGGTCAGCAGTGGACAGTTGTGGCTGTCATTGTTAAATACAATGTGGGCTTTTCGTCAGAAGGCATAATTCAAAAAGCTGTATCTGTGGAATTGCCGTCAGGTTGTACTTCAAAACTAAGCTTTTTGTCAAATTGTATAGTTCTAGGTCCACGGAAAGTACTCAATAAATTGATTCACAACAGAAAACCGAAACGTTATACGCCACTGTTAGCGCGAGTTTTTGGTCTGTGTGTCTTAAGATGGTAAAAAACATGCGTTTTACAGCAAAGACGACTGTGTCTTTTCAAAGTTAAGTAAGGAAGTTGTTTTTTTTTTACATTTACTAGTATCCTTAAACCTGAGTATATGAATTCAATTTCGTTTCCGAGATAGAGAGAGGGTCATGACTGACGGACGAATGGACGGACGGACAAAATGATCCAGTGAGAAGTATTTTGTTTTTTCCTTTGGAGATTCGGATCACTTAAAATGAAATCACGTTATTTCCCAGTTGCGGGCCGTTATTTACCATGGAGCTTCTTCACAAATTTCTAAAATGGGTAAATCTGTACCTACTGTTGATAGGTTACGAAAAAGAAATACACATTTTTCTAAGTTATTTATCTAGGAACTATCAAATCTTAAAACATAACTTTTACTCGCTAGAAAAAACGCAAGCAAAGCAATTATTAATCAATAATAGTGTAATATTGTTCATTCTAGGCCAAATCTCATTCAAGTGGCTTTGGCTTCTCTCCGGTGCCCTAGAATGTCACAATATCACACTACCATTTTTACAGTATCGCATGACTGAACGAAGGTGGTTCACAGTGGTCCTATTTCAATCAATCAATTTCTCCATTCATTGCTTCCAAATGATGATATCTTATTATTACATTTTTATTCATTTGTCGATTAAGGGACTTTGGAAGTAAGTAGGAATGTTTTTCAGTTTATGTTCGACTTCAAATTACGAGTACGTTTAGTATGTGTAGTATGACAAGTGCTGAACCGAAATAAGGTAAGACCATACAACGATTATCTCAAGGCCCACATCCACATCGCCTTAAGGCTGGAGGCACAATTTGGGGTATGTCTCGGAATTTGGTATCACGCTTCCTAAATTCTCGGAATTTTGTCGTAGGTATGTCGATGAAATATGTAACTTAAATAAAGATCCAACCAAATTCGGTGTTATTTGCTGTACATGGGATGTAAGGACCGACAACTATGCAGACATAATAAGACCGTGAACAAGACTATGAAACTGAGCAACATTCACCAAGGAATATAATGTTGGAAAACAAAAAAAAACGACTTTCCATTTGAAAGTTTCCATACACAGTCAGTCAAATGTTTGTGTGGCAGGTGTTTTTTAATTTTCTTATTATGCACTAGTGCTTGGTAAGAAAAGTTTGTTTCATGGTAGATCATCTTACACCCGGTATGTCATCATCATTCTCATTATATCAGCCATAAGACGTCCGCTGCTGTAAATTTTTTCGTTTGACAGACTCATGCATTACGTATACGATGTGAAAGTAGGTAATTTATAGTAGGTAAGTTTTCCTGTGTATGTTTTAGGTCATACACAGAAAAACTAAATAAGTAATTTTTAAATTACTACTTCAAATAACGTGATTTTATTCCGTATTTAAAACAGCAAACGTAACTAGGTAATAAACATTATTTTTTATATAATTGAAATCCTTCATCGCTATCCAATACAATTTCACAGTATGACCGTACTTCAGTAGAGTACCTGTTCTGCGCCTGACAATGAAAAAGAGTTCATTCGTTCTTCCACTCGAGAACTGAACGTATTTGATTCATTCGATTGAAGGTTTTAATAGAACGAATTGAATTTAAATTTAAATTTAAATTTGAAAGCTGTAGGCATCAAGGTTTTTATAACTTATTCAATAACGTATTTTTATACAGATAAATATATCAAACGCTTATTTACGAAAATAGATGGCGTTAAACATCTGGAGATTTTTCAACTAGCCACGCAAGAATATCAAATTAACGTTTTAGTAGTATGAGAATTTTTTCTCGTAACATTGCTGGTGTTCCTTTTTCGTTCCTCATCATTCACTGGAAAATCAAAATTAATTTCCAAACTTTCAGTCATACTCAATTTATAACTTCTTATTAATTTTTTAAGGTCCTGCGTCAAAAGACTATTTAGTGTTCCACACGCAATGAAGAATGTTACCTAATTTTGATTGTTAGCACTCCATATTCTCTGTCAAAAATAAAAAAATAATAGTGAAAGAATTACTTCGATACGTCAATTAGTTTCTGATTTAGAAGTAAAACAAGGTGCAACCGCACGACGCGGGCGCCGGTGACGCTGTGACGTCATCGTACAACACGCTCTGTCTGGCTCACTCAGTCTGCAAGCGGTCGCGCGCCCGTGCCGTCGAAATTTTACTTAAATAATTTTGAAAATGTCCAATCCAAATACAAGGAAATCATGCGTTGTGCCTAAATGTAAAAATACAACTATCAATTCACCTAAAGTTTTTTTTATAGTTCCAAAGGTCGTTAAAATGCGAAAAAAACCTTTTCATTGCATTCTAAACTGCAATGATAAGGTGTGGTACGTACCTACGCGGTGTTCTGGCGAGATTCTAAATTTAACCGTTATCTCTCTCTCTTTTCGTGTGGGACACCGAGTCGTCCAACGACCCGATGAACCCTGGTGTCAGAGTTTTTCAACCGCCTACTAACCGTTATGTATCACCTACTCTCTTAACTTGAACATAACCAATAGCTTCATCGCCATAGCTGTCTTTTGCCGATCTGAAATAAGTTTAGAAAAAATAAATAACTGTTAACTATTTAGTGAGAAAAAAATAAACAAATAAATTTAAAAGGTTTAGTAAATCTGTTCAAACATATACATTTGCAATAAAAATTTAATTAAATAAAATGGCCCAACGTATTTTATTAGTAAAAGAAAAAAACAAGTAGAAAAGGTTTAGTACTTACATCTGTCACGTTCAACCCACTACATCTACATCCTAGGTACTTATCCCACTTTCTACTATTCCATTCTAACATAATGTAAAGTATTTAGAATAAGTAGAGGCAAGGAAAGTTTACTTACCTTTGCATTTTTGCTCCTCGCATTTCGGCGGCAACCAATATTTGTTGATATATAGGTAATGCGCAACCATTAACGCATCTATTTTAGGATGATTATCCGATTGCCCTTTTTCGAATCCTTCATCCATTTTATGAATCGAATAATATTTACTATTAAAAGACTATTAACGTAATACCTACACGGATGCAAACACAAACAAAATACTGTACAAGCTATTACACCTACTATAACCGCTGCGCTGGTGACTTGAGACCTACTAAGCGGAGTGCGCGCGGGGCGCGTTGTGATATGACGTCACAAGCGGTCACGTGGCTGTTTGCGGGACTCGATATTTTTTGAAACTTTGATTGCCTATAAAATCAAAACTACTAGATATTTTTGACTACACCAAAAACGAGTGTATTTGTATACATACAGGCTTTACCGAGACAAAATTTCAAGCGATTTGGAATACCTAGTAACATTCTTCATTAAGAAGAATCAACCTCCCCTGCAAAGATGGCCCCTAAATGTTTAACGCTATGTTTCGATGATTATTTGTACCTTTTTATTTTTAAATAGTTTTTAAAAAAAGGCCATATAATCAACCAAGAACTGAATCTTTAATATTTTGAGTTGCAATACTCACCTCTTCTGCCTAGAGAGTTTGTGAGGGCACCCTGTAGACGATTCTCTCGGATTTTAGAGATACTCTACTGAGCTCTGTTTTTACACGAGAGATCACACTGGGTTACCAACTTGAAAACATAACTGCACACTTTTAAAACGATCGAGGAAGATAAAAATATAATTCATACATACACATGTATGTGTATGTATGAATTATATTTTTATCTTCCTCACACATATCACGCCTTTATCCCTTTTGGGGTAGGCAGAGCGTAAACGGCCGCAAATCACGGACATTTACGCCACGGCTAACAAACATTTGAGGGTCATTCGGAAAATTGTGTATCGCCATAGTGACAGGTTGTCAGCCCATCGCCCAAAATTGTAATACACACCCTCGAGTCCCTTCGTCGCCTTTTACGACACCCATGGGAAAGATATGGGGTGATGCTATTCTAAGCCGGCATCACACGTCTAAAATATAATTCACTGGAAAATTATTCGAAGTGAATTGAAAAAACTTTTCACACACGCGGTATGTTTAAACCCACGATGAGTTTTATGGTTCCAAATCTCTTGGTTTCTTTTGATTTTTATTATAAATAAAAAGTAAATGTCAAGACTACAATGAGAAAACAAAGTAATCAATTGCAATGAAAAAGCTACCAAAGGAAACAGCTATTGCATCAAGATTGAAGTAGAAACAGCAATACAGTGCCCTATGTTATGAAACTACAGGCAACCAATCTACAGGTGAAATTCTTTGTACATTGCGCAGCCGGTTAATATTTCTGATATCATAATGGCTAACCGACTACGCAATGAACATCGAATATCACATGTAAAATTATAACATGTAGTTTGATAATATCGCACAGATAATGAAAAGTATGTTATGTTATGTTACTGCGTCTGAAATTATTAAATGTGATTTGCGGTAGTGCTTGAAGATACAAAAATATATATTCATACCTTTCAACATTTTTAAAAAGCCCCTTTGATTTTTTATTTCTTTTTTTTCGCTTTCTATTTAGATAAATAAAATAATATAAAGTGATACATTCTAAAAGGTCATAAGTCCAACAGTTAGACTGCTGAAACCAATTCGTTTGGCGTACACTCATTAAAAAACTAAAGTTTACCCTAAAACTACGATTCATTGTTTTCGTATACTACTTGCACTGACTAAAATCATTTTCCTTGTCTATACAATGATTAATATTTAACTCGGATTGATATATACTACTTAAATGATTTTTTGATGTATGAAAAACCTGCTGGTAATTTTAAAAAACGTTATATTTGACGATTATACAAAATCTGTTTTTATTTTCTATGCAAAGAACAGTGTTCATATTTATCTAGTTTCTCACTGTAAGATAAAAATAAACACCAAATAGTTTATTATATAATTGGCCTATCAGATCCCACTGCTGGGCAAAGGCCTCCCCCGCGGTTTTCCACTTGTTGCGGTCTTGTGCAACCTTGGTCCAATCCTTTAAATGGGCATCGAAATCATCACGCCATCTTTTTCGGGGTCTACCTCTGCGACGAGACCCGCCTTGAGGTACCCAATCTTCCGTGACGATTCTAGCCCATCGATCAGGGTGCATCCTGCAGACATGCCCGGCCCAGTCCCATTTCAACTTGGCAGTTTTGTATCCTACGTCGGTGATGCCCGTCTGAGCTCGAAGTGTAGTGTTCCGAACTCTGTCTGTTCTCTTGACGCCGAGGATACCAAATAAATAAAAATTACAAAAATAAAATAAGTAAATACAAAAAAAAATATGATTGTAATATGCATCCCCGACTCTCCAAATGGTATTTTTATTTTAGTATCAAATGGTATTTTTATTTTAGTATTTACGTTATAATGAAATGTCGTTCACGCTCCACTATGATAAATAGCTTGAAATTGTCTTACCCTTTTCCTATCCTCAGATTAGGCGATGTTTTTTTGATTTGTTTTCATATCTACCTTCCAATAAGTATCAATCGCGCATGCGGTAATTAATTATGATGACAATGACCTTTTTAGAAAAAAGCAAGTATGTTTTGGTAGTGAATGGTTCAAATATGATTACTTCAGTTTATACGCATGTTTATAAAGAAAATCTTGTTAATTGTCATTATAATATAATATAGCTGATGAATATAATTAAAAACAAAAATCTCTGGATTAAATCTGGAATTTACACTTTGTTATTTTAGATAAACAAGTAGATTTTGTCGAGCAAAAGAATTTAAACTAAACGAATTGCATTGGCTGACATTTCCAATTCCAGTAAGTAGGACCGACCCCATATTTGTTTGTACCATAAAGAAAATACCGTTAGTTTGTGGGAATTGCCATTAGCTCGCAGAAGTGGAATAACATAAATTGAACAATGCTTTGGAGGCGAGTAAACACTAAACAGGGAACCCAAGGAAGCGCTGCAAGCGTACTGACATACTGAGGGTTAAGACAAAAGAGTTATGCATCGATATACCTATAACATTCTGGCCAAAAATGCGATCTCTCATTTTTTTCTCTCAAGTCTTTTAATAAATTGTCTTGCATAACTACAACATCATACAATAAAACCGTGTGAACCGTAAGAACCGTGTGATGCCGGCTTAGAATAGCATCACCCCATTTCTTTCCCGTGGGAGTCGTAAGAGGCGACGATGGGACTCGAGGGTGTGTATTGCATTTTTAGGCGATAGGCTGACAACCTGTCACTATGGCGATACACAATTTTCCAAATGACCCTCAAATGTTTGTCAGACGTGACGTAAATGTCCGTTTTTGCGGCCGTTAACGCTCTGCCTACCCCGCAAGGGATAAAGGCGTGATATATGTATGTATGTATCATACAATAAAAACAATTTTAAACGGATTTAAGTTGTGATTATTTTGGATTTTAAAATTCTTACGTTTCGAGCTCTTTACAGAGCCCGTGGTCACGGATGACTAAATGACTATGGTGTTAGACGTCATTATTTAGAGGTAGAAAATTAATTATTTTTGTTTTACCGCCATACATACATACATACATACATAAATCACGCCTCTTTCCCGGAGGGGTAGGCAGAGACTACTTCCTTCCACTTACTACGATCCTGGCATACTTCTTTCGCCTCCTCCACATTCATCAATCTCTTCATGCATGCTCGTCGGTTTAGGGTACTCTTGACCTGACCTTTCTTTAGCACGTCCCCGATTTGATCGAGGTACGTTCGTCGAGGTCTTCCCCTTCCGACGTTCCCATCCACACTTGCCATATACACCTGTTTCGTTAATCTTCTTTCGTTCATCCTCTCTACATGACCAAACCATTTAAGCATACCCTTTTCTACACCAGTCACTACGTCTTCTTTTATACCACAACGTTCCCTTATCACGCTATTCCTTATCCTGTCACTCAATTTTACGTCAACCATACTTCTTAACGCTCTCATTTGTACTGCATTTATTCTACTTTCATGCTTTTTCTGCCATACCCAACTTTCACTCCCATACATAAGTGTCGGAACTAACACCCCTCTATGCACAGCCAGACGAGCCTTATCAGAGACTTTCTGGCTGTTCATAAAAGCGTGCAACGCTCCATTCACCATGTTGCCGGCATTCACCCTTCTTTCGATGTCACTTTCACACTTTCCATCTGATGTGAACATGGAGCCCAAATACACAAACTCTTTCACTTGTTCCACCCTCTCTTCTTCTATCATAATTTTACACTCTGTCATATTTTCCTCTTTCTCAAAAACCATTGCTTTCGTCTTACTTACATTCACTTTCATTCCTTTCTTTTTCAAAGCCTCATTCATAATATTTACCATCTCCTGCAACCCTTCAGCCGACGACGCAAGGATAACTTGGTCGTCAGCATAGAGAAGACATTTGACGAGTAAACCATTCATTCTCAGACCACATTCACTCTCTTTCAAATCTTCCAAACAACTATCCATGAACAGATTGAACAGCCACGGTGACGCAACACATCCCTGTCTAACACCTTTCTCGATGTTAAAAAGTTCAGTGTACGCCCCGTTTATCCTGACACAAGCACTGGAATCCTTATATAAGGATTTCAGTGCTCGTATCAAGATACTGCTCACCCCATGCATGGATAGTGCCGACCACAATTCATTCCTCACCACTCTGTCATAGGCCTTTTCCAAATCTACGAACGCGCAATAGACTTTCTGGTTTTTGGCCAGGAATTTTTCAGCTATGCAGCGCAAGGAAAAGACCTGATCCGTACATCCCATCCCTTTACGAAATCCTGCCTGAGCATCCCATACTTTCTCATCCATCCCATACTTTACCGCCATCTATTTCATAATTGCCAAGCGTAACGTCCTGATTCCACGCAAAATGCTGAAACCGTATCTTGTGTAGTAGATCTGACAGTATGTTAGATCTGGTTCTTTCGCTGTGTAATCAGCGCAGTTCAAGTTGATGAGATTCCCCATCCAGTATCTCTGTTGAAAAACCGTCATGACAGACAGTCTGCAGTGTGTGAACATGTAATGGATATCCCCACCCAATATTTCAGGTTCGATAACGCAGCAATCCTAGCGATATAGAAGATATTAATTCCTAGGAAAGTACGGGAAGTCATGGAAATTCAAAAACATTCGAATTTCAACATGGGGAATCTCATCAACTTGGACTCCGCTGATGACACAGTGGAAGAACCAGATCCAACATACTGTAAAACCTACTACGCAAGATACGGTTACAGCATTTTGCGTGGAACCGGGACGTTACGCTAGGCAATTAAGAAATAGATGGCGGTAAAACAAAAATAATTAATATTCTACATAATGACGGTGACCACGGGCTCTGTAAAGAGCTAGAAACGCAGAAATTGTAAAATCCAAAATAAACACAACTTAAATACGTAGAAAGTTATTAAATTGTGATGAGTAATAGTTGTGCAAACTCAAGAAAATATTATACAACATCATAACAAACAAGATCGATATTTGTTAATCACTTTGTTCACTTTGTTCCTTTGACAAAGTACCTATTTAATCCACAGCCATCCAATTCTCCGTGAAAGATTGTTCCATGCTAAGGGAGTTTAGTCAACTCGTTGGTCTCGGCACGTCCCGGTCGCAGTTTATAAGCTGCTTTGAACCTTCATCGGGTTTCTCATCAACCTGCTCTGTCACACAAAAATAAGATGAAGATTTCAACAGCAACCATTCAAGCCGCCCGCAGTTTATAACTTTACTCACTCTCTCTTCCTGTTTATTATACGGTAAATTTAAGGCTTACAGCAACAGACGAGGCTACACTAGGTACACAGCTATCAACATAAATCGTCGGATTAAAGTCACATTCGATTTGAAATGTGAAATGGAACGTCGTAATGAGTCATGTATCTTTGAAAAATTACTGTGTATTTACACGGAATACAAATCACTTCAATGAACCATCAATTTGATTTATATGTAATGTCACATTCACAAAACTATGAAGTTGTTTTGTTTTTTCAGTCTCTTTGACTTATTTCAGAACAAAGGTGCAAGAATAGTGTGTGTATGTAGATATATGTATTCCCACACTTTTTCTAGTATTCAAAACTGATTTTATATGGTTATATTTTATTGATTTAATGAATTGTCTAACTTAGAAGTCCCAAGAAGTTTGAATCAGTCACGAGCTTTTACGTGAATAGATTATAATTATTCTGCAATATGTATACTTAACCCTTTCGCACTCCGAGTTTGCGTAACATAACTTAGTTCATTTTAAACTCAGGCCCGGCAGCTTTCAGCCGTCGCTGGCTGAAAGTCTACTCAGGAAAATCGCACACAGACTAGACGACCGCACGGGTCGTAATAGCCACCATACTAATGACAACCTGTGACAATCGCAATTTTGATATGGCGACGATGTTTACATAGTATCCGGTTATGTCTATGTTTTCGTTAATTCCTTTCCTCTGATAACCGAATCCGGCGAAACACCGGTAAAATATGCGGTAGGTGTGAGAACTGCCTTAGGCAGTAAATAATAAATGCGAGCGAATTTCATGACAAAGCCCACGCATGCACACAAAAGCTTGCTTACAAAAGCGTGCGAGCAGAGTTGACTTTGCTGAATTCCTTTCACAAGCAAAAGCCAATACGGTGGGAAATTCGCTCATTTTCGCTAATTTCTGTAATTTCAGCGCCTATCTTTTAAAAGCAATTATTGTTAATTAATATACCACCACCAGTGCAATGACAGGTACCTATAGTTTAGTGCCATCATAATATTATCATGCATCAATGCGTGATTGTTTGATTGTTACTTAAAATAACTAACACATTAAAACAGGGTTGTAATTTAGCCTTTTGAGTTACAAGATAATTAGGTTCATAATATAAAAGTCGGTACCTATGAAATTATTCTTTCATAATTGACTTGTTGCTATTACGGAAATGGATTGGACCGCTAACGTGGCGCAGTGGTGGTCCGACTGCTTGCGTTGCTCAGATTCCGGGTTCGATTCCCGGTGCGACACTCGTTTATATGATCACTTGAATTTGTTTCCAGTCTGGTTAAGACATTGTAGGTCGAACCACCTGTTTGCCCGTAAGAAAGATGTTTCCGCGCTTCGGAGGGCACGTTGAGTCGAAGGACCCAGCTGCTGTCTATGATTACTTACACAACCATGCGAGAGGCCTACTTGTAGTAGAAGGCGGTAGAAAAAATTTGACACCAGGGTACATCGGGTCGTTTGTCGACTCCGTGTACAACACGAAAAAGAAAGAATTATGGGGATTGCCTGTCAGTCATAAACTTATAAAATCATGCCAAGCTATCTTTTTTTCAATAAGCGTATGTACACAACATTTACACCCGTATGTACACATGTGAGCATTTAGCGTGCCTCACGCGAATTCTTAGGTCTATTGAAGTGGCATAATATGAGTATCGGGTAATGCTTACTTGCTGTTCGTGATGGTTAGTATGTTGAACGGTGGTTGCCGAAGTCATATGAGTCACGCTTGCCTACCTGCTTACGTTGAAAAGCGAGCAAATGTTTTTTTTTATAGATTGATTTGAATGTATTGTGGACTTATTTGTGGGAATGAGTGACGTTTCGTTTGGTTACCGGCTGATTAACTCATGAAGCTAGGACTGTCCTTTAACACAAAGCTGTATGCGTAACTAACCTACTTTCCTGTGGTAACTATCTAACTATTGAGGGCTCGATAGAGACAGTGCACCGAAAACTTTGCAAGCATGCTGATCATGAAACTAAATAAATTTTAGCATGGAGTATGTAAAGTCAGTCAGCGATTGGGAATTTTGTATTGGAGGTCGTTTTTTTGTTACCCAACATAACCTCCATAGTATAAATTATTCAGTTTCATGGTTTGATCATGGCTGCAAAATGTTGGTACACCTTTCCTTACACCCGATATGTGTTGTGTCTATAACTGACAGTTTAGAAAAGACTAATGAACAGAATGAGTGAACATACGCTACTGGTAAACTGGTGTTGATCTAATATTAACCAACAATTCAGCCATGTTGAAATTAATGTAAATTTCATGTTTCAGTTTGTGGTTTAGCTTGTCTATTGAAATGTTTGTTCTTGTACTCAAATAGAAAATAGGTTGAACTTGCTAATTCAGATTGAAATGGTAAATAGACAATGAGATAGCGAGATAGAATTGTAATGATATTTTGTTCTGTTTGATCTTTAGAATGCAAAGTGGCATTATGCATTTAGAAACATAATTCAAAACTATAATTAAAAGCCAAATATGGAAAAAAAATAAGGTACCTATTCGAAGTGCGTGTTTTTGTCACATGCATCCCGCTATTTCACATCGTATGATTCAGTGACGTAGGCATTCCAACGGACTCTTGCCACAAAGTAAGTATTGGCGGCTGCGCGCCGAATACAGAGAGCTCACTTCAAGCAAACGTCACGAAACTCTCCACAATTTGACACGCCGCCGTTTACAAGGAAATCCAAACCAATCCAAACACACTTGTAGTCGAGTGTCAACCGCGTTTGGTGCGGATGTGCAAAATGGCTTCACACAAAAATAAATAGGTTTATTAGTATATGATGTGATTTTTACACTGTTCCTATAATATTTTGTACCAACTATAAAAACTTGCTTTCATAAAAGAACAAACAGGATTAATAACTCTAATCAGTATATTTTTTTATAATGCCATTTGAGTTTCTACTTAAATAAAGGCCACTTTTCATACGTATACACATATCACGTCTATTATCCCTTGCGGAGTAGGCAGAGCGTAAACGGCTGCAAAAACGGATATTTACGCCATGTCTGACAAAAATTTGAGGGTCATTCGGAAAATTGTGCATCGCCATAGTGACAGGTTGTCAGCTCATCGCCTAAAATTGCAATACACACCCTCAAGTCCCTTAGTTGCCTTTTACGACACCCACGGGAAAGAAATGGGGTGATGCTCAGTCTCAACAGCCCCAGAGCAGATATCTACCTACTCGTCATACCCTATTTCATAATAATTGTGCTATGTAGGTAGTATACGTAATGTAAATACAGGAAGTAACAGAAAGGGTATATCAAGCCGAAAGGAGGTCAAAATGGGGAAAGTTGTTCAGTTTCATGAGCACCTTTCGGCTTGATATAGCCTTTTTGTTACTCCCTGTATGTTTAGGTACCTACTCCATTGAATAAAATCGGTAAGAAAACTATGGCAGCCCTTGCCGAAAGCGGAAATAATCGAAAATATGGCCGAGTGATCCTTCTGTACATTCTCTATTTTGTGCTCTTGCGATAATGACAGAAAATACACAATAGCCTCCTGAGACCGCATGTCCTCGCATTAGTACATTGACTAAAAATAAATTTCCTAGTCTTCCGGAACCAATATTTAAAAATATATTTTATATACTTGTTACTTAGTAAACTCGCCGTGTGATGCCGGCTTAGAATAGCGTCACCCCATATCTTACCCATGGGTGTCGTAAGAGGCGACTAAGGGACTCGAGGGTGTGTATTGCAATTTTAGGCGACGGGCTGACAACCTGTCACTATAGTGATACACAGTTATCTGATTGACCCTCAAACTTTTGTCAGACGTGGTGTTAATATCCGTTGAACGGCCGTTAACACTCTGCCTACCCCGTAAGGGATATAGGCGTGATTTATGTATGTATGTATGTACTTAGTAAAACCGTTATTATAAAAAAATACTTCCAACGATAGATAGTCAATCAGCAACTAGCATGGCTAATATTAGCTGCCGAAGTGTTCATTGCCATGACATAAGTTCCATAAATCAAGTTTTTTTTATGCCTAACTGAATGTTATTAAAAATTGATTTCTTTTAGTATGTTTAGGTTATATTTCTTTTATTAGTTAGATATTTTTTGCAAAACAACAAAATACTTAGGCATACCAAGATTGAAAAGTGAATGTTCTCGTGTGAGTACATGTGGTCTCAAAAACTTGGAGAAATTACTTCATTCAAATAAGGCCAAATATGTCTAGTAACATAAAAAAGAAAGCAAAGAATTTCAGATGACGAACTAAAATCATAATCTTTATGACAACTTTGCATGCAAGAGTACCAGTTTCTCAGCAGCTTATAATATGAGGAAGTTCGATATAGGCATGTCAAAATCTAAATTTTAGACGACAGCTGTCAAACTTAAAACGCGTTCATCTCGGAAACCGTTCATGCTAAGCAAACAGTTTATGAGGGGAATATAACTTTTTAAGCACTCGCGATCACTTTCACTCATTTTAAGTATTAGACCGGGTCTATCGCGATAGTATTTAGGTAAATATTAGCAATTTACCTGTGTCCCGACGTTTCAATACAGTTTCATGTATTGTGGTCGCGGGTTGACAGACGTCCCAGCGAGTTGTTATCTAGGCGGCGGGTGACGAGATGTTCTGCTACCCACATTTATCTTTATAATTTTAATATTATTGATTGTTTGTAAACATTGCACTAGGCTGCCGGCACACAACACTCACAGTATCCGACGATTGTTCCGATGATTAATCGCGCGGTTTCAACTTATCAATGACTGGACTCCATGCAGATGACAATTTAAACCCATCCTCCCGGTTGAAATTATTAGGGTTCTTCTTAATTTCAATAGCCTCGCGAACAATCCTTGGGTAATAGTGGTGTTCCACAGAGAGGATTTTCGGGGCATGAAGTTCAATCCAATGATTCGGACCGGATGATAAGATTCTGCAATAGCAGAACACCTTCTGATGGTGTTCTGCTATTGCCGATTTATGCATCTGTCGGTTTTTTTACAGCTGCGATATGTTCTTTAACCCGTTCGCTGACAGTTCGCCTCGTTTGGCCAATATAAGATTTACTGCAGCTGCATTGTACTTTATACACTCCTGCATTCTGAAATGGAATGACATCCTTCGGCGTGCGTAAACAGTGTGATACTTTCGACAATGGACTGAAAACAGTCTTTATTGAATTTTTACTCAACACTGTCCCAATCTTATCTGTTACTCCTTTCACATAGGGTAAATACGCTGGCTGTCTGCTCACCTCCGGATGTTTTTCTTTCCTGGTTTTCATGCGACGCTGAGCTCCTGAGTAGCCATTTTGAACCAGCACTTTTTGTACATGGTTTAACTCGTCGTTTCGATGTTCTGAGTCACACAAGTCGTATGCCCTCTTTGTCAGCGTTGACACTACAAACTGCAGATGGCGCGGATGGTGATGGGAGGTTGCGTGTAAGTATCGATCTGTGTGTGTTGGTTCTCTGTATACAGAATGTACAAGGGACCCATCGGGTCTCACCGTTACCTTGACATCCAGGAAGGCCAAAGTTCTATCATCTTCTATCTCACATGTGAATTTGACCTGACCCTTTTGGATGGATAGAGTTTAGGTATTCTACATACTGCTTCACTGTGTCAGCAGTGACGCGGAAACTATGCGTCAGGACATAGCGGTTATTTTGAGAAAAGCTAGGCTACCCACAAGTAATGTCACTGCAGCAGAGCGTCAAGCATTGAAAACACTACGTGAGAACAAGGAAGTGTTAGTGCTAAAAGCCGATAAAGGTAACGCCACTGTAGTGATGGACACCACGGACTACGACCAGACGATCCAGGTACTGTTAGGAGACGTGAATGTGTACAAGCCTGTTAACTACAACCCAACAGCGAGAGTATACAATCGCATCCGTACTCTCATTAAAGATCACGAAGACTTATTCACAGAGGATGACTATCAAAACTTGCACAGACCAAGGACGGTACAACCACCAAAACTGTACGGCCTACCCAACATACATTTATATAAAAAACATCTTGCCGCCCGCCCCGCGCGTCCCATGGTATTTGTAACATTTAGTAAACCTAACTACTTATTGAGAGATTCGAAAAAAGACTCCAGTTAACTTTATGTATACCTGAAAAAAAAAACGGAACGACAGGGAACTTGTACTAACATATGACAAGAGTGCGCCCGTCGCCCGCATTTCTGCCATATAACGTACACCCATGTCCCCGCGTCCCTGTACCTGGTTTGTGTCAGACTTGCGATTTGATTATAGTAGGTATCTACTATGCTACTATACTTCTAATATACGCGCACAGAAAGACCTAAAACCGATAGCATTTTGATTGTGTGGTATGTTAATACACATGCGTTTTACTCACCGACGGTGTGGAAAATGGCAGCCCGCGTTAGTCCAGGAGCTTACCCCACTTTCCTAGGGCTTAGCTGAAATTACAGCTTCGTGAAGTTAGTTACCACTGTTATCATACGTGAAGCGGGTGTGCCGTGGTATTATTACGAGTGGTTATATGAAATGGGTAAGCTTTGAAGATTGCAAATCAAACAGGTTACTATTAAGGTGCTTATGTTTGCCCTTTTGTGTTATTTAAACCATTACAAATTTCAATAATTATGAACACTAAGTATTTCTTTGATACACAAAAAAATCCTGAATTTTAAGGATTCCAACGGCAGTTTTGTCAAAACAAATAAAACTCATTTGCTTTGTATGGTACCTACCTACTCATTAATTGGTTGGTCCGAGATTGTCACGTATAATTAGGCCTAACAATAATAATAATAATAATAATATTCTTTATTGCACACAAAAATAACATCGACAAAATAAAATTAAACAAAGACAAATCACAGTACAATAAGGCGACCTTAATGCTAAAGCAGCATTCTCTTCCAGGCAACCTTTGGGTGATATGGAAAGTGCAAACATATAGCGGGATAGTGCAAACACCTACATATACTACTTATACTGTAATACACTCTAATACATACATAGACAATATAATAAACTTGATAGATACCTGTATAATATTGATAAACTAATACATAATAAAAAATAATACTTAAACTATACTATGGAAGCGTGGATAATGCGAAATACTCCGAAGGGAAAAATAGATGACAGTATAAATGGAATAGACTTAAATATATTATACTATAGATTAAGATAAATAGTATTTCCTGGTTCGGTCCTTAAAGGTTTCAAGGGAAGGAGCCCGACGGACTTCTTCAGGCAAAGAATTCCACAGCTTGATTGCTCGCACTGTGAAAGAATTTGCAAAGAAGTCCGTCTTGTGTGGAGGGATATTGATCTTCAGACTGTTGCTGGCACGCAGATTGCGGGTCAACGTTGCTGAGTGAAAAGTGAAACGATCTTTAAGATAGGGAGGAGCATTAGGATTGGATAGGATGGAGTAAAGAAGTGAAAGGATATGGCAGTCCCTTCTACGGGATATAGGTAACCACTGAAGTTGGGACCGGTGAGAGGAGACGTGGTCATACTTTCGCAGACCGAAAATAAACCTAATACAGAGATTCTGCAGACGTTCGAGCTTATTTAGCAGTTGGAGGGATAGATCAGGAAAACAAACGTCTGCATAATCCAGTATAGGCAGAAGAAGGGAATGTGACAATGAAATTTTATCAAGGCGTTGATTTATTAAATTGTGTGTCGTAGTGTAATTGATAATTTATAACCAATTGATTATTTTAATTTTTCTGTATAAATGCGTTGACTCTAGATCTTGTATAATTACTGAATAACTACAATGACACGTCACCTCTTGGACTATATTTTCAGGCAATCGAATTTAGATACAATTCCGTCCAAATTGTAGCATAGCGACGACGACGTAGACATCGAGGGCAGACAACGAGTAGTTAGACAACCGAAATCGCGGGATAGACTTTTATATCGAAATGGCAGCAGAGTGCTAACACTAGAAACTACAAATTTATTAGACCATCTTAAAAAACAAAAGAAGGATTTCCTTTTTTGCGATCCTATCACTGAGGCTCGGTTGTCTATCTGTCACCAGTTCCCTGTATAATCAGACTACAAACTACAATGTTACAGGTGAAATTCGATGTTCATTGCGTAGTCGGTTAGCCATCAAAGTACCAGAAATATTGCCCGCTACGCAATGTACCAAAAATTTCAACTGCAGACTTGTAGTAGGTATGTAGTATCATGACGTAAGGCACAGGTTGTGTCTCATAAACCGTGATA
Source organism: Tuta absoluta (assembly GCA_027580185.1). NCBI lineage: Eukaryota > Metazoa > Arthropoda > Insecta > Lepidoptera > Gelechiidae > Tuta > Tuta absoluta. The sequence continues at coordinate 9,559,574 of JAQAHW010000009.1, forward strand.
GTTAGAGAGTTGAAATTTTCAGAGATGCCGTATTTATTTCTGTTGCCGCTATAACAAAAAAAAACAAAAAACGTACTTATTTGCTTGTTTATATTTATCATGGTTCGGTGGCTGTATCTAATGAACGGCAAAAGATCGACAATTGAAAATTTACACAGTACATGTGTTAGTAATGCCAGTAAAAATATTGACTAAAAATCAGTATAAAACCAATATTGAAAGGGGACACAACATACAAAACGATATGGAACGAGTCTGGCTCGCATTTGCTCATTATTTTATTCGGAAACCAATAAGTATCACATTACAATTACAGTAATTAGTAAGAGAAACAAATAGGATGTTTTGTCATCATATACATGCTCTGTGAATGAAGTAACATCAACGTTTGTTTGTAAGTTAGGTAACTATGGATAATATACTAATGATTGATAATATACTAGGTTAGTTTAACAAATTAAAAATTAAAAAGCTGAAGGTAATTAAATGAATATTCCAAAACCTTAATAAAATTGTATGTTACTGTATATTCTACACATATTTTATAAGGCGGTTCTCCCACTAAGGGGGACTGATGGACGTGTTTGATGCATCCGTCAGTCATTCGGAATACGAATACCATGGCGCACTGTAACGCATGCGATTTGAGCAAGGTGCTTGACAGACACATGCGTCAATCGGTCATAGTGTGGGATTCGCTAAAGCAATATTGTATGTAGTTCCAGAGAGGAATTCACGAGGAATTTATTCATCGTGCGTTATGAAAACAGCATACGGATCAATTTGAAACGGGTTGTTTCAAATTTTTCTTATTTTTCTGCAGGAAAGGGATGGCAGACCAAAAAGATGTCAAAATTCGGATTTGTTTCAGTATGGTGAGTCTTCACTACTCCTGAGCTTTTGTGTAGGAGAATACGTGAAATAACTCATCTTTTATATACACATTTTTGTTACTGTTTCAATTCTACAACAACAAATATATACTAAGCAATCCTAGTACAATGCTACATAGTTCAGTCAATTTAAATTCTAAGAGCTTCTTGTATGAGAGCAAGAAACTGATATGAATAATGCAGATATTACTACTGTAGGTATGCAAGATATCATTCAAGATTAGATGCATCTCTGCATAGACACTGAGATTATTAATACAAGCATTTTAGAACGATTAGTAAATAATAGTTCCTATAAATAAAAAAATAACCTCTACTTATTAAAGATATTACCGGCATTTGAATGACACGCAAAGAAGAAGAAACACGTACATACGTTCTGCCTAATTCGCAAGGGGTGTAGGTATATGTGAATAAGAATGAATCGCTGCGACAATCTGTTGACAAAAATTAAATAGTTGAATGAAAAGTACCTTCTGTACTTTTATGATACCTGCGTAAATTTATATGGGTATCAATTCGTGCTGCCACATACAATAGTCCCCGACCATCCAAGCTCGAGATTCGTCGGAATATGCTATCTATAGCTATCATAGTCTGTGGTAACGAGTTTGCTTCCATGCATTCGATGCAAGTATTTACATACATTGTAAAACTTTAATAAATTGTCTGGTCAACGTTTGTGGCTGTCTGTAACCTTTTGTTGCATTATTTATGTTTCAAACTTTCACGGACTCACCGAAATACCTTTTGATCTTGTTGTACGTAATATTTTCTCTGGTAAAAATTGTGAGTGATGTTCCTTGGGAATGTTGTTCAGAATCATAGGAAATTTTTCCTCTTGAAACACATTGAATATTTTTTTTTACATTCTGTATAACACCGTGTTCTGTGATGGATGTACCAGGCTCACAGGAAAACATAGAACCTATATTGGATGCTAACCCTGTCCGGATTGATGGATTAAGGTAGTGGGGCTGGGTGGAAATAGCAAATAAATACAAACGGAATGTAACAGACAGTGTTCCAAAAACTTTGCAGGCACGAACAGACCATGAAACTGAACAACTTTTTCTATGGACGCTTCACTGGTAAACTAGAGAAAAAAGGTCGACAACCCATACAAAACTTTCGGACAGCTGACTAACTTTCTTATGGAAGCCCGATTGTTCTTTCGTATCCCAACATAGGCTCCATAGCTAGGTAATTCTATAATATAGTTGTCAATTATTTACCACGAGAAACTCCTTTTTTCTATATAACAAAAGGGAAGCAGCGCGGTGAAACTCTTTCTCGGGCCTATCAAGCCTCCCGTTAGATTTGTAATTCAACTGCGTGAAGAGATTATTTTTATGAAAAGTAGAAAGTCGATAAAATATTTCACATCACTAAAATGGTTTGTAGCCAGCTACACGCCGCGGGTTCGCGGTTTGAATGGGGTAAGAGACCTCTTTACAAAGTTTCGAGAAAGTTTTATGTCTTTCGAAGTTGGTAACTCGATACGAGGGCTTAAAAGTTTGTAGATAGTTGGAAATTTTATATGTAAAACTAAGAGTAATTATAATTAGCGTTGTGTTTAAAGCAAAACGTGTTTTTCATTAATGGTTGCTTTTTTAAGATTAGGTAGATACTTATCCCCCTTGCGAGTGCCCAATGTAGTCGAAATCGACTAGTCTTTTACATGAGTAGGTACACAAAACCCTTTATTCGAACTAAAATGTTTATCGTTTGTAATTGGATTTAAAATACTACTCGGAGTAATGATTTAGGCAGTTAGGAATAACTTTGGGTAAAACAATTCTCAAGGATGTACTTGATAAGTCCTTACTTAAAGTTTGTTTTACTATGTTGGTATGCTATGATTTACTTTTAAGTACCTACTAACCCTAACACAACATAACATCTAAATACCTCTAGTAATTGTAAAGTATTGGATGAAATTTTACTAGTGACTGGTACTGAAATCAGAGGTCGGGCTGATGATAAGGAACAACGTTCCTTAAGGAATATAGGTCGAGATATAACAAATATATTTTGAGCTTCCATAGAAACACAAATCAACTCAACGGAAAATTTGTAAGTAAGTTAGTAAAATATTTTATTGCACATTTTAAACAATACAAGTAACACGAACATCTTGTTTAGGAGATCCATTTTTTCATTTTGCAACCTATATTCCTTGAGGAAAACTGTTCCTTATCACAAGCTCGTCTTGAGTTTTGGTTAACGGTCACTAGTAAAATTTCGACAATATAATTTGACATCTAAATAAAAGTAAAAAAAAAGTTTAATCTGTTTAGAATACACTTTTAACGTTTTATACTGTGTAATTAAATTGTAAAAAATGAAAGCCGTTCTCATGAACAAACGTGTACAAAAAAGTCCTAAAATGTGACCATACATGAATTATTGCAAGTAACCGTGCACAAAGAGACGTTTCGTTCTTTCTTGAACAATCAAAGACCGTAACAAAATGCTATTTTAAGAACCCTCTGAATCTAACCTTTACCCCTCAGGGATAGCCGGAATAACTCGGTCATGAATTCTCGCACCGGTTATATCCGAAAATAGGGTAACCATTCGTTTATTATAGAGCCGACATACTTAATTTAGACATCGTGAAAATGTACTTTCGCTTCGAGACGAAAATCAAGAGGTCGAGAATTTGACGACAGTAGCCGTTGTTCCGGTAGCTCAGATGGGTAGGACGATACTTCATGGTCCAGATTCTAATCTCGAAAACCGTATATTTTTAATTTTTTTTCCATCTATGTAATTTTAGATTATGTATATCAACCGCCTGAATGCTCTTTCGTGGTTTTTGGTCATTGCCGTTCTTTCATTCAAGTTATCGTGTAGTAAATAAAATAGACAACCGACCCGGTTAACCCTGTCAGAGGTTTTAAACTACCTATAGGTAAATAGCAGGCCTCTTATGACGGACTCAATAAAAATAAAGCAAACTAGGAAATGACGAACTGTACTGGTACGACATAAAATTGGATGCCACAAAACCCTTTTGGATGATGTACCAAAATCTTACTCAGGGACCAACCTCATTGATCCAAAATCATTTGAAAAAAAAAAGATATTTGAATACATGGCCACCGTACTCGGATATATCTGATTTATCACCTCAGTGGTGTTCACCTGCCTGGATAACCGGATACAGGTTATGACTCATCAAACGGATATTCGATGTATTGGGATATTCATAAATTCTGTTTTATTGCAAATATCGTAAAGTATATTGCTTTATTTATATTCCTAGGCAAACATAATGTCGACAAAATACCCGACGAACGAACGAAATGTAAAAGTTTTCTAACAGCCACAGACCACATGAGCGACGAGAAATAAGACCTTCAAAGAACGGATACTAGGAGAACCGCAGAAACGAAACTTATGTAGACTACTTAGAATCGGGAAGTCTAGCCGCATTCAATTTATTTAGGGTAAAGGTAGATTTTTATACTTCCTCGTACATAAACTATTCAATAGCAAATTTTCTAGCTGGCCCGTGGTTTGTAAGTGATAGCCCACTTACCTGATAAATAAACCTAAAACAAAAAAAAAAACAAAAAAAAGGTTTTATCTGGAATTTTATCTGTGCTTTTGATGGATTGACAATAATATCCTGGCTGCTGGTGATAGGAATTCTCAATTAGTTGGGATGGATTATTCAATGGGAAATTTTCCAGGGATTCTCGAGTGTCATGAAGAGGGCGCTGAGCTTAGTTGAAACAACGTTTTCTTTACAAAAAAACTGTACCACTTTATAAATTAATTCTTTATTTTGTGTATATTGAATTGTTCTAAATTTATTATTGGTTGTTTACTTACACCAGGCCTGTGTCACTCCGCGTGTAGGTATTGAAAACATACCTCCAGGCGCCGGCCACTGCGAAAGGGCTAATCTAGCGGGCTGCCGCAAGCGAAAGAAGTCACACGCGTGCGACAATTTTTTGCAAGATGGACAGACGAAAACATACATACATACATATATCACGCCTATAATCCCTTGCGGGGTAGGCAGAGCGTAAACGACCGCTAAAAACGGACATTTACGCCACGTCTGACAAACATTTTAGGGTCATTCAGAAAATTGTGAATCGCCATAGTGACAGGTTGTCAGCCCATCGCCTAAAATTGTTCGTCGTCGCCTTTTACGACACCCACGGGAAAAAAAATAGTATACATTATAATATTATTATTATTAGTATACATTTTATTATTATTATGTTGGTATTCTTTTCGGATCTCGGGCTCACAGGGACCCGGTCCTTTGAGGCATGTGTGGGGCCAAAGCCAACAGCACAGAGGCCTTTTTTATACCAATTAATGTGTTGTGATGTGTACATCAAGCGGATACTTGCTCTGTCTGCACTATAGAAGTACTCGTACACCCAGAGCCAGCACCCGCCTGATGCAAGGACTATTGCAGGTTTATTACTTCATTGAATTAAATCTTCGGCAATAATCGTATAGCATTTATACAATTATGCTGCTAGGTCTTAGACTACATGAACGTACTCGTCGCTGCCTGCTGCGTGCCCGCCAAAAGTAGGAGTAAACGCTCGTGTTGTGCGCTAGATGGCGTAAGTAGTTTCTCGAAGTAAGCAACCCTAGACCGCGACTCATATTCCCTCAAAAAAATATTTGACAGGTATGCAAATGAACAAGTGGTTGACTGGAACGCGAGCTAAATTAAATCATATTGTCTATCAGATTGAGTACTTTATATTTCTTTGAAAACCATTGCAAAGTAAAGCTTCTGTAACGCTAGTTACTAGTTATTATTCTGTGCTTACACGAATGACACTCAATATAATGACAAGGCGATAAGTTTATTATGTAGTAAATCAACCTAACATAATCAATTTCGCGTCCACTTGCACGCCGCAGCGGCAAATGTGTGGTTCGCAGATTTTGCAGCCCAGGCGCAGGGCCACGGCGGTCCTCACAGAATTATTATCTAGTAGCGTCCCGATATGTGGTGATGGCAGTGCATGGAGCCATGCCCCAGTTTCGCGGCAGGAGACGGCTTTGAGCCGAGCCAAGTCTGCTCCGGTGGCAGTCTCCGTGAGGGCGTTGATCACCGACTTTGCCCAAAGGTCATCCCATGCTCGTTGGATATGTGGTTTGGCTGGGGGGAACAAATTAGGGCAGGCTGCAGTCCACGCCGCCAGCGCCTCCTTCGCGAAAGGAATCTCGAGACAGCCGCCTTGTGAAGACAGGATAAGAGCGGCTAATTTCAAGACTCCGTTTGCGGAAGCTAGGAACGCTGACGGGCCCGTGTCCTGTACGCGTCGCACCCCAAGGCCACCGTGGCGGATGGGTAGGCTGGCCTGCTGCCATTCCCGCTCGCCAAGGTTGGTGTTTAGGATGTCCTCGAGGGTGTTCTTCAGGACATCGTCAAGCTCTGTCACCAGTTGAGGAAACAACCATGTGGGGCATGTTCTGATTGCATAGGTTAGTTTTGGTAAAGACAGGCAGTTCCTGAGTAGGGTGAGGGCTACGTGGCTTGAGAGGCCCTTTAGGCGATCGTGGGCTTTGCAGAGGGTGGTTTTCTTTGATTGGAGGAACATGGGGATTCCATCCGGGTGGATAGGGGAGCCCAGCAGGGAGAAGGTGTCTCTATTCAGAATCTTTATCCCCGGGATAAGAGTTTCGAACCTCTTGCATTTTGCTGGGGCAGCTGCACTACAAGGGAAGACCTCGCACTTTTCAAAATTTACTGTGAGGCCCATATCTTTGAGTTTAGGGAAAAGGTTCTGAATGTCGTCCTCTACTTCATCGGCGGTTCCTCCTATTGTTCCATCGTCTAAATACCAAATGTTCAGGGGTGACTTTAGTGAGACAGTAGCACTATGGATGGCAAGGCTGAAAATAAGGGGACCTAAGGGGTCACCTTGTTGGGCTCCGACTTGTGAGGGGATCAGAGAGTTTGAATGGAAGAGGTTGGAAGGTGATGCGTAGCATTGGAACATGAAGGGAAACAGAATGGGGATTTTGTTCTTGACCTCTGTGAGTATGACGTCTCTTTCGACGCTGTTGAATGCGTTTTTGATGTCTAGTTTTACGACGATCTTGTCGGAATTAGAGGTGTCCAACGCGAAGGTTCTGGTGGCATGTATGGCTCCTTCGCACCCCAAGGCTGTCCCAAACCCTAGCTGGTGGGGCTGGAGAAAAGAAGCCATCTGGTCTTTCACTGCGCGGCAGCACAGTTTGGCTGTAAGTCGGCGGATCGTATTCCCGATGGCTATGGGCCGTAGTCCGCCATCTTTTTTTTTCAGTGCGATAAGTGACGCTCCATAGACGTAGGGGCAGACTCGTGGGTTAACCATGCCCTTGAGCAGAAAGTTGCACAGGCGTGTCAGGCTCTCCAGGAGGCGTCCACCGTTATCACCGGCAGCAGAGGAGGTGAGTTCCTTCAGGTGTTGAGGTCGCAGCCCGTCGAGGCCCGAAGCGGAGCTGTTGTAAAACGAGGCGATTGCTGAAGCCACGTCATCGCTTTTCACGGTCAGGAAGGGCGAGGTACCATCAGGCTCAGCTGGGAGTAGGAGTTGACGTTATACATAATCAATTTGTAACTAACCCAATGTATAACGGAACGTGTGACAAAACTATGGCTGACGCCAGCCATATTGAAACGTTAAAATTTCAGTATAGCACAGGGCCCACTGGTTTGACATTCAAAACTATCAACAGAAAAACTCCCATTCAAAATTCAAAGACAACACGTCGATTACTACTCAAGGAAAGTAAAAATTGTCTGCTTATCAAAAACCAGTAAGTAATCTTCGATTATGAGTAATCATAGATAGCTACCGGTACTGTAGATTTAACGTGCCATCTGAAGCAAAGAACATACAAACAGGTAGTCTAGCATAATTGTCACCAATTTTAAACTCGAAAAATGAATTCCGTGTGTCAGCCCCACGTCAGCCCCAAGGGCGCGATTGGGCTGATTGTTTGAACAACCACACAAACTTTTCCGGGTGAACCCTTGCTCCCACTGCCCACCAACCAGTCAGGTGTAGGTTTAAAAGCCCCAGGGCTAAAATCGAAGACGCCAGTATTAAATAATTAATCCAGTTTATTTATTCATATTTATAGACGGAGATATCATGAATGCAATTTTTTTGGTACACCTTGTAGTATGTAGGTTGCCGATTGGGTTGTTAAATACACCACTAATTGGACAGCTGTACTAGTTTACCTGATATGATTTCGGCTTTAAAGTCTGTTAATTACTGTAAGGTTCCATTACAAAGACTTACTTAGTATAGACTAATTTGGGGTTCCAAAAGATGAACACCAATCTTAGGCCACCTTAACGGTTTTGTCTGAGGATCTTATTAACTAAAAAATATATTTAAATGTTGGATGGACCGTCTTTCACATCAACAGTAACTGGAATCACATTTTTACCATTTTCGCATGGGAATGTTATTTTTTCCGGCGGTATCTAGCCTATATATTATTTAAAGTGATATTCTATTCTATTCTATCCTTAATACTGCATCTTAATCCGTCAAGTAGTTTGAGTTGTAAGAGGTAGGTAACAAACAAAAACACACAAACTCTCGTAAATATTAATATTATCTATTAATAGTAGGGATATGGAGAGTAATTAAAACATTTTATCGAAGATAGTTTATCCAAGGTGTGGACTGGTGAGGTTTAGGCTGATCAAAGTGGATATGCATCATAATCATAAAGGAACTAATAAGCACAACCTCACGCTTTAAACTGTCTGTACCGTTTCATAAAGTAAATTTAGTATTACCAATGCTAACTAAAGTTTATAAGATCTAAACGCTATGATTTCTGAAAGGCCTGAACACCATCCCCTAAAAGTGATGTCCTTAATAAGTGTGTATTATATAAGGTGTAAAAAAATTAGCTAAGAATATTTTAAGGGGTGAACCAGTACGTGAAACTGAACAACTTTCCCCAAGGAACATAGGTCGAACTATGAAAAAAAAAATTGGCCCTCCCATACAAATTATCCCGGCCGGGTAACACATTAAGTATGGGAGGGTCAAATTATTTTTTCATATTTCGACCTATGTTCTCTTGGGGAAAGTTGTTCAGTTTCACGTACTGGTTCACCCCTTAAAATATTCTTAGCTAATTTTTTTACACCATGTATTTACATACATACACATATCACGCCTATAATCCCTTGCACCCCGCAAGGGAAAACAGCCGCAAAAACCGGCCATTTACACCACGTTTGACAAATGTTTGAGGATTATTTGGAATATTGTGTATCGCTATAGTGACAGGTTGTCAGCCCATCGCCTAAAATTGCAATACACACCCTCGACTCCCTAAGTCGCCTCTTACGACTCCCACGGGAAAGTTATGGGGTGATGCTATTCTAAGCCGGCATCACACGGTAGGTTATATTTACGGTGACAAAATTAATATTACCTACTTATAAAAATACAAAACCATAATCGCAAAACTATATTGCTTCAAAAAGCAAAGTGTATTGAAATTGAAGCGCTGTGTCAACTCAGCCAGCTATTCCGGGAATATTTTTATAGCTGAGATACCTCCCGATGGAAACTGAGGCAATATTTGTGTTTCCGTCCTCTAGAGTAGCAGAAACATGCCTTTGTAGCGTAGACTTTGCTGTGAACTAAGTTTTATTCTGAAAAAACCGGATTATTTTATACTTTCGTTTGATAAGTGGCGGCTTTTTATCTTAGATGAAAATAAAAGACGTTTTTATTTTTATAGTTACGTTTACAGTCTTACGGTACGACGGGTCATTCGTTGACTCGGTGTCCCACTCATACGGCAGGAGAAAAACTACGAGTATGATATCTTTCGCAATCGTAAGCCACAATTTATAATCACAGAGAAGACAGCAATAAACCTTCGAAGTCCGAGCCTCGAAAGGAGGGTGAATAAAATATTATCTTAAGGCGAGTGTAGCCCTCAACGACCTCGATCGTGGCGCCACTTCATAAATAAAAGCTTTATCTTTTTACAAACAATCTATCAGAATATCCTTTGCCCAAGTTTTTAGTATTATTCTTAAGTAAAATTAGAACCTGCAAACTCAATCAAATATTTGCTGTAATTGAAGTTATGGCAATTAATACCAAAAATGGCCGTTTTTAGGTACTTTTTCCATAATTTTTAATACAGCGAATATTCTATTGAGTTTGCAGGTACTAATTTAACTTAAGGATAACACGAAAAACTTGGGCAACGGATATTCTGATAGATTTTTTGAATAAAGAGTTTTTTTGTATAGTGGCGCCACTGGTGAGGTCATTCACGGGTACACTCGCCTTAAAGCAGATATAATTGTCTTAAGTGTAATGCATATTCAATAGTATGATCCAAAGCAATAGCAGTTCGACAACGCGTCTGCAGGACCACGAGGAGAAAACGGAAAAAAAAATCTAGTACCGTACTCACAAATTTTAATCGCACTGGCAATTAGAACATGTTTTTCAAATGTGGATTGTTCAGCAATTATCCGAACATACGATCAGATTTCTCGCTCTGACGGTATTGAATCTTTACGAGCAGATGGGGAAAATGGGAACCGGGATCCTGTATTGAGTTTGCATAAAATACCGTTATTTCATTTGTTGTAATGTGATGTCAAATAACAGGGCGAGACTCAGTGATTTCGATTCAAAAAATAATCCACGAGTTTAGTAGATCTTTAAAGCGACCCGGAAGATTGCTTAGCGAAAAACTATCAAATACTACTGGAAGGAACTAATCGTCAACATCATATTTTTAATATAAACGTACTATAAAGAGTACTAATATTATCACCAATCAAATCCAGTAGCGAGTTGTACTAGTACGCTGATCTCACAAAATTAGACAGCTCTATTTTTGGCCCATTTATTTGTATTTTTAAATTCCTAGTTTCTAGGCCTTTACCTTTACCTATAACACATAACTTCTTATGTGAATACTTTATGCATACTTTATGTCGAAGAATAATTTATTTATATAATTAAACGAACAAATATAATTTATGACTCTCTACCAGATATATAACAAGTAAGTCGCGTTAACCTACTTGAAAATTAAATGTTGTAATTTTAAATATTATTATATTGCTATTTTTCCAAAACTAGGACCCAGTCTTCGAAGCCTGAGTCATCTACCTGCAGGGCAGGGGCGTGGGGACCTACCTTTCTTCGTTCTTCCCTATTCTGGATGATAATTTTGACAGATCCATAAGTTTCATAACAGGCTGTCGAATAGAAATTACTGCATGTATTTTCATTTCAATCTGCGGATTCAGAGAGAATAAATGCCTGTGCCGGAGCTCCGCAACTTGTTGACGGAACACTAAAAACCTGTGACCCAAATGTCAAACCTGAATCAGTGCCTGCCGAACAAAATCCCCGTCACCGAGAGCGAATAAACTCATCGCATCGGATATTTGCTTAACAAAATGTGGTACCAATATGCAGTATACCGACAGGGCTCGACGGAGGCCGTAAAAGCGACATATACGTTGTACACTACGGTGTATGTATATATCGAATACATCCCAATGTCTATGCCATCCGATAAATAACCGGACGTAGAAATAAGAAATCTATGGAAATAGACGTGAAATAATTCTACGATTTCGACAAAAAAAATAGCTCTTTAAGAAGAGCAAACGTTATTTTACTACTTGTAAGAAATTACAGCTGGCACTAAAGAGTTATTCTCGAAAAGTATTGTGACATTTCTTGATCAGCCAAGGGTAAGGTTAGCTCTTATCGAAAAAGGCTAAGTAGCCACTTCGCTCAGGTCGAATTTTGCAACAATAGATTTGTATTGTTCTTCAAGCACACATGTGTGCTTTTACGAGCGGAGTAGGTAGCCTAGGGCAGTGGATTTTAGAGGGTGGCAAATTTGACCCAAAAATATTGTGTTACAGGAAAAAATATTGAAATATTACTTAATTTACTCGCATTGGGGCTCGTGCAGCGATCATCTCTTATAATGTTGTTTACACCTTATCTATTTTATCAGGTAATGTTGGCCTCTCTTCACTCGAAATGAGTGTAGCGTTGATGAAACGAAGTGTGGCAGACGCTTCATGCGTGCTTCATGCGTGTATTTTAACGAAAAATTTTGCGCTTGCTTCGCTCGCGATGAAGCATGCCACGAAAATTTCTAGTGCCAGACAACTTAAATTAAATTCTTCCGTCAGAAAAACAGCCGGTTTTATTACTGACTCGTATCAAAATTAACCTTAAAGCGGTATGTTCTCCATTTCCTATTGTTTTGTATCTTCAGCGTAAGAAGGTGCCAACCATACCGTCATGAGCCGGACGTTTGGTTGTTGTATTCGTTGAATGCTTCAATACACGTGGTACTGGTCACTGTTATGGTGCCCGCGTATTATTATCTCTCATCTACTTAAATGTGTAATGTCGAACTCGTTTCGCTCTCAATACTCCCTCTTCGGCATTGTTGTAGAGCTGGCCTCTCGCAATACACGTAGTTTGGTGTAGAGCAGCATTGGCATGATTTTGGAGCAATGTAGCGCCTCTCTCATCCATTATAATGTAAAACATAAAAACACACAAACATGGGGTGCACAATATTATTTGCTCAAGGGGTTTGCAAAATGTTAATAGCCTACGGGCGGCAAATGTGGTAAGGTAATCTACATCTACACTAATATTATAAAGAGGAAAGATTTGATTGTTTGTTTGTTTGTTTGTTTGTTTGTTTGCATCGAATAGGCTCCGAAACTACTGACCCGATTTCAAAAATTCTTTTACCATTCGAATCCTACATTATCCCTGATGAACATAGGCTATATTTTATACGAGAAAAAAATAGGGATCCGCGTGAAAATTTCGATAATGTAACCCAACGTGTGAAAAATGTACCAATAAAATATCTTATATCGCGTACGCTGTGGAAATTATTGACAATAGAGCAAAATGATGTACTACAGTTTTATAGAGGACATCAATATCTATAATAATGTCCGCGATACCATATGTCTAACTATTACAGTTATGCCACAATAACTACTTTTTCATTTAAAAATGTACAAACTACGCCACATTATTCGTACCAGTGTAATGATTACATTTAATCATTACTGTATTAAAAGGTGTCAGGGATAGCCCTCCAAATACTGATAGGGTACATGCAGACCATGAAACTGAACAACTTTCCCCTAGGAACATATTTCAGGAAACGTAATACTGACTTCCCATAGTGAATGCAGTCAGCTGATTGTGATTTTGTATGGAAGGTCATTTTTAGGCGATTCCTGCCTGACATATGTTTCTAGGGGAAAGTTGTCCAGTTTTATGTTTCATGCACCCTATCAGTAGTCGAAGGGCTGTCCCTTACTCGGTATAAAAAATACGACAAAAAACATTAAATAATGCATTAAAAAAATCTACACTAAAATAATACATACATATACACATATCACGCCTATTAACCCTTGCGGGGTAGGCAGAGCGTAAACAGCCGCAAAAACGGACATTTACGCCACGTATGACATATGTTTGAGGGTCATTCGGAAAATTGTGTATTGCCATAGGGACAGGTTGTCAGCCCATCGCCTAAAATTGCAATACACACCCTCAAGTCCCTTAGTCCTACGACTCCCATGGGAAAGAAATCGGGTGATGCTATTAAGCCGGCATCACACTAAAATAATAAAAGGTAATATAATCTACACTAATATTAGAAACAGGTTTTTTTTTATTGTTTGTTTGAATTGAATAGGCTCCGAAACTACTGGACCGATTAAAAAAAATCTTTTAGCGTTAATTGAAATTGAATTTTTTTATTCAATATAGGATAGTATTATCACTTATTGACGTCATGAACCGTCATTCTAAAAAAATAAATTTGTATCACACAATTTTCTTTTTTTTATTACAATTTTGATATGCATACATAAGTCACGCCTATATCCCTTACGGGATGGGCAGAGCGTTAACGACCGTAAAACGGATATTAACACCACGTCTGGCAAAAAAATTGAGGGTGAATCAGATAGCTGTGTATCCCTATAGTGACAGGTTGTCAGCCCATCGCCTAAAATTGCAATACACACCCTCGAGTCCCTTAGTCGCCTCTTACGACCCCCACGGGAAAGAAATGGGGTGATGCCATTCTAAGCCGGCATCACACGGCTCGGGCAAGATAAAAAAAATATATATAGGCACTGCCATGGGGCTGACCAGGTGACACGGCATGTAACTTTACGCCACCACCATCTGAAAACGATATTTGTTACAAATTGAAGTCAAGATTTTTAGAATCCTACATTATCCCTGATGAACATAGGCTATATTAAACTGTCTTATTCCCGGGGGGAAATTGTTAGCGGCGGGTGAAACCGCTGGGCGGGCTGCTAGTACACCGATAAAAGTGTATAGAAATGCTGACTTACATTTAATCTATATAATCTGAGCTTTTTTATAACCGAAGTAACTGTGACAATATAAAAGTATGTCACTTCTATGGTTCAGCGATTTCTGTTGCTGAAAGTGTCTCGGGGTTTTCCTCAGACAATGTGGCGACGTTACTACGAGGATGGGGTATAAATACCCGCGGTTGATCCAGCGATGCGTGCTATTTTCTTTCGCCAAGAGAAAAGTCCAATCTAAATTTTCAGTCTTCTAAGTTTCTCCGCCATTGAGTTTGAGGTTTTTCATACCTAGAAGGAGGTATATACATACATAGGAGTTATTCTTGTCGATGCCTTGATGAAAAACATTTTGTTTTAATCATGCGATTAGAAGACAAAAGGCCTGCCGACAAAATACCATATGAAATTTCGATTGCGTATGTAGGTAAGTATTTTTCTCGTCATGTGAGTCACCGAGTTGACGAACGATGCGAGTTATTGAAACAGCCAAAGAGCCTTTTTCTTCTTTTTATTTAAGAGACCGAGTCAATGAGTAACTCGATGAACACTGGCGAAAATAGGCACCTACTAATCAAAACCCCCAATCTGCTAGCCATCGTTTGTATGAAGGCACGTTTAAACAGATAGCTCGGTGAATTCGTAAGTTGGATTCTCATTTGGGAATATGATTAGGCAGTTATCAAAACATACAATTGTTACATTACTTATTCTTCTATAGGTCGCAGTGATATTGCAGAACTGGGAATTTAGCCAAATTTCAACTTTTTGCCGTTTTACTGCGACATATACTTTGTATGCATTATATTACTCTAATTTGTAACATTATATTAAAAGCCACAATAGTTTACTGCTGGTTATGGGCCTCCCACTATTACACACACACACACACACACACACACATATCACGCCTATTATCCCTTGCGGGGTAGGCAGAGCGTAAACGGCCGCAAAAACGGTCATTTACGCCACGTCTGACATATATTTGAGGGCAATTTGGAAAATTGTGTATCGCTATAGTAACAGGTTGTCAGCCTATAGTCTATAATTGCAATACACACCCTCGAGTCCCTTAAGTCCCTTAAGTCCTCCCACTATTACCATACACATTACTCGCCAAGTTTGGCAAGCGGATTGGCGAGCACAGTGCAAGGTTCTGCTTTCATATGGTATGCTGCTGCACATTACCTGGATTAATTTATCCATCAGTCGCTTGTACGACAACCATGGGTAGTATTGGTGATGATGCTATTCTAAGCCGGCATCACACGGCGACTCACTCTATTTTGTGATTCTGAACTTATAAAACGCAAATATGCATAAAATATAGAGATAAGATTGAGTGTCTTTTTCATTGTACGATTATCAATTTACTTATATTGATTTCACAACAGTTTGTGCAAAATAATATTTCAATCACTGTCTCATATTTATTTTTCATTAAACCAAAAACATGAAACGATATTTTTTATCACATTGGTCGTAAATACAATTCGAACTCCGGTCATATGCAAAACATCGAACAAATCAACAACAATCAAGCGCCGTTCGACAAATATGAACTTGTTACTAGTGATGTGACAACATTTTCGCATACGAACTAAAACTGTTGAAAAATGTGAATAGATGAATATTATGATCATACATTACAACTCCCCTGCGTATAAGTTCGTACAGGTCAGTCGCGAATTAAGATTGTAAGTATGTGACATTAATAACTATTATCTTATCTATGGTATGAAGTTGTAACAAAGTGTATGGAAAATCATTGCTGTCATATTCGATCAAAATTTGATACTCCACTTTGAACTATCACGCAGGTGTGTCTACACAATAACTTTCGCATAGTTTAATCCTTTTAGTAATTAATTGTTTACAAAGTAGGCCAACTTATCATTTAAATGAGATTTGCTACAGATTAAGGTCACGAGACTGACATAGACTGACTGAATAATCCTAAACTGCTTAATGTCCAATAGGCGGTTATGATAGGCGAATAAAAGTAGCTAGATTAAGGTATAACTTTGTTGGGATGATCCTCTTAGGCTAAATTGGTATTCCGAGCTAATCTAACTACATTGTTTTTTTTATATTTATTTATATAAAAAACCTATTTTTTTCATAAAAGCAGCATCAAAATCATTGCCGCCCAAATATCGTTAGGAAGCCCAAATACCTACACAGGGTGAACCATACAATAAAGTCAGAAACCTATTTTTTCATACCATATACTGAGGTGTATCCGAAACATACGTAGGAAACGTATGTTCCGAAATTTTTGTAGTTTCCGAGTTATTCAACTTTGAAAGTGAAATATTCGATCAGAAGGACTTTTTCCTTTTTACTTCTATTATATTTCCGGTGGTATTTTTAGTCTTTGTCGCATAATCTTTATGCCTGCCAGTCGAAGATTTCAAATATCATTTTAAAATTCGAATAACTCGATATCTTCAAAATATTTTGGAACATACATGGTGCTGATTTGGATAACCCTCAGTAAGTATAAGGCATCTTTTTTTCCTTTTGACGTCATTGTATGGTCCACCCTGTATGTGTCTTATATCACTATAATATAGTGTAAATAACAGGTATATTCTCTTTGAACCTCTTTCGTGACGCAAACTGTGCACACGTCACTAAACATGACATCGCAAACACACATCCTAAATATGAATGATGCAGAATGATGTGGCAAACGGAAAGCTTATGAACGTGTGTTCTAATTTTGATGAAAGCTGTGAATTCATTGTCACTCTTTAATCGAAATAAAGTCAGCATCCAACGTATAGAAAAGTATTATTAAAGGCTCGCTCTATTTTTTTTTTTTTTTTTTTTATTAATGATGGGTTTGCTCTTGACTCTAGTCTAGGTCATAGACAGAGTCTAAGATGGAGCGAGCTCACCCAGAAGAAGCCTGTTCACTCTTACTTTGAAGAGATTAGCGTTGTATGCTTTTGGAAACACAGACGCAGGAAGTGAGTTCCACTCTTTAGCAGTGCGCATTATAAATGATGACTGGAAGCGCTTAGTCCGAATTGGTGGAATGGCAAACAGGTACGGATGGTATCCGGCGGTGCGTCTGGATGTCCGATGGTAGAAGGGAGCTGGTGGAACAAGGTCGTGAAGCTCTTGAGCACACTCTCCGAAGTACAATCTATAAAATACCGACAAGCAGGCAACCTTGCGGCGATGTGCCAGGCTATGTAGCTTGGTGGCTCTATATAATTAAATATCTTTTTGTTATCTGAACGGATAATACTGAAGAATGAATGTCTAATCAAGGTGTTTCGTTCGACCGTAATATTTAGTCGGGGAGTATTCAAGTAGAATAAAACAAAAATAAACATTATTATTGGTCACTAACCGAAACGTTTGATTTGGAATACCAAACTCCACAAAATGGCAAGCCAATCAACCGCAATTATTAATTGTTCTGTGAATTGACTGGCATGAATGGAAGCGTGGTGTTTTGCAAATAATAATGACTAATTTTAGTTTTGTTGGGTAGCAGCGTTTACTGTGAAAGCAATCTCTTGCACTGCGCTCGCCAATCCGCCTGCCAAGTGTGGTGAGTATGGCAACACAGGCTTATGTCTAGCAGTCGACTGTTGTGGCTAACGTTAATGTTATGTATGTTAGTTGTAATAGGAAGTTATTAAGTCTAGATGGATGAAATACACACACATACACATATCATGCCTATGATCCCTTGCGGGGTAGGTGGAGCTGAAACGGCCGCAAAGAACGGACATTTACGCCACCTCTGACATACACTGTAATATAGGCTATGTGATGCCGGCATAGAATAGCATCACCCCATTTCTTTCCCGTGGGATTCGTAAGAGGCGACTCGAGGGTGTGTATTTCAATTTAAGGCGATGGGCTGACAACTTATCACTATGGCGATACATAATTTTCCGAATGACCCTCAAATGTTTGGCAGACGTGGTGTAAATGTCCGTTTATTGCGGCCGTTTGCACTCTGCCTACCCCGCAAGGGATTTTAGGCATGATTTGTGTATGTATGTGTGTGTATCTGATAAATATTTTAGGGTCATTCGGAAAATTGTGTTTGTGGGTGACATCAATTCTGATGATTATATAAGTCTGAAATTATAAGAAAAACTCGTTTAGTGTAATCCTGCTAAACGTAGGTTTATTTTGATCCGTCGACTTTATATCACTTCAAAAAAGAGGTTAGTATGAATCCGAGCCGTATATTTAAAACTTAAAAATTCTATAATGTTTTATGTTTCAATAAATAAATAAATAAATAAATAAATAAATAAGTTTCTTAGTATCTGCGCACGTGATTAAATTGTTTCGTCTTGTCTAGATTTGTCGCTTACTCTTTGACCGCACAATGTTAGTAAGTTATATCGTAATGTTATATCAAATTACCTCTAAGACAGTAATTCATTCATGACAGATCTTATCGCTGGTTAGTATATATGTCATATCCGGCATCGGTTAGGCAGTTTCATATTATGTAACATTATGTTTATTGAATTATATTGAATGTTCATAATTTAGAATATTACAACTCTGCCTCTTAAACCTTGAAAGTCAAGAACTCCATCCGATGCAGAAGAATCTAGTTGAATCTACGAACATTCTGCATTTCTGGATGAATTTCACCAGCGTTACATTTTAATCAAGGATTTTTCTTATTCACTGAAATTTGACAACTTGTGAAGAAATCACTTCACCACTTCAATCAGTCACCTATATACAATCCCAAAACTTAGCCTAAGCAGAATATATGAATGTCAGTTGCAAAAATTGATTTTATTTGCAATATATAGGGTGAAATTTAACTAGTTATCAATAGCAAAATCTTATGACGGGCTGGTGATAAAGAGCAAATTTCGAAATATAAAAAATAATAAAAATAAATTATAGGAACTTAAATCAGCTGATCGGCAACATTGTCCAATTGTTTTCGTATTTGTACCAATGTTTCTTGGAGAAAGTAATTCCTTATCAGCAGCCCGTATTGAGATTTCGCTATCGGTCACTTGTAAAATTGGACGCTATAGAACTTCGGCGGTTTAAACTAAAAACAAAGATTATTCGGTGTTTGGCTGGATCCGGTTTTTGACGAAAGAAGTTTACAAAATCCTATTCACGGCCAAGCCTGTGTCACTCCGCGTGTAGGTATTGAAAACATACCTCCAGGCGCCGGCCACTGCGAAAGGGCTAATCTAGCGGGCTGCCGCAAGCGAAAGAAGTCACACGCGTGCGCTATTTGTTCAACATTTTTTGCAAGATGGACAGACGAAAACATACATACATACATATATCACGCCTATAATCCCTTGCGGGGTAGGCAGACGACCGACGACGACCGCTAAAAACGGACATTTACGCCACGTCTGACAAACATTTTAGGGTCATTCAGAAAATTGTGAATCGCCAGTGACAGGTTGTCAGCCCATCGCCTAAAATTGTTCGTCGACGCCTTTTACGACACCCACGGGAAAAAAAATTGTATACATTATAATATTATTATTATTAGTAGGTATACATTTTATTATTATTATGTTGGTATTCTTTTCGGATCTCGGGCCCACAGGGACCCGGTCCTTTGAGGCATGTGTGGGGCCAAAGCCAACAGCACAGAGGCCTTTTTTATACCAAATAATGTGTTTTGATGTGTACATCAAGCGGATACTTGCTCTGTCTGCACTATAGAAGTACTCGTACACCCAGAGCCAGCACCCGCCTGATGCAAGGACTATTGCAGGTTTATTACTTCATTGAATTAAATCTTCGGCAATAATCGTATAGCATATATATACAATTATGCTGCTAGGTCTTAGACTAAATGAACGTACTCGTCGCTGCCTGCTGCGTGCCCGCCAAAAGTAGGAGTAAACGCTCGTGTTGTGCGCTAGATGGCGTAAGTAGTTTCTCGAAGTAAGCAACCCTAGACCGCGGCTCATATTCCCTCAAAAAAATATTTGGCAGGTATGTAAATGAACACGTGGTTGACTGGAACGCGAGCTAAATTAAATCATATTGTCTATCAGATTGAGTACATATTTCTTTGAAAACCATTGCGAAGTAAAGCTTCTGTAACGCTAGTTACTAGTTATTATTCTGTGTCACGGCTAAAAAATTGTGGCTGTCATATGTTGCCATTGTTTGGTGGTGATTCAAGAATGCTAGTTGGTAAACATGATTTAAGAATATATTTCTCAAAAAAGAGTTACACTCGCATACTCGCGAAACACTTTTTATGACGTATTAATATAACACAAACATGCAGAGCTCTAGTTTTTTTTTACATTACTTATTGTAGTTATAAAATTTATAAAACAAAACAACAAGCGAATATTCACATTATAAATCAAGATATACGTATACAAGGTTGTAAGAAGCACAAAAAAGTGTTCTAAAAAAGGGCATCAATATTTTAGTAGTAGCGTAACTAACAATGATTTACCAAGTCCGACAGAACCAGCCGAGAAAAGTCATTGAATAAGGTAGGGTGGCATGCTCAGTTAGTATTATGCGTGTTGGTTTCGTAGCATTATTTAGTTTTATTAATAGTTTTATTTAGTTATTTCTTTATTTGGTATGTTAAACACTGAAACTAAATTTCGTATCTATGATCATATATTATATACATGATATAATATATACAGGTTGTTAGGGACAGCCTTCCGAATACTGATAGAATGCACTCAGACCATGAAACTGAACTACTACCCATAAAAAAAAAAAACTGGACACGTTATATATTTTTTAACTTCCAATAATAAATGCGGTCAGCTGATTATGATTTTTTTTATATGAGAGGTAGTTATTTTTGTCGTTTCCTGGCATATGTTTCCAGGGGAAAGTTGTCCAGGTATATGGTCTGAATGCATCCTATCAGTATTCGGAGGGCTCACACCCTGTATATTGTACTAGCTTTTACCTGCGACTTTGTCCGCGTTAAATAGTTTTTTAGAAACAGGTTCTAAAGTAGATAATGTATATTCATAGTAAGATTAGTAAGTACATGGCCCATCTACTGGTTTGCCCAGCGTGCCCTGACACCTGCACGTTGGAGGACCTGTGAAATGCTTCCGACGAGGCCATCCGCGTTGCCATTTACTGGTCCAAGCTCATATAATTCACCACCAGACTACATAATATTTGCTATCGACACGCTAGAAGAAGAAGTAAGTATGACAGTGATATTAGAACAGTTCTCATCTCTACTGTTTAAGGATGACTTGCTTGCTTCTGTTGTTAAAGGGCAATTCAAAATTTGCTACCCGGTGTACTGCCCTGAGAGATCAATATTTATAACCATTGAATACAAAAGTCAGTAGATACAAAAACTCCTCGGTAAAAAGTTGCCAATGTCCTTTCTCAACTTATTCCCATCATACTGAACAACTTTTGTTTTAAAACCATTTCTGTATCTCTAATAGTTTAGGTGGGCTCCTGATCGTACACCTGGTGGTCTACATAAGGTACTCCAGATCCTCAATATCCTTGTGAAAAGAAGCAGCCCATTATACTAAACAACTTTTGTTTTAGAACCATGCCTGTATCTCTAATAATTTAGCTGGGCTCCTGATGGTACACCCAGTGGTCTACATAATGTACTCCAGATCCTTTATGTCCTTGTGAAAAGAAACAATCCATCATACTGAACAACTTTTGTTTTGGAACCATTTTTGTATCTGTAATAGTTAAGCTGGGCTGTTGATGGTACACCTGGTGGTCTACATAAGGTAGTCCAGATCCTCAATGTCCTTGTGAAAAGAAGCAGCCCATCATAATGAACAACTTTTGTTTTAGAACCATGCCTGTATCTCTTATAGTTAAGCTGGGCTGCTGATGGTACACCTGGTGGTCTACATCTGTACTCCAGACCCTCGAATGGTGACAAAAATTAGCCTATGTCCGTTCTCGGTATGCTAGCAATCTCCGTGCCAAGTTTCATGAAGATCGGTTCAGCAGTTTGGCCGTGAAAGCGTAGCAGACAGACAGACAGACAGACAGAGTTACTTTCGCATTTATAATATTAGTGTGGATAAAATCCTATAAAAATGGCAAAACTATTAAAAATATCTAATATTATCTAGCACTAGCGGCCCGCCCAGCGGTTTCACCCACTGCTAACTGATTTCCCACGGGAAACAGACCTTCTCCCGACATAAATCATATATAAAAACATTCCTCTTCAATCACTCTATCTTTTAAAAAAACTTCATCCAGATCCGTTAAGTGGTTTTGAAGATTTAAGCATACAAACAAACAAACAAACAGGGACAAACCTGGGAAGCGACTTTACTTTAAATTCCGTTTTTTTGTTAATCCCCCAAGGGATGAAAATAAAGTTAAAAGTTGGTATGAAAGTTCCGTTGTCTTAAGTGTGGTCCGTTTTAAAATTAGTGATTAGACTTATGACTTAAAATAATTAAATACTTGTTTCAGCATATTTGAAATTTTAACCCTTAATCATAAGGGTCAAACGGAGGTTTAAATTTGTATGAAAGTTCGTTTTTTTTAAATGAATGTGATCTGTTTCAAAATTTGTGATTAGACTAATAACTTAAAATAATTAAACACGTGCTTCAGCATTTTTGAAATTTTAACCTTTAAATGGGTGAAAAGGGGGTTAAAAGTTTGTATGAAAGTTTTTTATCTTATATGTGATCTGTTTCAAAATTTCTGATTAGACTCATAACTTAAAATAATGAAATACGTGCTTCAGCATTTTTGAAATTTTAATCCTTAAAGGTGTCAAAAGGGGGTCTAAAGTTTACTACCAGTTAGGCTACCCGTTTTCCCATGGGAATGTGACAATTTCCCGGAATAAATTATACCTATAAACCTTCCTCTCAAGTTACTCTATCTAATAAAAAAAACCGCATCAAAATCCGTTGGGTAATTCTAAAGATATAAGGAGACACCAAACGGGAAGCGACTTTATTTTATACTATGTAGTGATAGTGATGATTAAGCAGAGCAGTCATGGATGATGGGAGGCAGGGGTTTTGATAAACCATACCTAATCTAGTTTGTGGTTTGCCTTAGTACACAAACTAAACACCAGTTACCTATGTAATGAAGTGCAACGTACCTATTTGCCAATTGGCTAGTAATGCGATTCCGCGATACAGACGCGATTTGTGGTTGGCCTAAATTAATGGGCATTAAATAATACTGAATCAGTATGACCTATTGGGTAGTAATACAGAGCACCGAAACGTCACACGCTGTCACGGCGCGCGCGAGTTTTGTGGTCTGTGGGTAGTAGTACTGTACTAAATCCTAGCTATAATAAATATACCTCCCAACTCAAACAAATATTTTACTTGAAGTTCACCAATTTCATTCGGTAAAATGGCTTAAGCAATACCTACTCGTAAAACGTAAATTCAGTAAAGTTTGTTGTAAAGCGTTCAATTTCGAGATGGAACTATTCATTTACTTTGTAGCAGTCCATTGCTGAACGTACGGCCTCCTCCAGGGTACGCCATAGGGCACGATCTCCCGTTCTCACTATCCAGTCGCTGTAGCTATTAATAAGATAAAAATCAAAGATATTCAAAAGAGAAAAGTCTGAAAATAAATATTTGAAGAAGTAACATTCTCGAAGAATCAATTTAAACGCTTTCTTTTACAACCTGCACTTTAAAGCGAGTGTACTCGTGAACGGCCTAAACAGTGGCGCCACTTCACATAAAAAAAAATTTTCTTTATACAAACAATCTATCAGAATATCCGTTGCCCAAGTTTTTAGTATTATCCTTAAGTAAAATTTGAACCTGCAAACTTAAAGACTTGGGCAACGGACGTTCTGACAGATTGCTTGTTTAAAGAGAAAATATTTTTTCTGTGGATTGGTGCCACTGTCGAGGTCATTCACGGGTACACTCGCCTTAAAGTAGGCCAGCTAAAATAGTAAGTACAATCAATTAAGGAAACTTCAGGGGCTAACTTTTTCTACCGGGGTGTTCAAACTTTATAGACCGTTCTATAAAAATACTTGAAATCGATATCCCTTGCTCCCGGCTGACTAATTATAACTTGCCAAAGTCGGACTAGGGAATGCATATGGAATAGTGTCTGAGGTCTGAACTATGAATAACTTGACAAAGTAAGCGGGAGAAAGTAGACCACTTCAGTTGATCCTCAATATAGACATACAAATTATACATTAGGCATTTCTACGACAAATATCATACAAATTGTATAAGGAATTACTAGGTCTTTAAAACAACCATTTTTAAATCATCATATATTTCCTTGGCAGATTCTTAAGGAAATCTAGATGAATTTGTACTTGCGATTGTGTAAGGAGGATACTACGTTGATTTAGGAGTACTGCTATTAGCGGTTTGCGAGGTATTCTTATTACAAGGTGTAATTGTTGACAAGTCTTGATACCCAATTCAGTTGTTTTTTACAAACATCACTCATATTCGGGTTGATTTATTTAAAAAAGTATACTTCTGTGAACTTCAACTAAATTACTTTTTAACTGTTTTAAAATTTTGTGGTCAAAATGATTCAAAATACCAAACCCACGGTACTCGATTTAATTGAATCGTCCAATATTTCTGGCGAGTTGAATGAATAATGATCGTGGTAAGAAACTCGTTGTAGTATTTTGAATTTCATATTTATTTCAAGTGGGGCTGATAGAAGTATCTTTAAAAATAAGGTAATTTCTAGACCAACTAAAGTAATGCGATCGGTTCCCAGCTTATCTATGAATACGTCAGAGACGGCCGGCACGTCTTGCCCCCGATTTAAATTCTGATTGGGTTTCACAGTTGCTTATTTGATTTCAGCGGATTCCAGCATATAGTCTAGAGAGCAACACGATAATAAGTAAAGAAAACAGAGAGCGAGAAAGTTTTCAGAGTAATTACCATTTGTGTTCAAAACTTGTTTTAAAATAGTTTTCTGAAGTTTGTTGACAGAAGTTTAATTCATTATTTATATTTTGGAAATAGTCTGCTTTGCTCATCAGCAGTAATTAAAGCTTCCTTATAAAGAGAGCAACTTATAATGGTTTTGCTTAGAAATTGTATTCAAAACCAGTATGCTTACTTTGATACATTACATGGTTCTGCTATTGGTACCGCATTGACTGAATTCTTTTTTGATCATTATAGATACAGTAAATGAATTCCTTTTTTATATGTGAAACCCGTCGCGCTTAGCGTTTACTGAAGTGAAACTAGGGAAAAAAAGCAGCATGGTTAGCACGCCATAGTTTTTTTCTGTTTTGAATTAAAACAAATTCAAACCAGGGCACCTAAATGAGCATGTAAAATGTATATTCTGGAAGGAAAAGAATTTCCATCATTCGCTACTATAATGGGATTTCGCTAAAGCGGCAGTTCTGACCACGAGGCATTGGGTTGTTCAACGACCTAATCGACAGAAGGAAAAGCATTTCTGCATCTACATATTATTATAATAGTTTAGCTATTAGAATAATTATTTTTTTATGTATCGTGTAATGTGGGCTTAGAATAACGTCACCCATTTCGTAAGGGTGTCGTAAAAGGTGACTAAGTAGTTAATCCAGGAAATGGTCAGTAGTATTCCTTGTGATTGCAACTTCATGCACTACGCATCGCCAATCGCCCTACCAAGCGTGGTGGGTACGGCAATTACCCCCTAATAATGAGGTTCAGGAGTAGACTTTTGTAGCTTTTGATGTTGGAAGTTTAGCTGGGCTTCCTTTGTTTATCATCAAAATCCTCGATTCAAATATACAAAGACTTTTGTTATTAACCTATTTCTATATAGTGTATAGTTTAGACGTTCCTAAAGTTGATGTGCTAGCAGAATTAGTCAATTACACTGTTTTTTTTTGCTATTAAACCATATTGTGTATCAATTATAATTAAGTTGGGCTTCTGGTGTCTTACAAAAGCTACTTAATTTCTGTGTGCTAGCAGAAATGGC
Organism: Tuta absoluta; assembly: GCA_027580185.1. NCBI lineage: Eukaryota > Metazoa > Arthropoda > Insecta > Lepidoptera > Gelechiidae > Tuta > Tuta absoluta. Next base: position 9,585,797 of record JAQAHW010000009.1, read on the forward strand.
ACATCATGTTAAACAAATTTTGATTTCGAGCCATTTTCCTATATCTCATAGTTTAATTGTTTAACAGTACCACATCAGGTACTCCAGACCTTCAATGCCTATGTGCCAGCAGGAGTAGATCATTATGCTGCGCAAGTTTTGCTCGAGAGCCATTTCTACTACTCCAGATTATCGGTGCCAATATACCAGCAGAAGCGGCTCGTCGTGCAAATTTTTTTTTCAGTCTCTTGGTGTTCCACGTCTGATATTTCAGACCCTTGGCGTCAATATGCCAGCAGAAATAGCCTACTCGTATAACGCTTAACAACTTTAGCTATGGAGATATTTCCCTATCTTTTATACTGTATTTGGGCTATTGTATTATTTATTATTTGTATTTTACGTTCAATCGCTTTTCTTGTGGGGAATGAACAATTTTACTACTCTAAAAATTGTTTGGATGTTGACCAGACTAGTAGCTATACATAATAAAAAGTTTGATTCGAATCCGTCCAGTAGTTTCGGTGATTACTGCGTGTAAACTGACAGAGAAAAATATTTTTATAAATTGGTATGTGTTCAAACAATATTTAAAATTTTGATTTTTTATTTTAACACCACGCTCCAATAGTTTTTCGTAAATTTGTTAGCGACCGGATGGCGGAGACGAGAGATCATGCCTGTGGGAGGTGTGTGCGAGTGTAAATTTTTTCAATTTTCAGACACACAAGCTGTACTGTTTTATCATACGCATTTTTGAAGTTTACAAGTTTCTTTTACTTACATTACTCTCAAATAGTTTTTCGTAATTGTTTTTAAACTTCCTACACACCGGTTTTATTGTTATTTTGTATGTATTATAACAATATTATAATAAATGAATTAAGATATTAATATAGCACTGTTAGTGCATAATAAAATCATAATATTATAATGCATTATAATGTATGTATGTTTTATTATTATTAGATAAACATGGAGTTCCATCTAGAAATAACAGCACAAATTGTAACACACATAATTAATTCAGGTACCTAAATATTGCATACAGTTTAAATAATACTACTTAAATCAAAACATAAAAGCCACAAAGATATAAAAGGAATAATTTTGTAAATGTTTCACTCCCAATATCAATAAAATTTGCCACCAATTTTACCACTACTCATATCCGCAAACTGTAATTACCTTTATTACTTTTCCGTTACATACGGAGTGTAAGGGACGGTGTACCAAAACTTTGCAGGCATGATCAGACCATGAAACTGAACAACTTTTTCTATGGAAGATATGTCGGTAAACGAGAAAATGTTTTCGACCTCCCATACTAAATTCCCGATTAGCTGACTGACTTTCTATGGAAACTCGAAAAAAAAAATCGATTCCCAACATAGGCTCCATGATAAAAGTTGTTCAGTTTCATGGTCTGAAAATGCCTGCAAAGTTTTCGGTACACCGTCACTTACACCCTGTATATATGTATATTACTAGCTGCCTGCCCACGGGTTTAACCCGTTGCTAACGGTTTTCCCGCGGCAATAAGACATTACATTATAGTCTTTGTTCATCAGGGATAATGTAAAATTAAAATGACAGAATGTTTTTTTAAATCGGTTCAGTAGTTTTGGAGCCTATTCAATTCAAACAATCGATCAAAATCTTACCTCTTTAAAATATTATTAGTGAAGATAGTGTTATATAGTTAATACTTGCGATTGTTGGCGCTTGGTGAAACTCCATGTTTAATTTTGACAAAAAACACTTGTACTCGTTAAAGATAGTGTTTTCTATAACCTAGTTTGTGTTTACATAACTTTGTTTACATTTTGGGAAAGTTGCTTTCGTCAATAAGAACGAGGGGAAATAAATGCAAAATAAATAAAATACTTACAAATAATTTATTTTTATGACATACTTTGAAGGCAAAGCAGCGTGTATTTAATCTTTTTTATCCTATCGTATTTATCTTATATTGTCGTGTGATGCCGGTTTATAATAGCATCACTCTAATACTACTACCGGTTTCGTAAAAAGTGAGTGAGGAATTAATTTATCCACAGAATGGGCAACAACGATCAATGTGGAAGCAATATCTTGCAATGCGCTCGCAAATCTGCTTGCCAAGCGTGGTGAGTATGACAAGGATTGTTCTCGAAAATCTATCTATCCTTGTCACACTAAGGCGAGTTTCATATTTGTATCCTGCTCTCAGTTGACACTCGTCAATTGACGCGTAATATTTGCTGCACATTTTGTGTTGAACATTTTCGTTTGAACAATTTTTGTCGCATATTGTGCGCACCCGACCAATGTCCAGCAGTAGACTGTTGTGGCTGTTAATGTATGTATTGATTATACAAATTCGGTATCCTACACGAAAAGAAGAAGAAGATTTATACAAAGTGTAGAGGTATTTTGCTGTAAATTTTATTGCACGTAGTTTTTTAACTAGTCAAAGTGAGCGCCGCATGTTACCAATATGTAATCTTGTTAGACACTAATCTGCTTTCGCGCATTTTGAAATACAAAGGTAACTAAAACTACCTTTGTATTTCAAAATTTGTAGGTAAAAGTACTAAAATTGTTTTTCACTTCTTCATTATTTTAATAATATTCAAAGTTACTGATTTGTTTTCAGACAACAGTATACTAAAAGCTCAAAGCAAAGTGTTGCTCTTTTGAAAGTTATCCCGAGCTGAGCAGCTTTGAAACTTCGAGATTCTGTTGTGTTAAATAGAGTATTGCACTTCGCGAGACAAACAGAAACATTGAATGAAATGTTACTAGCGATCGATAATGAAAAGGATGAGCTTTTGTCTCCTATCTCGTAGGATACCGAGGAGTTAGCAATCGACCTGGGTCTGAAATCTGCTGAAATAAAATCGTTTCAGTTGTGTGTCAAGTGCCTGTCAGTGGGACAGTTTTAGCCATTTTGTATTCTGCTAACAGTTTGAAGTATAAAATATCAGTGGCATTATAATGACAACTGACATTAGATGATGTCGATGATGATGATGATGTGTTGTAGATGGCATTACACCACCATTACAATGACTAAATATTATTAGAATCGGGACCCTGATGTAGTATTTGACTTACTTACTGTGTGAAATTTCTGTCAAAACTGCAGTCGCACCCAAGGCAGTGTACATATAGTTATTTTGTGGGCAGTATATTAGCATCATGAAACATATTATAAGGTACATAAAATAAATCTGCTAATTACAATATTTATGCATAATTTCGCATTTGACATGGTGAACCGGACATAAAACCTGGTTAACATGTTGTGACACGTTTAATCATTCATTTCAAATCAGCCGACCAGCAGTTCGGAACTAAATAATGTTTTGATGGAACGTTGGTATTTTACTTGTATTTTTCATATATATATACCTACATACATTACACCACATCTATATCCATATGCATTTATTACTAAAATTGATTATTAATACGGTTATATTCAATGACATATGGGTCAGTTTGATGACACTTTAAGTTACTATGAAAAACTAATAAAGGTACATCTTTTGATGAAAATTTATTGTTTTCTAAACGACATGAGTCCTTTTCTGACAGCTTTTAAAAAACCACATAAATTCATTGAAAGAAGGCGTTGATCACCTGGGCATCTTTCCTAACGAGTTAGATTCTTCTGCTTTTCGTGTGGGACTCCGAGTCGTCCAACGACCCAATGAACGTCCTTAAAAAAATATCAAGATGTTATAATTGGAGTAAGTATTTAAAAGTTTGGACATAAAAATTGCGGTGCTAGTGGTGCTAATTTAAGCGTATTTTGATAATTATCGCTAACTCTATGAATAATAACTGTCGGCGTAATAATGCGTTACTAGTATTAATCTGTAAAATATACCTTTTTGGCGTTAGGCAAAAGCTCGCCAATCTGGACCCACAGATAGCAATTTCTAGCTTGATATATTACATACATACACATTACACATATCACGCCTATAATCCCTTACGGGGTAGGCAGAGTGTAAACGGCCACAAAAACGGACATTTACTTCACGTCTGACAAATATTTGAGGGTCATTCGGAAAATTGTGTATCGCCTTAGTGCCAGGCTGCAACCCATCGCCTCAAATTGCAATACACACCCTCAAGTCCCTAAGTCGCCTTCTACAACTCCCATAGGAATAAAATGGGGTGATGCTATTGTGAGCCGGCATCATACGGCATTGCCGGCCTGATATATTTCTGAAGTAAAAATATAAACCTACTCACTGTTTGACATTATTAATATTGTCATTATTTTAAATTATACCTACTCTATTTAGGAGAGCATGAGATATTCTCATCCGAGTGATTCACAAAGCGTAGTTGTGTCAGAACTAAGTGCTTTATCCGCACTCAACAGCACTCGACTGTGTTCATGTGAATACAGAGTGAATTCTGAGAACATTCTATATGAATTTTGACACGATACATACGGTACGTAGTAAAGAAGCAGATGATTTGTAAGAAAATACAACCGGCTTGCGTACTAGGTCACAATCAAATAGTAGTCAAGTAATTTTGTATGGAGATAAACTGTTGATTCCAGTAAATTCATGATTTTATCTTAGAAACAGAGTGACAAAAACACGTTTTTAAAAGTTTTGCAGGTCAATTCTGTGTAATAATATTCAGAATGAAGCAAAATACTTACTTAGTCCCAAAAATAAACTAGACAAAACCTCTCAAAATTATTATAAAGACAAATAAAAGTCGAGAAGCTCTGTACAAAGGGTACACAACCAAATAATATAATTGTTAGAGGTTTACAAATAATAACACAATCTCAATTATCAATTTCGTCGTTTTCAATGTAACTCGGCTTTTAAATTTGAAATGTATTTTCATTTCAATCATTCCCGTGATTTATTTGACTATTACGAGTATTATAGGACTTTGCCACACTGGATTTACTAGTTATAGCTGAATTCATCATAAGTATCATCAGTACCAAATAACATTTTACTCCATTTAAGAGTACACATTTAGTTCACATGTGAACTTGAAGCATTAATACAGTTCACTCGTGATCTATGAGCTGCATTATGGCGATTATTAACCCCCACACCTGTGTAAGGGACTTATAAGAGTGTAGAGTTATACTTTTGTACGATTGTTGGTGTTTTAATACTCTAACAACTATCCTTTACTCAGCCGTCTGATTAAGAGCAATATAGGAGGGTAGAGATACGGCAATCGCTGTTTAACAGCCTACTTCTACGATGTTATAGAGCTAGCATTATAATAGAACACACGTGGTCAGTTATACAACCAAAAGCTGTTATGTTTACTTATTTTAGTCTTCTATGCAGCTAGTAGCTGGAGTAGGGCTTGTTTGTGATCATTAAAATAACCTTTATTTGCTACCCGTATAGAAGTGTTTGAATGGTTCGCATGAGCGCTATGGGCTGTTAAAAGAACCAAATGTGTTGTCTTATAACATCAATAGCAGTTAATTTGTCCACAATTACTACTCTTAATTGCTTTAAGCTGAATATGAATGTGAATGTGATATTCTATTTCACTCATCCCACAAGACCTGAAGTACATCTTAAAGCTGTACATAAGTTCACATTTGGATACATTTACAGACATTGGCTCTGTACTGGTACAAATGTGAGACTTTATATAGCTAACAGCATTCTAACAGAACACATGTGAACCTATATACGCTCTACCGCATTAAATTGGAGTTATAACAGTTCACATAGCCACTGTTCATTTCCTCCATTTTGTTCTAGTTATCCTACAATTTGCCAAATAAATTTCCAAACTTATCATGCAGATTTCTCACAAAATACTCACAAAAAGCGATTCAGGTTCGGTTTGGTGTTATTATTGATTACCGTAGTAATATTAAAATGTTCAAATAACATCAAAACCTGAAAATTGTAGATTTCCTCTCACACAGTTTTAAATATTTTATCATTAATACGGCGTTTTTATAGAGGCGCGTAAATATTTTAGCTGTAAATATGTGTATATTTCACGATAAAGTTGCATTCCCAAGGCATTAAGTATTGAAAGTGGTACTTTCTGCGTATTATCATTAAAAATATCCAAATTGATGTTCGCCGGAGTTATATTATGTCTGGGCACTCATAAAATCAATAACTAAATGGAATGATATAGAAATAAAGAAATAATTAAGGACACATGTGAATTTCAGGTAGTACTGGAGTACGTTTGTCAGATTTTATAATACTGTGAAGGCTGTATATTTAACCACATGTTACTCTTTATTCCACTCATGCACGTTGTATGGATCACACTGCCTCCTAAATAGCGCCGTTAGTCAGCCTTAAGTCCTATGTTACTACTTAAACTGCTATTATATCGCTATTATAGAGCTAATATATGGCCATTGTGAACTTAAGGCTGTCTAATTTGTGCCCAAATTGGTTCTATAAGAGCATTATAGCAAGCTATACAGCTCTTATATAGCCAACTTACACAGCTTGTGGAGTACATGTGAACGACTATACATCTTATATAGAACCCCCATTGCTATCTGGTTCTACACGTTTATTACCAGCCACAACACAAGGTTTTAGGCCCACCCCGGAGGGACCCTGGAGGGTATTGCCGTACCACCAAGTTTAATGCAAACATTATGTTTTTTAACATTATCTTACACATAGAACAAAACCTTAACAAATTAATCAAATGATGCAGGTTAATAAACTTTCCACCTCAGCCTCCCTTCCACCTCAACAAAGGAACATCTGATTCAATAAAACCGTTCCAAGTTAAATTCTGACTGAATTAATTCTAAATTTCGATCCACCGTTAAGCAAAGCGATTAATGTATTAGACAAGTTTGAATAAAGCCATAATTGACTTTCGACTTACATCGCCAATTTCGTTTACGTTCAAAGGTTTTTGGACAAAGTTTTAATTTTCTTTAATTCGCAAGAACTCTCCCTCTTATGAGTTCTCTTTGATGATCATACTGATCTGAAACTCAAAACAACACTTAACTCATCGCTGATAGAATTAAGATAAATTATATTCAAATTCAAAACAGCTTGCTTTGAGCAAAATGTTGAGAGAGGTTTTGAAAATATTAACAGGTCATTAGTTTCAAAAAACAATGTCTTGTTTACGATTTCTTAAAAGAAATACATTTCCGTGATAAAACTTACTAGTTTTTTACCCGACTACGGCAAAGCAAAAAAGAGGGTTATGATTTTGACCTGTATGTATGTATGTATGTATGTATGTATGTATGTATGTATGTATGTGGAAACGAAAACGTTTGTTCCGTCCTAACTTCTAAACAACTTATCAAAATTTGATAAATGAGGTATCATTTGAAGCGTCTAAACAGTCCGCTGGTTATAGGCTACGTTATGTCACTATACATTACATAGGGCGCCCTCTAGAGCTAAGAATTGAAAAAGTTTATACTACTAGTAATGTCGTGTTGGGTATCAAATGAAAGGGCTTAATAAGCACAGTTCAAAAAAATAGTTGCCGTGTGATGAAAGGATGTACTTAGTAGGTCATATCATAAACTTGCACAACATAATTAGGTAAGGCAAACTGGCATACGTCCACGGCTATCACCTATAAACCAAAATAATTTTTTATTTAATATACATTTAAATATATAATTATATGTTATATCTTCGTATAAATTTCGTGGACTATAGATATTAAATTGTTTGTAGTTAATATGCCAGATTTCTTGTTTCTTACTTTTTAGAGTGCGATATCTCAGTAGTCGGGTGTTAGTTTTTGAACTGGTTTTTATATAAACTGGCTTTAATTCTCTCATTTTAAGTATTAGACCGGGTCTATCGCGATAGTATACATGAAACTGTGTTGAAACGTCGGGACACAGGTAAATTACTAATATTTACCTAAATACTATCGCGATAGACCCGGTCTAATACTTAAAATGAGTGAAAGTGATCGCGAGTGCTTAAAAAGTTATATGGCTTTAATTCTACTATAGTCGTAAGAGGCGACTAAGGTACTTGAGGGTGTGTATTGCAATTTTAGGCGATGGGCTGACCGCCTGTCATGATGGCGATAGACTATTTTCCGAATGATCCTCAAATATAATATATGTTAGACGTGACGTAAATGTCCGCTTATGCGGCCGTTTACGCCACGCCTACCCCGCAAGGGATAATAGGCGTGATATGTGTATGTTTATTTCTACTACACATTAACAGCTTCGACAGTCTATGGACCTCCCCATTGTGTGGGGTATTGCCACGCTCGCACCACGCTTGGCAGACGGATTGGCGAGCGCAGTGTAAGATTTTGCACTCACAGGGCTGCTGTCCATTCCTTTAGTCACTTTTTGCGACACCCCCGGGTACAATTGGGAGAATGCGCCGGTATAACACGGCATTTTTATACTAAAAAACAAGCTTAATGCAAATGTATTTCAGCCACGCCACAAATATCACCCTAATAGTTGAACTAAGCTAACTTTAGCCATTGTGAGCTGCGGTTCAAACTCATTTGTAAAAAGTGTATGATCGATGAATTTCAAATTTCAAATTGTATTAATATGACAACAAAGATTTGCGATTCAAGTAGTCATATTTCGATTCTTGAGATTCTGCGAAGGGATGACTTTAAATCTCATGAACGAATACTTTATCGATAAATAAGTTGTTTAGTTCAGCAATTATAATATCGGACCCGAAAACACTCAAAGAATAAGGACAAAACAGAAAGCTGCTATATCTGTAGGAACGTAGAAATTTTTAATACAGGCCAGGCTAAAACACCTTTTACGAGCCCGAGGTAGGCTAAAGCATTTTGTTCACTGTTATCAGCTCGATTAGGTTCCAAGTCACGTGCCGCTGTAATTTTAACGCCACTCTGGCGTGGGATCATAAAACGATTGTTTTGCCAATTTCAGATAAGTTTCTAACATTCGAGGAGTGGATCACGTACGAGATTATAGACGGAACCAAACGTAGGTGGAGTCCAACTAAACAAGGAATCCAAGACTTGAAAGGAACTTGGAAAAATACGATAAAAACGTCAACTTACATTGGTACAAAATGTTTTGTAGACAGAAAAGAATGGTAATTAAAATAAAAAAATGATTTATCTCCGACATATATCACATAAGTACTCAATTCACAATATAAAACCGTTTAATAAACTCCAATTTAGGCATCTTGTATGTTAGAAAAGATTCGTGTTTTTTACTAATTACTCAATTAAATCTAGTTTTGACAAAGAAGCCTTTGATAAGAACGTAAATGCACTGAGGAGCCAGTGGCCAAGACTTTAAACCGCAGACAAGGGAGACCCCGTCAGAGGTGGTGCAACGAGCTGTATCCTATGATATGAAACTACAGGCTACAAGACTTCAGGTGAAATTCTTAGTACATTGCGTAGCCGGTTACTAGTCCAGGTATCATAGTGGCTAAAAGAATACGCAATGAACATCGAATTTCACCTGTAAAATTGTAGCTTGCAATTGAGATAAAATCGCGCACTGGATGCTGTAAATAAAAACGGGCACTTGGAAGCCCAAAGCAGAACAAGATGGAAAAAGAAAAGGGGAACTTTTGCTCAGCAGTGAGACAGTACGTACATACATATATCACGCCTATCTCCTTTGCGGGGTAGGCAGAGCGTAAACGGCCGTAAATAATGGACATTTACGCCACGTCTGACAAACAGTTGAGAGTAACTCAGAAGATTGCAATACACATGTTGCCCTGCCCTTTAGTCGCATCTTTCGACACCCACAGGAAAGAAATGGGGTGTGCTATTCTAAGTAGACATAACACGGCACGTCAGTGAGACAGTGCTCGTATAGGCTAATTAAGATAAGATAAGATAAGAAGAGGTAGTAGCTAGGTAACGGTAGGCCTCTGACTTGGTAGTATATATAACTGGTCTGTTATAGGTATACATACACAGTAACCGGCGCCCCGATTCTTTTATTTTTAATAACGCCCCCGGGACAAAGGACTCCCGCATTCGGAACCCACAAACGATCAGGAGTTTTAGGCTAGCCATACTAGGAAAATTTTGAGGTTCAAGAATAAGTCTCTTATTGAGAAATATGTTTTTTTTAAATACTAAATTCATCTAAAAGGTTCATCAGGTCATTTATTAACTCGGTGTCGCACACGACAGAAGAAGAAGAACAACTAGAGTAGAGTCTGTGCGTAAAGAGAGTAGGCGTGAAAATTGAGGATGCCTCTGTGCCTCAGTATGAGGAATGTTGTAACAACCTATAAAAAAATACCGTACAGACTCTAACGGCCGATGTAGCGCAGTGGTAGTTCGACTGCCTGCGACGCAAATGTTCCAGAGTCGATTCTTGGTGGGACACTCACAAAGTTGATATTTATCACTTTGTGAATTTGTTCCCGGCCTGGTTAAGACATTGAAGGGTGAACCACCTGAACGTCCGAAAAAGAAATGGTTCCGTGCTTCGGAGGGCAGTCCCGGTTGCTGTCTATGATTACTTAGACGGCGGTCGTTACACAACCATGTCAGAGGCCTACTACTCTACTAGTAGTAGGCGGTTGAAAAACTCTGACACCAGGGTTCATCGTGTCGTTGGACGACTCGATGTCCCACACGAAAAAGAAAAAAGTAAACAGACTCTAACTTGCTAAAATGATTTTAGATATGGCAATGAAGGCCGTTGTAAGCAACTGTGCTAAGACGGATATCCGCACTGACCCGTGCGCGCCCTATCGTAGACAATTTATGACTTGCTGACTTATTTTATTCACGTTCTTTTCAGATATAAAAGGATAGTATTTTTTTCTTTTGTTCCATTGTTGTAGTAATTTAAGGAATCCAAAACTAGGAAATATTGTTTTTACAGATATGTCACAGATTTTCAGATAGTTTAAATATCAAGTCAATCAGGATTAGTAAGTACAAAGAAGTCAGTCAGGGTTAGTAAATAAATCATTTTTTTTAATATTCGCATCACTCCAATAAACCAATTTGGACAGCTCTCAAAATCATGTATTAATAAATAATAATAAAAAATGGTAATGCTTTGAAATAAGGTATATTTTTCTTTGTTGACATGTCTTAAAGTAGGGTTTGACAAATGCCAAAAATGGCTTATTGAAATGATGCTAATGTAAATACAAATAATACGGAAATGTTTTTTGACCCTAAACACAAATACTCCTATATCCCATGTAAAACCGAGCATAATCGGCCATAAAAATTCCTTAACGCTACATGTGTATTTTTTATATTTATTTACCCCAGTTGTAACTAAATATGAAAAAGAAAAGACATCGCGAATTATCGGATAGTTCTATTATTATTTCAAAGATTTTCCACCGGAAATGTGTTGTAAATTCGTAAATTTTTATTTTGTGACTAAGTACTGTACTTTTTTTTCCTTCTGATCCTATTGCTTGATTAGGATCAGAAGGAAAAAAAATGATGATTTTTTCTGATCCTATTGCTTGCATTTTGTTTTAATAATGGGTATAAAAAAAACTTCCAAATAGTTGCGATACACAATCGACAACTTTTATTGCAACATTTCTACGGCTCAAAAATTAAAAAGTTACCGTTTCTCATCAAACAAAGAGCTTTTTAACAGAAAATGGTACTACACAAAGTGTTCGCCTTTGACACCATAAAAAAGCGAACACGACTCGTAGCCATTGTCTACAAGACCGCTACGAAGCGCTACGAATATCCTACGAACCGCACTACCGCAGTGTGAACACTAAACAGTTGAGATTAAAGCTATATGGGGAACAAATAGCTCTTGTTTCAGAGCTTTAAGTGGAACATTCTAAAGGACTGCATCGAGAATTATATAAAAGGGAAAATGAACCTATTTCCACTAAATTGCGGATATTTAAAGTAAGTGCGCCGATAAAAAATGTCTTCTTCTTTTCGTGTGGGATACCGAGTCGTCTAACGACGTGATGAAAATATGTGTTGGAACAGAACACACTCGTTTAAAGTTCAGTTACAGGATTTTGAAGTTAAACATCAAAGATTTTCCGAGCAAGTTGTCCTATGTCATAATAATCTATGGTACTAAACACCGGTGAGTTTCAAATTCTCATCCTAAGCATTGTCTACAACTATAAACGCAAGATTTGGAAAGATGATTGATATTCTGAAAATCAAGCAACAATTATACTTTATGTAACTAGGCGGTAGCTCCAACCTACATTTTGATTACGTCACTAACTCCTCCTTCATTTCTAAATGGATTTGTGTAACTTAATGATGGAAGCATTTAGTTTTGTTTGTTTGAATCTACGTTGGATCGACAGCTACATTTAATATAATTGGTGGTGTAGTCTGAAAACTTGTTCGTCAAATAGAATTAATACATTTACATGACATTAGTAGCGACAGTCCACTGCTGAACAGGGACCTCCCCTAACTAGGCGGTGTTGCCATACTCTTCATACTATATTGCTTGGCAGGCGTATTGGCGAGCGCAGTGCAAGATGATGCATTCGCAAGGAACGCTGTAGCCCATTCCCTGGATGAATTTATCCCTTTGGCACTTTTTACGATACCTACAGTTAAAATTAGGGAGTTGTTATCCTAGGTAAGCATCACACGGCAGATAAACTTATAACTTAATTTGTATTTACTTTTTAAACAAATGTTACACAGGTAAAAGATATTTGTTTGATCTTCGTACCTTTTTTCAGTGCATTTGCGCTTAACTTATCATTGTAGTTTAAAAAAACATTTTGAGAATTAGCTTTGTATCATGTTAATTATTTGCACATGAAATTAAAAGTTTTTGTTTAGTTTTATGAAAGTTACAGAACTTTCAAATTCAACTCCAAAGTTAAACAATTTATATTATCTGAAGAGAAAACTGCTTTATGCAATGTCGTTTTACTCAAGTTTCTCAAGTATAATATTCATTAATCGTAAAACATATCTAAGCAGTTTATGATTAATGATGGTAAACATTCTGGCTAACATTCAAATTTTAAAAACATTTATCTGAATGTGTATAAAGAGAGATAAAATATAAAAGCACGTTCACAATAGATAAACTGAAATACTAAACGCTTAACATAGAAAATACATTTTGAGTACCAACAGTACCTAACTCAAATCGGGTATCAAAATATTAGACAACAAGACTAGTGAAAGACTAGAAAACAAGAAGTCAATCTCGGAAGCTTTGTTCCTCAACAAACTATACGATTGTTTTTCGTAGAGGGTCCCTTGACAGACGATGGGTTTGATTCTTGCGGTTGTATAGTGCCACCAATCCTTTGGTATTCTTGTCACTTTCATAAAAATTGAGAGATACGGTTATTTGTTCTTCATTTGCATACCCTACCCTGCACTTATTTTTTTGCCGTTTCTAGGAATTAAACCTTAATTTAGTGTTCGGTTCTTCCACTTAGACGAGCCGACGGATTCATCTGTCAGACGAAAGGAAATTTCGAATTCCCATTAAAAAAACGTATACCATGGCACACTGTAACGCGTGCAATTTGACAAAGTTGTTTGGCAGACGCATGCGACGGTCATCATATTCGCCTTAGTATGCACGCAGAAAAACCTCTTCGGCTCTTTTTTAGCTTACAAAAGCAAGTGGCGGGATTAGCGAAGATTTTGCCAGGGTCATGTCCGGTAGAATTAGGGCCAGTGGGTCTTCTGAAAACACTCTGCAGCTTACGGAGGAAAACTTATTGCAGGTTGTGCCTTAGGCACACCGAGGGGAATTGATTGTCCTGTCCACATGTAGGGTTCTGTGCACGGTGATATGTAGAGGTATTTTAACATTATTAGAGCAATGTAATTAAGGTTCTTAAACAACATAAAGAAATAAATTAATTAATTTAGGCAAGCATCTAGTCACATACTAATTAAAGAAATATGTTGACAACTAATTCTGTTATTATATGACTTCACATGACTCGCATTCCAAAACCGCTTTCACTTTCACACTGGATATTCGTGAAATGCTTTAAAGTGTTCGGAAAAATTTCTTCCCTATATTTTTAAAAGTAAAGACCCTTTTGGTTCGGCTTCAAACTTATAGTTACGTAACCTTCGGCCTATGCTGACGATCACCTTTGTAGCGTAGGTGCCGGCAAGGTAGCAGGCTGCGAAGGATGTCGCGTCCCAAATAAGCCAGCGCTTATTTTGCCATGGAATCAAGGTAAAGGTATCGGACCTCTTGTTATCTGATCTAGAAAAGCCTGAGGGCTCGAGAACGCAGGGAACGTCGGTTAACACTAAAGAAATTATCAGGTGGGCACACCTGATAGTTTCTTTGAGGGCGTAGTGCCGTAGTGCAAATAGATACAATGCAGTTTTTTGCAGGAATATAATTTTCCACCAATCTAGGTCAAAGTGAAACCCCAACATACAAATAGAGGAGAAAACTATCGCTTGGAGCGTCCTAACGTGTCCAACTTTATTGTTCAAACACGGCGTTTTTTCAACAGTTTTGTGCCTCAAACTAAATAATAACGGTTAGAGAGACTGCTGCGGAAAAAACATAAAAGATCATTGTTTAATCAGTTCTATTAATTACTTTGTAGTCATTATTTTTGTTTGCATTCCACCGGGTAGGTATATAACATGCAGATCTATGATATTTGCCTTAAAAGTACAAACGTTTCAGCACGGCAGTAAAATGCAGTCCTCTAAATCCCCAGTGAGCTGTATTGGTTCGCTGGCTTTACTGCAAAACGCGCATATCAACGACAGCTTGCTAGGATTTTTAGGCTTACCACAGTTTCAGGTTTGTTAGAGCCTAAACCATGACTTAACTTCAGTGTCGAAGTAAATAAATAACTTCACTGGGTATTATTTTGTAAACCCGCCCTTACAAACACAGCCAACAAGTCAATTTTCAAAGAGGAACTAAATAATTTTCTTATGTATTCAGACATAATATGCGCATTGAGTATTTTTGCCGTACTTTCCAATGGTAAAAGCGCAAGTAGGAGGCTAGTTTGTCTTGCTTCACTTTATTACAAGTCTTCTCTTTATTTTGGTCTAAGTTCCATCCGAAATGTTTTCCGAGGACTTGCGGCGAACAGAATTTTCGTTTTTGCCCCGAGCGGAGCGTTCGTGTTCGATTTAGCGACAAAAAGATTCGCCACACCCCAGTCTAGTTTGGACTATTTTATGTCTGAATTTGCAGTAAAATTTTCCATAAAAGTGATCAACAATTTCCATATATCGAAGAAGAAAAACCAGTAAAAGTTAGTTCCTAACACAGGTGAGCAATTTGAATAAAAATGGATCTCTTACTCAAATATCTGCCAATCGTACTACCAATAAACACCAGCAGGACTTCAAATTTACAGGATAAATTTATATTGCCTGTTCTTAAAATATTATGTATGGAAATACAGTAAATGTTAATAATTTTTCTCTAAATCTAACGCTAACGCTTTGACATAGAAACACGCCTGCACCGTATCCGCATTTCACTTAGAATTCAGGGTATGCAGCTCGTCGATCTTCGTTCGGTGAACCGATGAGTTTCCGATCCTTGGATCTCCTCACGAGAATCCAATATCAAGTTCAGTACAAGTTGACTGATAGCAGCTCTGATCCTAGTTACAGAGAACGTGGATTGTGTTGTGGTTAAGTTGCGACTTGCAAGAGTGAGTCGCTTAGCTAGCTAGCAAGAGCTTTGATTTCAAATATAATTGTGGATATTTCTGCCGCAATACCGGATGTCACTGTCGTTTGTTACCAATCAGGGAACAGGAAAATATGATGAATGTGGCCTGTGTTAGGTTACTCGTCTTACCAAAAGTACCTAGTAGACTTCGTGAGGGATTAACTGGCTTACCATTGTGTTATGTGGCAATGTCAATGCATTCTTGAAATTCTTGGTGAGCTAATTCAATTTTCGACCCTGTCTCAGTCTTGGCACCTGGATCTAGTCCAGTTTAGAGTCAAAGGCAAACGCATCATACAAAACAACATTATATAGACGTAAGGCGATTCACTCATACGTTTGGTACCGTATGAGAGAACCGCTGTAGTTACGTTATGTACCGTAAAAACACCGAAGCCGTATTAGTATGTGAAAAAGATCAGGATTCGCAATTCCTTTCGTCAGACAGTCGCATGCGGTGCGTTAGAAATACGCAGCAACGGACGACAAGTGGGAGAACCACCTTAGTATAAACTTCAAACATTCACAGCCTTCTGTAGAATGCTATGAAACCGTTAAGGCACATAGTCTACTTTCCCGAAATCAAGATTGTACAATCAATAAATCTTCAACAAGAAATGTTGTGAATTATTCTAGCAAGCACCTTCAGGTTCAACACATTATACTTTCAAAACCCGTATCTTGAGTATTCATTTGCATTCACTGGATATTCTAATAGGCGGTGTAACGGAGCCCCGCGCCGCCCATCACACCGATCGTTCAGTTTGCATAGCGTGGAAAGTTTGCATGGTGAAAGACGTGGATGTCGGAATAAAATTTATAGAGCTGCAAAGCTAGACACTTTCTGGATTTGTTGGTAAACGGAAACAAAGATGTTTATTAGTAATCGCACACCGTGCTGTGAGACCAACGTTGCCGGTCTAGTGGCCTTCATTTATACTATTTTATCCATCCTGCACCGCATTTTCTAGTACAAAATTGAATCTTCAGATAAACAATTTATCGACATCATGCTGTTCAATTCATTGGTATAGGTATACGAAACTCTAAGTTGATATGTGCCTGTGTATAATTTTGTGAGAATATTCTCGGTTTGGTTAGCACGTTGATACCAAATGCTGACATGAGTTAGTCATTGACATAGAATCATTCGGGGTAAAATAATGCACTTCTAAATGTCTACTTTATTACTCCGTAAATACTGCAAGAATCAATGTGTGTACTGCCTGTAATTGGCATAGTTATTGGACTCGAAAATAAGAGTAATGGTTTGCGATTATATGTGGTTTATATTTATTAATAACAAAAAAAAGTGAGAACGTCAAACAGTTCAGTATTACTCCGTGATGTGGATAAAAGTACGCTTCATTTGAGGTAAAAGTACGCACACAGTTCAATCAAAAACTAATATTTATTTCACACACATATACTTAGTTTTAAACATATCTTCTTTATTTAAAACTAAACAAAGAAGAGTACACTCTTTAGCAGTGTACCTTTTTTAATGCGCACTGCTAAAGAGTGGAACTCACTACCTGCGTCTGTGTTTCCAAACGCATACAACCCTAATCTCTTCAAAGTAAGAGTGAACAGGCTTATTTTGGGTGAGCTCGCTCCGTCTTAGACTCTGTCTCTGTCCTATGACCTAGACTAGAGTCAAGAGCAAACCCATCCTTTATTATAAAAAAAAAACTCTACTGTGGAATACCTAAATATCAATATAAAAAAACTTATTGTTGAGCATAACCTACAAATGAATAAAACCACAATTTGTTATTTGTTTGTTATTACTAGCAGAGCAATCTGCACTACACAAAGTGTCTTGACCCAATATGGCAACTCCTGAACACGTATTCCTGACAAATCAGATAATCAGCAGCAGCAGCCCTGCGCCTCTTTCCAAAATATCAATGGTGCGTACTTTTACCAAGAAAGACTCTGCGAGAACCTTCGTACATGATGACGCATTTACTTCCTGGATGTCAAAATAAAAATCTCAGATAATGAGGTTATTCATTCTCAGTTATAGAGGTAGTCCGATACAAAAGTGCCGGGACCAGTTTACCAGGTTTCACTGTAATAAAATGTATCGTTGTCGTGCCCCTGCTCTATATCGGGTGAAATTTTACTAGTGACCGATAGCGAAAACTTTAGCTGGCCTGGTGATAAGGAACCACTTTCCCAAAGGAACATAGGTCAAAATAAAAATAAAAAATTGGACCTAACATACAAAATTTCCGATCAGCTGATTTGAGTTACTATGGAAACTCAAAATATTTTTGCTATATTTCGACCTATGTTCCTTGGGGAAAGATGTCGCTTATCCGCCGGTCCATCTTGAGATTAGAGAGAATACCTAATGGATCTTGAAAGCTTCAGATACTATATTTGAAATATCTAATACTATTATTCTCTTTTTTTGAGTCTTTACTGTGTTTCCTCATAAGAGCCACAGTAAATTTATCTACACGGAGAGGTACTCTACCCACATTGCATTTAAATATGACCTATCTCTAATATTTTTTAATTGACCGAATCTTACAATTATTTTGCTCTTTAAATATATTAACCCTAAACGATGGGAAGAATGTACCCACCTCAAATTGAATCTTAACTACCCGCAATAGATTTCAAAACTAATAGAAAAAATGTACATGCTGTGCCTGTTTAATTGTTAAGTTTTAGTTTTAATTAGTGGAAATCGAGGTCTGTTTGTTTTTATATTGTTACTTGTTTTGTTTTAGACTGTATGGCTGTATGTTTCTCAAAAAACAAAAACCTGGAGTAGGCCTACATCCAGTAGTGAACTGATGGTGGGGGATGCATTGGTGTTTGCCATAGTGGTGTTTTTAGTTACTGGTTTCATGTTGTCATTAGTTACCTGGTTTCACGGAATCTCCGGTACTCACGGGAAGGGCCCGAGCATTCGCTCTTCGCCTCATACGTCCCCCTATTCATAAACTGATGGTATGATGAGATAAGTTAATGTGATGATGATGATGATGACTGCGTAAGTAAAAAAAAAACAAGGTTTTTACGCCGTGTGATGCCGGCTTAGAATAGCATCACCCCATTTCTTACCCGTGGGAGTTGTAAGAGGCAACTAAGGGACTCGAGGGTGTGTATTGCAATTTTAGGCGATGGGCTGACAACCTGTCACTATGGCTACACAATTTTCCGAATGACCCTCAAATAATTGTCAGACGTGGCGTAAATTACCGTTTTGCGGCCGTTTACGCTCTGCCTACCCCGCAAGGGATTATAGGCGTGATATATGTATGTATGTATGTATGTTTTGCTGTACTGTAGTCACTGCAACAGCAATACGATCGAAAATTTATTTACAAAAACAATGTATAATTTATCACGCAGGTTATTTGACATCGTTTGAAGATTGCCAGTAGACGCTATCTATACTATATTTTATTATACAGGGTGTTAAGAAAAGTACTGCGTTCCTTTCAAGGAATGAAGCAGCCCATTACATGAAAAAAAAAATAGACCTCCTATACAAAATTTAGCAGCCGACCACGACTTTATGCGGTTGTATGGGAGGTAATGCTGGTTCATTCCTTGAAAGGAACGCAGTACTTTTCCTAACAACCTGCATATTATACCTCTACTTATTAGTCGTGTGACGCCGACTTAGAATAGCATCACCCCATTTCTTTCCCATGGGAGTCGTAAGAGGTGACTATGGGACTCGAGGGTGTGTATTTAAATTTTAGGCGATGGGCTGACAACCTGTCACTATGGCGTTACACAATTTTCCGAATGATCTCAAATATTTGTCTGGCGTGGCGTAAATGTCCGTTTTTTGCGGCCGTTTACGCTCTGCCAGCCCGCAAGGGATTATAGGCGTGATATGTGTATTTTAGTCATCTGTATGGCGAATTGCACGCGTAACAGGCAATACTGGGATTCGTGACATTCATCCACCATACAACTTAAGACAGTCACAGTTTCATGCAGCTACGTGCACCGTAATATCCGGTTTTTGTACTGGATTTTGAACTTCTTTCGTCAAAAACAGGATGCAACACGACACCGTAATATCATGCATGTGATAACCGTCTGAACTGTGAACACGACATTGTCAACAATATGCCTTTACATATTTCTACTATGTTCTTGCGAGTTCTATTCATTCCTACTTACCTACTTCGTTTTGTAGGTCTAGAACGCCTCATCAATCTTGTTTTCACGCCAACCAGGTGACGAGCTGTCCCGCGCCATTGAAGGTAACACGGTGAATACGTCTTTATCGGTCATACATTCAATAGAAAGAAAAAGTTTATGGAATATAATTCTAGGAACGCAGGGTACATTAGGACTTGCAAAAGTAACATAGTACCTACTCATCATTGCTTTGGTAGAATGCATTATTATGTATAATTTTTCTTTCAATTTCTATTTTCTTAAATAATATGGTTAATACTAAGAGAATATGTACACCAAATATCTCTAAAAACGTTACTAAAACGAGCGTACATAGTTGCATAAGGTTATTTACCTATTCTACATAAATATATCACGCCTTTACGGGTAGGCTGAGCGTGAACGGCGGCAAAAAATTGACATTTACGCCACGTCTGACAAACATTAGAAGGTCATTCAGAAAATTGAGTATCTCCACAGTGACAGGTTTTCAGACCATCGCCTAATTTGCAATACACACCCTCGAGTCCCATCGTCGCCTCTTACGACATACACGGGAAAGAAATGGGGTGATACTATTCTAAGCCAGCATCACACGGCACCTATTACCTATTCTAGTGTGGCTTATGTTAGTATATTGCGATATTCATATCTTTTTCACTAGGTTTACTCATAAAAATAAATATGATACCGTTACTATAAATATTTTCGAAGCACGAGTTACAAAATGTAAGCACGAAACAGATTCCAGTGTTATACTCGGTGTACTATCGGCAGCACCTCGAGCTAACCTATTAATGGATCAACTTAGACTGGTTTTTAGTAAAAAAGTAGCTTCCTTAAAAAATCATTTCTCCATTTCGAGTGTGTAGAAGCGACAAAGGGGCTACAAATTTTAGGCGACAGGCTTACAACCTGTTATTAATTTGTACAAGGTTTTTCTGTAACGAACATCATAATAACCACCTAGATTGATCCGATGATGCCAAGCACTTGGTTCTCAGTAAGCATTACAATAATCAGTATAATGCTGATCCCTTATTCGGGTAACTCGAGCTGTCAACGGTAATACTTACGAAGGAATTTTGTCGTAGACATTTCCCAAGAGAGATTTTCTTGTTCGACAGGTAGGATAGGTATGTTTGGGAAAATTGAATTATCCTATGATACTTGCCTACGCAAATAAACGGGACTAGAAAAGGGTTGTGTCAAAGTCCTTTGACATACACGGGCTGAGTTCCAACAGAAGAATCGGAATTGAAACTATCTGTTCAAATTTGGAGTTATAATTAGTGGGTATGGGATGAATAAACGTTTTATTTTTCGTCTAGTTTAGTTCAGTTCTTACGATGAACTAGTAAAAATGTACCATAGAACGAAGGACTTAAAAAAAGTATATTTTTAAAATAATATGTAAGTAGGCATCTGTTTCGCCTTAGATTCACTTGCCTGATGACAGTTGGAATTTGAAACTGTGGTGCGATTGAGTCTTAAGAGTGTTTTACGATAATTGTATATGATTTTCGTCCCGTATGATAATCTTGTTATTTTTCTTCTTCCTGTTAGGCATTTTACAGAAGTTCATAGTAATTTTTTCTCATTTTGACTTACCTTTAATAATCAAACCTCAAACCTCACTTAAGCATGCGAATGGTCAAATAAATTAATGTCATGTTATACTGATTTATTTTTGCCATATAGATAGATTACGTCTCTTTCCCAGGGAGGTAGGCAGAGGCTATCTCCTTCCACTTACTACGACCTTTTCATACTTATTTCGTTTCCTCTACGTTCATCAATGTTTTTCATGCACAGCTTGGACCTATTTGACCTGCCTTTTCTTTACTTGTCTTCTGATACAACACGAATGGTATAAATATAAGATATTTTAAATAACAACACCTTATTAATTATCGGATACGATGGAAAGACTTACTAAATATTTGAATACGTAGGTGCATATAATGTTCCTCCATAATTATGTACGACAATAATATGTTCGTAACATAATTAATGCAACATTGTGTACATAATTTAGATAACTTTGTATGATAACATTGTGATCATTATCGTGTCAGTGTATTTAATGGTGACCTGAAAATTTAACCGAGTTTGATCCCTTTATGTAGGTAGTTATTTATCGCAAGTTTTATTATTTTGCTATCCACCTGGCCTAACACATCACCAATACACACCCTTTTAATTTAACCTGATGTGTTAAGACAATGATTAATTTAGCGTTAACGCTTTGAAATTATTTTCATTTAATCTGAAACTCTGCTCACTAAACATACTCTAGGTTTGTACCGACACTAGCTCAAAAACATGAACCTATTTTATAGTACAATACCTACTTAAAGTTACCATGAATATCACTTACTTACTTAATATTACCTAGGTATATTTTTCAGTCTCAGATATACGCTTAAAAATCAGTCTGTTTAAACGTGATTTTCTTGAAGAGCTCCTCACAACTCACACTCACTGAAACAAGTATTCATATTAATACTATGAATATTACCAATGTGTATTAGTCCCGGAAATTTATTTTCAGAAGTTTACACGTGATGTACTCAAAGATTTGATAACTCACACTCATACAAAAAAGGGATTTGTATAAACCAATACCACAAAATTCTCCATCAAAATATTTTGTCACACAGAACATGGCCCAACTTAATTGTCAATATCAAGTTGTGCAAAAAATGGAGTTGCCATCATCAATCAAGCTGACAGACGATCAATCATGGCGTCAATTACTGCTTTATTAATTTCCCGACAACGCAAGAGTTTTTACGTTTCCTTGAGAAATCGGCAGCTGTTGTGTCTCACTTTGTGCGGCTGTTTTGAAATAGTATAGAGTCGAACCTGTGTGGACTTCGATCACGAAAAGTTTTATCCGTAATGTGGCATTTAAATAAATATCTTTGATGTCAATTCTTTATTATTATTTTAACCTAAACTGCTAAGCAAAAGTCTCTTTTATTTCATACCAATTAAATTTAACTAGGTACTGAACAACTGATGCAATAAGCATTTTTATTTTTTGTTAACTAGTGCAGTATTTGCTGTTTCATCTAACTTCGGTCTGGGTGACAAAAATGTGAAAGTTATCTATGACAACATACGACTGGACTAAATATTTAATTAATTACTGGACGAAAATACCAGTTAATTTATTAATGTGTTCCGTAAAATTCTTACATAAAGGAAAATGTTCGCTAAACAAATTATCTCTCTTGAATTTTTATCGTCCTAATCAAACACATCTTAATTTTGACGAGATAAAATTTATGATAATTGGAATTCCTAATTAGGGTTGCCAAATCCTCAGAAGGTGTCAAACGTTTTACATTGTTTTAAATAAAGTGGTTCACGCACACACCGCACGACTATGCGGTATTTTGCCAACCTGGTTACATTTACAAAAGCAGTTTTTGTATTAAATATCTCTAAAATGGTTTAGTTAAAGTCTTTTTTTCGTTCACTATCAATCGGTTTTGTTCTAGTACTTGAGTTAAGCAACACCTGCGTAGGTACCTATAGTTCAATCACGGTATAGTATACTCGGATTATGTAAATTCGGGCAGAAAATATATGAAATCAAAAACTATTACTTCATCTGAACTTCCGAAATAAATTGTCAATATTGTTTATTTTAAAACGCCACACTTTTATGCAATAATAGAGACAACGGAGAGAATCGTAAATCCGCAATTTAAAATAAACCTACCAATATCTGGGCTCGATTCTCAAACCACCAAGGGAATCATGGCCGAACCAGATCCGGCATTAAGAACCGACCAATTAGTACACTTTGCCATCGATCGACCCAATTAGTCGCTTAGTTCAGCGGAGAATTGGGACCATTTGATCGCAGCTGTCTATATTATTTATACCTACCTCTCCTCTTTATATGGGGTGCTTTACTAGTGACCGATACCGAAAACTCTGTATGTAGTAGCATAATGAGTCCCAAGGAACATAGGTTAAAATATGAATAAAAGAATTCGACCTTACATACAAATTGACTTGGTTGGCCTGCACATTTTGCATGTGAGGTCCACATAATATTTTCAAATTTTGCTTCGCAATTGGCAGAAAGGTGGTCCTTATCATCAGCCCGTCGAGTTTTTGGTATCGGTCACTGGTAAAATTTCCCACTATACGGGGTGTAAGGGACGGTATACCGAAAACTTTACAGGCATGATCAGATCATGACACTGTATATTACAACTATTGCTACTGAAGTGGATATAAGTTGTCCCTTACGGTAGCTTTATAAAGCTTTATAATGAAAACAATACCTTCTAACAATATTTGGAATATCAAAGGATGGAGGAAAGGAAACAACTCGAGGATACAGTGGGTGACTTAACTATTTTCTTTATGTGTTATGGACTTTACAATAAACTTTCATTTTTTTTATTAAGGATGGGTTTGCTCTTGACTCTAGTCTAGGTCATAGGACAGAGACAGAGTCTTAGATGGAGCGAGCTCACCCAGAAGAAGCCTGAATTATATAAAATATAGACACAAGGTGAGCGCATCTCTATGAACAGATCTCTACCTGCCAACCTGCAAAGTGGAGTTACATTTTTTTATTAGGAAATAACAAAACCGTGTACCTGTTCACATACAAAAAGGTACTCTTACATCAATAATACCTACTTGTAAATAAATACATAAATAAGATTACTTATATCTATAAAATAGACACCAAACAAATATAAATTGAATACATACATATATATCAAGATTGTTTCGATTAATAGTGCTCACTGCGTTTCAAAAAATTACACTCTGAAAATCCCAAATGGACTTCGGAACTGAAGTCCGTTTTGTACTCAAATTAAGAATGTGAGATTTAAATAGTTGCGGTTGTTCAATTCTAACACTTAAATGATGTCTTGAATATTAATTCCACAACGATAATTGACATTAGCTATTACCGTAGCTATAACGAAGTATTTTGGAGTGGTTACATAATATTATCTTCAAAATTTCCAGGTAATCAACAATATTTTTAACCATACACATTTCACGCATTTGTCCTATTCGGAGTAGGCAAAGCGTTACTTACAGTCGCTATCGCCACGTTTGACAAATATTTGAGGGTGGTTTCTAAAAAGTTATGTATCATTATAGTGAGAGGTTGTCAGCCTGTCGTATAAAATTTTAATACACATGAAACTCTCGAGTTTTTATCATGTGGTTCTTTAGTAAAGCTTTCGAGCGATAAATTCTCATTTTTCAGAAAGTATATACAACAACACTTGTGATAGCGTGGGTAGATAGTTAGACTAGTACTTAGCTCTTTATAGAATAAACTGTGGTATTTTTATCATCTCGAAACGTTTGAGGAATTCTGACAACAAAGCCAGAGAAAATATTATGATCTTTATTGAAAAATTCTCGGTAACGTAGCCCTATGTAACGTCAAATTAAATTCGCTAGAAAGCTAGACCTATGACCTAGTACTAGTACCTAATATTTACTGTAGGATAGAATTTTTAAGTCCCACACGCACCGGATTATAATGTGATTTGCGACAATTATGATACAAATGACATCCTATGACAGTCGCAGTTTGATATAGCGACGTGTGTCATGTTTAAGTATGCGATTTCGTGAATTTTATTCGTTAAAAACCGGATCTGGCAAAATCTTGAAAGGCAAGTAAGAACCGCCTCAGCATTAAGATCTACCTAATTTTATTTGAAGCAGAAATGTTCAGCCATTCATTGACAAAATAGGTAAGTACCTTCTTATTTCATTCAACTTAGTTACGTGATTGTAATTGACCTGTGTATTACGTATTAGTGAGTATAGCGAATCCCACACCTACCGCAGTTGGAGCTAACGAGTCAAAAAATGTAGCGTCCCATATCAGAAATTTACCCAGTTTCTACGGTATCATGGACAAACCATCTGGTCGCTATCCATCCGTACGCAACAAACGGTTGGCACCAAAACTGCTGGGATACTGGTGGATGTTAAAAACCAGCGTATTATGTCATTAAGACTGGTATGTCGAGACATTTTTGTTTAATTTCGACCTATCTTACTTGGGAAAGTAGTTCCTTATCGCCAGCCCGTATTTTGTTTTCAGTGTCGGTCACTAGTAAAATTTCACCCTATATACCTAACTCAATATACACAGGTGAGTTTTGACTGAAGAAATTCACACCACAACCAATGAAACATAATAGGTAAGGAATTATGTTCCTATGTATGTGACTCATTCATTCCTACTTATCCCGTGATTTATTACACCGCTGGCTGTCGTTAGCGGTAATCTGTGCGGGTGGATCGCGGCAAGGGGGGATGGGAATTCAAACAGATTTACAGGTTTAAACACTGTGTGAAACTTACCAGTGATTTTGAAAAATATGTCTTTGAAAGTCAAAGAATTGAGAGAAAATGCTTTTAATAACGGTTGTTTATAATGTCGATT
Organism: Tuta absoluta; assembly: GCA_027580185.1. Lineage (NCBI taxonomy): Eukaryota > Metazoa > Arthropoda > Insecta > Lepidoptera > Gelechiidae > Tuta > Tuta absoluta. Next base: position 9,612,019 of record JAQAHW010000009.1, read on the forward strand.
TTGGTAGATATTTTTACGTGATCCTTAGTAAATAAAGTATTCGCTGATACTGCATAAGAACACTGCATGCATTTCATTTCTTTTTCAATTTTAGAACTCTTAAATTGTAGCCCCGGGGCTTTAAAACCTACACCTGACTGATTGGTGGGGAGCTAGGACTCACCCGGAGAAGTTTGTGTGGTTGTTTAAACAACCAGCCCAGTCGGGGCGCGACTGGGCTTAAGAGTTGTTCTAGGAAGAACGGATCGGACGGACGTATGCAATAACCAAACTCTATCGCTTGATCCGCGCCCTCGCTTGCGCGCTCGGCTCAGGCGGAACGTTACGGTGGGCCATGTTTTTCGTTAGCGCAGCTGGCGTTCATCGATTCATGGACGTTAACATGTCAAAAGTAAGATAAACATAATCTCAAATGTGAAGAAAGAAAATATTGTTTAAATATTAAGAGAAGAAGCTACGGTTTGACGAGACTTTTATGAGTAGCTATTGAAAAAAAAATGATAAATAATTTGTAAATATAATAATAATATGCGAAAATATAAAAGACTGGAGATAATTAGTGATAGTGAAGAATTTGGGAATTTATTGATTAGTACAACTATTTATATATCCCAAAAATAATTCATTTACCTAAGAGTTTGGATATTAAGTTAACAGAACGCAATTCACCACAAACTAGGGTAGGTTCTGTGGTTACCTCACTCAGTCAACACCCACACGATATCTGTATTGGAACTTGAATAAAACACGTGTTGGAATCCCATTTGATCCTCGTGCAATGCGCAGTCAACTGAAGAAATGAGCTTTATATAAGGAACAGGATAAGAACCAAGAAAACTTAGATAGTATTTGACAGTTTATATGGGACATTTCGCAAATAACTGTAACAACCGTGTGGTGCCGGCTTAGAATAGCACCACCCTTCGAGCAACGATGGCCTCGGAACGACCGTGTTGCTCGAAGGCACCACCCCATTTCTTGCCCACGGTGGTCGTGAAAGGCGACTAAGGGACTCGAAGGTTTATTGTGTTTATAAATATAGGCGACAAGCTGACAACCTGTCACTATAGTAATACAAAATGTTTCTAAAACGGCACTCGGATATTTGTCACACGTGGCGATAGCGACCGTATTTTTGCGGCCGTTAACGCTCTGCCTAACCCGCTGCTGCGGCATCGTATTAGCTTCTACATGCAGTATCATATAACTCATTTCGTCTTCAACACCGGATCGGCAAAACACCGCGAATAGTCCGACATGACATGTGTGTTGACCACCGTATAAAATTCATATTACAAACAATAACACATCCTGACTATTAATAAGATTATTTATTTTTTTATTTATTATATTAATAAGAAACTGCACTTATTTAGATGAGTTACTTTCTTTTCTGCAACAATTAATACAAAAAAAGGAGCATGCAGCATAGCTATTCAGCTCACAATTTTACAAACGCTACACGAAATATTCAAGCCACGTAGTTAATAATTAGCTGCTACAAGGAACAATACGAAACATTGTAGGTCTTTTCAAAAGCTTAGGTCTTTTTTATGTCTTGACATTCTCGTAAAATAGTCCTAAAATTTTAAATGAGATTAAAACGGACAGCTGTGGAAAAGATTTCTGTAAAAATTTCCATATTTCATTAACATTATTATGCACCGTTCTGCTGCCGTTTATAATGGAATTAAAAGATTTCCGGAGCCAAGGTGTTCACCGAATACTATTTGAGTATACGAAAAATGTGTGCTTGTGTAAAAATATATTCATTATGTATGCGTGACACTGGCACATTTACTTTTAGGTTACGTATTATAACTAGGTATAAAAATAACGAAGGGATCAGTTAAATCCTGATGAAAATAATTACATATGAAATAAATACAATTTACTATTTGAATGCCACATCCCAGCAATATAGGTAAAACAAACTTTCTGTATAAACTATTGGCGTTAATCTGTCAAAACCAATAACGCTGATACTTAATGGAGTGAGAAGATATTTCTCGAATGGAAGTAATAGGGTCCGTAACTTCAGCAAATTCTGGCAACTTCTTGATACTTCAAGGTTTAATATTTTACCCTGGCACTGGGCTAATGAACCATTAACCTGCATAAAGTTTAGTCAAGGATTTATGATTATATTAGTCACGGAATATAAGATTGTATGATATTTGACAACAAGCAAGAAAATATTTGGTGTCATATTTAAACATTCTGCAATCACGCGCCTGTAATAACATAAGTAGGCGAAAAGGTAAGTCTAAAGTCGAAAGCAAGGTAAACTGAAGCAGAAATCTTTTACTGAATTTCGTTTTATAAAGTTTTTGGAAATTAAATATAGCTGAAAAATGCCCCTTTTATATTACTCTGTAGAGTTTTTGATTCCGAAGGGGTGAGTTTTATTTTTCCACACTTTATGGAATAATGGTATAAATTTAAAATAATGGCTTTTGTTATTTACATTGTGAAGTTTTCAAATTTGAATTCTGCTAATATAGAGGTATATAATCAACTCGAATCAGGCTTACTATTTCTGATGAAAACCAGATTATGCCCAAAGTTGTTTTCACAGAGTAGGTATATTTAAGTAAAATCGAAATTAATTTTGTTGAATAGAAACCTGAGAACAGTTTAATAAATTAATTTCGTAGTAACGGTTGCTGAAATTTTATTGCCCTTAATTAATCGAGTCACTAATTTAACTATTTTACAGCGTATTTTTTTTTGGCAGCTCTCCCACTCTTACATCCATGTAACATAATATAAGTTCCATTCCATCCGTCAGTCAGAGGAAAGCCAATTTTTTTATTCCCATGCAAAAATCGGCAACCATGGGACTCTGTAACGCATGCGATTTGGCAAAGTTGTTTGACAGACGCATCCGTTAGTCCATCATATGGCAGGATCCGCTGTCACTCAGAATTGTAGTGAAACCACGCGAGGTGTAATTATTTTCACCTCATTTCGTATTTGAAGAAAACAAAAATATACCAACAGGCTGTTGTTGCACGCATCGCATGATATTCCATTTTTTTTTCGGATTCGGTTTTTGGAAAAAAAAAGGTCATACAAAAACCGGTTATCATAGCAAACGTAGCTTTATCACTTTGCGGCTGTGACATGTTGATGTGAACCGTAATATCGTGAGGTAAATATGCGATTGACCTTTTGTATTTCAAGGTAGCAATAATTTACCATAATAATTATTATAATTTGCTCCCAATAACAATTAGCGTCACCACGTCAACCGTCAACATTAATTGCGGTTATCTCTCGTGGCCCAGATGAGTCGGTTCAGCTCATGCTCAAGATACATAGAGCAGGCTGGGGCACCTTTCACGAGAGGCAGCTTTGAAAAACAAGAAAATTGTTCAACGTTTTTAGTGTTCAAAAAATAAAAAATTGTTTATTAAAAAGGCAACATCATTATTTTTCACTGTCAAGTTTGATTTTTAAATTTGACGATTAGCGCGGAAGTTATAAACATTGTTGAATTATACATATTGTGATCGGGAAATTGATCTTTTCAAATTTGTAAGGATAAAAAAAAATTACGTGGCGTAAATATCCGTTTTTTGCGGCCGCTTACGCTCTGCCTTTCCCGCAAGGGATTATAGGCGTGATATGTATATGTATGTAAAAAACAAATGTAATGAACCTAATTCCACTAGTTTTTTTTAAAAAAATTACAAATTTAGAATGTATATTCTATTTGCGTTACAGTGCGTTTAAAATACGCAGCGATGGATGGCAAGTGGGAGAACCACCTGAATGTAAAATTGATTATATCTAGTATATATTAGACAAACAAGTATACTATTATACTATTCACTAGTTTACATGCAGATGAATTTTATTTGATCTTGATACAGATGATAGCATCATTCGGTTCGTGAAATTGTTGTTATTATGAGTATGAATGGGGTAAACCAGTAGTGCGATAAATTTACTGGAATGTTTATACAGTGGATGTGGAATAAAAGCGGAGTTTATACTGTAATGGGTTGGAGATAACGGTTGCAATTCGAGTGAAGTGATCCATACGCCACTCATGCATACATACATATATCACGCCTATAATCCCTTACGGGATAGGCAGAGCGTAAACGGTTTTAATAAACGAACATTTACGCCACGTCTGACAAACATTTGAGGGTCATTTGGAATATTGTGTATCACCATAGTGACATGTTGTCTACCCATCGCCTAATTTTGCAACACATACCCTCGAGTCCCTTAGTCGCTTCTTACGACACCCACGGGAGAGAAATGGGGTGATGCTTTTCTAAGCCAGCATCATACGCTCTTTACACTCTTAAACACAGGAAAACTCTATTTATAGTCGAGATTATAGTTGAACGATAGACTTGATGAGCAGGTACTTAAATAGAAATGTAAATACTACGATATTGATTTAAAAGCATCATCCTTTTACATTAACATCAATAGCTACAACAGTCCACTGCTGAACATAGGCCTCCCCCTATTTGGAGGTATTGCCATACTCTCCACGCTTTGCAGGTGGATTGGCGAGCGCAGTGCAAGATGTTACATTCACATAGAACGCTACTGCTCTTTTCCTGGATGATTATCCCTAAGTCGCTTTTTACGACATCTACGAGTAGAATTGTGGTGTGTAGTGATGGTATTTGAAGCCCACACACCACACGGAAACTTATTTTTAGGAATTAAAGTTATTTCTATGGTAAAGTAAAAGAATATATCAAAAATACTTCATGCAAACTGTCTTGTGCCTAAATGGCACTACATAAATATTTCAATTTGACCTTTTCAGTCGTAAACTGCGAGTTTACTTCCATACTAAAAATATTATTGGATTTTCAGTCCGAATTCTAAAAAGAAGATTGAAATCAGGGCAAGTAAGTTCGTACATATTTTTTCATATTTATGACGTAGCTTGGACTTCAGATTGATACTTGATTTGTAAGATATAAATTATGACAACTCGTGTGGGAAATCTTTGAATTCACATTTGCACCGGAAATTACATATGCAGTTGAGCTTTGTTCTACCCGTAGCAATAGAAAACAATTTCCGAAATCAAAAAGTATCGCCTCTGCCGTGTCTGCCTCTGACATATAAAAAGGCAAACGCGAATCGTAGCCATTGTCTACGAGACCGCTAAGAAGTATCTACGAGAGTGCTACGAACCGCTAAGCCGCAGCGTAGTGTGAAGGCTAAACGGAGATTAAAACTGTGTGCGAAACAAATAGCTTTTGTTCGAAACATTCTCTGGTTTGAAATAGTTTGAATGAAATTAGAATCTTAATAAACTGTTAAGGGTCACACACTTTTACTAAAAACACAAAAAATATTCTTAACAAGAAACTGAATTTTGTTGAATTGTCTGATATATCCTAGTTGCATAGGCCATGATCACGGCACCACTAATGTTTCGCTGGTAGGTAGATGGAGCCTTCATATTATTGGAATGCATTTTTGCAAACCCTCTTCTTACGATTCTTTCGATTACTATCGTAACTCACGCGTTAATCACGACAGGAAAACAAAATATAGTATTAAAAACCCCGTTCTAGTGTTTTCAGTTCCTGAAACTTGTACATGAGGCTGTATTTTTAAACAAATATACGCTAAGTACCTACAACAAAACAATAAGTAAGGGCGTGGTAAATAACTATAGATCGAAAATATGTACTCGTACACTTAGAAAAACAAAACATAAAATGGTTGTGTTATTAAGTCAAGTATTTAAAACATTACAGTGCTTCCTACATTAATTCAGAATCTCATTTACTCAGTTACTTACACATTTGTTAAAATCCGGCACATTCAAATACGCAAACAAAATTTAGAATATTTGCGCGGTTTCTACTTAATTTCCGCGAGGATTTGTGTAATCTGTTGACGAGGTACGGTTAGTTCCAACCGCAGTATAGTATAAAGACAAACAGTAGGGATGACCATATGGTATGCAATAAATATAAACAAAACGAACTTACTACTGTATTCTTCTTTTCAAGTGAGACACCGAGTCGTCCAACGACTCGATGAACCCTGGTATCAGAGTTTTTTAACTACTATACAAACAACGTTTTTATGTTATAGCTGTTCTATAATAATTTATTTTAATTAACAACGAACAATATCCGTTTTGCCAATGATATTGTTCTGTTAGCTAACACGGCACAGGAAGTCCAGGATTGAGTGCAGCAAGCCCTGAGGTTTAACTTCAAATGAACAGGACAAAGACAGAACTGTTGACCAACAGCAAAAAATATGTTGATGGGTAGCATTTCTCAAGGGTGATTTGCTATGTCATTGAAAAGCAAGCATCAAAATGTATATTCTGCCTGTCCTAACAAATGGTGTTCAAACTTGGTCACTTACAAAAGGTCAAAAGTCCAAATTCAGTGTTCGCCAATGAACGATGGAGCGGAGCAGTGACGACATAAATAGATGATCTGCTTGATCGCGCGGCACAGTATTTTTTATACTGGACCTTATCTATACTATGATTAAATACAAGTATGCACGGTTAATGGTCAGATAACTTTAACTACCATTACAGGAATAGTTTTGTAACATGATAGCATTTAGTTTAGATTCTGGTCTGAGTGAAATGTTATTTAACTTTGCCTTTGTTCAAAATAGATATGCTTATGTGATATATAAATGAAGGCAACCACAGAAAATGGATATATATTTAATCACTACGGGTCGGAATCGACTGCGTTTCGTTCAGTCTAAGAAATCAAGGAAGACCTTAACCGTGTCATTAAAATATAATGTAGGTCATGCCTTAACTTGTTGGACAACGTCGAACAAGTTAAGCCATGACCTCCTATGGATAAACAATTTATACACCGTCTAAAAGCTCGTCAATTATTTTTTGTAATAACTTCGTTATATATGTTTATAACACGCCAAAATTATATATTAAATTCAAACTATCTCAGCTTCAGAAATTAAAATAAGAAATTGAAAAAGTGTTTGCGTCAGTCGGGATTTGAACCCGGGAACTCTGGAGTACCGTCTCATCGCTCTGCCAACACAGATCCTGAGTTCAAGCCACGGACGATGCTATTTTTTATTTCTTATTTTTATAGAATATAGCACTGTGAGTGCAAATTATTCATACGCAGAGTCATGTTTTACCTCTTAACTTATTTGCAACGGTACGTTGAATGAGTATTATTATTTCATTACCTACTTTAATAAACACTTTTATAATACGATTAATGTTTTTTTACGTACCAATGTTAAATTGCTGTGAAAAGGTCTATAATCGGGTTTGAATAAAAATAGTTTTGTTCAAAGGTACTTTATTTGACTCCATTGTCTAACTCCAGCTCAATTTTGAACACAGATAGATGAAAGAACGAAAGTAAGTACCTACTTTATTAAATAGCAAGAAAATTTTAGTTGTACAACGATTTAAATGATAATGAAGTCTTTTTGACAGCTGTTTAAAAGAGAATAAAGTACCTAAAAAGTACTAAAAATCATCGATAGATGGCGTTGAACAACTAGGGAAAATATTTTCTGGAGAGTTTGATTCTTTTTCATTTCCTGTGAGACAACGAGTCATCTAACACAATGAACGAACGGTATGCCTTAAAAGCTAAAAGTTAAGCCAATTAGTACCTATAACTGTCGTCGGTGTGGTATTAATTTAGATAAACAGTGGATTTTAGTGCACCAAGTTAAACTACAATTTGGACTACTATCTTTTATGTAGAATCAATTATCAACCTTATAAGGATCATCCGGTTATTCGTCACCTTGGTGTCCCAACTGACAAAAGAAGAAGAAGAAAGCAATTACTAGAACATAAGTAGAATAATCAAGCAATTCTTATTAATGAATTGTTATTTAAATACAGAAACTTTTATAAACTTGATGTAAAAAACGTATTTAGTAGAGTATGTGCAGAAGGAACTGCTTAAGTATTTATCAGGTGGTTGTGACATTGCTGCGCGTGATATTATAATTTGAATTTTTTGGATATACGAGTATAACAACATTTTTGGGGACAACATAGAAAATTTTAATGGTTATTTTAATTAATAATAATCGCTACTATACTGTTAAAAGATGGTACTAGTTAGTTGTATTTTAAAAGACGTTATTGTGTTCATGAAAAAAAAAAACAATTTGTTTGGGGTAAGTTAATCTGTGCGTACTTTCATCCAGCTTCAGGTGAATTTGGTAAATCCTTTTTTAAATTTAATCTTCGATATTTATTTATACTGATTATTATTATTTTTATATTTATTTATTTTTATATTGCAGTGTGGTGCCGGCTTAGAGTAGCATCACCCCTCCCCGTGGATGTCGTAAAAGGAGAGTAAGGGATACTTCCAGGGAATGGGCTTCAGCGTTCCCTGCGAATCAAACACCTTGCACCATGTTCGTCAATCGGCCTGCCAAACTTGATAATTATGGCAAAAACCCTCCAATTGGGGGAGGCTCATGTCCAGCAGTGAACTGTTGTGGCTGTTGATGTTAATTGATTCATATTATTCATCAATCATTCTGTGTTTCTATGTATGCGGGAAGGGGAGTATAATATATTCGGTAGAACGTCTGCTGCGTGCGAGCTTATGGAAACGGTCGACTTATAAAACTTATGCGCATTTGCACCCGCTTGAATATTTCTACGTTTTCATCAGAATAATTAGATATAAATAATCAAAGTCTGTACATAGAAAATACTCTAATATATTCACTTCCTGCGTCTGTATTTCCAAACGCATACAACCCTAATCTCTTCAAAGTAAGAGTGAACAGGCTTCTTCTGGGTGAGCTCGCTCCATCTTAGACTCTGTCTTTGTCCTATAACCTAGACTAGAGTCAAGAGCAAACCCATCATATTAATGAAATAAAAAAAAAAGAAATAAAAAAATTATGTTCGGGGATACAGATACTTAAAATTGATAACAGAAACGGTTTGCTGATTTTTTGTCCATTTGTCTGTTTCCCTGTCTTTATGTGAAACCATCACGCAAAAACGACTGACCGGGTATGATTTCATTTTTCTGCTGGCATATAGACATCAAGGGTGAATACCTGATGTGGAACAGCAAGGAACGGCTTGACTATAGGAGATACAAAAAAAAGCTCCATAGCAAATGTTGTTTAGCATGATGGACTGCTTTTGCTGGCATATGAACTTCAAGAGTCTGGAGTACCCGATGTAGAACACCAGGAGCTTAACTACACTTTACAAGAATGGTCATGGCTCCACAGCAAAAGGTACGCGGGTTCCATTTAGTAATTTATAAATTTAAGCATTATTAAACCTGTTTAAGACAATATAATTAGCTAACAGCCGTGTACTTTTATACAAATTCTGTAAACGACGGTCAACCATCCTTTTTCCGTTGGCCATTCTAGTTCTCGGCCTAGGGTTACCTGCTACGACTGATAAAGTAACTGAAACAAATTTAATTTTAGCCGTGCCGAATACGACGGGCGAAAATAAATTCTCATTCAGTCTAGTTTAAGCCTAGTGTTTGAAAGACGGCCGACAAAGTTACAATAAATAATTGGATGATAAAAACTATGTTCAAATTTTTAAAAAAATATATGCTTACGTTATTATGTTGAAAAATGCACACAGTTTCAAGATTGCTGCTTCAAAGGTTCGACCTGCGCAAAAATACAAAGTTTTCATCGCAATTAAATATGTTGTTTTTTTTTTATTTTTGATCCTCCCAATCAAAAACAAGGGGTAATTTTTCAATGAGCTGAAAAGTGGGTGAGAAGTAGTTGATTTTATGGCCGAGAACTGAATTTTATGAGCCCCTAAATCGCTAATTTCAGATATTTTATTTATTTTTATTTTTTGGTGTAGTTTATTATTGAATTTGGTTTCAATGCATGATCTAAAATATCTACTGCGCTCAATAATTTAATGTTCCAGTCTCAGCTGAACTTTTGATACAAATTTAATATTATCTTGAAGTCAATTATTCGCAATATTGGCCGAAAACCGACTAATTATCCCTACCCAATTAGCACATCTACTTAAACTTGTGTTTCAGATATATATTTAAAATATTTTTTATTAATTGATCTCTCAAAGTGCTTTCCCTGAATCTCAACTTGAATAATCCATTCTTATCCAAAACGATCACAATAAATTCTCCATAATCCGCCAAACTTACCCAAAAACTTATTATAATAAAACCTGGTGGAGTTAAGTAGGTAAAGTTATCGAGATTCCCGCCGACCGCCATTCGTCTTAATAAACGTCCACACCTGCTCCATAGTCTGCCCTACATTCTACACCAGTGCTGCCAGGTTAGCCAAATTTCTCGGTATCCATACAGATTTTTGGAATGTCACACCGAAAATAAATTTAGGTTTTTATTCAGATTATGTAATCCTTAGAGTTTTTTCATACATCATATCCAATTTTTTATCATGTTGGTAACACCAAACAATTTTGAAGGTAGTAACAGTAAGACCAATGTGATATAAAAGTAGATTTTTACTAGTGACCGATACTGAAATTTCAGGACGGGCTGGTGATAAGGAACAACTTACCCTCAGAAACATAGATCGAAAATTGAAAAAAAAATACTTGCTGGCATACAATTTGGCTTAACCGGCTGATACACTTGTATCGGAGGTACAATTTTATTTTTATTTTGGCACATGTTCCTCAGAGAAAGCCTTTCCTTATCACCAGCCATCCATCCAGAGTTTTAGGTATCGATCACTAGTAAAATTTAATCGTATGTGAGATTCATGTTCATCCTTTGATTCAATTAATCATTCTTTCTTCTTAAATCGGTCTCATATAAAATGACTTAAGATAATGGATTTCAAATAAAAAAATATTTCATACAAGTAATATTTTGAACACTTCAAACATTTATACCGCAGGATGGATTCCAACCGTCCAAAATTGTAAACGTATCAAACACAAAGAAGTGATTGACAAATTTGGTAATCACTATACAGATATTGCCTTCAAATATCTGGCAGCACTGTCCTACACTGAATAGTCTTCATGATAACGGGGGTTTTATGTGCATTGCTGGCTTTTTACTGCGGAAAGTACTGGCTTAATTTTGATAGTAAAATGGCTTAGGAGACCCTAACGAACGAAGAACATAGGATCAAGGCACCTGCATGTAACAGTTGCAGCATTTCAGATAGGTTCACATTTCGCACAGCTTTTTCTATGAATATGACCTCATGTATCTTTCTATGAATATAGATACATGGGTTCATGCTATAAAAGATCCGAGACAGTAGGTACTCTACACAGATGCGTTCCAGCCCGTAGGCCTAGACATATTGTTTGAAGTATGACAAAAATGTAAGATGTCATATTCAAACAACCCAAAATTCCCCGTTTGAATCAGCTATACTTGAGTCAAAGTTACTGTATAGGTAGGTACAATTTAAAGAATACCGTAATGAGTCTTAAAGAGTTATCCATTTATCGGAAACTTAAACTAACCTACCTCAAAATGGGAGTCAGATGGCGTCGCCAATCCCAATAGGTTCCGAAAGAACACATGTTATTAATGACGTAGACGGGACAAGTTTTATAAAGTGGGGCATTATTCCTAGGACGCGTGACATCACCTTTCTCTTTCACACATATGAAAATAGAGCGAAACTGAACATACGATTACGGGCCGATCCCACCATCATGGGAAACTTTATTTTGTGGCTAAAAAAAAGTTTGTCATTATTATATTTTTCTCGTAGATATCTTTATCTTTCTGTCTTTATCCTAATTAATTTGGGGTCGGCGCAACATGGACCTAATAAAGGTAGCTACACAAAATCATGTTGCAAATAGATCGTGTTAAGTTTTGAAACCACTCGCCTGTCTCAAGTTAACCCTTGTAATGAAATGAAATTAACTTTATTCAATGTACTTTCACTTTCTATTATATTTGGGAATATATAGATATTATTATAAGCTAAGGTTTGATTATCGTGAACATAGAGACTTAAGTTGGTCACACGTAAAACACGTTTGTCTGTAATATTTGCACGTTTTACTTAGAAACATTTAGGAAACAGGTTTAACCAGATAAGCAGTTATCTTGAACAATACGATCCCATTTATGTTCTTATGTTTATTTACCGCTTTACTTACATCTCTCGTTGTTATTTTCAAGTACTAATATTCTAATTGCTGTATTTTATAAGTAAGTTACAGTTCTAAGACAATTTATTCAATTTCATTAATAACTAGTGTAAACTTATAAGCTTTTGGTAAAAATCTAATGATAAATCTTAACGAGACTTGAATCACTAAACAAACTTCATACATATTATTATTTTTAGGGATATAACACCTGCACATGCTAAAAGTTAAGGCACGATATTTAATTTATTTGAAATACGACAAAAATTAATATTGAAAAAATGCCATGTCATTGATCATACAATACCAAAGTCCGCAATTGAACTTTTTGTATGTATGTTGCATTAGAAGATTTATATTGCAGTTTAATAGAATGAATCTCTGGAAAAATATTTTGTTTGGGAATATAAAGTTCCAGTAGAGCTAGCAATATTTAAATTCAGTGAAATATATTGCATTGTAGAAAGCCGTGACAGTCTCGTGGAAAAGAATGAACTGAATATTTTATTTTACGTGATGTGCAATTTTATCCGTAAGTAACTCAGATAGAGTACATTTATATCTTCTACGTCAGATATATAGGTATGTTTATCTATTTCACGGTCACACGGCTTAACGGATCTTATTTCTTACACACTAGCTGCTGTTAACTTTCTTCCCGTGGGAACATGGCCTTTTTCCGGCATGTATAAACCATTATCTTGGGTCATTCCATCTAATAAACCGCATTGAAACTTGTTGCGTAGTTTTAAAATCTTAAGCATACTACAGGGCACCTTTTTACACGATGTAGTGATAGACAAGTTAATTTTCTCATACTTGTATAAAGGAAAAAAATGTTAGACTATTACATACTCGCAGATAAATCTTTAGCATAGAAACTAGATAATTTGTTTGTGTAGAAGGATAGTCCCCAGGTGGGCCGGTAAACAGTATTTTTGCTCGTGTCTTACGGAAAATTTACGCTTATTTTAGCTGGGAACACACGACCGGCATTATCTATTATGAATTAAGTATTTTAAACTACTATCTTAAGAATATCTTTTCATTTTGCAGCCAGTAAAATCTGGAATGATATTTCACCACCTCTACGGAAGAATAAATCTTTTACTGTATTTAAATTTAAGTTTTAGAAAACTATGCTAAATGTCCAAAAATATTTCGAAGACATCGTCGTACATTACTAATCATGCTTATAAGGATGGTATGGTATGAGTATTGAGTAGGTAGTCAAAAAGTCAAAATGTGTTATTTTATAATAAAATGTACTCTTTGATTTAATTTTGTTACTTAACTATTCTTACTTACTTTCTATGAAACGAAATATATTTAAGAACACCCATTTTTGAGTAAAGGTAAGCTTAAAACCAGCCGTGTACTGTGCCCACATTTCAGTTCATATTGTATATTTGTACTGAATTTATTGATTGTGGTGCCTAAGATGTGGTGCGAAATAAATATATTTGTATTTATATTGCAAGCACTATCCCGCATCTCAAATCTACTCTCCTTTACCCTAAGGTTGTCTGGTAGAAATAGCTACCTAGCTATAAGGCCGCCTATATTGTACTCTTTCTTTTCTATCTGTATGTCCATTTCTTGTTTTTGTGCAATAAAGTATATTTATGTTATGTTATGTTATTGTATTTTGAACTTGTTGTAAAATCACACGAGGCAATCACAAGGTCAGTGATCTCTTGTGATGTCTCCAACAAAATGTGGAATCAAAGTAATACCAATTAGATTGTAAGACCGACAAACGTAAATTATTTTTAACAAGAAGGTTCTTAAGAAGATCCGGCTACAGAAATAGAAAACCAGTTATCACTGCTTAATTGCAAAGTATAACTTACGGCAAACAAATCTGGGGCACATTGTCGAAAACTAATTCTCGAAAGTTCTAAGGACGTCATGCATAAAAAAATCACTCATTGATTGAAACCATATGCAAACAAAATACTTGAAAGAACAATTGATTCACCAAATATTTAATCAGGATAAAAAACTTATAATCTGATAGAATAAATTACATGAAATATTGTCAATACAAATTACATGAAAAAAAGTTATCCACCATTATTAAAACAGGCATATAAAGTGAACGGCCCCATAGCTTCCAGGTAAACATAATAGTCCTACATAAAAGTGAGAAAAAGGTCAACCACAGGCAGTTTTACGAAATAAAAAGCTGCTATAATTTACCTTGCGGCCCCAAGCGTGGTATATCCCAAGATTTACTCTCGTTCTTGCCCCATAGTCACAGCAAATAAATATATAAGACGATACTCTTCATATAAAAGAGTGAGGCTGGTTTATAATCGGTTATTTGCATTAACACTATAATTGCAATTTTATAGTATACGACATAATATATTTTTCCTTAGTCTTAACTTTAAAATCACAAACTCAATGTGTTTTGCTTATATGCGTGTGTTCACATGGATGTACGTTTCCTTGACCAGCTTCGTTGTTCTTCGCCGAGTTCCATCTTGACTTTAACGTTTTATCTGAGGTCTCATATAGCTCAGGAGACAAAATGCCTGTCGCACGAACACTCCCCTTAAATGAGATTGTGAAACAATGTAGCACTTTGTTAGACACTTTTTAAGGAGTGAAAATGCTGTTATTCAGTGTGAGAGGCGGTCTGCCCAAAACTTGAATAAAACTAAATTACCTGTCCGAATGACTGGCCTCGGTGGATGTAGCCCTGTGATTGTTTCATTGTCTTTCAACAGCTAGAAATGATAATCAAATGATAATTTTTTCAAATATGCCCTAGCAGGCACTCTTATTTCAATTTGATTATCTTTTCTTTTAAATGACCAATGTTAATTTTTCATCATCAACAACAGTGGCGCCGTTACAGGTATGCTAATAAAGTTTGACTCCATTCAATCGCTGCCCACAACTATTGCAAGATCAAAAGTCTACCTAATAGGAGGATTTTAACTATAGAAATAGTTGAATGCATTTAAGTGCTGAGCTAGTAATATTATTTATTATTTTAAGTATTCAATCAAATGCATTGAATTTAATACCTTATCTTTTGATAATTATGGTAAAAGAAGTACCTACTTAATGCCATTCTGTACACAGCCTTATTATTTAAGTAAACAGAAGAAACTGTATGAGGACACGTCTCGTTCCCGCGGGTAGCAAATTCTGATCTCTTGTTAAACTTGGAACCAAAACATTCTCGTGAGGCAAACAAACTTTCCTGTAATCTTAGCGTGAATTTGTTTACTAACTTTCATAACACAAATACCTTAAGTTTGATCAGTTTAGTGTACAGGTTGGAATCGAAAGTTTTGCAAGGAATGACTAGCTTAATGTCATTCCGATCCGCCATTTTAACTTAATACTCGTAGTTCGGAGCTCAATACAAGGATACGTAAATAAATAATCAGGTCTATCACAGTGTTTCTACTAATCACATATCGTGGCAAAATCTAGAAAATGGGATTTATCCTAAAAATGTTTTCATACAACTGATCAAAATACTTAATCTCTTAATACTCGTAGCTTGAACCTTCAAATGGGTAAATGGTTCTGTTCATAGTGCAGCGATCAGTTTCACATCTCAATCAAAGTAATCCGGCGGCAACTAAACTAAGCCATGACCAAGTAAGCCACAAGTTACTTAAGTTATTCATGGTCTTGACTCCTAAAACTATCCGATATGCATTGCTCGGTCAGTCGAAGTTTAGTAAGCCATCATCACACAACAAGTTGAGTACTTATACCGCAACTTTGCCTGCATAGTTCTGTGTTCCTTGCAAGGACCGAACCAACGCATGAAAAATTCAAAGATTATCATGTTACACACATTGATGAACAATCCGATGGACATCATCATATTCCACCGCAATATAGGTAATATAGGACTCTCTTGTATAAAGGTTCCTATGCCATATTAAAATAATTATTGCGTACCAAACGTCTTCAAGCTTATAACAACTATACCATCTATACCATTAAAGCTTTCGGTTGGACAGAAGCAAGAGATATCGATAACAAGATTTTTCTAGAAAAACTTCTAGAAGTTTGAGCACTTTTGTCTTTGTGCAACTTTAGTTCTGAAGTTTTCTTAATTGATTTTATTGTAGAGCTGACCCAGTTGACTCAGTCAATTGCGGTTTGAAAAGAATATACAGAATGTTACATGAAAATAAAAAACTGTTATTCTTACGTTGGGTGAAGGAGGCCCAAAACGGGGAAGAATGGAAGAAAGGGAGGGAGGCCATTGCCCTGCAGTGGGACGTTACAGGCTAGAATTAGAATATTCTTACATACATACATACATGCACCTATTGAAGTCCACTGCTGGACGTAAGCATCGCCCAGGGTACGCCATAGGGCAAGATATAATTTTCACCCTCGTCAACGTATTTTATATACACTCGTCTCATAATGTTCGAATTATGAATTCGAAAACAGATGCATAGTGACCTACTTTATGCATTCTGCCTATAAAAACTAGGGATTACTATAAATTACAGAAGCGTAATGACTTAATGAGAAAACTCTTAATACGATAAAGTTGAGAAATGAAACGAAGTTTTTTTTCCAATACTCAAATTGCTATCTTCCGCCGCACCTGACAGTTGTTGTTGTACGGTAATTTTTCGGATGTTGTTCAGTTGTTTTAATAGGTTTTTGTTCTGTTGTTGTTCAGATGTTATTCCGATGTTGTTCAGTTGTTGTTCAGTTGTTGTACAGATGTTGTTCAGATGTTGTTCAGTTGTTGTACAGATGTTGTTCAGTTGTTGTTTTGATGTTGTTCAGATGATGTTCAGTTGTTGTTCAGATATTGTTCAGTTGTTGTTCAGATGTTGTTCAGTTGTTTAGTTAAGTTATTGTTAAGATTCACATCTAAACAACTGCTAAAGTATAGATTTTTCAAAAATTCATATCAAGCCATATTACGTTCTCGTATTGAATTTGTCCTTGCATCGGGCCTTGCAATGGCCGGTGCGTACGTTTAGAAAAGTGTTTCTGAGTTTTTTTGGAGAGTGTAGATAAAATAGTGTATGCAACTGCTATAATTAGGCATTAGAATGCTCGTGTCAAACTATTATCACACTCGGCTGCGCCTCGTGTGATAAACAGACACTCGCATTCTAATGACCCCCATTATACAACAGTTGCATAAACTACTATTTTTGTTGTTCTTTAAGTAAGTTTATTTTATTATCATTAATATTCAAAGTGATTTGCCATATTTATATGCTGGGAATACACTTTGAATTAAATAAATTCTCCTTTGGGAAATACAGGTATTGATTTTAATAGGAGATTATAAGTGCAGTCTCTAAAGCTTGAATTAGCATCGCGACCCAGCGTTTTTTTTTGGTAGGTATGTAGGTTAATTCGACGTCTAAACCTTGAGCAAGCAGTTTGTAAAAACCAGCGCATTTTACGAACAAAAAACCCATTAAAACCATTGTTTTAGGTGTATCCACATAGCATATGTCATCCGTGGTCTAGCAGTATGATTGCGGTCTCAGGGTCCAGAGGTCCCTGATTCAGTTCTCTAGAAGGTCAATTTATCTCAAGATTTTTCCCAGGTTAGGTAGGAAATAACAGGATTTTCTGTAAAAAAAAATATATATATATATTATTAATATATTATTAAAAGGGTGGGCACGAGAACTCGTGGGCCCGGTTGCTGTCTATATGATTACTTGTAAGGAAAGGTTAGGCGGTTTATCGGAGAACACTATATGCCACACAAAATTAATAAATCATTAAAATAAAAGGATAGAATCTGATGTATGCCGTGTGATGCCGGCTTAGAATAGCATCACCCCATTTCTTTCCCTTTCGAGTTGTGAGAGGCGACTAGGGGCCTCGAGGCTGTGTATTGCAATTTTAGGTAATGGGCTGACAACCTGTCACTATGGCGATACACAATTTTCCGAATGACCCTCAAAGATTTGTCAGACGTGGCGTAAATATTCGTTCTCTGCGGCTGTTTGCACTCTGCCTTCCCCGCAACGGATAGGCGTGATATGTGTATGGAATATCGAACATTCATATAGAACCTATTTGCTAGTTCTCATTAACCCTGCTCAACAACATAACCAAAAATGTACCCAAAATGATAACAAAATAAACCTTGTTTGAACAACCCGGAACAACCAACTCGATTAACGCTCGTTTAACTGAAACACGACTGCAAACGGAACTATTATGTAACGGAGATAACGTATTTTATCGTTTAAATCTATTTCATGACATTATTGTGGGAAGCGCAATGTAACTGGTTTTAGAGATAAGCGTATATGAAATGAATTAATTGCCTAAAATGGGTCAAACAGAGGCAGAGAGAACCAAACAAAATTTTAGGCTTAACTACAAGAGGTATCGGAGTTCAGTTCATAAATCAATCAATATAATTCGGGTTTGAATGGCATTTGCACAAAACTAATAAAACAACCATTTATTTATACTTAAATTTACACTTTCGTAGCAGAAAGAACTTTGAATATGGCTGAATGGAAACGTTAACAGGTCCCAAAAGTACAACACAAGGGTTGAAAGAGTTCACTTTAAATTCTAGATACGAGTACGAACAGCCATATCATAAATGAATAAAACATATAACAGGGAATGTTTGCAAGATAGGTTTTGCAAATTATTAACAAGATTAGATGCTGTTTCACTTTATTAGCATCACAAATTGTCTAGCCAAAGTCTGTATTCTTTGTTGCGATATCGAATAAATATCGAATTTTATTTTGGCGGGTATCTAAAGCTTTCACTGAACTCAATGAAGCGTAACATAAAATACTATCTCAAATCTACCGTGGTACACACGTACCTAGACAAAATTATAAGATATTTTTTAATGTTTTAGGGGATTTTTGATCTCTGGGGAACATTATATTCATATCAACTAGTATGTACCTATCCACTACAAAAAATGTAATACAAAAGCAGCCGTAATTAGATAAGACAAATATTATAATATTTTCAAGAAAGTTTAAACTACTTCATGTTGTGTTTTAAAAAGAAAAAATACTGAACGAAAACTTTTTGGTCTGAATATATTATAAAATTTAAAACATGAAAGCAAAGTACCCAATTCTGTGGGTTTCGCCTACAATGGATGTTTCGTTAGCCGTAGCCGCAAGAAAACTCATCAACCTAAATCACTTTGCATCAGACCCTTGCCTTGCCAATCTAACCCTGAATAGAAGGACAAGGTCATTCAACTTATGATAAAAACAATTTAAAAATATTAATTTTGTTGTACGCGTGGTCATAGCGTGTGCATACAGAGCGTACTTAGAGCACGCATAAAGTTGAAACCTTATATTGAATCATGATAATTTTCGCATTTTGTTGGTATTTAGTCTAGTTTATTTTGTTGGTATCTAGTCAAGGCTTACCGTGTGCGCATCACCCCATTTCTGTCCCGTGGGAATCGTAAGAGGCGACTAAGGAACTTGAGGGTGTGTATTGCAATTTTAGGCGATGGGCTGACAATCTGTCACTATGGCGATGCACTATTTTCCACATGACCCTCAAATATTTGTCAGACGTGGCGTAGATGACCGACTTTGCGGCTGTTTGCGCTCTGCCAACCCCGCAAGGGATTATAGGCGTGATATAAGTAGTGTGTAGTGTAGCAGTCAAGGATAGAGAACGATATGACAGTCATATTAATGACCGGTTTATCAGAGTAGAAGGAGTTTTCATCGTTCCGATAATTGTAAAGCCTTATCTACACGGGCCGGCGCTATTGAGCTATTGAATACGGAAAGGTGACAATCATCAATCTTGTATTCATGCAGCACCTTTATACGGTGACGTCACCAGAGACGCCTGTTAGGCACTTTTCAATGAAGGTGTTTTCCCGAGGCCCTTTTTTTCATTTTCAAGTAGATTTTACTTTATTCAAAACTAGCTGTTACTCGCGGCCTCGCCCGCGTATACATAGGGAATCAAGAATGAGTTGTGTATTGTATTTTGTGATTTGATGCGTATTAAACAAAAATCGTAAACCCTTTCTAGGGTTGAATATTGAAACACGTTTTTAATTTATTTTTACATCTTGAGCATCGCTTAGTATTAAATCTTTAAGACTGAGTGTAACTACTTTAATTAGAGCAAATTAATAGTGGGTCTAAAATCGGTGCACATTTTTTAGTATTAATTATGATTATTTTGCAATATTTACGTTATTATTCAATGATGATTATTTATTTTGTGTATTGACATAATCAAGGGAAACATTTTTTTCTTACAATTTCCATATATTTACAACTTTATACACTCCTTCATCGGTACAAACTAGAAAACAGATTTTGTTCTTTATGAAGGACGCAAAAACTCAGGATATTAAAAGATCTACGAATAAGTAATTCTAAGTTTTAAGCAAAAATGTAAAAAGGGACAAAGTTAGGGCCTATAATATTCGTAAAATTTTAATCATAATCCGATAAGTCGCTTTCGAATAATGCTTACATATTATATACATTTCGAAACAGATACACAGATAAACAAACAACAATTCCAAAACTGTTCAAACATGTTCCTTTATGACATTTTAAGTATTCTTAAAAAAAATATTTTCTATGTACAGACTTTTGATTCTCTTTAGCTTGATTATATGTATACTCGTAGATAGATTTAGAAGATTATACGTAGATGATATTTGTTTGGTTGTTGTTTCTTATAAGCATTAAGGATAATTTCATCGCAATTCAATCAAAGTAGAAATCATACTGCCATTCTCAAGCAGGATGACTCACCCGTATCTTGTATTTTGAGCCGGAAGTCGTTTGATGTTTTCATAAAATTAAAACAATTCGTGTTTCTAAATTTTATTTTTTCTTCAAGCTTTGAACCAAATTATCTTGTTTCTACTTTTACTTTTTAATGAACTGTTGCTCCTTTGAGTCTAGTGGTGCTTTGTGCGGGCTCAAAGGGAAATGTATGAAAATCTTGTTTATTTAGGTAATTAGTTTCTCTTTACCTTGGCTGGGGGGGCTATTTACTACCATTAAGCTTAAGCTAACGTATGGTAGCTAAAATGAAGTAAATTTATCTTGTTATTTTTTTTAGTAAATCTTTGATGATCGGTTTTGTAATTGTAATTTGGGAGATCGTTAACTACTTTTGTCAATACCACACATGCACAAAGTATGTATTGGCGGCGGCGAATAACACATGCGTGTGACAACCTATACCCAATTAGTAAAAAAATGAAATTTTATTATAAGTCACGTAAGAAGATAAGACACATAGTACGTGCGTTTCAGCTTCAATTAGATAAAGCTGTTTTTTTCTACATTTTTGGCACCAATATTCTAAATAAGAGTACGTAGGTACATGTTTTTCTGCGGCAATTTGAAATGTGGGCTACATTGCTTTACTTCAGATAGACTAATTTGAATAAACATCATAATGACCTGAGACGCATTTGCATCGGTTTTGGCGACGACAAAGTTGCATACGGCTTTCGTAAACGATCACTGCGATGTCAAACTACAACCATCTTTGGTGCCAGATCAAGAAAAAATCCTTTAATTTCATGCCTAATTATATTAAAAAACTTTAATATAAAAACGTCAGTCGCAGACGCCAACCAGCTCATCTCATCAATATATTATGGAAATAGTTAAAAAATAAGCACAGACACTCTTGTACCAATAGAATCAAACACATACATAGGAGTGACCGAAACAAACATACATACATATGCCCTTGCGGGATATAGGCACGTTTAGGTACACCACGTCTAACAAACATTTGAGGGTCATTCAGAATGAGTATTGCCATAGTAACAGGTTGTCAGAATATCGCTGACAACCTAAAATTGATATACACGTTTAAACCTCGGGTTCCTTAGTCGCCTCTTACGACACCCACGGGAAAGAAATAGGGTGATGCTATTCTAAGCCGGCATCACACGGCATTCATAACCTAGGTTCTTATTACGGTAGGATCCACCCTTACCTGACTTTTTGCACTTTAGATAGGTGAGTTAGGTGGGCGCTTTGGTACAGTAACAGTATTCACTAGTTTCTGGGGATTGATAGAGCTTAACAGTCTTGTGTGAAAGAAACCATTTTTTTTAAATTCCTATATGGTTGGATTAGTCCCTTTGATATGTTGAATCCCAAGGATACCTTTGCGTCTAAAATATCTGTTTAAAAATCTTCAAATTTAGCAAAAAGCTCTGGATGTGGAAATACTTTGTATATTTCCTAAAGGAATTTCTTTAGTTTTCACTCTCAATAGCTGTTTACTCCAAAATGTGGCTTACATTGTTTGTATGTGGGTCGGTTCGCTGTTGTCTCGATTTACATCTCATCGGCAGTATTACGCTGTGCGCTTTCAACTTAGTTTACGTTCTACATTGCTGTCTTGTTGCATTGCTTTGCGACAAAACACACTTGTGTATGATTCAGTCCAAGAACTTAGATTGCTCGAATATGACATCAAAGATTTTCCGCAACGGCCGTTTACTCTCTGCCTACCCCACAAGTGGTTTAGGTGTGATATATGTATGTGTGTATGTATAATTGTCCGCAAACATTAACATGTTTTATATACCTAAGTATAGTAAAATTAGGCTAGCCGCTAGGACCATTCCGTGTCTATAAGCTAATATCAAAACAGTCATACGCGGGTGACTTCCGATAATCCGTGAATCAGGCCTATGTATTAAGTTCTGTTGCTCGATTAAAAGATCCTAAGGCGAGTGTAGTCGTAAACGACTTCGACAGTGGCGCTACTTCACAAAAACAAATCTCTTTACAGAAACAATCTATAAGAATGTCCGATGCTCAAGTTTTTAGTATTATCCTTAAGTAAAATTAGAACCTACAAACTCAATGAATTTCACTGTCGAAGACGTTCACGACTACACTCGCCTTAAAGCAAATACTGATATTTGGAATATTGTAGGTATGAGAGCAATTAGCTTTTAACAATTTTCGGTGCAGCACAGCTTTTCACAAAGTTTTGGTGTCCAAGTTTCTTGAACACTTACACTTGAAGAAGAAAACAAACCCTAAGTCGTTGAGCGATAAGTCCGTTGTAAGATCTTGGGGCCAAACAGACGAGATGAGCCGAAATAGAAGAACTAGTGCTTGACTTACCGACTCCGTTGGCTCGGCCACGTAGAGAGCATGGAAGAGCATCTAGCAGCAAAAAAGCGTACTCGAATCATCACACACACAGGACAGGACTGCTAGTTAGACATGGTAGATACTGACCTGCGCTATCTCCACATCAACAATTGGCAAAATTTCTTGCAGAACAGTCACCAATGGAGAGAGTTCGTTTCAGAGGACATGATCCTCTTTGGGTCACTGAGTCCACGGAGTTAATTATATATTTGTATGTGTATATGTATGTTGCAACGCAGCAAACCAGCGAAACTGGAAAGACATTGCAAAGAAAGCAGTTCAAGCTAACAAAGAGACTGACGACGAAGACTAAACATGTACGCGTACCAACCCTCGTACGCCATCGGAACTACTACGACCACTCTGTCAAAAGTGTACGACTGAGAAGAGAAGATGTACCAACTAAACGAAAACAGCAATGAATGCTTTTCAAGCTGGAAGTACAAGCTGGCCGAACGTCATCTAGACTTGGCTTTCATCGTGCTCTTTGCGGCTTTATTGTGATTGGGTCTCGCTCCATGGAGATTCAGTCATGAAATCTGCTATTTTATCACTTCTTTATTTATTCTTAGTGTACTATTTTCCGTGTTTAAAATAGCATCACCGCAATACAACTCGTGGGTGTCGTGAAAAGTGACTAAGAGATTAATTCATCCAAGGAATGGGCAGCAGCGTTACCTGTGAAATTATCATCTTGCACTGCGCTTGCCATTGAGCTTGCTAAGTGTAGTGAGTATGGCAATACCCCGCCAATAAGGGGAGGCCCATTTCCAGCAGTGGAATGATGTGGCTGTTATTGTTTAATGTAAAATGCTTCCAAATAAAACACAAACGCCATGAATTACGTTATAATGTAAGTTCTTAAAAAAACAATAAAGAAGGGTTAAAAGAAAAAATTACGACGAATTGTTTCGCCCACAGTATATGATAATGATGGATGACGATAACCAGCAAATTTGTACTTGAATCCATCCTAATTATCAAATTTCTACGACAAAGCGTTGCGAACCAAACGAGTTTCGCAACAGTAGTTATAATTTCAGTGATTCCGTAGTTATGGCCCAATACCCGACTGGTCTTTTTTTTATAAAAAGTAATATTACTCATTGTCCTGCCCTGTTGAAATTCATCCCGGAAGAATTTTGCGAAGGTTTATAACCTAAAATAAGCTTTTATTCAAATATTGAATATGCTTTTCATATAATTTAATATTTGAGTAGGTATATTTGATAAAGACCTAAACAAACTTTGCCAGCATGTGTCCTTGTGTAAATATCTGTTTTAAAATTGTACATATTGAAAAGACTGTTATTAGTAAGTACGTATGTGTTATTCCATTCCATTTCAAATATGTTTTATGTGGATATATGAATAAATAATGTTTGAATACAACAGAAAAGATAGGTATAGGTAGGTATGTTTGTTATATTTTATTATCGTCTAAGAATCGGAAAGCACCTGCGTGTATAACCTACAGTCGTACGGCAGACGTAGAAGTTAAGACAACTTGCGCAGATTATCTTTGATGTCATATCAAATCTACAAATCGGCAACTGAATTTTGCGCTAGGTGTCAAAACGAATCCACATACAAATATTATTACTGAGAAACGTCCCTAAATATTTAGTTCGTTGCCCATGTAAGGTTGACAAAAAATAAACGATTACCATTTATTTAGAGGAGCTCTTAGCATAATATGTGAGGCGTATCATTGTTTTAGAGAATGGCATGCAATTTTTTGGCTTTACAAATTATAACGAGCAGACCTTACGTAAGGTGTAGTTCCATTATGCTCTAAATAGTGTCTTTTACTATTAGTGACAACTCTTCACACCGATTTTGAGCTAGTGGGCAATTTCCCGCAGGGAATATGTTTTAAAAATATTAACAATAGATTTTGAATTCCCATCGTAACTTCAAGTTCCTGGTCGACAATCAAGTAACTTTAAAACCTTATTTTCATGCAATCCAAAAATTATACTTTTAGAGAATATCAAAAGGATAATATTTAGTAATGGACGGACATTCTTTGGGTATGTTGTTCGTTATCACCAACCAGCCCATGGTAATTTTATCTGTATCCGTCACTAGTAAATGGCTAAGAAAATAATCGGAGGAGGTCTGGCCTATTGTTCCATGTATCATGTATAATAGTCTTTAAATTTTTAACTATTTAATTTTTAATTAATTTATCTGCTTATAAAAAATGCTTATAAATTAGATCACCGGTTTTTGGAGCGAGGTGAAATGGCTCGTCATAAGAGATGTTCAATGGAGTGTGTAAAGTTAGTAAAAGGTTGAAGTGACCCCTATAACGCTGATGGTTTCAGGAGAGGAGATTCACCCGTTACTTCAGTATGAATAGTCTATTATTTTAATTTCAAAGGCGTGTGGGAGGGGTGTCTACAGACACGTCGTAAAGTCTGCGGCGATGCAATGTCCCCAACTGCGGCTGTAAATTATATGAGATAGTTATGAGTCGTTTTATTCGCGTCACTCCAATAAGCCAGTTTTGGCAACTGTCGAAATCATGAGAACACTTTGACATAAGATCTATTTTTCTTAACATGTCTTCTAGTATGTGTTTGACAGATACCAAAATTGGCTAATTGCAGTGACATGCATTCAGACTCTGAAACTGAACCAAATTTCCATTTAAAGATATTTCAGGAAACACAAAAAAAAATTCTTCCCATAGTAATTGCAGTCTGCTGGTGTTGATTTTGTCAGCTGATTTCAATTTTTGTTTGTCGTTTCCTGACATACTCCTTTCTAGGGGAAAGTAGTTCAATTTCATGGTCTGCATGCACCCTATCAGTATTCGGAGGGCTGTCCCTTACATCCCGTATACTAAGATAATATATTTGACGTCTAAAAGTGTATAACATGTTTTTCATGTCATTGCGTGGCTTACGCATTACTTCTGTGCAATAAACTGACCCATTTTCTTTAGATACTCCATGAAGCTGAAATATTATCTTACACCCTGTATTTAAAGCTGGCTTTGACGTATGGAAGCTGTGATTACTTGTGCTTTTTTACACAAAAAGCTGATTGGATTTGATATTGATCTCCCAGGGTAGCTCCATTATCGTTAGCAATTTCCCCAACTAGTTATGGTTTATATTATTCTATCCTTCTTAATTATATGCTGCTCTTAGCTCGTGTAGGTAATTAAACCGATAAATGATACTATGTACTAGGTGCTCTAGAGTTGTTTCAGAACAAAAACAACCGCTACATTCCAGATTTATAATTTTCTAATGGGTTAGAAACTAGGAACTAACCCTGTTATTCTGAAAATATTTATAATTTGTACCTAATCATATTCTTCGTAAGAGATATTTCGAATTTTTGAAGTTTCATCTGTTAGTTTAGTCACTGAATCTGACTATGACAACTCGCACGAAAAATGTTTGATGTCATATTCAAACAATACAATCTGCAAATGATCTATACGCAAGTATGTATCGAGTATAGTTATTATTTATTTAAGTGTACAGTGTGTGAATAATTTCAAAAGCGCATGTGTTTAATTTGCCACGCGCTTTTGGCATTAAGACATACTTGCATAATTTCACTAACGGCAGGTGAGTCGCGATAGCCTAGGCGGTAGAGGCGTCGGTAGTACTGACACCAAAAGTCGCGGGTTCAAATTCTGTCTGCAGTACTACAACGCCCCAACTTTGCAACTCCAATTTGTTCTTGTTACTCCGCTAGAAGTTTTCTAATACTCGACTACACTTGTCAATATCATAAGGGAAAAAAACTGGAGTTTCGATCACCAATCAATCATGTTGATAGATGATCAATCATTGCGTCAATTACCGCTTTATTTATTTAATTCCTTAGGAACACGATGTTTTTTCTGTCTGTGAGAACTCTTGATTTGGTTTGGTGATGAACCTGGACATTTCCATTGAAAGCTCTGGAAACTCTTCTGCTATGAAGAAATTTCAGCTTTATTTTCGAATCAGATATAGGTAGGTATGGATGGAATATAAATCTTAATAACAATAAAACTTTTCATTGCATTTTCGGTCCTTAAAAATACTATGACAATTCGAGAGACTTTTCCTCGACTTGATAGAATGTATTTGATGTCATATTCATAATTATGATTTTATAAAACGAAATTCCGCAAATTAATTTTTGTCCGTTGTTAAAAAGAGTTAAAAAGTCATCAGAATTCATAATCCTATATTTAAATTTTTACTTCCATTGTGAATATTTTTATTGAAACCGTTCGTATTGGAACCCGCTTTTTCTAATTCGCTGATCTTGATTGAAATGGAGTCAGTCCTTTACTTTAAAAAACCTTCCTTATTCTTTTCCTTTGTCATAATATTGCGATGATGAATAAGAATTTAAGCTCGAATCAATCCGAGGACATCAATAAGATTAATTGGACTTGATACTTTTATATTTTGATTTTGGTAAGTAATTTTAAAAAAGTCCTTGCCTACAATAAATAAAAAGTAAGTAAGCATGATATAACTATTCAAGTATGTATTTGTAATAATAAGTGAAGATCACGTAAACATGCCAGTGGCGACTTTAAAATTATGGAACAGGTGGATTATATAGAAATTTAAGACTACAGATACTTAAAACGTCACTCCTACAAATGTCAAAATGGCATAATATTTTGATACCTTATATATGCCTTTACGATGCGATAATTGTCCTTGCACGTGACAACCCCTCGTCAGGGTAAGAAAAATGGAAGGCAGAGACGGAAGCGATCAAACAAATATGACAAGTGACACATGATGTCTTATCCCTCGCAATTGCTCGCTTGCTTCTGATAAAGGGCATAATATCAGGTTAAAGGTAGATCTATTTTTCTTTTCTTAGTACAATGCAAAATCAACAAATTTTCAGTGTAATTGGTAGTGAGTGATTAATTAATATGTAGGTAGAAATAATTTACTTTACTCAGACGGACCACATACATTTGTCTAGGTACCTGACACATATTCGTAATATTTTGCACAATAATTTTAAGGCATAGTATGATAACAATTTCTTTGATTAGATTTTATGCGAGTGTAGCCTAATGAGTTGGTAGTATGGGCTTGATTATATTATCGACGTGTATTTGTTATTATTTCCCTTCTAAAAATACCTTTCCGTTTCGTGAAATATCACAACACTGACACTGTCAAAGCACATTTGTATCTGTGCATTTTGTATTTGTATGTATACGTATCGCGCCTTTATCCCTTGGAGGGTAGGCAGAGCGTTACCGCACGTAAAAATACGGTCACTATCGCCACGTATGACAAATATAAATGAGGTTTGTTTCTGGAAAAGCGTGTATCACTATAGTGAGAGGTTATCAGCCTGTTGCCTAAAACTGTAATACATTTCTAAAACCCTCGGATCCCTTAGTCGCCACTTACGACACCCGCGGGAATAAGATGGGGTGATGCTATTCTAAGCCGGCATCACACGGCGCATTATGTATTTGTTATTTTTTATATTGTTGGATTATCTGCTCTGCCAGCTTTAACCATAACAAACAGATAAAATATGGATCCTCGCATACCTTTAAATGAATACGTACCTATCTAATCTATTACACGTCAATAACAGTGCTTACGTACCAGTTACCTATCTGAAAACAAATTCATTTCCTTTTATTTTCCGTAGGTACAAGCAGAAAACGACAATGTTCAAATACGAGTAAGGTTCCGTCAATTACCTTAATACAATAAAACACTTTTCACGAATTTAAGTTGGATATAAAATATATAAAATACATTTCACGCAAAAAAGAAAACACTACAATAGAAACTAGGATCTCTGTAATTTTCTTTCACTAGTTAAATTCGTGGAAAATGTTTTATTATGGCATTTGACGGAACCTTACAGAACGTCGTCGTTTTCCGCTGATGCCATGACTTCGAGCAACGCGGTCTT
Organism: Tuta absoluta; assembly: GCA_027580185.1. Taxonomy (NCBI): domain Eukaryota; kingdom Metazoa; phylum Arthropoda; class Insecta; order Lepidoptera; family Gelechiidae; genus Tuta; species Tuta absoluta. The sequence continues at coordinate 9,641,194 of JAQAHW010000009.1, forward strand.
TCGTCTCGTTCCGACCGGAAGGCCGCGTTGATCGAAGTGCCACGAATATAAAAGAACACTAAATTTGTAGATAGGTAACTGGTACTTGGAGCCATGCCACGCGTTGCTGGCACTAAGATAAACTATTCACCAACGGCAAATAAGCCGCGGTATGCAGGGGTACCCTACGTCATTTCGAAACCCTGTTTAGGATGGATTAGGATTTAGGGGGGATTGACTTAATCACCACGTTTGGCAAGCGGATTGGCGAGCGCAGTGCAAGATATTGCTTTCACAGGGAACGCTGCTGCCCATTCCTCGGTTGAATTTATCCCTCAGCCGCTTTTTACGACACCCACGAGTATTGATGATGCTATTTTAAGCCAGCAACACACGGCAATACATAACAACAGGAAGGTACTTATTATCAGTTTTAAATGTAACAATTTGTAATTTTTAATTTTGTTACGCGTTATATTCATATTATACCCATGCAGGACAATTAAATTAAATTACGTTATTGAAGTTAATTAAGCGAGTTAAGCATTGAATTTACAAATTAATCTCTATTCATTGTAACACAATAGCGATCACTTTACGGTTTCATTCTGCATAAATATTTTCATGAAAACCCAATTATATTGCCTATATCTAAGTATTTAGCATCACCCCAATACAACCCATTGGGTTGTTGCTATTCTGAGCCAGCATCACACTGAAAATGTCTATAGGTATCTAAAAATTGCTAATCTTACTCGATTTAGTACTTTAACAAATGGTGTTTTACACAAATGTTTTGGAATAATATCTTTAGTAGATTCAGCCAGTCTTCGCCAGTAAACTGTTTTATCACTTCAGTCAACATAGAGGCCTACCATGAGCTTTTATAGCAGGGCTTATACAGGCCTGCTTAGATTTATCGTACTACCACCCCTCTATAGCAGGACTTATTCAAGGCTGCTTAGTTTGACATTTGATAACCGTTCACCTTTTTCTTTGTATGAAAATATTTGAAAATTCGTACTATGACACCAAAACGGATATTGCACGGTTTATTTGACGTTTCAGAAACGTCAAAAATGCTAAAAGCTAGTGACAGTAGTTTTAAAAACAATATTTTGCGAAAATATTTTAAAATAAGTATTATGTTTTTTTAGAAATTTCTCATATTGAGTTGTGCAATTTTTAATGAAGCGGCTCAGTATCTTTCGTTGGACGTTAAAGGTTTGTAAAAAACATGTGGGTAATATATTTAGGTGGACTTTTGTGTTATGGCTTGGTTGTAGCTATATTATTTTGTGATTTTTTGCTGAATTGCTCATAAAGGGGAAAGCCTTAAACTTTTAGGAAAATATCGTCGTTAGGTATTGTAAAATATACTGCAATATAGTCTACTTTTTTACTTAATAGTTTTGTTTAACCTCTTGCAGATGAAAGAGGGGTATGAAATACTGGATTTTCTGGAATGCCATTTTCGTACCAAGAAAAAACAATCTAATAATTCATGTGATTTTAACCAATAAATGTCAAACCCTACCTAAATGAGCTGAGACTGTAAGTACCGAAGCATTCGTTTTTTATACTCTTCCTTGCATAGTTACGTTTACTCTGTAATTATTATTTCAGATTATAACTGCTATCTACCATGTATCTAAGGAGTATAACATGCCAGAAGTCCTCTGAAAAAGCACGACATTTCATTCACATTTTTTTTAAATAGCAAACACACATTGTTATACGTATAGAATGCGTGGTTCAAAGGAACGTAGTATCTTTTCCCAACAACCTGTATAAATAAGATTCAGATAGATAAGTAGGTACCTGTTTTATATATATTTCAAACGTTTTTAATTAAAAATACTCAAAATGATGTAATATTTCTTTATTTTTCATCAATATATCTATCTATCTAATTAGCCTATTTTAGCCCATTTTTTATTGTCCTCTGGTGAAAAAATAAAATGCTGCCATCATCTGCTCCGCTCCCTGGTATCGGTAACCGTCAGACGCCGCGCCGCCCTGAGCTACCCCAGTAGTCCCCAACAACGTTCTGAGGTCCACAGATACATTTTTGGCAAATGCTGGAGTAGAGTATGTCCTAGAGATAGCTTTTTATACAAAAGTATCAGCAGCTTGATTGCCCTGTTGAAGAAAAATACATGCGATAGTTATTCAATACTTAAATTTTAATAGGCATTTGCGTGCAACCATGTGTGGGAGCGGATATGAATAGGTACTGCCCCCCCCTCACTCAAAATATGCAGTAAAAGGCGACGTGGATTGGACTGGAGACCAGCCGCATGGTGCGGTGATTACACCTACGATAGTATTCCCAAAGAGAGTTAGCGTCAAGCAGGCAGCTGGTAGTAAAACTATGCCAAACAACAACATGATTTGTGTAGTTAAAAATATGTTGCATCGACCACAAACTAATTCAGATAGAGCAAGGAGGTAAAATTAACAAAATATTAACTTACTTGAGTACTTTACCACTCGTTATACTGTCTACTGGCCATTACAAAAACGATTTCTACCGAGGTGGCCGTTGCGAGATGGCAGACGGAATCACGGTATAGAAAAGTAGCAACAATCCCTTGGACAATAGCACAATACTTATTTATCTACACAGAAGCCTCGAAAACTAATTCAATTTCTTGTTGTATGCTCGAAAACTAAGTTCAATGGAATTTGCAAAATAAGCTGATATGCTTTGTTTGTTTACATACATAGTTGTCACTCAAATTGGGGTCTATCATCAGCGGTTATAGATAAGTATATAATTACTAGAGCGGCTACCAAAATAAAATGAGAATCTATGCGAAAATTAGAAGTTTGAAATGCCACACGCATTTGGGAATGTAAAAGAATATTTAATGGCAGATGCAATAATCACTTCTTATGAGCCTTGTCTAAATGGTAAATAATTATTCAAAAGATAAAAAAGGAGAAAGGAATTAATACTCCTTACTGAATAAACCTGAACATGAATCTGAACTTTTATGTCTCATCGAAATATAATACTATTATAATAATATGCCGTGTAATGCCGGCTTAGAATAGCATTACCCCCATTTCTTTCTCGTGGGTATCGTTAGAAGCGATTAAGGGACTCGAGGGTTACATGTGTATTGCAATTTGAGGCAATGGGCTGACAAGCTGTCACTATGGTGATACACAATTGACCCTCAAATGTTTGTCAGACGCGGCGTAAATGTCCGTATTATACGGCCGTTTATGCTATGCCTACCCCGCAAGCAAACCCGTATGTAGAATAATAGTTTTTTGCAAAAATAATAGCCAATAATGTTATAAAGTAAAATAAAATACAGATTTTCAAATTTCATCGAAATGAAGGTCAATTTCTGTATTTGTCATGTCAGCCAAAAAGGTCTCAACAGCCCCAGAGCAGGTACTTACCTACTCGTCATTCCCCATTTCACAATAAATGTAGTAAGATAAGATAAGATAGATAAGATAAAATAAGATGTTTCATGGGGAAAATTGTTTCGCTCATGAAACTGAACCATTACATCATTCATCTGATACTCCCTGTATGTTTAGGTATCTACTCCATTTTTAAAAATCGGGTAGAAAACTGTGGCAGCCCTTGCCGAAAGGGGAAATAACCAAAAAAAGGCCCGAGTGATCCTTCTGTACATTCTCTATTTTGTGTCACCGGTATCTCGATGCCTATCATACAATAAAAATAAAAAACTCGACACTGGCACAAAGTCAAAACTAGAGCCAAAAAAAAAAAGTTTTGAAAATCCTTCCCTATTCCGTGCCTATTCCATTCAGTTTATATGCAGGCTTGAAACAGGATTGTTTAAAATCGTACCATGACGTATTTTTGGATGAACGATAATTGCATAGATTCCAAAAAAGGTGAACGCTTGGGCTTGTCTATGGTCTTTTCAATTGTCATTGACAAACGTTCTGAAAATTGCTTAAAATAAAACTTTTACTTTATACTGGAGTTTTTTATAAATAAATTTGGATGTTTACAGAATATTTAATGGAAAATTGTACAAAAATGTAAAAAAAACGTAACAAAGTTATAAATATCAAACTAAAACTTCAAAAACAAAAGCTTAAAAAATTCTCGTTTCAAAATATTTTCTTATGAACACAAGAAAAACTTAGTTATAGCTTTTGAACGCACTCCGGTGAATTGGTGGTAAATTTGTAAATTGTTAATTATATTATTTAATTTTGCATAAATAGAGGTCATAAACGACGATGTCGTAAGTAATAGTTACCTACTTATGTGGTGTTACGCCACCTCCTTTTTACCTTGTTCAAAATATGCTGGCTAACGCCAATGTTTTCTTAGTTGTGTTTACGTTGTTGTTCATCCTTCAAAAACTTACCATCGCGACTGCAACACGATTTCACAAAATATATATGTTAATATTTTGATATGAAGTAAGACTAGAGTGATTGTGAATCCACTTGGCCTAAAAACCAGGGAAAATATGACCTCTCGGGACCCTAAAGGCAAAAGGTGATTTTGGGGCCAGAACGATTTTCTTTCCACCCATCGAAATTGAGTAAGAAAGTTAGTGAGCCAAGTCCTTTTCTGCTACAGCCTAGAAGAAACTCTGGATATGTTGTAAATAATAAGTGCTCTCATACCCAACAATTTTCAAACAGGCAAGCCTACCAGTAGCAGAAACCCAGCAGCCGAACGGTAGTGCAAGTGCTACCGAGGAGGTATTCACTCCACCCCTGCAGCGAGAAAGATCTCCACTGGAAAATTTTCGTCTTTCATTTTGGTCAAAAACCGCGGTCAATATGACTCCCCGACGGCCCGAATAGAAGGCAAAACGGTGATTTTGGGGCCACAGCGAAAAGAGTTAAGGTTTTGATTTCTGTTATTACATACACATACATACATATATCACCCCTATATCCCTTGCGGTGTAAGCAGAGCGTAAACTGTCGTAAAAATAAACATTTACGCCACATAATTCAGAGTCACATTTAATTAGATACTAAACTAAAATACATATATCTGAAATGTTGGTACTTATACAACTAAAAAAGGTCTCCACTCTGCATATGTTACAAGCAGAGTGAGCTGCCTGTAACGCTAGTCTTCCGTGAAGCCAGATACACAACAAAACCGTAAGTTTATCACCGCGTGTGTATGTGTGTGTTGTGTTTATACCGGGTTAAGAGACAGCCCGCCAAATACTGGTAGGATGCATGCAGACCATGAAACTGAACAACTTTCCCCTAGAAACATATGTCAGGAGAAGAAAAAAAAACGACCTCCCATAATCACGATTAGCTGACTGCATTTACTACAGGATGTCAAAATAATATACACGTTCCCTAAAATATTTTTTTTACTGAAAGTTGTTCAGTTTCATAATCTCAATGCACCCTATTCGGATGTCTGTCCCTTACACCCTGTACAAGTATTGTATATAATTTATGTATTATTTTCGACAGGCCGGTCCAGTAGCCGCTGAAACACTGGAAACAAGTAGTGAAAGTGTTTTCGAAGAGCAGGAAAATAATCCGCCGCCGCGGTCACCACTGGCTGTTCTACGTCGCGGAAGACGACGACGACGACGCCTGACAGCTGCTGATGCGAGGGAGCTACTGGTGGCAGCATCTCGGGATTGTGCGCGTGCCGAGCTAAACAATAGTCGGTCTATTCGACGAGCTGTTGCATTTCTCGGCAATATAGTGTCTATTCTAGAGAGAATAGAGGTAGAATCAAGGTGAGAAAATATATTATTAGTAAAAGACACCGGCGACTAAGGGACTGGAAGGCTACATGGGTTTTGCAATTTATGGCGACGGGATGGGATCACAGAAATGTATCTTCACCTTATTACGAAACCATCTGTCGGCAAATCTGACTCATACTTGGCCAATTTTTATTTGAAATTATAGTCAAACTATGTTTAAATATTTTTATTTAACTTATTTCTTCTTCAATGAATCCATTTTGAATAGCTTATGAGTCTAAACTGAAGTAAATTCAGTAATTTTACTTTAAATTCTAACATAACAATTATTTTATACTTTCAGGGTCGCTGGCGCAGAACCCACAAAAGGAGTTAAGGAGTTCTCGCCTAGCTACAAAACCGGACTGCAATGGCTAATTTTGTCGTCCTTCTTCGTTGAAGGCTCGTTGTTATTGGCTGCATAAGAGCTTCAGTTCGAGCCTCTTCTTCTGTGGGCTCAGGAACTGGCAAACTAGCTGCATTGCAAATGTTGTGTAGAATGACACAAGCATTAACAATGGAACCAGTGACATCAGGCTCGTAGTGAAGAACCCTATGCACCAACAAACACCTAAAGCATGCTTTTAGCACACCGATAGTCCGCTGGATAATGTTCCTGGTGTGGACGTGCGTTTTCGTGTAATGCGATTCTGGACTCTCCGCTTCAGCATCCAAAATCGGTGTTATCAGGTATTTTCTTTGAGGATAACCAGAATCACCTGTAACAGTTAATTTATTTTACTTAAGTACCTTTAATAATAATTATATGCTTGGTGTCGTCAAGTTTATTTATTATATCTCTAACATAAATTTAATAAAAATAAATTTTAGTTTAGTAAAAATGTTTTTTTTTCATTGTTGTTTGTTTAAGGTCCTACCTGACAATTTCACGTGTTTACAAACTCTATAAAATATACTTTAAAGAGTTCTTAAAAATACCAAATAAATATATGTTATAACTTGGTTCAAGTTCTTCAATATGTTTAAAACGAAATACGTTAAATGTTTTTAATTAAAGAGAAATATAATTTTTCCTGAACGTCTATTTTTTTCTTAAAGTCGTATAGGCTCTTTTATTTTGAGCCCCATAGTAATGAAATTTAACTTGTAAGCGTAGAATTACACGCACTACAAATTGGTCAATTTTGATTTTAATTTTTCTCACTTGTTTCTGAGAAATTAAATTTCCAAAATAATAACGAGCCGCGGGTGGTGCGCGGGCGACGGGGGCGGCGGGCCCGCAGTCGGCCGATGGCCTTCGCACGGGGAACCTGTGTCGCTCGCTGCCAAAAAACCGCTCCTGTTTTCGTGTGGTCTTGTGGATTATGTTTTAATGACTATTAGTTTACAGTTGTCGCAGGATTACCATAATTAAAGTGATTTTAACTGGTAATTGTAGATAAAATACGCGATAGAACACATTTTAAAATATTATTAGTTTTAGTGTAAATAAATAAAATAATTTAAGTGTGTAAAATATAACGTTTAGGCATATTAACGAGATTGTGTGTTTGTGTGTAGGTACATAACTTTAAATTGTGTAAATATTATAATATAAGACATTTATTTTTGTGTATCTACGTAAATTAAGTAATTTCATCAAAATGCCAAAGTTTCCAAAAGCCAGACAGACGGGTTCCACAGAAATTACTAGAAGGCGTGAGAGAAATCGGGTAAGTAGGTACATAAAATTCATCAATTTATTAATGTTTCATTGGTCTTTATTTTCATTTTATTTTGCAGAGATAGTAACAATAGAAATTAGCAGTGTTATTTTCAAAAGCACTAGATTATTTCGCCACTCTTATTGAGTGACATATAGCGTTGCGCGTAGTACGTTTGCCTTTCAAGCAGGCAGTTCGAGTTCGAATCTGTTGTTTGATAATTTATTTTGTGATATTATTATTATATAGTTGATTTTTTTATTTTTGTACTTTATATAATATTTTTTATTGTTGTTTTTTCAGTCAAAATAAAAAGGAAAAAAACAAAAGTTGCGAAAATCCAACTTATAACTCGGAAAGACGTGACGATACTGTCGAAAAGTAAGTACCTACCTACATAAATTAAATTCTGCGGGAGTCCAACTCGCACTTGGCAGGCTCATACTAATAACTATAAATGTGCCGCTTATAACGAACAACTTTCTTCAAGGAACATAGGTGAAATTCGTAAAATAAATGTTATAGTCCAGGAGCTGACGTACATGAATTTGTATGTACGTGAATTTGTTTGTTTGTATGCCTATGTTATTATGAAAAGTTTCAAAAAAGCGTTAATTTTGTATACCGGCCTTACATCCTACCCTACCTTACTAACGCTAGCTTTCCACTTCGCGGATTTTCGCGGTTAGGAATTAGGTATTTTGTTAGAAAGTAGCCTATCTGTCATGTAAATACTGTACTTCACACACACACACACGCACACACACACACACACTGAGGATTATACATACATACATACACATATCACGCCTATAATCCCTTTCGGGGTAGGCAGAGCATAAATGGCCGCATAAAACGGACATTTACGCCACGTCTGACAAACATTTGAGGGTCATCCGGAAAATTGTGTATCGCCATAGTGACAGGTTGTCAGCCCATCGCCTAAAACTGCAATACACACCCTCAAGTCCCTTAGGATTATACCGTCCACGTTTTAACGGTCTTTATTTTTTTAGGAAACAAATGGGACGGCAAAACTCTGAACCCCAACATTTGGACCAGTTACAGCCTCGTGCCACTCTTCTTTTTGTACTTCTACTTCTAAGTAAGTTAAACTAACGGTTTTATCATATTCTGTTGATCTGTCCTTGGTTAATTGGTGTTCTCTGTGTGTGATCGATCTTAAATTTGTTTCTAGGAAGAAAGAAGAAACAGATCTTTCTTTCTTTCTTATCAAATGATATCATATGGTAATAGATTGTTAATTTATTTTCAGAGTTACTTACGAAGAACTGAAAGTACGCCCAAATGAAATTGTAATTAATATAGTTTAAATGGAAGGACCAGAAGAAGTCAATGAGATGAAGGGTCGAGAATCTGACAACGAGCATGAGGTGCACACCAAAGATCTATAAGAAAATACTTGTTATGGTCCAACTTAAGGTACTAAAGATATTTTCATATCTGTTTCAGTTATTAATTTCTACGGAAGAAGAAAAATGTGTGGAAGAAATGCATATTGGAAGGAGAATAGAAAATATTTCGTATTTCACTAAACTATTACTCGACTAATGTCAACATGGCCACTTGGGTTGCTCAGCAAATGACATAATATTGACAGGAGAGAAGCAATATAAGTAATAAATATAAGTCTGTGCAACGACACCAGAAAAACACATTTGCTTCAAAAATTTAGTCGCACATAAATATAAATCGTTAATAAATGTATTTATACATATTCAATGTTTTATTATAAGACTAATTAACTGTGTAACCGCGCCTGTAACCTGCCCCTTTATCAGTCCTACAACGTAAACTTTGAGCCGTCCTTTACAAATAAGAGATATTTATAAATTAGTAAATAAACTTATTAGACCAAGAATAATTTGTTTTATTTACATATTTCATTTATTATAATATAATAAAAATAATACACGATAACAATGTCCAATAAAATAATACAAGGTATTAGGGAAATAACGCAAAGCTCATGCGTTTACTTATACAATATACTTACCTTACCTGCCAAACAACCTAACTTACAACCGTCCATACAACCTACTTAATCTACCGTACAATCCACCATACATACAACCTTCCATACAATCTACCTAACCTACCAAACACCTACCATACAACCTTATTAACCTACCATAAAATCCACCATTCAATCTACCATACAATCTGCTTAACCTACCAAACAACCTACTATACAAATAACCATACACCCTACATAACAACCTTCCTTACAATTTGCTTAACCTAAGAAAAAACCTACTATACAAATAACCATACAACCTACTTAACCTACCATATAACCTACATACCAACCTTCCATACAATCTGCTTAACCTAACAAAAAACCTACCATGCAAATAACCATACAACCTACTTAACCTGCTACATAACCTACATAACAACCTTCCATACAATCTGCTTAACCTAACAAAAAACCTACCATGCAAATAACCATACAACCTACTTAACCTACCATATAACCTACATAACAACCTTCCATAAAATCTGCTTAATCTAACAAAAAACCTACTATACAGATGACCATACAACCTACTTAACCTACCATACCTTCATAACAACCTTCCATACAATCTGCTTAACTTAACAAAAAACCTACTATACTAATGACCAAACAACCTACTTAACCTACCATACAACGTACATAACAACCTTCCATACAATCTGCTTAACCTAACAAAAAACATACCTTACATTATAACCTACCATACAACCCAACTAACCAATCATACTACCTACCAAACAACCTACTTAACCTACCATACAACACACCATAGAACACACCATTCAATCTACCATACAACCTTACAACCAACAATACAGAAGGAGTTTAGGCCCTAAACCTTATTTGAAAAATACATTGATAAATAGAATGAGATTTATCAAATATACGCGAGCTCCTGGTCTAAAGGGTGAATTTTCGATACGGACAACTAGGCTTGTGCTGGTGGTGATAACGATTACTTATACAACAACTTTATTTTAGGAATGAAATAATATAAACAATATTGAAAGCCATGCAGTACCTACCTTCTTACCTGAATCAGCTGATAGTAGGTAAGGTAGTTCTTGAATTATTGACTACCTGGTAGTCAATAATTCAAGAAACAAATCGAAATAGTACTAATGATTGCCGTAAGATGTCGTTGCTCAATCACGCATTACTTGAACCCACCGAGCGGTACTCCGCCTTCTTCTAGTGCGTACGGCAGCCGATAGATGGCTAATTTCGCGTATTTAATAAGAGGGGAGTGGGGTGTAAGGAAGCCCAAACGCTCAAGGTCATCGAGAAATGGGACGACCTTAATGATTTGTAATACATATCTATAAGGAACAGCGAGGCAATTTCGACTGCAGGATAATTTAAAGAAGTCGCTATAAAATGCATTAGGTACTTTCAGAGCCATCGACTCCGAGTATACGCAATTTAAACTAAGAAGAAATAGAATAAAACGACACGAGTATCCAAACAGATTTTTTCATTTTTTGATATGTTACAAAACAGGAAGTAAAAATTGCGCGAATTCCGTGTTTGAAGGGCACGTTAAACCATCGGTCCCTATTGCTGTCTATAATTATATAGACGCCGATTATAATAGAGCCATTTCTTCGTTCTCTGTAAACATATATAACACCTTGCACTGCGTTTGCCAAGCGTGGTGAGTATGGCAAATTTCCCCCCATTGGGGCCTCCCCCAAGTTCATCAGTGGACTGTTGTGGCTGTTGTAGTTGTATCCTAACTTATATATACAGGGTGTAAGGGACAGCTCGCCGAATACTAACAGGGTGCATTCAGACCGTTAAACTGAACAACTTTCTCCTAAAAACATATGTCAGGAAAGGACAAAAAATACCTCCCATAGAAAATCACAATCAGCTAATTGACTTTACTATGGGAAGTATATTTTAACATATTATGCTATGTACTAAATACAATAATTCATTTGCAAATTGCTTGTTTCTATTAGCAAATCCTTGGCTCTTTTTGGATTTGTTGGCATGAATGGCTCCAGCTCATCACATATGCTAAATCTGATGATAGCCTAATAAAATAAGCATTAGGATAATAGGTAACTTGTAGATACCTTGTTTGTTTTAGTTAATATAAGTAAATCAATTAATATTACCTGTATTCCTATTTAAATTCGTCATCCTTTAATTCAAAAGATTCCTTAAACGTTTTTGTTTCCTGGCCAAACGATATTCGCTTTGCAGAAATTCATACATTTCATAGTCATCACACACCTGTAATGAATGAAATTATAATAACAATAATATTATACTTAACAACTGCAGCCACAACACAAATGCAATCTTTCATCTTTTTGAAATATTTAGGTATCAACTTAAAATTCCACAAACCTTTAACGATCGACTTACATTTTTCAACAAAAAATTACACTTTTCAACGAAAAAATACACGAAAATCATCAGAAACTTTTAACATAAACTCAAAACAATCTTGTTTTATCTACTCTCGACTAGCTTTTTAGCAATCGGTTTATTTGACGTCCCAGACGTGCAATATCCGTTTTTGCGTTGTCAAACTTGGTCTCATGGTACGAATTTTATACATAAGAAATAGGTGAACGACAAGTGAACGATTCAAATGTCAAATCAAAGCAGCCTTGAAGAAGGCTCGTTAAAAAGAGGTGGTAGTACGAAAAATCTGAGCGGTCTTCTTTTAGCCCTGCTATAAGAGCTTATGCCGCGTTCACACACTCGAGCTATGAACACGGAAATAGTAAGGTAAGTAGGAAGCGCAAGCATGTAAACAGGTTTCTCGCGCAGCAACTCATGCCGCTGCCACTTCCTGAGCCCTCGATTGTTGGTATTTCGTGAATTCAAAGGAACGGCAGCAGGAGCGCTTGTGTAATGTATTGCTATCTCGCTCATTCGTATTACTGCAAGAAAAGTACGACGGCAGTGTGTGAATACTTACTGGCGTTGATACTTCGTCGGAAATATTTCGAGCAATATTCGCGGTAGCGGCAGGAGCAGGAGCAGGTGCGTAATGTGAACGTAGCATTATAGTAGAGGTGAATTGTCACTTTTCCGAAGTGCGTTCCTAAGCTAAGTTCGGGTTTTCTTGCATCAATAAAATCCTATTTTCAGAGACTATATTTCAACCGCTATTATGTTTTTTCGATTCATGTTTAATATTTGTGAATTTTATTTCGAGTCTTTTACGTTTTTGAGGTATTTTTTATAGTAAACATTATGTAAATATGCATTTCAAAACTGCTGCATTTTCTAATAAGCAAGTTTCAGAACGTCGCTCAATTACATTTTAGTAAGTCAGAGACAAGCCTAATCGTTCACCTTTTTTGGAATCAGGGCAGTTGCAGGGCAGTTATCGTTCAAAAAAGGGGTCGTCATGGTACGATTTTAAACAATCCTGTTTCAAGCCTGCATAGCAACTGAATGGAATAGGGAAGGATTTTAAAAAGGTCATGGTAGGCCTCATAGTAATATTGAATTTGACGATAGATTGAGCTTCATGTACTGGAATCGGGATTTCATCACGTTTCGCTGAAATGACACGTTTTTGTAGACAGGTATTTTAATGAAAATTCGGTGTACAGCAGTTTTATTTAAAAATTTACTATTTGCACTCGTTTTTATTCTCTATTGTAATTTTAAGCGTGTTGAAGAAGGTGATAAATATGTATACGTGATAAAGAATAAATATATGTAAATAAATTCTTTATATAAATAAATACATAAAGAATATCAATATGTGGGAGATTGGGTAGAAACCCGCTTAAAAAGCCTAGCTGTGAAAAAACTTACAACATTTATAATATAATATAATATTTTAAATGCGAAAGTTTGTATATTTATTTGTTTGTTACTTCTTTACGCAAATACTACTGAACCGATTGTAATGAAATTTGGCACACATATTGAAGGTAGGATAGTTTATATCACCACTATGCGGGCAACGCCGTGGGTAACAGCTAGTACTTTATAAATAAATTGATATATTGATTACACAACACAAGCAACATCAACAGCCACAGCCTGGACAGGTATCTCCCTATTAGAAGGTTTTTGCCAGGTTGATTAGTGAACGCCGTGCACTGAAGTTGAAACTTTTTATTTCACAGGGAATGCTGCTGCCTATATCCACGGGTAGAAATGGCGTTATGCTTTTCACACGGCACCCGAAAGTACATACATACATACACATATCACGCCTATAATCCCTTAGGGGGTAGGCAGAGCGTAAACAGCCGCAAAACCGGCCATTTACACCACGTCTGACAAATGTTTGAGGGTTATTCGGAATATTGTGTATCGGCATAGTGACAGGTTGTCAGCCCATCGCCTAAAATTGCAATACACACCCTCAAGTCCCCCAGTCGCCTCCTACGACTCCCACGGGAAAGATATGGGGTGATGCTATTCTAAGCCGGCATCACACGGCAAAGCACCCGAAAGGAACCCCAAAATGTTTACTCATGACCTATTTTTCACGATATCGGGACTTCGGGATATTCCCGGGATTGGCATCACACGCGGGCTATCAGTCTGTGTCCCGGGAACAATTAGGTGGAGGCACCGTATGATATGAGGTAATGCGGGCGCTCTTTGATTATGCGACACGAGAGTATATGTGGATGATATGGTTGATTTTACCTTTTTAGGACATTGTATAGATAATTTTGAATCATTTGATTGAGTGGTTCTTTATTGATTATGTAAGGCTCCTCGAACAACATCTGACTTTGGCTATCGAATCGGAAAATGCTGCCAGCCTGCTTTTAATTAACAAAAGGGTTTGTTCTAGATACTTTGTTGGTGAGTTTATTATTTGGTTGGAATTAAACTAAGTGTATTATCATATATTTACACATTAAAGCAGCTATAATATACTTTAGGATTTCGTTTTGTACTTATTATTGCAGTCTCTTCCTTTTGATAATCACGATGACGTAATCAAATCTTGGGAAATAAATTCATAGGTAAAGTTGAATTAAACTGCGGGACTCGAGGATCTCATGTGTATTGCAATTATAGGCCACAGGCTGACAATCTGTCAATATTTTTATTTTTGAGAAACGCCTACAAATATTAAATTTGCCAGACGGGCCGATAACGACCGCATTTTACGGCTGTCATAGCTTTTAGGGTCGTTGGACGACTCGGTGTCCCACCCGAAAAATAAATAGCTTTGCCTACCCCGCAAGGGATAGAGGCGTTTGTGTTTTGAATCAAGACCAAAAGTGTATTTTCTATAGCTAATAATGAATAAATCATTACCCCAAAAATCGAGTCAAAAAACGTCTAAAAAGGAATTAACACAATTCATAAAGTTCATTTCAGTGGCTATCGGAGCATAATATTAAAAAAGTAATGCCTCATTAGTCCGCTTAAGTAAAGCAGAAAATCAAGGCTGAAGTCATCTCGGAGCCCTTAACGAGGAAAAGATTTGGCTGAAAAAAAAAGTTACTGGTACTTCAAAGTAATTTATCGTTGCCATTTCCCTTTCCTAAGGGCTGCGGTGTAAACTTCGATAAGTTTTGGGGTATCGTTGTTATTGCCCTCCACAAGCTACACAGGAAAACGGAACCCTTGTTCCTAATCTTTCCATCCATTACAGTACGGGCATCTTAATCCACATCCACACTAATATTATAAATGCGAAAGTAACTCTGTCTGTCTGTCTGTCTGTCTGCTACGCTTTCACGGCCAAACCGCTGAACCGATCTTCATGAAACTTGGCACAGAGATTGCTAGCATACCGAGAACGGACATAGACTACTTTTTATCACCATTCGAGGGTCTGGAGTATAGATGTAGACCACCAGGTGTACCACCAGGAGCCCAGCTAAACTATTAGAGATACAGGCATGGTTCCAAAACAAAAGTTGTTCAGTATGATGGGCCGCTTCTTTTCACAAGGACATTGAGGATCTGGAGTACCTTATGTAGACCACCAGGTGTACCACCAGGAGCCCAGCTAAACTATTAGAGATACAGGCATGGTTCCGAAACAAAAGTTGTTCAGTATGATGGGCCGCTTCTTTTCACAAGGACATTGAGGATCTGGAGTACCTTATGTAGACCACCAGGTGTACCATCAGGAGCCCAGCTAAACTATTAGAGATGCAGGTATGGTTCCAAAACAAAAGTTGTTTAGTATCAGGGGCGTGCAGTCCATATAGGCACAAAAGCACTGCCTACCCTGATATTTTGATCCACACAAAATTATAAATATTTAATAAAATTATTATTTGAAGAAATATACCCATTCGTAAAAAGGAACGTCATTTTCAAAACTTTCGCGCCCCTAGTGAACTCGAACATTACCATTGTCAATCGAGCCTCGGCGCCTCGACCGCTGCCTGCTTTTATGAATGAAATGGACTATTACTACGTGTTCAAACCGGTTCAAACTAGTAGCGCTAACAGAGCCAAACAGACCTCCAAAGGTGCTGCTTATTAAAAAAAAACACGACTGCATACACACGGCGAGTTCCTATACTGCATAACAGTGTTTTGCACAGCAAAATCATGGCCGACACAGCTACGCATGTCCCAAGCCTGCACGACAGTGGCAATTGTGGCTTGATCGCTCGCTTTATTCGCTCCAGGGGGTCACAACTCTAACCTAACCTACTGTATTGAATCTGTGTCAAAAATGTTTAGTTTTAATGGGCTTCGCCCCCTAAAGCCCCTTGAAGACGATCCTATGACTGTGTCACGTTGTCCGGCGCAATCGTGTTGTGCATAATCAACGTCGTGCAGTGATGGTTGGTCAAAAATCTAGTAACAAAACGCAAAAACTGTAGAAAAAAGCGCGCGGGTTGAGGTGTGAGGGAGGGGCGGTGCGTATAATCCGATCAATTTGTGACACCTTTCTTTTGAACTATTTGCATAATAATGAGGTGCAATTTTGCTTGATAGTATTTTACTTTAGAAGACATTGCAAATTCCTCCATTGTTGTTTACCCGTGTTGTTTATTTAAGGTTAGGTTTTTCAAGTAAAGCTTTAAAGTTTAATAGTGAAAATGTTGTTCGGTTGGTCTTCTATGATAGAAAAGAATGAAAAATTACAGAACTTCTGTCATACTTTCTAATGTGCGCGATAAACAAGTGTAATAAGATTTGTGTTGTGTGTTTACAAAAGTTAAAGTACTGTTTTCAATACCTAAGTTGATATTATGTGTGATAAAATGCAGATCAACAATTGGAAATTACGCAAATAAAAGGTAACAATAGGTCCTACTTGAAAATTTAATTTTGTCAGATTGTTGTGTGCAAACATTGAAAGAGATGAACAATCATCTTCGTGAATCGCACGCATTGGACCACCACCGGACAATACTGCGGTTCTTTACATCTTTGGTGACAGCCCCCGCACACATGGCATCTTGTGACAGCCGCAATTTGATGCGGTAACGTGTACTAATGATACCTATCCAAATTTTGTATGGGATCTCGTAAACTATTTTCCCCTAAAAACCGGATTCGACAAAACACTGAAAAAGATGAGGTTCGTGTGAGAACCGCCTTTGTTTGTACTGCCTACCCAGTCGTGAAACCCTGTGCACGCCACTGTTTAGTATAATAGGTCGCTTCTTTTCACAAGGACATTGAGGATCTGGAATACCTTATGTAGACCACCAGGTGTACCATCAGGAGCCCAGCTAAACTATTAGAGATACAGGCATGGTTCTAAAACAAAAGTTGTTCGGTATGATGGGCCGCTTTTTTTTACAAGGACATTGAGGACCTGGAGTACCTTATGTCACCAGGTGTACCATCAGGGACCACGTAAACTATTAGAGCTACAGGTATGGTTCCAAAACAGAAGTTTTTCAGTATGATGGGCCGCTTCTTTTCACACGGACGTTGAGGATCTGGAGTACCTTATGTTGACCACCAGGTGTACCATCAGGAGGCCAGCTAAACTATTAGAGATACAGGCATGGTTCCAAAACAAAAGTTGTTCGGTATGATGGGCCGCTTCTTTTCACAAGGACATTGAGGATCTGGAGTACCTTATGTAGACCACCAGGTGTACCATCAGGAGCCCAGATAAACTATTAGAGATACAGGTATGGTTCCAAAACAGAAGTTGTTCAGTATGATGGGCCGCTTCTTTTCACAAGGACATTGAGGATCTGAAGTACCTTATGTAGACCACCAGGTGTACCATCAGGAGCCCAGCTAAACTATTAGAGATACAGGCATGGTTCCAAAACAAAAGTTGTTCAGTATGATGGGCCGCCTCTTTTCACCAGGACATTAAGGATCTGCAGTACATAATGTAGACCACCAGGTGTACCATCAGGAACCCACGTGAACTATTAGAGATACAGAAATGGTTCCAAAACAAAAGTGGTTCAGTATGATGGGCCGCTTCGTTTCACAAGGACATTGAGGATCTGGAGTACCTTATGTAGACCACCAGGTGTACCACCAGGAACCCACGTAAACTATTAGAGATACAGAAATGGTTCCAAAAAAAAAGTTGTTCAGTATGATGGGCCGCTTCTTTTCACAAGGATATTGAGGATCTGGAGTACCTTATGTCACCAGGTGTACCATCAGGAGACCACGTAAACTATTAGAGATACAGAAATGGTTCCGAAACAAAAGTTGTTCATGATGATGGGCCGCTTCTTTTCACAAGGACATTGAGGATCTGGAGTACCGTATGTAGACCATCAGGTCTACCATCAGGAGCCCACCTTATTGGAGATACAGAAATGGTTTCAGAACAAAAGTTGTTCAGTATGATGGGAATAAGTTGAGAAAGGACATTGCCTTCTTTACCGAGGACAGAAAAACAAAAAATGTGGTATATAGAGGTATAAAAATGTATAACAGTAACTTATATTACCTTTTGATCTGTCTAATCTACTTATGCTAACCATTTTAGTGTGCTCAAATCGGCACCTCTGGAGTAAGTACTCTGTTATCTACTGACTTTTGTATTCATTGGTTATAAATATTGATCTCTCAGGCCGGATAGCAAATTTTGAATTGTCCCTTTAACAACAGAAGCAAGCAAGTCATCTTTAAACAGTAGAGATAAGAACTGTTCTAATATCACTGTCACACTTACTATGTATACACATACCTACTTTAGAACTTCTGCCTAAAAAAAAACTATCTAACGCGGACGAAGTCGCGGGTAAAAGCTAGTAAGCCATATTTGAGAGCTGTCAGATTATTGATCGTGCATGGCAGTGGTTCATTTTCCTACCACCTTGTACGCAGGAGCAGCTGATGACAGCCAATGATAATGCTGTTAGAGTGGCAAAATACTGGTCGAACGAAATTTGAGGCGATCGGCTTTCCATCGACACGATAGAAGAAGAAGATTTTCGGTACGCTACTGGCTACATTGCGTTGATAAATCATTTAGCTCTTCATACATAAATAAGGAAACGATAATAAACAGAAAATCTACAGTTATGATTCGCCTGGCTAGAAATGTGTTTGATTTGTTAAAAAAGACCCTTAAAAATACACACGTTTAATTCCACAGATAAGATTAGATTCTTCGTCACTTTGCTTTAAAATGAGATTCTCCTTCTATGGTGTGGGACTCCGAATCGACGAATGACCCGAAGAACTCTGGTGTCAGAGTTTTGAACTGCCTTCTACTAGTAGGCCTCTGACATGGTTGTGTAGTGTAACGACTACCGTCTTAGTAATCATAGACAGCAACCGGGACCGACAGCTTAACGAGCCGAAGTGGTAACGATTTCGACGTCGCGTTGCTCTTGGTTTTGAGGTTATCTAAGAAATAGATGCGTAGTAGATATACTACGTCAATTCAAATGGATAGTCGTTTAACCTTCTAGAACATAAGTAATGTTGTACCATACTATACTACCTCGAACATATGTTAAGCTATCTACAGCCGAGTGAGCGCACCCGGTTAATCGGCCGGTGCAGACCGTCGCACCGGGTCATTATCGGACCGGTCAAGAAACCACTGGCCGGGAAAATAATTAGCTTCAATCTATAAAGTTAAATAGACAGGCATATAAAGGGTGAAAATTTTACTAGTGACCGAAAGCGAAATCTCAAGACGGGCTGGGCTGGTGATGAGGAACAAATTTCCCAAAGGAACTAAAATATGAAAAATATATTTCAAGTTGCCATAGTACTCAAATCAGCTGATCGGAAAATTTATGAAGTAGGTCCTGATTCTTTTTTCAAATTTCGACCTATATTTCCTTTGGAAAAGTTATTCTTTGTCATTAAGATTTGCTATCAGTCACTAGTAAAATTTCACCTGTTTCAATACATTATTTACTATGTTACTGTTTAAAAATATGGAACTTAATTTGGTAGGTACTGTTCAATAATAAAATGGTATTGATTTAAATAATGGAAGCATTCAGACAAGTTTATAGCATGTTTCATATTTCATGACTAACATTTAACGGTTTTTCCTAGTACATAATGAGTAGTGCCACCAGGGTTCATCGAGTCGTTGGACGACTCAGTGTCCCACACGAAAAGAGAGAGAGAGAGAGTAGGTAGATAGATAGATAAAATGCTTTATTCATATTTCTGCATCACACGTTAGGTATATCATGATTTTTTATATAACATATGTGGTACTGTAGTGGAAAATACCCACCGGCTGATAACCAGGTACCCTCATCCGGGTGCAAATAGCCGGATGTGGGTTGTAGTTATGTTCATCCGGATATCCGGGTCAGCCGAGCTTGCTGAGCTTAGGCTGTTCTCACACCCAACGTATTCAACGTTTTTTCCGGTTTTCTGGCCGTCCCGGTTGTCAGATGAAAGCAAATTACGCAATTTCACACAAAACCCGGATCACATACGCACACGTCGTCGCATAAAATTGCGGTAGTCACAGGTTCTCATTTGTATGGTGGCTGTCTTAAACTGAAATATTGTACGGTAAGTGTGCAATTACAGTTAGGTGATCTTCACATTTGCAATTTGATGTCCAGCCAGCAAATGACTGGCTCTGACAGCTGAAATAAATAAAGATTATATCTGTATTCTATTTCCTTTATACTTAGTGTTTGACTAATGAGATAAAAATATGCCTGCGCTTTCCTGAACGGCGGCGGCATTACTCCGACGTTTGTGCTTCTACATGTGGTTTTATAAAACTCTACTCGTCACTAACACCGGACCTTAAAAATCATCATCATCGCGACAAATGTGAAAACCATCTTACGGTTTCAGGATATTCGGCTTAGACTAATAGGTTCCTGGTTGAGCAGTTAATTTTGATTTGATGTGAAATTAATTAATTTAATCAAATCAGGACGCCAAGACCGCTGCCTTATTAGTTATCACTTCACTTCACTACATAGTATAAATTAAAGCCGCTTCCCATGTCTGTCTGTTCGGGCATAATTATGCTTAAATTTTTAATACCGTGCAACGCACTTGTATGTATGTTTATATTGGTGATAGAGTGGTTCAAGAGAAAGGTTTCTTGTGCTATGTACCTATAGATAATATATGATGGAAAATTATTTCCACAGGAAAACGGTAGCGGGTTTTTAGACAATATGATTTGAGTAGAAGTAATACGCGTAAACGGTTACTGCGTTTGTCAAAACTGCTGTCTTATTTGTTTACAAAGATCCAATTTGACCCGAAACCCTTGAGCTCTTATACTATTTAAAGTGAACACTGATAATGTATCATGTAAGGACTCTACAACAATAAAAACACATGCTGGTTGAGACTAGACTCCAAAGCCTTTAACACCGACGCCGACGCAAAGTTGCATGCATGTCGTTATTCTATAGAATATATTTCGGTGAGTGTCCGCAATCACTCCACGACCTAATACCCCTATCCCCATTCCACCTCCGGGGCACTTGTCGCTGGCTGGGGTTCCACCCTTATGTTGTTGCTTTACCTTTATGTCGCACAAAGCGATTGGCTTCAACCTTCATGCGAGCAGCTATGGAGTAGAATGCCTTGCCGGCGGATCTGTTTCCCGAACATTAGGTATAACTTAGGCCTTTTCAAGGCTAGAATGAATAGGCATTATCTAGGCAAGCATGTACCATCTGGTGAGATGGCAAAAAAAGTTTTTATATATAAAAAGGAATAGATATAGTTACAACGCCTTATCTGATAAAATATACCAACTTAATATGGTAAGAACTTACTCAGACGCACTGCAAATCATTATATCTGATAAAAACCAGTTCAAAAACTAACACCCGACTACTGAGATATCGCGCTCTAAAAAGTAAGAAACAAGAAATCTGGAATATTAACTACAAACAATTTAATATCTATAGTCCACGAAATTTATACGAAGATATGACGTATAATTATATATTTAAATGTATATTTAATAAAAAAATATTGTGGTTTATAGGTGATAGCCGTGGACGTATGCCAGTTTGCCTTACCTAATTATGTTGTTCAAGTTTATGATATCATCTACTAAGTATTAGAGTAGGTGGCATACGACCACGGCTATCACCTATAAACCACAATAATTTTTTATTAAATATACATTTAAATATATAATGATATGTCATATCTTCGTATAAATTTCGTGGACTATAGATATTAAATTGTTTGTAGTTAATATTCCAGATTTCTTGTTTCTTACTTTTTAGAGCGCGATATCTCAGTAGTCGGGTGTTAGTTTTTGAACTGGTTTTTATTTTAATTATTTTGGGGTTGAAGGTAAGTTTAACACTTTGGTATGTATTTTTTTCTGGATAGAAATGCAGCTCAATTCACAATTAAAACATCACTCGTTAATTAAACAAAATGCACTCATCATAATCTTATCTCTACATATATCACGCCTATAATCCCTTGCGGGGTAGGCAGAGCGTAAACAGCCGCATAAAACGGACATTTACGCCACGTCTGACAAATATTTTGAGGGTTATTTGGAAAATTGTGTATCGCTATAGTGACAGCTATATGATATGATATCTATATGTATGTTTGACCATGCATAACAGGGTAGGAGCCAACATGCAGCCTTGGCGAACATCTCTACGCACGGCTCGGATGTAGTGCCGTTAAAAACAACAGATCCTTTCATGTCCATATGGAAGGATTTAACGAGGCTCAGAAGTTTTGGCGGGCACCCGATGTTTACAAGTGCAGTGTAAAGGCACAGAGGTGTTCTCTGCTCTCTACACTTTTCCTGAAGTTGGCGAAGTGTAAAGATCATATCTGTTATGGAACGCTGGGCGCGGAATCCACATTACGATTCGGGATATACACGATCAGCTAGTTTCTGGAGTCTTAATAAGACTAACCGAGCAAATAATTTACCTACTATACTTAAAAGGGATATACCACGAAAACAGTTACAGTCGCCGCGGTCACCTTTGCCTTTGTATAGGGTAACGATGTTAGCATCGCGCATATCTTGTGGTATATATCCCGCTTCCCAACATTTACACAACAGATTGTGCAGGATGGGTAATATGCACTTGAGCCTGATGATTTCGGCATGGGTACCATCAATCCAGGAGACTTTCCGGTCTTAAGCTGTTTAACAGCCTTGTGGTATTCCCTTATGGTACGAAGGTCATCTAACTTGGCCCAGGTAGCTAGTTTTGGCATGCAGTCTGCAGCTTCCGGCATTATATTAACTGGTTCCGAATAGAGACCGATATAATGTTCTATCCATCGTTCGAGTTGGCGTTGGGCATCTGTAATAACAGTGCCATCCACTTCTTTAAGGGGGGCTGTTTTTTTAGGCACAGGACCAAGGGCCTTTTTACTGCCAGCATACACACCACCAAAATTTCCGACATCAGCGCACGATTGGATACTTTGGCAAAGCTCGGTCCAGTATGCATTAGCGAAGTACCATGATGTGCGTTGTAATGCAGCTTTTGCATTCGCTAAATCGACACGCGACTTTTCGGAAGGGTTAAGGCGATGAGTAAGCGCAGCTTGCCGTTTGGACTCGAGCAGGGGTGTTATGTGTTCGAGATTTTCAGCGAACCAGTCCTGGTTTTTGACTTTCTGGTGGCCGAAAGCCGTACCAGCCACATCTGTTAGTAACTTTTTTACTTTGCCCCAGTCTTCCTCTATAGGAGCGCTATGAAATATAGGCGTGTGTAGGGTCTCGCGGAGATTTTTCTTTTTGGTTAGGATAAGTTCCAGTTGATGCCAGTGACCAGAACGAGGGTGTTTCCAGGATACTTTGCGAGATGATTTGCCTTTGAAGTAGGTATTGGTAACACACAGCAGCTGTTTAGAGCATAGCTCTAATAAACGTTGGCCGTTTTCGTTTAACTTCCCTATACCGTGGTTACCTATACAATCAGGCCAAGCTACGTTGTCCTGTCCAACCCTTGCGTTAAACTCCCAGAATATATAAGCGGTCCGATGGTCTTGACCCGCGTAGAGACTGGTCGAGCTGGTCATAAAACTGTGTTTTGGCTTCATCCGTTGAGGATAATGTTGGTGCGTAAGCAGAAATAAGTGTTACGTATCCATGATTCGTATTTAACCGCACCAACATAATGCGTTCCGATATGCCGCAAGGAGCCTCTATTGATGTTAAGAGATCGTTGCGGATAGCCAAGCCTACACCATGCTCACACACAGCGCTGCTGTCCTTTCCTTTTCAAAAGAATGTGTAATGTGTCTCACGCAAGGAACCCTCGTCGGGGAGTCTGGTCTCTTGTAAGGCACAAACAACAATGTTAAGTCTGTTGAGTTCGGCGTCGATAATGGCAGTTTTACGCAGATCTTGTGCGTCACTAGAAGATGGTAGAAGAGCCTCCACAGGTGTCAGGGAGGCCTCTCCTCACAGTACGGACATTCCATGTTACAAATCGCATGGAAAAGCGGTGTTGGGAATTGTTTCTATTATGCCTTTTAGTCGCAGGTGTAAAATGTAACGGCGCCGATTGTCCAGTTGAGGCTGGTGCTCTCTACACCCTAAAAGAGCAAACCAGCACCGGGGAGGAACAGTACCTTATTGGTCGGGGGCTGCCCAACTTGGAGCAGGCGGTAACTGATCAGTGGGCCTACGATGGACCCTTCCACTGTCGGAAGCGACCCCTGGCGCCCGCACTTACGCGCGGACTTATAACCGATCACTGCCACTTCCCGTATTGGTATCCACGTGACGCGGGTGAAGTGTCCTCTCCACAGACACTGCGTTGCCTGGGACGCAATTATGGAAAACGCAGGGCTGCCCAGGACCTGCGCCAACTTCTCGGCCTTCCTGGCTGGATCCGCAGGAACGACTAGTCGATACGTGCGGAGCCAGGTTGGCTGCAGGAGTCTGCCGCGCGATAGATCTCTGTCACACGCGCCTGACGGAGACCCCGTTCCGGGTTTAATTGTGGAGTTGGCCTTTCCAGGACCGTTGTGCTTGGGTCGGATTTATCCCTCGGTCGCTTTTTACGACCCCCACGGGAAAAGATGGGGTGGTGCTATTCTACTCTGCCGGCACTACACGGCTGACCGACCGATTTGAATAGTTTTTATAATACCGCCTGTTCTATTTGGATCGTTTGGTATGAACTATGTGCTCTTGCTTAGGTATTTGTCCATAAGTTTTTGACTCTGTTGAAGTGTCTATTGCATTGATCGTATAGATTTTTGTTCGTAATGCCAAGCGCTCTGACATTTTTTTGTTAAATTGGTCTACATGTTTTAAAGTTGGAAATAATGTACAATTTCATCGTATTCAATAGTGTCGTTTACAATTCTTCTTGTGTCTAATATTGCTAATTGCTCCATTGTCAACTTCCCTACTATGATGCTGTTCAACAGATCAATCAAACTGTTGTCATTTACTTGTCACATATTTTGACCCAATTCACAGAAACTGAACATTC
Source organism: Tuta absoluta (assembly GCA_027580185.1). Taxonomy (NCBI): domain Eukaryota; kingdom Metazoa; phylum Arthropoda; class Insecta; order Lepidoptera; family Gelechiidae; genus Tuta; species Tuta absoluta. The sequence goes on from JAQAHW010000009.1 coordinate 9,666,425, forward strand.
TCCATAAATGTGGTTCAGCTGCATAAATGTCAGGTTGTTTGTAACAATATGCGCCTACACGAGTTGCAGATACGGGTGGTAATTGCATTAAGTCATCAAAGACTAATAGGTTAACCCTTAAAATCATGTTTCACTTAAGTGACAGGTTGACAGCTGTCGCCTAATTGTAATACCTACACATGAACTCCTCGTGTCCCTTAGTCGCCTTATACGACACCCGTCGCGTCCCGTTATTCCGTAGTCGCCTCATACGACACCCACGGAAAAGAAATGGGGTGGTGCTATTCTTAGCTGGCATCACACGGCAACTATTTTTTTGAACTGTGCTTATTAAGCCCTTTCATTTGATACCCAACACAACATTACTAGTAGTATAAACTTTTTCAATTCTTAGCTCTAGAGGGCGCCCTATGTAATGTATAGTGACATAACGTAGCCTATAACCACCGGACTGTTTAGACGCTTCAATTGATACCTCATTTATCAAATTCTGATAAGTTGTTTAGAAGTTAGGACGGAACAAACGTTTTCGTTTCCACATACATACATACATACATACAGGTCAAAATCATAACCCTCCTTTTTGCTTTGCCGTAGTCGGGTAAAAACTACCTGCGATATGTAATTGATGGTTATACCAAAGGTCATGGCCACATGAAGAATAAAAAGAAGTACAAAAAGGAATTCAATACATACATACACATACACACACATCACTCCTATAATGCCTTGCGGGGTAGGCAGTGCATAAACGCCCGCATAAACCGGACATTGACGCCACGTCTGACAAATATTTGAGGATAATTCGGAAAATTGTGAATCGCCATAGCGACAGGTTGTCAGCCCATCGCCTAAAATTGCAATACACGCCCTCGAGTCCCTCATCGCCTCTTACGACACCCAAGTGAAAAAATGGGGTGATGCTATTCTAAGCCGGCATCACACAGCAGGAGGTCAATTATTTTAATAAATACAGTCGCGTCTCTACGAAATACATTCGCATCGTTTAGCATCGCTATCATTATATCTCAGATGCCAGATTATTGTCAAAAGGGCTGAATCGACGCCTCATTGGCGGCAATCGTCCATTATTGTTGACAATATTAGATGACAGATAAGGTAATGTAATTTGCCTCTTAGGTTAGATCAGCCAAGCCGGTTTTCTATAAGGACAATTAATAAATAATTGTTATAAAAAGCAGAAAATTGTATTTACAAATTTCTTTTTTTACAATGACGGACCTAGGCGTCAATAAGTGAAAATACTATCCTATATTGAATTTTAAAAAACACAACGATTTCCAAAACGTAGTCTTTTGGTTATCAAGTCTATGGTAGCCTAAGCCCCTTGCGGTTAGTTGGTCGCGAAGGCGTTGCTTAGTGAGTAAAGAGCCGGCAATCTAATTTATTGCAACCGTTTCCAGTTTACAAAAACATCTCCATGGATTAGTGTATAACGAATAATAACGATAGAGGTTTGGTTGGAGCACTTTGTAGTTATGTATGGCGGGTGACAGGAGTAATGCCAATAGGCAGAATGGAGGGTTCCAGGTGGTGTCTGTATATATGGAAGCACTTCGATACCGCGTTTCAGGCTCTTTGTTCTGTCACGCGGCGCCATCTTGCAGCTATGTTAGAACTTCTGTTGCGTCTTGCTTGCTCGTGAACCACTTTGAGTGAGCTTCTTGTCTTAGCTCCCAGAGGTCGCTACAGTTAGTACCTACTTCTTGACTAATCAAACAAACGATTAATTACTAAGCGTTCGCACGAAATATGAGCGCCGATAGCTAAAAAAATAAGGCGTCTTTAGTAACTTTCTTGCTTGTCGACTCATAAAACTTTTTATTTGGTGTTCTATTTATGATATGATTTGAGTTTCCAAAACCTTTTCACGCGTCGTATATACTTACAAACTCCGCAGTTCCAATATGCAGTAGTCGCGTCATACTTATCGGATTGAGCAATAAACTAGACCGGACAAAGCGCGCCGGTTCCAAGTCGCCATTTCCCGAATTGCTCAGTGTGCCCCGACCTTTGCGGGACAAAATAGGCATCGATGTTTAAAACCTTATTTAACTTGGAAAAAATTATATTGTGGATTGACGGCCAATGGAATAGCCGTGGTAGGCTAGAAAGAAAAGGCGTCGCCGCTAATGATGGCGAAAGTCGCAGGTTAAACTTCTGCACGGCCGAAATTTTTAAAGAACTTGGTATTAAATTTTGGAAAACTAAGATCACTTATTAGTCTGCGAGCGTCTTTTTTCACTACGAATTTCACTCAATCGCTATCATGCAATGTAGGAGCGATATTCGGTAATAACGAGAGCTATATCTGGCGTTCCATAATTAGAATTGTCATTTTTGCTGTTCCATGTCGTCTTTATCTCATACTTATCGTCGGTCACTGCATATTTTTAACGCAGCGTAACGAATGCGTTTGTAAGACGAAAGGAAATTGCGAATTCCGATCTTATTCCCATACAAATACGGGTACGGTGCGTATACAATGGTGGATCTCCTAAAAAAATTCTATTTGCCAACGAAACTATATTTACCCTGAAAATGTTTACTTATTAATTGAATAACAAAATTTGCCGCAATCGAATCAATTTAAATATGGTTTAGTATGCCAAAATAACACTATTAACATAAAATCGACAATCGAACTCAAAGCCTCAACAAGTTGATGAATAAAGGATGGGGGCTACCGAAACTATTCAGCGCACACGTAGCAACGTCTGAAGATGAGCTTTTTTTAATATGCATTTGTATTTTCTTTCTTTCTTCTTTCATTCTTTCAAAATTTAAGTAGTTTCTTGTCTGCTGTTGTAGTGATTGGACCTACTAATACGATGCTTGGCTGCGTCTAGCTATGCCTTTTTCCATCTATCCTTCGAACTTTACTTCACTATTTTCTATTTAGTTTTCTATTTATATTCAGTAGTGCCGGTGCTCTTAATACATGAAAAAAATCATGTAAAATAATAATCATACTAATAGTAATAAGGTAATAACAATAAATATCCTGGACATCTTGTCCCAAACTTAGTAAAGCTATGGGAACTAAGATAGCTGATATTAATACGTGTATAATTTTTTGCAATATACATAAGTTTGCATATAAAACACACAAACACAAATATTTGAGATTGGACTTAACAAATATTTGTGTCCGGTGGGGATCGAACCCACGACCCTCGGTGTAGTCGGCAGGGCTCCGCTACGCCATCGGGCCAGTCAACACAAGTATTACTTGTCCATACTCTGCAATCTTTGTTCATCATAAATTATTATGAAAATTCTTTAATATTTTAATTTATCATGAGTTTCCTTCCCTGACTTATACTCACGTTAGATACACGTGTATGAGATTACCATTACGTCAAAGATGGCCGACTTTTGTTTTTACGTTTATGTAAGTACGAGCTTATTTTTTTCATACTGCTTCTTTCATATTTAAGGGAGCTATTTGCAAATGTCCTTCATTTCACGTCATTAATTTACCTGCCTTCATATTTAAATGAACATTCACCTGTGATCTTTTAAAGACTTTCCTGCTTTAAATTCTTTAAAACTAGTTAAGTCTGCAAATTAAACGCCCTACCAACTACAGCAGTAGAAGTCTGTAGACTCGAGGTACAATTTAATCTTTCAGATGAAAGTCACAGAGTAAAATAAAAGCCGTAGGTACTTTGACAAACCTGCTTTGTTCAATCTACACTTTTTGACTTTGGTAAAAAAAACATCATATTAGTTACATAAGATAAGTAAGGTAAGTAATTAAGTAGATACTTTATAAAGGATATTTTTATTTGTAACTGCGAAATACTGTACGCATTATAAGGCAAAGTTTAAATTTTTTAAATATTTCTTCGACAATCTATTGACATAAATAATTCATATTAAGAGTCTTCGTCTCACTAGCAGACTTACAAGTATCTATATTGTCACCTATTACTAAAGGAGCGCGTGTACTGCAGTTTGTTCTACTGTGCCCGCATCCAGCGAGAATGCAATTTGACCCGCGGCTATCAACTTAATTGTAGAACACTCTTATCTGTTCACGTATAAGAGTGCCGAGTGTTGGATATGCTGTTACTAGATCTTTATACTGTCCCTCTATTGTCTACCGTGCCCACAAACGAACTTTTTTTTTTTACTTGTTACGTCTCGTAGGATGCCGTGTGATGCTGGCTTCGAATAGCATAACCCCATTTCTTTCCCGTGGGAGTCGTAAGGGTTTGTATTGCAATTTTAGGCGATGGGCTGCCAACCTGTCACTATGACGATACACAATTTTCCGAATGACCCTCAAATATTTGTCAGAAGTGGCGTAAATGTCCGTTTTTTTGCGGCTGTTTACGCTCTGCCTACCCCGCAAGGGATTATAGGCGTGATATGTATGTATGTCTTTAAATCTTCTTTGCTTTATCGTGCACTCTAAAAGACAGATTCCTCTCACTTAAGGGCAAACAGAGGTGTTTAATTATACGTCCGTAGCTCCTTATCTCTCGTACTTACTAATCTCGCTATCTTACGTATACTGTGACTCCATGAGACTATCTTCTTGGGAATTTTAATGTGAACTGCGAACTAGTGTTTTTGTTGTAATAAGTGAACTTGTACGCTCTTGGATAACTTATTCGCTTCTCGACAAGAGTAATATTCCCATATTCAGCTTGAGATATAGATCTGAGACGCTTAAAAATGTATCTTTCCCTCAAATAAAATAAATTGTTAATGATTTAAGATCCAAATTGTGATGATAGCTATAGTGTACACTCTAGCTTGGAATTATTTACGTTTATTCCTACATGGCTGTAAGTAATAAGTATTTTCGAAACCATCTAAAAATAAAAAAGATTACTTACACGCAAAAAATACGGGATCACAATGTTATCTTGACAACAAATAAATCCGATCGCTATCACGAATTTATTTAAAATAAATCCGTACAAATACAATTTTTTGCGTCGCGAAAAAACGTAAAAAACACGTACAAACGTGAAAAATGGCGAAAAATTATGATAGGCATGAACAAACGATACAGGATTATCCAGAACAAATTTAATGTTTCATAAAATTACTGAATGTTACTACGAAATTGTTCGCAGTGTAGCACGGTGATTTTCGATATTTTCATGTCGAGGGATTGTGTGCTGCCGAATAAGAAAAACATCGTCGTACTTTACCGCGTCGTATAGGTAATGAACAGCAGTGCATAAAATTAAAAAAAAATACAATCACATCAAAAAAAAAATTCGTACCTACCTGTTGTATTTACCTAATAAAATAAAAATAAAAAATGCTGTCAGACCAGAGCATTCGCTTGCCCTGTGAAAAAAATATAAGATCTCAAGTAGCGCCAAGCTTATGAACCCATACACCCTTACTCCACCAACACAAATTTCACTCGAGGGTTACATTTATTGTATTGCAGTTTGAGGCGATTGGCTTTCAACCTGTCACTATAGTGTTACACAATTTTCCGAATGACCCTCAAATATATTGTTGGTTAGACGAGGCGTAAATGAAATAAAAATGTTCGTTTTGTACAGTCGATTACGCTCTGCTTATCCCGAAAGGGATATTATTGTTAAAAATGTATGTATGTCTATATCGAGTCCACCAATGTATGTGACTGTGTCCATGACTTGGCACTATGATACTCTAAAATCACCTAGTGGGGCAAGAGTATTTGTGTTACGAGTTTTATGAAGTTACAACCCAAATTCGAAACACAATATACCTACACTAGTGACTGATAGCGAAAACTCTGGACGGGCTGGTGAGAAGGAATAACTTTCCCCACGAAACATAGGTTGAAATATGTCAAAAATATCTATGCTATCCCAGTAACCCAAATCAACTGATTTGCCGTGTGGTGCCGGCTTAGAATAGCATCACCCCATTTCTTACCCATGGGTGTCGTAAGAGCCGACTAAGGGACTCGAGGGATGTATATTGCAATTTTAGGCGATGGGCTGACAACCTGTCACTATAGTGATACACAGTTATCTAGTTGACCCTTAAGCTTTTGTCAGACTTGGTGTTAATATCCGTTTTACGGCCGTTAACGCTCTGCCTACCCCGTAAGGGATATAGGCGTGATTTATGTATGTATGTATGTATGTAACTGATCGGCAAATTTATATGAGCGAGGTCCAAACTTTTGCTCATATTTCGACCTATTCTAAATAAACCTTGAGTTTTCGCTATTAATCACTTGTAAAATTTTACCCTATATTGATGAGATGAGCTTGTTAGCGTCTCCAACAGGGGGTTTTTATATAAAAGTTTTCAATACAATTAGGCACCAAAGCAAAGATTTTTTTCCCGATTTGGCAACAAAGATGGCTGTAGTTTGGCATCGCAGTGATCGTTTACGAAAGCCGTATGCTACTTTGTCGTTGCCAAAACCGATGCAAATGAGTCTCAGGTCATTATGATGTTTATTCAAATTAGTCTGACTGAAGTGGGCAACATCGCAATTTGCTGCAGAAAAACATGTACCTACGGACTCCTATTTAGAATATTGCTGCCAAAAATGTAGAAATAAAAACAGCTTTATCTAATTGAAGCTGAAAACTCACGTAGTAAGTATCGTCTAGTCTTCTTACGTGACTTATAATTATAAAAAATATTACATATTTTTTACTAATTAGGTAAAGGTTGTCACACGCACGTGTGTGTTTTTGACGAAGGAAGTTAAAGAAATCCCTTACAAAACCGGACATCATGCATGGCACACGCCGCTGCATCAAATATAGCGGCTGTCACAGTCACAGGTTGTCATTTTTGTAGAATGGCTGCCACGAGCCGTAATATCGTTCTGTGCGTTGATAACAGATTTCAGCAAATATTTTTAATAATATTTAGACTTTTGCCTACATCCTGTTTAATTTGGGAGGATTAGAACAATATTTTATTCAAGTTCCGGTAAAAACCTGTACCTACATATTTAAAATATAAATTTACCCATAGCTTAGTAAATTATACACTATCCAAGAGAAGAAATGCTAAAAACGGCCAAATCGTCGTATTAAAGGCAAAACCGACTATCTCGAAATGTTTGATGTTTTTACTTTTTTACACCATGCTGCTTAGTTTGGAATTCTCTATCTAGTAGTAAAACCGATTACTGTCTGTGACCATTATGTACGAAGTTATCGAGTTGCAAAACCAGCTATTTGGTTGATTTGATTTGATTCGAGAAGATAAAAACCAAATTACCAGAGATAATCATAAACATTCCTCAAACATACCAGGCAAAATCAACAAACTGGTGATAGTTGATTTTGGCTATCAATTATATCTTAATCTCGAGTGGTTATAAATACTATCGGGATATAATCGCTTCTGACTCTAGACTTGTGTGCACCATTCAGGCAATTTGAGAGGAAAACCAACTACTGCTATTTACCGTAGATTTGGTCACCAGTGTGTATCCCGTAGGCCACAGGTAAATAAAAGCTGGAGAGAACTTGTTGTAGAACCTTCTTTATTTATTTATACATATACAAAGATGAGCATAAAAGGCCAAACTCTAAAATAACAAGATTAAATTAGGGGTGATGATGGGTGAAAGTAGATGAGCTAGGTGTAGGTAAGTAGATGCAGGTAAATGGATGTAGGTGGTACAGAGTGGGAAATTTTAAGTCAATCGAACGTCATATCAAGCATTGGTCACAAAAAAAATCTGGATTACAATTATATGAAATCAGACCCTATCAGAATGGAGAGCAGTTTTCAATTATGTTTTTTTTTTATTAAGTATGGGTTTGCTCTTAACTCTAGTCTAGGTCATAGGACAGAGACAGAGTCTAAGATGGAGCGAGCTCACCCAGAAGAAGCCTGTTCACTCTTACTTTAAAGAGATTAGGGTGCAGGTAGTGAGTTCCACTCTTTAGCAGTGCGCACTATAAATGATGACTGAAAGCGCTTAGTCCGAATAGGTGGAATGGCAACCAGATATGGATGGTATCCGGCTAAGCGTCTGGATGTCCGATGGTAGAAGGGAGCTGGTGGAACAAGGTTGTGAAGCTCTCGAGCACACTCTCCGAAGTACAATCTGTAAAAAACCGACAAGCAGGCAACCTTGCGGCGATGTGCCAGGCTATGTAGCTTGGTGTCCACCAGTTTATGTCGCATATGAGCCTCTTGGCCCTACGTTCCACCGAGTCAAGAGCGGCAAGTTGGTTTTTGACTGAGCCATCCCAAAGGTGACTGCAATACTCCATGCAGGATCGGACTTGTGCTTTGTAAAGAGTTAAAAGCTGTCCAGGCGTAAAGTATCGATTCACTCTATTCAGGATGCCCAGCTTCTTAGCCGCCGTTTGAGCCTTGTACTCGATGGTCGCGCCGATGTTTAGATTTGATGTCAACTCCATGCCTAGAAGCTCAAGCCTGTCAGTGATAGGGACAGATGTACCCAGAAAAGTAGGTGTCCAGTCAAAAGTACTCCTTTTTGCAGTAAAAAGACACGCTTGTGTTTTGGTGGCGTTGAATGAGACCAGATTGTCGTCGCCCCATTGGAAGATAAGGCTTAAGGTCAGATCTGTTCGCTCTACCATGGCCTTTCTTAACGAACGTATTTCATCCTCACTGGTTTCTGCACCTGTCAAGTATCTCTCTGAAACGGTACTATCATCTGCGTATCCAGCAATACCATGCTGAATGAGGTCATTGATGTGCAGCAAGAAAAGAGTTGCAGAGAGAACAGATCCCTGAGGAACTCCGGCATCAATGGCCATAAGGTCAGAGGAACAGCCGTCAACGACTACTCTGATGGACAGTTCAGGAAGTCTGAAATACAAGTAGAAAAATCAGCTGGGATGCCATAAGATGGAAGCTTGGTGAGCAGACTTGCATGCCAGACCCTGTCAAAGACCTTCGAGATATCGAGTGAAACGGCAAGTGTTTCGCCGTATTTCTCGATGGCTTCGCCCCAGCAGTGCGTGGCATACACAAGTAGAGCTTATGGGATAATTACGTTTCCAAACTAAATCGCCAGGTCGTAGTCGTGATTGTACTTCGTCGAAAATAGGAATAAGTTCGCCTAGATTTTCCGCATAAACATCTCTAGGGGCGAAGATGAGGTCGTCCGTGGTGTCCTTTGGGTGTAAGTAGAACCACACGGTACTAGTTCGCGACCGAACACTAGAAAGGCTGGGGTAAATTTGGTGGATTCGTTACATATGAGTTGATAGCAAATTATATTTTATGGAGGTGTTTGTCCCAGGTTCTGTGGTCATCATCGACAAATGATGACTGCCGTGATTATGGTTCTATTGTATCTTTCAACAGTATTTACTTGAGGACAGTGAAGGGGTATGAAATGTATGTGTGGTATTTTGTATGAGTGAAACATGTCTGTTAGTTCTGAGCTTGTCATTTGGGGACCGTTGTTTAAAATGACTGTTTCAAGAAGACCGTAGTACATGCATAATAAGTTTTCTAGGATATGTCGGTTTGTTTGTTTGTTTTTAAACTAGAACAACCTTAAAATGCCTAAAATATACAATAGTCCACTTGGCTTCTTAAGTGTCAATGTGCTTTACACATCAAATCTAGAAGCAAAACCAACTTACTTTTATTTATTTTTTAAATAACACCTTAGTTTTTTACTTTATTTTGAGTGTTATAACAGAAATATGATGCATACCTGTATAATGATAAGAAGACTTCATACGGTACGTCTATGTTGGTTATTTACGAAGTAAAACCAGATTTTATGATCTAGAGGCAAAACAAACTATTTAGGGGTTAATTTTTAATACGAGAGTTATTGCGGATAAATTAAGAATATTATTTTAATAAGTATTTCACGACGTCTTTAACATTGAATCATAGAACAACTTGACTAAATATGGACAAAGTAAACCAATCATTAATGACACAACTTAGTAAATAAACATTCGGATCAAATTTACTCATGATTTTACTTTGTGATTTTCGGCCTAGTTAGTTGGTTTTGCCTTTAATACGACGAAATATAGTTTTTTTACCTTATTTTACAGCAGTTATTTTGTGGGGAACGACCTTCAGAAGTGACTTTCAGGATATCAGGTCCTTGCCCTAGAGCGCGACTCAATCTTCTGAGAGGCTAAAAATAAATTTCCTAATATACCTCTTACTTACTTACTTAAGAACCTCTCAATCAGTCAAACTCTTTACTTGCTGCTAGATATGAATCTCTACAACACGCACGATTGAACATAATCCTTCTTGAGCCTCATTCAGTTCTTTTTTGTATTTTTTTTACGTAGATCACCTTAGTCTGAGGAGTTAAGGCCTCATATACCTTTTCCATTACGTGTTATTTACTGAAGAACTCGTTTGCTGCAGAGTAAATCGGTTCTGCGGAAGATATGAACGGCCAATGTGGTAGCCAATTAGGATACTTATCAGCTCCACTCTCGTCTGTGCCTTTTTTTCTGTGATTGGTCAAAAATCAGTGAGTTTCAAAGTTCGGTTACTTCGCTTATTGGTGAGTTTAGGCAAAATTGCGCCTGCTGCCACTTACAATAAGCTTTTAGTTTTCCAATTGCCACTTCAGCTTAATAATTTCTATGACCTTGGTTTTCTGATAAATAAGATTTAACAGTCAGTACCTACGTAGCCGTACAAAATCTTAGGCTTGCGGACAACGTTATTGTGTGAGTATCGTACCGTAAGATCGTATCGCATGGTATGAGCAAGCTCCTTTAACAAAGACAAAATAGCTGAAACACTTTCTTGCAATTTTCTATACGCTGTTGTCTCTCAGTCGCCCCTGTAATTTTCGTTTTTCTTTCATCCCTTTAGGGTTCGTATTGCAAAATAGTTTCAGTTATTTGAAACTTTATTTTCGCTTGGGGCACTTCATTTTGATAATAAACGCCGTTTGTTGTTTTAAATTTTTCCCTTTTCGAGCGCGAGTTGTTTTGCTTTTGCACAGTGCCACTGCTGAGGCAAATTAAATCTAAATTTGTGTTTTCGCACAATACAGTCATGTCAATACTTGACACTGTTTAAGCTCCAACAGGTAGTAACAAAAAAAGTTTCTGTAGCCCGTAAATAGTTATCTAGTCATTACCATCAAACATTTGATTTTAAAAATACTACAAAAGTTTTATTTAAGTATCAAAAATGACTCGAGATATGAGGGTCTCGAGGGTGTGTATTTGCAATTTTATGAGCTGACAACCTGTCACTATGGCGATACACAAATTTCCGAATGACCCTCAAATATTTATCTAACGTGACGTAAATGTCCGTTTTTTGCGGCTGTTTACGCTCTGCCTACCCCGCAAGGGATTATAGGCGTGATAAGTATATGTGTATGTATCAAAAACGACTTACTTCCGTTTATATTTTTTTACGAGGTACTGCTAACGGCAGTCTTCTTTCGGAGGCTTTCATCTTCTACCAGCAAATAGGTACTCTACTCTGTAGATATTCTAAGCATCTATAATTGGTTCGGTCTTTCCTATCAGATGCCTAAAAGCTGGTGATTAAGGTAAGTACTAAAGTACGTAATAGGTACGACATTGCCTACGCTCTTACTTGGGTACTTAATTGAAATGACAATAGCAACTTTACTACACTTCATATTTTATAAAAATGATGAAAATTTACCAGACAATCATTTTTTCTAGAAACCGTTGTAATTATTTCACAAAACAACCTCAATTTTTCCGGACAAAGGTAACCTTTTGTCACAAAGAAGTTTCTTCGAGATAGGAATTCCTCCTTGAGGAACTCCGTAGAAACCTTCCAATACTCTTTCTATTAGTACCTAAGCATTTCGGTTTGATAAAGAACTATCTCATTATATTTCAGGGCTGCGTAGGTACTGATTATTAAATATCGACAGAATTGAAAAAAGAAAAAGAAGAGGAATATTTTAAAATATTTTAGTACTTATACTTGGTATTAAAAGACTAAAGCTTTTGCTATTTACCTATTTTGATATTTTCAAATTAACATCGATCCGCATTGTAGTTTTTAGTAACAAACCTATAAATTTCGGTAATTAGTTAATTTATTTATTTATTTACCACAAATATATAGTCTTAACAGGCATGCATTCCCAAGGTAACTATATACGCACATATTTAAAATTTACAGAAATATAATAATGTTATCTTAGTGAATTCCGTCAACGAACACGTGTAAACATCGACGTAATTAAAAGGGTTCAACATAGTTTAATACAAAACCCATATTTTTTGTATACTAAATAAATGTTGTGATATTAAACTAATTAATTCCATACGAAAGAAAGAAAAATATATAGTAATGATATAAAACTTGATTCCTACTGAAGTTCGACACATTCTGGACCTATCTATTGTGTGGCTATTTCTAGTTTCCCACGAAATAAACACAACCCTTGTCAATGTATCGACATGCGCCATTTTTAATATGGTCAGGCTTTGGCTTTCCATTCTACCTCTACATTTATCTTTGTGTTAGTATTAGATAACCGGTTTTTCATCATGCCTCTTTGGGTCTTGTTTGGACCTTTTTGAATTACTTATTCACGATGGTTGTGCTCCACCTATTGTGAAATCAATAACCGCAGAGTTATTTTTAGTCGGTCAGACTTTACAGGGATGTCTACTCATTAATACGAACAAACTTTTCTAAAATTTAGAAAAGGTTGTTTAGAATCTAAATAAATATCGGATGTTGTGTCGTGTAGGTTTTTTTCAAGAACACTTGTTTTTTAATATTTCTTAGGTTCGTCTCATAGAAAAATTTATTTTAGTCATTAGGAAAATCACTCTGCAAAATTTGCGTAAGTACTGACTAAAAATGACCCTGATGTTAGGAGATATATAAAAGTGTTTTTATTCAAGTAAAACAAATCTTGCAAATACTTCGTATTCACATTGTCACCTCGAGAAATGATTTCCTTTTTCTTCAAGGATTGAGGGTCAGATTTCACGGGTAAACTGCATTTAGTGCCGACAGACAGCGGCCCTCTGTCGTCCGTGAAAAGGGACGTGTCAGTCGAAAAGTCACTTTTACTGTGAAGCGGAAGTAACTTCTATCATTTGTTATTCGGTCTTATGTCGTTTGTTATACGTACCTAACTATTACCATGTCAAGTTTTTTTCCACTTGAGGTTTGGAACCCTTAAAATCGGCTAACCGAGCAATTTTATTTGGGATGTTTTTAGGAAAATTGTTCAGTTTTAAGTGTTAAATTTAGCGTTTTTGAAAAAACAGTCGTTCGGTACCGACCTGTAGACAAACATTGCTGTCAATTCTTGCAGCAGCTGCAGCACATTTTTATATCTTATTTTGTTTTATTTTCATTTAAAAAAAAAAGAAACGGGTATTGTAATTTATTTATAAAATTAGGTCATGTGACAAAATAATCACATCCTATTGTATGCCAGAGCTTTACACTTTATATTAACCCCCAGCACAAAGCCACAAAAAAAAACCGTGCTTGCAATTTTCGTTAGTAATGAGACTATCTGATTTAGCCGTATTGGGTCGTACTAACAGTTCTTATTTCTAAGTTAATTTGTTCTTACTAAGCTAGCAAGTTATTCCTCTATAAACATTTGTGTTTTATGTTTTAATATTGTATCTAAAATTTCAAGTGAGTAAAATAATCAGTGAGTAAAATAATCTTAAAATAATTAATTGAACCAAATTGACATATATTAAGATGTTATACTTATTTATACACTTTTTCTGTGTACATCTGGCTTCACGGAAGACCAGCGTTACAGGCAGCTCACTCTGCTTGTAACATATGCTGAGTGGAGACCTTTTTTAGTCGCATAAGTACCTACATTTCAGATATCTGTATTTTAGTTTAGTGTCTAATTGAATGTGACTAAAATAAACGTTTTTATCTTATCTTATCTTATTTATCAAAAGATCGTCGTTGTACGACTCGGTGTCCCACACGAAAAGAAGAAGATCAAAAAAATTTTAATTTTAAAAACATAAAAAGTAATGATTATCAGAAACAAACGTGAATGAAAACCTTTTCTTCGAGAATTCTAAGCATGTGTCCTGTCGGCATCAAAGCCATTATTATAGCCTTGCCAAAAAGGTAAGTCGAGCTGTTACCAATTTATCTAAGATACGAAGTAGTAAACAAGTAAGTATCACTAAGTCAAATTGTATCAGTAACATTTGTAACAGAACCACTACGGGATAAACTTTGTAACGCAATTTGTAGTTTGTGTCCGGGAGTTCTGCAAACTGATTTGAAAGAAGACTGGCCCATACACACATATATGACTGATCGAGCTTTTGTACAAGTTTGATATGATTCTGTTTTGACAAATAAAGGAAAACCATCTTGGGTTGACACATAAAACTGATTGAGCGCCTCAAAGACAAGAGCGTGGTAGTAAAGTATTTCATCGTATAATTCGTTGACTTGGAGACCCACGTGATAAGAAGAAGGATATACGTACGTACGGTGTAGAGTACTATTATATATTCTGTGGTAGTAGCGGCTCAAAATCCTATTTCAAGACCAAAATTGTGTTTCGTAAAGGCGACCTAGAATTGATGTCAGTCAGTTCAATTCAATTCAATTAAACCAAATTATATTGTTTAATTTTGACCCTTGCCAATTATTCAATCTCTTGGTACTCGTCTCGACGTACAAGCGACATCTATAAGTTATTTTAATAAATACTACATTTCTTACTTTATCAACACGTTTGAAGCGTGCCTATATGACTATCACTTGTCAGACAAAAGGTTTAGACGTTGGAAAAGTAGATTTTGTGGGTAACTTTGTTCCACACGAGACCCTTATCAAAATTTCACGGGTCGGTTGAGGGTTTGGACGCCGACCGGAACGAGGTTTTTTTAGACTGAAGATTTTTATACGTGAGATTTGATGGTGTCAGTTTTATAGATATTAATCAATTAATTTTGATAACACTGAGGGATCGAGTGCTGTAAAACTGTTTAGGTCACTGCTGCATGAACGACGGCTGAACTTGGGAGGAATAAACTGATTGTTCGTGAGAACGATGTTTCTTTGCTTCGAAGGGAATGAAATGCCGTCAATCTCAGTTTTACTACTTACTTACTGATTTAAATTAAACATTATTTTGATAATCATCTCCAATAAAGTTTACGTCAAAATTTTTCCTTGCTTTTATCGAAGCACAGTCTACTTTTATAATGGTTTTCGTTAATAAAAAAATATCGTATGGGACCCCGACTTTACGAACGATACGATGAACCGTGGTGACAGAGTATTTAAGCCGGTAGGCTTTTGGCATGGTTACGTAACTATTGCCGCGCCGTCTAAGAAACCTTTACGTGCCATCCAAAGCACGGAACCATATTTCTTGCAAACAATCAGGTGTCTTGTCCTAACCAGACTGGAAACAACTTCAGAAAGCAAAAAACATCAACTTTGTGAGAGCCCCAGCGGGAACTGAACCCGGAACCTTTGCGCCGCAGGCAGTCGCACTACCACTGCGCCTCATCGGTAGGCAATTTTTCAGTGATGATGATCAAAACTTGGACTAACTTTTCTTGTCCTATTACAAAGACAATTATTTCATAGTTTTAATGCTTCGTTTTGTTGAGAATTTATATATATTCTAGGACATCAAACAGGGGTAGAGAGAGAGAGAGGACCTCATATTCTCTGCGACACTTGACTCAAGTAAAGCTATCTCGCTAAGTGGCATTCTCATTACTCGGCTAGACATAAAGTGAAGGCAAGTTGTGCCGTGCCACTAGCGCCAATTCGTGAAATTAATCTTATATCTTCTTGAACAACATACTGTTTTATTCACTGGAAGATATTTCGGTTCGTGACAGCTACCATAGGTATAAATGATACCCTGTCACAGCCGTATTTTGATGCATCGACGTATGCCATGATATCCGCAGCACAAAGTAAGTATTGGCGGCTGCGTGTCCGCAGTTTACGAAAAGTCCTTTTCTTGTAAAACCGGATCCGGGAAAACACAGGAATATCATGCGGTGCTAGTAAGAACTGCCTTAGATACAATACAATACAATACAATATGCTTTTATTGTACACCAAAAGAACAGAATAACATTGATAGCTTAAAACTAAATACATTAGTGCACAGTTAGGCGGCCTTATTGCCATTAGGCAATCTCTTCCAGGCAACCTAGGAAAAGGAAAATATTTTAGAAGCAGCGGGAGCTGACTATTAATAACAAAAAATAATAATAATAAGAATAATAATAGGTAATATGTCCTCTTCGGAGAGTTATAGAAATATAAATACATAATAATAATAATAAAATACATACTATAAAATACTATAACAAAGATAAAATATAATGTACCTAGGTATTATTACTATACATAAACTACATGCTAATACATATTTAATAAATAACTGACTTTACACAAAACTTTTTCAATTATGGTAACAACGAATAGCTCTTAATAACCACATTGATTGATTGACATTAGATTAGCTATTGTAAGCTGTAACGGAATATTATTTCCGACTTGGCCAGTCTTAACTAATATTCTACATAAAAATATCCTTTGCTTACACTTTTAGAATAAATGAGAAGCGGCCAAGTTCATAAAATCTTCGCATTGATGAAAGATAATTATGGTATTAAATTCCAAAAGCCGGTAACAGTATTTTACTCCTGTTTTATTTAAACTTTACAATAATAGCATCAAATGCGGGCAATAAACGTTCATATCCCTTCTTTCCGTTTAGCCTCAATGCGCCATGTGGCCATCGCAGCTTGCCGATACGATAGGTGGAGTGAAGGTGCTGAACTGCACACTGGTAGAAAATATGGATCCTAATTAGCTTTTTTTATCTACTTATAGTTACTTATTTTAAACCACTTTGAGATTCATACATTTAAGGAAAATTACTAAGTGTCAAATTCCCTATTACTCTAGCATTTGAACAAACGCCCGATTGATCCAATTTCTAGTTGAATTTATACACGTCTTTTGCTTGAATGAAATAAAAAGTTTTTATTCGTGAAGTTGCACTAGTTTCGCGGCACAACTCCCCCTAAGTGGTTTATTGCAAGGATACTTTAGATGACAGAGCCTTCTGCAACACGTTACTGGGTGGGTATTTTACACGTAGGATCATATTAATGTTCATACTTATATATTTTCCAGTGTGATGCCGGCTAAGAATAGCATCACCTCATTTTCTTCCTGCGGGTGTCGTATGAGGCGACTAAAGGACTCAAAGGTTTCATGTGTATTACAATTTAAGGCGACAGGGGGACAACCTGTCACTATAGTGAAATACACACGATTTCTGAAACAGGCCTCAAACATTTGTCCGTATTTTACGGCCGTTAACGCTTTGCATACCCCGCAACGGATAAAGGGGTAGCGTGTGTAAAGACATGTACATATACTTATATCGGTATTTATTTAAGTGACTTCAATTTGATGATGATGATGATTTAAGTGGGTAAGTTAATAAAATACGTAATACATGCAACACCAGATTTTTCTATTCCCCATTCATGGTAATATGAAAGCCTATTAATTTACTCTCACAAAACACACACACAGGCAGAGGTGAATTTCGACTCACAACCGAACAGAATTTGAATGGTGGCCAATATTTCTAGCCAAAGTCATTCTTCATTTGAAAGTTGACTTGTGAGTTGGCTACTACAATGTTCGAACAATGCTGAAAACAAAATCTAGGCTACCATATTTCACAACAACAAAAAATATAAAAAGTTGAAACTGGTGCAAAATAAAATTCACTGGCTGTTAAACTGATTCGGATTTTATAAACTGTGACGCAAAGACTTTTTATAATTTTTTGGCAGACTATTATAGGTGTTTGATCATATCATACGGTCCACCGCCATATGAAAATGGAAAATAGACCAAATAATATAGAAGACCCAACATAAAAATTAAGCTTACCGGGTGTAGCCCTCCAAATATTAATAAGGTGAATTCAGACCAAGAAACTGAATAACTTTCCATAAAAGAAAATATTTTAGGAAACATAAAAAAAAATACTTCCCATAGTAAATGCAATCAGCTGATTGTGATGTTGTATGGGAGGCCGAATATTTGTTGTCGTTTCCTGACATATTTTCCTAGGGGAAAGTTGTTCAGTAACAAGGTCTGCATGCATCCCAATTAGTATTTGGAGGGCTGTCCCTTACACCCCAATAAGTAGTCAAATAAAGACAATGCCTCGGGAACCTCACGGCAAGTAACATTTACGACTACTAGAAATATCAAGTGCCGACCTGTGGAACGTCGTATATAACATTCAACAACACAGGATCTCCTTTTTCTTCTTCTTAGATGCCTCATTTCTATGAGACGTGGCCATGGGGTGCACCTAACCCATATAAAATGTGATTTTTTCCAGTGACTGATACTGAAAACAGAATATTTGCTGGTAATAAGGAGCAACTTTCCTCAAGGAACATAGACAATACTATTTTGAGCTTGAATACCAAATTTTAAAACACGGGCGGGATTTGAACCTGCTATTTTCTTTTGTTACGACGCCTCTTCCATCTGGGCTACCGCAGCTCGTTCCATGCCCGCCAATTTTGCAAGTGTATTTAATGCCAGTAACACGTGGCACTGCTAATTTTGAGTTTCCATAGTAACTCACATCAGCTGATCGGCAATTTTATATAGGAGGTACGTTAGTACTATTATATATTCTGTGTAGGAAGTCCAATTTAATTTTTCTTATTTTGACCTAGGTATGTTCCGTGGGGAAAGTTTGTTCCTTATCACCAGCCCGATCTGAGTATTTGCTATCGGTCACTTGTAAAACTTCACCCATACAAAATATGGTATCATTATTCTCTTATGCCTTTTGACCTTTGGATAGAAAACCTGTCCAGAAGCTGTTATTTCTTTGTACAACAAAGCGCGATGCCCCATCTACGTAATTATTTTTTCTGATAAATGGAATAAAATAGTTCTGTGTGCGATTGAACCTCGTAATCACACGGCTCAGTACATTGTTCGATTAGTACGAGAGCTTTGTACTTCGATGGAAATATGTCAATGGCAGAGCCACTTTTCTTTCACATACCTACATTTGTTAATTAAAATCGTTTGAAAATTTCACAAGAACGCCTTGTCTCTTTAAAAGTCCCCAAAATATATAGATACTTAAAAAAAATATACTTTTAATGAGGCTACCTAATGTGCTATTTGATGATATACCTAATCCTTTAAGGCATTTAGGTACATAATGTCCAATTCCCAAAATGTCCGACGCTTTAAAACTGTCCAATGCCCACAATGTCCAATTCCCAAGATAAGGGATCACCTTAAACTGGTTTATTATATAGTTTATTATGAAACCAGTTAAAGTTGATCTCTTAAAAGAGTAGGTTGATGAGCTGTTGATGTACTATCAGCCGCTTCTCAAATTATTTACTCTTGTAATGGATCCGAATATAACGGTAATTCTTAATAACTGTATGAACAACCAGTATAAGTTGATCCTTTTTTGCAGTGATAGTACAGCTACTCAATTTCGACATCAATAAAACAATTGGGAGTTATTCGTCCGGACAAGTTTCATAAAATGAAGAAATCATTTTTATTCAATTTATGTAACTTGTCCGATCTATGATACTATAAAAAATAGCTTTTTATATTATTTTATCTCAAATTAATCAAGGTAATAAAACGCCAAACGCTTGTCCTTTTTTAACATTTGATTATTAATTGATACTCATATTTTGGGATTGATATTCTATCGATTACCTTCTAACGAGAAAATAATGAATATAAATTTTATTTATTATTTATTTATTACGGAAACGGCTCCCAAGCTTTTCATTCTTCTTTGTATTGTATTCGGAAGAGATAAATTGTTATACTTATTTAGGTTCATATTTCCGAAAATCTGTATTATAGGTACCCGTTTTTGTGAGTTGCTTTTTAACGATCAGTAGCGTCATTGCCTTTTAAAGTTTTACTTAGGTAAAACGAATGAATGTATTAAATTTTTTTCTTGTCATAACACGAAAGTATTTTATTTATTGACGATGTATGTTTAACAGTAGTAAATGAATCTGAATCTGAATCTATTGGGGCATAAAAAACGAGCAAGCTTGGCTTACGAGCTTTTAAAAGATTTTAAGTTGTAATGAATATTTATTAAATTACTTTGATGCTCACTGTACTAGAATACCTACGTAAGTAGTTGTCGGACGAGTTGACGAGTAGTAAAATAAGAAAAATAATATTTCGTTAACTAATGATAATAATAACTAACAAAAAGCAACCATTTTAATCACCTGTTGAATCACGCGTAAGTTTCTTGCAACTTCTGTCACTTCATCTATTCTGAATACAGACCCCATCTCACTTGGCTAAGGCACGTGGGGTGGGAGATACCTCCAAAAGCAGAGAAAAGGAAAGAAATACATAAAATAATAATAATATGTAGGTACTAACCCGTCCGGACAAGTTTATTAATAACTCACAACCAAATGTCGACGGTGCACATAATCATTATATTAATGTAATTGGGACACGCAGAATCTATTGTAGGACCATATATAGTACTGTACTAAATACTAAATGAATGAAGATTTAATTTTGACCTTACCTACCTAATTTACTTAACTTAATACAAATATACTGTGTGATCACGGATAGCCGTGTGATGCCGGCTTAGAATAGCATCAACCCATTTCTTTCCCGTGGGAGTCGTAAGAGGCGACTAAGGGACTTGAGGGTGTGTATTGCAATTTTAGACGACGACAACCTGTCACTTTAGCGATACACAATTTTCCGAATGACCCTCAAATATTTGTCAGACTTGGCGTAAATGTCCGTTTTTGCGGCCCGCAAGGAAAAATAGGCGTGATATGTGTATGTATACCATGTGATAGTACCCGTGGGAGTTTCAAAAAGCGACTAAGGAAATTGTTTGACCTATTAAAATATTTTAGTAATTTTCTTTAACTTGGAAGAAACAAGTTACGTAGAAAAACTATCAGGTACTGCGCTACTGACCGTACAGTACCTGTTCATATTGAAGTATTGATTCCCACCGGATATGAATAGAGCTGGTTTATTTATTCAAACCCCGCAGTCCCTGGGCTCATTGTAAACTAGCTGTTTGTTGTCAGTCTAGCGTCTACCTATACAAGGTGTTAAGCACATACTACAACATCTGTCGTAGCTTTAAATAATGAGCAAACTGAACAACTTTTGTTAAATGAATTTCTGTTAAATCGCAAAACATTTGTACAATCGGTGTAGGAAAGTCATGACAACATAAAGCTTTAGGGTTGTATTTTTTGTTATATACATACATTTATCACATCTATATCCTTTGCGGAGTAGGCAGATCGTAATCGGACTTTACGTCACGTCTGACAAACATTTGAGGGCCATTCAAAAAATTGGTTACCGCTATTTTTTAAAGCAGTAATTATTTATTTCTGCAATCTTTATATATATCTACTGACTAGTACAGTGTAGTTTTCAAAGATACAGCTTGTTGCTATCTACCACAAATAATTCTCTACCTTGCAATATTAGCTATTAAGTCACCAAAGTGGAAGAAGATGTGCTATTTCCTTAACACCCTGTTTACTACTACTACATAACTACAATTTAACGAACTACTATTATTACTTGCTATTTAAGACAAAAGCATGCTATTTAAAATATACTTACCTAATTTTCAGCCGTGTGCTTAGAAAAGCATCACCCCAACTCTACCTATAGGTGTCGTAAAAAGCGACTAAGGGAGAATCACCAAGGGAATGTGCAGCAGCGTTCCCTGTGTCCGCTCGCCAATCCGTCTGCCAAGCGTGGTGAGTATGTCTAGCTGTGGACTGTTGTGACTGTAAATGTATGTATGTATGTCAAAGTACCTTTTTTAATCGAGAGATACCAAGAGGCAGCTCTCAGAACTGAGACCTTTTTGTTTTAAGTGTTGATCATAGCTTGTTGATTTTCGGTCTACAATCTTTAGTCTTAAGGCCGCCGCAGACCAGACGTACGTTTTACGACGTACGGACAGCTCGAACAACTGTCATAGAAATCCGAAAATGAACCGTAATTGAAATAAAGGTGAAATGGACTAAAATTACAGTGATTTAGCCCTATTACTTTCACTCTTAGGTTATCTTCATAATTTTCTTAAATATGTCATTTTCCTCATACCCCGACGATCACATTGTTCATATCATATCATATCATATCATTTATTTAGTATTAAACATACACTGTCATAAATCAATAATTGTTGGGATACATTGTACATAACATAATAAAAATATTTTTACTTTAAAAGTAAATCACTGCTTGTAATATAATATTAATAATATTATCATAGCAAGTATGCAATAGTTGTCAACTTATAAAAAACATATTTATAAATAGATTAGATTGAAATTATTACTGATCATCGTCATTTAAGAATTCGTCGACTGAATAATATGCCTTCCGGGTTAGCCACGACTTGAACTTTCGAGTGAAACCAGACTCTGTCGAACAATTCCTAATTTCAACAGGGATTTTGTTGAAAATACAAGGGCCCATGAGAAATACATGAAACTTTGTTTTACAGTTATATTAAAATACACCACAAAGAGTTTTTTTTTACAATGCAGCATTTTTCAGAAACGTTTTACAAACGAATAAGACTGAGGAACAGGGATGTTCTTAGCAGATGTCACTACCGGTTTATCATTTTCAGTCATATTGTGCAGTAAAGTTCTAAGTTAGAAGTAATCGTAGAAGATGAGACTTTGGTACACAGACAATTAATTAGCTACACAGGGGTAAGTACCTACTCAGACGAGTCAAATCATCACTACATAGTATAAAATAATGTCGTTTTTCCCCTCCCTACATATGCTAAACTTTAAAACTACGCAACAGATTTTGATACAATTTTTTATTCATGGCGTGATTCAAGAGGAAGGTTATCACGGGAAAATGCTTAATTCTAACAAACGAGAAGCAGCGGGTGAAACCGTTAGTTGTTTATATTACCTTACAAGTATTTTTTTAATGAATACTAGTCATATAAATATTAATATTCATTGTACCTATTAGGTACAGCCCCAAGTAATTATCTAAAACGGGGAAAATTTACAGTTTTCACTTTAAAATCGTATTTGCCAACTTTTTAGGTATATTTTTAATTGCTGCGATAGATGAGCATCAGTTTGATAGCGCAAATTTTGCTGAAGTTAGCTCTAAGTTAAGGCGAAGGATAAATTATAGACGTTAAAGATTTATGAATCAAAGATAAAAGATTAAAGGAAACCCCGGCGAAATTATTGTAAATCTGTACTTAACAGTTTTGCTACACGATACAAGTAGCATAACACAGAACACGGTGCATCGGGTCGTTGTGTACTGACACTTTGGACTTAGAGCGTATTAATGCAAAATGCTTTTTGCTTTCAATGCATAAACACTTTTTAAATCCCAATACTGGCTCAGCAACTAAGCCAAATAAACAAAAGTATAGCTATTACTTTGGTCAAAGCAAATATACCTACGAGTATTTACACATAAAATATAAGTACTGCTAAATTCTAAATTTTATTTTATTCAGTCAAGAATCAAGAAAGTTTACATGCAAGAACATAGTTACAAAAGATCTTATTAATAGTAAGCATATTATGTTCAGCTCCATGTACGTACATACAAACATATAACACGCTATATCCCTTGCGGGGTAGGCAGAGCGTAAACAGCTGCAAAAAACGGACATTTACGCCACGTCTGACAATCATTTGAACGTAATTAAGAAAATTGTGTATCGCCATAGTGACAGGTAGTCAGCCCATCGCCTAAAATTACAATACACACCCTCGAATCTCTTCGTCGCCTTTAACGACACCCACGGGAAAGAAATGGGATGATGCTATTCTAAACCGGCATCACACGGCAATCATCAGCTCCATGTAAGCGTGCACATATGAGAAAAAGATTTCAACTCCCTCACAAAATTCACGATCAGCTTAAAAAATACTTCGGCAATATCACATCCCTCTTTCTCAATAGAGGATAAAAACTTAGCTTTTACTAAAATGAGCGCTGATTAAATACTTGCAGATTCAAAGACGAATAAATTAAGTTTTATAAGTTTCGCGGTCATTCCAATTAATTTGCTAATTACTGCTAAAAGAATATTTTATTTTCGATTTTAGTAGTAGTAGATAAGTACTTTTAAATCATTCTAGTTAAGAACTACAACATTATTTAAAGCTATTAAAATCCGAAAAGCCATAAAAAAGCACCTGTATTATAATGTAACTCATATTTTTTATGTCTCGCTAAAGTTTAACAAGAGTAATTTCTATTATGCGCTGTAAATCTTGCAGTGGGAAACATAAAAAAAGTTTAGTTTACATTGTTAGATGGGGAAGATAATTATTATTATAATAATTTGCGAAAGCATACAAGTATAAAAAATACAATAAAATAAAATACTGCCAAACGTGGTGAGTAGTAGTAGTAGTACTGTAGAATTTTAAATTAAATATACCTACCTTTTGAAAAGTTTAGAAAAGAACACGACTACCGAATTTTGAGACGTAATGAAAATCGTAGCATAAAGCTCCTAATTCGTAGCTCGTAGCCCATAAATCGTCGTAGACTATATGTCGTAGCCCATAAGTCATAGCTTGTAGCTCATAGGTCATAGCCGTATCTCGAATCTGTGGTGGTGGTTGTAGTTCGTCGCACTGCATTCGTTAATTGTATTCTTGGAATGAAAATTGTTGAGCCAGGATAAAAACGATCACAAGTAGATATAATTAATATGGGCCGAAATATTTTTAGGAAACATATATACATACATATTATCACGTCTCTTTCCCATAGGGGTAGGCAGAGACTACATCTTTCCACTTGCTACGATCCTGACATACCTCTTTCGCTTCTTCAACATGCATCAATCTGTTCAGACGTCCCCGATTTGATCCAAGTACATGCGTCTTGGTCTTCCCCTTCCAAAGTTCCCATCAACACTCGCCATATACACCTGTTTCGTTAATCTTCTTTTCTCAAACATGCTAGGAAATGTGTTCATTTCTTTCAAAAAAAGAAACCGCGAAGTTTCACATTGTTTGTCACGTCTCAGATCACGCCAGCAAAGTTGTATGGAAATCCTTTGCTGGTGTCCATTAAGATAAATTCGTTATACGCTAAACCCACATAATTTGATTTCAAAATTATCTCGATGACTCTCATAGAAACGGAACGTAATTTTGTATGAAACAGGTAACTAAACTAAAGACGAGCCTGTATTATGTGAAGACCCTTGCCTGTCCAGAATTAAAAAAGAAAAGAATGAACTAAACATTTAGTATGGCTGAATATTACGTAATACTGTGCCTTACAGGCGAATTTATTTTAAAATATTATAATTGGTGGGAAAATTGAAAATTTTTATTTGTTTTGTTGTGTTGTGGTCGCTAGCTAACTTTTATAAGAAGTACAATCTTTCATTTCCTAGCCTTTTTTTGAGAAAAGCACTATGTAAGCCTCGGGGAAAATTACTTTGCTTGACTTGTATAATTGATAACTATACTCGTCCAGCAAAGTCTTATTTTCCATACCTCGACAACAATGTACTATTCATTCATTCTCTCAATGTGACCAAACCATCTCAGCATTCCTTTTTCTACACCAGTCACTTCGACTTCTTTTATACCGCAACGTTCTCTAATCACACTATTCCGTATCCTGTCACTCAAATTCACTCCAATCATACTTCTTAGCGCTCTCATTTCTACCGCATTTATACATACATACATAAATCACGCTTTTATCCCTTGCGGGGTAGGCAGAGCGTAAACGGCCGCAAAAAACAGGCATTTACGCCACGTCTGACAAATACTTGTGGGTCATTCGGATAATTGTGTATCGCCATAGTGACAGGTTGTCAGCCCATCGCCTAAAATTGCAATACACACCCTCGAGTCCCTTTGTCGCCTCTTACGAAACCCACAGGAAATAAATGGGGTGATGCTTTTCTAAACCGGCATCAGACTGGTATAGGAAAAATTATCTAAACAATTATGGCCGTAATCGTAACGTCTGCAAAGGTAGACAATTTGATCTAGCTTACACATTTTACCAAGCTAGTCATTTAAATGACTGAACTGTACTAAGGAATGAAGTAGTGGTGCAGAAGGGCTGATCATGATCAATTAATATCACTACGATATCATTTGCTTTTGTAATGTACAGTCGGTTGTAGCACATAAGGTACCAGGGTTACTCCAAAAGAACTGAATTATTTTTGTCCCCAGCAATATTTTTTTCTTGACATGGATATGTTTAAGTAGAAAATGAATTATTTTATGAGAATAAGTTTTAATTTGTATTATGTATTAACTGGGGGTAAAAATAAATCAGTACTTTTGGAGTAGCCCTGGTACCGTATGTGCTACAACCGACTGTACAAATCAAAAACGTTCTTAACATAGTGCAAATAATACCTATTTAAAGATAGTGGCGCAATCATTTTATGGTTGATCAGGGTATATGTTGAAAGCAGATAGAGTCTGTGCGGAAAAAAAAACCGGCGTATGATTCGGGAGCGCCTCTGTGCCTCAGTATGGGAAATGTCATATAGTAACGTATGAAGAAAATATTAGTTCACTTTAAGCCCACACCTATTCTCTTTCTGCTCAGACTCTAGTAGGGTAAGTCCGGGATATATGCCCAACCTTTTTTATTTTGTTTATATCTTTTCATTTTAAAATAATTATCAAATCATTTTCTTAAATATATATAATTTGGACGTTTATTTATTGATTTTAAATGGCCTTTTGAAAATAATCATTTTAATTAGCCGTATATTTTATGTTTAAAACAAAAGTGAAAACCGGGATATACGCCTCACATGCCGGATATTTGCCCCAGAGTGATTTTATTGGAAGGGATATGTGCCCTTGGCAAGAAAACAAATATTTTAAACATAATTGACTAAATTATTACGGTATTTTAATATTATTTTAATATATACATATATAACCAATTAACAAAACCTATTTATAATATAATATTTGGTCCAATAAATAAATTAACAGAAAAAGAACAATTTATTTGATGTCTGTAACCAAAATTATCCGAAACTAACGGGTAATCCGAAATAATTACATATCCGTATCCATATTTGTAACCAAAATTACATATCCATCTTCTTCTTCTTTCATGTCGATGACATATCCATAATATTCCTGCATAAAAGTCAGAAAAGGGATATGTGCCCTCAGGGACTATCCCAAAACGTAACCGAAATAAACGAAAGATGAACTATTTGTATGATATCTGCAACTAAAATTATCAGAAACTAACGGATAATCCGAAATAATAACATATCCATGTCCGTATCCGTAACAAAAATTACATATTCATAACATTCCTGCATCAAAATCAGACAAGGCCCTAAGGGCACATATCCCAAAACGTATCGAGGCAGATATCCTTTTTCCACAGGGATATATGCCCGTATCAAAAAAGAATACAAATACATTTATTAATTCAAAAATTGGCCTATTACATAATCTACATACCCCACACCTTATTTAGACGTAAAGAAAGAGAACAGTCAAATCCAAAGTTATGGAAGGTCAAAGTTCATTCATAAAGTAAAATTCCGATTGTTGATCACGTCGCCGTCAAAAAAACTCCTACGCAAATCCGCACGCGCCAACGCTTTGTGGCAGACTTAAGGGGGGAAGGGGTGCTTTTGTTTAATAAAGGATTTTTTTGTGCGTATGTTTTACTTTTCACACAACTACACTGAGGCGCATATCCCGCTGAGGCATACATACATACATACACATATCACGCCTATAATCCCTTGCGGGGTAAAAAACGGCCATTTACACCACGTCTGACAAAATGTTTGAGGGTTATTCGGAATATTGTGTATCGCTATAGTGACAGGTTGTCAGCCCATCGCCTAAAATTGCAATACACACCCTCGAGTCCCTTAGTCGCCTCTTACGACTCCCACGGGAAAGATATGGGGTGATGCTATTCTAAGCCGGCATCACACGGCAAAGGCTGAGGC
Organism: Tuta absoluta; assembly: GCA_027580185.1. Lineage (NCBI taxonomy): Eukaryota > Metazoa > Arthropoda > Insecta > Lepidoptera > Gelechiidae > Tuta > Tuta absoluta. The sequence goes on from JAQAHW010000009.1 coordinate 9,694,452, forward strand.
ATATATCCGGGAATTACCATATCCCTTTACACCCGAGGTTACAAGATAGTGCGTCTTGACTTTGAAAAATTCTGGAAGATTTCTAAATCACTTTTTCTGAACGCAACCGGCGTCGATCGATCGTGCGGGTATCTCTCATTGCCAGAAAAAAATATAAAACGGTTTTAGCTCGAGTGTTTTTGTAACAGTAGACCAAATCCTTGCTGAGAGAGGGTTGCGCTTTCGGGACGGTGCATCCGCTCCGGTAAGCACCATCTTTTTGTGGAATATAGCTATACTTTATCACTTTTTTTTATACAAGATTATAAAATGATGTGTAATTTACCCATTATAAAGAATTTTTAATAAAAATATTGTTACGTTAGAGTACGCTGACTCCTTCAATTATAACACGCACGATCGTGTTATTTCGGTTGTAACTACAATTATTAGTTTATGGCAGTTAGAGATACTGCTTTTTGTAATTGCTTGGAAAATATCCAATGTTTCCAATTTAAGGTGAACATTTGCCAGAAAAAGTTATAAAAAATCTGCTGAGAGATGGAACTCATTCAAATATTGAAGGTTTGGCTGAAGATGATGGGGAATATGAGCCTAAGGAGTTTGATGAGATCCTGATTACATTTTAGAGCCATTAAATATTGATATGGAAGTTTCATTACCACTGTCATCTCCATCACCTCCATCATCAGCTTGAAGCAGATCAGCTCGCGTCATTAACAGTCGCCCTCCTCAACTTATCGGTCAATCTGACTAAAGAGCGTTTCATTTAGCGGTAGGTACGCTTGCCGAGCCGTGGCCTCCACTCGAGAACCTGCTTACTCTACCGTCCGTCAGTTCTCAAATATGAGCAGCTCTCTGCTACTTCAGATTGCTATGCTTTCAGTATGTTACTTTGGCCTTCTCTCTGGCCTTGGCAGATATAGGATCCTATCATCGAATGTTATCCATTGGTGAGATCCCGAGCATATACTTACCTTTCGAGAGCTCTTCGAGTGACATGTAGCTGGAGGGCAAATTTTTCTGTCAGGTTCCACGTCTCGGCTCCGTAGTTCATGACTGGTAAGATGCACTGATCACCTGACACCTTGGTGTTCAGATACCTTGGTTTGAGATATCGTTGTAGCAAGGATCACTCAAAGATATGACGAAACTTCCCAAACGCTGTCCAGTAGTGCCCAGACAAGCTGTGCTCCTCTGGGACCCCCCTAGTTGTCTTTGTCAAATCAACAGCAATGTCTGCCCTAGGTAATATGAACAACTTTAAGGCTTATAGTTGCAGTGGAGATTGGCACAGGGGTGATGTGTTGATTGAACATTGGTCTTGACCAATTTCATCCTGAGTTCAACACGCCTTGATGGTACCCAATAGAGATTTTGACAAGAAAGCAGTTTTTGAAGGATTTGCAGCGGTCTATCTATTATTCACCATTGATAATAAGATGCCTTGTCCACTGAAGTCTTGAAGAGATCCCCCAGTGCGATGGTGAAGAGTTTCGGAGATATAACGCCACCCTGTCTCACAACTCGGAGTAGTTGGATGGGTCTTGTTTTGTAGCTTTTGACTTGAACGGACATCGTTTTTATTCAGTAGAGGATTTCTCAGCACCTCCACATATCCCGTGGCTACTTGGAAGCACTGCAAGAACTCTTAAATGGCCAGGTTTCGACAAAGTCGAAGCCTGAAGACGTGACTGTCACACATGTAGGTGTGATCAACCTATAGATTTTGAGGGGCATTTGTCTCCTTGCTTGGTAATCTGTGCCAAAAAACCTCTGCTCCACGTCTTCAGGGTTGTACCATTGGGTACCACGACGTTAAATAGCCTCTACAGCTCCTCAAGCACAGGTTTTCCTCTTGCCAGCGCTAACTTCGTCAAAAAATTCTGCATTCTGCTAAATTTTTGCATTTAATCAAATAATGTTGATTCGTTTACGGTCTTTTAATTAAAAAATATATTTAAGAAGTTCAAAAATAAAGATTATAACTTTCTTTCAATTAATTGTTTATCTTGTTTTACAAAACTAACGATTAAAGTTTTAATAAAACTTACACGCACTATCGTGCGACTTAACTTTTATTCCTGAACCTCACGATCGTGAGGGTCTGATTGCTGGAGACCAGCTCATCCAGGATTTTTTTGCATATTTTTTCTATGCTTCAAATACGGTTTAAAAAAACTGGTACAACTTAGAAATAAATCCGGGAAATTTCGATGCTTCGGTTGTAAAGGGCTATACTAGATTGTGGCTAATGCAAGTAGACAATTAATTGCAATCTTTTAAAATGACAACACTAATGCCATCTTAAATGGTCAAGACACGTCACGCAGGACCAGTTGTACACTTGAGTAGTAGGTATCATTATTTGGACAATTGGGACTAATCTTTCGCACATTTTAAGTATTGGACCGGGTCTATCGCGATAGTATTTAGGTAAATATTAGTAATTTACCTTTATACCTATAATCTTTCGCAGTTGTACACTTAATTTTTATTTATTTTTTTGTTTTTACGGCTGTTTATGCTCTGCCTGTCCCGCAAATGATGAATTCGTGATATATGTATGTATGTCTAAGTACATCAACGACTAAGAACCACAACTCTCTTAAGAAGGAAGATGTTTCGCGAAAAGTTACATCCTTTCCACCTGCTTGTAAAATAGGGTGCTCCCTCATTACGACCTCATATAAAATTAGCGAGGAACTCCGCAAACAACTGTAGTAAAACTCCTTGTTAAGTCTTAAAGTGCTGAGGAACTTTAGGACTTTGAAATTGAAATTTGGCGCGCTTATGGAAATTTTTGCAGGTAAAACCTGACGTCTTACTCTACCAGAGTTTGTAAATATGCTAGTAGTGACTACTGTACTTTTCTGCCGCCGTGATCTATCAGTCTATTTTCCAATTCAATTCCAGGAGATGTAGTACCTATTCAACGTTCAAAAAACGAAAACACTGTGAGAGCAATCGTCGTTTTCATCAATAATTCAATACCTATCAGGCGATTTTTTGAGATTGATTATTTTAAGTTAATCTAAGAAGCAATATTTTTGTGATTCAGCCGAGAGTTGACCAGAAGTCAGAAACAAAATACACTGATATGTAATTTTACAGGAATTTAAATATTTCATTATTTTTAAAGTAAAATTCCACTCAAGCTCCAGTCCAGTCGCAATGTATCTCTGTCACTTGTACATATTTTATTCTTTTGTCGTGCTAAACAGCCATTGTCGTGCGTCAGGAATGTTGGGAGGTTTTTATAGCCGAAAAGTTGCTTGCGTTTTATCTCATAGTAAGTGAATATTTCGGAGCCAAACGATCAAGCACAATAGATTCATGAACAGCTAAAAAGCTATTACTAAAAGAAAGGTATGTTCAAAGGTAGACTTTACTGCCGAAAAGTTCCTTGAATTCCAAAAGGGAACTATTACGAGTAAAACACAACCAAATGCACCAAGTAAAAATACTTACTCTTCGTCGACAAAATACAATACTCGTAAGCTTCTTTTTAAACGTTTGACGCATGCGGAGTGCGACGAATCACTGTGAAGTGAACCATGGATCATGGCAAAACTGTCAGCGCGTGTGACTATCGCCTTGTACCCCTTACCCTATCGTGTATAGTTTCGGAAATAATCGCGTTTTTACTACTGTACCCAGTCTACCCTAATCAAGTTTAATCTTATGGAGTTGCCAAAACCTTATTTTGTTTCTTCCACAAACAAATTTGGTTTTGCTTTTATGTACTCATACCTTCAATAACTAAATTAGAGCTAAAGATTAATTCTATCTTTAGTTATGTACTTAAACATAAAAGGCATCTAAATGGTACCTACCTAGTTTGATTGATGCTCTATTTGAAGTTAGGGCTCTTAACTTAATCCTAAGATGCTGCACCCTAAGGGCTTGTTTACAAATTAAACGTCTTGACTGCGCAAAATTTTCCGTTATAAGAGGGCATAGTTAAAGCGTGTCAGCATACACCCGCTCCATTTGACACTCGGACCAAATCATTATTATCGTCCGTAAACCAACTTTGAAGACAACCATTTTTGTCTTTAAATCTCTATTTAAATAGTTTGGAAAAAAAGACGTTACCGCGTTTTAAAACGACTTTTAGGTATATGTCCGTCTACGTTGCCTCGTAAAAATCCATACTCTCTATTAACAGATTTGCTATAGGGACAGGCCCTTAGGCAAAATCCTTACTATGTAATCCCAATTCAAATAATCGTCTGCCAGCTTCCAGTCTAACAAGGGTTTATGGTTTAACGGTATGATTTATAGTTTGTCCCGGGAACCTTGTACCATCTTACTTCAAGTATGATTTTATTTGCGTTCTTCTTATGTTAGTTTCTTTAATAAAGATTAAGTTTTATTTTTAATAGAAACTGTATGAAATACCATTAAAATTTGCTCCCTTAAATTTACCTATTTCGAGCTGCTGCTCTTATATTATACAGGCTGTAATGTGATTGGGAACAAGGGACAAACATAATATTTGAACTTCCCATACAAAATTACCAATCAGCTGATTTGGGTAATTATGGAAACTCAAAATATTATTGTCATATTTCAACCTATGTTCCTTGGGGTAAGTTGTTCTTTTTCACCAGCCCGTTTTAAGATTTCGCTATAAGATACATGTAAAATTTCGTTAACGACTTGAATTGGGCGCGTTTACGTCTCTGTTCTGTGATCACTTACGTCTCGGTTCATCGGGTCGTTGGATGACTCGGTGTCCCACATGAAAAAGAAAGAAGAAAACTACACCACCGGCAATTTAGCTTTACATTACATTATCTTTGGCGGCGTAAGTATAATTTATGTAATTCCCCAAGGAAACACTCATTAAGTAACCATCACAATAGTTTGAAGAGAGGTTCGCGTGATCTAGACACCAATGGACACTCTACTTTAACGATGTTCTTTCTAAAACTCACTCTGGACACAGACTTTTAAATACAGTAGGCTAAACTCAGTATGTAAGTAAGTCAATGTATTTTAGAGGGTAGACATAGCTTACAACTTGTCCTTTATAAAGAACATTAAGCCTCACATTAGCTTCAATAACCATAGCCACAATAAGCTACTGCTTCACATAGGTTCGCCCCTATTGGGGGGGTGTTTGCCATGTTGCATTTACAGGGAACGCGGTTGCTGCATATTTTTTTGATTTGTTCTTTAGTAACCTTTAACAACACGCACGGATAGGAATGGAGTGATGTTATTCTAAATCGACTAATGCTACTCTTATTATATATAAATTAGTGTAACATAATATCGAAAAGTTGAAGTGCAGTAGCCCATCTGTATTTTACTACTCTGTGACCCGGAATGATGTCATTTTCCCGCTTCCTAATGTCATGTCGTGGTCGCAATGACTCCGTAACGAGCCCCTAGACTGGCCCATCTGCAGGCAAAGTCCGTAATCTACGACTTGTCCTTTGCAAAGTACATTGGGATTCACATAGACGCAGCTAATTACAGTATTTAGTCTTCTTTTTCTGTAAAACGTAATCCGTAGGATCTGCGGGCTCTGACTTAAATATTTTATGGAATATCTTGATGCAAGATATTTTTAGCAAAAAACATGCCAGTTTTTATTTATCTGCACAAAGTATACCTAAGTATAAATTTCAAATGCCTGCTCTAATACCGTTGCGTTTATATTAAAATTAATTTCGTTTTTTCTCCTAACACTTTAGTTTTAAAGATCCTACCTTTCATTTCGATTTATTAGCCGTGTGGTGCCGGCTTAAAATAGCACCACCCCATTCTACCCATGGGTGTCGTAAAAGACGACTAAGGTATAAATCTAGTGAATGGGCAGCAGCGTTCCCAGTAAATACAATACCTTGCACTGCGCTCGCCAATCCACCTGCCAAGCGTAGTGAGTATAGCAAATATGTTCCGATTGGGGGAAGACCATGTCCAGCAGTGGACTGTTGTGGCTATTGTAGTAGAAATTATTGGGTAGGTAAGTACCTACATATTTAATACACACATATCACGCCTACAATCCCTTACGAGGTAGGCAGAGCGTAAACGGCCGTAAAAAACGGACATTTACGCCACGTCTGACAAATATTTGAGGGTCATTCGGAAAATGGTGTATCGCCACAGTGACTGGTTGTCAGCCCATCGCCTAAAATAGCAATACACACTCACTTGTCTCTTACGACTCCCACGGGAAAGAAATGGGGTGATGCTATTCTAAGCCGGCATACATATTTAATATTTAACACTATTTACACTAAGCCGTGTGATGCCGGCCTAGAATAGCATCACCCCATTTCTTACCCATGGGTGTCGTAAGAGCCGACTAAGGGACTCGAGGGATGTGTATTACAATTTTAGGCGATGGGCTGACAACCTGTCACTATAGTGATACACAGTTATCTGATTGACCCTCAAGCCTTTGTCAGACGTGGTGTTAATATCCGTTTTACGGCCGTTAACGCTCTGCCTACCCCGTAAGGGATATAGGCGTGATTTATGTATGTATGTATGTATTTACAGAACCTATTTGGAGTTTACTCTGTGAAACTTTAAAATGTAATCGTTATCAAAAATTCATTGCTCGCGAGAATTCGTGCAGAATCCTTTTCTAAATTCAAAAATGTGACCTATTTTAAAGGCATTACAAAAACACGTTCCTTTACAGCGCTGTCCGCACTTTGGAGAGGAAGCGAAGTGGTGTAACTTAAATTTTAACGATGTTTTCTCAAAACCTACTGGGAAAATCCAGTGACAGAATTTTAAAATACCGCTGTTATAACCGGTGTGAGGCGGCTATAACCAGTTTTATTTAACTTTTTTATCTTTTTTCTCCTGTTCTATTCTATCCACTTGTGATTTTAGAATTTTGTTCACGTTTTGTTGCCTGTTATGTAATTTTCCGGTTTGTTTAATCCTATTGCGGCAAAATATTGTTTCGTGCGTATTTATTTTGTGTGGAATTTTGCCTTTTGCCCTTTGCTATTTGAATATGTTTTGTTTTGTGCCTTGTTTAGGTAATTAAACTAAATATCTGATAGAAAAATTTCGTTATGTTTGACAAAATTCGTCATAGCCAACAAAAAAAAATTTATTTTCTTAATGTTTGCTTTATACCTAATATTTGACTTAAATATAAAAAAAATAAGAAATGAATAGGTATTGTGGCTGTGTCTTGAGTTCATGCCCTGAATACTTATATGTCAAAACATTAAACAAATCTTTGAATTCAATGTTAATACACAAAGTTCTACAGAACCATCAGCCCTAGGAAGCCATCAGAGCTTTCGCATGAAACGAACATACTTCTGTTTCCGGCAAGGCAACCCACCCCAGGCCTGATATAGATTTTGTAAGGAGAACATACCTCATTCGTTAAACTTCTTAAAGTCCCCCGGTCATGTCGTGGCCTACTTAGAAATCTTTAAACAGATGGCGGACCCAACTTGGCCGGTGCAAAAACCGTATGAACCGGTGGAGTTACACCAACAGCTCAAATAATATGTAAAAAACGCTAAAAATAAAACACTTGTGCTGGACAACAACTACTTTATTCCAACGTTAAGGCGGGAGCGCAAGAAAACACAACCGTCACTTGTTTGTCCGAATGCAATATCTTTTTATTTTTACTACAAAATGGCTGGCTGGCTGGTAAGGCTTTACTCTGTATACGGCTTGTCTACACCACCAAAGGCTTTAAGGCTGCGAGCATAGATGGTGTGGCTTGGCTAGGGCTGGCGGCTGGAGCTAAGACATGGCTTGGCTGGCTGGCAATTCGCCGTGGCATGGCGATTTGGCAATGGTCTTACAAATAAATGAATGTGAATGCAGTAGAACTCCTTAGGCCATGGAACATCTTTTGCCCTGCCCGTGTACCTAACCACCTGTATAGGTAGGTAGGTACTGTCTCTATATTTGGCAAACTCATGAAAGCCACTGCAAATTCTGTCCGTTGCGTAAAGACAAAAACTACTACAGTACAGACACCCATACTCGGAGCTGTAGTCGGGTCTGTATAGCGTTCAATACGTACAAACCAGACTACTACACAGATCACTCATACCTTCCTCCTCGCAATTAGGTACATTAATTTCGTGTTGCCCGGTGTCACTTTTGGTAGGATAGGTTGTACCCTTAGAGTATGTAGTACGAGTACGAGTAGGTTGAGTTTGAGTAAGTTGTACCTAACAAGCCTTATATAATATTTTGAGCTTTGGTATTAATCATTCCTATTTTCGTGTGGGACATTGTGTCGTTAAACGACCTGAACCCTGGCATCAAAGTTTTTAACTGCTTACTAATACTAGTAGGTCTCTGACATGGTGGTGTAACAACCGCCGTATTAGTAATTATAGACAGCAACCGGGATCGATGGCTTAACGTGCCCTCCGAAGCACGGAACCGTCTGCAATATCCTAACCAGAATGGGAACAAATTCACAAAGTGATAAATATTAACTTTGTGAATGCCCCACCGAGAATCGAACCCGGAACCTTTGCGCCGCAGGTAGTCGCACTACCACTGCGCCACATAAGCCATCAATCATTCAAACGTAATAAATGAACGCTAAGAAACAGTCGGGCATTGTTTTCGTTTGACCACCTATAAAACATAACGTACATACACATATCACGCCTTTTAGGCGACAAGCTTACTGCCTGTCACTATAGCCTGTCACTATTTTTCTGAAACGGCCTTCAAATATTTTTTTGACATAAAAGATAATAATATAGGCTTGCTAAAAATACATAAGTATATATCATTCATTTATCGCTTAGGGGCAGGCAGAGCGTAAAAAAGGCTGTAGAAATACCGTCGCTATTGCCACACCTGACAAATATTTGAGGTGTTTTTCAGAAAAATCGTATTTCGCCATAACTACTGACAGGATGTCAGATTGTCACCTAAAATTGTAATGCACATGAAGCCCTTGAGTCCCTAAGTCGCCTCTTTAGACATCTACGAGAAAGGAATGAGTTAAATACATACATACATACACATATCACGCCTATAATCCCTTGCGGGGTAGGCAGAGCGTAAACGGCAGCCGCAAAAACGGGCACTTACGCCACGTCAGACAATTTTTGAGGGTCATTCGGAAAATTGTGTATCGCCATAGTGACAGGTTGTCAGCCCATCGCCTAAAATTGCAATACACTCCCTCGAGTCCCTTAGTCGCCTCTTACGACTCCCACGGGTAAGAAATGGGGTGACGCTATTCTAAGCCGGCGTCACACGGCAACAATATCAATAATCTTTAAATATGACATTATATTTTATAAACGTGATTAATAATTTATTATATCATAAATCATTAAAACATCATCAATTTAATAATTAAAAAACAATAAAATTGATCATTAAAAATTACGTTTATCACTAAAATCATCAATCGTTAAAATAACTTAAATCATGAAAAATATAGCTCATCATTGAAATACCATCAATCATTAATGATATCATTAATCATTAAGTTATCCTTATTGTTAAAATATAATCATTGGTAAAAATCATTCATTAATAAGTAACTTATATTGTTTCATCACTTCATCATTAATAACAAAAATGTCATGACATCAATCTTGCTATCACTAATCATTTATATCGTTAATTATTATCATTCTAATTTAAAATTTTCATGTAGCAACGTCGTATTAGACGTTACGAACAAAACCTGACTTAGGCACAGAAAGCGAGCCTGTCCGCGTGAGGGACTGAGTTATAGGCGCACAATATTCTTATTGCCATCGACACGATACTAAAATCAAGAGTGTCCCAAAACATAAATACCAGTCTTCTCCTCTCGTATGAAAAATAATATGGTATATCGAGATATTCTTGAACTGAGCTGTGCAAACGTTCTATGTACCTAACTTGCAATATTTAGCAAGCTCAGGCGTACGTAGCCGAAACATTGTACACTGCAAGCCTTAAAAACAGGTGTACATATTTTAAACACAAGTAAAAAAAAATACCTATTTAAAAAACTACGTACTTGATAATTATTAGGGATTTTATGGGGAAGCTGATAAGTTTCGTGGTATGTATGAATGACATAAATGCTTGTGTACTAAAGTTGAAGACGCTTAGGTAAATGTATTAATAAATGAATAAAAATAAAATAATTTTGTCTTACAAATGGAATCCGTCGTTTTTGCCTTAACGTGTAAGTAGTTTATGAAGACTAGACACGGCTTTACTTACATCAAAATATTGAATGGGTCAATCCTAAAACTCCATGAAAAAATCTCCACCCCATAGATATTATCATAAATCAATTTTTAATCGTCAAAAAGTGGGCAAAAGCGCAATAGTGTTTATTTGCGTACGTCTTAAAATAATAAACTGCTCGCACCCTAAATACACGAGCGTAGTACACTTTTAGAGCTGCACAGCGTTTATGCAAAGGAAATGGATTTTAAAATGAGATTGTGGAGACATTGCCGGGATTTAGTTTTGACTGTAGGTGTGACGTCATTCCAGTTTTTCATTCCATTTTTATTACAACACACCTTAATCCCCTTGCTAGATAAATATCGTAGTAAATGCTGGTGCAAATAAAGTTTTTGGAGCATTTTAGAATGACTTTCTGTGAAATTTTGCTCGGAATTCGCACGGGCATGTGCTTTAGTGCATGAAATGTGGTCTAAATTGTGTTCTTTCATGCATATAATACCTACGCGTGATTTTAAAGCTGTTTTTTTTTTAGATTTGTACAAGATAAGTAGTCCTAAAACACTTACTTCCAATGTCAAGTACTTACTAATTTTTTAAGGACCATTCGTGACCACTTAAACTTACTTTCAAGCGAGAGGTCAACTTTCTGAACTAGGCCTCAAATTGTTGGTCAAAAGGCGCGCAAACGGCGGAATATTTTTTTGTTGTATTTGTATATGTAACGAAAACTCAGATCGGGCTGGTGATAGGGAACAATAGATCGAAATTAGAAAAATAAATTTGGACCTCATGATTTGATTTCCTATGAAAGCTAAAATTTTTGAAAACTTGCAAAATTTTCAAGCGCGGGCAGGATTTGAACCTGCGACTTTCGCAATACTAGAAGCTCAAATTATATTTGTCTTACTTTGACCTACGTTTTTCAGTATCGGTCACTAGTAAAATTTCACCCTATACATATACCCATGGGTACTTTGTATAATGAAGTTAGCTCCAGTTTCTAAAATAAACCGTAACGTAACCATTGCACAAATTTTCTCATTTCGCTTACTTTAAACCAACATCATTATGTTTTGCGTAGTAATCTTTAGTAGCGGTATCATTTTAATTTACCGCTGCTGTGCTTACCTAACATATTTTAATTAAGCCTTCAAGGATTCAGTGGATATTTTGTTTTGCATGTTTAAATTATGCTTACTGGCGTGGGTTAATAATGCCTGGTGAAGAATATCAAACAACAATAAGAACTAAGTACAAAACCTTGATACCTTTTCAATATTACATACATACATACATACATAAATCACGCCTCTTTCCCGGAGGGGTAGGCAGAGACTACTTCCTTCCACTTACAACGATCCTGGCATACTTCTTTCGCCTCCTCCACATTCATCAATCTCTTCATGCATGCTCGTCGGTTTAGGGTACTCTTGACCTGACCTTTCTTTAGCACGTCCCCGATTTGATCGAGGTACGTTCGTCGAGGTCTTCCCCTTCCGACGTTCCCATCCACACTTGCCATATACACCTGTTTCGTTAATCTTCTTTCGTTCATCCTCTCTACATGACCAAACCATTTAAGCATACCCTTTTCTACACCAGTCACTACGTCTTCTTTTATACCACAACGTTCCCTTATCACGCTATTCCTTATCCTGTCACTCAATTTTACGTCAACCATACTTCTTAACGCTCTCATTTGTACTGCATTTATTCTACTTTCATGCTTTTTCTGCCATACCCAACTTTCACTCCCATACATAAGTGTCGGAACTACCACCCCTCTGCACAGCCAGACGAGCCTTATCAGAGACTTTCTGGCTGTTCATAAAAGCGTGCAACGCTCCATTCACCATGTTGCCGGCATTCACCCTTCTTTCGATGTCACTTTCACACTTTCCATCTGATGTGAACATGGAGCCCAAATACACAAACTCTTTCACTTGTTCCACCCTCTCTTCTTCTATCATAATTTTACACTCTGTCATATTTTCCTCTTTCTCAAAAACCATTGCTTTCGTCTTACTTACATTCACTTTCATTCCTTTCTTTTTCAAAGCCTCATTCATAATATTTACCATCTCCTGCAACCCTTCAGCCGACGACGCAAGGATAACTTGGTCATCAGCATAGAGAAGACATTTGACGAGTAAACCATTCATTCTCAGACCACATTCACTCTCTTTCAAATCTTCCAAACAACTATCCATGAACAGATTGAACAGCCACGGTGACGCAACACTTCCCTGTCTAACACCTTTCTCGATGTTAAAAAGTTCAGTGTACGCCCCGTTTATCCTGACACAAGCACTGGAATCCTTATATAAGGATTTCAGTGCTCGTATCAAGATACTGCTCACCCCATGCATGGATAGTGCCGACCACAATTCATTCCTCACCACTCTGTCATAGGCCTTTTCCAAATCTACGAACGCGCAATAGACTTTCTGGTTTTTGGCCAGGAATTTTTCAGCTATGCAGCGCAAGGAAAAGACCTGATCCGTACATCCCATCCCCTTACGAAATCCTGCCTGAGCATCCCATACTTTCTCATCCGTTTCTTTCATCACTCTTTCAATCAACACCTTTGAATACAGTTTGCCGACGACACTGAGGAGGCTTATACCACGGTAATTTTTGCAGTCCAGCTGTGACCCTTTTCCTTTGTATAATGGCACTATTACAGCTTTGCACCAATCACTTGGCACTCGACCGCTTCTCCAACAAAGGTTAAAAAGGAGGTACAGCTGACTAGCCACAACGCCTTCGCCAGCCTTCAGCATTTCGACCGACACCTTATCATACCCTGCAGCTTTACCAGATTTCATACTTTTTAACGCTTTCACAATCTCATCCATTTCAATCTCACTTTCGTTCTCAATTTCATCCACTTCTGCAGTAGTTATTCTAGATAATTCTGTAACACGCTTGTATTTATGGTGGTTAGTATTATGGTATAAGTAGTACCTACTACTTATACCATAATACATCACATACATACAGCATCTACCTAGATGCTGAAAAATTGTTCCACTCTTCACTTCCACATAGTTCATAGTATCCTGCAAACTTTGTATGCTTACGTTGAATATATATTCTATAATAATTACTGAAACCATGTTTAGCAAAAACAACCATGATTAAATTGTATTACGATTCAATAGTATCCCATTTCACGAAAAGACATTGCTACACGTGGACTAAATAAATAGTAACACTTCAATCTTTTTCAGTGACGCGGCGTTTCAGGATTGAGTGAGTAAGTAATGGAGGGCTTCACAGGCCAGGGCCTAATGGCGATCTACCATAGTAAGTAGCGCCACCATAAAATAGGCATTGATGCATTGGTTGATGTTGTACAGCTACCACAGTCCACTACTAGACATGGGCTACCACCAAAGGGTGGGTATACTTGATATGTGGATTGGAGATGGCAATGTGTTGTTTTCATTATGAACGCTACTAAAGGTGCATTCACTGAATGCTGCTGCCCGTTCCTTGAAGATGTTAACTACTCTGTGCTCTGACCAGATTTGGTGTCTGTTGCAGTTTTTGTTGGGGTTCTGGGTTGTCATCATTGTACTGCGGTCTCCTGCTTCTGCGTCTGGAAGGCTCTCCAGGGGGTGCGCACCAGCAAGAAGCTCTGGCCATAAAATTGAAGCGCTAATCAGATAGCCGGACAATTAGCTAAGGTGCGAAGTTCTGGAGGTAGATTTGCGGGCAATAGCCCAATCAAATAGGGCAATCTGCGCGGTTGAACATCCGTATCGGCCCGCACTGATGATGAATCAGAAACACCTCCAGCCACTTTTTTCTACATTTTAGACAGCACTGCGAACCTTGTGAAATGTGGAATTGGGTTCGCTCGTTTAAAACATATTTTATGGTGGCATCACTGAGCGCGGCGTACCACTAACTATCACGTTAAAAGCCCAAATACGAACATTTCATGGACAACCCATCGGGCAGCGAGACAGGCCGTCCCTCCCGATACCGTTAAACGATTGCAAGCTGAAAGGATTTGGTTCGATGAGTCAGTGAAATAAAACAAATGCCAGAAAGCACAAAAATTAATGATTTTGTTATCAACCTCAAAGCCTATTTGTTTTTAACTTTGTTCAGTGTAAATATTTTTATTTTTTATACAAATATAGAGCCCATGCTGAAGAAGAAGAAGAGCAAAACAGTCCTGCCGGACTGGTCAATGTTTCCGTGCTTAGGATATGATGGATCTGAGTGTTGGCCCACAAAGGTGACGGATGAAAGACGAAAACATGTATCTGAAATGAGAAAGCTAAGATGGATGTGCGGTGTGTCAAGAATAGATAAAATAAGGAATGAGTGTATTAGAGGAAGTTTGAAAGTAGCGCCAGTTACAGAAAAGATAAGTAGTCGTTTGTCGTGTTATGGGCATGTTAAGAGGTATGAAAGTCCTGTGACAAAAAGGTATTGAATATGAATGTGAGGAAGGCCTAAAAAGTTTGGATGGATTGTATAAAAGATGTTATGAAGCAAAAGGGTGTAAACGAAGATTTGAAGGCTGATAGAGATGAATAGATGAAAAAAACATGTTGCGCCGACCCCAAATAAATTGATAGGGGCAGGCAGATGATGATGATGGATATAATTTAAGTAGGTCCTAGGTATGTACAAATTTTTGCAAAGCCTTCACGGCGCAAATTTAGCATCTTTAAGCGTGAGTTGTTGTAAGTAGGTAGCTCACTATAAAAATAAAATTAATTGGCATAATTTGTCGTTTATGAAATATCGTCTTGGGCTAATAACTACGGCATCCGCGCGAGTCTACGCAACCATGTTGGGTAGTAAATGCGAAACATGTTGTTAAAATTATACATACATATATCACGCCTATATCAGATAGCGACGACACACGCATCGCATCCTAATATTTCTTATGTCAAAATCACATACTTACATATTTTGACATTAGGATGCGATGGCTTCGAGCAACACGGTCTTCAGTCTCGTTTTCCGGGACGGAAGGCCGTCGTTGCTCGAAGGTAGCTAGTCTACATATAGTTAATTTGTGTTCTAATGTTGCATCATAATGACTGGCCAGATTTTTGTGTTTAGTTTGGGTGTTTCCTATGTACAATATGTATTTATTGACAAGAAAAAAAAGTTGCTATGTATTAATATCAGCTATTCAGTGTCCATAGTATAAGATATGCTTAGTTTGGGGCTAGATAGCGCTGTGTGAAATGTCCAGGATATTTATTTTATTATCGCAGTAACGGGCGCTACAAGTTTGCACCAAACAGGTTTTAGACCAAATCTGTTGGTCTGTAACAAACGAGGATTTTTCCCATCCACTTAGCCACAGGTGACCACGTGATTTCGTTTTCAATTTGAGAAAAAGGTTTCTTTTATTACTCACAGTGTTTATGAGTTCTGAAAAATTTGTCCCTTAATATTTTTAATCCAATTTTATCACACTCGAGATCAATGAATTACCTTCAGAATCTTATCATATAATCGATACTCACGAGAACTAATAATGATAGTTGAAATAAATAAATGGTGTTATAAAGCCAGTAGGCAAAAGGTACAATAATTCTTTTTTCAAAGCGTTTATTCTCATAAAAACAGTTTCATTGTTATAAATTTTACAGTCTGCCAAACTGTACAACAGTTTGTTGGCAGAGAATAGCTCCCCTTATCATAACTCTATTTTTACAATAATATAGTATAGTAGTTAAGTATAGTAGTCGGATTATAACTCGCACACACTATAATGTTGATATGTATTTGTGAGGAAGGCATTCTTTTTTTTATATTTTCGTAGAACAATTTAGACATTGAAAATTTCAGTAACAATATCCATAATCCTAAATGTGTCCAAACTGTTTTTACAGCGGAAACTAATGTTTGGAAACAGTGACGCAATAATTTATAATGGAACAGCTACAAATTGGGATTATGGTCGAAGTTGACTCGTTAAATTGTCGTAGGGCCCTATCGCAGTTTGATAATAGGCCTCTGGGCCCTAATAACTAGTGAAGATAAGTAAAATAGGCTATGTCGTAACAAAAGTAGGTAAAACAGGCCCTAGCCTCATCGGTACGAATAGTCGTTGCTACCAAAAATAAACCTTAAGATACCTCCTTAGTAAAAATAAATTACCTACACTAGTGGTCTGCCAGCGGTTTCACGCGCGGCTGTTCTCTCGTAGAAATAATAATTCTTTCAAGCAATATGCGTAAAAAACCTTCCTTTTGAATCACGCTAGTTAGAATGGTATCTATTTAAAACAAACTGCGTCAAAATCTGTTACGTAGTTTTAAAGATCTAAGTAAACATAGCGGCAGAGTGACGCGAGAAGCGGCTTTGTTTTATAGGTATTTATGGTACCTACCTATCAAATTGAGAAGTAAATACACATGTTTCTGACAAGCGCCGGTTTACTTGCGATTTCAGTTCTCTCATCGCTGGAACCAGCTTATGAAAATAGATACGGCGGCGACACAATGTTTCGTAGTCATTCGTAGCAATTTGCTACGAACTACGATGTACAGTCGGTTGTAGCACATAAGGTACCAGGGGCAATCCAAAAGAACTAAATTATTTGTCTTTGTGTGCGTAGGCTCGGGAGCGGTCGAGGCACACGAAGACAATGTGTATGTACACTAACGCACACGGGTATGGCTGGACGGTACTCGTGATATAAAACAACTGTACATACTTCACAAACATTTACAGCATTCCTACGGACATCGAAGTAGATTATGCTTTTTTATTGGAAGCTTTTTTTTCGCAATCTGTCCTCTAAAACCGATTAACCGTGTCAAAACGCATAAGCCAATGACACAGAGTGAACCAGCTTATGGTAATAGCTTGGCTGGAATAATCCAGCCGTGGTATTTCTTGCCTCGCGCCTCTGGGCTATTTAAAATTGAATTTTTAAACTGAGTTCCTCTTAAAATATTGCTTTTGAGAGATCTATTTTTCGTTCATGTTTTATTTAGACTACCAAAGAGCAAAAGTTTAAAATTTGGGGCGCTATTTACGCGCAGTCTGTTTGCTATTTGCTAATTTTATCAAATCCATTGTGAATATTTAGGCTGATTCTTTTAAATCAATAAAGTTTTTAGCGTCATGACGTGTTTTGGATGACATGTGTGTGTTGGTGCGATCGGTCTTTGAAAACTATAACAAACATGTCACTGGCTCTCTTTGTCAGTTTGGGGCAAAAAATTATATGAGTGTAGATACCAAACTCCTGTTTCAGTCAGCTTGGCTAGACCAAGTAATCGGACACAGAAGTCCACGAAAGTGGTCCTACCTACCTATAACTACGGGGTGAACCGAAAACTTTACAGGCATGACCAGTCCGTGAAACTAGACAACTTTTTATATGGATCTTATCTTATCTTATCTTGGTAACAAGAAAAAGGCGAACTCCCATAAAATTCCCGATCAGCTGACTGACTTTCTGCGGAAACTCTCAATATTTTTTTTGTATTAAAAATTGTATACCTAGTTTCTTGGTCTGATCATATACTAGGTACTACAAAGTTTTCGGTACACCTTTGACCTTTGCACCCGGAGTGGCAGTGCTGTCATCACCAGAGAAATCGGGTATACATATTACACATCACATCGGGTATTACATTTAGCATAAGTCACATTTCGCTTTTTTGTCGCAAGCGCAATAGACTCTAGTGTGTAGGAGTACTTGGAGCCATTAGTAACCATGTCACAGGTCCTGGTTTATTCAATCAAGAATATTGGGATAAACTCTACACCCTCATCGGATACCTAATTACATTCGACAGAATTCAATGGGTACCCCTTGAACCTAACCCAAATCAATATGCAAGAGATACGTGCGTCTTTCCGTATTAACATTACTAATACCCTCAAGGTCCATAGGTACTTAGTAAAGACTACCTACGAGATTCAGATATATATAGTGTAAGGATTGGCTATTTAGCTATAACCGTGTGATGACCGCTTAGAATAGCATCACCCCAATTCAACCCGTCGTTGTCGGAAAAATCGATTGAGAGATAAATTCATCCAATCAATTGGCTGCAGCGTACCCTGTGAAATAAATATCTTGTATTGATCTCGCCAATGCGCTTGCCAAGCGTTTTGAGTATGGGCAATACCGGTGGGTATTATAGGGGGAGGCCGATGCCCAGTATTGGACTCTTGTGGCTGTTAATGTATGTACGTAATGTAATGTATATTGGCTTCTACTTCAATAATTCGTACTGCCATACTAATATTATAAATCTGAGAGTTTGTGTGTGTGTGTGTGTGTGTGTATGTATGTATGTATGTTTGTTACCTCTTCACGCTCAAACGGCTTGATCAATTTGGATGAAATTTGGAACACAGGTAGAATATAACCTGGAATAACACATAGGCTTTTTACTGCGGGAAAACAACTATTACCACGGGAAAATGAGTGGCAGCGGGTAAATAGCTGGGCGGAAATCTAGTTAAATATATTTGTGAGCATCAGACTCAGACGGACAGAAGAAGACACTATGGCAAATCGTGCAATAGGTAAGCTAAGGGAATTGTACTCAAGATGGCGTTCTCTGAAAAGACGACACATCTCAATATCTTCTACTAGTAGTAGGCGGTTGAAAAACTCTGACATCGGGTCGTTGGACGACTCGGTGGCCCACACGGAAAAAAGAATATCTTCTAGAGTATCGTTTAAAGATTTTTGAAAGGAATCTTTTTTTGATTCCTTAAAATTCCAGAATACAGAATTTGCCTTTATTTTTTGGTGTCATCTGGGCAAAAACTAGAATAGGTAAGTATAATTTTAGATTAAACTCAGTTTTTGTAAATGTAAAAATTTAATAAAAATGTTAATGTTTTGTTACAAAAAAAAAAACAAATAAGTAAGTAATTTAAGCATTACCTTTAGGGCACTGTACATAGGTACGGGGTGTAAACCTGCCCTCCGAATACTGACAGGGTGCTTGCAGACCATGAAAATGCATGGCATATACATGACCAAGTTTGCCAAGAGATAGGTTGCCACCACACCAACAGCCAACAACAAGTAGGAACAAGATGCATTGCGTTGATATAACAATTTAAATGTAAATTAGGTGTAATCAAACATGGTTCGTTATTATAATTCAAATGCATACAAACCAAATTATTACACTGACCTGCTCAGAAATGCATTGAACTAGGAAATCTAGTGAATTGACTGAATAAAATTCTCAATTAAATGGATAGGATTAAATTTTTTGCCAGGGTCACATTCAGTTATACAGGGTGTAAGGGGCGGCGGTGTAATGAAAACTGCAGGCATGATCAGACAATGAAACTGAACAACTTTTTCAATCACCACCAGTCCGTCTTGAGTTTTCGCTATAGGTCATTAGTTTCATTGCACCCTATATTTATAAAACCCGGGTCTTCTTTAAGCTTTTTTCTTTTCCTCCGATTAGGTAGGTACTTGTCTTGAGCAGACGGCTAGGTAGGTACATATCGATAGTACCTACTTACCCAGATGGAAGAGGCATCGTCACTAGTAATGACGAAAGTCGCAGGTTTACATCGTGCCCGCGCTTGAAAATTTTGTAAGTTTTAAAAAATTGGGTACTTACCTTATTCAAAGCTGCCTGTACTGATCTTGACACCTACTCCCTTTCCCTTATTCAGATATATCCAGCTGGTGTGTCCTAGAGAAATCAAGTTAACTCCAAATACCATACCATACTGTACCAAAAACACTTCCATTATTTTAGATAGCGATTTTAGACTGTTCTGTGGCATCGAGTCTAATATTTACGTAGATTGTCAGTTCAATGCATACCCACAAGGTGCAGGAATGCATGATCATATGTGCATTTGACATTTAGCAGTTGGTTTCCAATGTGCGCATACTCGACTTCCCTTCGTGCTTCAGTGAGCACGCCAACAATATTCAATGAACGGTGTTTGACCTTACGTAACTTGAATTGTGTTTGGTTTGAATTTGAATTTAGAATAGTGACTATGTGTACTAGGTACCTACTACTGGTCATCACAGTGGTTTATCACAGGCCAAAACACTTCGCGCGGGGTTGACAGCACATGACGTTTCGGTGCTGTGTATTTGATGGTGTTCTACTTTTCCGACTTACCTGGCTGTTTTTTTTTTAGTTCTGGACTCGTCAATTTTCTAGCCCCGGGGCCATAAAATCAACACCGGACTCCGAAGGCTCAGGAGACCGGAAGGCCGAACGGCTTATCGTGCCCTCCGAATAAGGTTCCGTGCTTCGGATGGCACGTTAAGCCGTCGATCCCGGTCGCTGTCTATGGTTACGTACTTAGACGGCGGTCGTTACACAACCATGCCAGGGACGAGATATCAAAACGTCTGATGATTTACTTCGTAAGCGCCCCCAGGGCAATCATTCGAAGCACGAAATCTTCTTCGGAGGGCACGTTAAGCCGTTCAGCCTGCAATATCCTAACCAGACTGGAAACAAATTCACAAAGCGATAATATCAACTTTGTGAGTGTCTTACTGGGAATCGAACCCGGAACCTTTGCGCCGCATCGACCGTGAGACAAGAGTAGGTAATAATATCACAATCTTAAGGGTTCACTTGCTCAAAACATGATAAGTACTCAAAAGTTTTCAAAGTAGTTTCTATTTATAATAAAAAAGGTAATATATATCACCTGCAAACGTGCCGCCAAAAAAGCAGTTGCCATTGCAAGGGCTAAGGTTCAAGACAAGTTATATAAAAACCTTGCTAGTCCTTATGGTCAAAAAGAGCTCTACAAAATAACGAAAGACAGAGAGAAGAGTGCTAGGGATATAATGCATGTGAAATGTATGAAAGATGAAACGTTAAATGTTTTAGTGGAAGATGTGCAGATAAGAGCGAGATGGAAGACGTATTTTAATAAATTAATGAATGAAGAGAATGTATGGAGTGGAGAGCTAGAATCAGTCCAGTGTAATTTAGGCTTGGTAAATGAAGTGAGTGTAGATGAGGTAAAAAGAGCAGTGAGAAGTATGAAAAATGGAAAGGCTGTAGGACCAGATTGTATACCAGCCGAAGAGTGGAAGTTGTTGAGTGCGGATGGATGGAAGTGGCTGACTTTATTCTTCAATAAGTTGTTGCATGACATGGCGATCCCTGATGAATGGCGTAACAGTACACTGGTACCCATCTATAAAAACAAGGGTGATGTACAGGACTGTAACAATTATCGAGGAATAAAGCTCATGTCACATACATTTAAAATATGGGAGAAGGTGATAGAGAGACGATTGCGAGGGGAGTGTGAAATTTCGCAAAACCAGTTCGGGTTCATGCCAGGTCGAGGAACAACGGATGCCATTTTTGTACTTCGACAACTGTGCGAAAAATACAGAAGTGCTCAAAAAAACTTGCACATGGTGTTCGTGGATCTCGAAAAGGCATACGACCGAGTGCCTCGCGAGGTTTTGTGGTGGACCCTGAAAAAGAAAGGAATGCCAGGGAAGTATGTCGATTTAATACGTGCAATGTACAGCCAATCTAGTACCCAGATCCGGTCAGCCGCTGGTACAACCGACGAGTTCAGTGTGGCTGTAGGCTTGCACCAAGAGTCGGCTCTTAGCCCTTGCCTCTTCTTGTTAATAATGGATGCTCTGACATCGGACATACAGGAAGATGCACCCTGGTGCATGCTGTTTGCCGATGACATAGTACTCGTCGGTGAAAGTGGACATGAGGTGCAGAGCAGACTGGACAAATGGCGGGAAAGGCTGGAGAATGTTGGCTTGAAAATCAGCAGAACCAAAACAGAACAAATGTTTTGCGATTTTGGCGGTCTCTCCAGTTTTGCCCCAGTAGTGCTTAATGACGCACCTTTACCAGTCTGCTCAGACTTCCGCTACCTTGGTTCACTCCTACAAGGCGATGGCGAGATAGACCGGACCATCAAGCACAGAATAAATGCAGGGTGGATGAAATGGCGACAGGTTACGGGCACAGTGTGTGACCCCCGAATGCCCCTCAAATTGAAAGGAAAGATTTATAAAACGGTGGTGAGACCTGTCGTCATGTATGGATCTGAGTGTTGGCCCACAAAGGTGACGAATGAAAGACGATTACATGTATCTGAAATGAGAATGCTTAGATGGATGTGCAGTGTGACAAGAAAAGATAAAATAAGGAATGAGTATATTAGAGGAAGTTTGAAAGTAGCGCCAGTTACAGAAAAGATGAGAAGTAGTCGTTTATCGTGGTATGGGCATGTTATGAGGAGGGATGAAAATCATGTGACAAAAAGAGTATTGAATATGAATGTAAATGGATGCAGAAGGAGAGGAAGGCCTAAAAAAGTTTGGATGGATTGTATAAAAGATGATATGAAGCAAAAGGGTGTAAACGAAGATTTGACAGCTGATAGAGATGAATGGAAGAAAAAAACATGTTGCGCCGACCCCAAATAAATTGGGATAAGGGCAGGCAGATGATGAGGTTGTTATCCAGTTAAATCTGAAAAATCATGTTGGTAAATGAGAAAAAATTTCGACCTCACATACAATATTCTCGATCAGATGACTGATTTTATATGGAAACTAGAAATAAGTCGTTTTCCAACATAGGCTCCATAGTAAAAGTTGTTCAGTTTAATGGTTTGATCATGCCTGCAAAGTTTTCGGTACATCGTTCCTTACACCCTGTATACTTATAAATAAGCACCAAATGCAATCAATGTTATTATTACCTATTAGTAAATAGGTAAACAAAAATATCAGCATCAATATTAGTCCTAGACTAGTGACTGGTTAACAACTGGTGCCAAGGTACCAATATCAAGTATGACGTAAGTCCCTTAACTGCCTACTCCTTTTTCCCAAAGAGGTATAATATACGAGAACGGGAGATCGTGCCTACGTCCACAGCAGTGGACTGCTATAGGCTGATGTATTTATGTATGTAGGTATATATGTAGGTATAATATTACCTCTGTCTACCCATGGGATGGGAATACTTTAATCCGCTTTTTAAAGCAATTGGCGTGAAATGGTCGCCGGGGGAATTAACACGGGTCGAATTAAAACCCACTTCGGGTCCATTAGAGATGGAATGCCAAATGAGATACAGCGTGTTAGACTGAATTAATAAAAACGTCGTAGGAAGGTGCCGGCTTGAAATAGAATCAGCCCATCTCTATTGGATTCGCAAAAGGCGGCAAAGAGCCACTGGGTAAGTACATAATTATACTAACAGCAGCACCCTTTGGCTTATCAGTTTTTTTAACGCGAATGCCCAACCAAAAAGGAGTGTAATGTTTAAAGAATTCATGTATTTAAGTATGTATGTTCGATTCTTTAAAGGACTGAAACTCGTTGACCACTGAACAGATTTGAGTGGGAATTGTATCGGAAGAAACCCTACATTAGTATCCCGAGTGTCATAGGATAGGCTTTATCTCTGAAAGCAGTCGCGTTTTTTTATTATGCTTGTTTTTTGGTTGTCTGTTTTATGTCCCGATGCAGGGCAAACGCCTCTCTTTCGCTGGCTTGTCAATTGCAAATTGAAAATAAATAAAGTCGGTATTGTCAGGCCTGTGTCACTCCGCGTGTAGGTATTGAAAACATACCTCCAGGCGCCGGCCACTGCGAAAGGGCTAATCTAGCGGGCTGCCGCAAGCGAAAGAAGTCACCCGCGTGCGCTATTTGTTCAACTTTCTCGACAATTTTTTGCAAGATGGACAGACGAAAACATACATACATACATATATCACGCCTATAATCCCTTGCGGGGTAGGCAGAGCGTAAACGACCGCTAAAAACGGACATTTACGCCACGTCTGACAAACATTTTAGGGTCATTCAGAAAATTGTGAATCGCCATAGTGACAGTTTGTCAGCCCATCTCCTAAAATTGTTCGTCGTCGCCTTTTACGACACCCACGGGAAAAAAAATTGTATACATTATAATATTATTATTATTAGTATACATTTTATTATTATTATGTTGGTATTCTTTTCGGATCTCGGGCCCACAGGGACCCGGTCCTTTGAGGCATGTGTGGGGCCAAAGCCAACAGCACAGAGGCCTTTTTTATACCAAATAATGTGTTGTGATGTGTACATCAAGCGGATACTTGCTCTGTCTGCACTATAGAAGTACCTACTCGTACACCCAGAGCCAGCACCCGCCTGATGCAAGGACTATTGCAGGTTTGTTACTTCACTGAATTAAATCTTCGGCAATAATCGTAAAGCATATACCTACAATGAAGGACATTATTAGGTGGGCAGAATCACTTGAAACTTCTTAGCTATGGTGCTTAGGTGTTACGAAATACAACTGTTTTTGTTTCATTCGAAAATTCTAAATAGTTTTTAAGTTATGGACATTGGAAGTTGAACAAAATTTCAGATCTCTGTAAACGCGCGCGCTTTGCGTGTGACGTAATTGTACAGGCTCCGCCCACTCACACCGCGCGCTGTATGAGTTCTTTAATAGTTATTTAATAAAAATATGGAAGAAGGTTGTCAAAAAGGGCAATCAAATAACTTGCCGAGGGTGGACGGTTTGATGGTGGCTCAATATTTTTTCGAAAAAAGGGGATTTCGTTGCCGCTGAAATGCGAGGAGTTAAAATGAAAAAGTAAGTAACACCCCTATATATATTTGACACTAGCAGCCTGCCCAGCGGTTTCACCCGCCGCTAACAATTTTCTCCGGGGAATAAGACATTTTAATATAGCCAATGTTCAACAGGGATAATGTAGGATTCTAACGGTATTATATTTTTTTAAATCGGTCCAGTAGTTTCGGAGCCTATTCAATTTGAACAAACAAACAAACAAACCATCAAATCTTTCCTCTTCCTTATATTGATGTCCTCTATAAAACTGTATATCACTTTGCTCTATTGTCAATAATTTCCACAGCGTACGCGATATAAGATATTTTTTGCTACATTTTTCACACATTGGGTTGCATTATCGAAATTTTCATGTGGATCCCTATTTTTTTCTCGTATTAAATATAGCCTATGTTCATCAGGAATAATGTATAGGATTCTAATGGTAAAAGATTTTTTTTTAACCGGGTCAGTAGTTTCGGAGCCTATACAATTCAAACAAACAAACAATCAAATCTTTCCTCTTTATTATATTAGTGTAGATAACTGTACCGTTATTATTATTTTAACAATAAATAAAAAGCAGATCGTCGCGCGCGTGTGCTACGACTGGTGAACAACGAGCAACAAAGCGAGTCGGCGCGGCGGCCGGCCGGTAGTGTTCAGTGACGTCACACATGCGAGCACGGTCGAGCATGCCTTGCCGACTTTTAAAAAATTATATCTCGGAAACTACTTATCGTATCGAAGTGATTCTTTCGGTGGTTTTTATCTTTTTTTACAGACTATATGAAAAAAATAAAAATAAAAACCGATGCTGAAATTAATTATTCTGCTAGGTCTAGTCTCACTAGTATCACACTGCAGTAGCTGTTGGTGTCTCACTAGTATCACACTCCAGTTGCTGTTGGTGTCTCACTAGTATCACACTGCAGTAGCTGTTGGTGTCTCACTAGTATCACACTCCAGTTGCTGTTGGTGTCTCACTAGTATCACACTGCAGTACGTATTCGTCGCTGCCTGCTGCGTGCCCGCCAAAAGTAGGAGTAAACGCTCGTGTTGTGCGCTAGATGGCGTAAGTAGTTTCTCGAAGTAAGCAACCCTAGACCGCGGCTCATATTCCCTCAAAAAAATATTTGGCAGGTATGTAAATGAAGACGTGGTCGACTGGAACGCGAGCTAAATTAAATCATATTGTCTATCAGATTGAGTACATATTTCTTTGAAAACCATTGCGAAGTAAAGCTTCTGTAACGCTAGTTACTAGTTATTATTCTGTGGTATTGTTGTGGTTGGACACCGGAGACGTTTGTTCATGCCAGCCAATATCGACTTTATTTCAATTCAGTTTAAATATTAAAATCCCTACGGAAAGTAAGATTTGGGTCCATTAAGCCTTAGGGATTAAGGTGTCGATGTGAAAACATTTAATTTTATGGTGTATTTTATGGGATTAGAAAAAAAAAACAATATTTATTTTTGTACAGAACTTTTATTTTATTTTTTAATGTTCAGAGTTATTTTATGTAACATTCATTGAACTAAAATAATTTACTTACCTACTTATAGCAATTATATGTACAGTTTTAGGTAACTATTAATAAAAAAACTCATACTTTAACTTAAATACTTAGGATAACTATTTAAATAACAATATTAACATATCCAGTAAATGTTATAAATAGGATATCAAAATATTTAAAAATTTGTGAGTGAAATAATCATATACAGTTAACTTAGTGTATGAAATAAAATCACATATTTAAATGTCTATCTTGGCGAGTATTTAATAATACAATTATGTATCTAGCATAAATATTTAAACTTTATCAAGTACCTACCTACGACATACACATGACTTGTTATTTTTGTATCGAATTAATTCTATTAAAATACTGTGTAAGTAATTACACAATCTAAAGGAGTACCTACATAGTCCCGATAAAACTAGTTAGATATTATAAATTTGAAATCATTAAACCCCTGCAATTAAAATTCAAAGTTTAACTATTCTGGATTTTCATGAAATTTATTATGTAAAGTACCTATTGACTTTCCGATCTAGATAAATTCGATCTAGCATTTTGAAGATTTTTACATCGTTTTTTTACTCATTAGTTGGCGCTAGTCGCCAAAAAGAAAATGCTGAGCAGAGCTCGCTTAACCAGGTAGGTCAGGTAACTTGTATTGTAATTATTAAAACTAAATCTACGAGCTGATGTGACTGTTAATATATTTATCTTTAGCTTAATGTACTTAATCAATTCATACATAGTTCATAAAATTTCCATTTAAGTAATCATTTAGAAGCCTCTTTTATTGAATTGTCGAATATGAACGCTACTAATTGTGCTCGTGTCACACGTTCTACTAAATGTATCCATTCACACATACAAATTCCGTAATTATAACTAACTTAAAGTTTACCCTAATGAATTCACACATACCCTTCGAGCAGGAGAAAGTTGGATACGAGTGGTTAAACCAGACGATTTTAGAAAATGAGTACAGATATCGAACCTGCGACCAGAGTTGGACTTTACCTAGACAGTTTCATTCACATACCTACTTGAACATGCTTTTTTTATATGCCTAGTCAACTTAGGTCAAGCTCAGACCGGGTTGGACCGCTCATAGCAAGCGCTTAGGACTTACATTGACGATTCGATTGCCTTACGTGTTTGAAAAAAGTTTCTACCGTATTACAGATAGTCAGCTAGTTTTTTGGTTTGTTTGTTAACTTAGTCCGTATTTAAGTCAAAATTCATTTCATGGATTTATAACAATTTGGTTAAGTTATTAAAGTCGAATAAATAAATTGTAATTACAACTAGTAAACAAATATAGATAGTCATAGCCAGAGTTATACCTAGTCACAATGAGAGCGTAAGTTAAACTTAAGTTAAGATAATTATTACCTTATAAGTAAAGATTATGATTACCTTAATCTAAAATCACTCAAAAAATTGACTGATATACTCACAAGTCAAATCCATTGATGACACGACACTTGTAGAAAATTTCTAAAACAAAAATGTTTTTAAAGAGAGCTACTTACAAATACTTCACTTCAATCATGTTTCCTAAAATGTGACGGCCGTTGTATTGTCCTGTAGAAAATGTTAAGGAAATCACAGATGCTTAGTTTTTGTATTTACTCTCGTTCCATTGTTCATTTGTAATATATGGTTGTGGCGGGTGGTGTCAGGAGTCTCAGGTGGGTCCCAGGGCAGGTGTAAGAGGGGTGTAAGGTTGGTGTCAGGGTGGCCGTAGGGTTGGTGTCAGGGCAGGTGTAAGAGGGGTTTAGGGTTGTTGTTGTTAGGAGGGACTCAGGTGGATGTCAAGGCAGGTGTAAGAGGGGTGTAGGGTTGGTGTTAGGAATGAATAAGTTGAATGTCAAGGCAGGTGTAAGAAAGGTGTAGGGTTGGTGTTAGGAGGGACTCAGGTGGATGTCAGGGCAGGTGTAAGAGAGGTGTAGGGTTAGTGTTAGGAGGGACTCAGGTGGATGTCAGGGCAGGTGTAAAAGGGGAGTAGGGTTGGTATCTGGATGGTTTTAGAAGGTTGATGGGTGGAGATCAGGTTGGTGTCAGGAGGGTCTCTGGTGGGTGGCGTGTGGAGGTCAGGCGGGTGTCAGGGCGGGTGTAAGAGGGGTGTAGGATTGATGTCAAGAGGGTCTCGGGTAGGTGGCGGTTGGAGATGGGGTAGGTGTCAGGGAATGTTTAGTTCAGGGTCAGGTCATGTGTGTCTCGAGTGGGGGTGATAGTAAAGTTTGAAAAATAAATAGTTTTTAAAAGGATACTAAAACATGACTCGGCGTGTATTCTCTGGGCGAACTGTACTACGGCGCACCCCGGGGAGGTCAACTGCAGCGACATGACGTTGCCGCATTCCGCCATTTTCTCGCATAGTAAGGGGAAAGTCGTGCTTAGTGGTAGCTGAAATTATAGAAGATACATAAGAGAGAAGATACATATACATACACAGTCATGCCTCTATCTGTTCCTTGCTTGCGGGGTAGGCAACGCGTCAACATCCATAAACACGGTTAGGGTCAGGGCTTTCAGGGTTGGAAAATGCGCATCTATATAGGTAGTAACAGTTCGACAGCCAATCGCCAAAATATGTGACACACGCGCGATCCTTGAATACCTTAGTCGCCTCTTACGATACCAGCTGAATAGAAAAGGGGGGTAGCTTTTTAAGTCGGCATGAAATCGTAATAATAAGACTTGAAAAGGCTGTTTAGTTTTTCAGGGATATAATGTTCATATGAGATAATGGCAGTAATTTATGCAACTCTCATATAGGGTGAAATTATACTAGTGGCCGATAGCAAAATATCAAGACGGGCTGGTGATAAGGAATAACTTTCCCCGAGGAACATAGGTTGACATATAATAAAAATATTTTGAGTTTCCATGGTAATCTTTTTTCTATTTGCTTCCTTATCGACAGCCGGATCTGAGATTTCGCCATCGTTCACAAGTAAAATATTGGGGGGCATAAGAATGCGAGTGTCTGTTTATCATACGAGCCATAGTCGCGTGTGATATTCATTTGAAACGAGCCTTCTCATGCCTAATTATATGCAGTTGCTAACACAGTTTTACCAACACTCTACAGAAAAATTACAATAAATAAATAACTAGTATGTACAGTCGCTCATATAACATAAGGTAACAGGCATTATAAGTGGTATTAAACGAACACTACGGGTGTGCCTTGTGTGAAACAGGTTAACTATTTCGCGCCTTAGCACAGCAGGTCTGTAGTGTAATGGTCTAACTGCTCGGTCGTAACCTCAAGCAAAGCCACGTTCGAGGTTCGATCCTCGGGTTGTGACAGCGTTTGTTTTTAATTTTTGTGTATTATTTTGAAACATTTTTGTTGTATTATGTTTTTGTCGGTAGCTGGTGACTCCAGGAATATAAAATATAGGCGTAAGTATATTTTTACTACAATAAGAAAGCTTTGTATGCTTTCTTTCAAATCATGAGGTGTTAACTAAGTAATGATAGTAAAAAAATAATTTGTATGAAAGTAGCGACATCTGGTGATCAGTAGTAATAACACGATGTTCTCTCATCTGTTTTTTATATTTATTGCTAGGCAGGTTTTTATACTTATTTATTGGTAATATTATTTAATCATTACGATATCATCTTTAAAAACATTATACGTATACAAATTAAAATAGAAAGAAATAAAAGTGAACAATAATTTGAAAAATATTTATTTATTTACAACGATTGTTTACAGCATCATATAGGTGCTATGCATAGTAACAATATAGGTAGGTTCTATCTATCTATCTAATTATTACACAGGTTTTAAACAACGATTTAAATAACTTAGTTTACAACTACTTCCTTTGTTTAGCTAGCACACAGTGAATAAACATGTATAGTTAAATACAATAACATCACTTTGGCGCTTATTTAAGAATGAGTTGCACAGCTATAATAATGTTGTCACACATCTCAGGGTAAAGAAATGTTCCAGAAGGAATCTTACGACCAACCAAAATGAAACTACTGATGTATAAAAACTAATTCATTCATATATAATGCACGCTCAAATACCAATAAAAGCTCATTTCTTTTTAAGTATAAACAGAGTATCTCGTGTATTTTTAGTGCATCAAATTATGTTTGAGCGTTTGTCTAGGCTTCACTCCGGTTATTTGTAGGGTTCCCTCTGATATTTTTAATACATTTAGGTTAAACAAACTTAATAATGTGGTCTGTAAAATTACAAAAATACTCCCGGGCAAGGTGTTTTCTATCCTGACGATATCTATTAGACAAGGCGATTTTTTTTGCCGGTTTTTATGTTTTGAACCCATGCAAATCTTTGAGCACGGTTTGTACAGATATACCATGTGCAATTGCTGTTTCCTTTGTTGATGCAAATGGATTCGCAGTGTGCTTTGCAATTACATCCCGATGGCGTGCAGACTGAGGAGCGAACAACTTGGGGCAAAACCAGGCTTAATAGTTGAACATCTCCAGTGTCACCATGACGCTGAATTCACAATCTTACGGCTTTTCTCTGCAAATAAATAAATCTTAAATTAGAAGAATGATCCTACAAAGTAATCTTCCTACCATTTAACATTTATTGAAACCTTATATTAAAATACTTTGTAGGTTACTATTAAAATAAGGATTTAATAACGTAACACAATATTTTACTTACCGAAATATTTAATTTACGAGCGATTGCACTCATTGACATTTGCTGTTCATGTAACACCACAATTTCAGCCTTCATCAAAACTGATAAATTATACATTATGATAAAAATTGTTTAAGTTCTGTTAGAACTCAAAAAACACTGTTGTCGCTTCCAAAGTAGACGATCAATAGTAAAGAAACGAATTCATTCAAGCTGAACTGGTTATTTATAGGTAATTTTTATTGCCTACCTGCAATTTTATACCAGATTCAACCATTTCTGATCTGACTATCTATGACGCGTCATGTTATTGATAAGCTTGTAGCAACCAGTTAAAAATTTAAACATTTTACGTAATTAGCATCTGGTCTACGGGCTTCGCTGTTGGACACAACGCAGCAAAGTCACGGTTCGAATCTCTGCCAGCGCCAGAGTGGTAACTGTCATACTTTTATGTTAAAATTTTAGTTCCTAAGTGAATGATTGCGAGTTCGATTATACTTCGTATTTGGCTTGCGAAAAAGTTTCCAGCAAGTAATTTAAACAGGTTTAAGTGACGTATGCAACGCTAGTAGATTCCGGCTAACTAGCTCAGTGCTGCCATCAAGTTTAAATACTGGCAAAGAGTTTGATGTGGTATGTGGTTGTAATTTTATAGTTAGTGTCGCTGGTGGTGCCATCTTTGTGTTGAATAGAGAACAAATTCCTTCGATACTTCGCATATGCATGCCTGTTACCTTAAGTGGTATGAGAGACTGTACGTACGTACATATGTACCAACCAACACTTCCAAACTTTCACACCGGCCTATTTAATATTAAAATACTCTGTGTCACCGGCGCTAGTAATATCACCCACGCTGTGATATTGTACAAGTGAAAATTCAATACGAGATGTTATATGGCTTGACGGATGTTTTCTAAATTCTATACGGGAATGTAATATGGACCTAGGTAAGCTGATTTCAATACGAGACTTTAATATAGCTAAATGTATTTTTTTTTATTCGATACGAGAATGTAGGTACCTACTATAGCTCTGAACAAATTTCATTGCAAAAACATAATTATGATCTGAATCACAATAATCACTGCATCGTAATGAGTTATTTTTTTATTATCTAGAGGCACAATGCATGAAGCGGGTGTTAATATAAAATTCTGAAACGAGTGTCGATAAAGATACTTACATTACACAGTTCAACAGCCACACCAGGCGAGACTGGACCTGGTGGTCCTGGGCCTCTGATAGGTCCCTGGTTGCATACAGGCCCCGGTCCACCCATTGGTCCACCACTACCCATAGGACCTGCTCCGCCCATTGGACCGCCACCCATAGGACCTGGTCCACACGTTGGACCCCCACTCATAGGCACTGGCCCAACCATAGGTCCTTGATTGCCCATTATCGGACCTGGACCCAGAAGAGGTGTTCTAATTCCCATAACCCCCGGATTCATTGGTCCTGGACCACCCATAGGTCTTGGACCACCCATAGGCCCTGTGCCACCCACAGGTCCTGGACCCAACAAGGGTCCTCGATTATTAGTTGGTCCTGGGCCGCACATAGCTCCTGGACCACCCATAGGCCTTGTACCACTAACAGGTCCCGTAGGCCCTTGATTACCCATAGGACCTGGACCACCCATAGGGCCTAAACCTGGGCCACCCATAGGAACTGAGCCACCCATACCACCCATAGAACCTGGGTGACAAATCGGTTTTGAATTATTAGGACCAGGTCCAGATAATGGTCCTGCACCATTGGCCCATCCAGAACTTCCCAGGGACTGACAAGATTTTGATATTGGAATAGATCCACCCATTTGCCCAATGCTACGATGAGAAGAAGGACTAGAAATTCGCTCAGGGTCATCTCTTGGGCCTTCTATTTTGTACCGAACGTTCGGTGACAAACTTCTATTGCGATTGAGTTCCAAATTCAACCGCTGTAAAGACATGGAATTATTACGCAGTTTAAGCAACTGATTTGGAATGTTTATCTCCGATTCGTCACCCTTAAATGAGAATAAAACTTCAGGGTCTCGAAATATCTCCGGGTTTACGTAAGAACTTTGGAATTTGACGTATCTTTCGTACTGTTTTACAATGTCCCGCAAAGGTTTCCCTTCTACGCCTAAACCGGGGCCAATCTTGTTCAGTCCTTTTGGAATGAAGGTGGTACCGACTGGGCAAGATTCTATAGTGATTTTTAAGGGTTGACCGTAAAAACATTGGTTGTTAAGCATTGAGACAGCCTGAAAAAGAAATATGTATTACATCAATTGCGGCATCTTACTTGCTGAAATTCTAATTCTCACACAATGAGACATGAGGATTTTTCAGGTCTTTTATCGAAATAGGGATGGGATAAAGAAATTCTCTTGATACCTATACAGACTTACACAAAATACTATTTACCTGGACGGCTTCTAGAGGATGTGAGTACATAACTTTGCCAAGCTTCTGTATTTTTAAGTGATCTACAGTACATAGTAACACTTGTCCTGCTAGCTCCATAACTTCTTTTAACTCAGATTTGTCACAACGGAACTGTAAATTTTATGAATTTAACATTTCATTGAATTTGTATAAGTAAACCAAAATATTTACGCAAGAAAATATTGAAACCAAAGTTTTCACAGACACATGTGGGATTTGGTGATTCCGTAAATTCTTCCATAATAAAAAACCAGTCAAATCTCTTGAGAGGTAGCTTAGGTACACGAAGTGCCTATATATAATAAGCTACTGTAAATTTAAACTCACATTAACTTTTTATCATTATTTCCATGGGAGAGTAAGAAGTGAAAACATTGGACGTACATACATACATACATACATACATAAATCACGCCTATATCCCTTACGGGGTAGGCAGAGCGTTAACGGCCGTAAAACGGATATTAACACCACGTCTGACAAAAGCTTGAGGGTCAATCAGATAACTGTGTATCACTATAGTGACAGGTTGTCAGCCCATCGCCTAAAATTGCAATACACATCCCTCGAGTCCCTTAGTCGGCTCTTACGACACCCATGGGTAAGAAATGGGGTGATGCTATTCTAAGCCGGCAATCACACGGCGACGTAAAGCTTGTTAAATATTAAAAAGTTAGTTTAAATAAAGTTGCACAAAATGAACACCTACATTTGTAACATATACCCATCTATCAATGGGAGGTTTGATTCCCAAGGATGTTAAGTATTCCAATGTAAGCCCATACATGCCTTTTGGGTCAATATCCCAAACATCTAAGTCAGGTCTCCAAGGGTTTTTGTTCAGCCTTTTCCTGAAATGTAACAGCAGTAAAATAAATCTATTTACGGTTGATTTAAATTAGCCTTCAGCCACTGCTGAGTATCCAATAGCTCACAAAATTATTATTTTTTATATTTTCTACTGTATCATAGATGAATTGGCAAGTGCAGTGTGAAATGTATCTTACGACAGTGGCAACAAGACATGGGGTGATGATATTCTAACTCAGCAGTACATCTTTGATCCATGTGGGTAATTCAAACTTACTTCTTAGCTGGTGTTGATTCATCATCCGATTCTTCATCAGTATCTGAAAACAGAAAAATATATAAAAACAGACACCCAGTAGTGGATGCAATACTAGTTGGAATTGTACCAATATTCAGTCTGATTAGGTTTAAAAGTATGTAAACAAACTATATAAAAAGGGACAACATTATGCTCTGCAACAGAAAAGGACAGAAAATAATAGGTGTCACTCTAGTCATAGCAACATTCTTTTAAACACTAAATTTTAAACTTTCGCCGTTATTTATACTATTCATAGTCATAATTTAAAAGGGTTCTTACCAACAAATTATTTATATTGCAAGTTCCCGATATTTTGATGCTGTTGCAAGCGTCATGATCACGGGTAGACAGTTTATTCTTTTAAATACCTACTTGGAAAAAGAAAAGGGAAACTGATCTGCACGCACCCATCCAAGCAAGAGTAAATAACACTGGATACTCATACTCATACTCATACTCTTTATTTCATAATAAAAATATTACATGTCAAAATATATATGTGGGCTCTGAGAGGGAGATAGATATACAGATCAGTGGAGAAAGCTAATTCTGGCAGACAAAAGGTTTATAACAGAATTAATAAGCAACAAACCTCTCATTTCAGCAAACAGTCTGATATCATCCACTTTTCTACCGTGTAAGTTTTCCCACGCTTTCTGGCAGTCGCCAAAGTTTACAAATTCTAGTTTTACCATACCAACGAAACACATTTCATCATCAGCTGCCATGTATATGTAGTTTACCGGTCCGTACTGAAATAAATTTAAACAATAAATATTTGTAAAAAATGTTGTAGGTACCTTGCCCAAGGGTCCAAGAGTAAAAACTGATGTAGGAAATTAGTTAAAATAGTGCTAGCAGTAGACCAAACAATGCTGCAAGTGAAGGTACAGTTATGAAAATTGGTATGATTGTCACAATACATAATTATAACAGTAAACAATTTTACAGGTTTACTTACATTTTCAAAAACAACATCTTTGATAACATCAAAAGACCAATTCACTGGGAGATTTGAAACTTTCAAAGAAAAATTTGCTTTCTCTTCCAATTTCTCATTCTTTTCATCCATCAATTCCTTATTAGCCGTTCTTCTAATCCATTGGTACGACTTTCTTGACCGTTTTAGATCAGTCTTGGAATCTAGTAGGCTTTTGGTATCAGTTGCAGAGTCGGCATTTGAATAAGCTGGTGATGGTACTGAAACATGAGAATGTCTGTCTTCCGCCGGCGAGGGAGCAGATTCTTGTGAATGTTCTTCTTCGTGATCGCTCTCAGACATGGTGGTAGTGATAGCTTTCTGTTAGTTTGTGTTCAAAACAGTAGGTATCAATATGTCGAAGAGGAATGAAGCTGGTAAACGAAGCTCAGCCTTTCAAATCCAAACCCTGCGTATTGCTACCACGTTAATTATTATTTTAACGATTTACCAATATAATTATAATTAGGAGTAGTGAATTATACTTATGATTGAATTCTCTGAGAGACGAATACGAGACAAAACAAACAAAAACAAAACACACACAGAACCACACCACACAACAATAAAAGTTACTCTCACAAATTAACTATATGTAGACTAGGTTACTCTGTGCCACACAACACAAGAGCCGCTTGACATTACTGACTAAATGACTAGATTCCAAACCTGGGATTAAAAATAAATAAACAAATTACACCATGCGACTTACAGCAACATTAAGCTTTATTGTTCCCAAGTGCAAAACGCATGAGTGGCGATACGCTCGATGTAGGCACAGTAAAAAAAAACTACCTTGTTGCGCTGTAGCTGTAGCCTTGCTATTTGATCTGTGGCCAAAAAAAATACAAATAAAAGTGGAAATTATCAGTAATTAAATAATAAATAGCTGTTAAAATTGCCTGCTATGCCCAAAATTGGCGTTCTGTATTGCAAGGGCATGACTATGGTAAGTATTTTCTTATTTACGAAGATATCGTTACATAGTAGGGTATAAAATCTGCCTACTAGCAACTTACTTTGTAGTGTGCATATTGCTTGTCCCCGCTACAAAATGTAAATTCTAGTCTCTCGAGTCTGAATTGAATCCATTTCATTTGATTCAAGTGTCCTTTTCGTCAGTCTTTTCAATTTTTACTTGCAAATTCGAATTGTAAAATAGGAATCTGCACAAAGAGAATTTCATATTTTTTGACCCAAATTCAATGTCCCAAAATATAAAAGGACAAAAATAAATAAATTGGGTAAGTCCCGCCCCCTTAAGTGCACCTCAACCCATCATGTAGGCTTAGGCGGTGTCAAACTCACCAAACTTCACTCTTCCACTAACCTACACTGGTAGCATACCTATAGGTGCTGTAAATCATGCAACCCTTCAGTAGGAACAATTAAATCATTTTAGTCACGTTCCGAGTCTGAAGCTGATATTTCTGAAGAGAAATGGGATGATGAACAACTAAACGCTGCATATGACAAGGCCCTTAAACTTGCAAATGTTGAAGTGGCTAAGCGTATTGCAATGACCACCAACAGTAGCGGCAACAAAAAAGAGAGCAAAGGTCGGTATTTCATATTTTACTCAGGTCTAGAAATCCACACTAATATTATGAAGAGGAAAGATTTGATTATTTGTTTAAATTAAATAGGCTCCAAAACTACTGGAACCATTTAAAAAATCTTTTTCGTTAATATCCTACATTATCCCTGGTGAACACAGGCTTTAATAAAATGTCTTTTCCTACATCAAAAACTGCTAGGCAGGCTGCTAATTATTTTGTCGCTTAGTTCAGTTTTACTCTGAACCAAGAGTCACATCATTGAAGGTGCCAAGCTGGTTCAGGAGCTCAATTGTCCCTATACCGGGCCTCCCCCCATTTGAAGGATATTGCCATACTTACCATGCTTGCCAGGCAGATTGGCTAGCGCAGTGCAAGATGTTGCATTTACAGGGAATTCTGCTGCCCATTTCCTAGACGAATTTATCCTTTAGTCGCTTTTTACGACACCCATGGGTAGAATTGGGGTGATGCTATGATGCTGTACTAAGATGGCATCATAGAGAATGCTGCTGCCCATTTCCTGGGTGAATTTATCGCCCAGTCACTTTTTGAGACACTCAATGGTAGCCATTGGGGCAATGCTATTCCAAGCCGACAATCAAACAACATTGACACCATATTATTATTATTTTACTCTCCATATCTATAGACAAATCACGTAAACCTTCCAAGAAGCATGGCAGCAAGAAGGTTCACTGGTCATCGGGCATGCCCTGCCGAGCCGTGTATGAGGACGATGGGCTGGAATATGAAGCATTTGTGCTGCAGATCCTCAATGACCAAGAATGCATTGTAAAGTTTTTAGGTAAGTATATAAAAGGGAACTATATTTTCTGTCACCAACATTTATATTTGTCATCAAGTAGTATCACCAAATAATGAGATCTATCGTCACGAAATATTTTCGTTCTCAGATAAACAAATGTGTTCCCAGGTTTGCATCACCAAATTAATGTAATATAATGTGTAAAAAAAAAGATGGATTACCAAAGAAATTGTAAAGCATTGATGGAATTTATAGTTCGTTCTTATAATAATAGTTTTGTTACTTATATGTATAATAGGTCAGTACTCAAAATAGTAGATCTGTCACCAAATGAATCAATTTTCGTTCCCAGACTGCGATTCTCTTTAATTTGCTATTTTGTCACCAATACAGTGGTAACTTTTTATTTCATTAAGTTATCAAAATAATATTGTTCGCTACCAATTTAATACATCAATTGTCAATTTGAATGAAAAAATATTCAAATAGGCAGAGCCAAATCGGCGCGCTTTAAAAATTTACAAATCAGACCTCAGCAATGGGTCGTAGGATCATACGATCTGTGGCGCGGGCAGCGAGGTGCAACTTTACTTCATTCGCGTCAATTTCATTGCTGAGGGTGCATTACCTTTTTTGTGGTAAAGGCTATCGATTGACCACAATCGCACCTGATGGAAAGTGACGATGAGGTCTAGGATGATTTGCGTTTGCCTAGAAAATGCCTTGTTTTATTAAATACGTATAAATGTTGACTATTACACGCGAACTATGTGCTTTCCTATCCTACTAGAAATTTAATCGAAATACTGCTTTTACCTGTGGGAATTAAGCTCGGGTATGATTTTAGCTGTCACCAATTTAAGTAGTTTTCTGTTTCCTTAATAATAGAGTTTGCCCCCAAAATAATAGATTTGTCACCAAAATCTAGTCATCAAACAATATAAAATCAGTTCCACGAAAAATTACCTAAAATCATGGAGATGTAAGGTCTAGTACCAAATTAATATTTTTGAATGTATTTAAATAGGTTTGTCCAAAGAAGTATTGAAGAAAATTAATTTAAAGTGATCACCAATAAATCATATTTTTGTCCCTAGAAAAATTCAAAAAAATTAGGAATTATCATCATCATCGTTTTAATTCAACAAAAACAGTCTACTTACTACTTTACTGGACATATTATGCCTCCCTCAAGGAGCTTAATTCCCACAGGTAAAAGCAGTATTTCGATAAATTTTCTGGTAGGATAGCAAAACACATAGTTCTCGTGAAGTAGTCAACATCCTATTCATTAAAAAAGGCATTTTCTAGGCAAACGCGAATCATCCTAGACCTCATCGTCACTTTCCATCAGGTGCGATTGTGGTCAAGCGTAAGCCTATACCACAAAAAAAAGGTACTGCACCCTCAGCAATGAAATTAACGCGATTGAAGCAAAGTTGCGTATGACGACCCATTGCTGAGGTCTGATTGGTAAGTTTTTAAAGCGCGCCAATTTGGCTCCGTCTATTTGAATATTTTTTCATTCAAATTGACAATTGATGTATTAATTTGGTAGCGAACAACATTATTTTGATAACTTAATGAAATAAAATGTTACCACTGTATTGGTGACCAAAAGGCAAAGGAGAATGGGCAAAAATGTATGGAACGTGGTACCCGCCCCAATGGACGAAATTTATGTGTCACTGGAAAGGTACAAATACGTAGAATGATAACAACCAGGGCGCCAGTCTCTATTTTTTGTCCCAACAGTATTTTTTTTAAAGTCTAAGTTGTGTTTGGTTTGTGTTATTTGTTAATCTATGGGCCTATTGTTCTAGTACTCTATATCTAATAATTACTCGCGTTTATGGTTGTAAAAATAATTCTTATTAGATAATCCGTAGGACGCCCTCCGGCCAGGGCCCAAAGTCTGCTAAACAAAAATCGTTCCAGTTGAGTGTTAATGGCCTGTCAGTGTGATAGTTTTGGTCATTTCGTATTCTGCTAACAGTTTAAAGTATAGAAAATCACAGTGGCATTATAATGACAGTGGAGTGTCGTTAGCATTGCAAGGGTAAAAAATAAGGGAATCCTTGCACTGATGGACGGACGACTTGAAAAAAGTGTCCGACAGTGACTGGATGGCAAAAACGGGAGATCGGGCCTTGTGGCGCACCTTGCTCCCCCAAAGTGCGCCATAAGGCCCGATCTCCCGTTTTTATCCAGCAGTGGACTGCAATAGGCTGAAATGATGATGATGATGAGATAAATCCATTCTTACGAACCATTTGATGTGGATCAATCGTAAGATAGATTACCGACTTTCTCAGTCCTCGTGTCAGAGTTATTGAATAATCTATAACTGATATGCCTTTTCTAACGACTACTATTCTAGCAAGGACTAACGGCTTAATGTGGCTTCCGCCGAATGGAATTATCTTGTCGTTGAAAAATCCAAAGAATATACTTTAAAGTCAGATGATTACAGCCTACAATGTCCTCACTAATAAATCTAGTAACAACAACACTAAGTTGTCCCCTGGAAGAATTGAACCCCTAGGTTGCGGTTCAAGACCATGAATAAGTTATAACTTCTTTCAACTGACTAAAGTTAAGTTAAATGAAGTAAATGTGTACTTACTTCTAAAACAGCATTTTCTTGAATATATCTTGTAAATGTCCCCTGATCTGCTTAAGATGACTTATTTGATATATATAATGTTGCTTTATAGAATTAAAATCGTATAACTTCTCGTGAATAATGATATATTGTTAAAACGAAAAAGAAAAGAAAAAACTAAAAAGAAAGTAAATGAATAATGATATATTGTTAAAACGAAAAAGAAGAGAAAAAACTAAAAAAAAGTAAGTGATAATTTTTATAAAATCTGCATTGTGTTTATCATAATATCACGAAAGGGACTAGGATTTGGGACAAGTCGCCATAGTAAATATTATTGGTCATAATAATAACTATTAATCGCCACCACAATTATTGCTATTGGAAGGGGTACCAAATCGCCCATTCTCCTTTAAGGGAATCGCTGTCTGGGAGCGAAAATTGATTTATTTGGTGACAGATCTACTATTTTGAGTATTTACCTATTATATAAGTAACAAAACTATTATTATGAGAACGAAGTATAAATTCAATCAATGCACTACAATTTCTTTGGTAATCCATCTCTTAAGTTACACATTATATAAAATTAATTTGGTGATGCATACCTGGGAACACATTTGTTTATCTGAGAACGAAAATATTTCGTGACGATAGATCTCATTATTTGGTGATACTACTTGATGACAAATATAAATGTTGGTGACAGAAAATATAGTTCCCATTAAGCTCCTTGGGGGAGGCATAATATGTCTGATAAAGTAGTAAGTAGACTGTTTTCGTTGAAACGATGATGATGATAACTCCAATTTTTTTTGCAAAATTTGAAATTTTTCTAGTGACAAAAATATGATTTATTGGTGATCACTTTAAATTAATTTTCTTTAATACTTCTGAGGACAAACCTATTAAAATAAATTCAAAAATATTAATTTGGTACTAGACCTTATATCTCCATGATTTTAGGTCATTTTTCGTGGAACTGATTTTATATTGTTTGAGGACTAGATTTTGGTGACAAATCTATTATTTTGGGGGCAAACTCTATTATTCAGGAAACAGAAAACTACTTAAATTGGTGACAGCTTAAATCATACCCTATATAAAATGCTTGAAATTTTACTAGTGACCGATACTGAAAAGAAGATCAAAGTATGAAATATTTTTATTAACTTCTATAGCAACCCAAATCAGCCGATCGGCAATTTTGTATGGGACATCCAAATTTTTTTTCATATTCCTCCCTATGTTCCTTGGAAAAGTTGTTCCTTATCACCTGTTTTGCATTGTGGTCTTTGCTTGGTCCCAAGAGGTTCCAACTAAATTGCATTTTGTAATGGCTAAAGCTAAATATGATATAATTACATTCAAGAGGACACACACTAAAACTTAAGAAAAAACACTCAAAGAATAATCCCCATAAGCACGTTCTGCCGAACAGGGTAGTTGATGCATGGAATAAGTTTCCTCAGGATATTGTATTGGCT
Organism: Tuta absoluta; assembly: GCA_027580185.1. NCBI lineage: Eukaryota > Metazoa > Arthropoda > Insecta > Lepidoptera > Gelechiidae > Tuta > Tuta absoluta. Next base: position 9,736,338 of record JAQAHW010000009.1, read on the forward strand.
TCATCCATCAACTCATTCAAAATCAAACTGGACAGTCACATAGCGTCACATATTGTTATAGTGTTAAGGAGTATTTAAATCATTGATAATTGTATTTAAGTATATAAATTTTATAAATTTAATTTAATTTCATTATTTACGAATTTTGGACATTTTATTTATTGTAATTTGACATCGTTATTTTCTTTTGTATAACTTTTTGACATGTGTTTTTACGAATTTTAAACTACCTAGATATTAATTCTACTAGGTATGTTATATTTTGAGGAAGTGTTCACCAAGCGACAATAAAAAAATGTTTGCATGCTTGTACACAAGTCGAATACTGTACGGGAAACCTCTTACTACTGTTACACCTTTTTAACATGTATTCTGGCAAATAAACAATTATCTTATCTTATCTTATCACAGAAAGGCAACCAATTGAAGAGCAGGATACAGGTATCAGTTGTAAAACTGCCTGCATAATTAATAATATATTGCCCTGCAATGATCGAGTCCTTCGGTCGGCAATATAATCATCAATCAATATGCTCTATGCATTTTAAGTGTATCTCAATGACTCAAAATAATAAAACAGGGTCTTTATCTCAAATCAAAAATCAAATCAAATCAAATGCTTTTATTGTATAACCATAGGTAGTAGTTGCAAAAGTTCATATAAAATAAAATGTCCGCTATGATTTACCTGATTATGGTGTCAGATTGGTTGAGTACCTACTGCTTTGTTATATAGCCATTTGATGATGAACCCTTGAAGTCTCTCAGTGGCCTCTCTTCCCTTTTCCAGGTCTCCTTATCTAGACATTTCCATCAAAAATATCACCTTGTCCAAGAAGAAATGTAATTCTGTTGCTTAATTCGTTTTTCCAGGCTATGACAACTCGGAAAAAGTTGACATGGACACAATGAAACCGTCTCTCGGGAAAGAAGCCCAACAACGTCAAATAGAACAAGCCATGTTGGATAAAGGAGAGGAAAGTGATGGCAGTATGCCGCCAGGAACCGATAGGGAGATGCAGACTGACAGAGGAGAAAGCCCCGATAGTAACCGTAAGTGTTGTTTTTTACTAAATCCACAGTCTGTCGTCTGCTACGCTTTCGAGCTTAAACCACAGAACTGATTTATACACACACACGTATGCAATGATTAGCACACGCATATACATACATACATATATACACATATCACTCTGATGAGGCTGGTGGTAAGGCTTTCCCCAAGGAACATAGGTCGAAATATGAAAGAAATATTTGGACCTGCCATACAAAGAAGCCCATTAGATGATTTGAGTTACTATGGCAGCTAAAAATATTGTCTTATTCCGACCTATGCTTGTGGGGGAACATTGTTTCTTATCACATTTTAGTATCGGTCACTAGCGAAATTTCACCATATATAAGACAGTAAGAAAGGCAGAAAAAAGCTAAACCACACACAACCATACACCACCCAAACAGCTCGGGTTGGGACGTCTACAGAACTCGCAGACGGGTGATCAGTCAGATCCACATGTTGGAACTATTTCACCCAAACAGCTAGTAGGTATATAAGCCTAAATGACGAAATATCATTGCTCGATGATGCTTTTTCAGCAGTTTATGCAAGAATATATTATTAATTTATTTATCTGATATTAAAAATAGTCTCAAGCATTGAAAATATATATATGGATTTTCACACTCACAGTACTTACGAGTATAACAATAAACCCAGCCACTGAAAAAAATATGATGAATATGAATAAAAAATTGTTCAATTGTTTTGTGGCTTAATTTGTACTTTATTGGTGTCTCTTTATCTCTCTGAATTACTTCTTCACATAGCATGAAATTACGGCCGATGTGGCGCAGTGGTAGTGCGACTGCATGCGAAAGTTGATATTTATTACTTTGTGATTTGTTCCCGGTCTGGTTAGGACATTGTAGGGTGAACCACCTGATTGACCGAAAAAGAAAGTTGTTTTCGTGCTTCGAAGGGCACGTTAAGCCATCGGTCCCGGTTGCTGTCTATGATTACTTCGATGGCGGTCGTTACAAAACCATGTCAGAGGCCTACTACTAGTAGAAGGCGGTTGAAAAATTCTGGCACCAGGTTTCATTGGGTCGCTGGACGACTAGGTGCCCCACACGAAAAGAGAAGAGAGATAGCATGAAAATATCCCACAGAAATGAAGCCATACTTACCATTATTATCTTGTGTTTTTAGCGAGATCGTCTCACAAAAAAGGAACTAAGAAGAAAAAGAGGAACAATCCACTCATGAATGGCTTCCAGTTTCCGGAGGTGCCAATGCCTGACCTTAATAAACTTAAAAACGTAAGTTCATAATAACATACATACATACACTTATCACGCCTATTGTCCCTTGCGGGGTAGGCATAGCGTAAACGGCCGCAAAAATAACAGCCATTTACGCCACATCTGACGACTATTTGAGGGTCATTCGTAAAATTGTGTATCGCCATAGTGACAGGTTGTCAGCTCATCGCCTAAAATTGCAATACACACCCTCGAGTTCCTTAGTCGCCTTTTACGACTACCAGGGAGAGAAATGGGGTTATGCTGTTCTAAGCCGGCATCACACGGCATGGCAAGTTCATAATAAACTCTATTTTATTTAAATACAACTCTATCAGACTGGTCCGATTGCTTTACGGGTAGTATTCCTGCCTGCTACGCCGAGGGTCGTGGGTTCGATCCCCACAAGGCACAAAAAAGAGTCAATTTTCAGGTATCTGTGTTTATTCTGGATGTTGTTGTATTAATATCCTGTATTTGGGTCCCATAGTACAAGCTATGCTAATTTGGTTCTAGATTGCGCTGTGTAAAGTGTCCAGGATATTTATTTATTTATTTATTTTAAAATATTTATTTATTTTAGGTTGTCTGAGTAGTAGTGCCGGAATAGAATAGTATCAGCTTATTTCTAACCATGGTTAATATAAAAGGTGGCTAAGGGATTCAATCCAAGGAGTGGCCATCGGCCTGCCTTGCGCTCGCCAATCCGCGGATTTTTGTTGATGATTATATCGGAAAATCGTGACAAAACCTAAATTCGTGCTAGAACATATTTATTTTAAAGACCCAAATAACAGTCATTGACTGGCGAGAGTCGTTGGTTCGATCCCCACACAGTACAAGTATTTATGTAAGGTCATTTTCAAATATTTGTGTTGAGTCTAGGTACTTTTCAAAGTACCGCCGTTCCAATAATTCGTATATGACAGCTGTCAGATTCGTGATAATACTATGGCAGAGGGTCCATTTTCCTTTATACATACATAAATCACGCCTATATCCCTTACGGGGTAGGCAGAGCGTTAACGGCCGTATGACGGATATTAACAACACGTCTGACAAAAGTTTGAGGGTCAATCAGATAACTGTGTATCACTACAGTGACAGGTCGTCAGCCCATCGCCTACAACTGCAATACACATCCCTCGAGTCCCTTAGTCGCCTCTTACGACACCCATGGGTAAGAAATGGGATAATGCTATTCCAAGCCGGCATCACACGGCATTTTCCTTTATTGACATCTCTTTTTAGTATGGAGATGACAGCTGTCAAATACGGCTTATTGGAACGGCGGTACTTTATGTATATGTGTAATAATTGTATTTATTAGGAAAAACGTATTAAGGTATTTGCTTAGTTTGGGGCTAGTTGGCGTTGTGTGTCTCGTCCAGGGATATTTTAAAAAGTATTTTATTTGTTTATTTTGTAGATGGTATCAATGGGCATTCCAATGCCTCCGCCCGTGCCCTTCCTGGGCGCCGGTCGAGTGGACTGCGAAGAACAAGCTGTTTCTTCCATGCTTATAAGCTGGTACATGAGCGGATATTACACCGGACTCTATCAAGGACTCAAAAGGTAGCTATCATGTCTTCTTTCTTTTTCGTGTGGGACACCGAGTCGTCCAACGACACGCTTTCGTTGCTTTCATCTTTTTTCTAGGCAGTCCGATGATATTAACAAATTAACTATTCAATATATTTTTATTTTTCAATTTGTGAATACGATTTTCGAAAGAGACATTATAGTAGTGACGTTTAAGGACAGCGTGATATTTCGCGACGCTGTTGATCAAGTTATTAACTAGGTATATATAATTGAATAAAAAATCAGTTTCAATTTGCCACTGAAACGGCACGTCAAAATAAACGAAAGTTATTTAAGTAGCAAGTATTTAGTGAATAATAATTGTATTCTTTCTTTCAGATCCAAGCTCAACAAAACAGGAAAAGATTAGAATAAAGATTAACTTACATCAATACTTTTGTAAGGTAACAAAAACGATTTTTAATTTTCTTAGATATTTTTATTATTTAAACTTCCACATACACTACAAATAAAATAGAAAATGCTGTTATTCATTTAAAATAAATTAAATTATGCCTCCAGTTTCTGTTTAAAACTATGTACAAAATATACATTTTGAATATTTTTTTCCGAATAGATCGTAAAGTTATAAATACATTAATTATATTTTTTAATAAACTGTTTCTTTGGCACGTCCCTGCTAAACTATTTATTTCCTTCTTTCCTTTCAAGTAATAAAATATTGCAAGGACGCACCAAAAGGGCCTACTTATAACGAAAATTTACGAATTGCTATGAAAATCATGCGATTTGATAAAAAAACGTTTCAACTTCGTATGCATTTTAATTTTTTAATAAATATTCCTGTTTGGTGGGTAATTGGATTATACTCTAACAACACTAAAATAGATAAGTAATATAAGAACAATGTTTATTAGATTTAAAACTTTTGTAAATAAACTTTTGTAAGCCACAATTTTATGAATTTTTTGTTTTAGTTCATGTTGTTTTTGTATCCTCTATAATAATTAGGCCACCAAGAATAATTAGCCCCACATTCAATAATTTTAGCTATGTCAAAAACACAAAATTATTTAAATAAAATGATTTCAATGAAAAGTCTTATCAAAGTAACATGGCGAAGTACCTACGCATTTAATCCACTGTTTGAACTCTAGAAATTAATATATTTACAGACTCCATAATATACAAATATAATAACTCTTTTTTCTAAATCTGATTAAAAGAAAAAAAAACATTATACTTAGATAACGCCTTTCGAACCACACAAAAAAAAAGCGTCTAAAAAGTCGACAATCCTGAATTTCGACTTCGTTTTTCAAACTGCAACAACATACTGGGCAAAAACAAACAATCAATACAAAACTTACAGATTCCACATATGACTAGGAGGAGAATTAAAGGTTGAAAACAGATTTATTCTAACTTAAAGTTTTTATATAGAGTGAAATTTTACTGTGACCGATAGTGAAAACTCAGGACGGGCTGGTAATAAATAATGATAATGAACAACTTTCCCCAAGGAACATGGGTCGAATTAATTGAACCAAAAAAAGAGTGTAATGTTTTTAGAGTTCAGGTATGTATGTATATATGTGCGATTCTTTCAAGAACTGAAACTCGTTAACCACTTAACAGATCCGAATGGGAATAGTATCGGAAGAATCCTTACATTATCCCGAGTGTCATAGGCTCATAGGCTATTAACTTTATCTCAGAAGCAGTCGTGTTTTTAATTTTTTTAATTTATTATGCTTGTTTCATATTCGACCTATGTTTATTTGGGAAACTTGTTCCTTATCACCAGCCAGTCCTGAATTTTCGCTATCGGTCACTAGTAACATTTCACACTATATTTCTTAATATTCACTGAAACATTGTTATGGCCATATGATTTTACTTTGTCGCACGAAATTACTACTGCTTTAAGTGCACTTTTTCACATCATTCTTTGCTACAGTGTAAAAGAAAATATTACACATAAGAATCATGCAAAAGTGCACCAAGTTTCTGTCTTTCTATCTCAGTTTTATGCTTTTAAATTGAGACGCCATTTAAAGAAGTGTTTTATTCGATGAGTAGTGTTGTTAAAAGGTTACGTGTAGTAAACAAATAAGTTATTTTCATTTTGAAAGCACCACATGGCACGCTGCGGTTCAAAATTGTGTTTGAACTCGTGCGTGTCGTGGCTGAGTTTTCATTCCATAATTTCAATTCGTATCCGTTCTCTCCCATAACATTCAGATATCGAAACTGGAAGAAGCCGTTTCGTTTATTTCGAGTCCATAGAGCCATAACCCAAAATCCAAGACAATCGTTGCTAACTCGAAGTGTTCAATCATTAAAGATTTGATTATTATTCGAATCGAGGCAGTATTACTAAGTATTTCTATACGAGCGTACTTAGTTCATGGGTATCATGGCTTAGGTCGATGGTGGCCGGTGGAACACCAGGGGTAGCTGCACCTTCGCCTGGAGGAGTACTGGTTGGAGGCCTGAAACAAAAAAAAACAATGTTTCAATCTAACTCGTAATGCTAGTTCTAAATCCTATCAGGCAGATAAATTGTACATACGTTTCTTCTATTCTAGATCGAAACGATAAAATCTAGGTCGTCAACTCGTCAATAAAATATATTAGCTGAAGCAGTGTCAGGTCAGAATCCAGGCTATTATTAGACGTAGCTTGAAACAAATACATTATTTTTATATACAGTTCTATAGTTTATAGCTAAGCTAAATTTTATAGTTTACAGCCGTGGTTTAAAGAAGTAATCTTACCTTATAATGTAAGGACCGCCTTGCTGCAAAAGCGTGATGGGATACGGCGCGTTTCCGCCCACACTATGGAAACTCAAATTCGGCATCGTATTATTCAAATGTCCATTCAGCAACACGCCGTTCGATGTGTTTAAATTCTGCGTCGCATTCGTAGTGTTCAACTCTTGTTGTCTGAAAGCTTTGACGAGATTGGTCTTCTCTTTCTGCCATACGAAGACGTTGTGGACCATCGCGCAGCCGCAGAACACAATGCCTATGCCGATGAAAACTGAAGTCACGATGGCGGGCGTCGAGTGGAATTGTATAAACGTGTAAAGGATTATTCCTGAAAAGAAATAACAATATACTTATTAGACGTTGACCAGACAAACTTATGAATGGTCTAGGTTTTCGTTTGAACACTTTTAAAAGTAAACCCGCTCTTCAGTTTAGATAAGAAACTTTGAGGAAGCTTGCTCAATATTAGGTTAAGAATGGCTTTCTTTGAGTAGGATTGCAGGCTATATTCGCGTCACTCCAATAAACCAATTTTGGCATCTGTCAAATCAATACAAGAAGACATGTCCACAAAGAAGAATTGGCCTTATTTCAATATACAGATAAGCATGAGTATGATTTTAACAGCTGCTAAAATTGGCTTATTGAAGTGACGCTGGTTTAATAAAAATAACGTGGAAAGTTTGTCTCAAAAATAAAGAATGTATCCGTTTAACGATCGGTGTCTTTTAAAAAGTAGATCAAAGCATTACGAATAACAACACGAGATAAGTGTCGTAAGAAGCGACTAAGGGACTTGAGGGTGTGTATTGCAAATTTTGGCGATGGGCTGACAAACTGGTGATATACAATATTTCAAATGACCCTTAAATGATTGTCAGACGTGGCGTAAATGACCGTTTTTTACAGCCGTTTACGCTCTGCTTACCCCGTAAGGGATTATAGGCGTGATATATGTATGTATGACACTCCATAAAAAATAACGAACCTGTTAAAAACACCGGTATTGATATGAAGAACCCTCCGACGGCGCAGACCCTCGTAACCGCAGACTTCTGCAGGTATTTGTTTGACCTGGAAACGAAAACATTTGTCGGTTAGCCTTTCGCGCCAAATAACTTGTCCTACAGTCTTGGTGATTCGAGATTTACGTTTTTTTTTATTGATTTACTTTTATGTCACGTTTTAAGTGGTTCAGAAAATCATGATGATACTGGTGAACGTGTCCCTCAAGCTGTAATCCTCACCTATGAAAACTTAACGAAAAGCAATTTTGGTTTTGTCAAAAAATAGTCCTGAAATAGTGACAAATAGTGACATATGCAAGAAAATTAGTGACTTCATATTTCCCAAGATATGGCTATCGTTTGGTGAGGATTACAGATCGAGGCTCACGCTGTAATCCCAACTCTCGTGTGAGCAAACGGTGGGGTATTTTCACTTGGTCTACATTCCAAAAAATAGTGCCTAATTAGTGACTAATAGTGACAAAAGATGAGAAATAGTCGCTTTATAATTCCGAAGTTATAAAGGAATCTTTGTGAGGATTATACCTATAGCAATTTTTGCTGTAATCCTCACCTCATTTCTGCTAAACACTTAGGTCTTTTGACTCAAATTTAGTATCAAAAAATAGTGCTTAAATAGTGTTCTTAAACTGCATTGATATTTATTTAGTTTATGTAGTAGAAGCAATTAAAAAAACCGTAAGAACTTCTTCATACAAAATGGTCAGGTACAGTCGCGAACAATACTTCGTAATGTCGTACTTGAAGCTCAATACTGGTTTGTTATGTCGGTAGTATTTATTTCTGTAATATATTACTACTCGTACGTCGGTAACTATGTACCTACATACATTTATTTATTAGTGCATTAGTCTTGCTTAAATGTATTTTACCACATAATATGTTTCTTGTTATTATTGAATACCAAACTATACATTTTTATCTTTTTATTTTTGTACTAAACTGATAGATATAAACGAAAAACTTGAAAGAAAGCTATTTGTTTGTTTACATACCTATACATAAGTATTGTTCGCGACTGTACCTGACCATTTTGTATGAAGAAGTTCTTACGGTTTTTTTAATTGCTTCTACTACATAAACTAAATAAATATCAATGCAGTTTAAGAACACTATTTCAGCACTATTTTTTGATACTAAATTTGAGTCAAAAGACCTAAGCGTTTAGCAGAAATGAGGTGAGGATTACAGCAAAAATTGCTATAGGTATAATCCTCACAAAGATGCCTTTATAACTTCGGAATTATAAAGCGACTATTTCTCATCTTTTGTCACTATTAGTCACTAATTAGGCACTATTTTTTAGAATGTAGACCAAGTGAAAATACCCCACCGTTTGCTCACACGAGAGTTGGGATTACAGCGTGAGCCTCGATCTGTAATCCTCACCAAACGATAGCCATATCTTGGGAAATATGAAGTCACTAATTTTCTTGCATATGTCACTATTTGTCACTATTTCAGTACTATTTTTTGACAAAACCAAAATTGCTTTTCGGTAAATTTTTATCGGTGAGGATTACAGCTTGAGGCACACTGGTGAACATACTAAGCTACCAATCTAAACAAAAGAATTTTTATTTGAAAAACTGTCTGATAGAACATTTTGTAGGGAAAATAATTTTGTTTTCTTCAGTCATTAAACATTTTGTCGAAGCGCCGATATTCTAAAATCACTTAAAGTTGCTTTTTTTATATACTTTACTACGTATTGTACATAAATAATAGCATCTGCATATATTCTTTGACCTGCAAATGATAACTTTCGCCAGTTAGCCTAGCAATCAAAATAACCCTCAATTTTTGGTCCTTCGAGGTGCACCGGTATTTTGATATCATCTTATTTATTTTTTACAAATCTAGCTATTGCGGTTTCACATAACATGTCGTTACTTAGACACATGAGCTAAACAATTGTCTTGTAAATTAAAGCTAGAGCTGCACTGTAGCAACAATTCTCGACTCTACATTTTCGAGATATTTGAAACTTCGAGATAGCGTGGGAATTCACAATATACCTTGCTACGCTAGTCTCCAATGACATGATGAAACTCGTTATAACCTTTATTTACTTAGACTATAGCCTAGACCTAGTTGGTAGGTAGATTGAGGTAAACAGACAGTAGTGTTGTAGATTTTTATCATAAGCAAGAATACGTCGTCGTGCAGAAATACAACGCTCTAGATTTCTCAAACGCAAAAAAATATATTTTACCGATTAAAGTTTAAGCAAGGACGAGCTTTCGATTAGGAAAATTTTTAATATTTCAACTTTTTCAATCTTGTCCAATCGCTGAAACGAGTTCATAAAATATATCGCTCATTTTCTTTTTTTATTTTAACTTTTTGAAAGCTTGTGCAATCCGACTGCTGAATCAAGTTCATAAAATTTATCTTTCATTTTTATATTTCAACTTTTTTAAAGCTTGCCCAATAGCTTAATCAAGTTCATAAAAAATGTCTCTCATTTTATTTTTCTTGTCCCATAGCTGACTGCTGAATCAAGTTCATCAAATATATCTCTCATTTTTATATTATTTTAATATTTCAACTTTTTAAAAGCTTGCCCAATAGCCTAATCAAGTTCATATACTTAATATCGTTCATTTTCATCCAAACACAGGGCTTATTCGTTTTCATTGGCTGGGTCATGGGTGGCCTCTTTACGTAATATTACATGCATTTACAGTTTCAAACTGCAAAAAACACCGGTAAGTAGGTACAAGTTGTCGTTTCGTTCCCAAGCTGTCTTGTTTGGTGCCTAATGGGGACTCAATCTTGAAAACGAGTCGAATCGTATCGGAAACGAGTTTGCGAGTTTCCCATGTAACGGAATACGCACCTGTGCTTCGGTGTTACACTGATACGTTCGATTGGTTTTAAAACGTACGATTTGTGGAATTTCGCTGGGAGTGAAAGGAAGGATTCAAAATAAGAATTCCTTAGCCATACAGTTCTATGCTGTAACTGTAACATCAGTTAATATAAACTTCAAACTAGGCATTAGACCCTTTGTAGGTTTATTTTTCTGATATACCTACAGGGTAATCCTAGTTCAGGCTAAGTTGTAATATTTATGTACTTTTAAGTAATTTTACTTTACGTTAAGTACATGTAAAAACTGACATTAAACTTTTACTTTTAGCACAGAATAATAACTAGTAACTAGCGTTACAGAAGCTTTACTTCGCAATGGTTTTCAAAGAAATGTGTACTCAATCTGATAGACAATATGATTTAATTTAGCTCGCGTTCCAGTCGACCAGTCCAGTCGACGTGTTCATTTACATACCTGCCAAATTTTTTTTAGGGAATATAGGCCTTAATTCATTGGACTACGGTTCATTATAAGTTAGACGTGGTTATACGTATTGAAAGAGCCGCGGTCTAGGGTTGCTTACGTCGAGAAACTACTTACGCCATCTAGCGCACAACACGAGCGTTTACTCCTACTAAATATGTGCTGAGTGTGAATAGTGCTCACCGAAACTAGCACAATATAATTTTTATCTTGCACCTACAATTTAACTGCAATATTGCAAAATATTATTTTATTTTTTAAAATATTTATTTATATATTTCCATGCAAGAAATTCGCAAAATGGATTCGCAAACTTTCTTTTAGTTGAAAAGAATTCCATAGACGTATCACATATAAATATTCTGCGTTGGGCTCTTAGTCTAAGTTCGTAAATGAATACGACAGATGAAATGCAACTAGAATGAAATGGCTAAACCTTTTTATTTACTTTTAAATACTGGATTTTGGAATAGTAGGTACTTTGTTCAACAAAAACAGAAAGGTATTGTTTTGAATTAAATTCATTTCAAAAAGGAACATAATGTAATCAAATCAAGAGTATTTTGCTTTTTTTCGTTCGTCCATCTTACAAAATATTGTCGAGAAAGTTGAACAAATAGCGCACGCGTGTGACTTCTTTCGCTTGCGGCAGCCCGCTAGATTAGCCCTTTCGCAGTGGCCGGCGCCTGGAGGTATGTTTTTGATACCTACACGCGGAGTGACACAGGCCTGCTTTTAGCAAATTATTCTTAGTATTTTATTTTCAATTGCCTGTTTAAATCACTACTGGGCAAGAAATATCATTGGCTGAAAACTATCAATTTATACATTAAAAGCTTGGACGAACCTGAAAGTTACCTACCTACTTACCAACGTTTTTCTGATTTGAAGCTGTTGAATATTTCAAGAAACCATTAAATTAAAAACGTAGAATTTGCATTATTTACTTTTGTTTGTCTACCTACTTCGACATCAACGCTATTATTTAGTCTAGTACCTACACCTTAAAGGTTTCCGTTACGTCTAATCTGGTCTGAACGGGTTTGGTCTACTGGTAAAACGACTTCATGTCACTGACTTTGTAGAGTTGCTCCAACAGGTCTTGGGATGACTGTGTTGTCATCGGTTACAGCATGTCATTTGCTGTGCCTTAATAAGATGTCATTATGTATGGAAGGTTAGAACACGATTTCTAAGGAAAAAGCGATTGACGAAGGCAGCACGTCATCAACATAACGGAGTCTATCAAGATCATCGAATTGCTACTTCTTTGGCCTTATCAGTTTCGTCCATAATTATGAATGACTATTTTTGCACTTATTGTAAAGAGTTGCCGTGTGATGCCGGCTTAGAATAGCATCACCCCATTACTTTCGCGTGGGTGTCGTAAGAAAGACTAAGGGATTCGAGGGTATGTATTGCATATGTAGGCGATGGGCTGACAACCTGTCACTATGATAATACACAATATTCCAAATTACCCTCAAATGTTTGTCAATGCAAATGCAAATGCTTTACCCCCACAATTCCCAAACAAAACACAAATACTTTGCTTTCCATCGGTCGTGGAAAACAGAAATGTCTGTGGCCACCCCGCAATGTATATCGATGTTTACGTTTTGATAAAAAATGGCGGAAGAGACTTGGCTTGACATCAACCCTCAGTCCGCCAAAAGTCATGATGGGTTTAATACCATTCGTGTGAATCTTTTGGTTGCTATATTTCTTTAAGTAATAGTACCTACCTATTTTTATAGCAATCCGATAGTGGCACAGCAGCACGCATGATGGATTTAATGATCAGTAGAATGTAGAGCGTAACTATCTGAATGACCTTTAGAACCCCGTTCAGTTCCCGTTTAATTGACAAAAGTTGTCTGGGCCTCAAACTAGGTAGGTACACCCTCATAGTTATCGTTCCCTTTCTTCATGCGTGTACAATATAATAAATAATAATTATAAAATTCTTTATCGTACATTCAAAAAACATAGCAAATAACATCTTAAACATGGAAATATGTGAAGTACAACAAGGCGGCCTTCTTGCTATGGTAGCAAGTTCTACCAGGCAACCTTTGGGTGATAGGAAAGTGCGTAAAGGCAAGCGATTGTATAAACATACTTACACATACTATCTACTATACTACTTACTTACTTTGTTTATTATCAACGGTTTTACCAGTTGTCCGGCAACGGTTGTATCGTCACACTTGGGTGATTCAAGGGGTTGTCAAATGGTCATTTAGGGTGTCATTACAATAAACTCAAGATAAACAGCAACGAACCGTGCATAGTCGGACTAGTGTAATAGTGTAACGAACCCCACTAATGGCGCCTATGATTTATCGAATGGATGATGGGGCTTGTTCAAGATCTAACACTTAAAGGAGTATCAGACCTCAAACAATGTCCCAAAATAATATAAATAAATGGCTCGTGATGTAAATTATTAACATGATCGTCTAGATAGTTGGTAGGACCCATTGCATTGTGTTTAATGTAGAAAATAAGTAACCCAAACAGTTCTTTAAGAAGGTACATGGATTTCCTGACATGAGTAAAGGTTGGACAGGATCGGGAAAGGTATATGAGCCTCACGGGGCCCCCTCTCCGCCCCTGAGAAGTAGAACCCTCACCCCTTACAGATATTCAGAATTGATATCCATTTTCCCTTAGTCGTCCTTGCACAACTATCAATTGTGCAAACCCGGCCAAAAGAGCAGACATCACAACTGAATTCTGTGTTAATTTGGTTCTCCCTGAACTGGATAATGGGTTTTGACACCCGGGGTTGAACAGATTGCACCAACAGACAGGTGCTGTGATGTACTAGACACCACGGAGAAGCATTTAGGAATCTAATAGATTCAGATGTTCATAGAACAACATATTTTAATATTTGTATTAGTATAGCCAATCTCATGACCAGCCGAATTGACACCATTGTGCCTGGTTGATGAAGTAAGTATTATAAGTTAGGTTATCAGTCAAATGACATGATTCCAACTAGTATCTTGTAGTATTTCAGTAGTGGTCCTTAGACCAACGTTCAGATATAATCTGCACAAGACATTTGTCTACAATTAATATGATCCATACGGAGGTTAGTTAGGGAATGCAGTTTATGCTAGACCCTTTAGTACTTATGAGCTTCATATTGCGAGCCAGATGAGTGTTTGGGAAAGCTATCAGCAAATCCCATAGTAGAGAAAGGCTATTGCAAAAATGAATCTCATAATAACCGCCTGTGGTCAAATAATTGGTCTTAGATCATAATGCTGGTACAGAAATATTGAACGCAAAATATATGGTATGGTTTGATGCTGGAAGATAGAAGCTGTCACATGACATCTGATGACAATCATTTGTCTTTAGGTAAGTATTCTGTATTCACAGATCCACATCGGCATCATTCTGCCAGTCATGATAGGTTTCTCGAACAAAGTATGTAGATGTAATAAAATTAAACATCTGAACCCATTTCAGGGTAGGATATTAGGATGGGAGTATATTATCTACCCACCATATAAGCTGATGAAAGTACTACTATAAAATAGCAAGTACAATTTATAAGTAGATATTTAATCCACTGATGAACACCGCCATTCTCATTATAAAGATGTAAGTAATTTGATTGCAAAGCAAATCAAATTATTGGTAAGTATAAATAATGTTGTTTCACTGCTGGACAAATTCCAATTATGTATAAAACACAGGAACATATAAATAAATTCCATAGTCGCCTTAGCAACACAAGGTTTCTTATGATAAATAGTTTCTGTTGAAACAAAGTACAAACTAAACTTAGGTAATAACCAGTCCAATCTGATACTTACATGGTGTGGTAGATAAATGGAGATAGGATGGAATCAGTAAAAGGATTTCCTACCTAACCCCTACTAAATATTATAAATCATTAGCAAAACCTAACCGCTTGGCAATAATTTAGTGCCTAATTTGTAATATTTTCTTACTATCAATCTAACAAGAATTAGGATGGCAAAACTACACTTATCTGGGTTTAGGTAGATAGTAGGCCAGCCCACAGCACTCCAAGGTCATCTACTCAACTCGCAGTCAGCTGATAGGTATCCACAGAAGACACACGAACACAGCTCCAAACATGTATCTCCACACTCCAACACACAGCAGCCACTTTCCAGGGCAGAGGCGCAGCGACCACGGGACAAAATCCACCTTCCACATGAAGCAGTGTGACGCCAATCCAGCAGCACCTCAGGCCGTACGCTCCAGTGTTGCCGCAACCGAGGTCCCAAAATACACATATCCGCAGCTAAAAGTGTACATATTGTGATAAAAGTGTACATGACCATTTTTTTTCGCAAATCACTCATAACAGCTTTTCTCTACATATTCTTCTCGCCAATTTTCGGATGGAAAATGCCATTACTTTTTTCTTTAATCTGTATGTACAATGAAAGACTCCTAGAAAAAGTTGCTTAAAGAGTAAAATCCCAAGATTTCCCGGGACTTTCGGGACCGAGATTTCCCGGGACCATTCCCTAGTGCGAACATCCAGCAGTGTAATCTTAACCAATTGTAAACTAATATTCAAGCTAATATTTAAGAAAAAGAAAAAAGTATGTATCTGTGGTGAGTGAAAAAGATACTTTAATATGGAGTTCTGCTAGAGCAAGGGAGATAAAATGTGTTAGCTTTCTTTACGTTTGTTTTCATGCAGCAGCGCTCATTTATTTCTTTAATGGGATATTTTGGTGGTGAGTTCAAGGAAATTACACATGTACTGGCAAGATTACACATTACACATGGAAGCCCAAAAAGGTACGTCAAATGTGTAAAATGTACCCAAACGGCAACCCTGGTACGCTCGCTCACGCGGTTTCACGCGCGGGACGTCCCGTGCGGGCCAGATTTGACAAAACACAAGATTGGCGCCCCGTGACGCGGCCTGCGGTCACCCGCGCCGCGGCTTCAGCAACCCGCGACATAATATAACCCGTACGAACACGACGACACTTGCCATATTACAACTACCTAGGCACTATGCGCCTTCTAAATTTGGACGGGTAATAATGGCGGCGATGTCAGACCGCCACGCGGATCCCGCGATACCGCGCGCGGCCTCACGCGCGGGCTGGCCCGCGCGTGAAACCGCGTGAGCGAGCGTACGGCCTCAGGGTCAGGACTTTCACACTGCACTCCTCTTTTCCTTCCACTTTTACTACTTTTCTTCTTAGATCTGCATACTTCACCGATTAAAATCAGACTTCCCCTTTTCACCCACACACCAGGCCTTATATATCCCTCAAAACGGAAGGTCCAGATACAATTTCTCGAAAAGTCTAAATCTAGAATAATCCAGCTCCATTTGAGGCACAACCGCTTATTCCGCTACTCGACACCAGGTGGAGCTAACGAACTGGAAAGATCTCGACTATTCGATCTTCTATCCATATTAGATTTATTTGATTGTGGGTTCCGTACAAAATTAAATTATTTAAACTTTTTTTCAAATATTGTCGTAACGCGAAATTGATATTATGAAAATCATAGAATCTAGTTTTCTTTAATAAACTCAGACTTTGTTATTGCATCACGATTGTTTTAGTATGAGTGTTTCCCATTAATCATTGATATTTTAGTGGGTTATTTTACGTTCAACTAATATTCAATGATATAATATTTAAAGTTGATTGGCGAATATCTTGAACAGACAGACTTAGTAGTGTATTCTTTATCTTCTTCTTTTATTCATGCGAGACACCGATGTGTACTCGTATATTACTTAGATTTGTTAGTAACCCATGTTTTCTCATTCATTATATTATAATAAAGTAAACGTTTTTCTAAAAGGAAAAACCCGTGTCCAACAGTAGTCCACTGCGACCAATAATGTTGTTGTTCTCAGATACTTAATTTAAAATGTTTACTTATTATTTAAAGGTTTTTATATTCCACCCTTAAACGGATCCCTAAATAGTAAACATATCTCAGTTTACCTACTCAACACCAGGCGTCGCTTCTGTCGCAATTAGAATATTCTCGAAACATAATATATTTAAATTATTTTTACTACACATAGTATAACCTAAACCAGTTTATAAATAAAAGAAAATTATTTAATTATAAATAAAAGAAATTATTTCAAACATAAAATGCGTATATAAACACCTAAATTGTGCCTTTAACATTTGAAATTATATTTTACTTTGAGAGCCATCTCTTTCCAATTTGATGAACCTCTTAGATTGATGCCATCTACCGACATTATCCTAAACTACTAGTGAATCTGATCGAACGCATTGAACTGATTCTCATATATTGAATTTAGTTCTTTACTAGATGTCGCTATTTTAAATGTATTTTTCAAGAGGGTAGGGTAGTATTTATTACCCGACTACGGCAAAGCAAAAAGGAGGGTTATGATTTTGACCTGTATGTATGTATGTATGTATGTATGTATGTTTACAATAGCTGTTATAGATAACAAGCTATTAGCTTAATACTAAACGTAACGATATACCTACTTAATTATAAGAATAAAGTAGTAAATATGGTTGGATTTTTTAGTAAATAAGTTTGACTGCCGATGTGGCTCAGTGGTAGTGCGACTGCCAGCGACGCAAAGGTTCCGGATTCGATTCTCGGGGCACTCACATAGTTGATATTTATCACTTTGTGAATTTGCTTGCTCCCAGTCTGGTTAGGTTAACATTGCAGGCTTAACCACCTGATGTCCGAAAAGGAAGATGGTTCTGTGCTTTGGAGGGCACGTTAAGCCGTCGGTCTCAGTTGCTGTCTATGATTACTTAGACGGCGCACGTTACTCAACCATGTGAGAGGCCGTTTACTAGTAGTAGGCGGTTGAAAAACTATTGACACCAGGGTTCATCGGGTTGTTGTTATATGCTGCTAGAGTTCGTAGTAGGAACATAGAATAAATAATAACATTACCGCGTAAAAACTAGTATTTCCTTTGGTTAGTCCGTGCCCGAGGCACGCTCAGTTCGTCTATTGATATTTTCATGTGCATCTTTTAAGTTATAAGCAATTGGTTTATATTGCCATATCACATAAGTACTTAGGTATAAATAATTACATTAGGTACAAAGAAAGAAAGAAAGAAGAAAGAAAACAAAGCACACCCATGTTTGTCAGACGTGGCGTAAACGATTGTTTTTACGGCCGTTTACACTCTGCCTACCCCGCAAGAGATATAGGCTTGATATATATGTATATAGGTATGCAGACATATCTTTGGGTATGTAAGTTTTCTAGGGTAATGTGACTTGCTTGGTCCACGCATAAAACATCGGCTGTCCAAGAGGCAGGCGTTCTGCATATTGATAAAATGTAGAACTAAAATGTAACTGTACGGAATGAGTATCTTTTCAATCTTAATCATGTAGAGACTACATATTAAGTTGCAATAAATCAAAGTTCATTTACCTACATAATGAACAAATTGTCCATTAATAAAAGTGCGAAGGTTTGCTGAACATTCTGTGAGAATGGGAAACACGCGATTACGATCTTCAAGCTCGTGGGCAAGAAATTTTATCAGCTCAACCAAGCCAAGGCAAGGCAAATGTTTTAGAGAGACTTTCAGTAGTATGGAGGGATAAGTAGTTAAAGACATACTGGCATAGTTTTCCTTTTCGGGGTAGGTACCTAGTCAGATTCATATTGGACTAGGTAAGTACCTATTAGTTTTAGACCGCCTTTGAAATTTCTGGGGTTCGTATTAGGTAGGTTGGTACTTATTTGGAACTATTCCTTTATCGGACAGTTTTTTTTTTTGTATTATTTACTTATGGGTTTGCTCTTGACTCTAGTCTAGGTCATAGGACAGAGACAGAGTCTAAGATGGAGCGAGCTCACCCAGAAGAAGCCTGTTCACTCTTACTTTGAAGAGATTAGGGTTGTATGCGTTATTTCAGTTGCCTGGGCAGGGCCTGATATTAAAAAATGATCTCTTTCTAAATCATTCTGTATTTTCAATTAATTATATCTCTTACATAATAGCGTTCCTATTTCACACTTTTCAGTTTATTATTTTTTTTATAATAGTATGCAATCTCAATACAAATTGTGTAGGACTTGTCACGTTTGTGTAGAGCCACAAAAAATTACTTCGATAGGTCTCTAGGCCAATTCCTTATATGAAATCACGTACCTATAAGGAAACCATGATTCTAAATTTGACAGTAAATTGGTAACCAGTAAATTAAGGTGTTTGAATATTTTATTTTACGACTGCGTTACAGTAACATAAAAAGCACATGATTAATCATCCATTATGCATTATTCAGCTCTTGCTTAGTATTATAAATAGGTACCTATTATAATATTCTTTTAACATGTTTCTTTTTTTTTACGACGCGACGTAATTAGCATATTTTACGTGACACTGGCTGAATGCTAGTCTGCAGAAGGCATAATTTAAAAGACAAAAAAAGCAATTTAAAACCTCGTAGGTACTGTGTTTATTTATGTACTTCTATTAATTGCTTGTTACATCATATATTATTATCCGTGCATATGGTGACAAGTTATCTTGATAATTGTGAATACATAACAATACGTACCTGATAAGATACCTCAGTTTACTTTTAGGGTTTGCTGGGATATTTCGCGTTTTCCCGCGTTTGTGTGGCAAGCTGGCAGCCATTTTTGATCGTCAGCTGTTAGCCTGGACCGGACCGGTTTTCGATTCAGCCAGTATCAAACGCTCAGCACAAATTCCGAAGTAACAGGTATGTACCTACCTACCTACGTGCTTGCATACTACGGTATTTGTTTGTATTGTGTGTGGACATTCTTGTGAAGTGAAGGTCTGAGGCTGCGCGCTAGTTTACGAAAGACTGGATGGGATTATAGGTACTTCATATTCTTTGCTCTTGCGCTTTCATTAGGTATGTATTTGTCAGATCAAAGTAAATTTCCTACTTCTAAAGTCTAATATCTGATAGCCAGTGCTCTGTATGATACCTTAGAATATCGTAGGGCCACTAGATACTATTTCATGATAAGTAAGGTTCATTGCTTAGGTTAGGTACCTACATGGCATTTAACAGGCTCATTGCTTAGGTTAGGTACATACATACACAAGAATCGACTGACACGCCTGTCTCACTTAACTTGCCAATGTGACGTGTACAAAATTGTTCACTTGATCAAAATAATTCTTTTCTTGGTCTTCGTCTTCCTCCTTTTTTATCTTTCCCTCGATAGATCTTTGTTTTGAATCGCTGGTCGTAATGTTCTTTTTCCCTCACGAGTTCCCAGACGAGTTGGTTGGTAATAGGTAGTTTGTAGGGTCAGGGCGGCAACAGTGACTCGGATTTTTTCGGAGAGTAAAATTTTATAGATAACGTTAAAGTATCAAACTGAAATTTATACCTTATATGCATTGATTATTTGCCTTTCTCCTCACATTGTCACTTGTTTGATTTACACTGCAGTAAAGTTTTCAGGCACGGTTTTTAGAAAAATGGGAAATGAGCCACTCTGTACCGGTACCAGACTACTATGACTCAACCCTGTAGTACACAATGACTCTAACATTTTTTTGCAGTACACACTGGCTCAACAATGACATGAGCCAGTGTGTACCAGTACCAGTCTTATTTCATTTCAGTAGTACACACTGGCTCGTTAATAAAACATTATAATAAAACAACAATTTTCATCAGTCAAATAATGTTTATTATCACAACTTATGCCTTAGGTACATTAATCACATGTTTTTGTATCTAATCATTTATTTAACTTTTATGTTGAAAAAAAAAAGGTCCTGGTTGTTTTTGTTCTCAAAGTAGGAGTAGATGACGGTAGATTGACAGCACATAATCACGACACACAGTATTTCGACAGATTTTGCCAAACGCTATCTCGACAGCACGCTAGTTTGACATTCTCAGTGTGGTTTCCAACTTTCCGTCCGGTGTCGTGAAATCAATCGTATTAATAACACTAATAACACTTTTAAAGAATTCAAGCTTCCACATAATCTGTTAGAATTGAAAACTTTTGTCTTGGAATGACTTTAAAGATACCCTCTGAACATAATAGTCATGGTCATAGTGGTCATACCTATATTTTTAATTCTAGCGATATTGAAACATGACAGTAAAACAAAGAATAAGTAAGCATTTTTGGGTTACAAATGTGTTAAAAAAGATTTGTTTCACGTTCTGATATCCTACGCATAGTATGTAATTAACATATACTTCGTATAACTATATTTTTATATTTAATTGTATTAACCATATAAAGTTAACACTGACTCACAAAAGTACACACTGACTTGCGAGTCATTGTGTACTTCCTAAAATTGAGTCAGTGAGGCTACGTCGCCATTTTGAATTTAATAGGTGACACATCTTACAATTCTTCCCGTACGGCCAGCAAATCTATCGCATTG
This sequence comes from Tuta absoluta, assembly GCA_027580185.1. Taxonomy (NCBI): domain Eukaryota; kingdom Metazoa; phylum Arthropoda; class Insecta; order Lepidoptera; family Gelechiidae; genus Tuta; species Tuta absoluta. Next base: position 9,757,698 of record JAQAHW010000009.1, read on the forward strand.
CCTAGCATATTAACACCACTATCCAACAAAACGATGACAATTGTACGAATCTTTGATTATCAATGAATAAAACGAAGTGTAACTTACCTCGTAATTTTGTTTCGAGGGCACAAAAACTATCACACACTTTTTTCACTACTAAACGGCGCCGGAGCAGGCGGGTGACTGGTTTATGCGCGTTCGGCTGTCGCGAACTACCAATGAGTGAGGAAGACAGGTAGATACTTTTGTCCATTAGGGAGATACAGCCGTGAGTCAGAGTACCCGCCTGAGTCACTGTTTCCTACCCTACCCTAAATAGTGTAGTTGTATAATAGGGAGTATTATTTTCACACTCTTTCATATTCGCTGGATAGATAGCGCTGTAATTGGTACGTTAACGTAAGAAACGGAACATCGCATATTTGTTCGATTTTTTAAGTAAGAGTAAGAGATTGTTAAACGAAACGTATCTAATCATTGTTACATCACTCGCATCACAACAATATTTACTTTCATGGATTTATCTGCATAGTAATGACAACAACAATTTATTTATTATTTTGTAACAAAACAGAATATTAATTATTAAACAACAAAGATAAAAGAGGAAAGATTCGGAAAGAACAGTCGATCTTTTTTTCATGCCTTTTGGCTTTGGCATCTATTTCAAGCGCGTGCAGGATTTGAGTGTTTTAAAATTTGGTATCGTAGAACGGGGTTACATTGATTAATTTTAAAATTTAGATTCACATATTTTCTCCAATTAAATTTCAAAAAATATGAAAAATATGCAGTATTAGCGACTGTACTAAAAGGTTTATATCCTTTAACAAAAATTAAATTTTTTGAGTTAGTTTTGGAGAAATTTTGAAAAAACGAGCTTATCAAAGTTAAAAAAAAAAGATTGATAACTATCAATTTCGCCTCGTATGTCCCATCAAAGTAGCCACGTAGTTTAAAAACTAAAATATCTATAAAAATGGCGGCCACAGAAATGAAACTAAATATTGTTATTATTCGTGAAGAAACACATAATTTTAATAACCAGTGCAAACCCATATAAATATAATACTTACGTGTTCACCTTAGAAGTTATTTCTTAGATTATTTTCATGAATTGCACCTGCAATATTTAAAATATTATTTTTTCCACAATGAAACGTGCTCCTGCGCTAGCGACGATGCAAAACATGGCTGACATGTTGGTGTAACCATTTTAAAAAGAAAAAATTAGGCGCGTTTCGTTTTTACGGAGTTATTGTTAAAAAACCAAAAAAAAAAGTTATCATCAATGTTGCCCCAGATCTCAAAGTAACCCCGTTCTACGGTATTCAATTTATCGCGGGTTATCATCGCTTAGACTACATTCAATCTGGAAAGATAGAATTAGTCGCCGGGTATTAGTTGCAAAAACTAACCCGGTAGATGGAGCCGTGCCACGCGTTACTGGCACTAAAATACAATTGCAAAATTGGCGGGCAAGGAACGAGCTGCGGTGGCCCAGATGTACAGGCGTCGCCACTAGTACCTTATGCGAAAGTTGCAGGTTCAAATCCTGAAAATTTTGCAAGTTTAAAAATAAAAACATAGCTTGCTTCACATTTGTATCACAAGCAAGGAATTGCTTGCCGCCTTTGTAAAATCTAGGACATAGGTTGTTCCAGTAGCTCTTTGTTTACTGGGTTAAAAGGTTAGGTTGCACTTTCTATCGTAGGTACCTCTACCTTTGCTAAAGGTGTTTGTTCCATGTAATTTTATAGCTTTTTGTTTGACTTAAAGTAGGTAGGTAAGTTTATACCTAGGCTAGATTTCCACCCACCGGTTGTACCCGCTGCCTCTGTACTCATTTTCTGTGGTAATAGTTGTTTTCCCGAGGTAAAAAGTAGCCTATGTGTTATTCCAGGTTATACTCTACCTGTGTTTCAAATTTCATCCAAATCTTTCAGGCCGTTTGAGCCTGAAGAGGTAACAAGTAACAAACATACATACATACACACACACAAACTCTGAGATGTATAATATTAGTACGGATTGTAGAAAAAGAGTTGTCAATTTTATTAAATCTCACGATCTTTTAGTTCAGTATTATTGACTAAAAAACAGCCCGAATTTATGAACTTCCTGTGAAACAATGTGTGCCTCTAGGCGTAATGATAATGTTAACAAAAGAAAGATTTCGAGGAATCAATATCAATTTTCACGGTTAAAATGCAAAGCAATAGACCAATTACTTACGATTGGCTACAACGAATTTCTAATTTACCCATCTACTGTTTTATTTAAAACAGTTGTTTTTTTCGAAACTGCTTTAGATTTTTTATTAAGTATCCACCTAAGTTTATTTTGAAAACTAAACGATTACAAATCATGAGAAATTCTAACATGTTCACTCCCTTTCTCACGTGTGTTTATAGCACCTTACCAAACTTCATCGGATAACAAACATAAATAAATCCGTCAGTCAGTTGTATTATAAATCAGTCAGTTTGTCCGTTATGTTACGACTAGCTTGGGCCGCGGGTTTACCTACCTGCTTTCATTCAAGGACGCAAGGTGCATCCAATACCATCTGATTGTGGTACTAATGGTGCAGAAGTCGAACGAAGAAACATCATTTTTTAAATTAATGTTTTAGGAAAATGCCACGCACGAGGCTGCAGGAATTTGGTTAAATAGTTTATTGCAAAGTCTTTTGCTTGCAGATTATTATAGATAATAACTGGAATAAGTAAATCTGCCGGGTGAATCCAAATTAAGTATACGGGCAGTAAGGGACAGTCCCCCGTAAACTGATAGGGTGCTTACAGACCATGAAACTGAACAACTTTCCCGTAGAATAATATGTCAGGAAAGGAAAAAAAATGTTCGACCTCTACAAAATCACGATCAGCTGACTGCATTTACTAAGGGAAGTCAAAAAATATTGACGTGTCCCGAAATATTTCCTTAAAGGAAGTTGTTCAGTTTCATGGTGTCAATGCACTTTATCAGTATTCGGAGGGCTGTCTCATACACCAATTACTTTTCTCGTTCTCTATTTTTCACTTGTGTTTAAAGTTAAGTTTTTCAGTATGACCCCCTCTCCCCTAAGTGTGTGGAGTCAAAGAACACTAACTATTATAGACAAAATCTTTTCAGACCTTATTCAAGATCAAGATGGAAGTAGTCTCTGCCTACCCCTCTGGAAAAGAGGCGTGACTTATGTATGTAAGATGGTATGTACAGTAGGTTAATAGGTATAGTTTCCGAATTACGTTTTCACGTTACGAAAGACAATTGGTAGCTCTACAGCCCAAAATAAAAGCCTCCGCTGTTGCATTTGGGATTTGCTTACATCATGTTGTAAGCTTTGAAATATTCAAGGAATTCGGTTTCTTTTCTCTTTTTATGTAGAGTTTTTGCGTAAATTGGTTGTAGTGGTTCGCCTTGATTTACTCTGCTCGATTCTACTATTTGGATCAATTATTTTGTACATACGTGTAGAGTTTTTTCTACATGTAAGGTAAAAATTGGTTTTGTACCGTGTGTGCATATATTCCATTTTTAATGGATCTTTTTCCGACAAGGGTGGTATAATGCTGAGTCAGTCAGTAGGTACCTACTTACTTGAGGGGGAAGTTAGAGCTATCGACTGGAAAACCTTGATGAGGTATACCTACCTAGTGAAAGATATAATGATACAGAAAGACCTAGGTAAGTAAAGATATAGTAGGTTTTACTTTAATTAAAAATATCGACACTATCTGACAATTCTGCATTTTATAGTGTCTTAGTTCTTGTTCTGTCACGATATAATGAAATAAAAACGTGCAATTTATTTTAAGACTACCTTCGCAAAATAACATCCACTATTTGTTTTCGGTTAGCAGGTTAAGGCTGTCCCTCTCTTTTTTACTCAAATGAATAGGACAGCGTATGCTTCATACAAATGTAGAGCTTTTTGGGTTTTTGCACTTCCGAGGTTTTGCTATTCTTGGTACAGCACAAAAAGTGTCCATTGGAATGCCATTGTAAGGAAGATGTATGATTTTGCCAAGCTCACTTTGCGATTCGGTTGTATTTGTATGGAAAACTTAAGATAGACATATTATTTTGTAATCATGATTTTGGGTAGGTACCTTCTTATATTGTTTATAATTTCGTACCTATATAGGGTGTAAGGGACAGCCCTCCGAATACTGATATTGTTGTTCAGATTCATGGTCTGAATGCACCCATTCAGACCATGAATCTGAACAACATTCCATGAAATAAATCAGGAAAAGTCAAAAATTTTGGACTTCTCATGGTAGATGCAGTCAGCTGATTGTGATTTTGTATGAGAGGTCGAATATTTTTTTGTTGTTTCCTGACATATTTTCCTAGGGAAAAGTTGTTCAGTTTCATGTTCTGCATGCACCCTATCAATATTCGTAGGACTGCCCCTTACACCCCGTACCAGGTGTCTGTCTACCTATTTACAAAAATGTTGAGTTGTGTTCCATCCAGTGCCGTGTGATGCCGGTTTAGAATAGCATCCCCATCTCTTTCCCTTGGGAGTTGTAAGAGGCGACTAAGGGACTCGAGGGTGTGTATTGCATTTTAGGCGATGGGCTGACAACCCGTCACTAAGGCGATACACAATTTTCAATTACCCTCAAATATTTGTCAGATGTGGCGTAAATGTCCGTTTTTTGCGGCTGTCTGCGCTCTGCTTACCCCGCAAGGGATTATAGGCGTGATATGTGTGTGTATGTGTGTTCCATCCTTTCCCACAGAGCCCTTACACGCCTACTAAAGAATCGCATGCGAACTTGCAAAGTTAATATTATTAGGTTAAACGCATTATAAAATTGCGTGTAGCACGGGTAACTACGCGGCACGAACGTAGTATTATCATAATTTAACTATCTCTGTAAGTTGAAGTGCCTTCCCGTTCCACTTTTTTTCCTTTGAATGACAAACCTAAAATATTATTGTCTAAAAGCCTTAGAACAAAATATTGTTCCATTTTATAAAGTTAGTGCTAAGTTTTGGAGTATTTAGGTACGAAGATATATTTAGTAATAGGTATATCACCTTAAATATACACTTACACCTACACAATACATATCACGCCTTTTATCCCTTGCGGGGTAAGCAGGCGTAAACGGCCACAAAAACGGACATTTACGCCACGTCTGACGAATATTTGAAGGACATTCGGAAAATTGAGTATCGCCATAGTGACAGGTTGTCAGCCAATCGCCTAAAAGTGCAATACACACCCTCGAGTCCCTTAGTCGGCTCTTACGACTTCCACGGGAAAGAAATGGGGTGATGCTATTCTAAGCCGGCGACACACGGCAAATAAATATAATCTTGGTTAATTAACCTAAAGCATTATTTTAGTCGCCGTGTGATCATCACCCCATTTCTTCCCCGCGGATGTCAAAGAGGCTAGGGGAACTAGGGGCTAGTGGTAGCATAAAGTTACATGCCGTGTGATTAACCTGGCCAGCCCCGAGGCTGTGCCTTTATTTTTATTTTTTTATCTCGCCCATGCTGGTTTTCTATAAGGTTAGGACAATACAAAATTGTTATAAAAAGAAGAAAATTGTGTTATACAAATTTATTTATTTTACAATGACGGATCATAAAGTCACTATAGGGATAAAATACTATCCTAGTCCTACATTGAATAAAGTAAATTTCATTTCATTTTCATTTAATTTCATATGGGTATGTATTATTTTAGTACTTCAAGCATTATCTACTTAGGTTGGTAGGCAACTATGTACTTTTGTCTAACTTATACCTTGAGCCTATTGTAAGTAGCTCTCTATCATATCAATATTTTGGGTTAATACAATTTTATGCTCAATTTACTACGCGACCGGCCAACCTACTTATTATAATAAACCTTTGTACGACTAACAGTCTTACATTTCTAAGTTTTCTTTCTTCACCCCTACCTATCTACCTCTCTCCTTATTTCCTAGTGAACTTTATTTTCCGTATTATAAAGAACAAAATCGCACTTTCTTTCCTAACCGCAAGTTTGTTAAAAGTATCGCATTGCTTGCTTCCTAAAGGAAACGCGCTTTAAAATACCTTGAAGCATTTCTAAGGTTTGAAGTAAATATTTAAAAATAGTATACTATGGTTTATTTTGCACTCACAGTTTTATATTATTTTCATAAAATTAAAATGTCGCTTGTGCGTCGCTTCAAGACGAGCATCAATTGATTGGAAATTGAAGTGTTCGGTCGGGGCGCCGGTAGCTCAGTGGCAGAGCGGTGGAACGGTAGGTACTCCACAGGTCCCGGGTTCATTCCCCGGTCGTCGGTAATTTTTTTTCAATTTCCTACTTTCATTTAAAAATAGTAGATAGTGTTCACCCACATATACTTACGGGGTATACCTAATTTAAGAGAACTTATAGCGGCATATGATACAGCCACAATTATCAAATTGATACTATCGAGCCACACAACTTGATATGTCCATGTTGGATTTAAGTGGCATTGTCCTATATCATTGATTACAAGATTATTTAATTATTCAATGTCGTTGCATAGTGTATTTTTCACAAGGTAGTCTTGATAGCGTAACAATAGGTAATTTAGTTAATTAGCAGAGTAGGTACCTTAAGGTTTCAACAAACCGGTAATTACTATCAGCAGCACATCAAGCTACCCCTGTAAGGAATCAACTTTAACAATTTTTTCATACAGTTTAAAACAAACACCAGTAAAGGCCTGTAAAACTTAGTAAACGGTTTACGGTTTGTCTCTACCTACCTATGTAAAAATACTGTAAATACAAAAATACTGCACTGACCATAATATAACTAGGTACCTATACGTAATAAGGTACATTTCGTAAAATATAATTTGACAAATCTTCGCGTGATCAGTTCAAGATCCAATGCAGCTATAATTATAAGCTAAATAAGCTTTTGACTAAGATTGCATTCGACACTAAACCACTACCTGGCTAGACATTTCATAGCTACTATTTAGGGCTTATTTATAAGAGCTATGCTGAAATAGGCATTAGTGTGTGCAGTAGACGGTAAAATATTGTGAAATATTAAAATATCTCTTCTGTACCATTACGCGATCCATAATACGAGGGCTGAACTCTGTCAACCGATAACTTAAACTTTATTTAGATGCACGTACAATGCACAACTGTAGTGTCTTATTCTTATGAGTGTTTTTTTATTTCATCTACAAGAAGATTAGGTACCTACAGACATTTTTTTATCGTAATCTTTTGGGGTGCCGTTGCTGGAATGGAGAAGTCATTATTAAACTCATCCCAATAAGCCATATTTGACAGCTGTCAGTTAAATACTACTACAAGAGATATCAACAAAGGAAAATGGACCCTCTGCCATAGCATTTGCACAAATCTGATAGCTGTCAAATATGGATTATTCTTCTTCTTTTCGTGAAGTACATCGAGTCGTCCAACTGCCCGATGTACCCTGGTGTCAGAGTTTTTTAAATTTGGCCCTACTCTAAGAGTGAAGTAAATACTTTAGAAGATTTCTGTATCAGGTAAAGTTGATAATTATGGTACCTGTCAGTATAAAAAGACAAAACAAAATGGCCCATTTGCGATGTAAGGGTCTAACGGCCAATCACCTTACCCGAAGAGAACACTGTGACAGCTTCTATAAAACTAATAGATCTCAGTGCTAGACAAGATATTTTTTTCAATAGACTACTTATGGACGAGACAAAGGAGACAGAAGACTGTTCCATGTTTTCAGAATGTTATCACCCTCAATGGCCTAAGGGTGGAGAAAAACCCGCGTACCTATGGTTTAGTCCGGGAAATTCCGAGTGATGCTAGCTTAGAATAGCATCACCTGATTTCTTTCCCGTGGGAGTCGTAACTGGAGAACTGGAGGGTGTGTATAGCAATTTAAGGCGATGGGCCGACAACATGTTACTATGGCGAAACAAAATTTTCCTAATGACCCTCAAATATTTGTCAGACGTTGCGTAAATGACCGGTTTTTGCAGCTGTTTACGCTCTGCCTACCCCCGCTAAAGATGATTGGCGTGATATGGCTATTTTTCTACTAGTCAATGTTGGCCTCAGTTGAGATAAAGGGCCTCAATAAACAGAACTGCGTAGGCATTCAAGTTTACGATCTCCCATTCTCCAATCAAAGGCTGTAAATCAAAACCATATCAAGAGCAGTGAATATTTTTTCACGCTACATTACTTCCTACATCGTTGACAGCTTTGAGGTAAAGGGCCTTTATTGATCAAGATCACCGTCGCGTGGGCTGGCCAGTTTACCCACGTGGTGACCCTTGACCCGCCTACGAAGCTTCTGAGGCATTTGTTAGAGTTTGTCATCGATTGTATGCCCATTTACGGTTATACGATCGTTTCTGGGAAACGATTTTTCGTTTAAAATAGGTTTAATGATGAGCCCATGTGATTGAAATATCTTAAAGTATGAGTGAAATCAAGCATGGCTAGTAAATGAAGCAAAAACCGTGGCAAAAACGATCAAGCTTTGTAGCGTGATAACTGATTCTAACATGCCTAAACATTTAAAAAGTTTCCTTTATTTCCCCGATCCAATCATTATGGATTCTAACAACCTATGGGACAATCTCAGACAAGGTAAGTAGAAATGTAGCTACCATTAAAAAAAGGAATTGATCTTAAATTAAACCATCTTACTTCTGACCTGACATATACATTATACTCATAACTTCGGAAAAATCCTCCTGTTTTGGAGTCCGTTGAATAGCGAAAGTCTCCCAACAGTAAAGCCACAGTATAATTTGGTAAAGCTCCCGCAGAGTTGGTCCGACAAGCCCTTTGACCCTAACTGGTTTGAGATCAGGGACCGTAGCAAAATTCATAGCCCACGACGGCTGATGTAGCGCAGTGGTAGTGTGACTGCTCGCGGCGCAAAGGTTTCGGGTTCGATTACCTACCGGCACTCACAAAGTTGATATTATCTTGTTGCGAATTTGATTCCAGTGTAGTTAGGACATTGCATGTGAACAATCTGATTGTTCATTAAAAAGATGGTTCCGTGCTTCGGAGGGCACGTTAAGCCGTAGGTCCCGGTTGCTGTCTATGATTACTTAGACGGCGGTCGTTACACAACCATGTCAGAGGCCTACTAGTAGTAGTAGGCGGTTGAAGAACTCTGACACCAGGGTTCTTCGGGTCGTTCATTTACTCAGAGCCCAGGAGACATCTCGGTAACACTTTAATTAGTTAGCTACTATCAGAGCAGAACAGTATGACAATGCAGGCTCAGATAAAATGGTCATGGTTCGCAGTGTTAAAGGGATTATGATGAATCTGTGTGTTTCAGTAGATTAACAGAAGCAAGCAAAACCAAAACAAAGAATTGAGTATAAAGAAGATACTACAATATGAAATCGAACAAAGAATTGAGAACTGATTTAGAACAATGATCAATATTTTGAGGCTGGTTGAATCTAAATAAAAATATTTTTCAAAAACCCTTCAATATTTGTGTGACTACGAAGTATTAGATAGTGTAACTTTAAAAGTCGACTTTTTCGTAACAAGAAAAATCGTATCAATGCATGGTGTTTAATTCAAATACATATATCATAAGTAATGAAGGAACGGAAGTCATTACGATCTAATCACAATAACAGTGAGAAGAACATCTTACACAATATATTCGTGCCATGCATAAAAAACTAAATAATACGACTGTCAAAAACATCACAGTAGAAGAAATGCATTCATATTGTACCCAGTATCTAATTTTAAGTATGAAAGTATTTAACCTGCAATGAATGGGCTCATTAACAATGGTCAATGAACTCTCAAATGTTAGGCACGTATTTATAAACTTACTAATGATTGAACACTTCGAACCGTCGATGGCAAAGGAAGTGACGGAATTTATAGGAGTTCGGCTAACGGTTAGGTACGGGAACCCGGACGTTGACGATAGGTAGATACCAAATTTTGATAGTTTATCATCATTGTATACAAATATTTTTTTAATAAGTAGGTACGTAAATGGTTTATCTACATAAGCGCAAATCCTTTAAACGCGGTTTAAACTACGATGCCTCCACGACTACGAACAACTTTCTAAATCTTTAGACGTCCTTTGCAGAATTTCCAATTAGTTGTTCATTTTACACCGTTTTATAACTAATAAGGAAATGGTGGTAGGTACCTTTGCCCGGTATAACCTAAGTAAATTAGTTAGGTATACCTGGATGATATAATAAGATAATAATTTTAAGTTATTGATTTGGCATGTAACTTTATTGAATGTATATCTAAGTAGTAATCTATACATATAATAAAACAGAAACGAAACCAATTCTGTACATGAAGTAGATTCAAAAAAGGGTTTTTGCTTCTAATTGTGTTCAAGATACAGACATCAAAACAGAAGTAAAATTGATTTTTGTCTGTTTGTCTGTTTGTCTGTCGGTATGTTTGTTATTCTTTCACGTAAAAACTACTGCACAGATTTCTACAAAATTTTATACTGTGGTAGCTTATTACCCGGGTCAACATCTAGGATACTTTTTACCTCGAAAAAATCTTTCATTCCCATGGTAAAACACAGTAACTGGTTCCGCAAAGCGAGTTCCGAATTTTTTTCCTAAAAAATAATATAGATGTCGCTGTTAGTTTTGTAAAACGCGGTATTGACCACGTATTGACTGACATACGATGTGAACATCGTATGTCAGTACAAACGACCCCGTGAAACGACCTAACCAAACAAAAAACAAACAATCACACATTTAATCCTTGCGGGGTAGGTTGAGCGTCAACGGCCGTAAGTATTTTATCGCTATCGCCACGTCTAACATATATGCAGGTCGTTCTAACTATTACAGAAATGTTTCGGACTTTTACTTTGACCTTTGGTCATGGTCAAGGTATGTGATGAAAGACAGATGAATTGTGATATTTTCTTGAGTTTGCACAACTATTACTCATCAGAATAAAACAATTTTAAACGGATTTAAGTTGTGTTTATTGTGGAAACGTAGGAATTGTGAAATCCAAAATAAACACAACTTAAATCCGTTGAAAATTGTTTTATTGCGAAGACAAATTATGATTTGGGTAAAATTAGTTATTTTTTTTACCACTACAAGAGGCCGTTGGCCTGAGTTAAAGGTTATAATACTTTTAATTTTAACTCGACATCTCCACGTGTAACCGAGATAGTGAGTCTTGAAAGACAGACAAATGGACAACAAAGTGAGTGAACCTATAAGGGTTCCATATTGCAGCCTAAAACCTATTTACCAATAAAGTTTTTATTTTAACTCGATATCTCTGCGCATTCCCGAGATAAAGCGTCTTACGAGACGGATGGACGGACGGACGGACAACAAACTGATCGTATAAGGGTTCCGTTTTTTTGTACGTTTCTTTTTGATGTACGGAAAAAAATATAAATACCTTCATTAGTTAGAATCAAAAATGTTACAGTAAAATTTGTTTAAAATTACATCATAGATGTCGCTGTTAGTTTTGTGAAACCCGCTAATGAAATGTTTTCTCCAAAATTATATAACAAAGCCACTGACAGGCGGCAGGTTTTCTAAAAAAAATAATAATATAGTATTGTAAACTATGCCGTGTGATGCCGGCTTGCAATAGCATCACCCCATTTCTTTTCCGTGGGAGTCGTAAGTGGCGACTAAGGGACTTTCACATGGGTGATGGGCTGACAACCTGTCACCATGGCGATACGCAATTTTCCGAATGACCATCAAATATATGTCAGACGGCCGAAAAAACGGACATTTACGCTCTGCCTACCCTGCAAGAGATAATAGGCGTGATATACGTATGTAAGTATAAACTTGGGCAACGGATATTCTGATAGATTTTCTTTAAAGATAAATCTTTTTTTGTGAAGTGGCGCCACTATCGAGGTCGTTCACGGTTACACTCGCCTTAAACATTTTTGCAGAGATCAGAAGGCAAGGAAGGATTGCACTTGCTGTAGTATCTTCAAGTATCGCTGCCACACTGCTTCCAGGAGAAAAAACGGCGCATACAACTTTCAAAATACCAATCGATTTGGACACAAACGATACTCCAATATGTGCTGTATCACGTAATAGTTACAAGGCAAAGGTTTCCTGATATTGTTGTCTGGTAGTTATGTGACGAGTGTACGATGGCCAACAAAAAAACGGTAGAAGCTATGGATAGGACTTTGAAAGACATACGCAGAGATAATAAGGCCATGGGCCATATCACTGTTCTTTTTTCCAGTTACTTTCGCCAAACACTTCCAGTTGTTACTCGAGGTACCAGGGCTGATGAGGTGAATGCCTCACTAAAATCATCGGCTCTTTGGCCACAAATTCACAAGCTGACCATGACGGTGATCATGCAAACCCGTCTCGGAGGTAATCCACGGGCTGAAGAGTTTTCACAAGCTTTATTAAAACTCGGCAGAGGTACTTTACCAGAGGATAACGGTCAAGTAAGTCTGCCTGAAACGCTTTGCCAAATAGTTTCTGGTCTAAAGAGAATCATTTCTTCTGTGTATGGCGAGCCTTCCTTCCTTCAAAAGAAAGATTCGTAGCTACGTGGAAGAGCTATTTTTGCACCCAAAAATGATCAGACTGCTTCAATAAACCATACCATTATATCACAAATCACTGGGGATATGGTGGTATACGCGTCAATTAACACTGTTATGAATCAAGACAAAGCCACTAACTACCTAATAGAATTCCTAAACTCCTTGAGTGCGAATGGTCTTTCTGCACACCAAATATTACTTAAAGTTGGTGTTCCTATCATGCTTCTTTGCAATCTCACTCCGCCAAAGCTGTGCAATGGAACCAGACTGAAGATCTTAAGCTTAAAGATGAATGTATTCGAGGCGGATATTTTCACTGGTTGTGGCGCGTATACCACTCATTCCCAACAACTTTTTATTCCAATTTCAGGGCATTCAGTTTCCCGTCAGCGTTTTCTTTGCAATGACTGTAAACAAATCGCAAGGACAGACGCTGAAAGCCGCAGGCGCGTAGGTCTTACGATTCCCTGTTTATCACACGGGCAGCTATATGTCGCTTGCTCTCGAGTCAGTTCTCCTGAAAATTTTTACGTTTTAGCACCCGATGGTAAAACTACCAAAGTAGTTTATAATGATGTTTTGTAGCTGATGTCCATAGTATCAAAACCAAGTACCTAACCGAAAAATAAGTTAACCAGTACCTATTCATTGCACATCTTAAAGAGAAAAAACTTTATACAAACATGATATTAATATTAAACAATATGCATACATCAACTTCACTAACTCACAAGTCACTACACCATGCGTACGAAGTCGCGGGCAACAGCTAGTAGAAAATAAAAAGGATTGCGATGCCCTAAGCAGGGTTATAATGTGTGATACCTACTTGGAAAATATCTTAATATACTTACATCTCGATATTACTATACAGGGTTACTTTTTATTCACCCCGGAAATTTTACAGGGCGATTCTACTCATAATTCTGAACAACTTTTATTATGGGGTCACCTGCGAAATCGCGAAAAAAAAACAGCTCGTGCATACATTTTGTTCGAGAAGGTATGAATTTTTCAATGGAGCAGCTGTTTTTTTTTCGCGATTTTGCAGGTAACCCCATAATAAAAGTTGTTCGGAATCATGACTAGAATCACCCTTTAAAATTTCCGGGGTGAATAAAAAATAACCCTGTATAATAGCAGAATAAATAATAAATAATGAAATTAACTGCTATGGACATAACCAATATAGGTCTCAATAATTTAAAAACGGCCCATCTTTCGTAAACCTCTCTGAGCACGTTTCAACATGCACAGCTTCTCAAATAAATTCCATGAGCTCTTCTAAATCTCTACAATTAATAACTCTACCTGTGCCACCCACAGAACATTTACCATCTCTTCCTGCATAACCCAGAGCATTTTCGATCTTATATCACCAAGACCAAAAGACTCCATCTCATTCGTCATCTTTCCATTTTGAATGACCGGAAATATTCGAGATGTTCTCACAGCGACCTTGTCCAAGGATCCTTTCTGTGATTCTCTTTTTGTATCTATCAAATAAGGTGTGGTTCGTATAATGCTCTGCGGTTTTGTGGCTACCGAATTCTTTCACCGCGTGCGTGTTTTTTTATGTGACTTCTTCTGCGCAAACTAATTGACCTACTATGTCACTACACATGTGTCTAAGTAGTAAACATTGAGAATAATCATAACTCTGAAAGTTCTTTTACTAAAATTTCAAAACGATGAAATTAGATTTACTTTGGAAACTACCACCGTTTAACGCAAGTTGTTATTTTTTTGCAGTAAAAGTTAGCCAGAGAAGGCAAAACATACCTGCAAATGGTCCACATTTAGGCAACACTCCTTTCGGTTAATAAATAAAAATTATCTCAGTTGAAGGCATCGTAAACGAACGTATCCAATGTCAAAACGGATACGATATAAGTAAAATTGAAAATTATAACGTTATTGTATGTATGAATAAGTAGGTAGAGACACAAATAAAAATGCATACAAACCGTTAAATAGTGAAGAAACAAATTGGGATAACGATTTTAATCCGTAATACATCTTTTAATATACATGATCAGAAGTTTCATAAAAAGTACAATGAAAGAGCACATTTGCAAATTTGCTAGGTTTCAACACAAGTAGGTAAAGAAATTGCATGCAAGTAAATATAACGTGGGTAGATACATCCAGGTAGTGCAACAAATAAGATACCTATGCACTACGCCTTGCATACACGATCGCAATCGTAAAACGTCGAATGGAACTAAATTACACCTTGATGTTAATACAACACAATTCGTACCACATTTACATGAGAATGGAGATGTAGAGAAAAGGAGATTTTACCAGAAACCGGTCCGGCTGTTGCGCTTGCGACGACCTCGCGTTCATTCAGCCAGACATATAGGCTGAAATGTAGACGACACGTGGAGTTTTCAGATATCAGACTTTCGACCTTTGCGATTGGAGCTAGTTTAGATTGGCTGTAAAGAATTAGTTACAGTTTGATACTGTAAAAGAGCAAAGGCTAAGAATTCATTTGAGAATAGGTTAGTGGTAGCAAATTTGCCAAAACACGAAGTCACAATATTAATAGTACTTTTCTAAGTAATTAAGTATAGATCTGCTGTCCTTGAAACCTACTTTATAAGCTTTTGAAAACCTATTTTTTCAGAATGTATGTTAAAAATCTCATCTCGTATTTCTGTTTGCATTAATAGGTAAAAGAAATTGGAATCTAAGAACAGTACGAGCATTGTTCGGGGACAAACTGAACAATTTACTTAGGATTGTTTGACATTCTCGTGGGAATATCACGCATGATTTGAACAACTTATGATTTATTTTATTTTTAAAAAAGACTACCTTTGTGCTTCATTTACTTTTTGTAAAGTATCCGGCATCAGTCCCTACTACCTAGTTACACTACCCAAGATGTCTTTCTTAACCTTGAATTCTTCCTGTCTGCGTTCAGGCACGGATATATTGGATTGTCTGAACAAAAATAACATCGAGTATCTTTTGAGCCTAAGTGATATTCAACCTGTCAACTTTAGTTCTGCAGCTTTAGCACTTATGCTATCAATACAAAATCTAATCTTAAAGGTACCTACCCAAATTAACAGCATAAATTAGACACTTCGTTAGAGCATAAAATTGTTTGTTCTTTTCTTCGAACAATAGAAGAATTAGGTGTTCAAATCTTTTGTTAACAGATTTTTTCTCGTTCACATTACGTAAAACCTTCCTTGGCATACCTACATGATGATGTGAACGTTTTGATTCAATTAGTGTTGTGTTTTGTTCTTTTTAATAAAGGACTTATTGTTTCTTGACGTGGGTACGGATGTTATCAGATGCTTAAATTTTTTCGGGTTTTGTTGAGACATTTGGTCTGTCTTTGTTTTATAGTCAAAGACGAAGTGCATTGCTGTGACGATCGTCTCATGTATGTTGATCACTATACTAGTACTCTTTGATCTTTTTACGAGCTGGCCATCAAAGCCAGCCGCAATTGAAAATATGGTATGGTCCACTTGTTGACGCTCTTTTGATATCGCACTCTATTGCATGTTGTTATGATATTTATTTTGATAAAAAGTATACTCATGGTCCATCAGTCCATCTGCGTATTCCGTTTTATGAAACACGAAACGGCCACCGTAGTAATAATTATGGTCTCTAAGTATAACTCAATATGAGATATCACCTGCACATCTGTGTTTACACCTGTTAGTTAAAGACATGTGACAATCAGGTGGTCATCTGTTCCTTCTCCTCTAAATCCACCTGCTGTCTAACTGAACTTTAATTATAATCAAGACTCAGGTCTTGGGATAATAATATTGAATAGTACCTACTGCTGCAACTTCTTTAGGTCCTTAATAGTGCTATTGGGTATTTTGTTTGATATGTGTGTTAGGTGGTGATGATGGCGGAAAGAAAATTATGATGTTTAAAAAAATTCGGGCCCTGAGAGGTCCAAGTGATGAAGTTCTGGAAGCAGTTGGCTAGCAGGAAACCCTTTTGATTTAAAATGCACGTTTCTATCTAGGAATAACGAAACTTTCTAGAAATGACTGACCTAGTGCTATCATAGTAAGCTCCACATTTAACAAGTCATGAAACGTGACCCATTTCTGAAAGCGTCTCGGTTCGGAACTACAGATGAGCCGATTCAAAAAGCCTGATTAGACAGCTTTTAGATTTACGATATTGCACAAGCTACATTATTCTACAGCTCATCCAGCATGGATCTGACAGCTATCAAATCGAGCATGTTACAATGGCTGAGGTATAAAATACAAATGCCACAGTCCAGGAAGCGAATACGGTGAACACAAACAAACACAAAAGCATAGCAAACTACGTTACTGTGTCTGCAAAATTAGTATTATTTTAGGACTAGTTGAAAGCAAGGTGTGTCAAATTAGGTAAGAAATATAAAAAAAACAACTACAAATGGAGCTTGAACTCAAGATCAAGAAGTAACGTTCCATCGCTCTGCCAACTGAGCTTCCGCCGCGATTCGTGGCCGACTGTCAAATGACCGCAGTGAATACTATTTTATTTTTATTTCACTTCTTGGAAACAAAAAATAAATAAATGAAACAATCATTAATAAAATGTCCCTTTGAAAATAAACAAATATTTTACCAACACTGTCTTCTGCATATTTTCACAATATGCCCTGCATGCCGCACCGTGCGCACTGCACTGCAGCTGGTAAATCTTCATGTTTGTTTTGGTGATTGCGTATTCATAGCGCGTAATCTCATGTAATACACTAGGTAGATGTATTTTTAACGCCATGTTTTGGTTGTGGTTACCCGGTCAAAGACCAGTTAACTATGTGTGAATGGATTATATGATGCTTGCAGCGTTTGTTTATAATACATTTCCATATGTTTTAATAGGTTACTCAAACTTAAAGATTTGGTCAGTTCAGTCTTACAAGGAAGATGGTCCTACACAAGTTTTAAGCTGCCGGTAAGATTTTAGAATACTTGCAAAATTTTCTAACGCGGTAGACAGTTTTGCAAGTTTTCAAATATTGTAAACCTAACACGGAAAGTCTTAAAAAAATGGTATTCTGCAGTTAGAAGTTTTGCTATAATATATATATTGTATTGTATATATATTGTATCTAAGTACAATGTGTGTCATTTCTTCAAATGTGCGAAATGTTATTTTTGTAACGAGAGAATCACACATAAATTCCCCCAGTTTTTAAGATGGGATTGCTCTTGATGAAATCTATCTATCTTAAAAATGAATAATTTCTTCTTCTTTTTCGAGTGGGACACCGAGTCGTCCAAAAAGGAAAAATAATCTTTCAGGTAGGTACCTTAGTTTATAGTGGACGCACCGGTCGCAAACCAGGTCCAATCCAGACTTATCTATAAGCTGCACTCGCATAGTTTGTCGTACAACAACCTGCTTATAAAACTGCATTATTGCTTACAAGTATATTGGAATCGCGGTTTCCCACGAGCACGTCCGCCGCGAGTTTCGAACCCACCACCAGCTGGCTATTGTAGCTACATAAATAACGTACCGAACGTCTGCTACAAATGCAAGCTAATGCCGCATCTGATACGAAAAATTGCATTATAATTTAGACGAAATTCTAAGAATGTAGTTTTATACAGCCGTCAAAAATGCGGAAACCATTTCAAAAGGTTAACTAGCCCAAAATGCTGAAATACCTCGAGAACGGTCTTAAGTACTTTTTGCATCCCAGTACGTTTGCCTGCGTATATTTAGTTCACCTGTGGAAACTAAAATGTACCTATAGTAGATGTATCGATACCATTTTGTATGGAGTAGGTACAGATATTTGATAACAGTTAAACAATCTGCAACTGAACTATACTTACGCGGGTGTGTTTCGACGCTTAGATTAGCCTTCCTGCAAGCCGTTCAAGCATTCCTGTTTTCTAGAAAACTGGTTCCTAAGCCAGTTGACTAGATTTTTATATGGCGTCTGATGTTTATCATTAAACGACTTTAATTGCCGTTCCCATAGTTAGATTACTTTTTTTATAATTTTACCGTGATCAAAGCCATCGAAGATGAACTATTTTAAGTGGCGAGGTACTAACGTGGATGTTGGTAATAAAAATAATTGGTATCTATCTAAGTATCTGCCTAAGTATAAACATATCATCAAGATATATGATGGGTTTCGTTTTGGAATATTATAATTGGTCCAATGACAGCTCTTATTGATAGATGATGATAAAAATCACCAAAATCATTTTGCTGCAGTTCTCAATGTTTACAAGAATATGCCGTATAGGAGCAGGTACACTCAACAAGCTAAACGAAGCAAACACTACGTTTTAAAAGCAATTTTTCATTGAATAAAATTAGTTACCAACGAAACAGTAGTACCTATTTATTACCTGCATCAATTTTCTACTCAAACCCAAAAACTGATTCATTTAATTTCATAATTCTTTTATTGGCCCTACACGATACTGGGAATCGACCTTGGGATCTTTGCGTAGCAGGCAGACGTACTATCACTGCGACATGCTACCGGCCGTCAAAATATTCTTCAACACTCAAACAGTTGAAAGGCAGTATATAAACTGCAAATTAAGTAATATTTGGTGCCCCATTAGTTATAAGGTCACAGTTACTCGCTATGCGGAAGACCAAAACCAGTTCCACATTTGCCAATTCTATACAAACGCCTCGCTAACAGGATTCAACTTGTATTTATTAACTTTGCATAGTATAGGTATGTCTGATTTAGCTACGAAACGAAGTTCGAAGAAAAAAAGGGCAGTAAAGTTATGACCTACACACACAAACTTTACCAAATATAAAAAAGAACACAAATGCAAACTAATGTTAGCAAAAAAAAGGGACAAAATAAAAAATACCCGATAAATAGTTTCACACGTTCTAGATGAAAAGGCAGCGGCGGATCAAGTTCTTAATAAAATTTCGACGACTCATGAATTACCGAAAGATGTATTATGTACCGAACATACTAATGCAAACGTGCATTTTTTTATTACTTACTAAAGTATGCAAAAATTTAAACAAAGTGGGAATGGAACACATGTCAGATAAGACAGAAAAATTGTAGCAAAAATAATAAAAACTCTACAATATCGAGATACTTATAACGGAAATTCTTAGCTGGCAATTAAACCAGCTATAGAAGATCATTGATACGATAGTGATCTAACGGTTTACTTACCTCACGTAACTATACCATAATATAGCAGTTATCAATATTGTGAAACAAAAACCATAAATGAAACACACATCAAATATTGATTTAAAAGATCTTATTCTATAGGGTCAATTGTACGAGTGACTGATACTGTAAACAGAGGACGGGCTAGTGATAAGGAACAACTTTATTAAGGAACAAAATGTGTTAAAAATATTTTGAGCTTCCATCGTAACCCAAATAGGATCGGGATCGGCAACTTTGTATGGGAGGTCTATTTTTTTTCACATTTTGACCTATGTTCCTTAGGGAAAGTTGTTCCTTATCACCAGCCGCACTTGAGTTTTCGTTATCGGTCACTTGTAAAATTTCACCCTAAATATTAAAATAAGAAAATAAAGACTATGTCCAGAATAGGTTGTACCTACTTGATAACAAAAGGTTATTCTCAGCCGCTAACATTTTACATAGAGTCAGCTTTGCGTAGGATAGGTACATTATTGATTACAATTGCAGCCTGCCTAGCTAGGCTAACTCATATTACTAACGAAAGCCGACAAATTACACGCACTGCAAACATAATAACTACAATTTAACTCCGCGAGTTTTAAAAAGATAACAATGTAGGTACTGGCTCGTGGCAAAACCAACCGTTGAGAGCAGTTTGAACGCGGAATGTTTTTTTATCACTATAATTTAAAAAAAGAACCATTCACGAAATAACCGCCAAGAGGGTCCGTTAGCACCTGCGTTTACGCATGAGTTGTTTTTGTTAGATATTAGGTTTATGTATGTGCAATGTTTGTTCCTTTGATAAAGTGAAGTAGGTAGGTTGTTAGGAGTTGCACAAGATTTCTTATCACGATGTCGCATGGTTATTATAAAACTAGCTCTCAAAATATAGCAGGTTAGCTGTAACAAGCATCAATATGTAGCCAAATATCGATGGTAGCAAGGTATTCAGTTCAGAAATTTTTGTGAGACCAACGACTTTCAATATTTCAATTTCTATCTCGAATTATTCTTTATCTCTTTGCCTCCTAAAATTGTCTTTCACGACGCAACCCTAAACCAATACTGTTTTATAGATAATGAATTTAAATCATGATTTTGTAGCGAACTCAATTATTGACGAAGATGGGCATCTAGTTATAAAAACTTGAATTTCATGGCAGTTTTTAATGGTGGTCTTAGCTGTAACATTATCTGCAGCTTCCAACTATGAAATCCTTCTTTAAACAGCAGCAACTACGCTTAAGTTTAACCCACTTAGCTTATTTACTCGTGCACGCAAACATGATAAAAAATTTGAGCTTTTTATTACGAAATACAGTAAGAAAGATTAGTTTGAATCTAAAATTCAAATGAAAGATCGCGTCCATGTTAAACCATCGAGACGAGATATAAACATTAACTTGAGATAAACAGTTATGATCAATGAATTCGTATTAATTATAGCAAAATTAAACAAAATTGTTTTATTCTTTCTGATAAAATAGACGGTAAGACGGTGAATTAAAATGATTTTGAGCACGAAAGAACTAGGTACTTTCAAAAACCGATTTACATAATGATCTTGTTAAAAATATTGCAACATTATTGGTCCATGCAAGGTTCTTCACAATTTTGATGAATGTGAATTCTTTAACGTCGGTTTTGGACGCAAACTGGACGAGTTTAAATGGAACGAAACCTTCAAGTTTTCATACAGTTATGCGTTATGTAAGAGATAACTCGAATTGAGTATGTTTGAACTCAGAGCTTTAACGTGTTGAAGCTTCGAAAAGCCCGTTCTAAAGTTCCAACGCGCAGGCAGGTTTCCACTTATAATATTTGTAAGCGCACGATAGTATAAGCCTTGGAGAATCCACAACCAGTTTTCGAAACATTCTTAACGGTTGAGGCGCACCCATGAGGAATAAAATACACGCTGTGATTGATGATTCGCAAATATCCTGACTTACCGTCCATTCGGGGCTGAAGGTGAATGCACCAACTTCACAGCGAACAGGAACTGTATTGCACACACCAGGAGACAGCAAAGATTCAGTGATAATGTCAACGCACACAATGCTAACGTCACTTCGTACACCACTGCAAACTCTTCGGTAGTTCCCGCGGTCGGAGCTGATATCTTCAGTAAGAATAACAGCGCTAGCAATGCCAGCAGTAAACTGACGAGGCATAATAAGGCTAAAGAAGTTAAAGCTTCCTCCGTCGCTGCCCGCTGGCTCCTCGAGCGCGAATGCGTGCGAGGAGCGGGTGAGCTGGGCACTCCAGTAGCATTCCCGTTGGCGATTTTAGGCGGTGATGCAATCGGTATCGGAGACACCACCGAAACTGGAGCGTTGTTCTGCTGCGGCGGCGGCTGCCCTCCCGGGCTGACACTTGCAGACGTTCCTCCAACGGAGTGCTTAGAGGAGTCGAGGGTGGAGACGTTGAGGGGCAGGTGGTGGTGCGGCCGCCGCGGCATGTTCTGGTAGCGGTGGTCGGCATCGTTCGCCGCCGGCGGCCGCTGCGCATGCTTCAACATGGCGCGGCGCTCACGCCGGGGCCCGCCATTCCTCCGACTGGTTCGCCGGCATCCGGGCCGGTTTGTGCGTGCGGCGCTGTACGGCACGGGCGGCTGGTGCGGCGGGCGCGAATGGACTGGCGGTTGTGGCGGGTCGAGCCCTCCGCGCGTCTCGTGCACGCGTAATTATGTCAATCAAACCGGTGTGGTGCCGGTGCAGGGTGCACCTTCGCCGTGCCTTCGACCAAGCTTCCACAGCCGCTGCTATGCCAACTCGAACCTGTACCCTCACACACAATAGAATACCTGCCAGTTGCCGACAACAATAGATAAAAACAAATACTGATGTATCGAAATTGTTCTCGATGGTTAGGCCGATATTTAGTAAACAACTGCGCTCATAGAGAATACCTAAATAAGTACACAGGCAGTAGGTACTTACTTTTACATCTCATTATTTCTCCCTATTGTTACCTACTAAATATGATGTTTTATTATAGAAAGTATACTGAGAAATCATTTCAGCTCTACATATTTCATTTAATTAAATACAGAATCTACTTGATTTTATCGCGCTTATCTAAATTATGGTGTAAATTGGGTGAAAAGTTGTTAGCACTTGGGGCACAGGTACAAAAAATGCAATTATATTTTTTCACTTTCTGACTTCAGCAGAAAATTAAATTATCATATAGCTTTGTATCAGAAACGCGAAAGTATGTAAAAAATCATTTTTAAAAATCGCACGGTTGAGGAGTAAATCCGAAACTCGGAAAAGAAGATAAAGGCTATGATTCACTGGCCTAGCGGTTTGCAGCGATAAATTGTTGAACAGTCTTTTGTAGTTATTGTATACTTCTAGTTTATGAGAACCTTAGAGAAGATACCAATGGCACCGTAGGAACTGCAGGTACTTTATATGGAGACATTTCTATACACAACTATTTTGCTCTTTTGAATAACGGTCTAAGTATTTATGCACTTGTATTTGGTGCCAAAGTGGCAAAGTTTACGATGGTCGTAAAGTTAAATGAAATTGTAGAGACAGGTTGGCGATTTTCCATGCGCTTATGGTAATTTTTAATTGGTCATTTCATTATATTTGGCACATTATTAACATAAATTATGAATATGCATGAAAGGTATGGAAACAAGGAAAATAATATTTATTTAAAGATTCTGGTTTTTTTTTATTTTATTTTAATCGCCAGTTGGTAGAGAATCTACCGGTCGGGTCCATTTGAAAATATGCCCCGATGGGAAAGGTATCCCGTTGAAAAAGTGTCTAGATGGAACTAAAGCAGTCACAGACTAACCTATCGGTAGGTTCATACATACACATAGTATTTTTATACCTAGATAAACTACGTGGCTAACTGTAATAAATTCAGTATGTAAATTGTAAACTTAATTTTTTTTTCTTTTTATAAAAGAATAAACTATTTTAAGAAACTCTTTTGTTATTTGTTTGTTTATTTCATCATCCGTGAATTTATGATAATTTTTTAAAATACCTATATTATTTGATGACGTCATTGCGCACAATCAGTGCAGCGAACAACTCCATTCATGAAAATGCTATTAAATCAGACTTAATTACATAAATTTGGCACTGAACGTTGACTGACGTACTAGGATTTATACAATTTAATGTTTCAAATGTCAATGGTTATCTTGAAGGAGATCATGAAAGAGATTCGTTTCATTCTTAGTCTTTATGACGTCTCACAACACAAGTCAAAAGAAGGGTAGGTATATCGTTTTTTTTTTCATAAATAAGAGTAATCTCTAACTGTATAAAATAGGAATAAGACTGTTTTAATTTTGCCTTAAATATCTCCAAATGGTTTTCTTATTTTATGTCTTCCAGCTAAGCTTTACATACTTAGGTACAGAATTGGCTATTTGAGTACGTAAAAATATGCAATTATCATAATCATAATGAATATCCCTGAATAAAGAAAAATAAATAAAAAAATATTTGGCAGTAACCTATTTTTAATGTCATAGCATAGGTATAATTATTTAGAATCAGGTGCCTACGTCATTTATATAGAGCAGATTCAAAATCGCATAAGCCAGACAATTAAAGATATTGTATATAAAGCTATCGTACCTACCTATTTATATAGTGTGAAATTTTACTTGGGAAATCTTAAGACGAGGAACAACTTTCCCAGAAACATAGGTTGAAAATGTTGAAATATGACTAAAACATTTTGAGTTTCCATAGTGACTCAATTTAGTTGATCGGCAATTTTGTATGGGAAGTATAATTTTTTATTTTTTTTATTCGACCTGTTTCTTATTTTGTTCCTTGGGGAAAGTTGTTCATTATCACCAACCCATCTTGAGATTTTTCTATCGGTCACTAGTAAAATTTCGCCCTATACTTACACTCTCAGATATAGTTAGGTACCTATCTAATCTATGTAATAACTTCTAAGGCAATTCTCTAAGCGGTCACGCTTATGTACTGATATTGAAATGCAAAGTACTTAACTTCAGTATTTTTTTGGTCGATCTATATTTCGTTCGATGTGTTTAGTCTTGGGACCTTTAAACTTACACCTGACTATTTGATGGGGAACTAGAGTGGAGCTTCACCAGTGGACTGTTGTGACTGTTATACTTAGTAGTAGTAGAAGAGTAGAGTGGAGCTCACGTAGAAGTTGTGTAGTAACAAAACTTTGGAGGGATATCTTATCTCTATGGGATTTTGTGTTAGATCAATTACAACTGACCGTTGAAAAATTCGAAATATGGAGTTAAATGTTGATCCGCAACTGGGGCCTTGCGACCGATACGTCGACGATATAGTCAAATTCTGGACCAAAAGAGTGATCGATCGTCATTGAGAATACAATGCTCAGCAGGTGTAGGAATTGACATTAAAGATGTCTTATTAAATACAACTAAGTAGAGTTGGGTGGCATTTGTGCCTGCGATTATAAAGGGATCTCGGGCAGATGCGAGTCATAATTTTAGGGTTTGCTAAAATGGATAAAGGTCGTGCTAGAACCTATATTTTAACGTCGCCTGTGTGATGCCATAATCTATAATTCAAAATTTATAAACAAACTACGTTTATTTCTAAGAGTAATGTAGTACATCAGGGACCAGTTAGGTAAGTTAGAAAAGCTTTTCCATCACCTGAGACCCTTTGTCAAGGCAAATGCTGCTGTCGATTCTTTTATTTTCTGACTGGATCACAGGACTAGCAAAGATATCGCTATGTAAATTTTAGTTATTGCCAAGGCTTTATGTTGGTCAATTTTCGCTATCTAAAACACACAAGTTTGATATCAACTAACTGATTTACTTTCGTTATCATCTTTTATCAGCTGTGCAAAGGTAGAACTACTGTAGAAGCCACAAGTATCTTAGCTAAAGGTCCTTGCCACGCGCCGGCCACCTGCCCACCAGGTGCACCAACATACGAGTTGGAAAAAACCCTGGACTTGAGCATCCCCAGCACATGTTGTTATAATATGATACAATGCTAATTAAACTCACTCTTTTGGAAAATGTTGCTAATTATAATATGGAGTACCTTCTTACCTAGATGAAGGATATGTGTACAAAGTACTCTAGGCATGTGTAGGTAGGTAAACAGTTTTTGAGATTGAAACTTGTAAAGGTTTAAATAGAACATACTATCAGCAACATGTACCTACCTATTAACATAACACTGATTTACTAGATTATAGTTATCAAAAAATAAGCCAGCATAAGTCGGTGTCTAAAATCTGATTTGCACTCTATATCTACCTACTTATTGATACCTAGATACTCCAACATTAGATGATTAATTAATAAGGTTTACTAAGGTACACAAAATGCTTTCAATCGAACTCGAAGAAATCGAGAAGGTAGGTAGGTATGTAAGAATGAAGCGTTTTTCCCACTTGTCGTTTACGACTTGACAGATGCATCCAATACGCACCGCAAACGCACCGTAGCCGTATTTGTACGGAAACAAGATCGAAATTCGCAATTTTCATTCGTCTGACAGACGCATGCGTTACGGTACGCTAAAAATACGCAGCAACGGACGAAAAGTGAGGGAACTGCCTAAAATTCAATTAAATCATCTCTATTACTAAGAAATTGATCGTTTCTTACTAACAAAATACCAGTTTTAGATATTTCGATGTCTCCAACTTGTAACTAAAGGAAATTGTGAAGTCCGTTGACCACAGAATAACGGAAGACGAAACTGGATAGTTGGTAAGTAGGTGTATCATGTATTCGTGTCTGAGGATATCCTACCGGGTTTCTATAGGAGTTGGATTACTTACTAGGTGGATTTTTTAAAGACTGGACTCTGCGATTATAGCCCCGGGGCTTTGAAACCTACACCTGACTGAATGGTGGGGAGCAAGAGCTCACCAGAAAAAGTTTGTGTAGTTCCAATCGCGCCCTTAGCGCATTATTTTTCAATGGTTTCGACTGAGTGAAGTTTCATTCAAAAGGAAAGTACGTTAGATTAAAAGACATTGTTTAGTGGCGTTTGTAAATAGTTAAGTTTCAAATTCGCTATTATAATTTTATCAAAGCGCACACCAAACGCAAGAATAAGATGTTTATTTATATTTTAAATTATATTGCCGTTGGTTGCCGAAGAAGAATAGCAATACCCCATTTCATCTCCGCGGGTTTCGTAAGAGGCGGCTTAGGCACTTGAGGGTTTCATACATACATAGGGGGTAACAATTTTTCCTGAAACGGCCTTCAAATATTTGTCAGACATGGCGATATCAACCGTATTTTTACGGTCAGTAACGCTCTGCCTACCCCGCAAGGGATATGTATGTACCTTATGTTGTAACATATTTATAAGGAGATGTTCTTGGTGATCGTACCACGTTACATAAACAAACATCATCGAGAGGCCGTTGTCCGCAAAACAGCAAAAACTTGCATAGCTTACGCGGTGACCATGAGAACAGTTTGATTAGGACTGTCTTCAAGATATATTTAAAACTAGCGGTAGCGGTTTCACCCGCTGCTAACCATTTCCCCGCGGGAAAATAAACATTTTAATAAAGCCTATGATCATCAGGGATTAGGATTCTAATTGATAAAGATTGTTTTGAATCGGTTTTGCAGTTTTGGAGCCTATTCAATTCAAACAAACAATCAAATCTTTTCTCTATAAAATATTCGTGTAAATGAAACATATTTAAAAAAACCGGTTGAGTGCGAGTAGGAATCATCGAGGGTTTCGTAACATACACATCAAGCCTTTTCTTAACATATCTAACTTGAATTAGGTACTAGCCGAAAATTTTAAATGTTGTTTTTTTTCGGCTCCCTAAAATAACCAAACCATAACCTTTTTCTAAATTGTACTTCAAAACGAAGCAACTTGCCAAATTTCATAATTCTAGGTCCACGAAAAGTACCTGCGCTATGTATTTTAATTTCCTTGACAATACACGCGTTCTTTACAGCATAAGCGGTCGTAGGTATCTTTTTTAACGTCACGGTATGATGTTGATTTTTTTACATCTAGAATCGGCCGTAGACATGAGCGAGCATACGGTTTAATTTTAAATTGAAATCTCCACGCTACCAAGATAAAGCAACACCTACTACTATACTTGTGAGTCCAGGATATTTATCTTTATCTTTTATACTGGTCAGCATCTGGTCAGTAAAGTAGCATAGACCAATTTTATACTAGATAGTAGTCATTATCATTGGCCTCACACGTCTGTGACAGACGATTTAATCAGTGTCTGAGGCAAGACTTTTCATGGCTGTATAAGCCGATACGGGAGCGGCATAATTTTCCGCACGCTTGTCTACATTTTTTGTTCAAGCCAATTTGTATGGAAACCCGTATTTCTTGCGGTTTCCCATATTTTATAGTATGACATAAAAGTTGTTCAGTTTTTAGTTTTTTACAATGACGTATTATGACGTCAATAAATGATAATACTATCCTACATTGAATAAAGTAATTTCATTTACAGTTTGTCCTTTTGAAAGCATGGCCATCCTCCCTCATAGCTAGGGACTATGAGTGGTATATCTCAAGCTAAGGCTAGTGTGTGACAACCTAGGCAAAGAATGTTGCAAGTCAAGTCTCTCACCGAGACAGTACGGGCCCTTAATGGACATGCGGCCTTAAACGAGTTTATTTATTAGATAGCTAGGCTATTAAGTATTCTGTCTTATGTTTCTTTCATTCGTTAACTCACGCTGGTATGCCTTGCGGGGTATGTAGAACAGCTTCCAAAGCGTAGGTATATATTTGCCACTTTCGTCTAACAAATATAAGTGGAAATATTGGAGATAACTTATTTATTTTAACTGCATTCCTTACATACTGCGTAATCCTTATATCTAGAAAAGGTACGTAGATCCAATAAGAAATAGTAGAGTAGACTACGATTTAGTAAGACTTACCCTGAGCTCTTCATAAAAATCTTCCCAAAGTTTTTTTTCGAAAGGCATCTAAAATCCTACTAAGAAAGTATTGTTTACAATTATAACATGCATTTCGATTCCCGTACAACTGTTATCAACTATTGAGCCACTGATGAACTATAGGCAGCCTGTCATCTATTACGTAACTGATAAAAATATGATAATTGGTAACCCTAGGTCACTGGTGTACAGCTGCGAACCTAATTTGGTCTTTATTTTTTACTTATTAGGAGTTATTATTGGTTGATGTAATTTATTTGGAATACCGATTCGGATAGTAGCTTTTGTACACGAATTAGATACATTGGCGGCTATGTTTTTACCCGGATGCCTCAGAAGGAGCATTATTGCAAAGGATGCGTCACCGACCTCGAAATTCTTTAGATTTACGTTTATAGTGTAACTTCTTATTTTGTTTAAAATTTGACAAAAAAATATGACACTACGAAACCGTTGCCTAGTCTACCTAGTACATTATCTTATTCATCTGTGGTCTACCTGCTCCGTCACCTCGCTCTACACTTCACAAAGTGTGTCCGGACTGTCCGGCTAGCAGGTACAGAAAAAAATATATGCAGAGAGGAGTTGGGTCAACTATTATATATTCTGTGCTTGGGTGCCCTGATCCCATTGGTTTATGGTGCCGAATGAAAAGAATTATTTGTCTAGCATCAGTAAGCTCGAGACTGTGACGACAGCAACACAGCAATATCGTTTCCTCATGTCAGTTAGCAGATTTCTACGGCAAGTAAAACCGCGACCGCAAAAATATTAATATTCAATTATTATTTGAGGTGTTTCTGGAGCTTGAGGCTAGCATTTTGCTTGTAAATACTTATGACAAAATACAATCAACTTTGACCCTCTATACGAAATTGACAACCTGCAAATTTAGTAAATTTGTCGACTTAGTGTCCTAACAGAAAAAAATGATTTGAAACTGGGACGTGAAATATTTTTATAATAAGTTAAATATGGTGGATATTAATGTTAATCAGTACTAGAATTGGCTGGCCAGTAAGTTTAACATGGTTCGGCGGAGATAAAATATTTACGATGTATGATCACCGTTTTCGATTCTGTAAATGGTAATAGTTAATACTCGCGTGTGATAGTGTATTGTGGTTATCACTGGATTTTGAGTTACAACTTTAAAATGTCGTGAGTATTTCAGGTAGAAATTCTCATTTGTATCCCTAGAAATCGGTTCTAAGTGAAAGAAAGTACTCGGTTCATTATTGTTGGTAAACGTTATAGGCAGGTACATACCTACGTAAACAAATTGTAACCAGTTTAAATGAGGTGATTAGATTAACATATCACTCTCATTTCATGTTGGTAATACCAGGTATGGGAGTGGAATGATCCTGACATTTAGAATCAGTCAAATACTTACTTAATTAGCTGAATATTTAAAATAGTTATATGTAAATAATTCAAACTGCATGAATATTTTATTAGGTAGGTACGTCGGAACAGATTTGGATACATTTGGAATAATTTGGATACGAATGACTTGTTAACAGTAGAAACAAACGACATAGGTACTTTAATATTTTGCTTTTCAAGTTTCAGATTGCATGTTAAACTTGTCATAAAGTTAAAGGTAAATTGGTAGAAAGTGGATGTAGAAGTATTTACGTCAGTATGTAAGTACCTATTTAAAAAAAAATGTTTTATGTGATATAGACTCATACATTAACCTACCTACCTACCTAACAATACCTAATAATTCGACAGGTCCGATGGCGTAGCGGATAGTATCCCTGCCTGGTACGCCGAGGGTCGTGGGTTCGATCCCCACCAGTCACAAATATTTGTCGAATAAATTTTCTAATAAATATTTGTGTTAAGTCTGGGTGTATTCTATGTATAATATGTATTTATTTACAAAAAAGTATAAAAGTATTAAAGTCAGCTATCTAGTTCCCATAGAGCTTGGTTATGATCCAGGATATTTATTATTTGTTATTTAATATCAAATTACAGTTCCACACTTACCTATAGGCAAATCGTTTTAAACCATAGCATACTTACCTTACTCCAATTGTTTTTTATTTTATTGTAAAAATAAAATCTCTTTCCCTTTACTTATTCATATTTACTATCACAAATCTACCTTTTTTTATTAAAAGACCTTTCGAGTGTAAGTGTGTTAAATAGGTACCTACCTACCTACTTAGATATTATTATTCAAGATTAGAATTGAAAGTCAAATTAATCAGCTGTGTGCATTACGTGGCATTACTTAATATTGTTCAGTTGTGAAGTGTCATCCAATGAGTAAATACGTCGCGAAATTGTTATTCAACCATTTTGGCAAGTGTGTTATTTATTTACGTGAGGTCTGTTGTGTACCTACCAATTATAATTAATGGTGAAATGAGCCCGTATTCTGTTATTTATTGCGTCTTTCGATAGAGTGTCACTTGGATGGTTAAGGCCAACGACACCAACGAAACGACCATAAAGTTTAGGTTAGGTAGCGGACCTAAAAATTGAGAACAAGTTAGTTTAGGATAAGTGAAGTTGTGTGTCATAGCATAGTGGTAGGTACCTGTTCCAATAAAAAAAAACCTGTAATAGAAATTAACGAAGTT
Organism: Tuta absoluta; assembly: GCA_027580185.1. NCBI lineage: Eukaryota > Metazoa > Arthropoda > Insecta > Lepidoptera > Gelechiidae > Tuta > Tuta absoluta. The sequence continues at coordinate 9,788,948 of JAQAHW010000009.1, forward strand.
ATATTGTTTTGAATGAACATGACATTACTTAATAAGGCACTATTTGCACAATGACACGATAAGACTGATAAAAGATTTCGGAACTACAATTTGAAAAATCATTCTAAAAATTAACCTGCAGACGCTAAAAAGTAGTCAATGACATACCTATACACAGTAGAACTAAATGTGTTTAAAGTCAAAGCTGACATTAAAAGAAGCTACATTAATTAGCACCACAAAAAACTATTACTTTACTGTTATAGGCACCTATATAAATTATCTCTTTCACGATAAACGTTGCTTGGAAGAGATTGCTAAAAATGTTAAAAACAAAACGCCGCCTTCGCCACACCACATCTAGTTAATCTAAAGTTTTAGTATCCTTTTGTATTTCCTAAATATGGTATAAGTATTAAAGTGTTTTTACATCTGTCTTGTTACAGACAAGTCATGGACGTAATAGTGATAGGCAGTGGTGCATCAGGCACGGCTGCTCTAAGAAGACTTTATGACGCTGGATTGAAAGTGATGTGTTTGGAAGCAGCAGAAAGGACCGGAGGCAGGATAGCCACTGAGAAGTTTGGAGATGGCGTTGTTGATATCGGAGCCGCTTGGTAAGTTATACTTACTCACAAACGAGGTGATAGTGCGCCTCAATGAGACCACTGGTGAGAGCCGGTAGCTTTCTTGGCCAACGGCTAAGCTTGGCCATCCAAAGGGGGAACGCTGCCCACTTACTTGGTACCATGTCTAATGCACTAGACGACTTTTTCGCCTTAAATTACTTGCTAGGTACTTTATTTAATTTTAGTCTAGTTTAAATTAAATTAAAAATCATTTCTTTCAGACAAAGTCCATACATTTATTACAGTTTAGCTAAGTAGGTACTTATTAATTGTAATTTGTCGCTTTTAATTAATATTATGCTAGCTTTATCATCTGCTCACTGATCGACCGACAATTTTCCGCAGATTTTGTAATAACTTAAATCTCTTTTGTCTAAGATGCCAAATCTCAAAAGCATTTCTTCAGGAGATTATGATAAATGCGACGATAAAATATTGAAAGTAATCACGAGTGCTCAAAAAGTTATATTTCTAACACATTTGGTCTCAAAACTTGTAACGAAATAACTGTTGTTATAATTAATTTTCAGTACAAATAAATTAATAAATAGGGACAAAATTGAAGCCAGCAGGCTTTTTTACCACTACTTAAACAATTATTTCGTAAACTTACAGGTGCCACGGCGAAAAAGACAACATAGTGTTTGAGCTAGCCAACCCGCAAGGTTTACTTGGCAGGCCAGGCCCAGTGGAACAACTCTTTCTACAATCAAATGGCGAAGTCGTGAAAGATGTCGCGAAGATCACCAGCGTTCTGGAAAAAGTTATCGCTGATGCTGACAAGGATAATGACAAAAGTATTAAGGAAACTCTGAGGAATGCGTAAGTATAACAGCCCTATAAGGAATTCGAATGAAGGGTTGTGTGTGCAGGTTGTTGCAGGAGGATGGGTTTGCACATCAGAAATTCTGCCTTTTGGGGATTTCGACAAGCCAGCATTAACTTGTAGGTATTTGTAATCAGTTACCTACTTACTCCTCAGAACCTACCTAAAAGATTAGACCAAATTTTTGATATTGTGAAATTGAGCATCCTTCTTGAGTTAATGAATCAAATATCAATGATTTCAGAGTAAAAACCAACCAAGATTTAGCAGCAAACCCTATAACTAATGCTGTAGTTGAATGGTACGAACGGAATAGTCATGTGGGGGGTCAAACGGACCCACGGAAGGGGAAGTCTTTGAAGGGCTTGGAAGAATGCTGGAACTGTGAGGGAGAATTCATGCTGCACTGGAAAGGAAGGGGTTATAAGACTATTCTTGATGTTTTGCTGGTAAGATATGATTTGCTATCAAACGAAGAATAGGTATCCTTGTGGCATGGTAAGAACCTAAGTACGATGAAACAGTGAAGAATTTGTCATGTAAGGAATTTTAAAAACCAGCCAAGTACAATTGAGACTCGCACAACAATGTTTCTGTACAATTTGTCATAAAAATTACAAAAATATATAATTTGTTGAACAAGTACTATTGTTGTCTCCTTAAATATTTATTTCATTCTTCTGCTTAGTATTAGGTAAATTTGTTGTTATTGCGGCAACAGATATACATAATCTAGGAAAACGTAAATGGTCTAACTGTCAGGGTTTTTGACATACAGCCTGGTGACGGTGAAAGACAGTCACACAGAAGGCTGAGTCTCAGAAATAGGGTCCTGTTTTGACCCTTTGGTCACGGAACCCTTAAAAGCTCAAGGGATCCGTGCTTAAGAATTAAAAGAATAAGACGCATTAATGATCCAATATTTCATTGTAGAACAGGTACCCAGACCCCAAAAATGCGATTCCTGTAGACATATTATTGCACAAAGAAGTGGAAAGCATCAAATGGAGTGCAGACGGTGCCTTGGCCCCCCTTGTCCATGTCAAATGTAAAGATGGCAGCCTGTATGCAGCTAAAAGCGTGATAGTTACCATTTCTGTTGGAGTTTTGAAGGAGAGGTAAGATTACTAACTAAATTGGCACTGTGATTGGATGCCATTATCATCAAAACATAAGTCCACTGCTGGATGGACATAGGGGTCAGACTACCTGCAAATACACATCGTATTTGCCATAAAAAGCCAAACTTGCCACGCTTAGCAAGCGGGTTGGAGAGCGCAGTGCCAGATATACCATTCAAAGAACGCTGCCGCTGCCCATTCCCTGGATAGGTATCTCATTTGATTACTCATCACATCACATTATTCAGAAAATGGGCAACAGATTATATTATAATCAAATCGAATACCATATCTCCTCCCACTCTAGCTGTCTGTAGAAATGGAACAGGTAGTAGTCTGAATAACTCTCAATCAGTTGTACAGAAAGTGTTTCAAAAGTTAATCAAATCAAGGGTTTTATTAATATATTTCTGTTTTTATTATAGACATGCCCAACTTTTCAACCCCCCTCTTCCTGCAGAAAAAGTGACCGCTATAAACACGATCCAGCAATGTGTCTTGGACAAAATCTACGTTGAATTCGAGAAAGCCTGGTGGGAAAACCCGGTCAGTTTCTCCATTCTATGGCGTGAAGAAGATAAAGCAAAGTTTGCCCCTGAAGACCAATGGATCACAGAAATATATGGTTGTCAAACTGTAGATTGCCAGAAGAACGTGCTTTTGTTCTGGATTTATGGAAATGGCGCGGAAGAAATGGAGAAAGTCAACGAGGAAGGTGTGAAAGAGGGAGTAAAGAAGCTATTGGAATTAGTGTTCAGGGGTTACGGTGTTACGCCCATCAAGGATTTGTTAAGGTAAGATTATAGATTTAGTTTAAGGCTAAGACATTGACATTAAGTCAACAGTCGGAAATGTTTATAATTCAAGAGACAATAACCTAAATTACCACTGTAGTATATTTATAGCATCACCCGAATTATACTCGTGGTTTTCGTTAAAAGCGACTAAGGTATAATCATCTAGGGAATGGGCAGCAGCGTTCCCACTGAATGCAACATCTTGCACTGCCCTCGCAAATCCGCCTGCCAAGCGTGGTGAGTTGAGTATGGCAATACCCCCAAATAGGGGTAGTGTCAGTGGACTGTTGTGGCTGTGTAATGACGCATTTGAAGTAGACATAGTTCTGCACTACGTTAGAGTTTATAGAAATAGCAGTAGTACCTACTAGAATTTCCAACTACACATTATGCGATATTCTTCTGTCGTGTGGGACCGAGTCGATGAACGGTTCTTTGAACTTTGGCGTCAGTTTTTGACCGCCTACTAGGCATGATTGTGTAATGACCGGTGTCTAAATAAAGACAGCAACCGGGACCGACGGCCTAACCTGCCCCCCGAAACACGAATAAGGTAGCAAACTGGGGAAGTGATAATGCAATAAAACTTGAAACTTGAAGTAATGGCGCTACTCTCAACCACAGATCTCTCAACTCTGCCCTGATGTATCAATGTCAAAGTTCAGTTATTACTTATTGGTGCGGCACAGTCACGCCTGCCGCCATCTGCAATAAGCTCTGAGTATTCCTCCGCAATTAATTGCAGAACGAAATGGAACAAAAACCGTTGGGTCCGCGGGTCATACTCTTACCGCAGCGTAGCAACGGAGCAAGACGGCGGTTCAGCGAGGATCCTGAGCGAGCCGTTATGCCACGGAGACACACCGGTCGTGTGTTTCGCTGGAGAGGCGACGTCGTATCATCGACACAGCGCCGTGCACGGGGCTATCGAAGCCGGCTTCAGGGAGGCAGACCGACTTATTGCTAGTTTGAAGTAATGTGGAAGTATTCTCCAAAATCACAGCAGATCTTCTTCAAAATAAATTGCAATAAAATCATGCAAACACCGAAGTAATCTGTAACCTTCTAATACAATTAATACATATTTATCCCGTGCAAACAATTTGTAACCTTCTTATAAAATAAATACATACTTACCCTATGCACGGAGCTATCGAAGCGGGATTCAGGGAGGCAGACCGGCTTCTTGCTAGTTTGAAGTAATGCGGAAATATTGTCCAAAATCACAAAGGAACATAATCAAAATAATTTGCAATCAAATCATGCGAAAACCGAAGTAATTTGTAAACTTCTAATAAAATAAATACCATAATTATCCCGTGCAAACTAATTTGTAACCTTCTTATAAAATAAATACATACTTACCCTGTGCACGGAGCACGGAGCAGAAAGAAAGGCACGGAGCTATCGAAGCGGGACTCAGGGAGGCAGACCGGCTTATTGCTAGTTTGAAGTAATGCCGAAATATTGTCCAAAATCACAAAGGAACATAATCAAAATAATTTGCAATCAAATCATGCAAAAACCAAACTTATTTGTAACCTTCTAATAAAATAAATACATACTTATCCCGTGCAAACAATTTGTAACCTTCTACTAATAAAATAAATACATACTTACCCTGTGCACGGAGCTATCGAAGCGGGATTCAGGGAGGCAGACCGGCTTATTGCTAGTTTGAAGTAATGCGGAAATATTGTCCAAAATCACAAAGGAACATAATCAAAATAATTTGCAATCAAATCATGCAAAAACCAAACTTATTTGTAACCTTGTAATAAAATAAATACAAACTTATCCCGTGCAAACAATTTGTAACCTTCTAATAAAATAAATACATACTTACCTCGTGCACGGAGCTATCGAAGCGGGATTCAGGGAGGCAGACCGGCTTATTGCTAGTTTTAAGTAATGCGGAAATTTTCTTTTAAAAATTACAATGGAAAGTTATCAAATTTGCAATCATATCATGCAAAAACCAAACTTATTTGTAACCTTGTAATAAAATAAATACATACATATATCACGCCTTTATCCCTTGCGGGGTTGGCAGAGCGTAAACTGCCGTAAAAAACTATAATTTACGCCACGTCTTACAAACAGTTCAGGGTAATTCTGAAAATTGTGTACCACCAGAGCGACAGGTTTAGCCCATCGCCTAAAATAGTAATACACATGTAACCCTCGACTCGCTTACTCGTATCTTACAACACCCACGGGAAAGAAATGGGGTGGTACTATTCTTTGCTACTATTTTTTGCAATTTGAAAACGGCATCACACGATTATCTTGATTTTTTAAATTATATTAGTTTGCTGTAATTTTTTTATGCCTGCTGAAATCCCAAAAATATTGTCGAGGTAGTTATTGCTAATTTGAAGACAAGTATTGTAAGAGAAACAATATTTATCACTTTACTTGGAATGATAATGTGGCAGCAATATTAAAAACTTTAAGTACTATACAACGTTTTTTTATTACAACCACTCACATAGTTAGTTTCACTGGTAATGACAATGCATAAAACGATTAACAGATTTCCATTTAAAAAAGAACAAATTATTATATAAATTATTATAATTATAAGTAAACGCATCCGAATTCAATATAAAAACTATAAATATTGACATACCTTAAAAACTACGCAATCACTTCAGAGTTTATCACTTTAGAATTTATCACATTACCTTGTTCATCTACATCACACATAGTTATTTCTACCACTTTATTGCCGCTACTATTCTCTTTGCCCTTATCATTTTCTCTTTTTATTTCATCATCATCATTGTCATTATTTTTCAATGATATTTCGAATCTTCGAGGCGTTTTTTCTGTAGCTTCGGCGGTTAGTTTTAAATTGAATTCGTAGGAGTTGTTGAGTGACGCTTTGGGCCAACTGTAGCCGTCGACTATTTTCTCAGAAACGTCTAAGAATTCGTAACGAGTTGTTGTTAGGCGGTACATTCCGTCTTCACTGATTTGGTACCTGAAAATATATATAAAGTCAAGCACTGGATATTTCAAAGATGTTGATTTTTTTGTGAGATACAGTGTAAGTGATCAGAACAAAAAATATATATTTTGAAAAACTCATCCCATGAAAGTAAAAAAGGGTTAAGAGTTTGTTTTTTTGGTTCTTTTTGACTAGCCCGATCGCGTTGCGGATAGTGCCCCTGACTGCTACGCCAAGGATCGTAAGTTCGATCCCCACGAGATATAAATATTTGAAAAGTCATTTTCAGATATTTGCGTTTAGTTTGGGTGTTTCTATGAATAATATGTATTTACTTACAAAAAAAGTATACAAGTATTATTATATGCTATCTAGTCCCTAAAGTACAAGCTTTGTTTAGTTTGGGGCTAGATGGTGCTGTGTGTATTGTCCAGGTATTTTTTTGTGTATTATTATTTATTGATGGTACATAGCAGGTGAGTTGAAACCGCTGGACGGATAGTTAGTTAAGTTTATTCATAAAAGTGACGACAAGGAATTACCTAAATCTACTATGTCCGAAAGGCCACTGCGCTCCATGCACTTTAACCAAATGAGTTGTCAACCGAGTTCCTCTGGAGAACACCTTGGGAGAAGAAAGAAAACATGTCGTAAGTAACATTATCATAGACAGCGGCATAACGTGCACTCCGAAACACGGATAGTAACTAACAGGTAAGTTATACCTTCATATCCTCCTCGGGACACATGTGACACGCGTATTTCTTATTAGATTTTTTCTTAGTTTCGACAACTTCTTCCTCTGAATTATCTTCATCGGATATTTCTTTGTCGCTATCCAATTCTCTTTTAGGTTTCTTTCGTTTGCGGTTGTGGGTCGGAATATGCTTTTTTAGGTCGGCTTTTGTTACGGCTCTGAAATATAAAACCAAAATATAAATTAACATGCTGGAATGTAATAGCACCACCCTATATTATGCTCATGTCGTAAGCTATGAATGGATAAATACATGTATAACGTCTACATCCTACTAAAATTATATGTATGTATGTTTGTTTGTTACTTCTTTACGCAAAAACTACTGAACCGACTATTGTAATGAAATTTGGTACACATATAGAAGGTAACATGGATTAACACATAGGATAGTTTTTATCACCACTTATAACAGAAAATTGTGTATCACCATAGTGACAGGTTGTCACTATCGTCTAAAACTGTAACACACGTGTAAACTTCGAGTCGCGTAGTCGCCTCTTACGACACCTACTGGTAAGAAATGGGGTGATGCTATCATAAGCCGACATCACACGATTTGCATCACCCTATATCTACCTGTCATAGACGATGGAGGGATAAATACAGGTTATGGATAGCAATTGTACAAATTAACATCAACAGTAGGGATATTAACCACATATATATAGGACATCAACCCTGAGGGGTAGAAAGAGACCTTTTACTTGCTACAATCCTAACAATCCTTTCGATTTATTTATTTATTTACTTTACAGTTTATTGGACACAAAAACAGTATATAAAAGACGCAAAACATAAAGAACTATTACACAACAGGTACAGCTTATTTCCCATTAGAAATTTCTGCCTGCTGACCCTCGGAAGTGAGACGTTATTAAGTAGGCAGAAAAGACGTGTACAACATTCTTTGAACTTCATCCACATTTATCAATCTGTTCATACATGTTGTTTGGTTTAGTGTGGGTCCTAAAAACTACCCAGGTCATGAAATGAAACTGAACTGAAATTTCCTGAACTAAAATCTATTTATCTGAAATTTGGTATTACAATTCTCTTATCTTACCTTAAATTAATACTGTCACTTACCGTCAAATAGGTTTAGAAAAGGATATGAGATATTTTAGTAGTGTCATGTCTTATAATTTTACTAGCAGCCCGCCCAGCGGTTTCACCCGCTGCTAACTGATTTCCCACGGGAAACAGACCTTCTCCCGACATAAATCATACATAAAAACCTAACTCTTGAATCACTCTATATTTTAGATCCGTTAAGTGGTTTTGAAGATTTAAGCATAGGTACAAACAAACAAACAGACAGGGACAGACGTGGGAAGCGACCTTTATACTATGTACGGATAACGCATTAGGCTAGGATGTAGATAAAATTTTGTATGAAGCCCAGATAAGAGGTAATTTAAAGACTTTATATTGGCACGATGCATTGACGGAGGTGGACGCTAGTATTGTATCACTTCATAATATAAAATAAAGTCGCTTCCCGTTTGGTGTCTCCTTCTATTTTAGAATTACCCAACGGATTTTGATGCGTTTTTTTATTAGATAGAGTAACTTGAGAGGAAGGTTTATGAGTATCATTTATTCCGGGAAATTGTCACATTCTCATGGGAAAACGGGTAGCCCAACTGGTAGTAAACTTTTGACACCTTTTATTATTATTATTATTATATTTTTAATACACTAGCAGCTCATTGAGCTGATGCGTGTATATCACTGCACTTGTGTCTTAATTTTTTGATTGTATAGTTTTTAAATGATTGTCAAGTCTATTTTTGAAACTGTTCACACTTGGTGCACTGATTACTGTACCTTTAAGGATTAAAATTACAAAAAAGCTGAAACACGTGTTTAATATGGTTTTTTTAATCCCCAAGGGGGTTGGTTAAACGTTTGTATGAAAGTTCTTTGTCTTAAGTGTGATCCGTTTCAAAAATTGTGATTAAACTTATGACTTAAAATAATTAAACACGTGTTTCAGCATTTTTGTAATTTTAACCCTTAATAGGGTCAAAAGGGGGTTAAAAGTTTGTATGAAAGTTCGTTTTTTTAAATAAATGTGATCTGTTTAAAAAATTGTGATAAGACTAATAACTTAAAATAATGAAACACGTGTTTTAGCATTTCTGAAATTTTAATCCTTAAATGGGTGAAAAAGGGGTTAAAAATTTGTATGCAACTTTTTTATCTTAAATGTGATCTGTTTCAAAATTTCTGATTAGACTCATAACTTAAAATAATAAAATACGTGTTTTAGCATTTTTGAAATTTTAAGCCTTAAAGGTGTCAAAAGTTTACTACCAGATGGACTACCCGTTTTCCCATGGAAATGTGACAATTTCCCGGAATAAATTATACTCATAAACCTTCCTCTCAAGTTACTTTATCTAATAAAAAAACCGCATCAAAATCCGTTGGGTAATTCTAAAGATATAAGGAGACACCAAACGGGAAGTGACTTTATTTTATACTATGTAGTGATGCAAAATACGTGTTATCTATCAAAATAAGGCGACGATCAAAACAATGACGACTAAATTGACTATAAAAGGCGAAGAAACCATTGATGTTTTTAAACATGACAGTACTTAGATATCGCCTATCCTTTTCTATACCTATTTGACGGAAAGTGACAGCACTAATTTATGGCAAGTTAAGAGAATTCATTCTCACCTGTAATCACAGTTGGAGCACTTATGTGGTCTCCCGATGGCGTCTTCCTTGGAAAAATGCCTGAAATTTGGAGAAATATGATTTATACTAATAATAGTACATTCTTCACGCTCGAAGAAAGAGACCGAGTACTAACGAGAGTGTAGTGGAGCTGAAGGGCTCTATACACACGAGTTGGTACTCGTACTTTCGTCCAAGTGATAGATAGTGAGATACCGCATTAATTAATACAGAATGCAAAAACAACATTAATGCCGTGAAAAATCCAAAGCAAATTTGCGCATTAGAGTAATTACGTATATACATACATAAATCACGCGTATATCCCTTACGGAGTAGGCCGAGAGTTAACGGCCGTAAAACGGATATTATCACCACATCTAACAAAAGTTTGAGGGCTATCAGATAACTGTGTATCACTATTATAGGCAATGAGCTGACGACCTGTCAGCTCATTGCCTAAAATTGCAATACACATATAAGCTTCGAATCTCTTAGTCGCCGCTTACGAAACCCATGGGTAAGAAATGGGGTGATGCTACTCTAAGCCGGCATCACATGGTCGCGTTATTAGAGTCATTTACCATTTTAAAAGCAAACGCAATAATAAAAGTGCATTTAGCAAAGTCTTCCATTCTGTCTGATAAAATATTAGAGACACGTTCCGTTTTATGAAAGTTGTGACAGTTGCATCTTTTACTCCCGAGAGGAGAAAACAATTTGTATACAATATACAATGTTACTCACTTATAACTGATATGTTGGGCTTTGTGATATGTTAGGCCATGTTATTGTCATCTATCTGTTTCTCATATGTTGGACCATGTTACCCCACTTGTATCCCATATGTTGGGCCATGTTATTGTCATCTAAATGTATCTCATATGTTGGACCATGTTACTCACTTGTATCCCATATGTTGGGCCATGTTACTTACTTATATCTCATATGTTGGACCATGTTACTGACTTGTATCTCATATGTTGGACCACTTTACTCACTTGTATCTCATATGTTGGGCCAGCGTGGCGGGCGTGGGCGCGGACATGTCACACAGTGGGCACGCATACGCGCTGATGTGTTGACGCGCATGTTCTCTAAGCAGATAGTCTGTGGAGCATAGAGTGCCGCACACTGTGCAACTGTGCGTCGAATTTGGATACACGTTCTGGAAAATACAGATAATTTAAACATTAACTATACACTAGATATGCACAGACTAGAAGTTGGCAACTTGCCGGCTGATTATAACGTTATAACAAATTAAATTTTTGTTGATCAATATGTTTCAAATTACACTAAAGTAAGGCAACCCAACACTGCCTCGGCGGAGTCTCTCGGAGGACATAGGGGGGTACGGGAGACTCTGACGTGCCGGTCCCAAGCCCGGATAAAAGTGGAGGGCAACGGGGCGCATGTGACGATGGACCTGCCTGCCTGTCTCTGTGCGCAGTTGTGCATAGAGGCAGACCGGCCTGAACCATCGTCATGTGACCCACACCTTCTCGTGCAGCAGCCCTGCACACAATCCATTATTATGGAAAACGCGGAGACAACAGAGGGTCCCGGCACCGCTGGGGAATCCCTCTCTGCGACGCCAACAGCGAGCCAAACGCTGGCTGATGGCACCGCAGGTCATCGCCCATCGTACTATGGGGGGCGAATCAACGCGTTTCAGATAGTAACATCCCGTCGCGGCAGGCCTCGAGCCGAGCAGACGACATAAGGGAGCCTGAGGGATCGCGGCAGGCCTTGAGCCGAGCAGACGGTCCTGAAGTAAGAATGTCCAAAGGGGATAAAAGAAAGCAGCGTCAGGAAGCGAAATACGCTAAACTGAAAGCTGCGGGGGTCGAACCCAACATTCGGAAGAGACCACCCAAAATAAAAAGGAAAAGCACTGATCCGAACGAAAGAACGGAACAGAACGCTTTTAAGAAAGCAAAGTCTAAGGACACCACCGAAACCGCCAAGCCAGCACGCACGGGGGCCCCACGACCCTCAGCCAAAGAGCAGAGCAGTCTGGCTGTCATTGTTAGGCGTGTGGATGGTGTTGCCCTGAATGAAGAAGCTGCCGCTATCATCCGTCGCCGCATTAAGGTGATCATGGACGAAGCGATAGACCTAGAAATGGACGAGGACTACCTTAGCTTCGCTGCGTCGGGACTTGTGGCCGAGGGCCACTTCTTGGTCACACCCCTGACACAGATGTCGCGACTGTGGTTCCTCACAAGAGACCTGGGCGAGATCCAAGGCGTAAAGCTCGAGATCCTCAAATGGAATAGACTGAAGGTCACAGTCTGGATTCCCGGGATACCAGAGGATCTACCCAGAGACGTGATGAAGACCATTCGCGTCCAGAACAGGAAAAAGACGGCCTTGAGGCTTCCTGAGTGAACTCTGATCGCCAGAGAGTCTCTCCCTTTGGGCGAACGACTGGTGTTAGGAGCCCCTGAGGAAGCGTTCACAGGGGTGGACTATGTGTGGTTGAACTTCCAACTCACACAAGTTCAAGCCCGAGCCATAAGAAATATGTCAACAACACAGGAAGGCAGCAGTAGTGGGGCTTGCACCTGTAAGTGTACCTGCGGGGCTAAACCACAGGCGACACCGACAGACCCCCCGCGAGCACCTTCCAAACCAAGCACTATTACACGACAGGCACCCGTAGACCAGGAGCAGACAACGACGCTGGAGCACATGGAGACCTCAACAGTGAGCGAACCTGAGCACACGTCAACTGTCAGCACTGGCTACAAGCACACACCAATACAATGAACACCCCACTCCAAAACACACACACACTAAACACACACACACTAAACACACACACCAGCAACACTCACACACATACACCAAAACTATACACAAATACCCTAAAAGTACTCCAGTTAAACTTGCATCGTTGCAAAGAGGCTATGGCCGAACTTTGCCAATATGTAATTGCTGAGGGCATAGACATTGCCCTGCTGCAAGAACCATACTCCTACAATGGAAAAGTGGTCGGCATTAGCAGCCTGGGGGGTCAGCTTGTCTACCTCGGTGGTGAGTTGCATCCCAGAACATGCATTTATGCTAGCAGCAGGACAACACAATTAGGACTAATACATAGTATATGTTACAGAGACCTTGTCGCCATCGAACTAAACATCAAGATGGCCGACGACAAAGAAATGAGGGTGGCGCTAATATCTGCTTATATTCCTAGCGAAACAAACTTTGAACCACCATCAAAAGAGCTCGAGGAAGCAGTCCAGCTATACCGAGGTAAGAATATCCCAATCGTTGTAGGATGTGATGCAAACTCACACCACGAAGCGTGGGGCAGCACCGACAATAACAAAAAAGGTAATCTATTGCTGGACTTTATAGTTAGCAACAACCTAGATATAATAAACACTGGTAACACCGCTACCTTTGTAACAAAGACAAGACAAGAGGTCCTGGATATCACACTAGCGACCTCTTGCTTTAGTAAATACGTTGAAGACTGGAAGGTTGACACCGAAGAAAGTTTCTCCGATCACAGGCGAATAACCTTCCAATTAGAATGCAAAATGGTGAAAACCCAAATAAGAAATGCCAGGAAGACGGACTGGGATACATTCGATAAAAATATTAAAGAATGGAACCCGAGTACGATAAATCAAACCTTACTGGCAGAGAAGATGGAAAAAGACACACAGAGGCTAAATACAGCCCTAACAGAAGCGTTCCACAAAGCATGCCCTCTGAAAGAAATATGTAAAGGAAAAGGGCAAACATGGTGGAATAAAGAACTCAGGAAAAAGAGAAAACTAGCTCGCAGGGCCCTTAGAACAGCTCTTAAGAACAAGGAGGACCCTGCAGGCTGGAACAAATACAGATCGGCAAGAAATGACATGCGCAACTCCTGCCGCCACGAAAGCAAAAAAGGATGGCAAAATTTCTGCGAAGAAATAAATAAAACGCCACAAGCCGCTAGACTAATGAAAACACTAGCCAAAGACAACACATGTAAACTAGGAAGCATCCGGAACGAAGATGATCTTATAACCGAACCAAAAATGGTCCTGGATATAATGATGAAAACACACTTCCCGGATTGCACAGAATACCATGAGGAAGAAACCAACTACAATATGAACTGTATTTGGGATGAAGTGGAGAACATAGTACACGAAGAATCCGTAACATGGAGCATCATGTCCTTCGCACCCTACAAGGCGCCCGGGCCCGACGGCATTTTCCATCTATATAGAGAGAGCCTCAGGACGGGATATATCCCAGTAACATGGAGAAAGGTCAAAGCTACCTTCATACCCAAACCGGGGAAAAAGAATTACCAGGAAGCAAAGTCCTTCAGATGCATCAGTTTATCCTCATACATGATGAAGGCACTGGAGAAAATCATAGACAGATACATAAGGATGAAGATAAGCTGCAGTGGAGACAAACTGCATGTAAATCAACACGCCTATATGAAGGGTAAATCCACGGACACTGCTCTTCATAACCTTATAGTAAAAGCCGAAAGAGCAGTAGACAACAAAGAATATGCAATGGGGTGCTTCTTTGACATCGAGGGAGCCTTTGATAAGGCCACCACTGATGCCATAGCGGGATCCCTTGCAAGAGAAGGAATAGAACCTATGATGGGAAAGTGGATCATGAATGCACTAGGACACCGCGCCATTTCCACGGAATTGGGCGGCGTATCCCACACGGTTCGAGCTAAGAGAGGCTTCCCACAAGGTGGTTGCCTGTCACCACTAATGTGGTGCCTTCTGCTAGACGATCTTATTAAGACCGTCAACAGAACAAGAGTATACATGCAAGCATACTCTGACGACGGAGTAATACTAGTCACTGGTAGAGAACTAAACATGATTAGCAGAATAATGAACGACTGCCTGAAGGCCGTTCTAAAATGGTGCAGGGACAGAGGTCTCAATCTAAATCCCTCCAAAACCAAACTAATCATCTTCACTAAGAAAAGAAACAATCAACTAGGAGTACCAGTCCAGATAGATAATACTGACCTGGAAGTGGTAGATGAGATAAGATACCTGGGTGTTGATATAGACAGCAAACTGCTTTTCAACACACATATAAAGAACATTAGCAACAAAGCCAAGATAGCCCTGATGCAATGCAAACGGGCTATTGGGAAGACATGGGGACTCAAACCATTCATAGTAAATTGGATATACAAATCAATTATCCTACCAAGACTAACATATGGAGCAATAGTGTGGTGGCACAGAGCCGCCATAACCTGTAACAAGAAGGCACTTGATCAAGTACAACGCCTAGCTGGACTCATGATAACAAGCGCTATAAGGACTACACCAACCGCCGCCAAACCTATAGTCAGTGCATTTCTACCATACACTAATTTTTTCATGATTTTTAGAGCTCTGATACAACTGAGCTTTTGATTATTCTTTCACCATTAGGTAGTTCACGATACCAGTATACTTGGATACTTTCGACCAAAGGGAAATAATAACCGGTAATATCACCCTACCTCTTAGTACACAAGAGATACATATGCATGATGTTTGTGTATATATTTTTTGAAGGAGTGATGATGTGGCCAGTTGGCCGAGTGACGAATGTGACGAAAAGGGTAGACCGGACCAGGGGACCGCACGATCCGTCTGGTCATATTTGCAAGTTGTATATCGATCGGCGGAAACACTTCAATGCCGCGTTTTAGGACTTATATGTGAAGCCTATACGCGCAGCCACAAACCTTACCTGTCTCCTTAGATGATCTACCAGCTTCCTATTACACGAGAAATGCATGCCGCAATGGAAGCACGCTATCAGCCGCTCGGCGGTATGAGTTCTGACATGCATCGTGAGCAGCACTTTGCGAGGGAAGGTTGCTCCACAACCTGCCCAGGAGCAAAGGTTCTGCTCTGAATATCTGACATGTAGCTTTACATGGTCGAAGAATGCCTGGAAAATATAAACAAGAACGTAGTTTAGGAGATAAGTCAATTTACAAAAATCAACAGTTGATGTTGGTCAAAGTAAGTCCTTTTTAAGAGGTGAATGGATGAACTAAAAAGATATGTGGTACTCTACTCCTTCTGTTCATTAAAATGGTCAGGCCCCCAGTGACTGCATCTAACGCCAAAAGGCTCTTGCCCTTTTTTTGTTTATTATAATTATTGTTTATCATTTTGTTTTGTGAATTATTTGAATTCTTGCAAATAAATTATGTCATTTGATTTTAACATTTGTAAGCTTACAGTTAAAAACCAAAGCACTTACTTACTTACTGCAGTGGCTCACAATGCTTAAGTAATTATATTAAGTATTTTAAATGGCAAATTGAAATTGAACTTGTGATACAATCAGACACCTGAGGATTTTTGCTCACATCAGCCACTGTTCGTCAACTCTTTGACCCACATTAAAAGAAGACATTCATTTTCATTAAAATTACGGAATATAATAAGATTTACCTCAGCAATGTATTAGTTTTCTTACAACCTATTAAGCATTTTACATACCTGAATAGAATTGAATTTCTCCTCACAGCCAACCCACATACATTTATGGTCACACATCAATTGTGGAAGTATATTTCTTTTACTTGAATCTCTTTTGCACCGGGTAAGTTTCAATGTGGCTCGACCGTTGAAACCAATAGCAAGCAAGTGGGAGTGGTAGGCATGGTAGTTTATATGACGGACCATCTCTTCAAAGTTGGTGGTTTTGTGGCCACATACATCCCAGAGGCAGACATATTCATCTGAAATACATTATGCTGAATTAGATTTTTAGGCTATAATAAATAAATAAATAAAATAAAATAAAAAGCCTTTTATTTAGTTCCCTTAATTAATTAATGTCAAATTACAAGTATCTATTATTATTATTTTCACACTAATGTTAGTTACAAAAATTAAAAAACATTACAATATCTAATTAAATCAAATTTTTAGGCTATAGCATAATTAAATTATCGAGAGATGATTCAGTAAGCTGTCCATAGTAAGATAGTATTCATTGTACTTTTTCAGATGCTATCTTTTTAATCCTTACTGTGGGGTTGCACTGATTTCCCGCAGGAACATGGTATTTTAATATAGCCTATGTTCATTAGGGATAATGTAGAATTAGAATGGTAAAAGAATTTTAGAATTGTTTGGGATCCTATTCAATTGAAACGAACAATCAAATCTTTCACTCTACCTATATAATATTAGTGTAGATAAACACAGTTTTAAAGTTATTTTGGTAAAGAAACAACTCGATCAAACCAATTTCACCATGGTTGAGAAACTCACGTTTTTCGCCTTCCTTGATAACATGCAGATCAGAACAGTGCTCTCTGACATGTTTCTGGAAAAGGTAGTAGTCGGTGAACTGCCAGCGACACGACTGCCATTCACACTCCATATGCAGTTGCTCTACTCTAAGCTTCTTAATTGGCTGAAATGAGAGATACTTATAATAATGTATACCTCATGGAGAAAAACTGTAGAAAATAAGTTAATTTACAAAATTTTGTCAAAATTTCTAGACAATATCCATGATAGGTAATTTATATTTTGTCGTGTATAGCTTTAGTACAAAATAACAATTTTACAATACAGATAAGGGTCTGCACCACGCAATAAAACAAAAATTAGATAGCAGCAGTGTAAAAAATTACATGATTCTAGTAGTTAGATGTATTAATAGGTCTGTCTTTAGACTGCTATGGAAAGGTTGATAGCTATTTGATGAAAATTTATACTTACTACATTGACAGGTTCCACTGCAGGCTCGTCAACCCCAGTAGGCACCGTAGCTTCGTCCTCCGCAGCTGATAAAAGGAAATTCTTTCGATCGGCGTTAGTTTGAATTATGAATTGAATATCGTTCTTATTCTGCAGGGAAAGCTTCTTAGGCTCTTCGCTGTTCTGTTTCTGCAACCAATCCACGCATCGCATCAGCCGCGACTTGGCCAAATCCTTTTCAGGAGACTCGTTTGGAGATTGACTCTCCATGGTGCTTTGTAGTATAGTGAGCTAGGCGGTGTTCACAATTTTGAAGATAGATTTCAAATCACTTGTAAAAATTGTTCACATATCGTCGATTAAAATACCACGAAATAAATAAATTATTGTGAAAAATAAGGCGCGCATCGCACCAACAATAAACGTCACAACAACAACACCACAGATCACATAAAACAACACACCAACTATAGACTATAGAGTTTGGCAAACTATTTTTTTACAGTGCATATAACTGCTACTTTTACACCTAGTATTTTAGAAAAACAATACTTCCGGTAGAAAACATATTAACTGGTCACACCATGTTCTATTTGTCAAATCCGTTCAATTCAATACCTACTTGATGTCAATCGAGATAATAAACTAAAAAAAACGTGCGACCGCGTGAAGTGTGGCGTATTTACCGCACACAGCGGCAAGTATCCACGTTGCCTTCGTAATCTCTTATCGAAAAGACGTCGAATAAATAGTGATCTCGTTCCTCCCGTCACGCACAAAGCGGTTGACGGCCAAGAGATCATTTTAGTGCGCTGATGAAATCAACTGCATCCTACGAAGAAGTTGTGAATAAATTAGAGACCGTCCCTCATCTAGCCACAAGAATGCCGAACATCAAGGTTTTTAGCGGGAGTTCCCACCCTGACCTAGCGCAGAAGATCGTGGACCGCCTCGGAATCGATCTCGGCAAAGTGGTAACCAAAAAGTTCAGCAACATGGAAACGTGCGTCGAAATTGGCGAGTCTGTGCGTGGGGAAGATGTTTATATTGTGCAGAGCGGCAGTGGCGAGATAAATGACAATCTTATGGAATTGTTGATTATGATCAACGCTTGTAAAATTGCGTCGGCTTCCCGCGTCACTGCGGTCATCCCTTGCTTCCCGTACGCGAGGCAAGACAAAAAAGACAAAAGCAGAGCCCCGATCACGGCGAAACTTGTCGCCAACATCCTGTCAGTCTCCGGCGCCGATCACATTATCACAATGGACCTGCATGCGTCCCAAATCCAGGGATTTTTTGACATACCTGTAGATAACCTTTTCGCGGAACCCGCTGTTTTGAAATGGATCAGAGAAAACATTGCCGACTGGAAGACTAGCATTGTAGTGTCTCCTGATGCCGGTGGAGCTAAGAGAGTGACATCTATTGCTGATCGACTGAATGTTGAGTTTGCTCTCATTCACAAAGAGAGAAAAAAGGCCAACGAAGTTGCTTCTATGGTGTTAGTAGGAGATGTCAAAGACCGCATTGCTATATTGGTTGATGACATGGCTGATACTTGTGGCACAGTCTGTCATGCTGCAGAGAAATTGATTGAAGCTGGTGCTACGAAGGTTTATGCTATCCTTACTCATGGTATATTCTCTGGACCTGCTATATCCAGGATCAACAATGCATGCCTAGAAGCTGTAGTCGTCACAAACACTATTCCACAAGATAGGCACATGCAGGAGTGCCCTAAAATCCAGTGTATTGATGTCTCAATGATGCTGGCTGAAGCAGTTAGACGTACTCACAATGGAGAATCAGTTTCATATCTATTCTCTAACGTTCCATACTAGTTTTATTTACTTTTTTTGTTACATAGGAGCAGGTTCCAACAACTAAAATTTTAAATGTGACCGATAATTTGGACAAGCTTGTTTATTATTAACTTAACCTGTGGTTAAATATAAACTAAAGATAAACTTGAAAGCCCAGTGGTATTTTGTTATGAATTTTATATTCTCATTTTTGGACAGTTGGATACCTACTAATTTTAGCTCTAATTTCTCATGGTAACATGAGATTACCTAATAAGTTTGTTTATCTCATTAAGTTTACAAATAGGACCTCATTGAGAATTACTCTAAGAAGACATTTTTAGCTTAGACAATTTGCCATACCTACCTACTTGATTTGTAGCTGCACCCTAGTACTATTATGTAGTCTGTGGCTGCACAGCAATATTTGTGCAAGAATTAATTTGTAATACCAGGCACTTTTTGTTATAAAGAGAAACTGTAGTATTGAGTGGTGCATATACCTGCACTCTGTTCAAATTTTATAATAATTGCTTCTTAGAGTATAAAAGTGATATAATTGTTAACATAGCCTTCCATGTTGCTTATTTGATGCTATATTTTATGCAAAATATCTACTTATTTTTATATGTATTAGGGGAGGCAAGCATTGTTGTAAAACTTTATTCCAGCCCAGCCACAAATTTGCTGCATTACTGCAAGTTAGTTCTGCATTTATCTATAGATTTTAGGTATTTGTGAAGTTTTGGTGACTTTTACTAATTGTATTTTTCATTTTATGAGTTTAAGATTTAGTTTTTATAATTTAACTTGTTTTATTATCAAGACAGCTTTTCCATATATTCTCTTCTCTGGAGATTTTAAGTTGTTATGACATTAAATTTGTAGAAAGCCATAATAAAAGCTGTGTTACATTTC
The DNA here is from genome assembly GCA_027580185.1 of Tuta absoluta. Classification (NCBI taxonomy): domain Eukaryota; kingdom Metazoa; phylum Arthropoda; class Insecta; order Lepidoptera; family Gelechiidae; genus Tuta; species Tuta absoluta. The sequence goes on from JAQAHW010000009.1 coordinate 9,809,139, forward strand.
AAACTTTTTTCTAAAGATAAAATCATGTGATGAATGAAGTTAGATGTTGTAGAGTATCTTTATCTGGATAACATTTGATAGGCATTATGTAAAAATTACTTCAAATTGGTGTAGATTGTTGGTATTGGCTATTGGCAACAAAATATGTAAAATTCAGCAAATTGGCTAGCTGCCTAATTCAATGTGATCAGAGATTTTCTAAATTTATAGAAACTATTATTGTGTATATTTGGTCTATATACCTACTTAATTTTAGGGCATTAATAAAATACTTTAAAACAATTTTGTTTTCTATTCTTAACATACTGCGAAGACTGACGATATCGGCGCAGTCCTCAAAATTAACTCGTCAAAAATGTTTTTGTTGTAACTAGGTATGGAAGAATAAAATAAAAAAAATGATTTAGCAACACACAACGACAGAAGATACAAGCCTATTAACAACCGAAAATATTCCACATTTAACTGTCACATTATTCGCTAAGCTTCGTAGGTTCATGTTACATCGTTCGTAGAGATAAGAAACTGACCTTAGGTCATCGTCCAATGATGCAAAATGATTGTTTGTTAGTTAGTGGGCACGTCTCTTCGAAAACAACTAACTAGTCGACAACAAAGTGATATGACCTCGAGTTGTCGTTGTTTGCTTTGCTGATGGTGTGTAAACCATTAGGTGAAATTAAATAGGTAGGTACGTACCTACTTGTAGTATATTACTTAGGCACCTACTGAACAGCATAGAAGAGCTTTACCATATTTCAAAATGGTGTCGCCAATTGAACTAGTATTCACATGCTATTGGCAAAGTGCTATTTTTGGTTAAGTAGACTATGTGCCTAAAGGTCTAAAAGCCGGCTTACCTACTGCTCTATTTAGGTCTATACCTAGTGGGCTAAAGGTGGAGGCCTGCGCCAGCCTATCTACTATCTCGGGTCAAAGCAGAAGAGAAATAATATTTCCCATGCCAGTAAAGCTTAGTACCTTCTTACCTATACCTCCCTACCCTAAGGCTGTATCGCAATATCTATCAATAAACCAGCCTGACACCTGTAGGTGGCCTTATTTTTGGAGTACCTAGCTTCGTTCTTAGTAGCATACCTAAATGAAAAGCCTTCCTGGAAATCTTAACCTAGACCTTTGTAGGTAGGTATCTACTTTGAAAAACAGGCTAAGGTCTTTTGATTCTAAAAATATTTAGTGATATCGCTCGAAGTTACTTGACGCAATGTGGTCGATAGCCTCACGACCTTTGATCACGTAACTAGACCCCCTGTCTTATTAACAGTTTACGTATGGGAGAGAATAGATAAACAACAACAAACAAATGTAGAGATACGCGGTGGGCAATGCTTAAAACTACCCTTTGTTCCCATTTGTCCTACTGATCAGTTCTACGATAGAACAAGTGGGCATACTTTTGCTCACTAGTTCTACGGTGGAACAAGTGAGCACTAAGCATGACGCTCGTTTTAGCGAGATTTAGGTACCTAAATACTTGCCTACCTTTCAATCTCCAACCAATCCCACGGTTTTGAGGGTACGTTAAGCTGCAGTGTCCCTCTCGACCCTCACTCACCTAAGAGAAAGCGTAGGCATTTCAATGCAGCACTGGAACCGCATTTTTGAAATAGTGCGATTTTGTATACGGAAATCCGCAACGACTGGTCTAACCACTCGCATCACACGTTCTAGTTTTGGTTCTAGTTAAGTACTATTAGTTTTTTGATGATGAGGGTAGGTATGAGCAAATAGATTTGTGTAGTACTAGTACCACAGTATAATTAATAGTAATGTAGTACATAGAACTTGCGAAACGAGTACCAACTTACAATATTAGATATTAGTGGCAGAGTGGACGCAAAACGCTAGTTCTATTACCTATATTCTCTTTGGAGAGGACTTTCGCACGCAAAAGTTTTAAAATAGGTACGTTTCCAGATTCAGTGTAGGTGCTGGATTAGAATAGCATCACTTTATTTCTACAAGTGGGTGTTGTAAAAGGAGACTATGGATAAATCCAGAGAATCCAGCGAATGTGCAATTTTGCACTGCGCTCGCCAATTCGTCTTCCAAGTGTGGTGAGTATGCAAATACCTGGCCTAGGTAGATACTCCAAATAAGGGATAGCTCATGCCCAGCAGTGGACTGCTAATTATGATAAAAAGTACCTACTCTGTGTTATGATATTAGGTGGTTTGTTTTAAAATGCAACACAATAATGTACCTGGGCTTATTTCTCGGACGTTGTCCGCTAAAAATTGGCGTGTCCCCTGACTTCAGACATATTTTCTAAGGAACTGTTGCTTCATTACGTATTTCTCTATTATTGAACATTGAAATTAGTAAATATACTACCCATTAAATATAAAATAAAGTTGGGCTTAATATTAAATCTTTGAAAAAAATAGGTAATTATGTTAAAAAACATCAAAATTTCGCGTGTCCTATGCCTACCGTAACGCATTTGTTGTGTATTTTTTACGTTACAGACACCTTTTCCATAAGTGGTATTAGTTTCACTTATAGGCTATATATCCTAGTTTTAAAATATTTATCATATAAGATACGATTTCATATAAAAATAGTTAAATAAATTAAAAGTTTTGTTGTCCTTAGAATTACGTTAGGTGGAAATTCCACTACCCGTAACGGAGTATTTTTTCCCAGTTAAGATGTGAAATTCTACCATGCATTACTTTATTTTGATAAATGGCAACAATTTCACACTATGCGCGGCCGCTATATTCTATTTTTCACAACATTCTTGTCAAAAACATGGTTTGAACTTTTGAAGTGATGGTGCGCATCGTGGTGCAAATTTTTGTTCCACTACAAACGGTTGTTTTCAAAGGGAAGATCCCTGTTTCTTATTGAGTCTGTTATGTTATCTGCTTCCGTATGTCTTCTTTTGATTGGTAGTACTAGTTGATTGTATTAATTTGCATTAATTTACTCAATATTTGCATTTTATTGCCGATGGATCAAATTACGTTACTTCCATACATGACGTGATGTACAAGGGAACCAAAAGTTGTAATGTATGGAATTCTTAGGCTGGGTTCACGAGGAATAAAATTGGGATTTCTTTTAATGTATTTTCGAGATCTGGTACGATTCGAATTTTCTTTATAGGTATTCTTAAAGAATACTAGTTTTTTCGTGGTTTTTTAATTGGTTATTATGTTCCTTTAAATATTACATAAATACGAAATATTTAGCTTCTAAAATTGTCCCATTTTTTGTAATGTGACCAGTGCCTTATTTCCTTTACGTCACATCACTTTCCATTCGTGACTTGTCTCATTGTGGTTGTGATTTTAAAAATTAATAATTAAATAAGTATTACTATAATCTTTGCAACGTAAAGACAAATAAAAAGACTATAGAACGTAGTATATATTTTTATAGAAATATTTCACTATATGTCGTTTAAAACAGTATAACTGATATTGTTATAAGGTGTTTTGTACACAAACGTAACGTAATGTCATATTTATGATTCTGTGCCATTTATGTGAAGAAAATATCAGGAATGTGATATTTGTTTTTATTACTATTGTCCTTAGTTATCTAACATACATACTGATTTTGCAATTAACTGAGTAGTTTAACTTTAATAACACCTCAATTTCGTAACGTAATGGAACTGATAATTGACTGACTACATTTTTCATTTCATTTTATGCGAAATCTAATGAATATTTATAGAAATAATTATACTTTTCAAGTACTATATTTAAAAAATAATTAATTTAGACACACATTTTGGGAAAATAAACATGTTCAAAATTGAGGAATTCCATTACGTGACAGACAACGTCCGAGAAATACGCCCACCTACAACACCAATACGGAAACTTGTCGTAAAAACAGTTTGGTAAAAAAAATGAACAGGTATGTTGGAACCTATTCTCATTCTTTGTAGGTACCTAATCTAATGTTGCACTGCACTTGCCAATAACAAGGCAATGTCTGTATGGTAACTTGAAGATCATGAAAGGGTGTCGATTTATGGTTTATGCATTTCGGATCTTATTTAATAAAACACTACAAGGCGTAGACAGTGGATCCTGAATCCTGACGGAGCAGTCTTTGTTCTGACTGTGCATTTCCTTTATAAGCAAATCTTGGGTAGTATTGAAGTTCCTGGGCGTGTGGTGCCGGCGCGCCAACGCTTCGTCTAGCTGGCTAGAGTCGGGCAAATACAAGGGCGACCCGCGTAACGTAGCTCTGCTCTTGTATTTTGCCGAATCTAGCCCGTGCGCGCAGTCCGCTCGACGCAGCATTGGCGCTCAGAATAGCATCACCCCGTATCTACCCGTGGGTGTTGTAGGGAAATGGGCAGCATTCTCTATGAATGCAACTCCTTGCACTGCGCTCGCCAATCGGCTTGCCAAGCGTGGTGAAAATGGCAAATACCCTCCTTAATAGGGGGAAGCTCATGTCTAAAAAAGGACTGAAATAGAAGATCTTGGTCAAAATAAAGAAAACGAAATTACAGCTGAGGAAAGTGAAAGAAAGAGGAATGAATAGCGCGGAGAAAATGAATTCTGTCAGTCCGAATCGAAGCCAACAACACTATAAAAACCATGCCAAGGTCTGTGGTCGTTATAGCATTTGAACCAAACAGAAGTTAGGATGCCATAAAACTATGTTTTGGAAATTCCTATATCCCTTCCGCTGTAGACCACTTAAAAAATTCAAGATGGCGCCTGTGGAGCGCCCACGGGTGGCAAGTACTTGACTCGACTCCGGTAACATAAACAAAGATTTCTCAGAAACTAGAGACCGATAAGGATTGTATGTTTTATTGCCGTGTTCGTCGTGATACATGCTACTTTGTTGCAGACTAATATAAACATTTAAGGCATAATAATTATGTGGGTATAACCGCGAAAAATTGTACATGAATGATATTTTCAATGTTCCCATTTTATTTCTCATATATCATCAACGTTTTTTGGTTATAAGGGTTTTGTTAGATATATACTAATTGGTATGCTTATGTTCTTTTAGATTATTTCATAAAACTCAATCTATCTCTTGCAGAAATATTGCATTATAATTTTTTTCATTGGCACCGCTTTAGTTTCCATATAAAAAATATTTGTCCACCTTACGCCTTTGTGACAAAAACTGATAACCCCTACGAAATGGTATGACTTCCACGCATTTTTATGAAATATTCATGTTATTCGATTCTTATCTAACATGTTTATAAAAATCTTTGAATGCACGAGGCCTTAATTGACTTTTTATTATTGTTCAAAAATCTGTCCACTTTTTTCATGCGTGTGTAACGTCACGTAGGGTCAGGGCGGCAACAGTGACTCGGATTTTTTCGGAGAGTAAAATTTTATAGATAACGTTAAAGTAGCAAACTGAAATTTATACCTTATATGCATTGATTATTTGCCTTTCTCCTCGCAGTGTCACTTGTTTGATTTACACTGCAGTAAAGTTTTCAGGCACGGTTTAAAAAAAAATGGGAATTGAGCCACTCTGTACCGGTACCAGACTACTTTGACTCAACCCTGTAGTACACAATGACTCTAACATTTTTTTGCAGTACACACTGGCTCAACAATGACATGAGCCAGTGTGTACCAGTACTAGTCTTATTTCATTTCAGTAGTACACACTGGCTCGTTAATAAAACATTATAATAAAACAACAATTTTCTAATCAGTCAAATAATATTTATTATCACAACTTATGCCTTTGGTACATTAATCACATGTTCATGTACCAAATCATTTATTTAACTTTTATGTTGAAAAAAAAGGTCCTGATTGTTTTTGTTCTCAAAGTAGGAGTAGATGACGGTAGATTGACAGCACATAATCACGACAAGACACACAGTATTTCGACAGTTTTCAACAAACGCTATCTCGACAGCACGCTAATTTGACATCCTCAGTGTGGTTTCGAACTTTCCGTCCAGTGTCGCTTTTGCGACGCGGCATTCTAAAATAAAATAAAAACAAATATTTAGTAAATGATCGGATATTATAAATTGGCTATCACAAACAATTCGTGAAATCTATCGTATTAATAATACTAATAACACTTTTTAAGAATTCAAGCTTCCACATAATCTGTTAGAATTGAAAACTTTTGTATTGGAATGACTTTAAAGATACCCTCTGAACATATGGTCATGGTCATACATACCTATATTTTTTATTCTAGCGATCTTGAAACATGACAGTAAAACAAAGAATAAGTAAGCATTTTTAGGTTACAAATGTGTTAAAAAAGATTTGTTTCCCGTTTTGATATCCTACGCATAGTATGTAATTAACATAATATATACTTCGTATGACTATATTTTTCTAATTAATTGTATTAACCATCTAAAGTAAACACTGACTCACAAAAGTACACACTGACTCGCGAGTCATTGTGTACTTCCTAAAATTGAGTCAGTGAGGCTTCGTCGCCATTTTGAATTCAATAGGTGACACATCTTACAATTCTTCCCGTACGGCCAGCAAATCTATCGCATTGCCTAGCATATTAACACCACTATCCAACAAAACAATGACAATTGTACGAATCTTTATTTATCAATGAATAAAACGAAGTGTAACTTACTTCGTAATTTTGTTTTGAGGGCACAAAAACTATCACACACTTTTTTCACTACTGAACGGCGCTGGAGCAGGCGGGTTACTGGTTTATGCGCGTTCGGCTGTCGCGAACTACCAATGAGTGAGGGAGACAGGTAGATACTTTTGTCCATTCGGGAGATACAGCCGTGAGTCAGAGTACCCGCATGAGTCACTGTTTCCTACCCTACCCTATGTAACGCTTATAACTGCCATACTATAAAAGTTATCAGAATCCTACTTTATTTTTCTTAAGTGGCAACACCATTGGCATGCTGGCAACATTTAGAAAACAAAGGCAGCCATTTTTTCTTTGAGTAAAATGGTGTTTTGTGTTGATGTCAGATTTGTCGCACGAAAAAAGTGTATTTGAATTGTTCGATTGCGAGGAAAGTACATACATTCTGTCTTATTATAATAGATATTTACATAATTTTACTACAAAACTAAAGAATCGTACTACTTCGTGGTTTTTAGGATTCACAATCGAGTAGTAATTTTAATTTTAGTTTATGTCGCCCGCATTTTTTGTCATGATTGTAACGATGTGTAACGAAATGTGTTACGTTACAGTCATGACTTATTGTAAGGCGTAGAACACACATTACAGATATGGCGTTGACGAATGCCGAAAGGCAAAAAAAATATCGAGAGAAGCTGCAAACTCAAAATCCCGAGAAATATAAAGCACTACGAACGAAAAATGCAGAAAGGAATAAGAAGCGGAAAAAAATTCAAGAGTGTTCCAAAGAAGTTATAGAACTGAAAAGGAAACAGTGGAGAGCTAGTCAGAACCGCCATATTTAAAGAATAAATAAACAAACAAAGCATGATGATTTAAGCACAAAAGTTATAAAATAAATAAAACAATATAGGAAAAAACTTAAAGATAATAGATAATATATAATATGATGTGTTGTATTTTTGTTATATATATTATATTATGCCTGTATAATTACATTGCATCATTTTCAATGTCATCACTGCCAATATTTGATTTGCCGCTAACAAGTTCTTTTTTAATAAAAAGTGTGTATGCTTTATAACCCTTTCCATGGACCATGTTTGATTTGAATAATATTTTGATTTATGCATCTTCATGTTTTATTTCTACATGTTACGATTTATAATAGTTTTACCTATATCTCCAATCTCTCTTGTCTTGTGAGACACCGAATCGACAATTTATTTAATACTGAGTAAAAAAAAAGACTGTCATGTACTAAGCTTTATAATGGTCATGTAAGTAACATTCAGTCATGTACGTAACGTTTGTTACGATGTCATGAATGTAACTGTACAATTTTTCGCGGTCTTACCCATGTCAGTCTCCAGCAGAAGTGGTAGTTTTTTTTTATAACCCGGATTTTTGCTTTTGATTAGGCAAATTTTTGCGCAAAGAGAATATAATAGAACTAGCGTTTTAAGAGTTGGGACTCCGAAGAAAAAAAATGAACGATGCAAAATGTCAAAACGCAGTTCCCAAATCATTGCCAACATGTCAAAACAAGTCAATTCTAGTATAGCCAACATAAAGAACACACGTAGTGATGTACCTACGCGACAGCCTGCAATTTATCGATATCGACAACGTAGCTGCCGAAACGGTGCGGCAGCTCAAAATAATATTTTTATTTTTATAATAATTATGTTTCAGCAATTTAGCAGGTAAGTTCCGAACAACCGACTTTTCCGAAGACCCTCAGCTAAACCCGTCAAACTTAGCAACTTTCCCCGAGGATCAAAAGTGATAGACAACATTAAAAAAAATTACCTCCCATACAAAAATTAAGCTGACCGAATAATACTCTATGGGAGGTAATTTTTTTAAAGTTTTGACCTATGCTTCTTGGGGAAAGTTGTTCAGTTTAGCCGGTGGAGCTTAGCGTTTTCGGGAAAGACGGTCGTTCGGAACCTCCCCGTATTTGAATATTATCGAAACAATTTTAACTCAATATTTCAATAACAATAAGTTGCCGAAACATAATTAATGGACTTTTTTTCTAAGTAAAACAAGCTAAAGGATTTCAATAATTATTACTTTTGTAAAATTCAAAATTAATATAATAAAACAGTAAGTCAACCAAGTGTGTACATTTGAATACTTAAAATTCCGTTCCAAGTTATAGGTCTCAAAACAATAGTAAAAAAAAATACTGTATCTATCTGTCTGTTTTTCCACGTTTCAAGCAAAAACTACTAGACGAATTTTTACCATTTAAATTTTGTATAACTGGTCATTAGAGGATACTTTTTACTTCAAAAAAGTCCCACACACCCCATTCCCACAGGAAAACAGAGCAACTGGTTTGGCGGAGTTCATACAAGCATGTCCATGCATTTAATCGTCTACTATTATTAGTGAGGTCCTTTTTATTCACCAAAAACTTTGACCATATTTTCAATCATTGCACATAATTTGATTGTAGGGTAGATCGAAGATTTTTTCTTGTACCATTCGTTTAGGACTATATATCGGTACATTTATTCTTCACCTGAAACATATAATAATATCTTATCAAATAATAAATACATTTAATTTAATACCAAATTGTTAAAACACTTCCCGTGTTATATATACAATTTTGGAAAGCCCGCTTTTTTTTCAACCGTGGCCATGATATGAACCTGCGACTTTTTCCTTTACTAGTGGCCACGCCTCATTTATGTGGGCTACCGCGGATCGTCCCCTGCCCGTGAACTTTGCAAGTGTATCTTATCTTACGCGGGCAGGGTACGAGCCGCGGTAGCGCAGATGGAAAAGGCTTTGCAAATGGTAAATCTCGACGTTTCATAGGGCCCAGAAGCGTTTACTCCAATATCCCCCCGCCCCGAAAAACATAGGTACTCTAACCCAGAACTCGGTTGTAAGGAAATGTTAGAAACATTCTCCATTAAAAAGAAATTTGTGACAAGTGACAACGCATTGTATCGATATCGATTATACATTATTTTTGGTCGCACTATATAACAGCAACTTCTTCAACTAAATAATAATATCAACTCAAATCAATGTTTATTGCTATAATCACGATGTTTATGAGTCATATTCCAAGCATTATAATGATTATCTTTACTAACCTTTCTTCATCCAGAGGAAACTGAGCCATGAAATGCCGTTTCTGTCCATTCTTTCTTGCGGCTTTTAATCCACAATTTCACATTTCCTACACTTCATTATTCCTTGGTTTAGCCAAATACTAAAGTTTTGTCACTTTTGAAAATGAAACAAAGTAAAATAAACTAGGAACTTGAAAATAATTTCACAAACAACAATTACTTCGTTTTAACAAACTTGTACTGCCAAATGATGTCCACAGAACAACAGATCAAATGATGTTGACATTATTGACAAACAAAAGAGAAAGAAAACGGAAATGAGTGAAACAGATATAGCCGCCATGAAAATGCTATTGCGTTTCATACATTAATTTTTTTGTTTGAAGTTTCGATAGACTGTTTTTGCGTGCGAATAATTTGGCAAATTTTGGCTTAAAATAATGTTAGATTGGCAATGTATTACATAAAAAATGTTCTGTTCATCGTTTATCTGCCACTAAACTAACACAAACCACTTCAAAATACGTTTTTGTCGCTTAAAAACTCCCAGGGTGAAATCTGACACCGCGCGATTTTGAATCTCCAAACACCAGTGTTGCCAGCCCACTCAATCGATTTCGGACGGTTTACCATTTCAAAACGGACGGTTTTGGCTCAAAAGGGACGGTTTTGTTTCCTTTTCAAAATGGACGGTTTTGGCTTAAAAGGGACAATTTTATAATTGTTTATGAAATCAAAGACTTGTTTTTTTTTTAATTCGTTTAATACTTAATGCTTTTAGCAATCATCGTATTATCAGGTTCGTATTTTAAAACCCCTCCAGCGTAATTGACACCAGCGCTTGTACCCATCAACGATGAGATATGCCGTTTTTAGACGGTTTCGGTGCTCAGTCTTTATATTTTTAAAAACATATCCCAATCCTATTCCATTTGTAATCCTAATCTTGCCAACACAACAAAATTTTGGGAATATTCACAGTGATGCGATTATAGGGTTAATTTTCTTGAATTTTTTAATTTTTTTACATTATATCTGTGATCTTTAGTAGACCGTCCGAAAAGGGACGGTATTTACGAAGGGACGAAAAAGGGACGGTGCCTTGTCAAAAGGGACGGAAAACCGTCCTTTTTCGGACGGTCTGGTAACGCTGCCAAACACACACTCAAAGTATGACATGTTTTTTCTTAAAAAAACTCTATGGTTGAGAGCTTGATGTTGCCATATTTAAGTTCCTAAATTCTACAACACTATATTTCGTTCATTAATTTACCGCTACGTTCAGTAAAAACTAAAATAATGAACGAAATATGGGCACCCAGCTGTAAAGCCGAATTTCGGCTTTTACACAGTTGTGACCCAAAATGGCCGCGACCGAAATACGGCTTTTACACAGACCAGAGGATATACCAGCACCAGCACAATATATACCAAGGAACAGAACAGTAGTTTAAACTTCATACTAACGCCCGGTTTTCGCACCCACACATACACACGGCCCGACCGACATACGTGCCACTCGTGTCACAGCGAACAGTACTGCCGCCGCCGCTCGTTTTTGTTTCGAAATCGGACAAATTTATACCTAGAAACCTAACTATCCATTAATTATAATGTAATTCATTGTTTTCTAATTTTAACTTACCAATATATAGTACCTAAGTGTGAAAGCACTTATATTCAGGTTCGCAAAACCAATGTGTTAATACCCCTGCTGTAAGTTTCAAGCAGAAAGGTGCTAGTTAAACTAAACTACTGTTCCTTGGTATATTGTGCAGTAGTCACAGGAGCCACACCTTTTTCTAGTTTCATTACATGGGATAATCTTGGCTATTTGATCAGGTTTTTTTCACAATGCATGTACAATAAGACAATCAAAATGTAGTCTTGCTATGGTCAAGCTGAGTTTAAGTAGAGAAGAAAGTCCATTGTAAAACAAAACCCATCACCTGTGTTATAAAGTGTAGTGTACCAATCATGTAACCTGTGTTGCTGTTATATCCATCTAAATACTATAGCCAGGATTATTCAGTGAGGTATTATAACTAAAATGGATCCTGATTGTGTATATCACTGGACTATCTTCACTATTTGGTCCTCACTCACATCAATACAGCTTGATAGCAATAGCCCATCAATATTGGGTCATCTATTTTGCCTATTGGCCTGTAAGGGCTGACACAGACCAAACATTTTTTTGCGAGAAAGCTCGAGCACTTTTCATAGAAATTCAAAAAAGAACTGTACGTAATTGAAATAAAGTGACAGTGGCTAAAATTACAAACGCCGCCGGTTGCCGCTGAGCAACTGTGAGTCATTTGTAATTCTGGTCAATGTCACCTTTACTTCAATTGCGATAGACTTCCTTTTCCAATCTCTAGTCATAAGTGCTCAAGCTGTGGCTCGCAAAGCTGCTCTTGCTCTGCGGCGGCCCTAAAAGAGCCATGCTATACTGCCACGCTGCAAAATAAAACTACATAACTTTGTTAACACTAGGTTTATTAGGTGTTTAGTGGTGCGCGTGGTGGGCTTGCGCGGCAGCCTTCCTCATCTGGGTGAGGACGTTGCTGAGCTCCTCACGCTTCCTCTTAGCCCTGATGTGTGTGCCAAGGCGGCGCTTTAAGAACTTCAGCGCTCTCTTGTCTTTTGATACCTGGAAGAGAATTGAAAATCAATTGTCAGAACAATATGCAAATGGTAACTGTATGCAAGTTGTTAAGAAAATATGAGCAGAATCTACCAGTTTATCACTATTTGCCTTTGTAGGTAAGTATTTTAACTATTACACACACATTTTGGTTAGATTTAAGTAAAATACCCTAAAATGTGGTGCAAAATATATTGGATCCTCTGCAGTAACACAAGGGAATTGTAGGTATGTGAGTTTTCAATAAGGGAGTATTTTTTTTCATGTGCAACAACCCATATTTTCATAGAAAATCCATTTTGCCATTTTAATTTGATCAAGTTCTAAGACACAGTATAATATACTAGTTAGTAATGCATACTTATTGTAACTGTTACTGGCTTTATGACCAATGGATGCAACTTTACTTTCTGGTAATAATAACAACAACATTTTCCATTTCCATAACATAATTCTTTATCATTATCTTTGTTGCCACCAAAACTAAAGCAATAACAAAAACACATTGCTATTGCTTTACTTTAAAAGATGCAATTAAAGATTACTTGATATCAACACAAGCCAACAAGTTGACACCAAGACAACAGACTACAGACTATGGTTACTGTAATATCGACACGCCCAATGAACAACAACGTAACTTGAGTTACGACAAAAATGAGTTAATTACATACCCTTGTTCGTTATAATTTTCTCTACACGTGTGTCCAACAAACGTATCTCTAAGTACAATAGAACCGAAGTTAGTTACCGAATTTACATGCAAATAGATTGCAAATTGAGTTACGTTGATTTTCTTCGTATTCAATTCATAGTTCTCCAATTGGACTAGGTACTGATGAGGAAGATACTGTTTCGATACACGAAATCCAACCTTCCAGACTATGTTGTAAGTAACAACTTCATTTTAGTCATTGTTTGTTATTAATCTACACTTATAAATCTTATAATATAATAAATAGAGATTTGTTTTTTGTTTGTTTGTTTGTATGTAATCGATAAACTCCGAAACTACTAAACCGATTTCCAAAATTCTTTCACCATTAGAAAGCTACAACATTCCTGAGAAACATAGGCTACTTTTTACTACGGGAAAATTCCTCATTTCTACGGGAAAACGGTTAGAAACAGCGAAAGCGGGGAATATAGCGGATATTACCCAAATTAGCCAAACCGATTTGCGATCTTCGTGAAATTTGGCACTGATATTGGTGGTATATTGAAACCGGACTTGGACTTCTTTTTGTCAGCACTTGAGGATCTGGTGTACCTGATGGAGGGCACCAGGAGCACAGCTAAACTATAAGAGATACGAAAATGGCTTCATAGCAAACGTTGTTCAGCATGACGGGGCACTTCTACTGACACATGGTTATCGAGGATCTGGAGTACCTGATGCAGACCACTAGCATCCCATCTAAACTATAGGAGATAAAAGTTGTTTATCATGACGGGCCGCTTTTGTTGGCACTTGGTCATTGAGGGTCTGGAGTACCTGATGGTGAGCACTAGGAGCACTGCTAAACTATATGAGATACGATAATGTCTTGATAGCAATAGTTGTTCAGCATGACGGGCCGCTACTGCTGGAACATGGTCATCAAGGATCTGGAGTACTTGATGCTGACCACCAGCATCCCATCTAAACTAGAAGAGCTACGGTAATGGCTTCAAAGTAAAAGTTGTTTAGCATGACGGGCTGCCTTTGCTGGTACATGGTCATCGAGGGTTTAGAGTAAATAAAGCAGACCACCAGCATCCCATCTAAACTACAGGAGATAGGGTATCGGAATCATAGTAAAAGTTGTTTAACATGACGGGCCGCTTTTGCTGGCACATGGTCCTGTTGAGTCACTTCTGCTGGAACGGAGTTAAGAAGTGAACTACTTTTTACTGCGGGCAAAGATCCAATTTATACGGGAAAACTGGTAAGTAGCAGCGGGTGAGACCGCTGGGCGGGCCGCTTGTAGGTTATATTAATAAAAAAGAGTAAAAGTATCATATATACATACATACATCAGCATATTGCACTTCACTGAAAGTAGCCCTCCTCCATGGTACGCCATAGGGCACGATCTCCAGTTTTTGCCATCCAGCCGCTACCAGCCGCCTTTTTTCAGTCATCGGTCCATCTGGCCGGAGGTCGTCCAACACTACGCTTGCCGAGACGTGGCCTCCACTTGAGAACTCTTGCGAATATCTCACATATCTCCGTTTTGCCGACGATATAGTCATAATGGCTGAATCACTGCAGGATCTGCAAAAAATGCTGACCAGTCTCAACGACGCCTCGAGACGTGTTGGACTCGGGATGAACTTGGACAAGACGAAAGTCATGTTCAATCAACACATCATCCCAGACCCGGTCTCCGTCGAAGGTATAGCCTTTGAAGTTGTCCAGAAGTATGTGTACCTTGGGCAAACTTTGCAACTGGGTAGAGACAACTTTGAGACTGAAATCACCAGAAGAGCAGTTTGGGCAGCATTTGGGAAGTGTCATATTTTGGAATCACCCTTGCCACAATGCCTCAAGACCAAAGTGTTCGATCAGTGCGTCCTGCCCGTCATGACCTATGGAGCCGAGACGTAGAACCTGACAGTAAAACTAGCCCACCGGTTACATGTCACTCTGAGAGCAATGGAAAGGTCTATGCTCGCTATCTCTATAATTGATACATTCCGGAATGAGACTATCTGCAAAACTACCAAAGTAACGGATAGTCTGGAAGTGTAGCAAACTGAAGAGGCAGTGGGCTTGGCACATCTGTTGTAGAACCGACGGGCGGTGGAGTTAACGGGTTCTTGAGTGGAGGCCACGCCTCGGCAAGCGTAGTGTTGGACGACCTCCGGCCAGATGGACCGATGACGTAAAAAAGGCGGCTGGTAGCGACTGGATGGTGAAAACGGGAGATCGTGCCCTATGGCGTACCCTAGGGGAGGCCTACGTCCAGCAGTTGACTGCAATAGGCTGATGTATGCATGTATGACAACGCTTACGTAAGTCTGTTACCATAATTACAGCAGCTAAATATAAAGACGGAGTTCTGCTCGTCAAAAGCAATTTCAACTACATATTATCACAAATTTTATAAGAGTTTGTTGCAAAAAACGATAATCGGAAAGATTTGAATGAAATTGATGATAATGATAATTGCTTATTTTTGTTTTCATTTCTTTTAATAATGACTACATTTATCTATGGTAAGAAAAGAAGTTTTGTTTTGTATGACACATATTTTTTTTTGTATAACATATATTAAGTAGAAAAACATTTAAAAAATAAGATTTTATGAAAGTGTTTTATTTTATTGCATTATAGTCAGTAATTTTCATACAAGACTTACGCTTCTTGGATTATTTTGATGTCAAAAGGTAATAAGTGCCCAAGACAACTCAAACGTAACTCAGACATACACTGGATTTAATCGTAAAAAAGTAATACGTACATAAGACAACTCAAACGTAACTCAGACATACACTGGAATTTACCGTAATATCTCTATCTTTGAAGAATCACTATCTCAACTTACATTGTTATTGCAAGTAATATGCATCCTTGCCCTTCATTGTAAGTCATAAAACTCAATGAAAGCAAATTATTATTTAAAAAACATATATAACAACATATAAAACCCGATACATGTATTCTTTAAAACAAACAATCACTTAAATTAATAAAAAAACAAAAGCGTGAGAATTTTTTTTAACCTTAAAATCGCTGTACTGTAAAGTTTACAAAAATGAGATACGTTGTTGTTCATTGGGCGTGTCAATATGTACAATATTTGTTACAAAAAGTCTGGTATTTGATTATCTTATAAGTGGACTATGGTAGTGTCTCACCTATTTCTCTTGTGTCCTAAATACATTTTGAGCTAAAATATGTAAATTCTATTTCTCTCTTATTCTGATTCTCAATAGAATTTTCAAGTTATACACACCTTCAACAACTCCATGGCTCTCTTTTCATATTGAGCGTGGCCTACAACCTCACGGACCAGGTCACGGACGAATTTGGAGTGTTTGGTTTGCAGCTGAAATTCAAAAACATACGCTCTATGAACAATGACCAAGCCGATGGTGAAGTGGTTCAATACAAATGATTTATGTAGGAAGAGTTAGAAATGCTTAAAGAAGAAAATCTGCATTGTTTTACAATTGTAATGCCCATCACACTAGATTTTTTAAAGGAAAATATAGGTACCTAGGAATAATCAATGAAGTTTCGTACTAGGCTTAGCAAAACATAACCTAACAAAAGGGATAATGTTTATAGAAAAATGAATACTTACACCCTTTAGCCTGGCAGGTCTCACTTTGATGGCCTTGTCTGTAATTCCCTTCCTTCCAGCGGAAATCTTAGTGGTTTTGTGGCCTTTTCGCAAACCAACTGCGATCTCGAACCGGGGCGCCATGCTGAAAACACAAACACCAAAACTGTAGGACACGAAATAATCACTACGTATAGTACTTTTAACTATAACGCCACTGAATTTTCAAAGATTTCTTAGTAAAAGCAAAAGATTAACTTGATAAAATTGAATTTATGTTCACAATAATACTTCACGTACATTTCGGATTGACAGTTCCGACCAAAAAGAATAATTTTTGCTTTTTAATTTTCGCCCATGAATACGAAACTATGGAAACTCACTGTAAACTCACCGCTTATAGGTACCTACTATGAGTAGTATGTAACGGTGATGTCGCGTATTTAAACTGGTATTGAGTATTAAAGTGGCCACACTGACCCACACACTGACCGCACTGACCATTTTATATCGCGAAGAAAATAAAAAGAAAATCTGAATTGTGTTTAAATTATTATAGTTTTATGGCTATATTATGTCTTTGCTAGCTTATCATAATAATATCATATCATACAGGATTATAAATTATTTTTTCAAAAGATGTTAAGTTATTTTTTGACAACAAAACGCATAACAGATCAGCTGATTGTCAAAACCATGTTTGACATGTTGTTTTAGCGTGCGTGTTTTTCGTGAATTTTCATTATTTATGAGTAAAATACATGATTGTTCCATGTGTAAACTACATTGCATGTATATTTACTTTGAACCAATACATATACTACACTTCAGCTGAGAGTTTATCAAGCTGGATGACTAAAACTTTTTGATAACCCCAACATAACCTAACTCGTTGAATTATTTAGTAAAAATGGAAATTGGAGCTGTAAAGCAAGCTTTTAATAATGAGGTAAGTGTGGATAAATTCTATACTTGGGTTTTTAAAACGTAACTTGAGTAGTTCAATTTAGTTCTGCTGATACAACATTATCCAATTCTACTGCCAATTGAGTGTTTTACAATCTGACCGTTTTCTGAGTTTATTGCATGTGTTCTTAGCTAGGCTAGCCCCAACTAAACATATGCCTCTTTGTATGGTCATTCTCTCCAATCCTGTGCCACATGCTACCTACGTTTCCCTACAGCAGATAAAACGTCTTCTGACCATGGGGTTGACGGTCCTTTCACTGGTTGTAAAATTCTGTCCTTTAGCTGCCACTCCATCTCCATTCACTTATCCTGCCTTGCCAGGCGCACGTCCATGCCTCTTGGTTTTATAATTGCCTCTTGGACATGCACCAGATATTTTCATACTTTAAATTAAGTTACACCCCTGTTCTCATTAAGTACTTATTATCATATTTTTAAGTGCACAAGCTCTTATCTAACCAGGATCATTATAACCATTTTCACAGCTTATCTTACTCAAGAAGAAGCTCAACCAAGCAAAGACCCAAATTATCCACAAGCTCACGAGGAAAGCAAAACAGTTAACAGAGAAAAAGAAGGCTCCAGAAGCAGTACAAGAAAAGTGCAAAAAGAAAGCTGAAAATGCTGTTAAAGAAGTTTTAATTCTAAAGGTAAAAATAAGTCAATTACTTATAATTTGTATTAATACTTATGTAAAAAAAAATTTGGTCCAAAATTCTAAGTATTTGACTTCAAAAAAATGTTTCAAAAAGCTTAATTATTGATAAATGTTTTTTCAAAGCCATTCTGATCTTTGTATTTGTGCTGAGTCAAATTATGTTACACTCAATCTATTTTTATACCTCATTCCAGAAAATCAAACCAAGAGATATTGGAAGGTTTATAGTCGTCCACAAAGGCAATCTGCAGGACTACTTGAATAAACCCCAAGTGGACAATGACAAGGCGTGTGCCAGAATACTTTTACATAAAGCTATGCAAGAAAAATACAAGTTCATCAGAAATAAGTTCTCTAACATACCCATCAAAGATTTGTTCATGTCAAGAAATGAGAGATTGAAGTTGAAAAAGGAGGAGAAAATGAGGAAAAAAGAGAAAAGAGATCGGAAGAAAGCTAAGAATGATAAGAATAAGGTTGTTAATGCTGAAGGGGATTGGGATGTTGAAGATTTTAGTATGAAGAAAAATAAAGTAAGGAATCCTAATGTTGATAAAGATAGTGATGATGAAGATATGTCTGAAAATGAAGACAATGACGCTAATTCAGACAAATCTGAATCAGATGTTCAAAACATGTCTGATGATCAAGAATTACAGTCAGAGGCAGATAGTGATGATGAAAATTCTGCTGAAGATGAATCTGGTCGAGGCTTTAAAATAAGTTTTAAAGGTCAAAGTGATAATAAGTCCGAAGATGGAGATGTAAATGATGCAAGTGATGATCAAGAAAGTTCAGAAGAAGAGGTAGAAATACCAACGCCCAAAAGTAAAAGGAAACCGGAAATATTAACCTTAAAAGAACTCTCTGTTAAGAATAAACCAAATAAAAAACACAATCCAGTTAAAAGTATAATTAAATCTAATTTAAATGATGCTACAGAGATGAATGACGTAGAATTCAAACTAAAGATTGGTGAAAAGAAAAGTATAGTTAAACAAGACAAGAAACAAAAGGAAAGCAACAAAAACAAGAACTTGCAAGACAAGATTCGTCAAAATAAATTCAAGAAAGATTCAGATGATACTAATGAAGTAGAAAAAAAAGTTGTAGATCCATTCTTTGTAACAGCAAGTGGAGAAAACTACATGTCAGTGTTTGAACCAAGACAACCTGATGAAATAAAAGAGGTACATAGGCAAGGCAATCGAGCATACAGAAGAGCTGTTATGTTTGGAAATGTTCCCAAACATAGGCCTAGACCACAATTTAGAGAAGACAATTTTGATAGACAAAATGCTTATGGCAACCGACCTGCCAAAAAATTCAATGAGCAAAATGGCTTTTCCAGGAATAGCGACAAATTTGATAACAAAAATGATCATAACAAGTTTAACAACAGATTTGATGATAGAAACAAGCCAAGATTTAATAATACAAATGATAGAAAGCCTCAAGATGAAAAACCTGAGAAGTTACATCCATCATGGGAAGCAAAGAAGAAACAGTCAGGTATTCTACCATTCCAAGGTAAAAAGATTGTATTTGATGAAAGTTAGTAATTTTATTTAGTTTTAATACAATTTTAGACAATATCCGGTCAAGTATTTCACTTTTGTACACCTAGCCTCATTTACCTAAAATAGACAACACAAATCTATGCTAAACCTAGTTTTTAGGGTTCCGTAACCAAAGGGTCAAAACGGGACTCTATTACTGAGACTTCGCTGTCTTACTCTGTGGTGTGGTCTGTCACCAGGCGAGTAAATATTTTCACAGATGCCGTATTTCTGTTGCATTGCAGCTATACAAAAAATTATACATAGAAACAAACACTTCACGCCTTTATCCCTTGCGGGGTAGGCAGAGCGTCAACGGCCGTACAAAACGGTCGCTATCGCTACGTCAGACAAATATTTGAGGGCCGTTCCAGAAAATTGAGTATAACTAAAGTGACAGGTTGCAAGCATATCACCTAAAATGATGATGCATATGAAACCCTCGAGTACCTTAAAAATTATACAACCCACAATTTTTTTTTATAGTTAATGGCATTCATTAATTAAATTTAAAAAATTGGGGTTTTCCCACCCAGAAAACGTGTTTATTTGCAAAATTGTATCTACAATGGGTCGGAGGCTGTATCCCATGAACGGCAATAGTTAGCCAGTTGAAATTTTTACAGAACATGTTAATACAAAAAAAATATAATGAAAATATATTCTCAAGATTTTATGCCATTTTACATAAACATGTATGGAACCCTGTGTATTCATAGATTTTACAGGCAAAATAGATTTTCATTACCATTTTCAGTTTGCATAAAATGTTAATAACGCTTTACATGATAGTTGTATTCAAATGCCTTCACCCCACACCAATCACCAGCGAATGCAAATCCAGGACGCATTGCATTACCCCATGCGATATTGAGTCTGCTATTGCATGGCTATTGCATTCTGCATCGTTATCGCAACGCCAAGTCGCCGGTATACCTCCATGGCTGTTCCCAATGCCTTTTGACCGAAAAACGTTTGGTAAATTTTCATTTGTTATGCTACGATTGATAGCATATTATTTGGCAAACGTCGTACACAGCAAAAGTCTCATTGGAATAAGTATGATTTGACAAACTTTTATTTACTTCCCAAAAAATGATTGTTTGAATACCGTTTTTTTTAAATTACCTAAGTGTAAATGGTGTAAGAGACAGCCCTTCGAATACTGATGCATACAGACGATGATACTGAACAACTTTCTCCTAGGAACATATATCAGGAAACGAAAAAATATATTCGACCTCTCAAATAAACTCACGATCAGCTGACTGCATTTAATATGGAAAGTCCAAAATTTTTTGACGTTTCCTCAAATATTTTGGGAAATTATTCAGTTTCATGGTCCGAATGCACCCTATCAATATTCGGAGGTCTGTCCCTTACACCCGTATTTATACTTAATTATAACCGTTGTATGTACCAAAGTAACCTTACACATTTTCAAAATTTATTTCATTTAGTTTTGTTTAATTTTGGTCTGTTTATTAATTGTGTAATGGAAATCTGTTCTTCGTATCTTTGTCAAACAAGTCGTTAGTCAAATATACCTAAAATATATTGAAAAAGAAAAGTTGGTATTTCGATATTTAGTCAAAAAGTTTATTAATTTCGATTATTTGCCAAACGTGTTTTGACCAAAACATAGAACACCTCTACGACTACGGCGATTTATAGTGCGACCCGGCTAAATTGCGTCGCCACCTGAAGGTGCTGACGGCACCTGGGACGTATATGGGATGGCGGGGTACTATGCGACATTCCGCAAATGCCCGAGTAACACCTGCCCGTGGTCACTTGTATTACGGTGACTAATGGTTGGAAACTACGATTTCTGTACGATTGTGGTTCCAGTTTATGGATGGCGTAAATAGCCAGTTGTAGTTTACAAGTACTTAGATATAAGTTCCAGAGAAAATATATTTCTAACTCTAAGGCCAGCAATAAGTTTTCTTATATCATAGGATGTAATAAGGTTTCCTATATCATAGGATGACACTGTCCATTAAATTAAACAACTACCGGAAATAAATATGAGCCAATATAATCTATTACCTACTACCTACCACCTAAGCTACCTACTTACCCGTCTATTCATTGGACCCCTTCGGTAAACAGTAATTATCCTAACAATCAGTACGAAAAAAGGTAGAGATAATATTATAACGGAAATATGAGCAGTTTTCTGCATAGCAAGCTAGGAATTTATACAAAATACCTACCCTTACAACAAAGCTGTATTTTCTTCAATCATGCTGAAGCATCAGGACATGCAGGTGCTGTGAGCGTTTCCAAGTTCGTTTGTCTTCTGAAATTCTCGTCTCCGAATTCGCGCGACAATGTTGTTTCGTTTGTAACTGTTGAGACGGCGCGTCGCGACGCGCGGATGGATCTTACTTACACTATAGATCCAGAACCCACGATAGAATTTGACTCAAGTCAGAATAAGACAGAGAAAGCCTCAAACCAGGCATGACTAATCTAGATTTTATTTCCCATATCCAATGTAAGTAAGAAGTAGGTAGTTAAAAAACCAAAGAGTCGTAAGTGTTTAAGTAGCTGTTATTGATGTAGGTACCTACACCAATCGATTAGTACCTATACGAAAAATAGTTTTCATATTTTAGTTCCTTCGGCCCGGGTAGGATTTAAAAAGGTATATTTTTTGATGCAAGTGGTGTGTTTGTACCTACTTTAGGAACTGGTTTCCACATTAAGGATCCTCGGTGAATCCTGTAACTACTTATTCAGCTTTAATTCCCACACCACTAGGAGAGTTGGTCAGAGAAGCTGTAATATATATTTTTGTATATTGAAATTTTAAAATAATTTCCGTGTTAGTTGCGAAACAAACCCGGATGTTCGAGCCGTGCCACGGGTTATTTGCACCAAGCAAGATACACTTGCATAATTTTGCGGGCAATGGATGAGCCGCGGTAGCCCAAATGCAGGACGAGTCGCTTCTAGTGATGTCGAAGATCGCAGGTACAAGTCCTTACTTTTGTTAAATATTATTTTATGTTTAACTTCGTTACGGTCTCTAGGGTTGTAAGAAAATCCGGGAATGCCTCTACCTGCCTGAATACGGGAATGCAGACAAATGTCTCAGAACGTTCTCGTTCGCCTTTTCATTATGCGCTGAAGGAATGAACAGCGCATTCAGGAATGTTCAGTTGTTGAGCACTTGAATCTTTTGGAATTGGCTGTTGCTTTTGAGCTCTTATTCAGAGTTTTGAATAACTCGTTCAGTGTTTGGCATCACAGAAGATAGAAGGTCTATGAAAATAAACTATCTATATCTCTAGCCATCCCCGTATCGTGAAACCCTCTCGGATTTATGAAAGAGATGATCCTAAAAAGCAAAATTAATAGATATTCGCGTGTCTATTTTGTCATAGAATGAACGGCACATTCAAGAATGTTCTTTTGTTGAATAGTTGATTCTCCTACTGTGTTTGTTATCCCTACTTACTACCTACTCTTTTATTTATTTTCTATACGGCAAACTAGCCTTGATTGGACAGAAGTTTCTTCTTCTTTTCTTTTTAATTAGGTTATTGCATAGTGATGCTCTTTAATTATTTATTTGTCTGATACTGTTCTGATAGAAAGTTCCAAGTTCTATGCCAACTTCCTAGTCAGTTAATAGATAATAAGTAGATAGAGATAGGTACTCTCCGATAGCTAGCGTGCGATTGGTTTTACTCACCACACATCTTAAAGTAAACAAAGTACCTACTTACTTTCTACCTCACTAATGCAACATTTATTACCTTCAGTCACCGCGATAATGTATTCACCGCGCAATTGCCCCGCCTCAATCGCTCTGAATCGGCGAATTTGGCCGAAATGTTCAATATTCCCCGAAATCTCCGTTGACGTATGGCTACCCCCTATCACCCCGCACGATCGCACCGTCCTTCACTCGGCCAATATGGCCGCCGTAAATGGTCATCTGCAAGTGCAGTTGTAATTAGGCATTCCTGAGGCGACGCGACGTGCGAACCTCAAGGTAACGGCTTGGAGGCGACATAGAGGGATTGGGGAATAATGGTGGGATTCCAACGCTTAGTAGACCATATAGATACAGGTGTACACGATACCTTTACAGGGACGTAACTGCAAATGTGCAAACTCCGTGAACTCTGTCTATATCCTTATGATTGCACTTTTAAGATACCTACCTTAATTCCAGTCAAATCAACGATGCACATAACGATTTAGAACCACACACTTCGAATACCGTAAAAATCAAACCTCTAGTTATGTTCTGTCAAACTCACGGGTTTGTTTATTGTCTACGGGGACGTCCAGTACAAGCGAATGACGGTAAAAACTTAAACTTTGCCCTAAACCGACAAGAGTGCATTTAAAAATTTATGAATGTAGAGGTAGAAGAAGTAACCAAGGATCGTAGCGTGCGAAAGGATATACTTACTCAGTAGTCGCTCCCTCCAAGAAAGAGGCGTGTTTTAAGTACATATGTATGTTGTCTAGGGACCACAAAAAGCTACTTCGCACTGTCGTAATAGCAAATACCAAAGCTTCCTGAATCCCATGAATTAATAGCAGGTCAGTAGTGAGGTTGAACACATTTACAATGTTATAACGTGGTTATAAACCATTGTGATGGATGGTGGTACGGTTGTTGACGGCTTATTAAATTCCTTTGCAATATTAGCTTAGGTGTATTGCAGGTTTGACTGTTATGTTCTGGGCTCTTCGTATTTATAGGTAGGTATAGAGGGTAAAATTTTACTAGTGACCAATAGCAAGCCTCAGGGACTGGCGGGTGATAAGGAACAAATTTTCTCAAAGAGCAATAAGGTCGAAATATGAAAGCTCTAATGTGAAATGTTCCAGCCGATTGTACCAGCCGAAATGTACAAGTCAATTTGTAGTGCAAGGTACACTTTTATATCATACTAGCGGCCCGCCCAGCGGTTTCACCCGCTGCTAACTGATTTCCCACGGGAAACAGACCTTCTCCTGACATAAATCATACATACAAACCTTCCTCTTGAATCACTCTTTTTTTTAATCCCCTAAGGGATGAAAAGGGGGTTAAAAGTTTGTATGAAAGTTCGTTGTCTTAAGTGTGATCCGTTTCAAAATAAGTGATTAGACTTATAACTTCAAATAATTAAACACGTGTTTCAGCGTTTTTGAAATTTTAACCCTTAAATGGGTGAAAAGGGGGTTAAAAGTTTGTATGAAAGTTTTATATCTTAAATGTGATCTGTTTCGAAATTTCTGATTAGACTCATAACTTAAAATAATGAAATACGTGTTTCAGCAATTTTGAAATTTTAATCCTTAAAGGTGTCAAAAGGGGGTCAAAAGTTTACTACCAGTTGGGATACCCGTTTTCCCATGGGAATGTGACAATTTCCCGGAATAATTTATTCTTATAAACCTTCCTCTCAAGCTACTCTATCTGACAAAAAAAACCGCATCAAAATCCTTGGGTAATTCTAAAGATATAAGGAGACACCAAACGGGAAGCGACTTTATTTTATACTATGTAGTGATAGTGATTTTCAGTTACCTACTCCAATAACTGCACAACAAAATATCCCAGCACAGTATATTGTACGCGGGGAATTAAGCGATCCTCTTTGCATGAGAAGTTGAGGACCCTTACACGAGCCATACTAACGGATTACCTACTCTACTGTAGGCACTCCAGGCTGATGTTCATCTGAACACACATTGTACCTTTCGATAGTATTCCCGTACCAATAGCCCTGAATCATAATTATCATCAACAACAGTCTCTCTCTCTTTTCGTGTAGGACACCGAGTCGTCCAACGACCCAATGAACCCTGGTGTCAGACTTAATCATAGACAGCAACCGGGACCGACGGCTTAACGTGCCCTCCGAAGCACGGAACCATTAATTTTCGGACAATCAGGTGGTTCACTCTGCAATTTCCTAACCAGACCGGGAACAAATTCACAAAGTGATAAATATCAATTTTGTGAGTGTCTCACCGAGAATCGAATCCGGAACCTTTGCGTCGCAGACAGTCGCAAAACCACTGCGCCACATCGGCCGTCAAACGGATTACCTACAGCTCTACTGTAGGTACTCCAGGCTGGTGTTTATTAGAAAAAACAAATTGTACCTTTCACTTTCGATAGTATTGCCATGCCAATAGCCCTGATTCATTATCATCAACATCAAGAATCATAACAGTCATTTTGCCATACTCACTGCTCTTAGTAAGCGGGTTGGCCACGGAGCAGCGGGTCTCGCATCTCAGACATTCCGTGCTCCTTTACCTATAACATTTACAGCCACACACAACAGTCCACTGCTGGACATGGGCCAACCCCTATTGGGAAGTATTGCCATACTCACCACGCTTTGCAAGCGAAGTGCAAGATGTAACATTCACAGGGAATGCTGTTGCCCATTCTCTGGATGAATTATTCCCTCAGTCACTTTTTACGACACCCACGAGTATTGGACTGATGATATTCTAAGCCTGCTGATAGATATGTTGTGTGATGCCGGCTTAGAACAGCATTAACCCATTTCTTTCCCGTGGGTGTCGTAAAAGGCACCGAAGGGACTCGAGGGCGTGTATTGCAATTTAAGGCGATGGGCTGACAACCTGTCACTATGGCGATACACAATTTTCCGAATGACCCTCAAATGTTTGTCATACGTGGCTTAAAATGTCCGTTTTTTGCGGCCGTTTACGCTCTGCCTACCCCGAAAGGGATAAAGGCGTGATATATGTATGTATATTCTAAGCCGGCATCACACGGCCTATGCCTAGGTTCCAAACAAAACATCACGCAAAACTGCTATAGAGTAGGTACCAACATACTTACTACACTACAATACAAACGTATTCAGTTTGAAGTTATTTCCTTATTTCCCCCTATTTCCTTAACATGCTCAAACTTCTACAATGCTCTCGAGTTATAGTTCGTAACAACGGTCTTTTCTCGTAAAAAAGATTCGCTATAAAAAGATTCTTTCCCGAGTCTTTACATTCCTGAACTATCGTGGACAGTGACGGCAACTTCCGAACCCTTTTTAACTTACTAGGGTTCTGTTGAAATATTTTAGTACACCACCGAACCTATGGCTTAGGTACCTACCTATGCCTGTAGTTAATTATCTTACTAGGTTTACCTATCTCATGCCTAAACATTAATTTGTATTCCTGCCTGCCCAAAAAATTTGATCTAAAAGTAATGTACCTAAAATAAATTACAAATCTTATTAAATACTTATGGCACTACCTTGACCGAAAAGGGAACAGTAGTATTTTCAGATTTTATTTTAGCATACCTTATACGTACTTAGGTTCTTAATCATTTACGTACACGAACACAGAATGACGTAAGTAAGTAAACCTATAACATTATCAATAAGACTTTGGAGTGTACCATCCCTTGGCGCGAAACCTGAAAATCTACAGAACCCTGAAAATCTTTTCCCTGTCGCGCTTTCCACATCTTCCCCATATAACGCGGGGCAAGTTGGGATAGTGTTCATTAAAGCAAGTGACGTTTTTCCGCGAATTCGGCCGGCACTGTTCCCGAGTAGGTATGCGGGGCAAGACCGTCCAAGCCTTTACCCACTGTCGCCGGTCCTTTTGATTCCAGGCGGTTTGATTTATTTCGGTCTGTCTTGCGCCTTAACCATTTCACCGTGGTTCTTCAATACGATCCAAACATCATCATCATGACATCAACAGATATTTAGGGGTATTTGCCACATTCATTTAATATTTGCCATGTTCGAATGATATCATCATATGGTACCTATGATGCAAGGTAATGCGATATATAAGACCCGAGATGCAATCTGTCGCTATTTCTAGGAACTACTGCATGGGTAAAGTTGTCAACGGCAAGCACTGCGTAGCAGAAAGTATCACAAGGAAGGAGCGAATCGTCGCAGATACCTTAGAACACGGTGGAACGGATCGGGTGGATAGGCTAGGCTCTTAATGGTACTGTTGTCCGCTGCACTAAAAGACGACTATTACATGACGGAATTAACTCCGTAATACTCCATATAAACAGTCACAACTACAGAGATTGTTACTTACTGCCTGGAATGGTAGTTCAGATCGGTCGGAAACTTTGAGCTTTGGGTGTTGTGATATAGATCATGTTTGAATGCATTTGATATTACTAAATACTAGACCAGTTTTTCTGATGATGATTCCGTGTGGTGCCGGTTTAGAATAGCTTTACCCTATTTCTTTTCTGCGGGCTTGTAAGATGCGACTAAGGGATTCGAGGGTTTCATGTGTATAACAATCTTAGGCGATCTTTTGACTACCAATGCTGTCAATATAGTAAGTAGGTAATACACGATTTTTCTGGAACGACCCTCAACCATGTGTCAGACGTGGCGATAGCGGCAGCTTTTTACGGCCGTTAACGCTCTGCCTACCCCGTAAGGGATTAACGCGTGATATGTGTGTATGTGTGTTATTCTGAATGGCGCCAGTATCAGACGCAATCAAACGTCACGAAGCGACTGTCACAAAGATTGTGACATGTCGATCGTCAAGTCAGGCGTGATCGGATCGGCGGCTATGGGTAATGTTAAAGAGGCTAGACGACCGGCCAGTCCGAATGGCGCGGGTATCAAATGCAAATAAACGTCACGAAGTAGGTACATACCGGGAATTTTATTTCGTCCCTTTTGGCTTTGTTGCTCTACAATTTGCACTCGAGTTTCGGTGACTGTGTATTAAAGTGTGTTTAGTAAATGTTTGCTGTGACGGTTTCTCGGAGAATCTTCTTACAAGACAATATTTTCTTGACTTTGCTCAACTTATTACTCATCACAATAAAACAAAACTTAAATCTGTTTAAAACTGTTTCATTCTTACAAGATATTTAATTAACCCTACTAACCTATTTTTTGACATAAGATGTAAGATGTTGATAAACCAATAAACAACAAATAAATAAATAAACAAAGATTGCTTTGGTACCAAAGTAAACCCTTCTCAACCACTGCTACCTAAACTATTTCATTGACCTTAAGTGTTTTTTTAATCTCATTCGAGTAGGTATTTTATATAAGTAGGTATTTTTTCCTATATCAAATCCCAAACTTATTAAGACTTTCACTGCTAAACTTAGGTTGAAGTTTGAAGTTTTTAAGTAACGCCTTCTACGCGCTTCATCAAAAGACCAATAAATCTAATAAATGCGATTTCGATCTGACTGCGTCCAACGGCTGCAACTCTAGATAGTCAGTCCATCTTGATAATCAGCAGCACTTCAATTTGCTTATTTAAGAGGTCCCAAGAGAATAAGTGGTGCCCTCTTCAATTGAAATATCATAACTCGATGAAAATGTAATTTATAGAAAATCTGCTGGATCAGTTTAAATTAGGTATAGGTACAGAAAATTAACCTTTTTTTTTACAAAAATCGATTAGTAAAGTAAAGTTAACCTGTAAATATAATTTAGTATCCATAAAAAAACTATAACTATAATCTCGGCTCGCTTCTATAAATAAGTTTTTATTAACTTCGGATTGTAAATGATGAGGACAGCACCCCACATAATGTTTTTCTTAATAAATATCTGTATCAAGAACGAGTTTCTGTGAATCCTATTAATACCTAACTTATAACTTTACCTAACCACAATCTGTAACCACAATCTTGTAAAACAACTCATGGCTCATGGCCCATCGCTTAAACGTATGATATCTATTCATACATTTGCCCTTAAACCTCGGAGGGTCTCACAAAAACTTACAAATTGTTTTTGCCAGAAACGGTTTAGCCTTTGCCTTCCCTATGACCGACTTTAGGGAAGTTGAGCGTTATATTTGTACATCCAGATTTACCCTCTAAAATAATAGAGTTCATGAAGGCAGGTCATGTTGGTATGTTTTCCTCAAGGGAGGAACCGCTTTAAAAAGTAGGGCTATACGTAATATTTGTACAGGCAAGATCAGGCTGGGTTAGACAGATATGACTTTGAACCGTTCTTTTGCCGCGTGCATAAGACTTAGGTACATTGGCAGTTTGAGTGTCTAACAGCACGTCAGCTTGACTGTACATAGTAAAACTTCTGTTTTTACTGAAACTGTGATTTTTCTATAAACGTGACCATACAATGTGGTTTGTAGTAAAATTACATTGTTGTTTTTGGTCACAAAAGAAAATGGAGCCAGAAACGTGTATTAAAAAGTTGTATAAAAGAATAACTCGTTTCGTTCTGGAGTTAAGAGTTACCCCTTGAAATTACCTACATAAATTCAAAAATAATCAAATGATAGTCAAAAAAACCTGATGCTAAATCCCATGAAATCCAAATACATGGCAGATAAACGGCACTGAAATGCAAATAGCAAATCCTCCAACATAGATAATCCTTTAGTATTAGTTTAAAATTAGAGTACAAAGATAGTTAATGAGGCCAGAAACTTGGGAACTAATTACTTTTGTGACAGTCTTCCATGTTTTGAGACTCGTGTTGCAAAACTCGTCAAAAGTTGCGAGTAGGTACCGTCTCAAGGTCCTATACCAAATCCGTAATCTCCCGAGTGAAAAGGGATCCCAGGGATCGCTGGTCGAAAATTAAGAATCTGAAAAAACCTGCTTGTAAAGGTAAGTACTATGTCATTGAAATAATTTCTTGCCTTTTTTTTCACGTAGTATGCGTAGTATGTATGTAAGTAGGTTGGTATGTTATTTGTGGTAGTTCGTAATCGTAAACTTGTGGAATAATTTATGTCGAGCCTAGCCTTTGTTTACCTTAAATATAAAATAACTTTAACCTTGTGTTACGTTACTATACAGTATTTACCAGTACTTGGTTTTATTATCTTCATTAAGCAAAAACACTGGCATGCAAATGCGATAGTTTATAAACTGTGCACTACGGAATGCATTCTTTTCTCGTATTTTCATTTAATTTTTTAGTAAGGCCCGGTATGCCACAGGCCTGGTTCGTCACACATAGTAACGAGTGCGCAGCAGACTTACCAAAATCCGAAAAACTATCTTACGTTTTAAGGCCAAAAAAATATAACCATATTTTGGAATACATCACAAGCGCTGAAATCTGCAACAGCTTTAAGAACTAACTTCAGTACTGGTTGACTTAGCAGGTGTTCTATAGTTTAGTTGAATTACAGTAGTTTAATTGGCAAACCCAATTGAGTTGAGTTGATTTTTTGTGGTTTCCTGACATATATACCTAGGGAAAAGTTGTTCAGTTTCATGGTCTGCCTGCATGCTGTCCCTTACACCCCGTATGTATAATAAGACAAATATCAAAACTGTGACGAACCGGTACCTAGAGATCAAATTATTAATTGACGAACCGGGACTCTTGTGATAGGGTTCTTTGAGACGAAGCGTGACTGTGGCAAACTGGGACTGAGTCTTATTTTTTATAATTACAGGTCCAGCGAGTCACGTTTCTAGAAATGGGATCACGTCCTAAACGCATAATTACACTCGCGTTCCCGTTCGCGAGGGGGTAAACAAGGGGGAAAGGAAGGGGGTCAAAAAGCGGGAATACCAAACCGGGGGCTAAATTTGTATTTTTTTTAAACATGTCACTTTTTAATCCGGTTCTAAAATTAAAGTCGCGCGTGACTCGTTCGGAATTTCAAACTTTAAAAAGGATTTTACGCGCGGCACTTTTCTCTCGGGAAACAGCATTTTTATGGCATTATATGAGTGCGCATCAGTTGTGAATTTTTATTAGCTCTGAGAGGAGGTTAGAGGAGTAATTTCTTAGAAAAAGCTGTGATTGTGAGCTATTGTATTTCATGCTTGTTTAGAAAATTAACGTTCTTTTGTACTTATTATTGGACACTGCGGCACTTTTGCTTGCAAAATGCAAATTTAACTTCATAATAAAAAGGTAGATCATCTGCGGTAAGGTAGACCAGTTATTTTAAAACAGGAACTATGGTATATAATTTCTAATTCTACATAAAACATACGGCTGAAAACAAAGAGTATAAAACAAAACCATAACCTTTTAAATGTTTTATTTTATATATATTCTTTATTGCACAAAAAAAATACACAGAAAACATATAAATACAATTTTTGTCGCAAAGGCGTAAACGTAACGTAAGTTTAGAATAATTATCTTGTATGTCATGGTTTTTACTAAATAAATTAATTTTTGATTAAGTTTAATACTACCTATTGTAAGCATAACACAGTAATAATAAAAAATCACAAGCCTTTTCACGTAGATTCAAAGGTAGGTTTCACCTACTACAACATCTGACCTTATACTCACAACAACCTTACAGTTTTTTCTCATCAACAATTCTAGCGTATAAGTTTAAGTATACTTTAAACATTCTAGGTACTTAAGCACTAGGTAATGTCTAATGCTAAAAGTAGCAAAAGAATAGTTGAATAATGACATAAAATTATAAATCACAAAATGTCATAAGTATCAATTCAACCTTTGAGTTGGTTGGTGCGTTTTAAAGTTAAGAAAAATTTGCAAACTCCGACCAGACGCCCTCTCATACAAACTGACCTTAACCACAGCCTAAACTGACATTTCACGCCATCATTTGAATTAGTTTGTATGAGGAGTCAATAAACTATTTCCCGAGTTTTGAAGCACCAACTAGGGCAAGTTTTAAAGCACTAAACACAAGACCTGACTACGTAGAAAGAAATTGACAATACGCACATCTGATATCACGTACAGTCAAGATCAGGTAGGGTTAGAATAGACAGTTTGGACTTTGGACCGTTCTTATGCCACGCTCAAGTGTATCCTTCGTACCTTAAAACGGGGTACACCGGGACGGCGGCCAGGTGAAAAAGTAACAAAATTGGTTCATGTAGCTTACAGGCAAATTAATTTTATAATAAGCTGATTCTCCCAAATAAGCTTTTTATACAATAAATTGGTATTAAAGTACATAATCAGTTTTGTCCTTATTCACCAAGCCATCTTGATACACTCAGTTTTACAATTACCTACTTCTAGCGCTCAAATCTACACCTATTTTGTAGAATCTCCTTAATTCTAACAAGGTTATAATCTCGTCTTATCCTCTGCACTTTCATCTGTAACTTGCACAGGTCTTCTATCCTGGTCCTGGGCTTCCTTCAAGGAGTCTGGCAGTTTCATGTTGTTGGTCTCTGGTAGAGTGAGCACCAGGAAACCGGATAGCGCTGCCATTGTACCGAATATCATGGTAGGGAGGTACTCGTAGTATCTTGTCTGGAAAAAAATAACGAATCGTGATTGGTTATTTTTTGGACTGTATTGAAACTTTGGGTTTATCTCACGTCTCTCTGCGATTCCTCGCTCAGGCAAACGGCAGTTTTGTGATATAGACGAGGATAAAGAACTTGTTGCTAAACGTCAACTTGTTATTTTTCATATTTCTATCTATGTTCTTTGTGAAAAGTTGTTCAGATTCTTGGACTGGTTCACACGCCAAATATTTGCAGCTTATATTTTTACGTCCTATCGTGTAACCTATCGGTCACCTAAAATCCAAACTCTTACCAGTAAAGGAGTCTGAGGCGCCACAGTAGACCCAATCCGACCTATTGTAGAACACACTGCCAGCAGTGTTGTTCTGTAGTTAGTCGGGAATACTTCAGCAGCAAACACGTAGAGAGAGTTATACGCCAGAGTTATGAAGAACTTCCCGCCAAGGTACATTGCGATGGACCAAGATCCAGCTGAAATATGGAGAAAATATTTGGTATTGTGTTACATCACAATAATTGTGAGGTTATGACTACCTACTGGTTCAAGGCTGAAGTCGAAGCACAAAATCATACTCATTTCTTTTTATATGTAAGTTTTACCTTTACACGTGCTATGACGGAAATGACAATGGCTCAACTCAAAAGTTTGGACTCAAAGTTAATGAAACGACGCAAAAATTTTCTAATTCATCAACAAGCCTAAAAAGAGATTTTTTTTCTATAATATATTAAATTACGTACGTAGTTACGTATGTGTAAAACACCTGCGTGCGCCTAGTGAGTCGCAGAGTTTTAATAGTAAGGTATGAAGATATGAGAGCATGCGCGAAAGATTCAATCAATTTTTATGAATTTTAGATACCTGGCACAAATCCATAGTTGCACAATATCAATCCGGTGAAGAAGTACGCGATGGCAATGACTTTCTTCCTCCCGTATCTATCTAAAAGCATGAGCTTACAGACGTTTGCCGGCGCTTCTATAACTATCACCACTATGTAGTTCATATAGCTGTTCCCTGATAGTTCTATGGCATTTATTGATAGTCCGTAGTATACTAGCGTTGAACAGATCCATAGGAATGAGCAGATGAACAGTCGTTTCCATATCATAGCTGATGTGAACATCTGTTGGAATGAAGACTGATTTGACTCCGAGCTCTCATACTTGCGAGCTTCTCTTTGCTTTCTTGCGATCTTTTCTATTTGTTCGTAATGTTTTTTTGGCACTGTGACTTTATTCATCTTTTCACTTTTGCTAAGGACTTCTAAACCTTCTTCGTATTTCCCTTTGCTGAAATACCACCGGAAGCTTTCAGTAAGGATCCATATGTAGACGAAGACGAAGACGGCAGGGGTGTAGATGATGAAGACGAGGTATCTCCAGTTCTGAAGCCACCAGGAGAGGAGGGTGACAGTTACTCCGCCGAGGATAAACATTGTGTTGAAGAGTAAGCTGGTGAAGACTCGGCCTTTGGGGCCGACTAGCTCCAATGCTGGAATAAAGAAAGGATACCAATAAAATAGTGGGCTACTTTTCAAGATTTGACTGACGATAATGATACTGTAATTATTCTATGTAGGTTCTCCCAATCACTAGGTCCATAATTATATTTGGATCTTTAAAACTACGCAATGGATTTTGATGAGGTGTGAAAATATAATGAAAATCATTCCCTTTTTTTACAAGAATGAGTCGCAGTAGTCGACAAAATTTTTCACCATACACGTGTTGCGAAATTTTTGCGGTGGTCACCCTAGTCCATTCAGAATTTCGTGATTCCAATATCGGTACAACCATAAGTTACTAGTTTAAAAAATTACCCTTTATCATACTGGTTGCGAGTACGTTGAGGTACTGTAGTACCCACATCAGTTTCAATCTCAACTTAGCTTGGACACTAAACAATATTAGATATTTTACAGTAAGAAGTGGCTTGCTAGAACTCTACTAGGTTTATTTTAATTTGATCGACTTTATTTTCGTGATCTAGGTCACGTGAAAGTGCTAGATCCTACCTAATCTTGTCGGAAACAGCCGGAATTAGTGCATAGATACAAAAACAGTAATTAAGTAATTGGTATTGAGCAGTGATGCGTGCACTTACGAAGGTTGTAACAACATTTTTGTTTTATGTATTTTTTACATACCAGTTTTTGTATTGCAGATTTCGTGCTTACCTTTCGTTATATGAGTAGGATGATTAATAACAGTTTATAGTATACAATATTTTTTTGTGTAGGTGCCTACTAATATTTTCTATGACGTAGACACGAAAAGCAATGGCTCATTAAAAGTGACAACATGGATTTTAATTCTTTTATTCTCTACTAATGATCTATCGTTTCTACGGTTTCTATTATTTTTATATTTTTTGCCGTACACTGGAAGAACCTTGAATCGTTTATTTTACCACAAAAACAAAATTCGTTTTAGTATTTTTGAACAGATTGGAAATCCATACGGTTAAAAAAAGTTTTATTTGATGCACAAAAAAATCATTCAATTCGCAGCTATTAAAAGAATCTGGATCAATTAATATTTATTTAAACTAATTTTCATATTGAAGCAATAATAGTAAGTATGTAGTTATTTCTTGAAAAATACATCTTTATGACAGCATAAAAGTTGTAGGAAAATTCGCCAGTACTTCGCACCTTCAAGTACAATTTTAACTTGACATACACAGTAAGTATACCAATTACATGGTGTACAGTCAGTTATTATTAAATATTGATGCAGGTGTCTAGTGTAATAAGTACGTTAGGAAACTGAACATTCCACAGCCAGTGATTTATGGTGGATATTGGGTAATATTCCGCTACATATCGTCTAATCTAACTGGGGATTGGCAATTTTGACAAAAAGCTGCAAATAACGAGAAGGCGTTCGGTTCTAAAACTCTTCGTGTATAGTTTGAAAGGCCAGCGAGTACATAAGGCATAGTAACTATCTACAAGTAAATGTTTATTTATATGCTGTAAAGTTGCAATAGACAGGGCAAGTTGATAAACTTTAATAAAATACACGAAGAGTAATAAACTAGGCACTTCAGTGAGATTTAGAAAGGAACTTGTTGGAAACACAAGAGCTCTAGAGAAGACCACAGTAAGGTAGCTTCAACGCAAGTGGAGGAGAGCCAACCGTATAAAATACATACCCAAAACAAAGCACGCAGTATAAACCCCTCCTCCAAAAGCCGGCTCCAGGAACTCGAACACGACGAACATCTCATAGTTGACGGAAAGCGCCCTGATGACTCCAAAGACTCCATTGGCGACGCAGGCGAAGATGACAGCCATACGCCGTCCCAGTCTGTCCGACATGAGTCCAGTAAGTGGGATAGAGAGGAAGAATCCCGCATTGTGGACGGTTCCGACCAGGGTCCGTTTCCAGTCCTGGCAAGCGAGATTGAACTGAAAAGAAAAGATTAAACTTATTATAAGCAATACAACGCTGAGAGCCAAGACAGGCATAACTAACGTAGGCAGTAAAACAGCCAAATTAAAATGAGACTGGGCTGGTGATGTTCGTCGTATGCACTCAGATCGATAGGCCAGAATTGTCACTGACCATTGGGTGCCTCAAGGCGGATCCCGACGCCAAGGTAGACCCCGGAAGCGATGGCGTGACGATCTAGATGCCTATGATAAGGTGTGGACCGAGTTGGCTTTGGACTGAAAGAAGTGGAAGACCGCGGGGGAGGCCTTTGCTTAGGGATCTTGAAGGCTAGTTATAATTATTATTATTTTAAATACCTGTTTCTTCTTCTTGAGACATGAGTTAAGAACTTCGCAATTTTCTTTCTGACAAATGTAAGTGGTGTGATCAAGAGTTTTTTAAGATCAAGAGCGATAGATAATTTTAAATATTACAGATATTTAGTGCAAATATTTTGTTATTTTCAATTAAGATAAGATAAGATAAGATACGATTATTCTTTATTATTAAACATAATTACAAATAGGTAAACTTATACAAAATAGTAATGTGGCTTGTCCATTTCCTGAACTAAGAATGTGAATTCCTGTATCTCAGGTAAATGTATAGCCGACATTACTATAATATTATAATTAAAAATACTATACTATACAAAACAAATAAACTTAAATAAACTATACAATATTTAAATCTGTAACTAATTACGTACTAGTGCAAATTTAAATAATCATTTTGCGTGCAATATTGCCAATATTATTGATGTATGAACGTGTCCTAGTTTATCATTACATTATTGCATATACAGCATATCTTTGGACGCGACAAAAATAAAATACCAAATCGGATTTCTCAAATTAACGCAACTTAAAACTATGTCAAACAACAAAACGTAGAAGTTACGAATCATGCTACAATGGTCACATACAATTTCCTATAATAATCAGACTGGCCCATACACTTTTCTTTAGGCATAATCGGTAGAGCGCAAGTATCGGTCCTCGGCAATTTTTCTCGCGGGACATTTTTCATCCCCTGTCTTGTGATTGCTTGGATTTTTAAAGCGTGTGCATGTTGCGCATTTTGCTGGTTCTGCCTTTGCAATGCAATCCTTCATAGGATGTCCCAAGGACCCACAATGGCCACAAGTGGGGTCAGCGTCACGGCAGTGTTTTGCCGAGTGCCCATATTGCTGACACTGGAAGCACCTCGTTATATGAGTATAATCTCGTACGCGACAGGATGACCAATTGATGAACACACGATCTTGCAGTATAAGCATTTTTCTAATCTCGGCTGTCACTTCTAGGATGTAATTGCAATAAGGGACTTCTTTTCGTCCAGATTTGTGACTCAATCTCACTGACTTCTTAAACAGCTCACGATCAATGCTCAATTTTTTTCCTGCAATATTCTGCTCGTACAGGCATTCATATAGATCAAGTTCAGAGATGTCAGAGGGTACACCCATTAGAATTATTTTTGGTCTCCTTTTCGTGGTCTCTTCAACTTTCAAGCCAGATGCGATTAGCTGTTCCGATTTCTTTAGTTTCTCGATATCATTTTTTTGGTCAGAGCTAATAATGACACCACCGTTCTTGGTGTTCCAAACTCCGCGGATGTGAAGTTGCATTTTTTCCGGCTTGATTATTTCTTGAACAATTTTCTTGGTTTGCTCGCTTTGTTGTTCTTTGTTTTCTGGGTAAATTGCAATAGTTGCAGTGCTAGGAGGGAAAATAACAGAATCTTTTCCTTTTTTCACTATGCCGGAATAAGACGCATTTTGAACTGACGTAGCTGCGCTGGTTACTGCCTTGACACAATTTTTAATATCCTCGAATTGAGTTGCTATAACATTATCACGTACATTATCATTGTACATGACTTCCATTTCTGAATTAGCCGATATATATTTCTGCTTAATCATCTGGTAATTTAAAGCCATATGCGAAGATGCACCCAACACATTAGTACACAGGGCTGAGATTTTTTGCTTTTGTTCGGAGTTTAGCTTACTTGTGGCTTCACGTACGATTGTGCAAACGTCGGAAATGGCATCTTCAATTTTCGTGAGCCATCTATGGATTTCTGGAGTCGTGGCTATGTTCAAATCCGGCAATGTTATGTTTTTCCCAACTGGGGGTGAAAGAGGATCAACCCTAGTTGCCATAGTAAAGTATATATTTACTTTTTATAGCATTATATAATTATGCAATATTTATTTATCACACAGTAACACAATTTTATTTTGTCGCCGTCGACATAGTTCACAAGTGCTGACACTGAGTTAACGTTGACCTAGTCACATTAAATGAAATAAATTATTATTCGAATAGCCAAAAACACGTCAACACCACACCTCGGACACTGGTAGATATAGTAAGTAAGTAATAGTAAATAATCATCAACGTAAAC
Organism: Tuta absoluta; assembly: GCA_027580185.1. Lineage (NCBI taxonomy): Eukaryota > Metazoa > Arthropoda > Insecta > Lepidoptera > Gelechiidae > Tuta > Tuta absoluta. The sequence continues at coordinate 9,847,980 of JAQAHW010000009.1, forward strand.
CGTAAAAAGTCAACCGTTTGATAACATGATATTCGTTTCTACCGTAGAAAAACTATCCATCCGAACAATAATTGTGATTAACTCATACTATGCTCAATCGTACAGCTTCAACAATGAACGTGGAAGTCACGTTTCCGTCTCGCCCGTGATTTTGCCACGGATTAAGTACCACATTTTTAAAATACGAACGAATGATGTTGGGTATGGTTCAATTACTTATAGAATGAAATATAACCTGTAACCGATAGCGAAAACTATCGGTTTGTAAGCTTTTCAAAAAAGAGTAATTTAGCGAAATATTTTTCATACATTACATTACAAGTACAAGTCCACTGCTGGACATGGGCCCTAATGGTGGTAATGCTATTCACACCTACTTACCTACTCACCACGATGGCGGGCGCTGGGCAAAGTTTTGTATTTACAGAGAATGCTGTTGACTTTATCGCTTAGTCGCTTTAGGGTGACAAAACCCATGGATAAAACTAGGGTTATGCTATTCTATGCCAGCATCACGCGACATAAAAATGAGTTGACCGATTTTGTTTTGATCGCAATGATTCAGTACCATAATATAAACTATATGTATCTGATACATGCTAATACTTACGATGAAATTACTGACAATTTCCAACGGTCCGATTTTAATGTTTTTGCAGGTTATCACGTAGCACGTGTGCGAAAGAATTCTTGCTTTATTTAATAATTTGGATTAAATTCTTAAACATAATACATTTTCTTCAACATAATCTAAAATAAAGAATGTTATCAGGGTCGTGCATGACGATGACCGTAAGGACATAATTGTTCAAACATTTGCGAATTTCTGCGTATTTCTAGTAATAAATTCATGAGCATAATATCTGTGAACGTTTTCTTCAAGATAAACTAAAATCCGTACAAATGTTATAAATCTGAGAGGTATGTTTGTTACTTCTTCACGCTCAAACGGCTTCACCGATTTGGATGAAATTGGGAACACAGGTAGAGTATAACCTGGAATAACACATAGTTGAATATACAATTTTCAACCTCTTAGAACATACGCATACACACATCACGCCTTCATCCTTTGCGGAGTAAGCAGAGCGTCGAGCCTGAGCAACGATCATTGTCGCTAACACCTGACAGATATTTGAGGGTTATTTTAGAAAACCATCATCTTTCACTTTTACTGACAGTTTGTCGTAAGAATAAAAAAAACTTGCAAAATCTTCTACTGCAGGCAACATTTGAACTGCGACTTTCACTATCAGTACAAGCGAAGCCTCCTCCATCTGGGCTACCGAGGCAAAATCGACGACTGAGAAATTATGCAACTGTATCTTAATACATAAAACGCGTGACATGACTACATGACCCTATCTACCGGGATACAAACATACAGATTGATATACGCATCTAGTAAGTAAAGTTTACGTATAGATTAGTCTCTGAATCAACATTCACATAGTTCAATATTTTGTGACTAAATTACGCAGCGTGTTTCCGCCGTTTTAATAGCTGTCAGATTCGTGATAATACTATGGCAGACGGTCCATTTTCCTTTGTTGACATCTCTTTTAGTATGGAGATGAAAGCTTTCAAATACGACTTATTGGAACGGCGGTTTTTTAGTCTATTTTTAAGCAACACTCAAAAATTTAGGTTTGATTGGAACAGTTTTAAAACTTAGATGAAAGTTTTAGCCGCGTATTGGAAAGTCACTTTAGTAAGCCATTGTGTTTTTGCAAAATCCGCCGGCTTGTTGGAGAAAGTTTGAAAGTAAGTAATAATAGTACTAAAACGATATCTTTAGTTTTTCTTGCCACAACTTGAAGGAAAAACATCTTAGGTGTTATCAGCAGAACCTCGATACACCCTTATTTGAATGATGATATATAGCAAACCAAATTATTATGAAGATTTCATAAAATACCTGATACATAATTTAATGTCATACTCTCGAGTCTAAATTATTATTATTCATTTCTTCTCTCCGTTTCTCAGCTCAGCCAGGCTAACATCACGGCATGTAACATTGTCTTTGTTAAGCTTTAAGTAACTTGAAATGCTGCTGATAGTACAAATAGACATATTTCTGATAAAAGATTACTACAATGATTTGAATAAAATATAAACAGTACGTTAGTATTATAAAGCGATAAAATAGAGGTAGAGTTCTTATCTGATGCGCAGTGACCGGAAATCAAGGATGCACAAGTAAAACACTAGATTGAGATATACGTAGTCAATCAGAAAAACATCTCATTTAAAGCAAGTCTAAGGCACTACCTATTCATTGTTATAATTTAAACGGGTTCTTACCGACGAATAATTATTGATGCGAATACCCGATATTCCCAATTTACCCGTGATTATGACGCTTGCAATAGCGTCGAAGTATCGGGAACTCGCATTAAAAATAATTCGTCGGTAAGAACCCGTTTAAATTATAACTATGAATAGTGTAAACAACCACGGAAAATTAAAATTTAGTGAATCTAAGGCATTTCAAAAGTTAGGTCTCAGTAAAGTTGTTGAAATTGTCGTCTTGTCTCCTTTTAAATTCTATCTAGAATCACAGTTATAATTGCACCGAAAAAAAAACATTACCTATTTTATCAATTTCTCTCGGTCAATGTTATCGATACATTATCATACACAAGAGGTGTGATTGCGATTTTTTCATACTATAACTAAAAATTTGAACCAGCAAACTCAATGAAATTTTCGCTGCAATTAAAGTTATGGAAAGAGTAGGTACCTTAAAACGGCCACTTTTGGTATGAATTGCCATAACTTCAATCACAGCGAATATTTCATTGAGTTTGCAGGTTCTAATTTTACTTAAGAATAAAATGAAAAACTTGGGCAACAGATATTCTGATAGATTGTTTGTATAAAGAGAAAATATTGTTTTGCAAGTGGCGCCACTGTCTGTGTTACTTTTTTCTAAAACTTTCAAGTTGTTACGAGTTGAAACATTACTAGTACCCATGTTTCAGCCTCTCGATAAAATGGAATAATTTTTTCTCAAGGACTTGTCACCAGTACCACGTTGTAAGCTTAGCATTGTTTATTTTGTTATTTCATTGTTTAAACTACATTTTCCATATTTTATTATGAATTTAAAAAAATATTAGAACTTAGGACTTATTCGCGTCACGTGAAATCATTGACGTGGCGATGGATAGCCGGTGCGAAGGTGTTAGAAAAGTGTTCCTAGTTGTTTTTTTTAAATATTTTTCGAAGTGTTGATAAAGTTGTGTTGCCTACACATACTGCATATAATTAACGAATTAATTAAGACAGTTGCATAAACTAGTAATTCATACACTTTATGAGAAAAAACATTTGATGTGCTGTTGAAAGAACACGCGTCATATCTGTTATTATTATGTGTTCAGCCTAACACGTCATACTATAGCATTATAAATGATTTTAGTAATCATAAACCGACAAAAGAAGTGTTTAGAATAATCATAGAGCGCTAAAAATTATAGCAGTAGATGGCTTTTTTCAACCTTATTATGAGCATAAAACGACATTGTGTAAAGTTATTTTGTATACTTAGCCGTCCGTTATGGTGGATAATGGCTTTATGTACAATCAGCTGCACATCAGGTTATTGCATATCAAGGATCAAAATTATACTGGATTTCCATACAGTTATTGAGAAAGTCAAGTATTAGGTTAATCCCTCAAATGTTTAACTTTAGGTGCAGCTGCTTGTAGCAAAGGTAAAACCCGTGCAATGTTTTGGAAAATAGTTGGCATGGGATATTATTGTAAGGCTTTCTATTATTAAAGGTTTATTTAAAATTGTATAAACTTCTATTTATTTTAAGAACCTTACATGCCTATTTTTAAAATAAATAATCTTTGGAATATACTTACTTAACTGAGTATGATGTTATTTTATTTTGAAAATTGCGAAACTTGGAAAATTGTGCCGCAGGCAGGCTGGGTACGGATTTTATGAAATCGTGCCACAGGCAGGGTTTGAACCTGCGACAATAGCTAGACGCGTCGCTAGTACTGATATCGAAAGTCACAGTCACCCTTTTTTGCGGTGCAATTTTGCAAGTTTCTTAATAGTAGTTTATCTACACTCGTCTCATAATGTTCGAATTATGAATTCGAAAACAGATGCATAATGACCTACTTTATGCATTCTGCCTATAAAAACTAGGGTTTACTATAAATTACAGAAGCGTAATGACTTAATGAGAAAACTCTTAATACGATAAAGTTGAGAAATGAAACGAAGTTTTTTTTTGCCAATACTCTTATTGCCAACTTCCGCCTGTTTCCAAACGTTTGGAAACACAGAGTTCCGCACCTGTCAGTTGTTGTTGTATGGTAATGTTGCGTTTGTTTTATTAGGTTGTTGTTGAGATGTTGTTTAGTTGTTGTACCGATGTTGTCCAGATGTTGTTCAGTTTTTGTTCAGATGTTGTTCAGTTGTTGTTCAGATGTTGTTCAGTTGTTTTTCAGATGTTTTTCAGATGTTGTTCAGATGTTGTTCAGTTGTTGTTCAGTTGTTGTTCAGATGTTGTTCAGTTGTTGTTCAGATGTTGTTCAGTTGTTTAGGTAAGTCACTCCACATCTAAACAACTTCTAAATTACAGAATTTTCAAAAATTCATATCAAGCCATATTACGTTCTCGTATTGAATTTGTCCTTATATCGGGCCTTGCAATGGCCGGTGCGTACGTTTAGAAAAGTGTTTCTGAGGTTTTTTTTGGAGAGTGTAGATAAAATAGTGTATGCAACTGCTATAATTAGGCATTAGAATGCTCTTGTCAAACTATTATCACACTCGGCTGCGCCTCGTGTGATAAACAGACACTCGCATTCTAATGACCCCCATTATACGACAGTTGCATAATAGTAGTTTATGCAACTGTCGTATAATGGGGGTCATTAGAATGCGAGTGTCTGTTTATCACACGAGGCGCAGCCGAGTGTGATAATGGTTTGACACGAGCATTCTAATGCCTAATTATAGCAGTTGCATACACTATTTTATCTACACTCTCCAAAAAAACTCAGAAACACTTTTCTAAACGTACGCACCGGCCATTGCAAGGCCCGATACAAGGACAAATTCAATACGAGAACGTAATATGGCTTGATATGAATTTTTAAAAATCTATACCTAAGCAGTTGTTTAGATGTGGAGTCTTAACAATAACTTAACTAAACAACTGAACAACATCTGAACAACAACTGAACAACATCTGAACAACAACTGAACAACATCTGAACAACATCGAAACAACAACTGAACAACATCTGTACAACATTTGAACAACATCTGTACAACAACTGAACAACAACTGAACAACATCGGAATAACATCTGAACCACAACCAATCAACATCTGAACAACAACAGAACAAAAACCTATTAAAACAACTGAACAACATCCGAAAAATTACCGTACAACAACCAACTGTCAGGTTCGGCGAAAGATAGCGATTTGAGTATTGGAAAAAAAAACTTCGTTTCATTTCTCAACTTTATCGTATTAAGAGTTTTGTCATTAAGTCATTACGCTTCTGTAATTTATAGTAAACCCTAGTTTTTATAGGCAGAATGCATAAAGTAGGTCATTATGCATCTGTTTTCGAATTCATAATTCGAACATTATGAGACGAGTGTATATAAACTACTATTATGCAACTGTCATATAATGGGGGTCATTAGAATGCGAGTGTCTGTTTATCACACGAGGCGTAGCCGAGCATTCTAATGCCTAATTATATGCAGTTGCATACACTATTTTATCTACACTCTAAAAATTTACTCAGTTGAACACTTTTCCAAACGTCCGCACCGGCGATTGCAAGGCCCGATACATGGTCAAATTCAATACGAGAACGTAATATGGCTTGATATGAATCTTTGAAGATTCTTTACTAACAGTTGTTTAGATGTCGAGTCTCAACAGCAAATAACTAAACAACTGAACAACAACTGAACAACACTGAACAACACTGAACAACAACTGAACAACAACTGAACAACACTGAACAAAATCGGAATTACATCTGAACAACAACTAATCAACATCTGAACAACAACTGAACAACATCTCAACAACAACAGAACAAAAACCTATTAAAACAACTTAACAACATCCGAATAATTACCGTACAACAACAACTGTCAGGTGCGGCGGAAGATAGCGATTTGAGTATTAGAAAAAAAACTTCGTTTCATTTCTCAACTTTATCGTATTAAGAGTTTTCTCATTAAGTCCTTACGCTTCTGTAATTTCTATTAAACCGTAGTTTATATTGGCAGAATGCATAAAGTAGGTCATTATGCATCTGTTTTCGAATTCATAATTCGAACATTATGAGACGAGTGTAGATAAAATTTTATACCAAACACGTTGAGTCGAAATGTTTTAAAAATTGCACACTTCGCTTGTACAATATAAGTGGAGGATTTTGTTGAGGGTAAAGTTTCCTATTCATTCACATCGTGAGGGAGTGGGACATTGAGTCGATGAACCCTGGTGTCAGAGTTTTTAAGGCGAGTGTACCCGTGAACGACCTCGACAGTGGCGCCACTCCACAAAAAAAACTCTATTCAAATAATCTTTCAGAATGTCTGTTGCTCAAGTTTTTAGTATTATAAAGGGATTAAGGCGTGATATGTGTGTGTGCACAGAAAACAGAAAAGAGTTAGAATGGCGATCTTCAGCCGTTCGTACGAGAACCAGCGTCGCCGATTTTTCCCCACCTTTCACCTATCACTACATCTCCAACTAATAAAGATGACGCTTACGCACACATAATTGCGGCCACTACGGCTTGCGTAAATTCAAAATAACCAATCACGCGCATGCACGCATACACGTGCCGGTTTTTATAGCTTATGTGTGAGTGACCATGTAAACTCAACTAGGGACACGGCTATCGATAAACTGTTATCGATATTGAATTATGAATTACACAATTGCATACAAAAGTCAGGTAGCAATATTAAAATAAATTATAATCATGTCTGTATACCTCACGGTGTAGGCAGAATGTCAACGGCTTATTCAAACCGTCATTATATAATTTCTGAACGAATAAAAGTGTGTTCTGCTGTAAAGATTTAATGTTTTACCCGCTTTCATAAAAGGAGGTTTATCAATTTGACACGTATTTATCTACACTAATAATAAAGAGGAAAGATTTGTTTTTTTTTTGTATGTAGGTATGTAATCGATTAACTCCGGAACTACTAAACCGATTTCAAAAATTCTTTTACTATTAAAAAGCTACGACATACTTGAGTAATATAAGCTACTTTTCACCACAAGAAAATGCCTTATTCCGATGGGAAAACGATAAGAAGCGAGAAAACGGGGAAATATAGCGAATATTACCCAAATTAGCCAAACAGCTCAACGGATCATCGCGAAATTTGGCACTTAAATTGCTTTTTTATCAGAGATGGATATGAACTACATTTTGTCAGCACTTGAGGATCTGGAGTACCTGATGGAGGACATCAGGAGCATGGCTAAACTATATGAGATATGAAAATGGCTTCATAGCAAAAGTTGTTCAGCATGATGGGCCGCTTTTACTGGCACATGGTCATCGAGGATCTGGAGTACCTGATATAATCCACAAGATCCCATCCAAACTATATGAGATACGAAAATAGCTTCATAGCAAAAGTTAACTAAAAACATTCTCTTCCAGACAGTCGCTTTTATCTGTCTACCCTACTACCCTATTCTCCCCTACAGAACTAAAGTGATACTTACATATGACTGTATGGATACTACTTTTTTAAGTGGTATTGCACCGTCTAATAAATATATGGGGGGGGGGGGGGGGGGTGATCACGTATGCGAGGACATTTCTCAAATCTTTAACTCTCGCTCTAGCTTAAAAAACCAATATACCAATATTCATACGTATACCTCTTTTTCGAAGGCGCTTGAAATTATGATCGCCACTTTTGCGATATTTCAAAGATATTTTTATTATTTATTGCGTGCACAATTTATAAAATTTATCTCGACCCAATAACATTAACATTACTTAAGACCTTCGCTTTTAATATAACTTCGAAAACATATCGATATCATTTTACACTACGCCCAACACTAGAACTGATACCGGACCGCAGCGGAGTACATTGCGTGTTCGAACTGAAGTGGTAGAAATAACAAGCGCACGCAGCCCGCAATGTATGATTTTTGTGACAGGAATTATTTGAATGACAATTTGAGACATTTTTGCTTAATTATCGTAAAAATAAGAAGGTTTTTTGCTTCCTGGTGGAAAGAAATGCCTCCTTTTTGAACACTACAGCGTTGACTTCTTAATCTACAAGTAATTATTGCACAACTCGGCATTATCACTTAATTTTGTACGTTGCGCGTCACAGTAGTTTCCTCCGTTGGAGCACGCGGGTGAGTGATCGACGCGATTGCGTGTTTGCGAGTAAATATGAGCAGATGCTCAAAATCGTGGCGCGCCTGCCCCGCCCACATCGCCATTCTAACTCTTTTCTGTTTTCTGTGTGTGTGTGTATGTAAAATTAAAAACTGCAATCAAACGGCCACTTTTGTTATTAATAGCCATAACTTTAATAACAATCGCCTTAAACAGCCTACATGGTTTTTACAACCTACAGCTTTCTTTCACCAGGCGAATAAAATGAAAATATACCTTTCCATTAAAAATGCGTAAAAGTAAATGTTTCTGTTCTATCCTGTGGTGTCGATACTGAAAGTCTCGGCTATTACTGGCAGATGTAGAGGTGTAGATGGTATTTAATGAGGCATTGTTGTAGTCTTATGTACCTACCTTTCTACATGTTGCACTTATAGTTGTTTAGGTCATTCATTGATGTTCGATTTGTGGATACCTGACTGTATGTAGCAACGGAATCAGAAAATATTTTTGTAAATATACATCGCCGTGTGATGCCGGCTTAGAATAGCATCAGCCCAGATCTTTCCCGCGATTGTCGTAAAAGGGGACTATGGGACTAGAGGGTTTCGTGTGTATTACAATGTGAAGCGACAGGCTCATTACCTGTCGCTATAGTCATTCACGATTTTTCGAAGCGACTCTCAAATATTAGTCACACGTGGCGATAGCGACTATTTGTTACGCTCTGCCTACCTCACAAGGGATAAAGGCATGATACTACTTATTTATTTATTTATTCAGAACATATACAGTCATTTATACAAGAGAAAAATATACAAACATGTATTTGACAAAAAAGACCTGGCGGCGGTCGATAGAAGAAAAATAACAATTATCTTTTATTGTAAGCCACATTATATTTCATGAAAATAAGATGCCAATTGCATTGCAAGTGTCTATCTGCAGAGATTTATTAATAGCATTGTAATGTTCTATCTATCTAGTAATATGCAGTTAAAATATGTCTGTAAATCTTTCAAATACAAATAAATAAATTAATAAAAACAATCAACAAAGGAGCTTTACTACTAATACGTTGACCTACCTTACTACAATGGATTCTTCATCAGTTCATCCATCACACAATGCTAACTGTATGTTAATACTAACGTTACATAAATAACTAAGTATATAATAAATGTCCTTCACACACATCTCCCTATACGGCGGTTAAATCACTTGTAGTCCGTCGCTCCGTTTTTTTAAAGCAACGTAACGCATGCGTATGTCACACGCACAGTATTTTACAGAAGTTATTTCCGGTACTTGTTTTGGCGGTACAATACAAGTGAGTGTCGTGAGTCTTCGTGCCGTTCCGTTTTTTTAACGCAGACAAAAGGAAATTTCAAATTCCAATCATATTCCCATAAAAATACGTGGGTGTTACGGTTACGGATGCGTGTGCCCAGATGGAAGAGGCGTCGTCACTAGAAATGACGAAAGTCGCAGGTTCAAATCCTGCCCGCGCTTGAAAATTTTGCGATATTCAAAAATTGTATACCTAACACGGGAAGTGTTTTAAAATTTGGTATTCAATTACGTCAGTTTACGTTGAGCTCATGACTGATTTCTTCCGGTATTTAGATGTTTCCGTGTTGCGATTTTTCAAATCATGGCAGATGGTAAAAAAATAATACTTACTAGTCTATTATGCGTAAAAAATAAAATACTGTCACACCTATATTATGGTCGGCGCACACCTGTGTATAATCACAAATTATCTACTACTTAGTTCTACTTTATGATATCAAATAATTCGCAGGCGGTTGTCATATTTACTACTCAAATTCCGCGATTGTACTACCTACAAGCTGGTGTTTGGTTCGGATTCAGATTCAATCTGTTACTTTGAGTTCGTACCCAGGTATAGATAGGTAGGGTAATACATCTATACTGATATTATAAATTCGAAAGTAACTCTGTCTGTCTGTTACGTTTTCACGCCTAAACCACTGAACCGATTTTGATACAATTTGGCATAGCAGGAACCTAAGAAAGGACATAGTTAGTATGTTAATCAGTGTTGCCGCAACCGAGCTCCCAAAATACACATATCCGCCGCTAAAAGTGTACATATTGTGATAAAAGTGTACATGACCATTTTTTTTTCGCAAATCACTCATAACAGCTTTTCTCTACATATTCTTCTCGCCAAATAGTACTATTTATTGGATTGAAAATGCCATTACATTTTTCTTTTAATCTGTATGTACAAGGAAAGACTTGATAACTCTTAGTAGAAAAAGTAGCTTGGTAAACGGATGGTGTAGGTGTAGCGCCTTTTTTTTTGCCATGGTACAAACATAACAAACTCTTACCTGTCTTTTTTAGTCTCATAAAAAATCAAAAACTTTTCGGACTTTCGGGACCGGGATTTCCCGGGACCATTCCCTAGTGCGAACGAAAGGAATACGCGATATGGATCGACACAGTATCATGGCCTACATATCATGTGAATGTGAAGCGGGCTTAGCAGACATCCAGCAGTGTATTTTATACTAATATTCAAGCTAATATTTAAGGAAAAGAAAAAAGTATGCATCTGTGGTGAGTGAAAGAGATACTTTAATATGGATTTCTGCTAGAGCAAGGGAGATAAAATGTGTTAGCTTTCTTTACCTTTCTTTTCATGCAGCAGCGCTCATTTATGTCTTTGATTGAGATATTTTGGCGGTGAGTTCAAGGAAATTACACATGTACTGGCAAGATTACACATTACACATGGAAGCCCAAAATGGTACGTCAAATGTGTAAAATGTACCCTAACGGCAACACTGATGTTAATAAGTCATATGAACACCTTTTATGTCAAGATTTTTCGCGTAAGTTGTCATTTTATACAATTCAAAACCTAACCTTTTTTTTTTCTTTTCGTGTGGGACACCGAGTCGATGAACGATGCGATAAAACCTGGTGTCAGAGTATTTTAATCGCCTACTACCACTAGTTAGGCCATGGACGTGGCTGTGTAACAATCACCGTTTAAGTAACCATATATAGCTACCTGGACACACGGGACCATCTTTCATACGGACAATGAAGTGGTTCAGCCTGCAATGTCCTAATCAGACTGGAAACAAATTTACAAAGTAATAATATCGACTATGTAAGTGCCCTATAGGGAATTGAACCACGAACCTTTGTGCCGCAGGCTGTCACACTAGGCTGTCAAAACTTGATTGAACGTTTGATTGACGTTTTGTAAATAACTAGTGGCCCGGCCAGCGGTTTCACCCGCTGCTAACCGATTTCCCACGGGAAACAGACGTTCTCCTGACATCATTCATACATAAAAACCTTTCTTTTGAATCATTCTATCTTTAAAAAATTGTTGGGTAGTTTTGAATATTCAAGCATACATACAAACATACATAGGGACAGACGCGGAAAGCAACTTTACTTTATTCTATGTAGTTAGATAGATAAGATAGATAAAATGCTTTATTCATATTTCTGCATCACACACATTTACATTTATAGATGATCACGTAAAATTATATAAAATGCAAATTCTTAAAATTATTTATCTCACAAAATGCACACAGGTGTGCTGCAGTGATGTGAAAGGGCTAAAGCTCAGTGTATTTAGCCAGGAGGCAACACTGGTTTTCAGCTGTCACCCGCGAGTTAAAGCGGGAAACAAGTCCGAGCAGAAATAAAACTTATAGTAAAGTGTAGGTAGTGTAAAAGATAAAAAGAAGAAAAATTGCTAAAAATAATACAACAGTAGTGAGCGCATTTCATAGTGACTATTGTGTATTTGTGTGTCTTTGCAGGCACTTTGGCTGTGATGGTTAGTGTCGTGCATTGTACTTTCGCCATTCCAGACAACCATCCGGAATCTGTAGTTTAGTAACATTTAATAAATGTTGTTTATAATGATATTTAAATGAACCCTTGTAAGTAATATTCCTTATTGGCGGTGGAATGTCATTCCAGCACTTGGTTGCCTGAAAGCGAAAACTACCCTCGAAAGCGACAGTCCGATGTATTTGACCAGCAAGCGGAGCACGCGCACTTCTACCAAGGTACCTATCATAGAAGGGCGAAATTTTAATTTTACTGTACAAGTATTCGGGTTTCTGAAATTTCATGACGTCAAACATAAGACTTGCCAGGTGATACTGTCTACGAGACTTCATATTCAGCATACCAGCTTCGCTCAGATATGGAGAAATATGGCTGCGTGGAGGTATGTAGTGATAGTGAAGTGTGCCGTGTGATGTTGGCTTAGAATAGCATCACCCCATCTCTTTCCCGTGGGTGTCGTAAGAGGCGACAAAGGGACTCGAGGGTGTGTATTGTAATTTTAGGCGATAGGCTGACAACTTGTCACTATGGCGATGCACGATTTTCCGAATGACTCTCAAATGTTTGGCAGGCGTGGCGTAAATGTCCCTTTTTTGCGGCCGTCTACGCTCTGCCTACCCCGCAAGGGATTATAGGCGTGAAATGTGTGTGTGTGTGATAGTGAAATGTTATTAGCGTCTTACCTCTTTCACTATTGAGTGCTCCTCCAAATACACGTATGAATTGCACTCGATTTCCGACGAAGTGTCGAAGTATTCTGCCATACATTGACTGCTGTTCAAGGTTTCGTTGGAGAATGTGGCGTAGCGTATACATTTGTATGGTTTCCCGTCTTCGTCGTGGGGTATACTGTAGTTCACCATAAGAGGGTCGCCTTCGCATTCTGGGATTGAGCATCTGGAAGAGAAGAAAAGAGTATAAGCACACCAAATCCTCTGCTTTACATTCCTATTGATGTTGTATGTACGAAGGAACACAGGGAGTTTAAAATACATACATACATAAATTACAATCATAATCCCTTTCGGGGTAGGCAGAGCGTACATTAACGCCACTTCCGACAAACACTTGAGGGTCATTCGGAAAATTGTGTATCGTAGACAGGTTGTCAGCTCAATGTCTAAAATTGCAATACACATATAACCCTCGAGTCCCTTTAGTCACCTCTCACGACACCCACGAAAAAGAAATGGGGTGAAGTTATTTGTTGTATTTCAATTTGAGGCGATGGGCCGACTACCTGTCACTATTGCGATACACAATTTTCCGAAGGACCCTCAAATATTTGTCAGACGTGGCGTAAATGACCGTTTTTTGCGGCAGTGTTGCGCACCGCCTACCCCGCAAGGAATTATAGGCGTGATATGTGTGTGTATGTGAAGTTATTCTAAGCCGGCATCACACGGCATACTAAGCCGGCATCACACGGCATTACACCAGGGTTCATCGGGTCGTTGGACGACTCAGTGTCCCACACGAAAAGAGAGAGAGAGAAGACGGTATTATATAAGAATGGTGGAGGTCTCTTTGCGTGTGGGACACCGAGTCGTCCAACGACCCGATGAACCCTGGTGGTGGAGGTAAAGACGACATTCTTAAACTCTCATTAGGTTTATAATCGGAATATTCTACCAAATGGCGAATTAAATTTCATTTTGCCTTAAGGATCCTGTAAGAATTTACCGCAGATCTGTTTCGGCCCTAACTTGACGATTTGTTCCCATAAAATATTTACCTAAATCGATCCGAAATATCCGATAGTCGCTTTTTGTCCAATGGGAGATACACCGTCAACTAAAACGAACCAATTTGTCATCAATCAAGTTGAACAATACCCACCAGTCTGTCAGAGCACAAAATCGCACTAGCCGGTAATGGGCATACACAACAATGCTCCACAATGGTTCAATCCAAGGTTAAACGAGGTCAGGGTATCATCAGAAGCAGTTCGAGTCACATATTAAGGCCCTGATTCACCAGAAAAGTATGTCCCTTTCATTCGCGCTGAGCCAGAAAGAAACGGAAGTAAATTTTCAAGTGATTATACGGTTTTTTCGACGAAACTAGAGAAGTACCATTACAGTGTCTTATTTACATATTATTACTAGAAAAGGTATGGATCTAAATTATAGCATAACTTTTTTTGGAATAACTTTAAAACTGTAGACATAATACTGAAAAAATGATTTAAATAGAGGTAACTTTGTTTTTTTTTTTAATATCGAGTAAAATTTGTCAAATTGGGTACTGATAGGTATATTTTATCTGTTAAATCCTCGATATTGACATATATTTTTTTCTGAATTTTATGGAAGTAATGGTCTGAATATAACTGGTTTAAAAAATCATGCTTGCGCTATATCCCCGCCTTAAGTGCGGATTTAACCTGCGTGTAGTTTAGTTGCGCAGTTTGTTATGGGTTATTCCCACGTCTTGTCAAATATTTGGACGTCGTATTAGCAGATATGCCATCTTGTTGTCAAATGTTCGGATGACATCGGGGGTTTTACAATAAACTCGCAGAGTAGATAAAGATGTATAGTAGCGGTCATTGTGACTTATACCAACTACTATAGGTATATGTATACATATATCACGCCTATATCGCGGGGCTTGTAGGCTGATCGTAAACGGCCGTAATAAACGAATATTTACGCCACGTCTGACAAACATGTAAGGGACATTCAGAAAATTGTGTATCACGATAGTTACAGGTTGTCAAGCCGTCGCCTAAAAATAGCAATACACTTGTAACCCTTGAGTCCCTTGGTCGCCACTTACGAAACCCACGGGAACGAATGGGATGTTGCTATTTTAACCCGACATCTTTACGATAGATATACGCTGGCCTTATGCAGTGATAGGTGTCCTCAATCTTTATAGCTCTTTGAAATTGGGTTTAAGAAGCTTTATTTAGTTGTAGCTTTGTATAGTTGTCGCGCCGATCACTGGGGTTGGAAGGTTCTGAAGTTGTGGTAACGCATCGGAATACGCAGTGTGGGCACCGACCAGATGTACCGAGAAACATGAAAGAGCGATTGGGGAAGGCTTATGTAATTGATTATATTACCCTTTTACGGCTTTTAATGGTGATAGATTAAGTATTTTTCATGAAAGAAGTGATTATTTTTTCTAACATCAGTATAGTTAAAGTTACGGTAGAAATAAAGGTTAAATATGGAGAACCATGAACTAAGACCTACACCTAAATAAGAAATACATGACAGCATCACGAATCATGATTAATTAATTAATTAACTATTATATTAATTTATGTAAGTATTTCCTGAGAATCGACCTCAACAGAAGTTCGTGTTAATGTTTGTTTACAATCAAATTAATTATCATTAAATTCAAAATACTTTTTTAAAGACTTCTGAATAGTAGAGTGAATGAATAGGATGAGTCATTTTTACCATAAAAATGAGTGTATTTTAAGCTACGTTTAGGCTGCGATAGGTAAGTACGTACTTAATTCGTTATTTTCTTAGGTATATGTACTTTCGTTTTCAAAATGTTAATGAGGCCTTTTTTGGCAGCTGTTAGAAAGAAAATAGTTCATAAAATCATAAATTGATGGTGTTAAATATCTAGGGGGCGTCTTTGCTTGGGACTTTTTATTTATTTATTCTTATTAATTTCGTGTGGGACACCGGGCCGTTCAAAGACTTATAATTGACTTGAAGTTATAATTATTCTTTTCCAAGGATACCCCTATATTTATATTAAATAAAAACACATAAGTCAACCAGGACGCTCCCGGTCCAAAGGTGCCAATCACACTACTAGCTGGCATTACCAAGCTGGATGGCAATCGCCAGCCTTTAGACAAGGAACGAACCAGAGCGGGGGTCATGACCTCTCTCCTTCAGCCGACGCCCAATCTGCCTATAGTATAGATATTTGAAGATAGATATTAGTATAGATACCTATTTGAAGTTTGAAAATTATATTTTCGGTTTAAGTGGCGCTTATTTATACGTATTAAGATATCGCTAACTATCAATAAGGACTAGGAGTCTGAAAACGGGACTCCAGCAAGGGTTACGCCGCTACGTAACGGATGCGTCTGTCAAATCGTTTGATCCGTAAACGCACCGTAGCCGTATTTGTTTAGGAATAAGATCGGAATCGCAATTTCCTTTCATCTGACAGACGCATGCGTTACGGTGCGTTAAAATTATGCAGTGACGGACGACAAGTGGAAGAACCGTCTTTTTTTATGATGAGTTTGCTCTTTACTCTAGGTCATATCTCCTACTTATTAGGTAATAATCAAACATATAATTATCGCAGTCAATGTTCTATTAGTTTAGGTCCTTGATATTTATACAAGACAAACAACCTAATTGGATTTAGTAAGTACCAATAAATATTTATATTTTGACATAGAATTTGTTTGTAAGAAGTGATTATGATGGATCACCTCATTTTCAAGTCTAGAATCAATTAATTACACTGTCATTAATTGTCTCTACATAATTAATTACTAGTTGCTATAAGCAAGGGGCAAATCTTAGTGTAATTTTGTTATGCCTTTGAGATTAGGAGTGATCACGATGCTTTTCTTCGAAATTAAATTAATCCTAAGTAGAAGTAGTAGGGTAATAGGAATGGAAGGTTTATGCTCGGTATCTCTATAAAGGATAAAATCCGAAATAAGACTATCCGCAAACTGAAGTGACGGCGGGCTGGGAACCTCTGTCGTAGAACTGACAGACAGTGGAGTAAGCGGGATCTCAAGTGGACGCCAAGCCACAGCAAGCGTAGCGTTGGACGACATCCAGCCAGATGGATCGATGACTTAAAAAAGGCGACTAGTAGCGACTGGACGGTGAAAATGAGAGATCGTGCCCTATGGCGTACTCTGGGGGAGGCCTACGAACAGCAGTGGACTACAATAGGCTGATGTATGTATGTATGTAGAAGTAATTAAAGAAAATATAAATAAACCGCATAGGTTCTGCTAGTCCATACCTCATGAATGTAACTTCTGAATACTACTGCCGAGTAATGCCAAATAAGAATAGCATGAACCCTTTTCTAGCAGTAGGTGTTGTAAACAGCGATGTAAGGATAAATCCAGGGAATGGGCAGCTGTGTTGGGCTCGGATCTCCTTGCAATACAAACGACACTCCACTGCCACTGATTTCTATACTTCAAACTGTTAGCAGAATACGAAATGACCAAAACCGTCACAGGCCTTTGTCACATAAGTAAAAATATGTATATTTAGCAGACTTCGGGCCCTGAAATAAGTACAAAACCTTTCCTTGCAAACAGTTCTGTTTTGTTGGATGCTAGGCAATACCACTGCGTCTGTGCGACCTCTTTGTGGCGTGAACTCTATACTCGGTCACGCGTGTCGTCTATGTAATGTACCTAATTAACGCTCAATTGTAAATAACTCTACTAACACCTCAAATCAAATAATGTCAAATCAATATTTGCACTTCAATCTGTCAATATTATTAGCGTTATCACGTTACTTGTGATTCTTCGTTTCGTCACTGGCCTACGGTTCTATCTTACCAATAGTGACACCCCTCATATTAGCCAGTCCTAACCCTAAATGCAAATTTTTCATGCAGTTATAAAGTAATACGTATCGAACTTCTAATGGTACCTCCTCAATTAATGTCGCTCTTCGAATTTGCTATAACTTAATAAGTAAGGTTAATCAGATTAAATTATTCCGTCAATTTCATGTTGATTTACCCGCTCCTACCCATTTTCCTATTTTTCCCTGGAGATAAGACGTTTTCTGGCGGTAAAATATTATTTTGGTACTAGAGAATAATGTGGATTTCTAGTGATGAAGCATATTTAAATCGATAAGTTTAACTGCTCCACAAGTTAATAAGTTTTTTTTGGATTGCGAGTCGTTCTGCTATGATGAAGAAACAAAAGAAATAAATATCATAGACAATTCACATAGCCCCATTTAGCCCCAAACATAGCAAAACTTGTACTATTGAAATTAATACTTTCTCTCTTGGAAATCAATCCATATTATGATTAGACCTATACACAAATATCTGAAAATAGCTTAACTAATATTTGTGTCATGTGGGGATCGAACCAACGACCCTCGGCGTAGCAGGCACGGGTACTATCCGCTACGCCATCGGGACAGTCAAATACAATACATGTGTTTTTTTTTAAAACATGCAAAATTTTCAAGCGTGGACAGGATTTGAACCTGCGACTTTCGCATTACTAGTGGCGACGCCTCTTCCATCTGGGCTACCGCAGCTCACTTCTTACCCGCCAATTTGCGTCTATCTAGGTCTACCTCTGTCTCTTCCATCCATCGCATCCATTAAAAAACATATGTTACAGAAAATATATGTAGTTTCAAATGCAGCAAAGCAAAGGTTTCAGTTGGGCTGGGCTGCATTTGGAAAGCTGGAAGACGTCTTGAAATCACGTACAATTCCACAATGCCTTAAGACCAGGGTATTTAACCAATGTGTGCTCCCTACGCTCACCTACGGTGCTGAGACATGGACGCTGACAAAGGGAACTGTGCACAAAATCAAAGTCGCGCAGAGAGCCATGGAGCGTGCCATGCTCGGTATAAAACTTCAAGACCGTATACGAAATACTGAAATCCGACGCCGTACAAAGGTGGAAGATGTAGGTAAAAGAATAACTAAGCTTAAGTGGGCGTGGGCAGGACACTTGGTAAGGCGGGAAGATGTAAGGTGGACCAAAGCAGTGACAGAGTGGTGGCCGAGGGACAGAAAGCGGCCAGTGGGCAGACCATCGGCCCGATGGTCAGATGATATAATATCGGCTATAGGGAAAGGTTGGATGCGTGTGGCACAGGACCGAAGAGAGTGGCGCATTAAAGAAGAGGCCTATGTCCAGCAGTGGGCTAATATAGGCTAATTAGTAGTAGTAGTAAAGCAAAGGTATAAACGGTATAAACACCTTCATTATTTCTGTGATTTTATTTATATGTGCTTATCTACGATTCGATCCATTTGGCTAACTACTTCAGCAGGTGTAAAAGATACTTTTTCGTATCGGTTATTTAATATAATGTTTTTTGCATAAGTGTTTCTTTTCACAATATCTCGAAATTTTTTAATGTGTTTATTAGTGAAATGCTTAATTATCTGTTGCTTGAGTGTCAAACGCCCAAATTACTCCCAAGAAAACAGGCATACGGGGCACTTTCTAACAAAAAACAAAAAAAACAAATCTGTTTCAAGTTTCAACGAATTCAACTTTACAATTTCATAGATAATCCGTAGGTACTATCGTTGATATTTTTCTGTAAATAATATAGCAAGTCATTTAAACTTATTTCATTCCGTACCTGTAATTCAGATCCATAGATTCGAAGTTGTACACTGAAGAGTACATTCCCGCCAAAAACACAGGGAACAAAATCAACATAAAATTCAAGATATTAAAACGTTTAAACGGTCCTAAAATTTGTAAGATATCGTCCACAGACACCTCTTCACTTTCTTTCTTTTCTGACTCCATTTTATCAATTTTTTAATTCTAATATAATTAAATTAAACACTCGTGAACACTAAATGAGTTTTAAATAATTATTTGGTTTGCATCACATTATTTGACAGCATTTAAGTTTAGAATGGCACTTTCATTTAATGTTTGTTTATTTTTAATTATTATTATTCGTAATTAGAAGTTTAGTTTGATCGATTTGCGTTTGAATTTAGAAGGCGCGCGTCGCGTGCGCGCTGGCGGTCACCGGATTGATTGTGCGGTGGAAAGGCCGTTCCATTCATTTTTATTTACACAATATAAAAAGTGGTTTTAAACTTAGGTAATTTATAGGAGTAAAACGTCGTATCTTGTTACAAGCTATGCAAATTTGGTCAAAATAAGATTTCGAGAATAAGTTAGGCAAATTTGCCCAAAAGCAGCTATAGGGCGAAATATGAAAAATTGCAATAAATTAGCGAGATTTACCGATTAATCGACATAACTATTTATCGAAAAGATATTTCCCCTCACTTAAGGCACAGATTGGTTGGTAGGGATGCATACGATGTGGATTTTCTTTTCGACCACTTAAAACGGGGCACCCTCTTTGCCACTATTCAGAGTTGAAGGGACAGCCCTCCGAATACAGACCATGAAACTGAACAACTTTCCCCTAGAATATGCCAGGAAACTACAAAGAAAAACGAACTTCCATACAAAATCATAATCAGCTGATGAATTTACTATGCAAAATCAAAAAAGAAATTGACGTTTGCTAAAATATTTATTAGTAGGAAGTTGTTCAGTTTCATGGTTTGAATGCACCCTATAAGTATTCGGAGGGCTCTCCCTTAAAACCCTGTATTTAATTCGACACCAAACTCTTTTTTTATCGAAGTTATACTGAATCACGGAAATAATTTATCTAGTACTCAGTAGTTTATCTATTTAACGTGAATTATTTAGCTTTAAATCACGTAAAAGAAGCGATTGCGTACATACATAGTTCGTTTTATCTAGATGCTATAATTGAGTATATTACATAATAATTTTACTTAAAATTTAAAAAAAAGATTAAAATTTACCCTTAGATCCAAAATCTTGATAAGCGCTTATGTCTTCAGTGTAAGGCCCGGCGTACATCTAGAGCTATTTAACCGGTATTATAAATGAGATATATTCGGTATAGTATCTTCTCTCCGTGTGATGCCGGCTTAAAATAGCATCACCCCATTTATTTGCCGAGGGAGTCATAAGAGGCGACTAAGGGACTCGAGGGTGTGTATTGCAATTTTAGGCGATGATGAGCTGACAACCTGTCAATATGGCGATACACAATTTTCCGAATGTCCCTCAAATATTAATTAGTCAGACGTGGCTTAAATGTCAGTTTTTGCGGACGTTTACGCTCTGCCTACCCCGCAAGGGATTATACTCGTGATATGTGTGTGTGATGCCGGCTAAGAATAGCATCACTCCAATTCTTTCCCATGGGAGTCGTAAAAGGCGACAAAGGGACTAGAGGGTGTGTTGTAACGTTGTGACAGCACACGTTCCATATTAGGTTAGAATAGTTACTAACTTCAATATCTTAAGAATGAACTTTCTTATAAATTATAAACAAAAATAAACCAAATAATTATATCTAAATAATTAAAAACTACCTATAAACTTAAACTAAATATTTTCTATTAAATTCTTAACCTAAACCTTAAACAAATTATAAATGTAGCTAAACGCCTCTCAAACTGGTTTGCGTAGAACGGACTAGTGACGTCGCGCTGCAAATCTACTGGCGGCTCGGAACGCGCTTCACTTGTCAAAAACCTCGCCAAGGCGTGGTTGTGCCGCTCTGTGCGATTTTCTAACACGTGGATGTGGTGCTGACCGCATTCATATATTTTTGCCATCCAGTAGATAATCTGGTGTATTTCTAAGTTTCTCCGTTTGCATTTAATCTAGGAATATACAATCTCCCGCTGGGGTGAGTTTAAATTGCTATTTTGCTCTTAATTTCACAATTTACCTATCTTTTGTAAACTGTTCTTTGTTCGCAAGCTGCTAGCATAAATCTTTCATTCAATTTCCATTCTCACTGGCCTAATGCTAATCCTCACGATACGCTTGCGCTTTCGAACACCGGCTTACTATGCTGTATGGGAATTCCAGGAAGTACCTACCGGTTCAAGACATACCTACTGGCTCCAAGAAACACCTACTCGTGAAACTTGGCTGCCGTGAGCACGGCTGTCGGCCTTCGTCCCGTGCAAGCTGTGATCGAGCCCTATAAAGACTAAGAAGCCGTTTTACACCGTGCGCGACTACCGTTTCATTAAGGCCAGTGATTCCTCCTATGTACTAGTAACAGGTGCAGTGCGTGTGCAAAGATTTAAGGACAATAAACCCCTCTGTAAGTTATTTCTGATATTTCATTTTGCTAAACCTTTTAAATCTATTACCTACCTATCTGCGACCATCTGTTCCGGTACATACTGTTTTACGCCTAACGAGCACACAAGCGTTGATATCTATCAACGTTGGGCGTAAGTCAAGGTGAAATCGGGCAGAAAGGTCACAGTGGCGCTCAATTTAACGTGGTTCTTTAGCACACAATCTGCACTTGTCGTTTCTTTTTTTGGTCTAGCAGCTCTCACTTCTGGAACTATCTGGAACCTACTATTGTAAGCGAAGCGGTGACTACCACTACAGCGAACTGGTACGTACTCAATGTTATTTTTTTCATAATCTGAATCACTTTTAACCTGGTTACTATTATTTTGATATTGTGACTATTACATATTGAGTTACTTAAAAACTTGCTACTAGTAAATATTAATAAATAACAAGTGCTATTGTTCTAATCTTATCAAAATGTTTTTTTATTGAGCTTACTTGCTGCGTAAGTGACTTTTTGTAAAACGTTGATACGTAATAGTTCGCACACCTTCTTTGATTTTGCACGCCTACCGTCCATATTTTTCTGGTGTGGGTATTTTCATAAATTTTTCTTCTGAGTTTTACATCACCAAATCGCATTAGTGTTTTGTAAAGAACAGTAACTTATTAAACTATAATTTAATTACAATTGCATCAGAAACTAATTCTTACCATAAATATCGTTAATAAAATCAACTATTATATACTAAAATATTCAGACGATTTTGCTTGTTGAATATCTACTTTTACTTGTTTATAGCAATGGAAACTCACCCTATAAAATATTTCTTACTCAATAAAAATGAATTATCTTATGAAGTGACAATACGAGGCGAGACACCTGCAGCCACGGTCTTAGAACTGCGTAAGCAAATCACTAAACTAACACTTTTAATACCTAATGAAGATATTGCAGAATCAGGTATCGAGCCTGATGTTGACATCGTTGGCTTAGAAACAAGTATTACTGATTATAATTCAAAAGTTCAATCTCAAAAAACTAAATTTGACGCTAACGCTTGCAAACGTATTGAGGCTTTGGGCTTGCACATACACTTTAGATTGAAGCGTTTTGATAAATCTGATCAATCAATTAATACTAAACTTAAAACGCTTATCGACAACTTCAAAGCGGCTCGCGCTGAACTAGATGAACTAGCTAAATCTCGCCAAAATGCGGAAACACCACAGGCTAATCCTGATCCGTCCTTGGAATCCACAGAATGCGACCACTATAAAGTCGGCAACTTACTGAAACTTAAATACGATGGTACGTCTAGTGTACACGCTTTTATACAGAAAGTGAAAGACATTAGTACTTCTAGAAATATTCCTTCTCACAGAATGTTAGCTTATGGCACGGAAATATTTACTGGGAACGCCTTGCACTGGTTTCGCGGTATCAAAGACTCAGTTAAAACCTGGCATGAATTGGAAAAGATGCTGATTGCCGATTTCAGCCATTTTGATTATGACTACAGACTAATGACTGAAATACGTAGTCGCACTCAAGGTGATTCAGAAAATATTGCTGTATATTTCTCAATCATGTCTCAACTTTTTTCAAGGTTATCTAAGCCCCTATCAGAAGATTCTGTCTACCTAATGGCGTCCCACAAGGGAGTATTCTTGGTCCTTTGCTTTTCCTCTTATATGTCAATAATCTGCCATCGGTCGTGGAAAATAAAGTCATAATGTTTGCGGACGACGTTTCAATATTTTTTAAATACCCAAGAAAAAAATCTAGTAATCTTGAGCAGTCCATCATAGAGTCTCTGGCAACTATCATAACTTGGTTACAGTCACTTGGCCTCAAAACAAATGTAAACAAAACCCAAATGCTGCACCTCAGAAACTATGGCACCAAGAGAGCTGAAATCAATGTGACGGTTAATGGTGATTCTGTCGAGTTTGTCAACGAGGCCAAGTTTCTTGGAGTTTGGACAGATGAGCATCTGAACTGGAAGAAGCATATAGAAGGCTTGGAGAGCCAACTAAGTAGTTTTTGTTACGCATTAAAGAACCTAATGAGAATATCGACAAGAAAGGCGGCCCTCCAGGCTTATTATGCATTTTTTCAGTCCAGAGTTCTGTATGGTCTTGTTGTTTGGGGTGGTTCTGTCGATATTGGCAAAATATTTGTTTTACAAAAACGCTGCGTACGTATTCTTGATTGCATACGATCGAGCCGGGAGTCATGTCGAGAATCCTTTATTAAACTTAAACTGCACACAATTACAGGTCTCTATATTCTAGAGTTATGTAAACTTGTAAGGCGATATCCAAACAAGTTCCCAAACAGGCCTGAGCCTAGGAGTCAAAGGCTAAAAATGCTTCAGGGCTCCGAAATAAAATTGCAGCAACCAGCATGCAGAACTACTGCTTTCCAGCGTACAGCAAAATATAATGCGATCAAAGTATTTAATAAGATCCCGAATGACGTAAAGACACTCCCAGACAACAAGTTTTATAAAAGTCTAAAATCATATGTACTCAAAACTAGTCCATATAGTCTAGATGAATTTTTGACATAATTGCACTTTCTCTATTTTATTAATTAATTTAAAAACCTTGACATCATCGAACGTTCTTCTTATATTGACATTGTAAATTGTATTCAACAACATGACATTAATTTATAGGTATTATTTAAATCTCTGCGATAATTATATTTTCTATTATTGTAAAATTAAATTTGGATAGGTTTTACTGTAAGCTACACCTGACTAGGTAAAATTGCATTGATCCTAATTATATCAGATGACAACTGTACCTTAACATGTAATTTATGGCTTAAATAAATGAAATAAATGAAATGAAATAAGAAGATAAACTACAAATTCTATTGCATAATATAAAACCCTGCTATGCAAGTGTTATAGCATCAGCTTCTGCTACTTCTAGTATAAACACTATTGATTCCTTGCGAACTATATGCCGCAATTTCGAGAATGTTCAATGCTACACGTCTCAGTACCGTGAACCACCACGGGTAACTCATGAAACATTAGCTCCTGATCTAGCATTTGTTAAATCTGCTGTATCTACATCTAACAATTCAAAAAGCATGAACTTTAACAAAAACAATTATACAAATTTTGCTCATAAAAATCATAGTACCTTAAATAAAAACTACTCACCACAAAAATATCAAAATGATAATTATTATAAACAATACTACAACACTAATAAACAAAATAAACCTAATATATACTCTACTGGTCACTCATCTCAAACACAGCCTATAGCTGCTATATACAACAACTCAAGCGCTTTCTGTCCTCGGTGTCGTACTACTGGCCACTCATTGGATAGATGCAAACAGGATAGGTATCTTATTTGTTTTAAATGCGGGAAAAAGGACTTTAAATATCCTGACTGTCCGCACTGTCACAAAGATTCTAAAGAAACTGATACAAAAAACTAATAACTGAAGATTGTAGTAATATTAGGCCTTCTAAAAATAATACTAAAAGCTTTAATGAGAATGAATGGAAGGAATGGCTTAATACCGTTAATGCATTTTTTAATACTTACACCATTGCTTCAATCTTCGATAAACCTGACTCCGATAAAAGGGCTTATGCAACTATTAAGGTAGTCAACAGAACTCTTTGTGGAATGCTTGACTCTGGTTCAGCTGTCACTGTCCTGGGTAATAATTCGCATCTTGATTTATTAAATCTGGGTTTCTCCATTCAAAAAGATGAAACTATTAAAAATTTTGTAGCTGTTGGGGGACAAAAATTACATGCTATCGGGTTCTTGAATCTACCTGTAAACTTCGAAAACGAGCTACACTGTCTAAAAGTTTATATTATACCTGCTATCAAAGCACCTCTTATTCTTGGTATAGACTTCTGGAACAAATTCAACCTTTTTCCTAAACACATAAAATCTATAACCTATTCAGATGAGACTATCTCAAGCATTAATGAATCTTCTAATTTGCTACACTCCTATGATGAACTTAGCGAGCCTCAGAAAGTTACTGCAGATAATATTATAGAACAATTTGACGAGATTTCAACTGCTAAGAAAGGCCTGGGTCGTACTCATTTGGTTACCCATCGAATCGATACTCAAGATACTTTACCTATCAGGCAAAGATATTATAGGTTGCCTCCTGCTAAACTGAAAGTCATATGTGACGAGTTAGATGAGATGATTCAACTAGGTGTGGTAGAACAGTGTGAAAGTCCTTGGTCTTCTCCAGTTCTTGTAACTCCTAAAAAAGATGGTAAACTGAGATTTTGTCTTGATAGCCGTAAACTTAATTCTGTAACTCGAAAGGACGCTTATAAACTACCTTATGTTTCGGATATCTTAGATAGCTTAAAGAATGCTAAGTTTCTATCTAGTATCGATCTATCTAAGGCTTTTTGGCAAATTCCCATTGATGAGAATGATCGTGACAAGACTGCATTCTATGTTCCTGGTCGTGGTACTTTTAGATTCGTGACTATGCCGTTTGGCTTATGCAATGCACCAGCTACTCAGCAACGCCTGGTCGACACATTGTTTTCTGGCCCGGAATTTGAAAACTCAGTTTTTGTTTATATTGACGACATCATCATATCCTCTCCTGACTTTGAAACTCATATTTCAACACTTTTAAAGGTTTTTAAAAAGCTGAAAATGGCTAATTTAACTATAAACGTAGAAAAATCTCTTTTCTTTCGGAACGAGCTAAAATATTTAGGCTATGTTGTTAATTCTAGTGGTCTTCATGTTGACCCAGCCAAAGTCAAAGCTATTCTCAATTTTCCTACACCCTCTAATAAAAAACAGGTCAAACGTTTCTTGGGTACTGCTTCATGGTACCGAAGGTTCGTACCTAACTTTAGTTCCATTGCTGGCCCTCTAAATCGATTAACTTCAACAAGTCGGAAAACCAATGTCCCTTTTCTATGGACAAAAGAGGCTGAAGACTATTTTCAAAAATTGAAGTCTTGTCTTTGTTCTGCGCCTATACTGTCTTGTCCCGATTATGACAAATCGTTTGAAGTTCACACTGATGCTAGTGATTTTGGAGTAGGAGCTTTACTAACTCAAACTATAGACGGCGTTGAACACCCAATTGCGTATATGAGCAAGTCGTTGTCAGCTCAAGAACGAAATTATAGCATAACAGAACGAGAAGCCCTCGCTGTATTGGTAGCTCTTGAGCACTGGCGGTGCTATCTCGATAATGGGCATAAATTTACCGTTTATACGGATCATTCCGCTCTAAAATGGTTTATTAATTTAAATAACCCTACTGGTCGTCTAGCTCGTTGGGGTGTTCGTCTTTCTGCTTTTAACTTTGACATTAAACATCGTAAAGGTGCTGACAATGTTATACCAGATGCTTTATCACGTGCTCTTCCTATTTCTGCAATAGATACTGACCCAAACTCTACTCATACTACTGATGAATGGTATCTCAACATCTACAATGGTTGCCAAAATACTCCAACTTCATTTCCAAACTACATTGTAAAAAATGGTCGACTATACCGTTTTATGCGGGCCAAATATGCTTTACATTCAGAATTCGAATGGAAAGAAGTTGTTCCTAAAGAGGTTAGACATGCTGTCATAGTAGAAAATCATTCGGAACCTACTGCGGGTCACTTTGGTATTTTTAAAACTTACCGCAGACTAAGCCAAAAATTTTACTGGCCAGGAATGCATGCTGATGTCGTTCAAGCTGTATTGTCTTGTGATGCCTGTATTTCGCACAAACATCAAAATCACGCTCCTTTAGGTGAAATGGGTAGGCCTAAAGTTTGCTCAAGACCTTTTCAGGTTATCAGTATTGACCTAGTTGGACCTCTGCCTCCAACTAGGAAGCAGAACTGTCATATCCTGGTAGTAACTTGTTGTTTTAGTAAATATTGTTTACTATTTCCAATAAAGCGTGCTACAGCTGAGGTCGTAACTAAAATTATAGAAGAAAATGTATTCCTTGTACATGGTATTCCTTCTACTATTATTCTTGATAATGGGAAACAATTTACCAGCGTAAAACTAAAACAATTGTTCTCAAAATATAAAATACCTAACATACACTACACACCTAAATATACACCACATGTCAATACAGTCGAACGCTATAATAAAACAATAATGACTGCTATATCAACCTTTATTCAAAACGACCATCGTCTTTGGGATAATCTAATACCACAGATACAATTCGCACTTAACAGTTCTGTGAGTGAGGTAACTGGTTATACACCTGCATTTCTTGTATTCGGCCGCGAATTAGTTGCTTGTGGTTCGCACTATGTGGATACTAAAGACGGTGACGATGTTATCTATCAGCCTCGTGACCACTACGCTGAAAATATAGGTGTGCTATCATCAATTTTTGACAAGGTACAAGCGTCGCTATTACAAGCTCATGAGCGCAATTGTCAGTCTTATAACTTACGTAGAAGACCTGCGGAATTTACTATTGGTGATACAGTTTGGAAAAGAACTTTCTATCAAAGTGACAAAGATAAGTACTTTTGCAAGAAACTAGCACCAAAATTTGTTAAATGCAAGATAATTGGTAAAAAGTCTCCTCTAGTCTATGAACTAGCTGACTTGTCGGGTAATTCCATTGGATTTTGGCACATCAAGGATATAAAAATGATAAATTATAAGGAATAGGGAATAATTTATATTTTATTTTGCAAAAGAATCTCGACTAAAGCTGATTTTTAATGGTTACTATTTTGAGTAGCACCTATCTTATAGTGTTCACTCTGCCTATCAGGGTCTTCAATCTGAGATAAGATGAAAGACTAGAATGTTAGAAATTTTATGTGATGATGGATGACTGTTTTGTATGAATGTGAGAATAGTAGCTAGTGTTAGAGGTAGTCGGATTTTACTCTTAAGTACGAAAAATCCTACCCTTTCGCGGGGGGTACTGTAACGTTGTGACAGCACACGTTCCATATTAGGTTAGAATAGTTACTAACTTCAATATCTTAAGAATGAACTTTCTTATAAATTATAAACAAAAATAAACCAAATAATTATATCTAAATAATTAAAAACTACCTATAAACTTAAACTAAATATTTTCTATTAAATTCTTAACCTAAACCTTAAACAAATTATAAATGTAGCTAAACGCCTCTCAAACTGGTTTGCGTAGAACGGACTAGTGACGTCGCGCTGCAAATCTACTGGCGGCTCGGAACGCGCTTCACTTGTCAAAAACCTCGCCAAGGCGTGGTTGTGCCGCTCTGTGCGATTTTCTAACACGTGGATGTGGTGCTGACCGCATTCATATATTTTTGCCATCCAGTAGATAATCTGGTGTATTTCTAAGTTTCTCCGTTTGCATTTAATCTAGGAATATACAATCTCCCGCTGGGGTGAGTTTAAATTGCTATTTTGCTCTTAATTTCACAATTTACCTATCTTTTGTAAACTGTTCTTTGTTCGCAAGCTGCTAGCATAAATCTTTCATTCAATTTCCATTCTCACTGGCCTAATGCTAATCCTCACGATACGCTTGCGCTTTCGAACACCGGCTTACTATGCTGTATGGGAATTCCAGGAAGTACCTACCGGTTCAAGACATACCTACTGGCTCCAAGAAACACCTACTCGTGAAACTTGGCTGCCGTGAGCACGGCTGTCGGCCTTCGTCCCGTGCAAGCTGTGATCGAGCCCTATAAAGACTAAGAAGCCGTTTTACACCGTGCGCGACTACCGTTTCATTAAGGCCAGTGATTCCTCCTATGTACTAGTAACAGGTGCAGTGCGTGTGCAAAGATTTAAGGACAATAAACCCCTCTGTAAGTTATTTCTGATATTTCATTTTGCTAAACCTTTTAAATCTATTACCTACCTATCTGCGACCATCTGTTCCGGTACATACTGTTTTACGCCTAACGAGCACACAAGCGTTGATATCTATCAACGTTGGGCGTAAGTCAAGGTGAAATCGGGCAGAAAGGTCACAGTGTATTGCAATTTTAGGCGATGGGCTGACAACCTGTCACTATAGTGATACACAGTTATCTGATTGACCCTCAAACTTTTGTCAGACGTGGTGTTGATGTCCGTTTTGTGGTCGTTAACGCTCTGCCTACCCCGTAAGGGATATAGGCGTGATTTATGTATGTATATGTGTATGTATGTATGTATCTTCTCTCGGCTGGAAATGGTTTGGGTATCTTCTAGTACCTTTCCATGACAAGATCAATATCGATAGTTTATTATATCAGTATACTTATCGCTTGACATTTCACAGACCCATTCAGATGAAAACATACATGGCTCAGTGGTAGAAGCGTTAGCACGGTTCGTCAAAAGTCGTGAGCTCTATTAATCTGAATTTTTTGGGTTTGGTTAATGTAAAAATATTAGCAACAAATATATTATGAGATGATCGAACCAGTCCATGAAACTGAACAACTTTCCTCAAGGAACTAAGGTAGAAATATGACAAAAATATTTTGAGTTTCCATACTATCTCAAATCAGCTGATCGGAAATTTTTAATGGGAGGTCCAAATGTCTTTTTCGTATTTCGATCTATGTGCCTTCGGGAAAGTTGTTACTTATCACCAGCCCGTCTTGAGTTTTTGCTATCGGCCACTCGTAAAATTTTACCCTACATACTAAAGCCGTCTCGGGTCAAACGGCGTTGGATGGGTGCCCGCTAAGTATCAAAATTCTAAATGTTTTGTTATGATAGTGAATGAAAAGCTATAATCATAATTACGCTACACACACACACACACACACATATCACGCCTATTGTCCCTTGCGGGGTAGGCAGAGCGTAAACGGACGGAACACGAACATTTACGCCACATCTGACAAATATTTGAGGATCATTTAGCAAATTGTGTATCGCCATAGTGATAGGTTGTCAGTCCATCGCCTTATATTGCAAGACACCTTCGAGGCCTTTAGTCGCCTCTTACGACTCCCACGGGAAAGAAATGGGGTGATGCTATTCTAAGCCGGCATCACACGGCAATTAAGCTAGACTCGGGGACAATAAATATTTTCATATCTACCGATGTCCTCCGCAAGACCATGGAGTATGCAATTTTCATCTACCCAGCACTGATACCGGGGTAGCCACGCTACAGCGTCCGACATTAAACTTACGTGCATCTATGCTAGGGATGGGGTGTTTTGTCGATTGTCGATATTTTTTTAT
Organism: Tuta absoluta; assembly: GCA_027580185.1. Classification (NCBI taxonomy): domain Eukaryota; kingdom Metazoa; phylum Arthropoda; class Insecta; order Lepidoptera; family Gelechiidae; genus Tuta; species Tuta absoluta. Next base: position 9,879,294 of record JAQAHW010000009.1, read on the forward strand.
TTTAAGTGACAGGTGATAAAACAGCTGCAGTAGATATAATAAAATTGTTTAGTAGTTACATTCGGAGACAATGTTTTTACATCCACCGCAAAAGCATACTTATTCAAAATATTTAGTTGATATAATAGAATTAATTATTATTAGCTTTGAAATCATTCAGTATTTTTATTACTCGCAACATTATGCCGTGTGATGCCGGCTTAGAATAGCATCACCCCATTTCTTCCCGTGGGAGTCGTAATAGGTGACTAAGGGACTTGAGGGTGTGTATTGTATTTTAGGCGACGGGCTGACAACCTATCACTATGGCGATACACAATTTTCCGAATGACCCTCAAATATTTGTCAGACGTGGCGTAAATGTTCGTTTTTGCGGCTGTTTACGCTCTGCCTACCCCGCAAGGGATTAAGGCGTGATATGTGTATGTATGTATGCAACATTATACTTTACACCCTCACACACACCTTCATACCATACTTTGTCAATAAACTGAGGCAGTAGATCAACAGCATATCAACCTACCCATTTAACCACAAGTGTACCACCTATTGGGGGAGGCCCATGTCCAGCAGTGGACTGGTGTGGCTGTTGAAGTTGAACTTGAAGAAGTATCTTTTGCTGTTGTTAATAGGTTTTGAACTTTAAGTGAGGGTAGTAAGGTTCAAAATCACTTGTAAGTACACACGCTATACAACGGGTATATAAGGGGTTACTTAAGGAATCAACATATTCTGGTGCTCCATACAGTTACTAAGAAGAACCAATATAAGTTGTGCTGTGCTGCTGATTGTACATACCTAACTTAGTAAGTAAGACATGCATAAAAAGACTGTGGTACTTAGTTATGGATTGACACGTGCGATCTGATAAAATAATAAAACATGATATTACCATATTACGGTAAATGTTTTAATTTACCTTACTGACTATAATAAACGTACAGGCTTGAATTGTATTGGAAATACTTTATGGCTGATTCCTTACAAAAATATACAACGTACTTACTTAACAATATTTCAAGGCATGGAACGGCTCATTAGTTGGACATGATAATTTTTATATATATTCTTTATTGTGCATTAACAATACAATATTTTTTGTTTAAAAAGGAGTTCACAAAGGTGAGCTTATCTCTATACAGAGATCTCTTCCAGCCAACCTGTAAAACTAAGTAAGAAATAAATATTTTGGATAGTTTTAATGTGAGGATTAAGCGCAAGCAAGATTTTAAAACCAGTTCTATTTAGACAATTACAGCCATAACATTCTGAAAAAAAAGTTATTGTCGAGGGTCTAACAGATAACTTATACCTATCAGTTACACAATTTGACAAATAATCCAAAGTAAACTCTGTTTGTTTTTTTTGTTTCAATTTTATGTATACAGTTTTAAAGGCATTACAGCTTTTTTTTCTATAATTTAGATACATACCTTTTCTAGTACGAATACCTAAATTAGACATTGTAACGGTTTTTCTCTGGTTTCTATGTCGAAAAAACCGTGAAGTCTTGAGCGAAAATGATTGTCTGTTTTTCTCTTGCGCAGCGCAGCGCGAATGAAAGGGACAAACTTTTCAGGTGAATCAGGGCCTTAAGTAATTTTACACTAGAGGAGTAGGTATCTAGTCTGCTAGTATCATTTCACGTCACAATTTGTTTTTTCTACCTACTAGTTAAGCACATAAAGGGCTTGAATGACAAAGACTATTTTTTACAACGAAAAAATTTCCGTAATATTTTTTTTAGCAAGTGGTATTTTTTATTTCAAAGGTCACTCGCAAGATTTCCGTACTCAATTTTTTTATAGGTAGGAATATCAATATTATACTTCCTGCTCAGATTTAGACATTATTTTTACTAATAATTTAAATATTTTGATGTTTGTATTCATAAACTTGTCTTCTTCTTCTTCTTTTCGTGTGGGACACAGAGTCGACCTTGTAATTAACATAATAGTTTAGAACGCTGCAGTTACGCTCTGCCTACCCTGTAAGGGATATAGACATGATGTGAAGCCTTATGTAAGCATGGACGGCTTTTTTCTTAGATTTTTGAAAATGTGGTTGTTGCAATTGATTGTTTCGGTTGGGTCAAGATAAAAGTAACACAAATACTTACCTAAGCAAAAGTAGTTCTAGGTATTCCTAAGGAATAAAACTCCGTTCGACTTTGAATAAGATACAAAAGTTGATATTTGTTGTTTGATCGGTTGGTGGGATTTTTTACAGTTTGGTAAAGATTATACACAATTTTCTAAATAACCCTCAAATATTTGTCAGACGTGGCGTAAATGTCCGTTTTATGCGGCTGTTTATGCTCTGCCTACCCCGCAAGGGATTATAGGCGTGATATATGTATGTCAACGCGCAACAGCTGAGTCATGTAGCGGGTAGATACGGGCTGGGTCAGCGCAATGAACGCGGTGAGCGACTAATACAGTTCTCAGCTGATAACAACTTGGTGATCGCAAACAGTTTCTATCAACACCATCCAAGGAGACTTTATACCTGGACTTCTCCTGACGGCAAATACAAAAACCAAATTGATTATATCCTGATTGGATCAAGATGGAAATCTTCAGTGAAAAATGCACACACTCTTCCTGGAGCTGACTGTGGATCTGACCATGAACTATTGATCTCCAGAGTACAGCTAAAACTAAAAGCGGCTAGAAAACTTGAAAAGCAGAGGAGGATAGAAATAAAAGACACCCCTAAGTTCATAGCAGCACTTGCACAAAACTGGAATCAGTGGTCCAACGCAGAGTTTGATGAAGATGATCCAGAAACACTATGGGAAAAATCAAAAAGTCTGATAGAGCATGCCGTAAGAGACTCAAAATCGCCAACAACCGTTCGCAAACGTCAACACTGGATGAGCGACAGCACCCTGGTACTTGTTGAAGAGCGACGGAGACTGAAGGCAGCGGGTGCCAACGTCAGAGTTTTGAATGAGTTGTCTGCCAGAATTCAAGCAGCTTGTAGGCGTGACCTCAATGCAAGACTGCGCAATATTTGCGGTGAAATTGAGGCCCATGCAGACAAATATGAAACAAGAGACCTACATCAGAAAATTCGTTCACTTACCAAAACTCTTTCCTCTAAGACATGGGCTATTGAGAACGGTGACGGTGATCTGGTAACCGAAATAGACAAAATATCCGAAACCTGGAAGGACTATTGTCAGGCATTATTTCAGGACATGAATTCTACCAACTTTGTCTCGACCGAACCCGCAGAAAGCGAACTAGAACCAGATATTCTAAAAGAAGAAATTAGAGCCGCGATTAAACATCTGAAAAACGGGAAAGCTACAGGAGTGGATGTTATCCCGATTGAAGTCATCAAGGCTGCGGGCGAACATGGCGTCGTAATGCTTCATGCCATATGCAATAAGATCTGGCATACTGGAAAATGGCCGAAAGAATGGGCACACACTGTGTTTATCCCTCTACACAAAAAAGGCTCAACAAAGATCTGTGGTAATTATCGGCTGATCGCTTTAATATCTCACGCTAGTAAAATATTACTGCATATCCTAAATGAGCGTCTCAAAGCATTTTTATCAAAAGAGATTGCTCCGGAACAGGCCGGTTTTGTGAAGGGAAAAGGAACGCGTGAACAAATCTTTAACGTACGCCAAATCATTGAAAAAGCCCGCGAATTCAACAAGCCGACTTATATTTGCTTTGTAGATTTTTCAAAAGCGTTTGACTCCGTTAAGTGGCCAGTACTGTGGAGATCGCTATTGGAAATGGGGACACCAAAACACCTTGTACATCTACTAAGGCGCCTTTACGAGGATGGAACTGCATCAGTAAGAGCGGATGAAGTTTTGTCCAGGAATTTTCACCCTAGTGCAGGAGTTCGTCAAGGATGCATAATTTCACCTCTGCTATTTAATATATATACGGAGATGATTATGAGAATTGCCCTTGAAGATTGGACAGATGGCGTTGCAATAGGCGGAAAGAAAATCTCTAATCTAAGATATGCAGATGACACAACCCTGTTTGCAACTAGTCCCGAACTCATGGAAGATCTACTGGGGCGAATAGAGAGCGTCAGTCATGACTTTGGGTTGAAGATAAATCGCACCAAAACCAAGGTTATGGTTGTAGATCGTGTTAAAAATAATTCGCCTGAGATCACACACATAGCGAACTGCGGAGTGGTTCAGTCTTACATATACTTGGGAGCAATTATATCTAACAATGGTGGTTGTGTGGATGAAATCAAGCGACGAATGGCTATAACGAGAAGCGCTATGGACAAGCTGAGAAAAATATGGCGAAACAAAAACATAACCAAGACCACTAAAATGCGACTAGTCAGAGCATTGGTGTTTCCTATTTTTCTTTACGCTTCAGAGACGTGGACAGTTCGTGAGAGTGAGAGGAAGAAAATAGACGCTCTGGAGATGTGGTGTTGGAGGAGAATGCTCGGAGTGTCGTGGACTGAATTTCGCACAAACTTATCCATACTCAAAGAACTGAACATCAAACAGCGCCTTTCGACTACAGTTCAAACGCGTATCCTAACCTTCTTTGGTCACATTTCCCGACGTAACAATGAGTCCATCGAACGCCTAGTGGTACAGGGGAAGGTTGAAGGCACCAGAGCTCGTGGAAGATCGCCGATGAGATGGACTGACCAAATCAAGACTGCAGCCAACAGCACAGTTCACGAGTGCACCAGAAGAGCGTCTGTGAGAGAAGAATGGCGTCGAACTATCAAGCGGGCCACTCAGCATGATGACAGCACGACTACTACTACATGATGACCACGACCACTCTGTCAAGAGTGTTACGACTAAGAAGAAGAAGAATATGTATGTATGTATGTATGTAAAGATTATATAGGCTAAATACCACAAGAAAGACAGTCCATGGTTCCGTTATTTAAACGGTTTCAGTAGTTGCTATATAGCAATGGTTGCACACTAACATCAGAGGCCTAGTTATATAGTAGGCGATAAAAAAATATTACAATGAAGTTTATTTAGACCTTCGACAACTCAGTATCCTACACAATATTGATGTAGGTATGACCAGACCAAAAACAAGAAAAATTTCATAGAACTAATTTGATATATTTTTTTAAAATTGCTTCTTATTTTATCGAAATGCAATCGAAATATTTTATTAAACATTTTTTACAGAACCAATTTACATAAAATAGTAAACACAATTTACATTCTTCAATGCTAGTCAATATTATTATTTAAAATGTTACTTGACCACCTAAAAATTAATAAAAATATTAGTTCTTATATTCATTTAAATTTTTATTGTTCTTTGTCCTTCTCCCTTTATTAACCCATATTATTTCGTATTTTTATGCAATAACTTGTGCAGGTCATACCTGAATGACGCGAGATTTTCTTGGCTTCACTATGGTTGTTCGTAGGGTTACCTCTAAATAGATTTTGCTCTGAACACAATGCAAACTTTTCCTAACTTTAGGTAAAAAGTTGTGGAACTATCGACAGTTTATCCGCGGTTTATCCCCTCTCTAGCTCAGAATATACAATACAGGGTGTAAGGGACAGCACCTTTCTTCTTTCTTTACTAACTAATATCTAGGTACTGAAAATTTTATTAGGTCCGGAATTCATTTACGATCCACTTTGCCACTTTACAATGTTTTGAGCATTGTTCATAAAGGCCTCATCTACCCCTACTGTTTCTCTTAGTAAATGTACAGGGAACCAGAATATTTTAATCCCTTAATTCCATTTACAATTAATAAAGAAATCTCAAATAAAAACTTGATTGCAAGATTGCGTAGTTGTGCACGCCCAATCCGCCTGTCTTTCCAAGTCTCACTTTCTGTAGGTCAGCTGGAAGAAATTTCTCAGTAGAAATAAGTTGTCCTGTTCTGTCGTTATTCTTAGTATTTTATGTACGTTGGATTGTTGCTTGTGTGCATTAAATGGTTAAAAAATAAGTAGAATAAACTACCGAGCGATCTGAATGCGTAGTAAAAGTGAGATTCAGGGAATTGGCAGGCGGATTGGAGAGTGCAGTGCAAGATGTTGCTTTCACGGAGAACGCTGCTGCCCATTCCCTAGATGATTAAGCCAGCCTCAATTTGAATTTAACATCCGTTTTTTTGTATGGAACACAGTAAATTTCTTCCGTCAAAAAACCAGATCCAAACCTTACACCCTGTATAAAACTCCCGAGCTCGTACACTCAGGAAACCTCTTTGTGGGATTGAAACTTTTTGACTCCGAGGATTGTGATCTGCAAAGTAGCTGAACGACGAATATGGCGTTGTAACACAGCAAATGTTAGCTTGGAAATCTAGACACAATTTCAAATTGCAATGTCATGATTTGGTAAAATATTAAACGTGGTTGAGTTTTTTGTGCGATCTTCATGTTGCATTGCTGCGTCTACCTACAAGTACTGAAAGGTCTTCTGTAGACTCCCAGCCCGGGGGTCGAATAAATCCCCAGTCGTAAGAGCGACGGCGTGTATGTACGCGCAAATTTCTAATTTGAAAGCACACCCTAACTGGTCTCTCATGAGCTCTAAATAACCCCATGTTTTTGCGAGTGCCATTAGTGTCAGGCGTTTGCTTGCATGGTTGAAGCCATTGGTTTAAGGCTTTGTTTTATTTTTTTTCACATTTAATGCGTCCTATATGTAATGCCGGTTGCTATCTATGATAACTTAGACGGCGGCCGTTACACAACCATGTCAGAAGCCTACTGATACTAGTAGGCGGTTGAAAAACTCTGACACCAGGGTTCATCGGGTCGTTGGACCACTTGGTGTCCCACACGAAAAGAAGAAGAAGATATGTAATAGTGTTCTTTTTCTACTCACACTACTAGGCAGCAGTAAACAGAAAGAGAAAATTAGCCTCAAATACATAACCATATCACACCTATAATCCCCTACGGAGTAGGCGGAGCGTAACGCACATTTACGCCACGTCTGACAAACATTTGGAATATTGTGTACCACCATAGCACAGATAATATAACACTACTGGGTATTAACCATAGTGACGGTTTGTTTTTGCAATATACACCCTCGAGTCCCTTCTTACGACTCCCAATATAAAGATATGGGGTGATGCTATTCTAAGCCAGCATCACACGGCTTAATACGTAAATCAAAATATTAATAGAAATGATATAAAACTTTGTGATAAATATATAAAAAACTATTATTCCAAGAATTTATGAAAAGCGTTTCAGAACCTCCTGCGAAGGAATGCACCTGAAGTTTATAATCACAAAATGCAGGGAAATGCACTTTACTGGGAAATTCACTTCTGAAGAATATTTTATCGGTTTGGCGTCTCTCTATTTTAGCTGTTCATTTTTATTATGTCAAGTTTTTATTACAAAATAGTATTGAGAATATTTATTTTACTTAATGCTCTTAGCCTAAAATTAAACTTAGAATAGCATTCTTTTTAAGGTATGATCCAGATTATGGTCAGCAGAATTATCTTTGAATACAACACTATGGACTGACTTTGATTATCAAAAACTCTCTTGTCGTCCGTCGTTCCGTTTTTTACGCAACGTAACGCATGCGCCTGTCGAATGAAAGTAAATTGCGAATTCCGATCTGATTCCCATTCAAATACGGCTACGATGGGTTTATGGTGCATTACGGTATGTAACGGAGACGTCTGTTAAGTCGTTTGACACACGTGTTACGCACCGTAAGTCCATCGTAGCCGTATTCGTACGGAAATACGAATCTTTTGGATTCTTCTTGGCACAGGCTTCTTCTGGGTGAGCTCGCTCCATCTGAGACTCTGTCTCTGTCCTATGACCTAGACTATCCATACCCATCTTATCCATCCTTAATAAAAAAAAAAACGATATCCGTAATTTACTTTCATCTGAAACGGAACGACGGACGACAAGTGAGAGAACCGCCAAAGATTCTCCGTGCGAGTTGTCATTTCCCGTACTATCTACGATTCCGCGCTGAACCCTCGGCTCAATCAATTAATTATCTATCTATTGATCAGATAAGGACATTTATTCAGTTCATCACATCAGTTTGGTCGGACGGCAATCCCGTTGTTAGATGGTATGGGCAGAATTAAGTGCATTACTGCACACCAGCAGTAACACTCTCCAGGACAAATTGTAAACGTATTCAGTTGATCAGCCTGTGGCCCTTACTTTTGGAATACAATACAGATAATCCTTTCATCTGATTTTTGATGTATGCATATTTCTTTACTGTTTCGCAAAAAGGTACGATAAAATTTTCGTGGTGGCTTCTTTTCTTTTGCCCTCTTAACGAAAATTCCATTGTCGAAGTAGGGATACCAATATAATTGACAAATATATTTACGTAAGTACTAACATAAATATGTATTATATCCAAAGACTAAAATAGTATGAAAAATAAAGTCTAGAACAATGCAGTAACCAAAAATATTTACAAAAAAGCCATCAATAAAAAAGAAAACTAACTATTTCTACTCAGATCACAGCCAAGTACGACTGAATTAGCAAGTAAGTTTTATATATCTCCTTAAATGATGATCAAGTCCTCACACACATATACGTAAGGCTCAAAAAATAATTCTCCAGTTTTCTCGACCTTGAGTTCATGAGTGACAGCCTCCAATTCCCTCCAGTCAAAGCCAGTGGATGCAGCCTCTTTATCCACCGAGCGAGCGCTGTCACGTTGTTTGTTTGAAAGCAACCAGGTCTTCTCGATTCTAATACCTATTCAAATTTTTAAAATTTCCGAGTATTCCCGACTCGACTTTCTGACACAATGTTAGTAGGGGTGACTAGCTGCAACTAACCCGTGGCATTGCGTCGGGAATGTTCAATTACTGTCCGTATCGCGACAAACGGACGGCAAGATTTAGTGGCACGCGTACATGCGCGCCGATCGAATATTCTAACGAGTGCCAATGACGGATCATTTACCCTACACACACGCTGTGATTGATTGTGACGTGATATATCGTGATATTTTGCATTTATACTAGAGCAAAGGCGACAGATAGAGAGCGAGATTTCCTTTATTCTCGTGTGGGACACGTACATGCGCGCCATTCGATCATTTACACTATTGATTGTGGTGGGATAATATGTACTATATCATAAAATGTAGCACCTTGGTGCGCTGAAGTATACGCCAAAACTTGAAATTAAGCTGAAATAAAGTGTAGGGTTGACATATGGGCAGAAATTCTGGGACCTCCATAGTATCCAAGGTCGTTCAGAGGACCAGTATAACTCCGACTTCTAGAGTAACCAAACGTACGTTTCCATAAATGAAAATAATAAATTCAAAAAATGTTAGCGTCGGCCGGCGATTGAACCCGAGAACTGGAGCACTGTCCTGGCACTGAGCTCCGGCGCCCCAACCTTTTTTTCTGACCAAATTTTCAACCTCTTGATAATCGTCTTGATGCGATGTACTAGCGACATCTAGTGCAAGTTATTTATACTAAAACTATGGTTAGTCCTCAATCACAGTAGGAATTCAAACTTTACGATGTAGCGTTGCTTATTAAAATGTACTATGGTTTATTTTGCACTCACAGTGCTTTATTATTTTCATAAAACTTACTTTTCTAACCTTTCCAAAATTTTCGTGTTTCTTGCCTGATGGCATTATGACGAGTAAGCTAAGTTATTAAGCAAAACCCTCAATCATTCATAAGCAACAACTACTTAGTATACCTACCGAAATATTACTAAGTTTCCAGACACGACTAACGCCCGTTTAAGACCTTTAAGACCTTAATTTCACTCATGTAAAATGTCTCCGTGGTGTAGCGGTCTGAGTTAGGTCTCTAGATCCAGAGATCCCTGGTTTGTTGACAGGTACGAGAACACAAAATTTATATTTGTGAGACTTTCTTTCTTCGAGGTAAGTTAGGAAATTGGCAGGATGAACTACATGATTATCCGTAAAAAATAAAAATATGATTCTGTGCTCTCGAGGGCACGTTAACCATTTGGCCCCGTCTACAATTCGGATGGCGGCCGTTTGACGAATAGGTTTAAATCTTTGCGACTAGCATGCATCGAGTCACTCGTCGACTGGTTGTCCCACACGATGTGTACAAATGAGATCTTTATAGTCTTAATTTCACATGCTCATACGAGACAGGACAGTGGCACCATCTGCTGAACTAAAATCGATATCTGTCGAGGAAAGCTCTTTCAAATATCATCGTATAGTCATTTACTGAGCGAACTTTGTAACTTACTGTACTTGCGAGCTAGCCAGGGCCATAACGCGTATTTTGTAGGGGCTGTTTATATTACGTGCATTTATAAATAAGTCTATTATATATTATTTATAAATGGGCTATGCCGGCTTGCAATAGCATCACCCTAATTCTACCCGTGGGTGTCGTAAAAAGTGACTAAGGGCTAAATTGGTCTGGTTTGGTCAGGGAATGGGCAGCAGCGTTCCCTGTTAATGTAATGATACATCTTGCACTGTGCTTGCCGATCTGCCTGCGAAACGTGGTGAGTATGACAATACCCCGCCAATAGGGGAAGAAAATAAATAAAGGCACTGCCTTGGCGGTGGCCAGGTTAATCACGCGGCATGTATACGCCACCACCGTAAACGACATTTGTTACAAATTGAAGTCAAGATTTTCAAATCGTGTTTTTTACTAGGTGTAATTAATCTTGCTGTAAGATGCCATGAGCTGACATCATACGGCAACTCTTTTTGATTCTGCAAATAATGTTACTTTTTATCGATAGTTGCAATAGTGTGCTTTTGTGACGTTACTAGACACCGTTTTAGAGAAGTGCAATATTTCGGCCGACCGGCGCGACCCGACAACCTCGGACAAAGAGCTTTTGTTGCACTTGCATCCCTTGATATCTGCTTGCACGAGAGAAGAAAAAAATATTGGATGTGGTATTTGAGTGTGCCGTGTGATGCCGGCCTAGAATAGCATCACCCCATTACTTTCCCGTGGGAGTCGTAAGAGGCGACGAAGGGACTCGATGGTGTGTATAGCAATTTTAGGCGATGGGCTGACAACCTGTTACTATGGTGATACACAATTTCCCGAATGACCCTCAAACGTGGCGTAAATGTCCGTTTTTTGCGGCCGTTTACGCTCTGCCTACCCCGCAAGGGATAAAGGCGTGATATATGTATGTATGTATGTGTATGTATTTTAGTGATCAAACTGGAGAACTGATGGCTCCACTCTTAACTATGCAAACTACTTAATGGTGCGTTTAGGCACAGTCGCGCCTGCTGGCGTCTGCAATAAGCTTTGAGCTTTCCTCCCCATTTAAGAAGGTCGTAAAGTTAAGTAGGCAATGACCCGATAAACTCCTATGTGTACCTTGACGGGAGCATGCCTTTCCGCGCGCTCTACATGTGACGGTGGAATTTGAAACTGGCATATAGACTTGACCATATTTAGGTGTCGTTTCTGCCTTTTTTTGGCGAAACCAGATAACCATGCATTTTCGTGTGTTTTACGCCCATTGAATACACGCTTTCGCCATTCATCCCTATCACCAGCATGCTTCTCTCAGCTTCAATGGTCGATGTCAAACGCAGCCATGTCTTGAAAAGTCTTGTCTCAGACACTGACTAAATCGTCTGACGCACGTACGAGACAATGATGATGTACATTGACGTATTGCTTATCTACGAAGGTCCGAAGTGAACTAACATGATATTATTATCTCCCTAAGTCCTCTATGGATATGGATAACCTAAACTCTCTGAACACTAAGTGTAGGTGGAAACAGATTTGGTCTGCCACGAGTTCTCCTTGATTACATTTTACCACTATCCATGATATCTATACTTTTTAAGCTACACCGGAGACAACAAGGGGTACCCACAATTTAAAAGGACTCATATATTTTTATGTATAAAACCAACCACCAGTTGATACCCGCGAGAGATAAATGGGGTGATGCTATTCTAAGCTGGCATCACACGGCGTTGTCCACGAAGGTATTGTCCGTTTGTAAATAATTTCGCAGTCCGTGGGAATTCTCGTTTTGTTTTCTTATTCGCAATTCTTGAGGCGCGCAAAGAACAGTAGGCCTTTCACACTCTAGAAACTGGCGTGTGTGGCCTAAATGAGAAACACGGAGCAAATAGGAACACTTACTCACAAAAGAAGATTGCGCTTTTTCGTAAAGTGACACGCGGCTGGCTTGTGGATGGAGGGATAATTAAAAGTGGTCTAGTTTTAGCCGACTGCACGGAGAAAGGGGTTTCGGTTCAAGTTAGTCAGTGTTTTTCAACCGCCTACTACTCTCTCTTCTCTTTTCGTATAAGACACTGAGTCGTCCAACGACCCGATGAACCCTGGTGTCAGAGTAGGAGTAGATCTCTGACATGGTTGTGTGACGACCGCCATTTAAGTAATCATAGACAGCAACCGGATCCGACAACGGCTTAACGTGCCCTCCAAAGCACGAAACCATCTTTCATTTCGGATAATCAGGTGTTTCAGCCTGCAATGTCCCAACCAGACTGTCTTTTATTTAGGTGTAACTCAGTACAATGAGCTTCAAGGCTAGATACCCATTTTAAGGGATCAACTGATACTGGTTATTAGTATTCCAGTTAAGGTTGATCTTTTAAATAGATACCGATATAGATGGTATTGCCTGTAGAGTTCGATAAGGGACATCACTAGCTGGTTGTCCCCTCTCTAGATACGTCAACAGACAGTTGTACTATCTCTCTAGGCTTGATGTTTTATAATTGTATAAGATTAAATTCGTCAATAAAAGACTTATTATCAGTATTCAATCCACAACATTTCAAATTTCTAACAAGACTCAATTATATTTTTAATAGATAGTTTATCGCATCATTAAATAAAGGGCTTATAAAGGGCTTCTTGTTATTTTATTTTGTTTCATAATAAGAGATTTTAAATTTTAAAAAGTGATAGTTTAGTTCCAACAACTAGGCTGCTGAAAACAAAAATCATTTGCCTACCTTTATTTAAAAAAAAACTGATTGACATTGACAGATGAATGAATGAAGTTTTCAAAGCAAAGGATTTTTCATGGTAATCCTAACTTTGGAAGATTTTACAACTTTTCAAAATATTTCAGAAACGATTGCATTAAAAATTATAAAAATATGTGTATCTTAATAAGCATCCCAAACACTCTAAACGATATATATATCTTTTGTATCTAACATAAAATGAAATGTTGTGGATTGTTTAATTGCAACGACCCCAACATTGGCAAGGGTGTGTGCTGAGCTATAAAAAGAAAACGATCTTTAGTATCGCCTGATATTATGTCAATATGTAGATATCTATAATGTGTATGTAAACAACCCTATACACACGAACTGCAAAGGCACTCTGATAATAATAAAAACTTATAAAGCCCTCCTTCCAATACAAAGCTTTTAGTTACAAAAATCTTCACATAAAAAGTTTCCGGCAGTTTGTATGAAAAAGTTTTAGGAAGCAATTTCCAATACAAACCGCCGGCGGGAGAGGTCGACGTTCTTACTATAATTTCAGCGACAATTTCAAGTAAGAAATATTTATTGCTTTACTTACATTGCTTGCTCAGATTGGGCACATTCTTCTTCTTTCATGTCGATAAGACAATTACAAACTTATGCTACGTTCACAATATGCAGCTGCTCCTGCTTGTGCCGCTGCCGCGAATATAGCTCGATCGATATACTTCCGCGGAAGTATCAACGCGAGTGAGTGTTCACACTCACACACTGCCGTCATACGCTTCCCGCAGCAATACCAGTGATCAAGGTAGCAATACATTCTACTTGCGCTCGTGTTGCCGTTCCTTAGACTCACGAACGAAAAGCCTATACTTGCGGGATCACGGGAAATGGCAGCGGCTGTTTACATGCTCGCGCTCACCACTTTCCTCGCTATTTCTCTGCCCATAGCATAGAGGCATAGTGTGAACATGGGGTTAGACTAGTGATTTGCCATGGCTACGACGCTGAAAGCTATTTGGCGAATCTCACACAATGACGGACTGACGGATGCGTCTGTCATACACCTGTGTGGTCAAATCGCATGCGTTACAGTGCGCCATTAATAAATACCCTTTTGTTTTACAGGTGGATGCGTCAAAAATCCGTCAGTCTGACATAGTGGGAGAACCGCTTATGATAGTATTTATACAATTACCTAAGTATTACGTTCTATGTGTGCGAATTTGCTTGCGTGATACAATTACTCAGTGGTTTAATTCACGCTGCTGGTTCACCATCAAAAGCCACAACTTTTAGGCTTTCTTTCAATGGAGGACGTATTGTTATACTCACCGCCCTTGGCAGGTGGAATGGCGAGCGCAGCACAATATTGAAGCATTAAGGCAACGCTGCTACCAATGGGTTGGCAATGGCCAACCCATATCTATTGGGCTTTTATGACATCCGCTCGTAGACAGGGTGATGCTATTCTAATCCGGCACCACTAAGTCAGTGATAAATTACAACGTGCAATGTATAGCAACTCATGTAAACGTTTAGTCGAAATCTTGCCAAATACGAGGCAATACGTTCTTTCTTCGGGATGTATGTAAGTATGTTAAGTGTGTCTCTGCGTTTTGCTCAACTGTTGCGATACAATTGAATAAAGACGTTTTGTATTGCTTTATCAATGAGGCCTTTTTTGACAGCTGTTTAAAAAAGAAATAAATACTCTGAAAGTACTAAAAATCATCGTTAGATGGCGCTAAACATCTTGGGGGGCATCTTTGCTGGGGGGTTTGGTTTTTTATCTATTCGTGTGGGACACAGAGTCCTCTAACGACCTAATGAATGTCCTTGAAAAAAAAAGGAACGCTAGCAACGTTACGGGGAAGGAAATAAAATAACTCCACACTTACTACTAGAACTGTATTTTGTTTCACCTTGCGTGACTAGTTGCAAAACCCCCAGATTTTAAATGGCTAAATCTGTTGGCGTTATAATGCGTTACTTTTTTTAGTGCTGTAAACATATATTATTGAGAATCGAGTGATGAATTTTTAATGGAAAGCGGTTTAAGCGGTGCTAGTTTCATCAAGCAACCCATTCAAACCAAGTATTAAAAATGATACTGACCTAGGTATTATAGACCCAAGGAAACATAGATCAAACAAAATTATTACAATTATTCATTAAGTAACCTACGTGTCACTGAACAGGAAGTCTTAAATAAATTAAAAAAGGTTGACATAACAAAGGGTGCTGGTTACGATGGAATTAATCCCATTTTTATTCGCTTGTGTGCTTCAGCTTTAACAAAGCCACTGTCTCTTATATACAATAAGTCGTTTCGGGAAGGTGTATTTCCAGAAATCTGGAAAATTGCTAAAATTACGCCGATTTATAAAAGTGGTGATAAGACATTGGTATCTAATTATCGTCCAATATGCATTTTAAGTTGGTTTTCTAAAATATTAGAAGGTTTCGTTTACGATAGTGTATTTAATCATATAGGTCATGTTTTACACCCAACTCAGCATGGTTTTGTTACTGGAAAATCCACCGCTTCAAATCTGCTTACGTATAATACATTTCTTTGTGATGCTTTTAATGATAAGAAGCAAGTTGACACTGTCTATACTGATTTTGCAAAAGCATTCGACCTTGTGGACCACTCGATACTATTAGTTAAGGCTCATCACCTTGGGATTCACGGAGATTTACATCGGTGGTTGAAATCCTATCTTCTAAACCGAACTCAGCTTGTAGCGTTGAATGGTTACGACTCTGTTCCCTTTTTGGCTAGTTCGGGAGTACCTCAGGGTTCAAATTTGGGTCCCCTATTATTCCTCATATTTATTAATGATCTTTTAAACATAATTGAAAGTCATCATCTAGCTTATGCTGATGACATAAAAATTTATAGAATTATTAACAATATTGAAGACTGTAAGCTTCTTCAGGCTGATCTCGATAAAATTAATGCTTGGTGCAATGTTAATCATATGAAACTAAATACTAAAAAGTGCCAAGTTATCTCATTTACAAAAAATAAGAATATAATTGAGTTTGACTACAAAATTCAGGGGTGCCTAGTGGAGCGCGTTATGGAGGTCAGAGACCTAGGGGTGATATTTGATTCTTCTTTATCTTTTCGCTCACATTACGATCTCATTTGCAGAAAAGCCAACAGAACATTGTCGTTTATTTTACGAATGGCAAAGCCTTTTAAGAATATATCATCTTGGATAATACTTTATAATGCTTTAGTAAGAAGCATCCTAGAGTACTGTTGTCCTGTCTGGACGCCAATATATAATGTTCACATTGATCGTATAGAATCCATTCAACGTAGATTTGTAAGAGTTTTAAGTACAAGATGTGGATTAAGGCGTGAAATACCTGAGTATAAGGATAGACTTATAAAGTTTAATCTTCACAGTCTCGAACAGCGAAGATGGATTTGTGACTTGATGACCCTACGTAAGATTGCTGGTGGTCAGCTTGATGCTTATCTCGTGGATCAACTGAGGATAAATGTACCAACAAGATCTATGCGTGTAGGTACCTCAGCTGTTCAGTCTTCCACATAGTAATAGTAATGTGTCAAAAAATAATCCCATAACAAGAATGTGTAGATTATATAATGAGATCTGTTCTCATTGTGATATTTTTAATTTTAATTGTAGTGCAAGTGTGTTTAAGAATAATTTAATATGCATGTCATCGAAAAACCTACAGTAATTAATTTTGTACTACTTTGCATTTGAAATTTTGCAGGATTTTTTTATTATGTGTTAAAACTTTATTTCATGTAAGCTGTGTATAGTTGTAATTGGAAATCCTATTTGAATAAAATAAAATAAAATATGGAAATAACTTTAGAGCCTCACTTAATCGCTAAGGCCGCAACATCAAATGCGTGAAAGATTCAATTTCAGTAATACTTATTTTAATATTTTAAAAAATAGCACATGTTGTTCAGTTATAAGTCTAGACTATAAAGGTGCTCGTTCAAAAGACATACCTACTGTAGGTATATCCGTGGTTGTCTTCACTCGTGGTGGACGATGTTGCAGTATTTGAAAGGTTATAGGTCATAAACAGGATGTAAAATTATATTCTGGGGGTGAAACCACAGATCTCTTATATAAAAGGGTGAAACAGCCTATGAAAATTACTTTCACCAAGGAATAAAGGTCAAAATATGGAAAAAATAATTGAACCTCCCATACAAATTGACCCGGTCAGGTGGAAGGAACATTGTTCAGTTCCATTCTTGGAATATTTGCTGTTGATTTTTTTACACCTTATAGGACATTACAGTCGCACGGAGGTGTGGCATCAAGCATTATGACTTGTGCTTGACATACAGTTTCATACATCTCTAATCTAGAAACGTCATCTTGGTAAAACCGATCAAATATCTCTGAAAAGGCTCTTCAAAGACTGAAGAAATTTTGCATAAAGAATAGACAAATTAATGGGCAATTTTTGGAATAATCTGATCTCCGCCAAGTGGACACGGCCACCTATCACATGGAATATTTTTTAAACGGCAGGAAGCCATTTTTTTACTTGTGCGTCTATTAGAGACAATTATTTCACACCATCAAACTTATGGTATTCCATGGTGGCCGAGTCAAAATGACACACTCAGAATACTCCTGACGCGCAAAATACCGCAAAATCCTGCAGCACGCGTGAGAACAACCTTATCTCAAAGCAACCTCGAGTCTCACATACTCACACGTCTCGTACCTAGGTACTCAGGTTAAGTAATTACTTAAGCGTGGTTAAATATTTAAGCTGAGTCGCTCGCAGGTGCCTCAACTAGCGGGACGACTCTTAAAACGCTCGTTAACTACAAGTTTAACTTTGTTATTAGGCTATGTTAACTCAAAAAAAAGTTATTTCTCATCATGCAATATCATACAAGGTCTACTGGAAGAGATTTATTTTTAGAAATAAGTAGACCTGTTGTGAATTGTTCCATATTTGTGTCTTCTATGTGTATTTATTGTGTACATTAAACGGTCTTGTTTGGAGTCACTTTGGGGCTTGGGGTCGTCCACAAATTACGTACTTACAAAAAATTTCAAATTAGTTATACTGGTTTATCATACAACCACTAAGGATTACCAGTATAGGTTGATCCCTTAGGGCTGCCGCAGACTTAGCGTACGTTCTTGCGAACGCCACAACAGCGCTTTTCAAATAAATCCGAAAATGAATTGAACGTAATTGAAATGAAGGTGACATTTCCTAGAATGACCAACGCCGCCGCTTGTCACCGGCCTACTGTGAGAGCCGTTTGGAATTCTAGCCAATGTCACCTTTATTTTAATTACGTACGGTTCATTTTACGCAAGTAAACGTGAAAGTTATGATATTTCCGAAGTATACTAACACTTCAAAGTTGAGTTTTCGGAAACCATTATCAATATAAAATAAAATCGTTTTTTCGTGGAAATATCAAAAAATATTTTATTGTAAAAAGATCTGTTCTCTCACAACGAGTCAGTTTGTACGTTTGTACTAACATTAGACAAAAATAAATACAAGTGATCAAATGCGTATTATTTACTACATACATTATAACCTAAAACGTCATTTTCCAATTACAATTTTTATTGGTCCCATTCTACTTAATTCTTAAATATTAGATTTTTCAAAAATACCAACAAATGTGCTTGTGCATACTTTCATCAAAATTATACATAAAATACTGAAACTGGCAATTTTTGAATTTCATTGTAGTAATAAAAGCTTTTTGTTAAGCTGCCGATATTTTTAATTTTATTTAGAGTAAATATAAAAAAAAACTGGCTAGACGCGAGTTGGGTTTGCCCCCACCTATGGTTCCGTAACATGCACATTAGGCCCTTTTATATGATACCCCACTTGAACTACTAGCTTAAATTTTGAAATTTTGTTGTTTTTCGGCTTCTTACAAAACAACATTTGTAAATTTTTCCTAAACTTTTATTTTAAATCGAAGGTGCTTGTCAAATTTCATAGTTCTAAGCCCCCGGGAAGTACTCTAAGGCTTGAATAACACTTAACGTCCGGTGTTGTGTATTTTTAGCGTGCGTTGCCGGAAATTTGAGTCGATTGACAGGCGTCAATATTTGTATAGAAATAAGATCGGAATTCGCAATTTCCTTATGTCTGGCAGCGTGCGTTACGTATGCGATAAAATAAGCAACTACGGACGTTAAGCGGGAGTTAAACTGGTCAAGAATTTTGATTTCCTTGAGAGGGCCAAAAACACGCGACTTTTACAGCATAATCGGCCGTATTTTTTTATATACTACCCTACGGAGAAAACAAAGTAACAAATTAACTATTGAAATTTGTATCACAATTGCGCGTTCATGCGATAAAGGGCCGTGACAGACGAACAACAAAGTGATCCTATAAATTTAGGGGTTCCGTTTTTTCTTTTTGAGGTACGGAACCCAAAAAAAGAGTAGGTAAAGTAATAAATTAAGTAGAAATTATGTAAGTGCATTGTCAAGTACATACTTAGCATTCGAGTTAAGTAACAACAACGTATATGGGAGGAAAACCATATGTACCTAATTGTTAATTTATGGGTCCTCTTATAGGGACGCGACATTTTTTAGCACTGTACGAGTTAGCTCGACATTATTGTAAGATCCTTTATAATAAGACTCTGTATTCATGCGATTCATACAAATGCGATGATCGCGCACTAAATTGTAACCATGCATTACTATATTCATTATGCAATTTACTTCAGTGTGAACATTAAACGCTCTACGGATCAGACGCATTTATTTATTGTGATTTTCTTTCCGTATAACAAACCAACATACAACATTAATTAACATCAACATAACATTAAATGAAGAAATCGCTCCTTCATTTTGGTCCTTCGAGCCGGATCTCGAAGGACAGTGTTTTTTGTGTCGTATACTGTGGTCTTGCGATCGGTCTGGTAGGCCTCCCACCAGCGGGTCTCACCTACCGGATTTAGAAGCGCTTTACGATAGATTACGGTGCGGCAAAAATACACGTGTTCCTGTGTTCCGGCACTACATACATCTATGCTCCACTGAGTATTAACTAACATCAAACAACCTCTGACATCTGCCTGAACATCCAACATTTCAATATTTGAATACAACTGGATTGCTTTCGTCATGGAGCAACTTCTCAAACGACAAAAGGAGATTGACAAGAGCATCTTGAGGATAATCAGGAACTTTAAAAAGGATCCTGCCGATCGAAAAACTAGCAAATATCTAAATACTAGAACCGACGCGTTACAAAACTTGTGGGGTGAGTACGAGTCAAATGATGAGCTTCTACGGGACGAAGAAGATCAATCAGCTGCTTACTTTGTTAACAAATCATATGAAGTTCTAAAACAAGAGTACGACACTGGGTTGAAATTAATTAAAACCACTAAACCAGCTGACAAGACCAACAACAATGACGGCGATGATGGTGCTGAAAAATCAAGTTCTGAAGATGACAAAGGATCACCCTCACGATCTGACGAGTTACTCAGTCAGCAGAAGACCAACTTTCGTGCCTATCAACGCGTCATAAAAAACATTAACATCGAAAATCTCACTGAAGGGTGGGAAATTCAAGATAAACTACAGATGCTCCAGACACGTTGGAAAACTGTGGATGAACTACACTGGAAGATAGACAATTTGCTAGAAGGAGATGATCCTGTTTACGAAAGGGAATTCTCTCAACATGAACAAATATACGAAAAAACTAAAACTGAGTTACATCGTAAACTGAACTCTGTACAACATCAACAGGACTCAACACCACACATCGAGCTCCCAACATTCGCCGGTAACTATGCTAACTGGCCAGCCTTTTTGGATCTTTACTGCGAGGCGATACACAACAACCCTACATTAAACAAATGCCAAAAAATGCAGCACCTAAAAGGCAAGCTGAAAGGCGAGGCTGAACGGTTGGTTCAACATTTAAATATCTCAGCAGATAACTATGATACTTGCTGGGATATTCTGAACCGCAGATATAACAACTTACAACTACTATTTACAAAACTTATGCAAACTTTCATGAACCAGCCAACTATGCAGAAACATACTGCCTATGAAATCAAACGACTTCATGATATAAGCTTGGAAACAGTGCACGCCATCCATAACCTTGGAGTCGATACTTCAACCTGGGACCCGATTTTGGTGCACATCGTTACTGATAAAATGGACCCAGAAACATATACTGCATACATGGATGCACGTAAAAACAAACGTGACCTCCCTTCGTTCGAGGAAATGATCACCATCCTTGAATCAAAATTCATCGCTTTGGAACCTTTGAACAAAAAAGGAAAACAGCACAAACAAAACATCCCTGCAAAGGAAAATGAACCTAAATACAAAGAAGGTGAAAGGGAGTTAAGAATCAAATTCGCTCGGTCATACAAAACTCATGCCGAACGGATATGCCCACTATGCCAGACAAATGAGCACGTTCTACTTACATGCAAAAAGTTTTTAAACATGACACCAGAAATGAAAGTGAACACAGTAAAATCCATGTCAGTGTGTTCAAACTGCCTATTCTACCACAAGAACACTTGTACTTCAACAAAGAAATGCAAGGTCTGCAATAACTCGCATCATACTGTCCTACATGAAGTATACGACAAGGCGGCGTCGAATAACCAAGAAAAGCCGATGAACTCGCAACAACGCAAAACATATCACGTGGCGGGAAATGATGATGAAACAATGCTCGCTACGATTGAATTGAACATACGATCAAAGGATGGAACATTTGTGCAAATGAGATGTCTACTAGACCCAGGATCTCAAATCAACTTAATAAGTGAGTCAGCTGCTCAACGCCTCGGACTCGAGAGATTCAAACAAAAAGCAACAATCTATGGCATCAGTACAAAACCTATCCACAGCAATGGAGCTATACAACTAGTTTGCGAGTCAAGTTATAGCAATTACACTTTCTTAACAGAGGCTGCTGTAGTACCTCGGCCTAAATTAATCGACAGTTTGCCTAACAGCACATTTGAGAGGCAACCCTGGGAACATCTACAAAGCATACAACTTGCAGACCCCAACTACAATATTTCAAGACCGGTGGATCTTCTTCTAGATGCGAAGGTCTACGCACAAATTATAGTGGATGGACTGCTGCGAGGTCCTGCCAATGCCCCAGTTGCCCAGAGAACACAATTAGGCTGGGTACTGTTTGGATCACAAAATGTTAATGCAAAAACATTCAACTGCCACGCAGTACTTAACAACCTCGAAGAAATTTCGCTATACTGGGAAATGGAAGAAATAACTCAACAAAAAAGTAACATGACGCCCAGCGATGAATATTGCGAAACATTATACAAAAATACAACAACACGGTTGCCCGATGGACGTTATGAAGTAAAGCTACCTATGAAGCCTAACTTTGAAGAGCATCTGGGCCCATCTAAACCGCGAGCGGTGGCCCAATTTAAACAGCTGGAAAAACGTTTTTCTAAAGACTCACAACTATACAGTCAATATAAACAATTCATTGACGAGTATAAAGAACTTGGACACATGAAACCATGCACCGCGCCGCGAGAACCGAGTTGCTACCACCCGCACCATGGCGTTATTAAACCTGATTCACTGACTACAAAACTGAGGACAGTGTTTAACGCATCCTGTAAATTAGCCACAGGATACAGCTTAAACGACCTTATGGAGGGTGGCCCTAACTTGCAAAAGGATCTGCAAGCTATGCTTTTACTATGGAGAAAATTTGCATTTGTCTACACTGCTGACATTGAAAAATTTTATCGCCAAATATTGGTCAAAGAAGAAGACCAACACCTCCAAAAAATTGTATGGCGCGATTCGACTTCAGATAAAATACATGACTATCAACTTTGCACCGTAACATACGGAACCAAGGCCGCGCCCTACCTAGCGCTGCGAACAATCCAACAACTGCTACAGGATGACGGCGACAAGTTTCCGCTAGCTGTAGATATACTCAACAAACAGCTGTTCGTAGACGACTTGCTCGGAGGTAGCAACAACATTGAAAACGCTATAGAAGCACAAAAACAAATCACTAACATTTTAAAGGGCGGCGGTTTTAAATTGCGAAAGTGGGCTAGCAACAACAGCAAGCTCCTTGAACATTTACCACCGGAGTTAATAAGTCAAAATATGTTTGACTTCAAACACGCCGAAACAAACAAGACACTTGGTCTATCATGGAATCCGTGTACCGACCAATTCTCATTCCAACGCTCGGTACATATGAATGAGAAAGCTGAGTGCACAACAAAGCGAGAATTACTATCGCACATATCGAAGCTATTCGACCCGCTCGGCTGGCTGTCGCCGGTCACAATACAAAGCAAGCTCATATTTCAAAGGGTGTGGACTTTGAATCTTGATTGGGATGACAAGCTGCCACTGGATGTACAACAAGAGTGGGACACTTTAAAACAAGAACTACCTGAAATAAATGAGATAAAAATCAACCGATGGATCGGAAACATCGAAAAACCTATTGAACTCCATGGGTTCTGCGATTCCTCGGAACGAGCCTTCGGATGCGTCATATACTGCAAGTCCACGGGCAACGATGAGAATGAACAACCAGTAGTCAGACTGGTGGCAGGAAAAACAAAACTAGCGCCACTCAACAAAGTAGTTTCATTACCGCGCCTGGAACTATCAGGTGCATTGCTACTAGCGAAACTTATGGCAAAGATTATAGATTCCCTAAACATACAGAAGCAACAATTTACAGTACATGGCTGGACGGATTCAATGGTCGTCTTGGGATGGTTAAAAGGCGACATAGCCCGATGGAAAACTTTTGTGGCCAATCGTGTCTCAAACATAAAAGACATCATGCCATCTTCTTGTTGGAACCACGTTAAGTCTGAAGAAAATCCCGCAGATTGCGCAAGCCGAGGAATCCTACCATCTCAACTTAAGTCTCATCCTCTTTGGTGGGAGGGCCCAGAATGGCTAAAAAACAACAACACTCCAGAAGATACACCTATGATAAACATTACGCTACCAGAAGAAGAGAAAAAACAAAGAGTCTGCCTCGCTGTCAACAATACACAAAACACTATGATTGAGGAACTTCTGGATCGTCACTCATCTTTGCAACATGTGACGCGCATACTCGCCTGGGTGTCGCGTTTCATTCACAACGTACGACACACTGATATCAGACTATCAATGAACTTGAAGGTGACTGAAATACAACATGCGCACAACTTGATCATTAGGGCTGTGCAAAACAAACACTTCAGTCAAGACATAGAACAACTCAGGAATAAAAATAAATTGCATCGAAAAAGCAAGATTTTAAACTTGAACCCTTGGATTGATGACGACGGCATAATGCGAGTCGGCGGAAGACTGTCCCAGTCCAACTTAAGTCATCAGAATAAACATCCTATGATTGTCCCGAACAACGACCGATTGAGCTCTCTACTGATCAACTGGGCCCACCGTACAACACTACACGGTGGGGCGAGATTAACATTAACTTACCTGCGATCAAAATACTGGATGCTTGGTGGTATGACTGCAGTCAAACGACAATTGCGAAAATGCCCAACATGCGTGAGATTCAAGGGTATCAGCAAGAACCAACAGATGGCTGACCTGCCAAAGCCACGAGTTACCCCGTCTCCTGCTTTCGCCCACTGTGGCTGCGACCTGGCTGGACCTGTAGATGTCAAGTCAAATAAAGGAAGAGGAATTGCTACAACAAAGGGCTACATAGCAATTTTTATTTGCCTAGTCACCAAGGCAGTCCACATCGAACTGTTGTCCGATATGTCATCGATAACATTTCTGGCTGCTTTCAAACGGCTATGCGGACGTCGAGGAAGACCACGCCACATGTACAGCGACTGTGGCACTAACTTTGTCGGCGCGGCCCGTAGTCTAGAAGAAGAACATAAAAAAGCATTGAAACATTACCTGGAGGCATCTGTGATTGATGAACTGGCAAACAAAGAAGTTCAATGGCACTTCAACGCGCCGTCATGGCCAACGGCAGGCGGGCTGTGGGAGTCAGCTGTAAAACAGATGAAACATCACCTGAAACGAGTGCTGGGTGAACAAAAACTAACATATGAAGAGTTTACCACTCTTCTAACGCAAATCGAAGCTTGTTTAAATTCAAGGCCTTTGGTTGCATTATCAGACAGCATAGAAGACCTAGAATGCCTCACTCCTGGACATTTTCTAACTGGAGATCAAACATTGGCACCACCACTCACACAAGAGGTGGAAGAGATCAGCCTAAAGACAAGATGGAAGCTAGTAGAAAAGATGTACAAGGAATTCTGGCGAAAGTGGTCTACAGAGTACCTTCAAACCTTGCAAACACGAAGCAAGTGGCATTACTCGGACAAAGATCTTCAAGTTGGTGACCTGGTGATCATAAAAGAAGATAACATACCTCCTGCGCGATGGCTCATGGGAAGGGTCATCCAAACCCACCCAGGCAGCGACGGTCGTGTGCGCGTGGTAACTCTGAAAACGAAAAACAGCGATAGAGTAAAACGCCCTGTCAACAAACTTATACCCTTACCTGTTGATCCGGAACAGAAACCTGCGCTACATATGCCAGAACAGCAACCTGAAACAAAAAATGAAACAAACGCTAAAACAAAACCTAACACAAAACGAAAGAAGAAACAACGTAAATGCTTCAGTACGTTATTCAACATAGTTTTCGTACTGTTTTCATTCTTCTCAACTGGGATCTGTGACAACACTACAAAATCGATGAAGGTGACAGCCCTACACGAAAACAAACCGCTGTACTTTGATAAGGTCGCAGAGATGCAAGCTATACAGGATGAGTGGAAGATGGTTGTATACTACAATTTAACCAATTACTTACACAGTTTGGCAAATATCGATTACTATACAAATATACTTGAGGACTTATGCAAAAACGAGCCAGCATTCAAATTTATAACTTCTCAACTGCGACATGAAGTTACTGAGATAAAGCACTATGACATGATGCTCAAGAACTACCACGGAAGACGATCTAAACGAGGTCTAGTTGATGGAATTGGATACATAGCGAACGAATTGTTCGGCGTCCTTGACGGAAGATTTGCCGAAAAATACGATCAAGACATAAAAACAATTCAATATAATGAAAACCATCTACGTGATTTGTATAAACAACAAACATCGGTCATCGAGGGAGAATACAATATTTTAAAAAGACATGAAGATATGATGACTAAACAATTCGCCAGTATTAGTCAACAAATAGCGGAACTGAACAACTGGATACAGGATGAACATAGAAAGGCAATGTACGTCACTGCAGCTACACTTACGGCTAACCTCATCATCAATAACTTACGTCGAGTTCAAGACGAGCTACTTGACCTTGTGACGGATGTACGCAGTGGACACATAGACAGCCATCTATTATCACCAGAAGAGTTTCAGAGTCGGCTGAACATCATAGCAGCTCAAATTCCAAATGACATAACATTACCGTGTGTGAGCGGCCAACAAGAATGCATACGTGAAATGTATAAGCTATCCAGAGTACACGTCAGAGTATTGAACTTCCTGATTTTTGAGGTCAAATTACCACTGCTTAGCATCGAGCCTTATAAACTGAATCGGGTAATACCTATTCCCCGAATCGATTACCAAACATCAAGAGCAAAATACATAAAACCTACAGCAAAATACTTAGCACTGAATCTCAAGAAAGACATGATAATACCTTTGACAGAAGAAGATGTGCACGCGAGCTGTCTAACTTTCACAGAAAAGAAATTATTATGTCGAATCAACCTACCTATACATACAACAACAAAGGCCTTATCAACACTCTGTGAAGCGCAAATTATCAACAATAATGAGATTATATCAAGCTGTGAATCTATAGTCAAGGCATGCTACGACGAGTGGATCATGTTACACAGCCGCGCCGCTTGGCTGTTTACTTGTTGCCAGCAACGCACTATACGCGTTTTTTGTAATGATGCAATTGTGACGTCTGAAACTTTACACGGCACAGGCATTGTAAACATATGGCCTGGATGTATGTTAAAGGGAGAAAACATCATAATACATTCACCTAAAACATACAACACAGAACTAAAGATAGAAGAAAACGAAAATTACTTGTACTTACCTGAGTCGGGAGTCAATGACATTCTGAAAGAAATCAACTACACCTACGCTCCTGAAAATCATACACAACAGTTTGAGCATATACAGAGTCAAATCAAAACAATAAAGGCCAGTCAAGAGAATCTTAGCACACTCAGCAGTTCACATGACACTCATCATTATGTCACCTATACATTTATGAGTATATGTGTACTGGCTACTATACTATGGGGAGGCTACAAAGTTAAACAGCACTTGAGACAACGACGTCCTGCAGAACCAAAAACAACTATCCTGGAATTGCAACAGACTGTTTCTACACCTGCACAGCGAGCCAGAGACGAAACAGACCATGAATTCTATCGGATCAGCACCGAAGATGACATCGAAAGAAACATCGACAAGACAAATAAGCGAGTCAACAGATCAACGTCAACCCGGGACACGAAATAGAATTAATACTATTGCTTAAATATTTACAGTTTCTTTATACATTGTTCTATTTTGTTGTTCTTTTCTTAAGTCGGGAGTATGTACGAGTTAGCTCGACATTATTGTAAGATCCTTTATAATAAGACTCTGTATTCATGCGATTCATACAAATGCGATGATCGCGCACTAAATTGTAACCATGCATTACTATATTCATTATGCAATTTACTTCAGTGTGAACATTAAACGCTCTACGGATCAGACGCATTTATTTATTGTGATTTTCTTTCCGTATAACAAACCAACATACAACATTAATTAACATCAACATAACATTAAATGAAGAAATCGCTCCTTCAAGCACCATTTGGCGTGAACCATTTTCAGAAGGTAATTGAAAATAAACTGTATCGTCATTAATATAAAGCCTATGATGGTTGGTCCCGGAACGGCAAGCGTTTACGCTAGCAGTTTGCTCATGCTAGGTGATCGACTGGATATCAATAAGGTATTTTTGCAGATTAAAGAAGGTTACGCTCCTCTTCGCCAATAGATGGAGTTAAATATCTGGGGGTTTCTCAACTAGTCACGCAAAGTAGTAATATTTGCGTTTTCTCCCCTCTCCTCTCTCTCCCTAGCAAATATGTACCCCAGATATTAATCGCCATCTATTGATGATTATTAGTACTTGTTTCTTTTTTAAACAGCTGTCTAAAATAGCCTTTTTATGATACAGTTCATTTTCAGTTTGCTTCTGTAGAACAGATAAACGACAGTAGATGTGCGTCGGCCCTTATTTGCTTTGGGTGTGATAGGTAAAACTATTCTCTCACGCATACCACTTTTGTTTCTAGCAATATGACAACTTTCTTCATCTGAGATTATCCGCGAGTGTGTTCCTATTATTATAAAATTATATTTACGTACAGAGCTTTGAGCCTTTTAACGAGGTGCTTTTTGCCTAGAAAAGACTTGGCAATATAAATAGATCAAATAACATTACCAATTGACTTACTACAAAGTAACACACTTATTTTTACTGCGCACTTTGAAACTCATAAAATGGCTTGTATTATCTGTAATTTTTCATACTTAACTTATGTTTGAAAAACATATTGTAGAGACAAAGTTACGATGTCGGCAGATATATTTTATTTACTATGACAGGCAAAATTTTAATTTACCCACTTTTACAGAGGACCCATTTTAAAATCGTGAGCGTCATCATCAGACTCATGATTAGGCTTTTACATACAGAGCAGCAAATACGAGTGACCATAATTTACAGGTTCCTCCACAAGGTTGCATTCGTGGTTTAAGTCACTCTATTTAGTTTCCTAAGTCTACCAGCCAACTCACAAACCTACACACGCACGGTTCATGAAATGTTGCTCATTCTCTTACACTTAAACTCTAAACATCATCTTTCCTCTTCATCCTGGACAAATGCTCTGCCTCCTCGATGGTGTCAGGGAGCCGCATGTTCCTGGTTTCCGGCAGCATGAGGACCAGCAGACTCGAGATGACGCACATACCTCCAAAGATCGCCGTTGGCAAGGATTTGTGGTAGAGAGACTGGAAATGAGAAAAATCCTTAGTAAGATGTACAAGGTTATACAATTTATTTCATGGGAAAAAAAAATCAAAAACTAAAAAAAAACTCTCTTTTGTTGCTTTTGATATAAAAGTGTGTATGAGTCATGATTTAAACAGACAAACACTTCGCAGACGGCTGCAACATTTTAACACTAGGATTCGGTTCGTGCCTATATTGACTTAATAGAAGAAAAAAATGTTTGCTTTCAAGAATTGTATGTTTAAATATTTATCAGTTTAAACTCTAGGTATCTTACCAGCAAAGGCGTCAAAGGAGCGATCAAGGATCCTATCCTGCCAGCCGTTGAGCAGAAGCTGATCAAAGTCTGCCTCATATTGGTCGGAAACACTTCAGACACGTAGATGTAGACGCTGCTGTAAGCCAGGGTCACACTCCACTTGCCGATCAGGTAGAGACCCACCGACCACCAGTCCGCTGCGACCAAGAGGAATCTGTTTTGAAAAATTACCCTTATGTGGCTTCGGGCGATATGTGCAAGAAGACGAGTGTAGAAGAAGAAAATATAGATAAAAAATAATGAGGCGTATCTTTTGCGGCCTTTCAAATATGCACCAACTCTAAAGTTAGATAAACTTTTAATAGACTAGTTTTAGATAATGAGACTTAAGATTAAAGAAAATACTATTAGACTTCCGCATGATCCCTTCTTGTAAACAAATATTATCCAGATGATAAAAAAAATGTTCTGATATGAATAATTGATAACAAGTTTATTGTTTGATTACGAGGATTATCCTATAAATAGACTACACAAAATCAAAACACGTGTGTACAATATTTCACAATGACAAATGTGGGTCAACGTAAGGTGTATTTTGTGACTTTTATTTTATCTTGCGACACAAATTGGGGCTAACAATTATGTGAGCAAATTTAAGTAGGTACTTAATTGACGTAAGAAAATTATGAATAGTATCACGCATGTTCACTATTGTTAACTGTGTATTTTTTTACAATAGTGCAATTCGTCACGCTTAAAACTTGAATATATGATAAAATTTTGTTTGGTCAGAAGATATATAGATAAATAAAATAGAGACATATTTAGAAAAGTAAATGTACTTACATCTCGGTAGAAAGGCGAACAGAAAACTGGTAATAGCGCAAGTTAAGTAGCAGGGTATCAATGTTTTCTTCCTTCCATATTTGTCAAGTACAATCGCCACGACGATATAAGCTGGTATTTCCACCAGCACCACTAACATAAAGCTTACGTATCTATTTCCACTTAGGGATACCGAATTTATAGACATTCCGTAGTAAACTAAGGAACATGTCACCCATAAAAATGAACAAATTAGCAGTCTTTTCCATATTATAGTCGATCGTAATGCTTTTGAGAATTGAGTCTGTTTGTCTTTTGTTTGATTCTCTGGCCTTAACAAAGGATCTCCGAGAGAGTCTAGCTCAAGTTTGCGAGGGTCCAGCTTGTTGATTTTGGCAGCGCTTTTAAGTATCTTGACAGCCTCGTCTCGTCGTCCTTTAGAGAGTAGCCATCGAGCGCTTTCGTTCATAAAGAATACGTAAAAACCAACGATGACAGCGGGGGTGTACAAGATGATGACGTAGGTTCTCCAGTTGTCCACGAACCAGGCTAAAGCGGCAAGTAGGACGACGCCAATGACGAAGGTCATATTGCACATGGCTGAGACGATGACACGCTGTTTGAGGCCAACTAGTTCCACGGCTGGAATGATGAATAATGTTAATGAGGAGCATTGTCCTAGCGACCCACTTTATTTGGACTTCAATGGACTGTTTTACTTGGAATGAGCTAATATTAATCATGCATGAAATTTCAATGCAAATATACTTATTCAAAATTAATGCGATTCACAAAGTTTACTTTAATGCAATCCAATTAAATATAAGTATATCAGTCATCAATCTATCAGACAGGAAATCAATCAATTTGTCAATTTATCTTAAGTTGAGAGTTGATTAAATATAAAAGAGTTTAAATAATGAGCACATTTAGACTATTTGGTTTTCATGCATAAAATAATTCAAAAGAGGGTTTAATATACGAACCTAAAACGTAAGCAGAAGGATACAATCCCCCTCCCAAACCAGCTTCCAAGAAATGCATGACCAGGTAGGTGGTGTAGCTTGGTACGAACGCTCTGGCAAGACCGAAGATGAAACTAGCGACTGAAGCAAAGCCAATGGCCACCTTCCGACCGTAGCGGTCTGATATCGCGCCGGTGAACAACATGGCGGCGAACATTCCAGAGTTGTGCACGGTGCCGACGAGTGCTCGCTTCCATTCCTGGCATCCTAGGTCGAACTGAAAAAAAAGATATGTTAAAAGAATACCTACAAGATCACGTTATCTTCATGGTTACCTACTCTGTATTAAGGTGCCATGCTATATTGAAATCCTCAGAAATACGTGAAAATAACATCTAGACATAATCAGTCAAATAAGTATCTCCAGCGAAAAGACAAACCGCGGGCGTTATAAGATTAAAAATATTTTTTTAAATAATACTTTGAAGCAAATAACAATATTTTTTGCATGGGTCATGACAAAACAATCAGTCAAAGCATATAACACAAGACACGACCAAAACAAAGACTCGCTGCATAAGGAAACTCATTAGCAGTTTCTGAATAGGTAGACTTGTACAAGTAGGTGCAGTATAAAATTCACACGTTTACAATTCAACGTCGGAGTAAACATTGAATCCAAACATTAGTGGCCACTGATTTGTCGGGCCATCGATTATTGTTTGTTGAATTAAGACTTTGTACAACCAAATATTTTGTTCATTTTTAAAGCCGCGATTTTGTTGTCTCTAGTATGAGCTAGATCTGAGAAATTCCCAAACAACAATGGGTTACTGACAGCAAACCGCAACAAGCTAGCTAGTAATAAGTACTAATAACAAGAGTATATGAAATCTATTCAAAAACTATTTAGAAGATAAGTTGTGTTACCTCTATGACCATAGCCTCTGTAATACTATATGACCTTGCATCAGTTAAAGTCCCCTTTGTCAGCATGACAGACTATTTGGAGCCCATTGGAGCGAATCTAGTTCTAGAATGTCTTCTTACCTCTTTTACGAAAGAATGTCCATCTTCATAAACGTAACCACCGTCGCATGGTATGACCTTGCTTTGGTTGAATGCTTCTGGCGTGCATGACAGACTGTTGGGGTCAATTGGAGCGAATCTTGTACATGATTCTGGTCTGTCTTTTTCTTGGTTGTAAGGGATGGCATACTTCAGCCAGGAAGTGTCGCTAAAGCTTTGTTCACAACCATCAATTTTACACCTGAAAATTGATTTAATTGTGAGATATCATGCAGTGACTTCAAATTCAAACCAATATATATCAATCGAATATGATAAAATTGTGTAAGCATTAAAATTACTGATTTTATATTATCTTGCTCAAATCGAGGCTTTGAGAAAAAATTGTAAAAGGTTATTAAAGGAGAAATCAAAAATAACATTGGAAGATAAATATAATTTTTCTTTTAATTACCGGCAGATTTTACAGTATAAAACCATTAAAACCATTTTAATGTAAAACTCGAACATGGTTTAATACTATTCATGCTACCAATTAGGTCTCTTTGATCTCGAGACTTCAAAGGTAATATAAGTATATTTGCTGTCTATACAGAGCTTGAAAGCTGCCGTAAATTGTAGAGCCTGAGTAAATCTACTGAAATATATAAATTATTGCTGGTATATCATTCATTATCCCTCCGATGTATTTAAATAAGCTTAAATAAAAAACCTATTGATGTTTAGTTGATTTACGAGCTTTGAAATAATTATAAATATACAATATTTAAAAACAATGTACTGTATGTATCGTGTGTGATTTAAACATCCATAATTTTTCGAGACATGTTCAAGTATCCTGTATATCGTTAAAAATACCCTGTATTACCTGTTTTGAAATCAAATATTCTGAAATAGAAAAATATTAATTATCTGTCTGCCTAAAAGTGAATTTGAGGGTTGAGAAAATAAACATCGAAATGAAAGTCCTTATGAACTTGGTATTCCAGGTATTCTAATTAATGATTTATAAGAGTGAGTAGGTTTGGGTTAAAATACTTTTTACTAGGTATATGAAGTCCCTATTCAAACTGCCATGCCAAAACACTCCGTTTTACCGGTATATACTTCTTCTATTTATCATTTGATTCAATCCACGGAATCGATAAATCAGCTGACTAGAGCTACGATATTAAACCTGTTAATAGGACGTTATGATTATGAGTTTATGAGCAAGCTATATCAATAAATTAATACAGGCTAATCGTTTTGCATATCGTATGCATCAGCATGATTCAATACGTATGTGGGAGTCGTTTATACATATTTGTAGTATGATGTATGTACCTATGTCGTTGATGCTATTGTTTTGATGTATGGGTAAGAGAATCTTATTCAGCTTTCCAATGGAGTTTTAGCTGGCTCATTATCGCTTTATTGTTACTGTATGTATTCTGTGTAATCATTATTTATGTGAAATCTTTGGCAATATATTATGACTTTTGTTTTTGTACGTAGATGACGTGGGGCGATGCGCCTAGATATGACATCAAATTTAGTTTATACATTTATAGTTTTATACATTTTCTTGAAATCCTGAATTGTTTCCTAGAATTGTATACCTTTCATGCCGTGTGATTAGAATAGTACATACACATACACATATCACGCCTATTATCCCTTGCGGGGTAGGCAGAGCGTAAACGGCTGCAAAAAACTACCATTTTCACCACGTCCGACAAATATTTGAGGGTAATTCGGACAAATATGTATCGCCATAGAGACAGGTTGTCAGCCCATCGCCTAAAATTGCAATACACACCCTCGAGTCCCTTAGTCGCCTCTTATGACGCACACGGGAAAGAAATGGGATGATGCTATTCTAAGCCGGCATCACACGGCAATATAAGTGTCGTAAAAAGCGACTGGGGGATAAATTTATCTAGAAAATGGGAGGCGGCGTTCTCTGTGGAAGCCATATCTAACACGCGAAGTGTTTTAAATTTGGTAGTCAATAGGCATTTCATTTCTTGTCCCTACCTAGCCTGGTTCTTTCCCGGCTCTAGTTAATGCTAAGGCGATTTATTAAACAAAAATCGCAGAACATACATGTGGGTGTTTCGGGTACCCCTTAGTATAAGGTATTAAAATTTGCAATATACAAAAACTAAAAAAAAATGCACGCGCGGGTATGGTACACTGAAAGTCCAGGTTTCCAATATTTTGGTTTATATGATTTCCTTTTTAAACAAAAAAAACGTTACATCCCCACTGGAAAGTAACATAAACGAAACCCAAATCCACTCAAAGGAAACCAACCAACAATCAAACTCACCTGTAAATTTGCTCCTGGGCTTCAAATATAAATCCACATTCGAAGAAGCTGCTGAGCAGCACTGGGAAGAGTAATAGGACGAAGTTCAATAAGTTATATCTGCCGTATGGTCCAAGGCTCTCCAATACGGAGTCCAAGTTGATTTCCTTCTTTATCTCCTCGATGGCCATCGTTCCCGATTGATTACTCTGGTTGACAAACGCAATCTAGTCCGTTTCGTGTTCTGAAAATGGATTGAAGAATTCAATTGGGATGTTCAGAGATGAGTTATAGATATACAAAACCTTTTGGCGGTTATTTGCTTTCATGAATAAAGCAGGTTGATAGTTAATACTAAGAAATTTATAACTGATGTAATGTTCGTAGGAAGAGGTACCTATAAGTTTTCCAAAGTTGGTGTACGAACACGAAGAATAATTTTACCATAGAAATTCATATAAATATTTGAGATATAGGTCATTACTGCCATATTTAGGTTTTGTAATTGTGTTCATAATACTGTGAGAGAAGAGGATTTTTATAAGTACGTTTATTCTAGTTCTGACTCTATCTTCATCATATCTGCCTCAGAATATAGTGAATAAAAATTGTACAGCAGCAAAATAAAAAATCACCTTAACGTTATTCTTTTCTTAACTAATCTTTACACCTCTACATACTCGTAAATTAAGACAGTAGAAGCTGAAAAGAGTGATTTGCGGAGATTATTCGGGTAGCAAGTGCATTTTCTCAGTGAGAAAACTTCTGGAAAGTTCCAATCGAGTTACCGTTAGTTTTAGAGCTTCGTTTTAATCAGCGCTGGAGTTTTATTCGGTTTTAACCGGTTAAAACCAGCAGGAAGAGCTTTTATTTCGTTCATCAACATCAATGGGAAAATAAATATCAGAAGAGTTTAATGAAGAGTATAAAGGATGCGATTGAGTATTGTTCGATAGCCTAGACCAGTACGCAGCCAGTGTTTTAAATCATGTTTTTATTTACTGTTCCAACCACAATAACTGAAAAATAATTATGGGTCGGTTCCAACGCTAATCCCACTTGCGTTTAGTTCAGGGGCTTAACAACGCCTGACAGGCGCAGGTTTTCAATAATATATTTAATGTCATGTTCAAGTTTAGTCGCGAAATTTCGGATCATTTCTATGATATCAAAGATCTTTGGCGCAAGTTGTCATCTCTCATAAAATCGCAGATGAGTGCCGTTACGTCAGACCCTAAGATCATCTCTTGTTTTTATACTCTTTCTCTCTATTCAATACTTTACTCTGTTGGGTCTATTATACAGCTATTGCTGAACTAAAGGTAGTCTGATATTCAGACTGGCCCGAAATATAATGTAAAGTCAGTTTTCAAATAGTTGTGTATATTCTGGGTGTTTTTATGTGTATAGTATTATGAACTTAATACCAAATTTTAAAACACATCCCATAATGTTTTCCCTTGTTTCCAAAAAATATGAATTAATTAACAAAAATAGCATATAAGTATTTATCAGCTATTTAGTTCCCA
Organism: Tuta absoluta; assembly: GCA_027580185.1. Lineage (NCBI taxonomy): Eukaryota > Metazoa > Arthropoda > Insecta > Lepidoptera > Gelechiidae > Tuta > Tuta absoluta. The sequence continues at coordinate 9,915,299 of JAQAHW010000009.1, forward strand.
TAGTACGAGCTTTGCTTAGTCGAGAGATAGAAGGCGCTGACTGAGTGAACTGTCCAGGATTTTAATTTATTCATCGCTTTTTCTGGTGCAACATTGCATTTAAATTATACACACATACTCTGAAGGTACATACATACATCAGCCTATTACAGTTGTCTGGTAGAGATAGCTTTCAGCGATAAGGCCGCTTTTGCGCATTTTTAGTTTAAGTTTTCCTGTTTTTATTTGTGTTTTGAATGTGCAATAAAGTGTTTTTACTTACTTACTTACTTAAAGTTGCTTCCCGTGTATGTATGCTTACTGCTTATATCTTCAAAACTACGCAACGGATTTTATTGGTTTATTTTAATAGATGCTATGTTTCAAGGGTAAGGTTACTACATGTTTAATATTAAACCCGCGGGGAAACAGTTAGCAGCGAGTGAAACCGCTAGACGGGCCGCTAGTACAATTATATACGTACACGTGTCGAATCTACTAGTGCCTAGTTAGTAATTTTCTGCTGTCGGCTCTCAATAATAATTGTTATTCAGATCACTTGTCACATATTCACCTCGCGCGTGAAGACTGCCTCTTAGAAAAGGAAATGATTACTATGTACAGTCGGTTGTAGCTATAGATGGGAAGCCGGTTAATAACGATTTTAACCAGGTGGTTATTAACGGCTTTTTTGGTTATTAACGGTTAATAACCAGTCAGACTGGGTTACTACGGTTATTTTCATATATTTTTTTATTGTATGAAGTTTTTAATAAATGTTTTTGAAAGCAGTTGGTTAGGTGTATAATTAATTATATTTGTTTTCAGTTAAATATTTTTAGTCTACAAGTAAAAGGTACATTTAGTCCGTTCACACGTTGTTTAGGTACCCCGTAAGGGATGTAGGCGTGACTGTAGGTGTACCTAGTGCCTGATCGACCGAGATCTAGCTCAGTAGACTACCATGAGAAGTAAAAGAAGCGATGGTAGGTAGGTAGGTAGTTCAATATCATGTAATGCAACGTTGCCACGTGTCGTCGTCTCGTCACCCGCCCCGCTTGCTTCTTTACTAAAGGAAAGAGCAAAAGAGTCGACGTTAGTAGTTTTCCGCCTACCCGCTGCTTCGTGCTTAGTAGTGGAGGTTTCCTAGGTACCCTACGCTACGTGGCCGTCGTCTTCGAGATCGAGACGATCACTGGGGGGGCGGTGCGTGTGCGTCAAATAAACAAAAGACGCCGCCGCCACCGCAGCATCATTGACTGTCGCTATTGGTTCGACATCGAAAATACCTTCCTATCTATTTCAGTAAAAAAATATCAAAATGTTTTTTAAATGTACCTAGTGTTACTATATACCTACAGTTACTCAATACGTATGAGCACCTACATCTTTAGAATAAAATTGGTACTGTATTCAAGCAAAAATGAAAAACTCGAACATTTATCTCTGTTACTTTCTCTAAATACTTCTAAGGGAGTATCCCAGCAACATTTTAGTATTATAATGTGACCGATAACAATTATCTACGCATAACAAACTTAAAAACTCAATATTTTGCTTCTCCGTTTCAATACCGCACTCGGTTAAATAACCATAGTTAACGGGTTAAGTATTGGTAGCTAACGGCGAATTTAGTTAAATAACGGTAGTTAACCGTTAATTTACATCTATAGTTGTAGCACATAAGGTACCAGGGGCACTCCAAAATAACTGAAATATTTTCATCCCCATTTAATACATAATCAATAATAATATAAGTCATTTTCTACTAATACATATTCATGTCAAGAAAAAAATATTGCTGGCGACAAAATGATTCAGTTCTTTTGGAGTACCCCTGGTACCTTATGTGCTACAACTGACTGTACAGTTAAGATCAGGCTGGGTTAGACAGTTTGGACTTTGGAACGTTCTTATACCACGCACATAAGACTTACATTGGCAGTTCTAGTGAGCACGTGAGCTTGACCCTACCTACGTTTTTAATCCAATAACTTTTAAAATAAACGTTATTTGTAAGCAAAACTTATTAAACTTATTAAAAAGTTTTCATTACAATAACTTATTCTAGATGTCGCGTGTACCAATGGCACCACAAAGTCCAGCCTAGATGGAACAGTCGTTCCCCTGGTCACATCACCCGACTGGCTTTTCCTCACAGTCGTCACTCGGCCTACTGGCCTCATCGTCACTCCTCCTAAACACACACGTAAACAAATATTTCCTTTACACAACAAAAAATTATGAGCGTCCGCCGGTGTTTGAACCCGGGACCGTTGGGTACCGTCCCACTGCTCTGCCAACTGAGCTACCACCGCCTCGACTGAAACTTCCAAATCTTTAATATCTTGGTACTCGTCTCGAAGCGACGTACAGGTGACATCCAGTATAAGTTAATGTAACATTAATGTAGAACTGCCTTTGTATTCAGTAGTTCGTTCGCTGTGTAAATGAAGATAGACTGTATCTACATCTACACAGATGGTGTATCATTCCTCGCGTTTCTTAACTGACCTCGCACAAGTTCCCGAACCAGTTAATAGACTCCAAGAATTAGGGGTCAATTAACGAATTACCCGGTCTAATCGCGTAATGGGTAGTTGACCCGGTCTAATGAGATAAGAGGATTGGTTGTCTTAGTGGATTGGCTTTTTATGGTGCGCCTGTTTGAGAGGATTGCGACCGCTTCCTGCGGATACGAAAAAGCTTTTCGTTTGTGGATTTTTTAAAAGCTTCGGATTTTTGTTACTTAAAGGATTCTTCGAAAATTGTTTCGTCAACTTAACCGTGTGACGACACACGTTTTGCCACCTCAAAGTTAGCCGGTTTATTCATTTGCCGTATTGGAGTAGGTATACGAGTGTGTTAGAATTAAACGTATGTGTAAGCAAAAACTAATTGTGTAAATAAAACTTTAGAATATACTTGCAGTTGGCGTTATAGAGAAGTCACTTTAGAATTTAATGAAGTTATCTGATTTCTAAGTAATTTATTTGGGAAGGTAGCTGAATAATTCAAACAGAAAGAATAAGAACATACTGAAATACCATTTTATTAAAGTCAAACAAACCAAGTTCATCGAATTGTGCCACCAGGGAGAAGAACTTGGCCAAGAAACTCCTCTGGTATAGCATCTTTTCAAATTGTATACATCATTTGTTAAATAAATGGCTATAGATAACTTATTAAAACTAGTTTCTGAAGATTTGACAAAAAGGTTACTAAAAAGCTAAAAACTCGTTATAGAATCTAGTAACAGCAATTAATTAAACATAATTTAGCGTTAAGCAGGTAAAATTTACGAAATAGCTGAAGGCTAGTTATGGTAACTATCTTCAGCAATCAATCTTACATAGTAACAGTATAACAAGATAGTAAATGAAGACTAGCTATGGAAACTAGCTTCAGAAATCAAATGCACATAGTAACAGTATAAAAGTAAAGTAAATAATAAGTTATGGTACTTAACTTTGCACTTCGGAGACTCCAGCCAAACTGGCCATTTGTTTGTAGGAAGCCTTTTTATATCACCACCTACTTGCCCCCACGATTGATTACTGTCGCGGACAACCAACCAAAGAAGGTTTTATCACGTCAACAGTAACCAATCAGATCGGGCCAGATGGTGTAATCACGTCATAAGGGGCGAATCAGAATGTACCTTGATGAACCAATCACAATCGAGAATTTAAACGAACCAATAAGATTCTAGAATTGCTCCTGTCAAAATAGGGCCGCTTATTTTGCACGATCGCTGCTAAAACGATTTACTCGATAACAAAATCTATTAAAATTTAATAAATGAATATCGATTATATCCTGTAATTTTTGCGTAAGTATGTTGGGACTGGTTCATATTTATATAATAATATAACAAGTGCGAGTGCAACGCATAGAAATGAAATGTAAAGGCATCCCTGCCCTAGTTTTTTAACATTATTTGAACTGTACCAGCCTCTGCGGATTATTATAATTTTGCTTGCACTATGACAGTGATTGCAGTCAATTTGTTCCTTAAAGTTAACGGATTTTCATCCTATTTGAAAACAAGAGTCTCAAATTACTATTTAGTTCTGACGCGTTATTCGTTTTACATAAATGCTCAGCGGATGTAGATAAACTACCCACAGACATTACTGACACTACTTTGACATGGACAGACATTACACTTTACATTACAAAGATCCTTGTTTTATATTTAAGTACTTAGAATAAAATGTTCTTGCTTCCGTTACAAAATAATTTGCGATTTCCGACAAAACTGATGCAAATTGAGGATGTGTTGTAATTTCACGCTAAGTGCCATTATTTACGTTACTGTATTAATTGCCGTGTGACAGCGGCTTAGAAAGGCAGCCCCCTATTCATTTCCCATGATAGGTCCCATAGGAGCCTAGAACAAGAGACTCGAGTACTTTTCGTGTGCAACAGTTTAAGCAATATTTTGGCGATTCGCTGACAACCACTCACTACAGTGATATAAAAGTAAATAAATAAGAATTATTTTCATATAATTAGTTTATTGGATGTATAATACCTTGATAGATAAAAAATTCCCGGCGTAAAATAATGTCGAGAACTTTTAAAACCACCATTTAAAATATGATAAAATATGAGTCCGCTCTTGTGTCTCTTGTTTTATTCCATCCTTTACTGATGATGTAAATTTGTTTTGTGGTACAATAAAGTTAATATATACATACATACATGATGTAACCGACCATAATTCACAGCCTAATAATCTAATTATCACTCAATTGTGTGTGTTTATTGCATGAATCACATTGTGACACTTATGATCCCAGAATTATTTGCATGAGTCATCCTTTCCATACATCCATGAGCTCGATTTCCTGAGTATTAGAGATTTGACCAACATTCACATTCGTATTATATTCTCTCACAAAATCCAATTTTGCTTAATCCAGTTTTTCGTATTTCTTAAACAGTAAAAATCTGTATTGCTATTTTATTTATGCTGCATGAGCATGACGGCAGTGTGTGAGTGAACACTCACTCGCGTTAATACTTCCGCGGAAATATTCGCGGCAGCGGCAGGAGCATAGTGTTAATGTAGCATTAGAGGTACACTGGGAAATAATATCCTACTCATTTACTCGTATCGCCCTTGGCTTTGGCACTACAAAGTCCAGTATGAATTGTATCAAGGAACCTCGCTTCACTGCCCACGAACGACGGAACGAACAATATGTGACAATGTGGCCTGAAGCCCCCTTGAACGATAGCACTGGACATCACTTGAAAACAATGGTATCACGTTGCTCTTGAAATGCGACTGAAAACGAACACTATTGACCCGGTCAGTAGGTATTTCATTCATATAGCATCTAATTTTTCAGAATATTTATGACACCATCGGCTCATTGATTGAGATTTTCTGTATTATAGAGACGAAAAATAATAATCATGAGCACATAAACAGGGACATATATAATTTGTACTACACTTTGTAATATACAGTGAAACCTTTTTAACTGAGACCTCAAGGTGCATACGAAATTTTCTCACATGTAGAGGTTTATCACTTACCCAGTTTCCTAATTAGCGATTATATTACATTTTAAGATTAGAATTATCTAGGTTCTCACTAACAGAGGTCAACATTAACCAATTTATCATTTAAAGAGGTTAACAATTTCTATGAAATTAACGAAATTGCCCGCGAGATAGAAACTTGTGCGTTGCAAATATCACTTATAGAGGTCTTCATTGAAAATGTCTCAGTTATAGAGTTCAATCATTATTATTGAACTGAAATTACTACTGATAGACATGGACGGATGTATTAGAACTGGAAAAAATATGAGTCATTGTCTCAACTACAGAGGCTATTATATTTTTATTTATTTCTATACATTTTTGTTTCATTTATGAGGTAAATATGGAAAAAAATATCAAAAATAAATCTCAGATAATGAGGTTATTCATTCTCAGTTATAGAGGTAATTCGATGTAAAAGTGCCGGGACCTGGTAAAGTGTACCAGTTATAGGGGTATCTTACTTATCCAGGTCTCAGTTAACCAGGTTTTACTGTACATATTATTACATATAAAATAACAGCAATAACAGCAATAGTAAGTGCAGTGAGGCGTATGCTGCCGTCAATACAATGTTTACAAGGGCAAACACTATTGTGGCAGTGCTGGTCATGGAAGGTCACATATCGGATAATCAACTGATCTGTTTATCTGTAACTAATAACAGTAGACTTGCTAACCACATTTCAACACGTAATTTGGTGGTTCACGTGTAATCTAGATTCACTGATACTTTGTTAATCTGCGTGATTTTTATTTCCTCCTACATAGTTATCGATCATTTCAAGTCATTTATGGCACGTGTAGCTCACTTATTAAGGTTTTTACTTTTTATCGTTGGGCTATTTGCCGTGTGATGTCGGCTTAGAATAGCATCACCCCATTTCCGCGGGTGTCGTAAGAGGCGACTAAGGGACTAGAGGGATGTGTATTGCAATTTTAGGCAATGGGCTGACAACCTAACACTTTAACGATTCACAATAATCTGAATGACCTGACCCTCAATGTTTGTCAGGCGCAGCGTAAATACCCGTTTTATACGGCTGTTTTCGCTTTGCCTCCCCGCAAGGGATATAGGTAGGTGTGATATATGTATGGTATGAAAAACATTTAAATCTCTTTAAACTAGCGATCGTAGCTATCGTAATTTTTTATTAATTAAATTTTTATATTTAAATTTATTATTAAACGTTGGGGTATTTTTTTAACCAAGCACAGTATTGCAATTTTGTTAAAATATTTAGCATTTTTGGTGCTACATTTAATATGTTCTAAATGTCTCACATACATATGTTAAGATTAGCACATAAGTACTAAATAACGAGAAAAAATTTCAAAAAGTGCTTATTGTATATTAAAAACGTAGGTATTCTTGTATAAACGTGAAATAAATTAAGTTACAGGTCACTTAAATGTTGTGAGATTTGATTTAATATTTTTAGTAGGTAGGTCAGTAGTACGATCAAATATTTTTTGTTAATGAAACATTGAGAAAAAAGTTATTCCGTTAAATTAAAATGGCTGGACCTGTCACCCCCTGCAGTACTAAGGCAGCCACATGTTAAACATATGTCTTTAGTTCCCACGGGAAGTGGCTTAATTATTCTGGGAGATTGTAATTTCATCAATCAATCATTAAGCTATTGATTGGTTTACGTATTATCCTGTGATATCTTGTGATATGATATACACCAGGGTTTTATCAACAGACCAAACAGTTTTTATTTTGTTTGTAGGTGTAATTAATATACTTCGAAGCTATTAGACATAATTAAAAAAATCCTTCATTCGTCATCAGTAAAATATCCTGCAGTAGCATAGCTTTCTATGTACTACGTAAACCACTCATTATCATGGGAAAACAAGTACCTAGTAGGCTTATGAAATCACTATGCGAACGACATCTACCAAAAATACTAATTTTCAGACTCTTAACGAGTTAAATTGATGGATCACGTTCTAAGTCAGTGTCGTCTGCATGAGCTCGCTACGTGGCGGGCAAAGATTCATCAATATTGTGTATTCGTTTTGTTTTTATAACGTGAAAAATTAATTATGAATTGTATTTGTTTCTAGGTTTGAGTACAGATAATAACACTACTAAAGTAAAGCAAGTTGGCCGATGCAGGTTTAATCTAAATAAGTGGGTATATAGCTCTAACCCATCTTGCGACTGTGGTGCCTTACATCTATGCCACACTTAATGTCTTGCAGTCAATGCCCTAATACCTGCACATTGTCCAACTTGTATGACGCTACCGACAGCGCCGTAGCCGTGGCTCATATCTGGTCGAAATATATGGGATCATCGACACGAAAGAAGAAGAAGAAGTAATACAGATACCTCATAATTATAACGAATGACGACCAACAAATAGTCCGTGTGTACTTAATGTTTTGCACATGAAATAGGTTTGATTTTACCATGTCTTACCGTGTTTAGACAGGCAAGCAGATAAATGGGCTGACATAGTTGAACACATAAAACACCTATCATGTGACATAAACATAACACATTAGAACGCATATTAAAATTCATTTTTCATTGAGTTACTTGGTAATTAAATTAATAATAATTATAAGTGAAAGTGGGCTGGGCACATCGGTCGTAGAACCTACGGACGGTGGAGTAAGCGGGGTCTCGAGTGGAGGCCACGGCACGGCAAGCGTAAAGTTGGACGCCCTTCGGCCAGATGTACCGATGACTTAAAAAAAGCGGCTGGTAGTGACTGAATGGCGAAAAAGAGTGATCGTGCACTATGGCGTTAATTGATAGCAAAACAAAAGCTAAATTACTATTGTGATTGTTTATGTACTGCAGTTTTAAATTTGAAAATTATTAAAATTAGAACTGGAAATTAAAACCTCTTTCTTATTTTATTAATCATAACTTTTTTTAAATAAATATTTCCTTAATAAGAGTGCAAAGTTGATTGAACCATTTATAGTCACAGTAACTTGATAAAGTTTTTTTTTAAATAATGCTGTTCATGAAGTTATCTTCAGCTTATTTATGATTCCAATGATATAAATCATTAAATTTATATATAAATCAGTCAATAAGTCTCTAATAACTCTTCCTTCATTGTAAGAAGGTTAAAAGTTTATCATCACACTTTGATATCATTAAAAAATAATGGACAGTAACATTCCCTGAATAGGCCATATTACTGACTCCTATTTCTATACTAAAGATTATTGACCTTTGTTTCAAGATACTTAATCTAATTTATTTGTCACGTGTTTGAATTCGCAATATCCTGTAATAAAATCGAATATAGGTGTACAAGAAGTGCGAAACTGCCAGAAATCCAAAAAATGATTCCTAAAGAGATACCTACGATCACCATGGAACTCAATCTCAATCTCAAGTCATTATATAAGGAGTCAACCTTTACTGCTGTTGTGAGTATTTTATTATGAACCTGTACGCAAAACTTATTCCTGTTGATCCCTAATTAGGTAAATCGAGGTGCTTCTGATGATAGTACAATGTTTACAATAAAACAATTTTAAACGGATTCAAGTTTAAAAATCCAAAATAAACGCAACTTCAATCCGTTTAAATTGTTTTATTTTATTGAGTAATAGTTGTGCAAACTCAACAAAATATTAGTTCAACAATTGTTGCGAACATTACAATAACGGTTACTCAGTTTGGGCTCCTTAGCAAACAATTACGCCCAAAACTTACACTTTTTTCTACCGACAGCTGCTAAGTAGGTACGCCTCGCAGGTAAACTCAAATGTATTATATCATCCTTTTTTACCTGACAACGGGAACCAAAAATAGTTCATGCGAATCAGCATTTTGTCGGAGGATATTTAATGTAAGTACTCAAAGTAAGAGTGAAGAGGCTTCTTCTGGGTGAGCTTGCTCCATCTTAGACTCTGTCTCTGTCCTATGACCTAGACTAGAGTCAAGAGCAAACCCATCATTAATAAAAAAAAATACCTTCCCCCATTCTGTGTTCGCTTTACATACCTATCCTATTGTAAGTGTCACTGTCAGTAATTACGGAATGCACAAGCGTGGGGTTCAATCACGGATATTTTTCCTGTATAAGATATGGAGAGATATGACAATTGCGAAAAAAACTGTGTGTAATGTTTGATGTCATATTCAAACATTTCGAAATACGACTATACTGTTTTGTTTTTTTAGTGTACAGACAGAGTTAAGCGCTCGACGTGAAGTACTTAATTTTTAAGGTTAATAAGAATGATTAATAAGTAAGCGACATAATTTATCAAAATTGCACTATCAGCAGCTGTTAGAATTGGCCATTTCAACGTCCAACGACTTAATGACTGAAAGAAAACCCAATTTAAAGCGCTACTCAGTTTCTTGTTAAAGAACTTTTTTTTGTAGCTACCGATGCATTTTAAAATAAAGGATCACAATTAAGCGCGATGGCACGAAGCAAAATTTACTGTATTGGCAAAAATAAAGAGATAATCTATCAAAGATATCAATGAAATGTTAAATTATATTTTACATACATACATATATCACGCCTATAATCCCTTACGGGGTAGGCAGAGCGTAAACGGCCGTAAAAAACGGACAATTACCCCACGTCTGACAAATATTTGAGGGTTATCTGAAATATAGTGTATCACCATAGTGACAGGTTGTCAGCCCATCGCCTAAATTTGCAATACACGCCCTCAAGTCCCTTAGTCGCTTCTTACGACACCCACGGGAAAGAAATGGGGTGATGCTATTCTAAGCCGGCATCACACGGCAGTATTATATTTTACTCAAATTAATAAACTCATTGCTTACAAAGAGATCAATTTTACGATAAATGAAAACAATGGGTCCGATTAATTTTCAGATGTGTATAAAATGTGTGCTTGCTCTACGCTTCAGCTCCAATTGTTTTTTTTTAGGTTTGCTTTGCTCTAAAAGTATAACATTGGTGTTATAGTAAAAAAAAAACGTAAATAAAGTAACTCTACCTTATAACTAATACTTCATTTCAAATTCTTTCTTTAACGAATTTTTGTTACTGGCTTTTAATATTTAACGAATTTTGGCATGTTTTTGTAAAACAATAGGGTTGTTAAGCCAGTAACGTAGAGTTCATTAATATTATAAAAATATTTATTTAGTAAACAAAGACCAAAAAGAGTTTGTTACTTATAGGTAGTAAGATATCCTACATCCAATTAGTAACATACTTAATCTGCTGACATGCGCATTAGAAATGGAAGTATTGGGTCGTAAATCGTTCGTAATCAACATTTTATTTTAAGTATCTACCGTTAAATTTGATGAACCAGCGAGCGGCTTAAAATCAACAGACAGTATTACTTGTAGCAGCACTACGATAATTACCACTCATTAAAATTAGAAGCTCTAAAACAGACGATAAAATAAGATCGGTCAATACAACATAGGTAGGTACCTTCAATACATACTGCAAAGTAATGGTAAAATAAAACTTTACTTACAACACTGCATCACTAATGATATACCATGACCTATTTCACATCACCATGACTGAGGAATTCAAAGATAACCTCAAAGTCTTAAAAAGTTTTAATTTTTACACTAAAGAGTTCAAATAGAGTTCAACGCACTGTTCTTCCCTTTTTAGCGGCAATACTGGCCGGCAAGATTTAGTAGTTTAAAAATTCACGTTTGATTTTTGATATGCGGCCGGCCGGCGAGTGCCCGGTGCGCGTGTGAGCAAAATCGCGTGTTCGCGTTCGTCACTGCTGCGCTTGGAACCCGACGCCGCCGCCAGCCGACAGTGAAACGTCATTTTTACCGCGCCACGCGCATACGCCGCTTTCAAGCGCGGAATGGGGTTATCGACGACGCCTCGTGTTCCATTTCCGTTTGACCTCGCAGGATTTCGCACTCATCTGTGGCGAGCCGCAATGCATCACATAAATTTATGGTGGGTGATGCCGTTGCAGGTTTAAAAGAACGGGTGGCGAAGGAATGCACCACATGTTTTCATTGTGATCACGACTTACTTGAATGGAAAGCGTGCTATCGACTTTTTATTAGGCTATGGTTTGAAGACTTATTTTATCATCTAATGACATTGTGAGTTTAAATTATGTCAATTACCTGTAACATTGTTATTTGATAACGACCCATGAAAGAATATCGGTTAATAGATCGTTGTCTAATATAAGTAATTCTAATAGCTAGCTCACAATCTTAATAGTAAATAATATAACCAATAGGCATAACGATATCACATAAAGGTTGCTGTGAGGGATATATTTACTACAATCCGTTTACTACCAATATATTGTTAGTATACACTTCGTTTTGCCGTAATGTAACTGATAAAAAACTGTTATCACGTAAAATGTATATTAACAAACCAGCGTCCTTTAATTTACATGTTAATTGATTAGCTCAATTACGATAATAAGCTGTTGCTGAAGTACGTCTTAAACCAGAGTTCATTAGATCGTTTGTCGACCCATCGACACACAAAAAAGTCCGACGACACAAAAAGGCATTTCTGCATTTCTGTAAATAAGCTAAGTCCTCTACATTTCGCGTATCGATCTTTGATTCCTATGTACCTACTAACAGAAACGTCCCATATCTTGTATAGTTTATTTGGGCTCCAAGTGTTTTTCTTCAGGTACTACAGACCCTCAATGTGTATGTGCCAACAGAAGCAAACCACTGTACTGAACAGCTTTTGCTATAGAGCTATTTATGTATGTTTTATAGTTTAGCTGAGGTCTTACATAAGGTACTTGAGACTCTCGATGTCTATGTGCTAGACGACCCATCATGCTGAACCAATTTTGCTTATGAGTCATTTTTGTATCTCTTGTGGTTTGGCGGAGCTCCTGGTGGTCCGCATCAGATACCTACACCAGAAACTCGATGTGTTAGTGCTAAAAAGCTTTTGCCATAGAGCCATTCCCGTATCTTTTATAGTTCACCGTGGCATAGTATCCATAACGCCGAAGATAGTCATCAAACGAGGATTCGTTGTGTGGATTGCTTTGCTTTTTGTGTCAGGCACCTTTTTTACAACTAAACATTTTACTTAAGCAACCGCTGCCATTCATAGATCTTTTTTTCAAATGCGCACGTTCTTCAACTATCTAATGCAGACAAAGTCGCGGGTAAAAGCTAGTAACTTATAATTACAGGATAGTATTTTTATAACTAATGCTAACACCATGCACCTGCTCCCGCTCCTGCCGCTGCTGGCGCGAATATTGCTTTCCGCGGATGTATCAACGCGAGTGAGTGTTCACACACTGCCGTCATGCTTTTCTCGTGCCAATATGAGTGAACGAGAAAGCAATACATTCCGCGTTCGTGCTGCCGTTCCTTTGACTCGCGCACGAAAAGCCGACAGTCGAGGGAGCACGGGAACCCGTCGGAAAGTGGCAGCGGCATGACGAGTATCTACACTTACTGAGGACGAGGACTGTTTACATACTCACGCTGCCTACTTCCCTTACTGTTTCCCTGGCGTCCCTGCCCATGTTAGCAGTGTGTGAACGTGCTATTAAAACGACGTGCTATTGTACAGTGTCGCGTCGCGTCGCGTGATTCGGTTGCCAGGTACTGACTACTGATGCACATTGCACCTGCTGCACCTTTATTTTATTAAATCCATCATCCATCATAATATTATGTGTGAGATAAAGATAAGATAATGTATACATTTACACTTCCTTATGTTATGGACTCATATTTGCGACTGTACCTAACAAAAAGTAATTGGTTGGTGACTCTATATTATCAGTGAAAAATGCAACACAATGTATTGCAACTAAATAACTTTCACAGACTTAGTTAATTAATCGGGGCTATCGCGATAATTATTAGTTACCGTCGCGCTGAATTACTTTTCATAAAGAACATTCTCGTAGATTGAAGATTCGAAGAAGGTAAGTTAAAAAGAATGATTTTTGACCGCCCATTCAAATTGACTGGGTTACATTTTGTAATAATTATTTGCACAGGGAACAACAAAAAGTGGTTTAAGTGGCTGCTTCACCTTTTTTAATATTTAACAATGTTTTATATTTTTTTGTTGCTTTATTTATTTTATTACAGAGCAGACGCACAAATTAAGTATTGGCATTGACGACCGTGTCCAAGACAGAAGGACGGCTACAAGTGACGGATTGAATCGTATTCGTCTATTATACGTCACTTCGATTATACTTTTTCCTTGCCAAAATTATAATGTACTTATTAATTGAATTCTCATAATGTCTTGTTCGCAGTGGCAGTATAGCTTTACCTTCAGCAACAGGAAACAAATATACTGATGCAAATTTTTGTTCCTATCAATTTAATTTCTTGTTCAATAATTTGAAAAAGTATTTTTTGTGGTCTCGGTCAACATCAGACAAAATCTGCCACTGTCTTAGTTGGACGATACACAAAATATTACAGAACCACTAATGTCTGTATCAAATGACAAAATCATTATTTTGCTATGATTCTTCTCAAAAGAGTAAAGTTGACTGTTCAAGGAATTATGGAAACCGGAATAAAACAATATAATTATCCTGTTTTATACAAATTGTGACTCCGGTATTTTTTGGAAATATTAATCTAAAAATTATCATTATTTTTTACATTTAATAAAGATTCCGAGGGCTACAGTTTGATTCTTATATTCCCTTATCTTCTTTATTAAATTAGTGTGAAAAACTGACACACATCCGTTTTGATACGGATGACCTTTGCTGTGACTCACTATCGGTTAAAACTATAACGCTATCGGACGCTTCACTCTATCCAGTTTTGAAAAACCGGTAAAGTGTGGGTAAAGTGAACCCTCCATTTTGAGTTAGTCCATGTGGTGCTCTATCATCAGCTGATGGTTTATTGAGATTATTATTAATATATGTTATGGAGAATCAGTACCTATATGTTGAATTGAACCCATAAACGGATAACTTAAGTGCTGCTAAGCGCCTAGTACGTTACGACACAATACAATATGATTTTAATTTACACCAAAAGCTATTAATATTTAGCAAAAAGAAACAGCCACCCAACGCAAAAAGGGACAATAAACTTTAGCCGTTTAAAATAAGTATATCAAAATTCTAAATTTAAATTCAGTAGACGAATGTTCAGACAACAAAAAAAGGAGCGCTCGCGTAGACTATGAATCTTCGCGAAGTTTAAATCGTGTCAAGGTTTTACGTCGGTTGCTGAATGGCTGTAGTGTATGGGACGATGTGTGACGTAGTGATGCAAACGATGGTGATTGGAGGGTAGCGGAACATCAGATGGTAAGGTAGTACGCGCGCTCTATGTATTTTTTGGTACACGTATCATAGACGTGAAATTAGATTTAAATGACGATGCCTGCGCGGCTATAAGTCCGGCATCGGGTCTGGGCTTGTATGAAAATTGACTGATTAGATTGACAGAGTCGTACAAAAAGTAAAATCATAATTAGATTTAGATTCGTAAACTTTAAGACGCTGGACCCTAGTGTAAGTAGTGCGTGGAGTCATAGCTCTAGTAACCCACTTCCAGTAGTGTAATAATGTATCTCTTTTTAAATCTACTGCGGCCGGAACACGTAATAAGTAGGTACTTATTTAAGAACAAAATAAGTATCATATAATATTTATCAGGTAAAGTATCTTATCAACCAACTGAAAACATGATTGAATAGAATACCAAATTTAAAAACACTTCCCGCATAGTAGAAAGAAGGGTTTATACTATGCTTCCGGTGTTAGGTATACAATTTTATTTAGCATTTAATACACTTGCAAAATTTGCGGGCAAGAAACAAGCTGCGATAGCCCAGATGGAATAGGCGTCGTCACTGGTAATGAGGAAAGTCGCAGATTCAAATCCTGCCCGCGCTTGAAAAATTTTGCAAGTTATCAAAATAGTTGAATAGGTTAGGTATGTGTAAAATTATCAAAGACGTTGGAATTATTACAAGGTATTTTCCAGATCGGTGATCCCAGTATCCCAACGGTTGTTGGCATAAATAAACCGAGTTCAACGACAGTCTAAAAATAAAAATCGTATGATGGATTTCTATTCGGTATCTGGATGACATCATGTCGAGTTTTGCGATCGCGACGTATGACGTCATACGTGTCCAGCCAGGCCACATACAGTGGCACCAAGCAAAGCCAATATAAGGTCCTACATTATGGCCATCATAATAAGCAATATTTGACTGCTGTAAGATTCGTGATAATGCTATGGCATAGGGTACATTTTCCTTTGTTGAAATCTCTTTTAGTAGATTACAGCTCTCAAATATGGCTTATTGGGATGGCATTACTTTAAATTCAGTGCAAATATAATATGTTTTAGGTGAGTTCTACTAGTAAAACTAAATAAATTTCCCCAAGGAATAAAAAACAAAGGAGATCCTATACAGTGTCACATTTTTTTAAAAAGTTTTTGTGCGAAGTCCAATTTTGCATATTACACAAAGTGACGTCAAAACAAAAAATAATCCTTGTACTGAGGGGTATCTCAATCACTCCCAAGTATATTCCGCGAGTTTTTGTAGTTTCATATCCTCAAGATGGCGCCAAGTGACAGAACAGGGACTGATTTGCCACCCCTAAAATAACTACCCGGAACTGCTTTTAGGAATTATTTTAAAGAGATCTAAATCAGTAAACATAACCTAAACTTCACCCACTCCTTAAACCCGTCTAAAATACGTCTAGACAGATAATGGTTCAGCACGCGAGCTTTCTACCCGGTATCTATACTGGTATCGGCTCAGTGATACCATGGTTCAACATACAGGGTTCACTGTGCGATACCATCAAATATGGTCATGACAGGTAAGTTATGGATATTATTAACTTACTAGATCACAATAAAACAATTTTAACGGATTTAAGTTGTGTTTATTTTGGATTTTACAATTCCTACGTTTCGAACTCTTTACAGAGCCCGTGGTCACGGATGACCACGTGCTCTGTGACCACGGGCTCTGTAAAGAGCTCGAAACGTAGGAATTGTAAAATCAAAAATAAACACAACTTAAATCCGTTTAAAATTGTTTTATTGTGATGAGTAATAGTTGTGCAAACTCAAGAAATCTTACTAGATTTCCGCCCAGCAGTTTCACCCGCTGCCACTCATTTTCCCGCGTTAATAGTTGTTTTCCTGCGGTAAAAAGCCTATGCCTATGTGTTATTCCAGGTTATATTTTCCCTGTGTTTCAAATTTCATCCAAATCGGTTAAGGCGTTTGAGCGTGAAGAGGTAACAAAGATACATACATACACACACACTAACTCTCAGATTTATAATATTAAGTACGGATACGGCTAACATGACTGATGGGGTAGAAGGTGGGTAGAAGAGTTGTTGATCACTATAGCATAGTATAAAGAAGTGACAGGTTGTCAGCCTGTTGTTGTTGTCGGTTGCTGTCTGCAAAAACTAAGACGGCGGTCGTTACATGACCATGTCAGAGGCCAACTACTAGTAGTAAGCGGTTGAAAACTCTGTCATCAAGGTTCGTCGAGTCGTTGGACAACTCGGTGTCCCAGATGAAAAGAGAAGTGCCTGACGCCTAAAATTGTAAAACAAATGAAAACGTAAATTCACTTAGTACCTCATACGACACGGAAATGGGTTCTAAGCCACACGGCATTTGTAGAGTAAGCGAGTAGACGAGTAGAGTAAGTACTTGGATATACCAAAATACCTATCCTACCATAACATACGTACCATTACTTAGTCATTATTTCAGTCCAGCTGATTAATTTTCTTCACACACTATACACCTATGCAATACCACCGGCCACCGGCTAACGAGTATATCTCGGTACATCTATCTACTTGTCCGATATTTATTGCAGTGAGTGTGGGCCGAGGCAGACAAGCTAGTACCTACTATTCACTTAGTAAGTTGTTTGCACTGAAGTATTTATCCGGTATGTATTTGATTTACCTCTACAATGAAAATAAGATTATTATTTTCCATTTTTATCCGACTTTCAAAAAAAGTTTTTAGGGTTCCGTAACGTATAGGAAAAAACGGAATAATTTTGTTGTCCTTGTCCGTCTGCCAAGACTGTTTATCTTGGTAACGCGAAGAGATCGACTTGAAATGAAATTAAAAGAATAGCGATATTTAAGTTTACGGCCGCTTGTAGATGCACAAAAATTATGCTCCATACTTAACGTTACAAAAGTAACGTCTGATCATGTTATAAAAAACACGTATTTTTGACTCTCTCGACTTCCTGCGGACCAAGAACTATGAAATTTGGCAATTAGCTTCGTTTTGAAATACAGCAAGAGCAGCAAAAAGAAATATAGCATTTTTTTTTCAAATAACACACTTATTTTTAAGGAGCCGAAAAAGACCAAAATTTTATTATTGTGGCTAGAAGTCAAATAAGGTATCATGCTAAAGGGCTTCTGATTTTGTGATGTAAAAATTACGCAACCCTCGGTGTGTGAGTTCTACTTGCACTTCCGACCGATATGGAAAATTTCTTTTTTCGTTTGAAAAACATACCTACTCCCCAGACGGTCCCGATGTCATTCATAAGACATCACTCATTCATTACATATCTTAGAGGAATCGAGGGACGTCTGATAGTACAATAGAATAGAAAGCATTTATTTCAGTGCAATACAAAACTTAAAAGTATAGATAATATAAACAGGACTTATAATTAATATAAAGTAAAGTATTACACCAAAAAAGGCAACCACTCAGCATTGTGCTGTAGCATAATATACTACAGCGCTGGTCTTCCGTGGTACCTACCCTAATTGTGCTGTGCAGCACCAGCGAGATAACACGGTAATAAAAAGTTATCTAATAATAAATTTTGGCTTGAGGAAATCCTATCGCATCTACACTTCATTTACATTTCATCAGATTGGCATCCCATATCCAGAGAATATTATTCCAATTTTTGCCTCTTCGTGTAAATATTTGCGCACCGCGGGATGTTTGTTTGTACGTTTGATTGATTAGAGTGGCCGGTGTTTGATATTTGATCGGAGTCCAGGAGTTTGCTGATAGATAAATATGAGATTATTGTTTTTTTTCTGTGAATACTTGTTTGTGAATTTTGTTATACTTGATTTCGCTTCGTCTTTTCCATCGACGATCCCATCTGATCCCACTAATTATTAAGGCCAATGTTGATGTATTTCTTGGGGAAAGGCGCGAAATCGGCTGCATAGCTAAAAATAAAATTTTGTTACCAGATGGAATTCATTCTTGTCAAAAATAATGCGTTCCCATCCATCCAGAGGTAATTCTAAAAAACAAAAACATAAAACACAGGTTAAATTTAAAAAAAAAAAAAATTAATACCTATGCATGAGTTGCAGATGCGAATAACTAGACTGCCTCGACCGTGCGAACAATACTTACAAGTGTTGTTATTAGTTCCAGAACTAATTTAAGTGCCTGACAATAAAGACAAAGCATAATTTACACACCAAGATATTGCTAAACTCTTTTGTCTCATTGCATGAAGCCGACCTTATTAGAGACGGTTCTCCCACTTGTCGTCCGTTGCTGCGTTTTGGCGCCTAACGGATGCTTCTGTCAGATAAATTGCCAAAAGCATCCGTCAGGCATTCATCGTAGCTAAATTTGTATGGGAATAAGATCGGAATTTACAATTTTCTTTCATCTGACAGACGCATTTGTTACGGTTTGTTACATCTTCGCAGCGACGTACGACAAGTATTTTTACAAGCTTTTATTTGACTTGCCGTGTTCGTTCGTTTGTTTGTTTGTTAGTTTGTACGGGTCAAATCTTGGAAGCAAAATTTGCGCCACTTAACGACTTCCGATTGATCTTAAATTTTGCATAGACATTATGTAAATTGGGTGACAATGCAATATTATGATGTCAAAAAGCTGAGATGATGATGGAGCCGGAAGGTGGTCATAGCATCTTCAGAGATGAAACTATGTACCCCTATCGAGTTTGGGCTCGTTGGAATCGTCTTGCCAACCACTCTTCAAATACATGGTAGCCAGGGTCTAATGATGGAGCCGAAAGGTGGTCATAGCATCTCACGAGATGAAACTACGTACCCCTATCGAGTTTGGGCTCTTTGGTATCGTCTTTCCAACCACTCTTCAAATACATGGTAGCCAGGGTCTAATGATGTAGCCGAAAGGTGGTCATAGCATCTCACGAGATGAAACTACGTACCCCTATCGAATTTGGGCTCGTCGGAATCGTCTTGCCAACCACTCTTCAAATACATGGTAGCCAGGGTCTAATGATGGAGCCGAAAGGTGGTCATAGTATCTCACGAGATGAAACTACGTACCCCTATCGAGTTTGGGCTCGTTGGAATCGTCTTGCCAAACACTCTCCGAATAATGCACTCAAATAAATAAAAGATTGTTTTAAAAAACTTTTTTTACTACATTTTTATTATTTTAAGGATTTGAAGTTCTAATAGCAATTCTTTGCGATATCCATAGGTATATCTAATATCAAGTATTGAAACAGTATTTAAGATGCAAAGTTCTTAGCCAGCACGATAAATATTATTAAACTTACGCGGAAAATGTCATCAAATTTGAAACTCCGCGTCTGAATGAACTAAGGCTATTATTGTTGTGACCGCTAGTTTGTGTCGCATCAGGATTTTTAATAAAACTAAATCCTTGCTTAAAATCAGATATTTTAATAAGATATCATAAAAAAAAACATACACATACAAAAGTTTAAAGCTAAATTAAAGGAAGTTAGTGTAACTTGTGGTAGGTATATGGTGCGTATTTTATTTAGGTATGGCACAAAATAAAGAAAATAAATATTATTAAAAACTTTTTGTTGTAGACATTTAAGTCAAATATTTCCTGTCATAAAAATCTTTACGAGTTAAATACCCTATTTGTAATAAATCATCAAAAATTTGCAACGAAATAATAATTATTATAAATATTTTACAGACGACATGGAATGTTAACTAACTTAGTTAGTTCATTGTACATTAAAACGAGATATTTTAGGTTCAACTCACTTATTTTTTAAGCAGAAGCTTGGATGGATCACATAAAAATTATACTCAATTTCATAGCAAGAGCACTGTCGAACGACTCTTGATTAAACATACCTCATACGTGTAACATTTACGGTCTGGATAGAGTTACCACTACCGTAACAGTTGGGTTTAATGCGAGAGGTCACACTTGGCTGGTCGTTACATGTTATTTCTACGTCAACCAGCCTTACCAATAACTTTTAAATTCGTTCGTCGGTACTCGCCCTGATTGACTTTCGTTCATATTATGTAGGATACCGAGTCAACGAACAACCCGATTAACTCTGGCATCATAGTTTTTAAAATAAGTGTTTACTAGGTAACTGTCATTTACAAGATACTCGTAGTTTCCACAATAAGTATCACTAACCTTTAATAATTTTACACACAATTTAAAAATTTGGCACAAAGCTATTAGAAATATGGAAGTATTTTTACAATTTATTACTAGATACGAAGAGATGTAAAAAAGATACAAAACACTTAAAGTAGCAAGTGCACTTCAATTTGTACATTACATTTGGTGCTAAAGCTAAATTTTGATTATTTGAACGCATGCATAAAGAAAAAGTTACATCTACAAACACGTACTTTCAAGCCAAGATCGTAAAATCATTATTCTAAGCCTTTCCCTGCATGATTACCTATGAGACTCGTAGATAAATAAGCCATTTAAATTGTCAATCGTGAAACATTTACCAATTTAAACGTGAATTGGAATGACACAATGAAAACATTAGGGCATTTGCTGTAAATTGCATTTCTTCCCTAAAATCATTCACAAAATGTTCTAGTCCCTTAATCAAATCACTACGCTTGCTACGCCGTAGGCACACCTCAACCTACCCATTGCAGAGATCAACCTTTACTAGTTATTCATAATAATTGAATGAAAAAGCATTATCTGTTGATCCCTTTGCGAAACACTACGCATGTTCCTTCTGGATTTTCCTTTGAGATAATCTCTCGGCCTCTTCAATGGTGTCTGGCAGCGGTTGGTTGATGGTTTCTGGTAGAGTGAAGACCATGACGCTGGCTATCAGAGCGAGGCTCCCGAAGAATATAGCTGGCAGGTTGTCGTAGTATAACGCCTAGAAGAACACATTAAGATTTAGAAACACAGTTTAGCAATAAAGAAGGCTCAAAGAAGAGTACTTTTTGGAAGAGATGTTGTATATCATACCAAAAACACAATGAAATTGGTCCCGAGACTTTTTTTTACAGAGTTCCAGACATGATTAATAACAAAACAGTATCTCACATTTCCATTAATTATCGCCATCATGAGTTGAGTCAACATCCAACTTTTTGTTGAACACTCTTTATTTTCCGCGAATAATGGAAGAAGAGGTTAAAGATAATATTTTCCGACTATAGCGTCCGTCTGGAGACATAATAAAGGCAAAGGCAAATAATGGTCTAGCATCACCCGTACTCAGGTAGTGTACTTGTAAAGGCTATACTTTATACACTACTACGAACGACCTAAGTTACTTAATCAATACTTAAAACATACATCACGCTTCTTTTCCGGTGGAGCAGAAAAAGATGGCTTCTTTCTTAAACTAATAAACTAACCAATAAAGGTGTAAGCGGTGCAAGCGTCGACCCAACTCTCCCGAGCGACGAGCAAACGGCCAGCAGGGATTGCCTCACGTTTGTAGGGAACACCTCAGACACGTAGATGTAGACAGAACTGTACGCCACCGTGATTGAGAACTTGCCGGAGAGGTATAGGGCGAGAGACCACCATTTTTGATCTGTAATTTTTTTTTGCATTTAAGGTTGAAACGGCAGGTAAAAATTTACACAAGTACAATAATGTTCAATTTTACTGACATTCCCATTTCTAACAGTAGGATAAAGTACGGATAGTTGCGTGCTTTTATGATCTTTTTTTTCGATAGCAATCGTTACCTGCTGTCTATGATTACTGACGGATTAACGTGCCCTCCGAAGCACGGAACCATTTTCGTTTCTTTCTGACTATTAGGTGGTTCAGCCTGCAATGCCCTAACCAGACTGGGAACAAATTCACAAAGTGATAAATATCAACTTTGCGAGTGCCCCACCCGGAATTGAACGCGGAACCTTTGTGTAGTAGGCAGTCGCACTACCACTGCGCCTATGCCTAACGTTAAACGTGCTCTTAAATTATTATTTTTCATATAGTCTTTCTATCATCACATGCATTACATCATGTACGTGGTATGAGATAAGAGAAACGTGTCTGCAAAAACGTTCGCAACTACCGCTCCTGCGCATATATCCATACTTTACTGTTTTGGTAAGGGAAAGCCCTCCAAATACTAATAGGGTGCATGCAGACCATGAAAATAAACAACTTTCTCCTAGGAGCATATGTCAGGATATGACAAAAAAAATTACCTCCCATACAAAATCAACATCTGTTCACTGAAGTAATTTTTTTGGATTTTCCTCAAATACTTTTCATGGGAAGATTTCCAGTTTCATGGTCTGAATCTCTAAATGCACCCTATAAGTATTTTAAGGGCTGTCCTTTACACCCTGTATAATGACTAAACAACCTTCACTATTCAATGATTAGCGGTATACTAGTTCAATAATTAATCAGGTTGGTAGATGACGATCTGATTGTATCTCAATCGCCAGTAATACCTTGATTATCGATAGCTATTACTGAAAGCTGAAAGTCAATCCATCATGTTATTATCTACTATCTGTGTTCGCCGTGCTAATTCACACCTATAACTAGGACTATGTCCGACGTCTCAAGGCTGTGGATAATATGCCTTGTAAAAAAATACTGAAAATCTTTCTAGGGCTGAAATGAAAAGTTTTTTAAAGTTATATAATTTAAGAACTATAATTTGGTTCGCCTTTCCAAAAGTACCATGAATAGCCAACTGTTCATGGTTTCCTCACTCTACATAATACGCAAATTTCATTTTTAATTATCTAACAAAAAATCTAGGTCTTTTTTCTAGCTCTTTTGGATTCAATTTGAGCTTTATTTACGTTTAACTGCTCAACTTAAGCCACATCCAAACAGCAGAGGGTACTGGAATCGGCTTAACTTGAATATTCCATTAAATCTGGCGTTTGTGCAAACAAATCACTAGATAAACAAGGGGAGTCGCGGATCTTTAGCATTATCACAGAGACGAAACTTGGCAGCTTTTTCAGTTTCACTGTACTATTTATTTAAGTATTCATTTTCATTTATTCTTTCTCAAAAAGTAATAAACTATCAAATATCAACTTTGTGTATTCTCTCTCGACTCGAACCAGAGACTTTTAGATCCTGACTCTAACACTCTGACTACCAGAATGCAGAGAAAGTTGTGGGGTGGTGCTAATACGGCACCACAATAATCTATCTATCTAATAAGTACGTACGCCATATCAATACCTACTATTATTTTCAATTAGTATATTTTTTTCTGAAACAGTAATACGGAGTAGTTTATTGACGGTACATTGTAAAAATGGCATGCTCACCTATTGCGATAATGCCAGCTACCAAAATAAATTCTCGCTTGTTCTGATTTTACATTTAGTGCCTGATTCCAAATCTGTCTTAACTAATCTTTGACTGTTTCAAGATTTCCAAGTCAACTTTCGCTAGCTTCAAATTATGTTTACATGAGATTTTACTGAACGTAATTTTAAAGACAAACAACAAGATGTTTCGGGATTTCGCAAGTTCTGTTGAAAGCGACGAAAATTGAGTTGTGGTTGGTTAAATCTCAACAATAACAGAACTGCAAATGAATTCCAAATTTGCATGGTTGAAATTAAACGATTAAGTATAAAACTGGCTAAGGGATGAGACAGATTTTGATGGATTAAAAGATATGTGGTATAGTTACCTGATAGTATCACGCCATTTCTAACCGTAGGTGTCGCAAAATGTGACTGAGGGATAAATTCAGGACATTGGCATTAAATCTTGCGCTTGCAAGCTAAGTATGTCGAGTATAGCTAATATTCCATGTTTAGCAGTAGTCTGAATTTGCTATTATTTAAATTAAGTGATTCATTACAGTACTTACCTTTAGGTAAAAATGATAAACTAATGCACAAACATGCGCTCAACACGTATGTTATCACCAAAGTCTTTTTTCTTCCAAATCTATCCAGAACTAACAAACACACAATGTTTGCTGGGATTTCCACAAAAGCAACTAACATGAAGTTGACATACTTATTTCCAGCTAACGACACTGAATTTATTGAGAGTCCATAGTAAACAAAAGTACATGTGATCCACAAGAACGAACACACAAACACTCTTTTCCTTATTATACTTGATTTGATAACTCTAAGGTAAATCGAAGATTCTTTCTCTTCAACTTTTATTGAACCTGTTGCTAGCTGTTTTTCCTTTTCATCGGCGTCTGTTATAGCTTTCTTTTCTAGTTCATATAACGGTGCTAAGAGTTCTTCTGACAGTTCCACATCATTCATTTTAGCTGCTTTCTTTAAAATTTCTGCTGCTTCGTGATTCCTTCCTTTGCTGAGTAGCCACCGAACGCTTTCGTTGAGTAACCAAAGATATGAAAATACCAATACTGCGGGACTGTAAATGGCTTTGAGGAGGGTTCTCCAGTTTTGTAAGTGCCAGGATAAACCAGCTAGTGTCATTAGTCCTAAAACGTAGACTGCGTTGATCAACGTATTGCCGAATACTCTGCCTTTTGGTCCGACAAGCTCCATTGCTGCAAATTCAAATGTCATTAGTTCATAATACAAGTCTTATTTTAGCAAAAATTAATTGAGTTCACAGTGGCGAAACACTTATGCAGTTACAATTTTTTTCAAGTCAGTTAAATAAAATTCGAGATAACCAAGAGAAGAGTCATGGAAAATGCTTGTATTATAAAATCGAGACAGAGTGTTTGTAAATCAAAATCAAGATAATATTGTGCTGCTTTTACATGAATAATAGTGAAAGGGTTGCCTGAAGGCTACATCAGTTTTACGAAGACTCTAGTGTGTTAGTTTTGATGTTTTCTTAGATGTATTTCAAAAACACGATATCTAAGATTTTCATCTGAGATGTCTGCTCTCTGACAAAGAAAATGTATTGACTTTTGATAAGTATAGGTAAGTATACTGTGTTTTATATACAGATAGATGACTTGTCAGATATTTTCGTTATATTTCAGAAACCTTTAGAAACTGAACAAACATTTTTTTCGTGTAATTGAAGGTCGATCCAAAGTATGACCTGGGTGTTCCAATGTATAAGTTCAGCTAGTTCATTTGCGCTCGACTTACCTAAAACAAAAGCCGTGCTATAAGCGCCGGCCCCCAACCCTGCCTCCAAGAACTCAAATATCAGCATCATAGCGTAACTACTGGAGAAAGACCTCATGAAGCCAAAGATTCCGTTCATCAGGGAGGCCACAGATAGGGCCAGTCTTCTCCCGTACTTGTCAGAGATGAAGCCAGTGACGGGGAGGGAGACGAAGAGGCCTGCGTTGTGGACGGTGCCGATTAAGGTCCGCTTCCAGTTTTGACAGCCTAGGTTGAACTGCAAAGAATATAACCTTTATAAAAAACGTATAAATAATAAATATTTTTATGATAATACTAATAATAATATTTACAATTCATGATACAGATTGATAATCTACATATATTAGGAGAATTGCCACTTAATACAAAACGTAATTTAGAAAATAAAATACTGATGTCGCATAGAAGAAATAAGGAGGAGAAGCATCCAATATATTTCGAATACTTCTGAAGTTCTTTTGATTAAACATAATATAGATAACTAAAATAATCTTAAAACTAATGAAATATTATTAA
The DNA here is from genome assembly GCA_027580185.1 of Tuta absoluta. Lineage (NCBI taxonomy): Eukaryota > Metazoa > Arthropoda > Insecta > Lepidoptera > Gelechiidae > Tuta > Tuta absoluta. The sequence continues at coordinate 9,941,642 of JAQAHW010000009.1, forward strand.
TAAAGCGAAATCAGTAGAGTAGTTTTTGAGATATGCGAAGACAACACTGAAAACATACATACGTACTTCTTAATTTTGTACGCGTTTCGAACCGATGTCCAAAGTATCAAAATATTTTATTTAGGGAATATAACAAACACACGAGTTGTACTGATAACTAGATATTTTGCTTTTTATGAATAAGTCACGACCCGGTCATTTGAATGGTATATTATCCGCACTCATAATATTATAAATCTGAGAGTTTGTGTGTGTATGTATGTTTGTTACCTCTTTACGCTCAAACGGCTTGACTATAACCTGGAATAACACATAGGCCACTTTTTACTGCGGGAAAACAACTATTACCACGGGAAAATGAGTGGCAGCCGGTAAATCACTGGGCGGAAATCTATAGGTGTAAAGGGGGTGTTGATAACACTTTAGCTTGTGTGGCAACGGCAAAGCAAAGAAAATAATGTATGATTGAAAATATTTGTTAAATGATTTATCCTATAGTTTAAATATTAGCAGTTATGAAGAAACACTGATACTATGAATGTTATTTTTCATGTTATCAAAGCATTTTATCAGTTAAACTTGCACCTAAGCACGGTAATATTATCTCTAAGTTAGTTACATCAATTACAATCTTACACGCCTGTTTAGCATGATTAAAACAACTTTACTTAAACATTAAAATATGTCAAGAACGAGGCTCTAATAGTAGGTAGGTACTTTAGTAATTAATTTGGATTTACATACATACATATCCCTTGCGAGGTAGGCAGATCGTAAACTGCCGTAAAGAACCCCTCGTCTGACAATTAGGATGTATATATCCATAAATTATATTGTGTCACCATCGTAAAGCTTAAGTACCTACTTAGTTAAATAAAATACACATCCAGTAATGAAAATATAAAATGTAGTACCTACAACCCAGAAACGATTTGCTACTTGTAGTTAAGATTCGTAATCTTTGATATTACATAAAAAAATTAAATTAAATTAATATATCCAATAATGAAAGAGTAATTATACTACAAAGTAGAATTTTTAAATATCATATCCACAGATAACATAACTTGGGTAGGTACTGACATAAACTACAAAACATTATATTAACAGCTGTACGGTGTACCTAACCTGTTTAATTTAGCGTTGCTATGCTGGGGTAAGTTAGGTATTAATGACGGTCTATGAATGCGCCGCGATTTCGCACGCATCGCTCTGGGCATATGTTGTCCCTTTCTCGCTCGCGGGGCGAGGGTGGCGGCGTGCGCGCGGGCCGCCTGGTAGGCGCCAAGCGGTGATTTCTGCACCGCACTATCAGTCACTCAAAACCGTTCGGACGGGAGGGTATCGCGTATTGTGCGGATTTCCCGCCACGCGTTTTGTGATGCCGCGTGTAATGGACGATTCAATTTGAGATCGCGCGTGTTGATGCATCGTATTATTGCGTTTCTCCTGGGTTGTACTGGAATGCCAGGCTTAGTGATTGTTGGATGTCTCGACGTCTTCCACGTGAGCGTCGCGTTGAATAGGCATCAGGTGGCCATATTGGCCCGCGTTTGTACGGCCCAAATTCGGGTTGGGTCACGCGTAATGACTAATATCAAAGTGGAATACGAACAGAAGCTGTGAGTGGTTTGAAGTGAATAACGCGCCAAGGCTGTAGTGGAATGCTGGGTGTCGATATCTTTTCCACCCAGCCCTGTAAGTACCCACGGAATCCCTATTTGATCCATTCCCTGAACTTCCTTTCTCCGTTGGGTATTTTATGCATTTGGACCGGCGACGTGACCGTAAGTGTCGAACCTAGTTGTTTTAGTATAAAACTGTTTCTTCATGTTAATGGTGTGTTCCCTTTAGTCATATTTGTTGTACCATTATCATTGTGACTCCTTAGTACGAATTGCGGAATTCGTGGGGTGATATAATTTGGAGGTACTTACTTATAATCTAGTGCTTATACGTGTGACGTAACGCCAGATCGGCAGACGGTATTTACTACAGAATTGAGTTATGTAAAGGTCAGAACACATCATTAGCCAATTTCACTCAACTTAGTTAATTAAGTTAAATAGATTTAGGTTCACGTTTAATTCATAGTATGCGCTGCTATATTGTGCAGCGTATGCTATTTAGCGCTGCGTAACGCGGCCATTGTCTGCCTTCAGTTGAACTCCTGGTATTTTACTAGAAATTTACCTGTGTAAATCGCTTCCACTGCGGGAGTTTAGCTTGGAATTAGACAATTTTTGGTAGCAGAGCGTGGTTCAGAAAACCACTAGATTTAAGATTATTTTAGTATAAGATTTTTAACCTACCTACATAAAAAAATATATATTTATTGTGATTGTAGTGTGTGCCCTGTGTAGAATATCCTATTGGTAGGATCAGGGCCAATCAATTAGTGAATTGCTTGTTATTATCGTTGTGTTTACCCTGTGCGGATATCCTAACGGTAGGATCAGGGCCGATTGTCTATTATTTTTTTTTATTGTAAGGTTCGGTGTTACTTTGAGTTGGTACCATGGCTCCCACAATTACACAGCTTCAGGCAAAAATTAGAACGCACCTAATTTGGTTCGCGACTAAGCAGGCGATGGTCGGTCGCGGGGACCGAGAGGACGCACTCATCGCTTGTGCGCAACGGATTGACGAACGGGTCGCGGAGGTGTTGGATTGCCTCACTGGATGCGAGGAGTTATTTGATGGGACGCCTGATGAGGAGGTCAAACTTACGGTCCGGGCGAATGTGACCCAGTGCCTGGAGATAGGGCAGGAGATCCAGCAGGCGGCTGCTGTGATCACCAGGCGTAGGGCTGGGGAGCCGGACCCACCCCATGGTCCGCGGGGACCGGGGGTGCAAGTGCCCCTGCCGGCTGTGGCGATTCCGGTCTTCCACGGGGACTACACGGATTGGACCCGATTCCAGGATCTGTTTGACAGTGTGATTCATAACCGCACTGACTTGCAGCCGGCATATAAAATGGCACAATTGATGGCCAAGCTGCAAGGTGAGCCCCATGAGCTGGTAAAGCATCTACCAGTCGATGATGCAAGTTACGAGACGGCTCGCGGTTTGCTGATCGAGAGATACAGCAACAAACGTCTCATGATTGACCAACTCCTGGAACAGTGGCTCACCGTGCCGACCATCACACGAGGGACGGACCTCAGGGCCAAGGTCCTCAACCCTGTCTGCGTTGCAGTGAACGCTCTTGAGAGACAGGGGATGCCGGTGTCAGGCTATGATTATATCCTGGTCCACACGTTGTTGCGCCGCCTGCCGAGCGACATGGCCGCTCGTTTTGAACAGTCACACGGAGGTAAGACATCTGATTACCTCCCGACCTTCGAGGAGCTCAAGTCCTTCCTCGAGGCCGAGTGCAGGCGGGTAGATGCCCAATTGGAGAGTCGCCTCACGCGGAGTCTGCGGCCGCTCGCCGCCCGGAACGGCCGGGTGCACAGGCGCGAGACGGTAAGAGTAGGCCACCCAGGCGATACAATGTCGCTAATTTGGAATCGAGGTGTGCCTACTGCAGAGAGGCGGGGCATCAGGTGACTGCGTGTGAGGAGTTCGCTGCACAGCGGGTGCAGAAACGTCGTGGTGTGGTGCAGCAACGGCGTTGGTGCTTTAGGTGTATGGGGCCGCATCAGGTGCGAGAGTGCCCATCAAGCACCAACTGCAGGTACTGCCAGGGTGCCCACCATCAGCTCCTATGCATGAACCGCAGCGGAGATTACGGAGGCAGAGCTGACGCGGGTCAGCGGACGGAGTCTGCCCTACCTAGACGGGAGCAACGCTCCCCACCCCCTCCAAGGAGGAGTCCTCTTCCACCAGGGTTTCAGGGACGAGGCCAGGGACATCAGCAGGTGATGCCCCCTTCACCACGCGTGAGACAGTCACCACCTCGGCAGCAGGTGCCGGAACAGGGTAGGTGGTCACAGGTCCAAGGTCAGGGGCACCCATCACAAGTACGTGATGCTACGGGCGGGTGCCAACTCCAGGGCCAGTACATGCAGTACTCGGCGGGTCTGAACAACATGGTGAGTTCCCATGACCCACGCATGCCTCTCCCCTTGGCTGAGCACCCGCGGCTACAGGCGCATCCACGGTACGCGCGCCTGCCGCAGGGTTACTATAGGCTGCCAGCCATGGCGTACAGGACCAGAGGTCCCTATCAGCAGGAGTGGGACCCACTCGAAGGTGTACGGAGAGAGGGGACCCCCCCGCAGGACGCGGACACTCCGCGCTTAGGTTCCTGCTAGGTAATCGCCGCCTACACGCCAGCTTCGGCCCCCCGGCCAATTACGGTATTGTTGCCTACGGCAATCATTTGGGTATGGGGATACGGTGGCCGCAGCATACAGGTAAGAGCCTTGTTAGATACAGGGGCTCAGGGTTGTATTGTGTCTAGTAAGCTGGTGAGTAGGCTACGCTTAAATATAAGGCCCACAACGGATGGGGCTGTAGGTATTGGAGGTGTAGATGTGCCTGACGTTCGGGGTCAGGTGAACTTTGAGTTCACATTAGGTAATACAGGTACAGGGGTCAGCTATCATGCCTCAGCAGTGGTGCTGGATGAAGTGGTAGGGAAACTTCCTCAGGTTCGGTTACCGTCAACGGTACGAGGGTTAACCACAGGCTTAGAGCTAGCTGATCCTGAATTTGATACTCCTGGTACGGTGGACGTTCTCCTCGGGTCAGACGTCCTCGGGAGATTCTGGTGTGGCAGAAAACGGGTACTTCAGCAAACTGGTTTAGTGGCCGTTGATACCACAGGGGGGTATGTTATTTTTGGCCCAGTTTGGAGACCTCAGGACCTACCAGAGGGCGATACGGTTCTCTATGGTAGTGTGTTGTCGGAGGTGCTGCAGAGGTTTTGGGAGTCTGAGGAGCCACCCACAGCGGATAGACGGAAGCCAGAGGATGACGAGTGCGAGCTGTTCTATCAGTACAACACTGCACGAAGTTCGTCAGGTAGGTTTGTTACCAGGCTGCCATTTCTCCCAAACCGCCCCTCCTTAGGTAGTTCGCGACAGATCGCGGAACGGAGACTACTGGCTATGGAGAGAAAGATGAAGCGAGATGCAGCACTTCGGCAGAAGTATATCGAATTCATGAGGGAGTACCTAGAGTTAGGCCACATGTCGGTGTCCAGCATAGATTGGAGGTGTGTCGAGCATTACTATATACCACACCTGGCTGTTTTGAAGTCACCGGAGGCGAAGATACGGGTAGTGTTTGACGGTTCTGCTCCTACATCGAATGGTGTGTCTGTGAACCAGTGTCTGCACGCGGGTCCCAAGTTGAACCGGGACATTGTGGACATCCTCACAGATTTTCGGTTGCACCAAGTAGCGTTCGTCGCAGACGTCAAAATGATGTTTCGCCAAACAATTATACACCCGGATGACCGTCGGTACCAGCTGATTTTGTGGCGTGAGAGCCCTGACGAGCCGATGGTCACTTATGAGCTTAACACGGTAACGTATGGTCTGAAGCCAAGTCCGTTTTTGGCAGTACGCACGCTGCGAGAGTTGGCCGCACAGGAAAGGGTAAGATTCCCTCGGGCCGCAGCAGTACTGGATCGCGACGTCTACGTGGATGACATCTGCACGGGTGCAGATAGCGTGCAACAAGCACTGCTACTACGAGACGAGCTGATCGCGATCATGGAATCAGGAGGTTATGAGTTGCGGAAATGGCTGTCCAGCTGTCCAGAGCTCCTGGCCGGGTTGCCAGGTGAGTTCCAGCAGGACCCGCACCTTTTCGAGAACCCGGACAATCCAAATACGTTGAGCATCCTAGGGGTGCAATATAGGCCAACGCATGATGTCTTTACGTATCAGATCGAGCCAGACCTTTTGCAGAAGACTTGGACGAAGCGTTCGGTATTATCGACGATCGCCAGAACTTTCGATCCTAACGGGTGGATCGCACCGGTGACGTTCATGGCGAAGTGCTTCTTGCAAAGGTTGTGGATAGCAAACTTGGGTTGGGACGACCAGCTCTCCGGAGAGCTGTTGAATGATTGGACCAAGTTTGTGACCACCTTACCAGGGATCGTACGCATCGCCATACCTCGCAAGTTGCTCCCATCGGTGGGATGTAAGGCTACCCTACATGGGTTTTGTGATGCCTCGGAGCGAGGGTACGCGGCAGCTGTCTATTTGCGGACAGTCAGTTCAACGGGAACTGTAGACGTGCGTCTAGTTATGGCCAAGAGTAAGGTGGCTCCGGTTAGGACAAGATGGACCATTCCAAAGTTGGAATTGGCGGGAGCAGCGCTTCTCACGCGCTTGCTTCATTATGTCGCTAGTAATCTACGCGGTACCATCAATTTGGATGAAACGGTGTACGCATGGACCGACAGTAGGATAGTTCTGTGCTGGTTACAGACGTCGGTACATACTCTTGAGGTTTTCGTGGCAAATCGGGTGTCACAGATTAAAGGATCGGAAACTCCGTTGGTATGGAGACACGTACCGGGAGAACAGAACCCAGCGGACTGCGCCTCACGGGGATGTAGGGCCCCTGATTTGGTAGGTCACTCACTGTGGTGGGGACCTCAGTGGCTGACTGAGTCACCTGAGAGATGGCCATACAATGAGTGCGGGTCGCCGCTTGGGCCACCTGATCGAGGTTTGCGAGTGAACGTAGGGCAGATCGTACCTAAGCCTAGTGCGGCTTTCTTGCTGGAACGATACAGCTCCCTCGACAAACTTCTAGGGGTGACAGGTTGGATCAAACGGTTCGTGAACAACTGTAGAAAACCTCAAGCAGAACGGAACTTGGCACCTGTCCTCTCGCCTGCGGAGCGGAATGCGGCTCTAAGTTTATTGGTTAGGGTCGTCCAGGCGGAACATTTTGAGGAAGAGGCCAGGCTGCTCAGGGATGGCCGTGGAAAGCTGAAGGGAGGTCTTGTGCGCCTCAACCCGTTCGTGGACGAGCATGGAATGCTCCGGGTTGGAGGTAGACTTCGGAACGCTAACCTGCCCTTTTCAGCACGGCATCCGCTGTTACTCCCAAAGAAGGGACCTTTGGTAGAACTTATAGTTAGGGATCGTCACCAGAAAAACTCGCATGCGGGCTGCAATGCACTTTTGGCTATTCTGCAGCGCGAGTTTTGGATCTTGTCTGGACGACGTACGGTACGGAGCATTGTGTTTCGGTGCTTGCCTTGCTATCGGTTGAAGGCAGCCACAATGCAACCTCAGATGAGAGACCTCCCACCGGACCGGGTGACGGAAGCCTGGACGTTTGCGGGTGTGGGAACGGACTTTGCGGGGCCTTTTATGGTAAAGGCATCACACCTTCGCAACGCGAAGTCAATCAAGGCGTATTTGTGCGTTTTTGTGTGCCTAGCAACCAAGGCCGTCCACTTGGAACTCGTGGCCGACCTCACTACGGAGGCTTTCTTAGCAGCTTTAGATAGATTTGTGTCGCGAAGAGGGCGACCAGCGCTGATCAGGTCGGACTGTGGTACCAACTTTAAGGGCGCTGATCGATGTATGAAAGAAATTATAACGTTTTTATCGGAAAACGAGGAAGCTATCGGCACGAGCCTCTCCCGTCAGGGCATTAACTGGGTGTTCGATCCACCAGGATGCCCCCACTGGGGTGGTATATTTGAAGCGGTTGTAAAGTCCGCTAAGACGCATTTGATGCGCGTTATAGGTTTAACGATATTAACCTTTGAGGAGCTAGCGACCGTGTTTTGTAAAATTGAGGCCGTTCTCAATTCACGTCCTTTGTGTCCGCTTAGCTCAGATCCGAATGATCTGGAGGCCCTGACACCAGGGCATTTCTTAATTGGCCGACCACTTAACGCCTTGCCAGAATACCCCTACACAGAGGTCAGTAGCAATCGTTTGACGCGTTATGAGTTGCTGCAGCAAATGTCTCAGAATTTTTGGAAGCGATGGTCGCTTGAGTATTTGCACATTCTGCAGCAACGCCTTAAGTGGACGGACAGAACTGAACCCCCTCGCATCGGAGATCTCGTTCTGGTTAAGGATGCCAACCTGCCGCCACTGCGATGGCGCAGAGGGCGCATTCTCAACTTGTTCCCAGGTAGTGATGGCACTCCTCGAGTCGCGACAGTTCAGGTAGGGGATTCAGTTCTTAAGCGAGCAATAGCAACGCTATCTCGTCTCCCCAGTAGTGAATAGGCCTAAGGGATTCGGCCTAGGGCGGGTGAATGTTTAATTTAGCGTTGCTATGCTGGGGTAAGTTAGGTATTAATGACGGTCTATGAATGCGCCGCGATTTCGCACGCATCGCTCTGGGCATATGTTGTCCCTTTCTCGCTCGCGGGGCGAGGGTGGCGGCGTGCGCGCGGGCCGCCTGGTAGGCGCCAAGCGGTGATTTCTGCACCGCACTATCAGTCACTCAAAACCGTTCGGACGGGAGGGTATCGCGTATTGTGCGGATTTCCCGCCACGCGTTTTGTGATGCCGCGTGTAATGGACGATTCAATTTGAGATCGCGCGTGTTGATGCATCGTATTATTGCGTTTCTCCTGGGTTGTACTGGAATGCCAGGCTTAGTGATTGTTGGATGTCTCGACGTCTTCCACGTGAGCGTCGCGTTGAATAGGCATCAGGTGGCCATATTGGCCCGCGTTTGTACGGCCCAAATTCGGGTTGGGTCACGCGTAATGACTAATATCAAAGTGGAATACGAACAGAAGCTGTGAGTGGTTTGAAGTGAATAACGCGCCAAGGCTGTAGTGGAATGCTGGGTGTCGATATCTTTTCCACCCAGCCCTGTAAGTACCCACGGAATCCCTATTTGATCCATTCCCTGAACTTCCTTTCTCCGTTGGGTATTTTATGCATTTGGACCGGCGACGTGACCGTAAGTGTCGAACCTAGTTGTTTTAGTATAAAACTGTTTCTTCATGTTAATGGTGTGTTCCCTTTAGTCATATTTGTTGTACCATTATCATTGTGACTCCTTAGTACGAATTGCGGAATTCGTGGGGTGATATAATTTGGAGGTACGTACTTATAATCTAGTGCTTATACGTGTGACGTAACGCCAGATCGGCAGACGGTATTTACTACAGAATTGAGTTATGTAAAGGTCAGAACACATCATTAGCCAATTTCACTCAACTTAGTTAATTAAGTTAAATAGATTTAGGTTCACGTTTAATTCATAGTATGCGCTGCTATATTGTGCAGCGTATGCTATTTAGCGCTGCGTAACGCGGCCATTGTCTGCCTTCAGTTGAACTCCTGGTATTTTACTAGAAATTTACCTGTGTAAATCGCTTCCACTGCGGGAGTTTAGCTTGGAATTAGACAGTACCAACATACATGACTAATCCTTTTAAATTTACATTGTAAATGAAATAGAGTACTAAAACATATGGGCCGTCCATTTAGTTATTCTACCGGATGTTTTGCGCACATGTAATCCGTATTGTTTGTCCGTTCAACCGTGTATAAACATTTTTGTTTTATCGCTTATTTTTTACGTTATCCATATCTGTCGTTATTCTCAATGTGAATTTACAGCATATGTGTCTAATGTTGACTGTACTTTGCGGGGTGGTAGTGTTACTTACAGGTTGCTTGCAATTTAAAGTAGATAAATAATTTATTTTCGAATAAATACATTATTTTATAATTATTAAACGGGGTGGTATGGGATCTACCTCCTAGCGGTCCACCCCGGGCAACGGCAACACAGGCTTGCCTGTGGATAAGTCCGGCTGAACGATCCCACTAAGCGGTGGAAGGCTCCGTAAGGGGCCGCCTGGCTCGCGACCACCATCCCACCGAAGTCTGGCGCCAAGTAGCTTGTTGCGTTCCGTCAGTGTGTTGGTGTGCCAGTGCCTTAACAGGCTTCTTCTGGGTGAGCTCGCTCCATCTTAGACTCTGTCTCTGTCTTATGGCCTAGACTAGAGTCAAGAGCAAACCCATCATAAATAAATAAAATAAATCTGTTATCATTTATTTATAATGCACAAATAACTTACGGCGGCGTTGCCTGTATGAAGATGATCGATAGTAAAAACTCAGATCGGACTCGTGATAAGGAATAACTTTCCCTAGCAATATAGGTCGAATCGAAACATGAAAAAGAAATTTGGACCTACCATACCAAATTGTCGATTTTCTGATGTGAGTTACTATGGAAACTCAAAAATATTTTTGTCTCGTTTCGACCTATGTTCCTTGGGAAAAGTTGTTCCTTATCACCATCCCGTACTCTGTTTTCAGTATCGGTCACTACTCACTAGTAGGTAAATTTCATCATTATATGTTTTAATTTTTTAAAGTAACTAACTAATTTATCTTGGTCTGTGTTCCGAAATGGATCTTGCCCTCTGAAATTAGCTTCTTCCACTGTTCCCTGTTTATTTTTCACTTTCCCTTATTTAAACACGATTAGCCGACCAAATATGATACTAGGGCCGATTCTACGTTTTAATCATTTTAAGTTTCTAATGCTAAAATCACTAAAATAAAATCCCTAAACTTAGAGGTTTTAAGTGTGGCTATTCCAGAAAAGCCATGTTTTTGGGAAGGTTTTGACAGGAATATAATTTGATTTTGACAATGCTATTTTTACCAAAATTTTGTGTTGCAAATTTAAAAATATATAAAAGTGTTGCAAGAAAACAAATAATTTTTATACACCAAAAGCATTATTCCCTATTATTTGGTAAAATAATTCTTATATTTAACTATAGAAACAGGCCTGTCCCTGTTGAGGCTTTGGGGGAATTTGCTTAACACACCATGCTTGGTAGATGGATTGGCGAGCGCAGTACGCAATAATGCTTTATTGTTTATTTGGTGTATTTTTGTGTAAAATCGCCAAAAAGAGATGAAATTGATAGATAAACATTCGTTCTGTACCACTCTAGAACTTTCCGACCCGGTGCCAGCCAAGAATATTCTGACCCGGTGCCACTTTAAAACCTTTCAACCCAGTGCCAGTCTAGAACATTCTGATCCGGTGCCACTTTAAAACCTTTCAACCCAGTGCCAGTCTATAGAACATTCTGATCCGGAGCCACTTTACAGCTTTCCTACCCGGGTACACTCTAGGACCTCCCAACTCAATTGATCCCACTTTAGAACTCTCCTATCTGACCGAAAATCACACAGAAAACTCCAACATTGCAACCATTTCGATTTGTTTTGACAGTACTATTTTTAAGCGGGACCTTTTTAGTGGCCGCTAAGATTAGTAAATTTAAGCTTTTTAAATATTTAAATTGATTAATTTTGCACGTCCTAGAATTGCACTAATCGGCTAAAGCTAAGTTTAATCCTGTCAGTTATTTTTAGAGATTATAATCCTGTCATTTGAGTTTGACAGTTACATGCAGAATAGGAAACGGTTTTAGAAACGTCAAATTAGACTTAGTAATAATAGAAGTGCGTCTGGAATAAGGTCTATTATGTTATTTAGATTACACTATCGGTCGTCTATGTCTGGCATGAGCATATTGAGCATGAGGGCAAGGGGCGGGGCAGCGGCGGCGCGGCACTCTTGTTTCGGGTGTTGCGACAGCGGGGCATCACGCGATGCGCACGCGACGCTGATAATAGCGCTAGTATCAGTAAACACTGTGTGTGTTTGAAGACGAAAGAAAAATGTGGGTTATCGTGAAATAAGAACTAATATTTGCCACAATACTATCTTTATACACGGATGGTTTTCATTTGTGTAAATGTTGATGATATTTTAAATTTGCTTTTGCCAGTGTAATTTCGAGATACAATAGACCTTATTCCAGACGCACTTCTATAATTACTAAGTCTAATTTGACATTTCTAAAGCCGTTTCCTATTCTGCATGTAACTGTCAAACTCAAATGACAGGATTATAATCTCTAAAAATAACTGACAGGATTAAACTTAGCTTTAGCCGATTAGTGCAATTCTAGGAGGTGCAAAATTGAGCAATTTAAATATTTAAAAGTATTAAATTTACTAATCTTAGCGGCCACTAAAAAGGTCCCGCTTAAAAATAGTTCTGTCAAAACAACCATTTCGATGGTTGCAATCTTGGAGTTTTCTGTGTGATTTTCGGTCAGATAGGAGAGTGCTAAAGTCGGATCAATTGAGTTGGGAGGTCCTAGAGTGTAACCGGGTAGGAAAGATCTAAAGTGGCACCGGATCAGTATGTTCTAGGCTGGCACCGGGTTGAAAGGTTTTAAAGTGGCACCGGGTCAGAATATTCTAGGCTGGCACCGGGTTGAAAGGTTTTAAAGTTGCACCGGGTCGGAAAGTTCTAGAATGATACCGAGCGAATGTTAAATCTATCAATTTCATCTCTTTCATCGATTTTACACAAAAATGCACCAAATAAACATTAAAGCATTATTGCGTACTGCGCTCGCCAATCCATCTACCAAGCATGGTGTGTTAAGCAAATTCCTCCAAAGCCTCAACAGGGACAGGCCTGTTTCTATAGTTAAATAAAATAATATTTAATATAATAAAATAATAGAAAAATGCTTTTTCGTGGTGTATAAAAATTATTTGTTTTCTTGCAACACTTTTATATATTTTTTAATTTGCAACACAAAATTTTGGTAAAAATAGCATTGTCAAAATCAAATTATATTCCTGTCAAAACCTTCCCAAAAACATGGCTTTCCTGGAATAGCCGCACTTAAAACCTCTAAGTTTAGGGATTTTATTTTAGTGATTTTAGCATTAGAAACTTATAATGATTGAAACGTAGATTCGGCCCTATTGTCCTGCCCTGCGTCGATCTTATTTTTATTATTTATCTTATTTTAAACTTACACTAACAGTCTTAGCCAAACATGTAAGCATTATGATTAATAACAAGATCACATATATCGTAGTCTATTACAATTATACTACTTCTAGTAAAACATTCTTTTAGAAGTTGTCCTGCTGATGCTAGGAATCTGCTCTCATTTGACGCAAATATATCAACATCTGCGTTAGTCATTATTTTGTTTAAGAGTGTTAGTCCTATTAATCTGCTGCAGTATAATATTGTGTTTGTTACGGAGTTGTTTATATTATTAGTAAACGCTGTATTGTTCTTTTTTCTTGAATTTAAACGGCCTTGATGATCAAGTTAATTAACTAAAACTGCAAACTATTTTAATTTGCGTAATGCTGAACTAATTTTTATGATCTGTGACTGTGACTGGTTAAAAACAATACGAGTATGGTAACAGAAACATGAGCTAATTTTAATATCTGCATACTTATTTATTACATAAATTATGGTGTTTATACAAGCAGACAATGAAATGGAAATCTTAAATTGTATGAGTACCAAGATATAACGATAGTTTCCCACACGAAAAGAGAATTATTTTATAAATCTTTGCTTAATGTCATTTTTGCACTTGAGTAAAATTTCGTTATATTGTGTTCTACGACGCGACGCCCCAACACAGCCCCAATGCGCTCCGTTTTCGAAATAATTGCTCTATTAAATTGCTTTCGTTCCTATTAATTATTTTAATGACACATTTATGCCATAATCGATTGATTGAGATCTACGTTTTTAATGACAGCTGTCAAACTTCTTTCGAATCCCCTTAAACGATTATGTATTGATTGGTCGTAAAAGGCGACTAAGGAATGAATCCAGGGAATGTGCAGCAGCATTCCCTGTAAATACAACACCTTGCACTGCGCTCGCCAATCCGCCTGCCAAGCATAGTATGACAAATACCTCCAGATTGAGGGAGGTCCACGTATATGTTTATTTATACAACTTTACGTTTTCAAATAATTTGCAGTTTTCTAAATGCGGCAGCCGCCATCTTGATGACGTCATTTCCACGAGGAAACAAGCAACATTTTTTGTGTCCCGGCAGTTTTCTAGGAGCCTCTTAATATTTGGTACCGGTATCATAATCCGAAGTATTTTGATGGAATGTTGCGTTTGACTCCAGTTTTAAACATTTTTCTTTCATTTTATTGTGTGTTGCAAACAACTGTACTTACTTTCTAAAATATCACTTACGTCTCTTACTGCCGAATCCTCATCACTGTACTCAAAAGAGTCACAACTTTCTTCTATAGTCGTATCAAAATCTTTTGCTGAACACGTAAAATTGCTCATGTTTTCGGAAAATTTATATCTTTTGCATTTGGATAGTGCTTCTTTTTCTGTAGGTAACGCGTGGTTTATCCACGAAATATCAGTCTGATTTTCACATTCGCTTATGTGGCATCTGAAACAAACGAAAATACAAATTAGTGAACCGAATTTTGATCTTCTTCATCATCATTGTTAGTAGTGTAACTAAAGTATTATTTCCTATACTGAATATTTCGGAGGTACGACAACTTGAAGGCCTAAATGAACTAATTAGACACAAAAACATCAAACTATAGCTATCTCAATTTCAGCAAGCCATACATATCTTGTGTCCTTTTCGTTAGAGGAGGAGCTTCGAGTCTGCTTCTCCCTGTACTGCGTAGATGCAAAATTCTCACAATCACAGCATGATCTTTCCATAAATTTTTCTATGACGTGAGCAAATTAAAGAATACTGTAAATGTAAAATAATGTGACCTTTGTTACAAGATGCATAAAAGTTTCGCACACCCTTTTCAACCTTGATACTTTGATACTTCCTTTTTTGTACGTATATGTTATATTATAAATAACAAGCTGGGAAGCCTGATGTCGAGACAAACCTCTTCGGGTTTAGTGACGTCATTTAATGTTTTTTGTATTCATTTTTAAAACAAAATAAATGGAAAAAAAAACCGTATGTGCTAAGTGTGTCGTCATGCGTCACTACTAATCGGTGGCTGTCAAAGCGCGCATATTTATGTGCTATGCATTCTTGTTTAGGGCTGCTTCATTAGTAAAAACGTGGATTAAAATTTACGCAATTTATGATAGATACAACACTAACTCAGGAATTAACTAAATTAAAGGACTCACTTATGATAAGTAAAATAAATGTAAGAAATATTTTTTTTAAAAAAGTTTCATAATGAATTATTATGTTGGTGGTAGTTTACAAGAGGAATAACAAATTCTGCTTTGATTAAAATATGAGATGCTAATTATTCAAAATACTATATAATTGATATTCATTAAGATGACATCCCTACCGAGTGCAGAGCAATAGCGAGAAGTCCGAATGCGATAATACAAGTGCAGGGCAAGTGCAAACATGTGTGAAAGGTTAGAGTCACATTTGTTTGAGGATTAAATTCTTTAGTTTTGTTTGGAAATATCACATTCTCTTTGAAATACAATTTCATAACTTCTTATGTTAACTTTAATTGTAAAATCTGTGTTTGTAACATACAAAACACGAGAAGTCTTATTTTTGCTCAATTGTACACTAATTATGGTGATTAGGTCTCAAATTGCTAAATCTTAAATTTTTTGTACTATAACCTATTAATAAATTAAATTATGGTGGGGGTTATCCTTCTACTAGTTTTAATCTGTATATTATATCTGTTGTTTGGAAATGCAAACTTAATAAGTTATCAAATCAGTTTGGTCCTTATCCTGACAAGTGTGGCCTTACCCGTATCGAAGAAAAAATGTGTGGGACCAACAGCCGCAAGCTATTAAGACGTTTTTGTGCATTTTACGCATAACACTATAAATTTTGCGTTAATTACCCAATTAGTCAAATTGACAGCAGAGAAATAAGGTGGGGACATAGTAGGGATTACGAACATTTTGGGCGGGTCTTGCAATTTTTGCAGAAGTTATAAAAGAGAGACACAAGCGGAATGGGGGGAAGTCTAACTCGGAACGCGCGCGGATTACGTAAGAATAGGGATGACGTTTGACCGTCTAAATTAAAAACGGTGCTTGAATTAGTGAACCTATCGCGAGTGCTAGTGAATATCGTAAGTCCCTTTTCCTTTTCTTTCTTTCTCTCTTTCTAGGATAGTTCTCCTGCGTTGACATGCGCCGCGGACTTAGAATTGCTAGAGTAATTTAGTTTTGACGGGTTTCTTTTGTTATAGCTAGCAGAGATGGAGCGCAGACTGCAGCAGCATAGGGTAAATTGATAGGGGCTAGGACGCACGTTATTTATTTAATTTGTAGACTAGGTATTAGGCAAATCAATTGTGGAGTGTATAATTGGAGTGTGTATGAAGTATGTAAGAGTTTGTTTTGTTTAGACGTTCGTTATAAATATACTTAACTCTTTCATGTTTGGTGCTTACACAATAAAAATGCACGGAACATTAAAGAGGTTTTCTTTCTAAATATTTTATATTTTAATTTTAAAATCATTCGTCCGCGTTACACTTACAAACACTCATTACAAATGTATAATTGTCATAATCAGGACGAAGTAGCCGTTGGTTATGGAGCTATACAGAAACAAGCGAATAGGAACACATCTGGGTGACTTAGTGACATATGATTACTGACCTATGCATGTGGCCTATGTAGCTACACAGTCACGGCTAACGGACCTAGGACTTAGCGTTCCTGGACAAACTGTAAGTGTAGTGCAGTATGTTATTATAGGTATCACTTAAGTGCATACTTGGATTTTTATATGTTATTAAGGAGCCCAAACGTAGCCGCCGTCACAGGTGGAAATCTAAGGTTTGCAAACCATAGGTAATTTAAGCGTGAGAGGTGCGTGAACGTGTGAATGAGAAGCTTGTGAAAGGTTCTTGTGTTCTGAGATGATCGGGATGTTAGCGTGAAGTTTTGGAAGTTAGAAAGAGTAGGTGTAGTTGTATAGGGTTAAACTTCCAAGGTTTTGCGTGTTGGGCTGGTTATTGGTGTGCAGGGAGAACAGCGTCCCTAGTTGCTAGGTCCCTTCTAGACCTAAAAGGTCTCTTTCAAATCCAGTTTTTCCCTTCCAACTTCGTGGTTACTGAGTCTTTGTTCTTTCAGGCTATACAAGTGATAAACTAAAACTAAACTAAAATAAACGACAATTTTAAATTAATTCATAACCGCGCGTTAAATAAACAATAAATTAAAGACTATTAAACCATATATAAGTGAAGTGTAGTGAAATGCTATTTATGGAGAAATTTGGCTCAGGACAGAGCTAGATTCAATGGAAGTTCCTGACTTGTATGGATTGCCGGATACCTGGGATAATTACAGCTAAGTGGTATCTTATTTAATTTAATTATTGTGTTCTCTAATATTTTATTTTATTTCAGCGATTGTTAATTAATTGGAGCGTACAATCCTCTAATATGATTAAAAATACACAACGTAGACAGAAATTTAGACGATCACAAAATATGTTCTTTGGCCACACATTATAGCTTCATTTATTAATAACTTTAGGCTTAGGGAGATTTTAGTTACAGTAGGTATGTGAGAAATTTGAACCTCATATAATATGTTGTATGTATGTTAATTGCCCTCCGCTGCATTACATATCATTTTAAAAATGACTGTTTTAACATATATTTTACCTAAATTAAAAAACTTTTCCTTAAATTCTCTATATACACACACTAGCACACACACACACTCTCACACACACACACACACACACACGCACACACTTACACATATATCACGCCTGCAATCCCTTGCGGGGTAGGCAGAGCGTAAACGGCCGCAAAAAACGGTCTTTTATGCCATTTCTGACAAGCATTTGAGGGTCATACGGAAAATTATGCATTACCATAGTGACAGGTTGTCAGCCCATCGTCTAAAATTGCAATACACACCCTGGAGGCCCTTAGTCGACTCTTACGACTCCCGCGGGAAAGAAATGGGGTGATGCTATTCTAAGCCGGCATCACACGGCATTACATTACGACATTCTCTATCATTAGATTAATTACACAAATCGATTAGATTGATAGCTTCCATCCCCCCAAAAATCCATCTTCTTCAGTTGGAAATATCGTTCATCGTTTATTGATACAATCATGGCAATATAATTAATATCGGTCGCTTCGTGTCTGTTATGATTGATTGCGGGTCAGCCCGGGTGGCGGTGATAGCGGCTAAGTAGCTGCTTGCGGTTAGGGACAGTCGCCAGCTAAAGTGTAATCATCGTCAAACATGAATACATTATAACTGCCTTCGTGGGTCTGATTTTGTTCTCAAGGGCGCGTTCAATGCACCATATTTCGTCGCTCTTTAATACTAAAAAGTCTTTGGTTGTCCATAAACATACCGTTTAGCGACGACGAAAGACTTTTTTGTATAAAAGAGCTACGAAAGATGTTGCATTGAACGCGCCCCAGGATAAGCAGCCAGAGAGGCAGACATAAACAATACATTGCTCTCTCATACCTGTCTTAATTCTAGTGTTTCCTACTTAGGTTTCTTCTACCGCTTCACAATACCACCCAAAACGCTTTGACAGTCTGCTTATCTTATGTCACGTTGAGACACTGCCAATATGGGCAGCGATAAGGTAAAGGAAGTGGACAGCGCGAATAAGTAAACGGGTACTCGCGCTGCTACTCGTCATGCCGCTGCCACTTCCTGTGCTCCCTCAAATGTCGGCTTTTAGTGCGCGAGTCAAAGAAACGGCAGCCAGCATAAACCCGAGTGAAATGTATTGCTATCTAGAAGAAAATGATGTCAGAGTGTTAACACTCTCTCGCGTTGATGCTTCCGCGAAAGTATTTCGAGCAATATTCGCAACAGCAGCGGCACGTGCGGCAGGTGAACGTGCTATTAGATTCTCTAAAATATTCGACATTTCCACGGGGTAAAATTGGAGGAGCACTTTTGCTCTTGACTGTACATATAATTTGTAGCTAGGTATAGGGAATTAAGATGTCGTCATTGATATCGAGTAGCTATGGGCACATGTAGGCATCTAATGTAAAGTCGTTATAAGTTTGTTAGAAGGAGGTACAAAGTTCACAGCGGAAAACGGCCCTTCGTGCACTTTCGTAACCAGAATTTGGTAACTAGCTACGAAAAAACACTTTTTAGTCACTGTTTCGTAACTGGTTACGAATAAACACTATTTTTAAAAAATTTATCTAAAAAAAATCTGCTCAGCTATGTACCAATAGAACTTGTGTTCCCATTTGTCTCCACTTTGATGGCCACTAGTGACGAATGGGACAAAAATTCCCAGCCACCACTCGTGTTCGCTGTAGGTACATTGATTATGCTATCAACAATGCACCTTAACAAACTATTTGTTTTTGAAATCTTACTTAGATTTTAAGTGTGTGAGATCCCTTTGTTCACATTTTAAGTGACAGCTGTCAAACGTGTAGCTCGTTTATCTCGTAAACTAAAATTCAACTTTATGGTCCGGAAGTTGTAGGCCTCAACGAAATCTACATGACAGATGACAGCTGTCAAACTAAAAAGTCGTTTATCTCGGAAGCTACGCATGCTAGACTATTTGTTTCTTTGGGGAAGTTGTAGGTCTAGATCTTGCCACATTTTTAGTGACAGCTGTCAAACTCAATTCCTGTTTATCTCGGAAACTATGCATGCTAGACTACTAGTTTCGTTGGGGAAGTTGTCAGCTGTCATCTAAAATGTAGGGCTCGTCAAGCCATGCAACTTTCCCAAACAAACTAATAGTCTAGCATGCAAGGTTTACGAGATAAACGGTTTTTTATTTTGACAGCTGTCATCTAAAATGTAGGGCTCGTCAAACCATGCAACTTTCCCAAACAAGCAAATAGTCTAGCATCCACGGTTAGTAGTTACGAAATAGTGATTTAATAGTGTCATTTGGTAGCTAGTTACGAAAAGTTACGAACGTGGAAAAAAATAGTGTTCATTCGTAACCGGTTACGAAACAGTGACTAAAATGTGTTTTTTCGTAGCTAGTTACCAAATTCTGGTTACGAAAGTGCACGAAGGGGAAAACGGTCATACATATTTTTAAATTTAGAGAACCGATTTTAATGAAATATTTTTGATGTAGATAGATTCATTTAAATTATTTGGAGATAGTTTTCTTTTGACCTGTATAAGAAACCTCGAAATAACAAGCGAATTATAAGACCCCACTAGATGGTAGGACTTAATTATTATGCTGCTAATGAGCTCATGCAATTAGAAATGACTTTTACAACCACCGTATTCTAGTTAGCTTGAATACTTCAATTGCATAATGTAAGTAAAATCTGGCAGTATAATACAGGCTTGTTTTTTTTATTGTGTCTTCATAACTCTTTGTTTAAGACGTATTTTGCCAATGACGATAAACATGACAAGGAGAGCTAGATTCTTAGGCATCCTAGGTAGATACCACAGAAAAAAGAACTCCCGCGCGCTGAGACAGCACGCAACGTTTAGAATTTTAGATGCTCTGTGGAAAGCCTATTGCAGATGGCGTGGCAGCAGGTGCGACTGTGCCTACATAACTCATTTAGGACATAAACAGGGTGTAAGAGACAGCCCTCCGAATACTGATAGGGTGTAGACCATCAAACTGAACAATTTCCCGTTAGTAAAATATTTCAGGGAACATACATACCTAAATCAGCCTATTGCAGTCCACTGCTGGACAACCACCGCTACGCTTGCCGAGGCAATAAGGAAAAGTAAAAAGAAATTACCACCCACAGTCAGCTGATCGTAATTTTGTATAGAAGCATTTTTTTTCCTGACTATGTATTTCTAGGGGAAAGTTGTTCACTTTCATGGTCTGCATGCACCCTATAAGTATTCGGAGGGCTGTCCTTTACACCCCGTTTATAATTGATCTGTGGTAGTAACTTGACTTTGACAGTGACTCCTTTTACATTTTATAAAATTTTCATTAACTAAACCTGATGTGATTACTTCTACGACGAACATAGGCGTAGAACCATACGTGCGTGCTTTGTGGCAAATGACAATAGTTGTATGCTCACAACATTGTAAGAGGATTAAAATAAAAACAAGTAATTGAATTATGTTTGTTTTTCGTAAACAATGGATCAGACAATACAACAGGTAATAATATAATTATGATTTTTGTATTATCTTAGGAGATAAGTTAGTAAGTACTTTCTTCTTTAGCAAGGTCGGTACTTTGAAGCAAATTTATACTGTAATCCCCGGTGGTTGTTGGTATATGTTAACATTGCAGATCCCATAGTATTATAGCGTGAAGGTAGGATCAGTCTCCTGTTATGTAAATACATGTAAATTCACATTCATGTTTCGAGCTAGACAGTGAGTCAACTGAAGCACAGAAACGCCGATATTCGTGATAGCGAACCTTTCCAATCAATACCTTCGTCTTCTTCTTTTCCTGTAGGACCCGATAAACCCTGGTGTCAGAGTTTTTCAACCGCCCGCTATTAGGCCACTGACATGGTTATGTAATACCTACCGTCTTAGGTATCATAGGCAGCAACCGGGACCACTGTATCAATACCTGAAATTCCTTTATTGACTAGAATTCAGGGTATTTTTGAGAATAGCATTCAATGATGTAGGTACTCGTAAACGTGAGTAAATGTATAATTTGAAATCTTTACCTTCACTCTATGGAGATAATATTTTGGCGCTTTTTTAAGGCAACGTGTATGAACTGGAACGGTTTAAGGTTTTGCTGAATACTGGCTGCGAGTACAATGCAATATTGCTATCAGTTGTCGCTAATTTAACCGCTTCATTTCCTAATACAAAAACACATAAATACGGCGATTTTTTTCTATATTTAATAATAATTTTGCCAAAGGCAAAGCTAGGATGCCATGTTATATTTGCAACTGTATATAACTCATCACATCAAGCTTATTTCTAAGTTGGACCACAAAATAGAGAATTTAAGGAAGAACAGCTTGCCTCCACTATCTATTCTGCTATGGTTGCTATTATTTTCTTACTTAATGTTTGAAATAGGTTACCTAGGTTGCACATAGTTACATTAAAAAGGTCTATAATGTATGAGATAATTGCAAGCTCTAATTTGACAAAGGTACTCACTTAAAACAAAAGTTTTTTACGAGCGATTTATAAGCTATTGGAAAAGAAACCCCTCCATTTCTAGTGTATTTCATGTTAAATTAAATCTTTTATCAAAGATATCGGTAAGTTCAAACTGAATTTAAGTATTTTTTTTTGTGTTTGTTTGATTTACTTCTTAATGTTATGCAACATCTTCACAAATGGAAATACACAATCTTAAGTTTTATTTAGTCAACCAGAAATACTGCAACCGTTTTTCTATTTGCGAGCATTCATTTGCCGTGCCCACCGAACGCTGTTGTTGACACTCGACAACTCAGGTAATCGATTTGCTTCCATTTCGTCCGTAAACGGCGACTTGTAGATGTGTGCATGAGATATTGACGTTTCCTTGTAGCCGTCCATCTGTCATAGGCGCGCCCGCCAATACTTAATTTGTGGTTGCACTACCTGATTTTATTAGAAGACAGGTTGGAATAATCACACAAAGCAAGTAAAATGAGCAAGTATAAGACAAGCCACTGCCTTCTGTTGGCCCTAAATATGACGAAGCCATTGAGCCTTTCAAGCTACGTCGTACATTCATTCAGAAATTATATTTCCAAACCAAAGTGAAAACCCAATAGCCATAAATACCTTTACCCATCGACAGTAGCTAAGAAAAAACTATAATCACAATAAAACAATTTTAAACAGATTTAAGTTGTGTTTATTTCGAATTTTACAATTTCTACGTTTCGCCTTAAATCCGTTTATTTAAAATTGTTTTATTGTGATAAGTGAAAGTTGTGCAAACTGAAGAAAATTTTAAATCACTATTATGTTTAGAATGAAAATAGGTATATAAATTTAAACGCATCTCGTACAAGACAAGCCCCTGCAATGACTTGAAAATCTACGTACCTACATTCTGAAATTATTTGTTGTTCCAAAGTGAGAAAGCGATGAGATACCAAATTTCACAGTTCTACATTCAGCTGTAGAGAACACTGAAATGCAAATATATGCAAATACGCATCTCATACAAGACGAGCCACTGTTTCGATCCATTGGCGCAAAATGTGACGAGACTATGCATCTTTCAATCTTCGTACCTTCATTCAATCAGCGAAGCAAGAATGCCATGACCATGAGTTCCCATAATACTCGTAATGTAATTTTGATGCATATACCTAAATGCAAATACGCATCCCATTCAAGACTAGCCATTGTTGCACCTTACCAATACGTGCATAGCTGTAGAAAATAAAGACACGACATGAGATCCCATAGTTACATGTAACTGAAGTGAAGTGAACACTACAATGCAAATGTACGTAAATACGTATCCCGTACCTACAAGACGAGCCAATGTTGCAATCCGTTGCGTTGGCGCCAAATGCGACTTAGACGTTGCGCCTTTCAATCTTCGTACTTGCACTGATTCGAGCACTGTCTGGATGCTAAGCCAATATTACACGGTATAAAGCACACATGTACTTCAGATGCTCCTCAAAGGAATGGAGTGGCTTTGAGGCGTCTTAAGGCAGGTTTCGCTAGTTTATTCCGTTGTGTAGTGGCGTAGAGGATTTATGAGAATACTTGCTTGCTTTATTCCGGTTAAATGAACCGGCAGATAAATGGCAGTCTTCGTCATCATTGAGTGTTATCTTCAAATTAAAATTCGGAACGTCAGCATGTGAAAGAAAAAAATGTTTTTTTTATGACAAGGCCCTGAAATAATATACTTAAAGTGAGGGCGCTATTTTGAATCACGAGTGGAACGAGTACGTCTCGGATTCAAAGTAAAATCCTGAGTGAAGCGAGGTTATTAATTCACGTTGCCGTGTGATGCCGACATAGAAAAGCATCACCCCAATACTACCAGTGGGTTTCGTAAAAAGCGACTGAGGGATAAATTCATCCAGGGAATGGACAGCAGCGTTCCTTGCGAAAGCAATAACAACTGAACAACATCTGAGGTATAAAATTTTCTAAATTTCACTCTTTTTCGATAGTACGTTCTCTTATTGAATTTGACCTCGTAAAGGTCTTTACATTACAGGTGTGGAGGTATGGAAGAGTGTAGATAAGATAGTGTAACTACTATTACACTCGGCTTCGCCTCGTCTGATAAACAGACTCTTGCATTCTAATGCACGCCATTTATATGATAGTTATACAAAATAAATTAATATCATAGTATGGTACAGTTATCATACAAATTAAATACTTGTTTAATGAAACAGCAAATACTAGGTAACATTTCAATGAAAGGTGTCCCACCTCCAGTAAATTTGCGTTTGATTGGCTGCAGATAATAATGTTACAAATTCAAGTTACTTTTAGTCCCTAGGACCTAAAAGACCCTGCAACTTTAGGCGCAGCAATTTGCAAATAAAACATAGTTGCGAAAGTGAGGATAAACCAATTTATGTTTACAGTTTAGGTATGTGCCTAACAAACTTCTTGCACTGAAACGTGGTACCCGTCCTACGCGTGTAACATCGTAATGTATGTTTGTAGCACACAACGGTGGTTTAAGTACCTACTTACTTGTCCTTTTAGGTACAATTGGTTGCAATTCAACCTACCCACTTCCGGTAGCTGTCAATATCGTCAGTTACTATCACTACGAGAAAGAATGTACCTTGAATCGCTGCTGCCACAGAATATACAGAGTGTCAAAAAATACCGTCAAAATTTCAATAAGATGAGCAAGCCCATTAAACAGCACAACTGTCATCAGGGAACATAGGTAGAAATATGAAAAAAAACTCGCAAACTACATACCTCTAGTATAAAGTAAAGTCGCTTCCCGCGTCTCACAGTGGCGGCATTTGTATTAAACGCGGACTTAGGCTCTCAGCCTGAACGATGTTGGAATATTGACGTAATTTTTATAATAGGATAGTTCATCACATTTCAAATAACATTTACTCTTTCAAAAATTTCAGAAACCGTTTAATTTCTAAGAAATAAAAATGTGTTAAAAATTACCTATGGGAAAAATCAGTTTCCTTTTTTTTTCAAAATGTCGGTTTTTGTTGGGTCTGAAATGACAGAAGTATTTTAGATCAAGTTATTGTGTAAAATAAAACAGCTACTACTGTTTGCGACCTCGCGAAAAAAATGTTTGGAAAAATTACAGATATTATTATGTGTTCTTTCAATTTCGGGGTTCTTTGGGTCTATGATGACCTAAGTATATTAGGTCAAGTTATTATGTACCCAAAAATAGTAAATAGATTTCAAAGCCTCGGGGCTAAAATTACAGTCCTGCCAAAAAAAGCGTTTTTTTCTGTAGAACTTTGTGATTTGCAGCAATCGCACGCATTTATCTGAGCTCTCTATCGAGGAAAAAAACTGTAAAATTGTCAAAAAATAAATAAATGAAAAAAAAAAGTTTTTTTTTTTATTAAGGATGGGTTTGATCTTGAATCTAGTCTAGGTCATAGGACAGAGACAAAGTCTAAGATGGAGCGAGCTCACCCGGAAGAAGCCTGTTCACTCTTACTTTGAAGATATTAGGGTTGTATGCATTTGGAAACACAGACGCAGGTAGTGAGTTCCACTCTTTAGCAGTGCGCATTATAAATGATGACTGCAAGCGCTTAGTCCGAATTGGTGGAATGGCAACCACGTACGGATGGTATCCGGCGGTGCGTCTGGATGTCCGATGGTAAAAGGGAGCTGGTGGAACAAGGTCGTGAAGCTCTTGAGCACACTCTCCGAAGTACAACCTGTAAAAATACGACAAGCAGGCAACCTTGCGGCGATGTGTCACGCTATGTAGCTTGGTGTCCACCAGTTTTATGTCGCCTATGAGCCTCTTGGCCCTGCGTTCCACCGAGTCAAGAGCGGCAAGTTGGTATTTGGCTGAGCCATCCCAAAGGTGACTGCAATACTCCATGCAGAATCGGACTTGTGCTTTGTAAAGAGTTAAAAGCTGTCCAGGCGTAAAGTATCGCTTCACTCTATTCAGGATGTCCAGCTTCTAAGCCGCCGTTCGAGCCTTGTACTCGATGGTCGCGCCGAAGTTTAGATTTGATGTCAACTCCATGTATAGAAACTCAAGCCTGTCAGTGACAGGGACAGATGTACCCCGAAAAGTAGGTGTCCAGTCAAAAGGACTCCTTTATGCAGTAAAAAGTCGCCTGGGTTTTGGTGGCCTTGAATGAGACCAGATTTTCGTCGCCCCATTGGGAGACAAGACTTAAGGTCAGATCAGTTTGCTCTACCATGGCCTTTCTATGGAAATCTTCACATTTTCTTTACACCAGAGGAGTTATTTCACGACGAAATTAATGCGTGCGAAACCGCGGGCAAGGGCTAGTACAAAATATATGGGGATTAAATTTGCTATGGAGTCTAGGCGATTGGTTTGTAGGCGATATTCTTCTTACGTATACTTTAAGTATATCAAATACTGAAAATGGTGTGTATGACAAATACATCGTGTTATGATTTTTGAATATTGTAAACTTGTGATAGAAAAAGATTAAACAGAAAAAAATTATCACAAGGACGTTTATTCGATAGGCAAAGCTGAGTAAATAAACTCTAAACTACCTACTGTCTATTTTCATACCCTAGGCATAATAAATAAGACGCTTACCCAATCACGCCACGGAAAAGTGATCGGAATATATTTCGTTGTTAGTGTTACAACTACGTAATATATCGTACGATTTGAGAAGTCCCGCCCACCACGAGTTTTTTGAGGAAAAAACAGGGATATACTCGTATTTGTCCGTATGCAAAATCAGTTTTCTTCTACTCATAAAAAAGTCACTTAATATGTATGGAACAGCAATTTTTCGTGGCCCATAGTAACCACACCTAGAGTGGTATTTATCTATAAAATGCATTAATACATATACTTTTGAAATCAAATCGTAAAGCCCTTTCATTTGATATCCCACAAGAAA
The DNA here is from genome assembly GCA_027580185.1 of Tuta absoluta. NCBI lineage: Eukaryota > Metazoa > Arthropoda > Insecta > Lepidoptera > Gelechiidae > Tuta > Tuta absoluta. The sequence goes on from JAQAHW010000009.1 coordinate 9,968,375, forward strand.
ACGACAGGTATGTGGGAAAAAAATCTGCTTTCTTTGATTTGCCCTGTTGGGCCCACAATAAAACCTGGCAATATCTACAAGAAATCAAGTCATGTCACGGATTACAACAACACAAATCAAAAGCCAAAATTTGGTCCTCATTTTATGCAACCGACTCTCTGGCTTTCGCCTACACTCACATGGACGGACGTCTGTCTAACAGGACTCTTTCTTTAACGGTTACTAATGACTGTTTGAGTAGTGGAAAAGATCAAGATATCGAGTGAATAAGTTAGAAGTTTTTCCAGTATTTCAGGCAAGTCAATTTTTTTTTACCAACATTACATCCAATATGACACGATGCAGAAAGTTCGGAATATTATGTCTCTGATTTTAAAGCCTCCGCCACGAATTTTATTATACCTAAGTAGTAAAAATATGAATATGAACTCATGAATATGTGATTAAATTTTGTGGCATTAAGTAAGTAGGTATGTTTATGAATCAACTTAAGAATGCAATCTAACTAAGTAAATTAAAATTTAATTGTGATTATCATTATAAACTAGACATGCATAAACGAATTAGTTAGGAAGTTAGGTACCTACACCCTTTTAAATAGAATTAGTACCTATCTTCTATTAGTTAGTTATACTTAAATCACGCTAAATATTAACAGCAAGGACAATAAAGGACGATAGCTATAGTTATGTATGTTACTTTGAAACATAAAAAATTGGTTTGAAATTTTGAATGTGTAGTTTGAATCACAGAGCACCCAAACACACGCACCTACAGGCCGTGTGAGTTCCTTGGTCTGTGGTTTCAATCTTTTGGGTTTCGCAGTGTGGTTTTGTCCGTTTTTAATGACACCATAAAAATAATATTTAGCTTTTTCAAGTCACATGGGGTGAGGTCGTTGATTGATTAGATGTACCATACGACAAGTCTCCTAAGTACCAACTTCTATTTGAAACAACTCTACAACTATCCCTATTTTGAATAGGAATGGGGTGACCGTGGGGCGGCCCGAAGCCCGACCCTAAAAAATCACGCGCATGCGCTTTCTAAAGGACAACGTGGCTTGAATTTGGGGTAAAGGAACATAACCTAAAATTGTATACGATAGCAGAGAATGTTAAAAGAATCATTCAAGATTATTTTTCTTCTCAATGTTTTAACAAGAGCAAAGTTATTTTGTAAATAAGTCTTATACAGATTTTCATAGAAATCTTCAGTAGTAGGGATATAAAATATTTGCCGAAATTTTGCTCAAGTTTGCCTGAGTTTGTCCCAATTTTATATTGTTAGTAGTTAAATATAATGCTTACCTATAGTTTATATCCGATGCCTCGAAAACGTACACTGATCCATACATTCCCGCCAAATAAATAGGAAACAGAAGTAACGCATAGTTCACCACATTATATTTTCCAAAAGGTCCCAACTGTTTTAAAATATGGTCCAACCCAACCGCAGCGTCTTTCGACATTTTCACACGCAACAATATTAAACTCTAAAAACAAAAATCTCAAAAAAACGAAAAGCTTTAAAAATAAAGCTTTCCTGTAAATCGTATTTATCACAAGGTTGACGTGCCGACAATTTGACAGATCCGCGCATGCGTTTTCGATAAAACGTTTTTGTTTCACGCATTAAAATGCACGTTTGAAATGCATTTTTAACTTCGCAACATTTTATTTTCGTTCGTGATTCTACACATCAAGCAGTCGAGCAACATGTGTACACTTGGCAACAAAAATAAACTTACTACTCGCCCATACAGTGTGAGCTAATATTTTGTTCCACGCGTTGTTGAAAAGAGACAGCAACATTCGGAGGGTTATCTCAAACATTGAGAGCGAAAGAGATAATAGTTATTTTAATGATTCGTTTCAATCAGGTTACGCAAGAACGGTTAAGCTATTGTTTGATAATGATAAACCATCGCCGGTCGATTGATTAGCGTCTAAAATGTGCTTATCAGATGAAGAAAGTCCATCTTTAGTAAAGTGAAATATGAAACAAATTAAATAGAGGTCACCCTTATTAATTTATACCGTCCAACCCTACGGATAAACGATAAAACGGATAAAACCTACCGTAACAAATCTTCAGCAAAAGTTAACTTTCAAAATTAGTTTTTTATGGAAAATAAAGAAAATTGACAAGAATTTGAACAATAATATTTTCTTGAGTTTGCACAACTATTACTCATCATCATCACAATAAAACAATTTAAACGGATTGTAAAATCCGGAATAAACACAACTTAAATCCGTTTAAAATTGTTTTATTGTCATTTGAACAATATTTAAGGACATAATCTGTATATATCTTGTTCTTGTATAATAAATTATTAAAAAATATGGAAAATCGTCAAGCATCCGAACAATATTTAAAGACATATGGCGCATATCCCCACATATAGCACATCCTGCCCGCGCTTGAAAAAATAAATTAAATTTAAATAAGAATAGATTACAATAGAGAAGTATACATTGTTCATTCAGTTCAAATGGATAGGGAAAACAAAAACAGCATAAGTAAAAAATCACATCTTAGCTAGTGTGATGTGATCTGATTCGCGCCTTAGAGCTTTCCAGAGACGGAGCACGTCTGATATCCTCCGGTAGGGCATTCCACAGTTTGATCTCTTGCACAGAGAACTTGGAGTTAAACTCTGTTCTATGAGGAAGCACGTTCAATGTGAGATTATGGCTGGATCAAAGATTACGGTTTAGAGTGGAAGAGTGGTAGGTAGGTAGTAGTGGTAAGTAGGAAGGTAGCAAACATCTAGTCGAGTATTGGAAAGAGAACAAAGTTTAGCACAGAAATCTTGTTTTGGTGGGCCACAAGTTTTACGCAGCAAACAAGATACTAAAGGCTTCGATGTGAAATTGTCGTAGAAGATAATGCCAATATATTTGATCTTCTCACTAAAAGGATTTGCAACACCACCACCATCACCATTTAAAATAATATTCGGAAGAGAAATGCGGTCAACTTGAGAGATACCTATCTAATTCTAATTCTAGCCTGGAATGTCCCACTGCAGGGCAAAGGCCTCCCATACCTATACCAAGCTAAACATTTGTATAGTCTGAGTTACGGTGGGACTTATTTTTGAACCCTAATTCCGACTCCATTCAGCAATACATCTTAAAGGAGCTTGAATCATCGGCATATAGGTGATAAAGAGAAGCAGGAGGGAATGTGATGGAATTAACAAAAATAATAATAAAAGAGGCGATAGTACGCCACCTTGAGGTACGCCAGCAGTATAACTCCACGAAGAAAAATACTCTACAATGCATATGCGCTGTAGGTAAAACATATAAGTACGCATCCAGTCAATCACCTCTGGATATAGGTTAAGTGAACGTAACATAGCAAGAAGAATGTCGGTAAGAACCCCGTTTCAGTATTTTTAGATATTATGTTTGACCGGGAAAGTTTAAAACAGTTTATTACACAAGCATAACTAAAATCCAGTAATGTTAACTCCGTTGACCGCTTCTGCATGAGGACGACGGTCGTTTTGTCATTTCTGTACCAAGTCCTTTTAATAAATAAAGATTTTAAAAAAACCGCTACTACCATCCACACTTATATTTTTTTTGATACTACGATTTTGGCCCGGTGGTCTTAAAATCTTCGCCGGTCGGCTTAGTGAAAGCAAGAGCTCACCCGGACTTATTAGTATATTTGTTCAAACAACCAGCCCAAAACGACCTTGGGGCGAGACTGGGCTTAGAAGTTGTTGTGGGTAGAACGGATTGGACTAAATCTACGAGGTAAGAAGCGACGAAACGCTTGTTTCATAATAGTCTTTAATAGTAGGGAGACCGAAGTCAATATGAAGGTTTTCGTTCCGCAAATACCAGGCTGCCCCGGAAGCCTTGCGTATGAGACGGTTTTGGATGACCTGCAGCATTTTCGATGTAATGTGAAAATGTGCACAAAGACTACGCTAGCGTAGGTCATGAAAGGTATGACACATGATTTGTAAATTCTAACCGTATTTCTATAGGAGAGTTTGCAACGTTTGCTCAGCATCAGATGTCTTTTTCCAAAACAAAGGCTTGCGCGGTTGCGAACTTTCATGATGTGGCTATGGAAATTGAGTCTGGAGTCGAGACATTAATATATATAGCCGTCTTATAGACAATGCCCAATCCATTTCCATGCTCCAAAGTATTTGATCTCTTTAACCCAGGAGATGGGTCGGCCGAAAAACTTTACAGCGGGGACGTTCAGCCGGTTTGAGCCCCCACGAAAGTGCACTGTTGGACTTTTTCTAATTGACCTCGATTCTCCCTTTTAAGAACCAGCTCCCGAGGGAGTAGAGAGCTCTGGAGAGTCTACTTGTTTGTCAAAGTTGAAGTAAGGCGCGTAAACAGCGGTTTCATCAATCAGCGGACGTAGCCAACTGAAACCTGAGCATTTTGGAGATATTGCTAGTGTATAGAATGAATAAAAACAAGAATAACTTATGCATAATAACTTACCGTCATCCATAATTTAAACCGTCCTTGAACAGCAGTCCACCACGATTTTATTGTTACAAATTACGGTACACAGATATAGATATTATAAATTTGAAGGATATCTGTCTGTCGGTTGCGCTTTCACACTTTTACCTTTGTACAGATTTTGATTTGACCAACTAAACATCTAGTCAAGATTTAAATTCAAATCCTCAACGATATTCTTCTAGATATACCAACATATATGTGCGTGTGATGCCGGCCTAGAATAGCACCACCCCATTTCTTACTCATGGGTGTCGTAAGAGGCGACTAAGGGACTCGAGGGTGTGTATTGCAATTTTAGGCGATGGGCTGACAACCTGTCACTATAGTGATACACAGCTATCTGATTGACCCTCAAACTTTTGTCAGACGTGGTGTTAATATCCGTTTCACGGCCGTTAACGCTCTGCCTACCCCGTAAGGGATATAGGCGTGATTTATGTATGTATGTATGTATAATGCAGGAAGAAATTATTCTATCAAGCAATTCTCTTCAAGCAGGAAATGAGGTACTCCCATTGAGAACGATATTAAAACATTAGTAATAGTATTATCGCAGTCAACTGGATAAAAATGCCGCTTAACTGTACAGCTAGTTTTTGAATCAAACACCGCTATTCAACCCCATGACTAAACATCCATTATCTAAGTGGCTAAAAATAGCGTTCCATACTACAGCTAAACGACGCTTAGCCGACTAGTTAACATTCTGTTAGTAGGATGGTCATCAGTAATTTTATGGTGTAGTGGTGGTGGTAACTACAGTCACCATCCTCCAGCCACAAAACAGTAAAAATCATGATGATCATCATCATCATCATCTATTATCTTTATCATCATTACAAGGTTTTGTTTTAGGTTTAATCTTGATATGATGATTATGATGGCCATAAAGAACATGATAATGATAGCTTGATGATGACTATATTGACTGCCAGTTATCATCCACATATATTTTCCATTATATTGCACTGTAAAACACTTGCTCGAGCCAATGTTACGCGGCCAAACTAGAAAGGTCAGCACCTTCGTAATGTCAACTGTATTTTTCATTATATTTATATTTGTTCGTATAACTGATCTGTCGACAAGAACAACCTATCCTTTTGCACGAAAATTGCATGCTAAAAGTAACAGGTTGTTAGAGTATCGCCTGATACAAATGAAATCATTGCACATTGTGTCCTTAAGTCCTTATGACAGCCGTGGAAAGGGATAGGGGTGTTTTTGTTCCAAGACGGCATCACACCACGCGGCTTAATATACACTGTATAAAACATTAACCAAGAAATTATTAATTATTAATATTTAATAAGATAGGTAGTTCAACCCGCATCTACTATTTGTCTGACCTAACTTAGTGCAAAGCAAACGTACCAAACGCTTTGTGTGTCTGTTTGTGTGTTGTGCTTAGTTGCAATAGCAAATTAGCGCGCGCTAAAATTACTAAATATTTATGCCGAATTTTGTAGCATAGTAAAAATTTAGCTTCTCTTTTAAATATTTGGGCATAAATTGCTCATAGGTCTTTGAATTTTGGTTCTTCGTTAATTTCGGTCTAGCTGCTAAAAGAAAATCATCAATATAGGCGTGATATAATATATCACGCCTATATTGATGAAGGATTTCGACCAATTGAAACCTATTCCTTTGGAGTCAGTTAAAAGATGGTAGGTACCTAAATTAGTCCTACCTCCTTAATTAGTCTGAAAGTTGAATTGCAGTGCGCTACATCGTATTGAAATTATCAATACTATTCTATGTCTTCTTGGTAGTTATTAACAACTTTTAACTAACCGCCTGAGGTAATTTTGAATGCAAAAGATGTAGGCGTTAAATATACAAATACAAAAGGAACATTATCTCAGGTTCTCTTGTACAATAAACAGATAGTATCTTCACTCAGGCTCCGGTGGCTATTGTTGGAAGATCTAACTGATGTCCTGTCCTGATAACTTGGCAGGTAAGAAAGCAGGTGGAATCTTGAAAGCCTTATACTTTGTACAAGTAGGTACCTATTTAAAATTATGTAAACAGTGTTACTAAAGCTGAGTGTTAGTCAGCTATTAGTTTCTGTCCTTTTCTGTTCGTAATTTTGTAAGTCTTTTTAATAACTACATGGACAGAGTATAGGTGGTCTTCACATTTACCACACAATGTAAAATTTTGTGTCATTTTGCCAATTCTGTATTAGGATGCTGCGCCACCTATCATTTGCCAATATGCCACATAAACTGTCAAATACCGCAACATCGTGTGTTACGTGTGAGAACCACCTTCGAGGTTTAGGAGTGCGAGGTGGATCTGCATACGGTTTCATACAACTGTTTTCGTAATGCGGCGTAATCGCGCGCACTACACACACAGAGGGACACACTGCATTCGCGCTACTACTTACTAGTGTCCGGTATACTATTAAGCTCGTAGAATTGTCTAACACCAGCGGCACCAGTACGAAGCTCGCTTGTTTCAACCTATGAAACTGGAAAACTTTGTAGTCACACATTACTACGCAAAGGATGATTTTTTGCAAATCATAAAAAATGCTGATTATCAAATTATTAAGGCAAAGTACCTTAATAATGTGTGAAAGCAGTTTAATGATAGTCGTCCAAATTTAAGGCGTTGTGAGCGTACTAAAACCCCTACCCGCTAAAGTTACATCGTCTTATAACACTTACCCATAGTTAGTGTTTGACTGAGGACACATTGTTAGCGCGTTTAAGAAAACTGACACCGCCATCTGGTTTTACATCTAGTAAAAAGTGAACAGCGAAATGCCGTGTGATGCCGGCTTAGAATACCATACCCCATTTCATTCCCGTGGGAGTAGTAAGATGCGACTAAGGGACTCGAGGGTGTGTATTGTAATTTTAGGCGATTGGCTGACAACCTGTCACTATAGCGATACACAATTTTCCGAATGACCCTTAAACATTTGTCAGAAGTGGCGTAAATTGCTGTTTTTTGCGGCTATTTACGCTCTGCCTACCCCACAAGGGATTATAGGCGTGATATGTGTATGTATGTATGTAAAAAGTGAACGAATGAAGAGGTTTGAAGAGATTGGTACACAATATCTGTCTGCAGCTTCAAGCAACTCGGTCTTCCGTCTCGTTGTACGGAAAGCCCCGTTGATCGAAGGTCTTCTTTTTTCAACAGGATTGGTATTGTTTTTTTTTGTGATTGTCACAAAATATACTGCATCAATATACAAGGTGTAAGAGACAGCCCTCCGAATACTGATATGGTGCACTCAGACCATGTAACTGAACAACTTTCCATAAAAACAGATTTCAGAAAACGTCAAAAATATTTGGACTTCCCATAGTAATTCAGTCAGCTGATCGTGATTTTGTATAGGACGTCGAATATTTTTTGTCTTTTCCTGACATAATTATTATGTTCCTTGGGGAAAGTTGGTCAGTTTCATGGTCTGCATGTATCCTATCAGTATTCGAAGGGCTGTCCCTAACACCCCGTATATTGGTTCTTTATATTTCAAAGGACTCGTCTTGAATAATGTAAAGTAGACTATCCCTATAGAAACCTAACTTTTTCCCCAGCATCAAGATCAAATCGAATTTATTATATTGACCCTGTTGACTCTACATTTCTCATAATTGGACGGACCTGACGACCAGAAATAAAAAATAATGAACCGATCATGTCTCATCGGTTGTGATGCTCCCATTCAATTGAAGATTTTATGTTCAGTGGCTTGTTACTGCTACCGACTCCTTATTATAGGTTTGTCGTTAAGGACTATATTTCTTGTTGCTACCTACGAGTATTGTATTGAAGACAAGTCGTAATTTAGCAAATTAAGCCGTTTATTATTTTTTGGACGGATTTTTGGAGGACGACCTGTAACTGAGTTTGTTGAAACTTTCGACCCTACAGTTAGAACTAAACGAGTAAATAATAAAACAGAGTAATAATCTTTATAATCCACAACATTTCATTTTACGTTAGATACTAAAAATATATATAACTCAGTAATATGTACATACGAATAATACTCGAAATACTGAAAAGGGGTTCGTAACGCGATACTCGATTTTGTTTTAAAATTGTCCAAAGAGTGATCGTGCTAACAGGGACATTAAACGTAAGGACACTGTGAGTTTTTACTGTTATGACTTTCAAGTGAGTTCCGGTACTGATCGACACAATCGTAGGCAGAAATGCATACTAATAATATGAAGACTCCATCTACCTTCCCGCAAAACATCGGTTGTGCCGTGATTATGGCCCATACAACTATCGGTAAATTCATCATAATCGAGTCTCCCAAATATCGGTAAATTCATCAAAATCGAGTATCGCCCCATAGAGCCCCGTTTAAGTATTTTGAGTCATTACCTATGTGAAAACAAACACAAATACCAAGTAGCCTTTACGGCCTAACACATGTTATAATTATACGTTCATACGGGTCAAACTATATTAGTTCAGTATCTATGATACTTAGGGGTGCGCACAATATGCGACAAAAATTGTTCAAACGAAAATGTTCAACACAAAATGTGCAGCAAATATTTTGCGTTATGACAAGGATTGTTCTAGAAAATCTATCTATCCTTGTCACACTAAGGCGAGTTTCATATTTGTATCCTGCTCTCAGTTGACACTCGTCAATTGACGCGTAATATTTGCTGCACATTTTGTGTTGAACATTTTCGTTTGAACAATTTTTGTCGCATATTGTGCGCACCCATACTTAGTAATAACAATTACTTACCAGAATTATTCGTGCTTTTTAAAGAACCAAAATTCATACATAATATTATACTACGCCTATCTTGCGGGGTAGGCAGAGCGTAAACAGCCATGACAAACATTTGAGTCGTTTAGACAATTGTGTATGGCCATAGTGACAGGTTGCAATAATTATGTAACCCTTAGTCGCCTCTTACGACACGCACGGGAATGAAATTGGGTGATGCTACTTAATCCGACATCACCACACGACGGCCTCGGCAAAATTCATATGGATAAATTTCTGTTTTGTATACAGGGTGTTTGGGGCACCACTTCAAAAACTGAGAGAGTCTATGCAGACCATGTTACTGAACAAATTTCCCACAGGAACATAAATAATGTCAGGTTTCTTAAAATATAAAATATTCCTACGGAAGAGTTGTCCAGTTCCGAAGTCTGAATACAACTTCCTTATCAGTAGGTATTCAGAATGCTATATCTAATATAAGTTATAATTAAGTGAATATCTGTAATTGGATAATACTAAAAGCAGACGAATATGACTTATATAATCTGTTGATGTACCAAAAAAAAGTATCTTATTATACCCTATGTGAAAACTTGTCAATGACCCATTTATTTATTTAACCATTTATCAAAAACATACACAGGAACAATTCACAATGAGACAAGACACATCAGGTTTACTTTTTTCTAAAAATAATTTTCTTACAGCAAACCTACACACGTGAGATTCCATAATTCCTTTTATGTTTATCTGTCGTACTATTGGTCATAAATATTGGGTCTAACTTTTCCTGTAAAAAATGAAATAAATAAATAAAATAAGTAAGTTAATAAAATTTGTTAAAAACCACTATTCAGCTTTTACGAGATTTGCAAATGGATTAATAAAATGATCATTAGTACTAATCATCGCAGCCTTGTCAGGCTTAAGCTAGGTCCTTGTAGGCTTACAGCCAAGATCGTAGTGTTGCAGATCGATGTGAGACTATCGATAGTTTATGCTCATCATTCATCTTCATAATCTGCCTGAATTCATCCCAATTTATTTGCCAAGACATGTTGTCTTTTTAATTCATTCATTTCTATTAATTTTTGCGTATAATCTTTTCTATAATAATGTAATTTTTAGCGGGTAAAACCACTGAGCAGGCCGCTAGTAATATTATAAAGAGGAAAGATTTGATTTTTGTTTGAATTGTGTATTGCAGTTATAGGTGATGGGCTGACAGCCTGTCCCTAAAGCGATACACCATTTTCCCAAAGACGTGGCGTAAATGATCGATTTTTGCGGCCGTTTACGCTCTGCCTACCCCGCTAGGGATTATAGGCGTGATATGTGTATGTATGTATGTGTTGTTTGAATTGAAAAGGCTCTGAAACTACTAGACCGATTAAAAAATATTTCACCATTACAAATAAAATTAAATTTAAAAAAATATTAATTAATTACAATTAAAATGTCTTAATACCGCGGGAAAACGGTTATCAGTCAAACTGAAACTGCTGGACAGCCGCTAGTATTCAATATACTCGTACATTGATTAACTTAGTCACTAGGAATTTTATTGAATTTAAGTGAAATATGAAAAAAGGAATTACTTTATTCAATGTAGGATAGTATTATCACTTATTGACGCCTTAAGACTTAATGACGTCAGTCTAGTTTAGCTTAGTATTAATTGTTATTTGTGTTCGGCAATCACAGCTGACTGGCGGGCGTATTTGTGATCTGTCGACCTCCGTGAAGAAGGCTGCCGTAAGCAGCCGAAACGTAGAGGAATAAAATCTCTGAAATAAAAACAAGTAAGTCGCGTGAACCCACATCATGAGTGATACTTGTTCGTTTAATAATAAAATTAATTGTTATTTGTCCCTTTATATTACCTTAGTTTATAATTTGTAAAGATAGTAGATATCTTCAATAATGTTACCCAGTTTTGACCTATCGATCTTTATCTTTTTTGTGTGGTACACCGAGCCGACCAACGAGCCGATGAACCCTGGTGTCAGAGTTTTTGAACCGCCTACTACTACTAGTTTGCCGTGTGATGCCAGCTTAGCATAGCATCACCCCATTTCCTTCCCGTGGGAGTCTTAAAAGGCGACTAAGGGGTTTGCGGGTGTGTATTGCAATTTTAGGCGATGGGCTGACAACCTGTCTCTATGGCGATACACAATTTTCCATTTGACACTCAATCAAATACTTTTGTCAGACGTGGCGTAAATATTCATTTTTTGCGGCTGTTTACGCTTTACCTACCCTGCAAGGGATAATAAGCGTGATATGTATATGTGTATGTGTACTACTACTAGTAGAAGGCCTCTAACTTGGATGTGTAAAGACCACTGTCTAAATAATCTAAGACAGCAACCGAGATCGGGACCGACGGATTAACGTGCCCTCCGAAGCACGGAACCGCTTCCTACTGACAATCAGGTGGTTCATTCTGCAATGAAATATCCAAATATAAAACAAATTCACAAAGTACCTAATAATACCAATTTTGTAAGTGCCCCACGGATAATCGAACCCGGAACTGAGTCGCACTACCACTGCGCCACATTGGCTGTCACATATCAGGACATTCGCAAATGGTATGGTGTGGTGAGCATGCTAACGCCCCTTAATAGGAGGGGCCCATGTTCAGCAGTGATCTGTTAAGGCTGTTGATGACTATGAGAAATATCGATAGTCTGGCAGCACTAGTAATGACGTCTGGCAGGTAGTAAATTACAGCTGGTTATCAGGAGCCACCACTCGCCTGTCAGTTGCAATTATTAGGGATTAGGCTTGCTTAGGATTTGTGTCTGTCTACGTAGACGACATAAGTGCGAGATTGGGAAAAATGCATAGTTATTATTTTGTATTGGATTACTATATGTTTGTGTCAAGGATGTCGTTACATTTGTGACAGATTTCGACGAGTCAGATATACCTCATGTAGACAAAGTATAGGTATTGACGCTCTGTCTACCCCTAAAATATAGTGAAATACACAATGTGCCGAAGTGAGTACTACTGCTGCATAATCTACATAATTTTCATAAATTTTTGTATTTTATTCGCCTCTTGTGGACGCGCTTATACCTAAAGTACAACCACAGGGCTCAAATCTAGCAGGCTTAAAACAGCTACAAAATTAGTAGGCGTACAAAAACTCGCCTTAAAGCAAATTAAACAAAACCATTCCGTTTATGTCCTAAACATGTTTTTGCTTTAACCCTCGTTTCAGCAAAGGAGGTTCATTCAGGTACACTAAATGGGTCATAATTCCGCCTGTATCTCGGAATTACAGTGAGTACTTGTTAGGGTTGGCGAACCGGTACTAAACCAGGTACCAGTTTTTAACAAATTTTGCATGTGACAGAATATCAAGGTTTTGTTCCTCCGAGGTCTAGCGGTCTGCCTGTAAGTGATATATTTTCATATCTTACATACACATACAAAAATAGATATACATAAATCACGCCTATATCCCTTACGGGGTAGGCAGAGCGTTAATGGCCGTAAAACGGATATTAACACCACGACTGACAAAGGCTTGAAAGTCAATCAGATAACTGTGTATCACTATAGTGACAGGTTGTCAGCCCCTTGCCTAAAATTGCAATACACAGCTAACCCTCGAGTCCCCTAGTCGCCTCTTACGATACCCATGGGTAAGATATGGGGTGATGCTAGGCTTCACACGTCAAATTCATATTCATAATTCATATCTTACACTGAATAAAAAAATATATATTTTGAGTAGAGGCCTTTAAAGAAAATTGAATGGTTTGACATTGGAACCAACTGTCTAATAAAGCTGAAAATTTTACTTATTGGACAAATATCGTAAAAAATACTGTATTGTCAGCATGCGTCGAAATTTTTAACGTCCCTTTCCCACCAATGGAAAATACTGTCAGTGAGAACAGAGCGGAATCGTCATAACTAAGACGATTTTCCACTCTTTTGGATATTTTTCACCAAATAAAAAAGTAATCAAAAACTGTACGAAGAGAATTTAGTATTGTACAAGACGTATTCTACACATATAAACAATTCTACAATTGTCAAAAACATAATTGTTAAAGACGTAGATTTTATGAAACTCAGTTAAATTAATTGATACAATAACCAAATCATTGATCTTTAATTCTATTAATATAAAATATTTGACGGTTATTTTACATACCCGTTTTTTCATCTGTAACGGCGAACGAAAAACATTTTTTGTTTTTAAATGACTTTGATGACGCGTCGGTTGTATCTGTCTTGAGTATTCTTTAACAATACTCTCACTTTTCGAAGTTGTTAGCACATTTTTTTTTTTCAAGTTTAAGCGTTTTACAACCTATTATTTTTTTCGCGACACAAGGTCCAACAACTGTCCTGTCAATGATATTAAATAACTGAAATATCAATATGTCTCGACTATTCAAAGCAGAATTGACAGGTCACGCTATAAGCTGTGTTACACATAATTGAAAAGTTGTCACGACAATCGGACAAATTTGTAAATTTACCACCATGGCAGTTCTGTCACTAGTAAGTTTTATCCAACAGAAACTTGTTGACAACAATGACAGATTGTCAGCTTTATTTGACAGGGCCGTAGTGACACTGGAACGTCCACCTTACCTGGGCTATAATGAGTCGTAATATGAGTGGAAATGTATTGCAGGTTGTGCTAACCAAGATCTTAATGACCGTACATCTTAAATAAGAGGGGATTTCGTGCAATTAGTTTCCGGAAGTGGGCGCATTATGGTGGGTGTATGTGATTTGTGATTGCGTTCTTATTAGCCGTGTCCATTTACTTTTTATTGGGGTTCATATATTTACAATAATATCGGCCTACATTGGAACACAAGAAGAAAGAAAATACGTTTATTTTAGTCACATTCACTTAGATACTAAAGGACTTGCTCTGGGATGTACGCTTTCGGCTGAAAAAGGTATCCACTCACACAGCAATACTCATAAGCATAAGCAAAAGGATTCAACTGATTTTTACTTCTTGTCTGCGTTTTCGATAAAAGGATTCCGGAGCGAAACTAGCGCCCCCATCATTTAAAAATTCAGATCTCGATGAAAACATTATTATCTTAAATTCGCTACTGTCAAATTGAAGCACAGATGCCGATTAGAGAATGTTGTTTCGCTACCTTTTTTTACCAATACCGCATTAGCCTAATACCTTTCAGTCATACAACTGACATTTCCCTGTTACTGTTCGCTGGTGTCAAATTTCGCAAACAAAAATGGCGACTAATTTCGCAAGGACTAGGGATGCAAAAATATAAATTATTTAAAATTTTACGGTTTACATTCAAGCCACTACTAAATACTAGTGCGGGAATATATTACCGGTTTATTTACAAATTTTCGGCATGTTTGTGTTGTTTTGTTTTTTATTTTCTGGGTCTGGATGTCTAGAAATTTTGCTGACGTCGCAATATATAATATAATTACGAGAAATATATGATGTACCGATAAAAATCAATTATTTTAGCACAATCTGTAATAAATGTGTGATGCAAATATACATTTTTCCTTTTTTCTATACATACATATTTTTTCAAATGAAAAACACTAGAAACATCAGCCACCAAAAACTTCCGACGGGCGAAAGCGGTTGATCGACTTTGACAGTATTTTATTTTACTTTTTTCTTCTAAAGCCCGGTTTACATTGTCTTAGTGTTTAGTAGAGTGCTTCAGGATAGTACTTTAGTTGAAACGTGTAAACGCTACTTGCTTTAGTACATTTTAGTACAGTTCTACTTGAATTGAACTTGCCTTTCAACTTGTACTAAAGCACACGACTAAACACTAAGACAATGTAAACCGGCCTTAACGCTTTACACTTGCCAGTTGCCAGTATAATGAAAGTTTTATTCTGAACAGTTCTATGCACGTTCCATTCACCAAAAAGGTTAAGTTTCGCCTCGAAATCATTTTTGACGGACCGAAAACGCGCGAAATACTTGAAGCCATACCTGAAGCACACATGATGTGTGCTTCGACGAGCGAACAGTAGGCGGCCATTAATGTACACATGTGTGCTTTACGAGCGGAAAGGGTGGCGAGTGTACTCGTGAACGGCCTCGGCAGTGGCGCCACTTCACGAAAATAATATTATCTCTTTATACAAACACCTGTTCGCTCTAGTTATTAGTATTATTCTTAAGTAAAATTAGAACCTACGAACTCAATGCAATAAACGACCACTTTTGGTATTAATTCCCTTAACTTTAATAACAGCGAATATTTCATTGCGTTTTCACGTTCCAATTTTACTTAGACACTCAATCTGACACAAGCGGATATTATCTAAAGGTTTTCATCAAGTTATGATTTTTTAAGTGATGAGGGCGCTAGTTACGCTCCGGAATCTCCCTAATACATTGAGTTTGATCCGCCGCTATCTATATTAAATATAGGTGGTTATGTTATGACATAGACATTTTAGACATAGACATAGACATTTTTATTGATAATTCTTACACGTCAATTGTACCTACAATGAAAATAAAATGTAGTGTAAGTATAAAATATTAAATAAAATATAATAAAATTGTGTTAAAAATAATAATTATATGATAACATAAATTCACAATGTTATAGCAATTATATTATAGAATTTCTAGTTTTAGAAACTCCTCGTAGGTATAAAACGCCTGCTTGATAAGCCACCTACGTAATCTTTACTTAAATATGTTATATGTTTCACAAATAATATCAAAAATTGACGGCCGACTGCCTGCGACACATAGGTTCCGAGTTCGATTCTCGGTGGGGCACTCTCTCAGTGATATTTATTAATTTGTGAATTTGTTCTCGGTCTGGTTAGAGCATTGTAGGGTGAACCATCTGATTATCCGAAAATAAATGGTTCCGTGGTATGAAGGGCACGTTAAACCGTCGGTCCCTGTTAAAATACTCTCATCGGGTCGTTGGACGACTTTGGTGTCCCATATGAAAAGAAGTAGAATATTTATCAGTAATTACTTTTTATTATCAAAAAATTATCTAAACGTAAAAATAAACTTTTCTGCATATAGTATTATCATTTTTCACGAAGCTACCCTGCACCCGGTATCGCAAACGCACTCGAAGATATTGAGGCTTGTGATAGCCACCATACAAAATGCAGTGATGTGTCATGATATCCGGCTTTTTTATATGGGATTTACATACATACACGTATCACGTCCATAATCCCATGCAGGGTAGGCATAGCATAAACGGCCGAAAAAACGGACATTTACGGCACGTTAGTCAAACATTTGAGGGTCAAAATTGTGTATCACCATAGTGACAGGTTGTCAGCCAATCTTCGAAAATTGCAATAGCTACACACCCTCGAGTACCATAATCGGCTCTTACGACTCCCACGGGACAGAAATGGGGTGTGATGCTATTCTAAGCCGGAATCACACGGCACAGGATTTCGTAAACTCCTATAATTTAAAACTGGATCCAGTAAACACTAGAAAATCATGCAGCGAATGTGTGATCTACCTCAACCTTCCACGTACCAGGGCATCTTAATGATATGCTTGATTATAGGATTTCATCTCTATGACTTGGTTCATTAGTGGAACGTATGCTCCGGTATCCAAATTACTGCACACGAGGAATCTACGTCTTCCTTGAATTCTAATTCTACATATCCCGTTGTAAATCTACACTAGGTATACAGGTGCTTAGGTAGGTATGAATATACAGTACAGTGTTATGACGCTATAATATTCAACTTAGGAATTTCGTAAAGTGTCACTCATGCCTTTAATCCCTTGCAGGGTAGGCAGAGCGCAAACAGCCGCAAAAAACGGCCATTTACGCCACGTCTGACAAATATTTGAGGGTCATTCGGAAAACTGTGTATTGCCATAGTGACAGGTTGTCAGCCCGTCGCCTCAAACTGCAATACACACCCTCGTGTCCCTTAGTCGCCTCTTACGACTCCCACAGGAAAGAAATGGGGTGATGCTATTCTAAGCCGGCATCACTTTTAGCCGGAACCAGCTTTGAAAATATGTTAAATATGAATTTTAATTCTTTACTCAGGCAGGTTGTACCTATGAGTATTAGTAATCCTTGAATACCTCGCCTAGATCTATTGCAAGCAGTGATTACTGCACCTAATGCCCATTGTCGAAGTGATATGACCCAAGGCGCAACCGACATCATAATCTATTATCATTGTATTAAACGTCTATATCGCCTAAATCTAGTATTAGCACAACGTGTTGTGAGGAAGATAGGGATTATTGTGTTTGATTTGTTTATGAACGCTATGGTGTCGATTGACAATGGCCACGTGTGGTAAAGGTAGCTGATTCCGAGGCAGCCGCATTAGTTTAATTGCATTTCCATTACTTACTTTAGCGTTTTTTATGAGCAAACTAGCAGATATAACTAAATCAATGTAAGTAGATGACCTAATAAAACCAATTGTGCGTGAAATGAAGTTAGCAGCCGTAGAGAAAGAGATTTTTGCGGAAGAAACCCAACGACAGCCAGAGTGAAGCTATGAAAAACTCGTACCAATCGGACTCGACTCGCGAAAAACAAGTCCATTAACGTTTTTTATGAGCAAACTAGCAGATATAACTAAATCAATGTAAGTAGATGACCTAATAAAACCAATTGTGCGTGAAATGAAGTTAGCAGCCGTAGAGAAAGAGATTTTTGCGGAAGAAACCCAACGACAGCCAGAGTGAAGCTATGAAAAACTCGTACCAATCGGACTCGACTCGCGAAAAACAAGTCCATACAGGAAACATTGAATATAATATCCTGGAAATTTTTCCACATGACCACCTAGTCCCAAACCAAGTAAAGCGTACATGTTCTTTTCGTGTGGGCGTCGTGTCCTCTAATGACTCGATGAACGCTTGAACTACGGGAACTAGATAGCTGAATACTTTATTAATTTTGTAATATTATGTTTTATAATATTAGACATATAAAACACCCAGACTAAACACAATCATTTGTAAATTGACTTCACAAATAAGTTTATCCTATAGGCAGAGGAACTTTCCGCTATGCCATTGGGCCAGTCTAGTATTTTACTATATTTACGAACTTTATTCTACATGTATATGCTTTTTAAATCTGAAACAGAATATAGCGTGTTATTCATTATGCATTTAAACCTCTGTTTAACGAAGAATTATACGTTTCACAGCTGCCCGATATTTTTTCCCTTTGGCTCTTTCACTTTTACTTACTATCCTTTCAATAAGTAAGTACTATATTATCTATATAAATAGGCTATAGGCTGTCAAAAGTATTAATTATTATCCACTACAGCCGTAAGACGTCTACTACTGGACATAGGTCTCCAAGGTGCCTCTGTAGACAAGCTGTCAAAGGTATCATCTTAAAGTAAGAAGAGTACAGATACGTATTTGCGCGCGTCGAATCCAACAGCGACGAGTTTTCATGGCTGCATGCTAATAGTTTATTAGGTTCCCTATAAAAAAATTCCCTTGCTCTGCGGCAGCCCCTAGGATAAGATGTATGGCTCTGGCTTTGACCTTTGTAAGGTGATCGAAAACATGAAGTCACCTTTAAGAATTTTCGTTTACATTTTGGCTTGTATTTTGGTCTATAAATGGAGCTAATGGACTAAATAACTTTTAAAGTGGCGGTCTGCAGAGTTTTGAAGTGTTGATAGTAAGTTATATTTATGTGTCCAGTGTATCTAATTTCAATAAGAGCTTTTATTCTATAGGTACGTAAAACATACATGATCATTCTGTAGATTTTAGATTTTATTTTACAATAGCTGGTTGTATCGGGCCTTAAGGTAGCAAGCAATCAAATGTCAATAAATTTTCAAACTTGAACTTATCTATTTCAAGGTTCAAAACGATCTGCAGCTCATAGTATAACAAAAAAGCGTCACCCAATAGCTACCAATGAGTACATTATATCCAAGAAGCATCTTGATTTTACCACTATACTGAGGATGAAAATATTTTGCTACAGCTGATGCTACAAACTGATAAAGGGTCACTGCAAACGCGCAGCACCTAAATGTTGAGAGCATCGCACTTTCACATACATATATCGATGGTCTAGAAGACAAACGTGCTAACTACAAAAAAATCGATTTTAACATTTTAATGCCATATGTATTAAATGAAGATGCTGTATCGTTTACACAAACCCAAATACCCTAATTACGTCTCTTTCTCCCCAAACTATAGATGTACACTTATAGTAAGTGATGTCAGTTTGATGCCAAAAAATGTAATTATAATTATTTACCATTAAACTTAAAGTACAAAAATATTAAATATATTTAGTGCATCTTTTTTGGATTTACCATAATTACACAATAAGCTAAATGTCATTACTATAATTGTCATTTGGTAAATCTTGATTCCCAATTACAATAAAAGATATTAATCTTTACAAGATGCCAGTGACAAATGGTTTAAGTAGTCTTACTACTACTGGACACTGCTCAGCATACAGAAAAATATATTAAGTGCTTTAAACATAAAGACATCATAATTGACAAATGATTTAATCACCAATTACTAAACAAAATTCTGGAGCCCAAAAGTTTTAAAGTTATTTAATCTATTTACCAAGGTATTGACAAATATTGAAACGTATATTAATGTGAGTGATTTTGACTGATTGTAGATTTCACAACAAAGGATTTTAATACTTTGTATAATTTTATTTTGGCGGTAATCTCGGCATAGCAACAAGGTGCAGCCGCCGCTGCTTCATCGCTCGCTTCTGTTGCCTCGATGCCGCCGTCCCCACCTGAAATAAACGCCGACATTCCGACACTAGCCGCTGACGCTGACGTTCCAGCATTATCCCCTGGTGCCGCCGCTGCTTCATCGCTCGCTTCTGTTGCCCCGGTGCCGCCGTGCTCGCCTAAAGTGAATGCTGACGTTCCAGCATTATCCCTTGGTGCCGCCGCTGCTTCATCGCTCGCTTCTGTTGCCTCGATGCCGCCGTCCCCACCTGAAATAAACGCCGACATTCCGACACTAGCCGCTGACGCTGACGTTCCAGCATTATCCCCTGGTGCCGCCGCTGCTTCATCGCTCGCTTCTGTTGCCCCGGTGCCGCCGTGCTCGCCTAAAGTGAATGCTGACGTTCCAGCATTATCCCTTGGTGCCGCCGCTGCTTCATCGCTCGCTTCTGTTGCCTCGATGCCGCCGTCCCCACCTGAAATAAACGCCGACATTCCGACACTAGCCGCTGACGCTGGCGTTCCAGCGTTAGCCCCTGATACCGCCGCTACTTCACTGTTCGCCTCTGCTGCCCCGGTGCCGCCGTGCTCGCCTTAAGTGAATGCTGACGTTCCAGCATTATCCCTTGGTGCCGCCGCTGCTTCATCGCTCGCTTCTGTTGCCTCGATGCCGCCGTCCCCACCTGAAATAAACGCCGACATTCCGACACTAGCCGCTGACGCTGACGTTCCAGCGTTAGCCCCTGATGCCGCTGTTGCTTCACCGCTCGCCTCTGTTCCCTTGATGCCACCGTTCCCACCTGAAATAAACGCCGACATTCCAACATTAGCCCCTGACGCTGACGTACAAGCATTAGCCCCTGACGCTGACGTGCCAGCATTAGCCCATGATGCCGCCGCTGCTTCACCGCTCGCCACTGCTGCCCTGGTGCCGCAGTCCCCGCCTGAAATAAACTCTGATACAAAAACAAAAACGACTGATGTTCCCTCAAAAATCCCGATCCATCCACGAAATTTACCGATGTTTACGACACCAGCGCTGCCTTAGTACCGCTGTCTCCACCTACAGAATTCGGCAACGCTCTCACAGAAATTGCTTACGCATCTTGTGATAGAAATAATTGCCTTGAACTTAATTTCTATACAAAATACATCTAGACAGTCACCACTTCCCAGTACATCGAATATGAATATTACAGAGCAACTACTTCTCGACCTATATTTGGCTGACTCAGATGATGCAGCCCCATCTATCCTAAAATAGTTGCCATACCTGGCTAGTCTCTCTGGTTCTTTTCTTAGTTATTTTATTTGAGCGTTCATCCTATTTTATTTCTGTTAGCTTGTCGTTGGTATATCTTATTTATTTATGTATGCATGTATTTATTTTGCCTTGTCACAATGCCTCAAGACCAAGGTGTTCGATCAGTGCGTCCTGCCAGTCATGACCTATGGAGCCGAGACGTGGAACCTGACAGTAAAACTGGCCCACCGGTTACATGTCACTCACGAGAGTTATGGAAAGTCTATGCTCGGTATCTCTATAATGGATAAAATCCGGCATTCCGGATTACCGGCACAGAAATATCCGCAAAAAGACCAAAGTAACGGGCATAGTCTGGAACTGTAGCAAACTGAAGAACTGTATTTTATGTAGGTTTATGTATTTTTATTTTATTATGTTAAATTATTAAGTACTTTGTATTTTTGTTTATTTCTTATAATATCGCTACCTTTAGTGAGAACTTTACGTACGATTATATTTAGTTTTTTTTTGTATGGGCACCCGCTTATCAATTGGTTGGCCGGTAGAGAATCCCGCGGGCATAAGGGCGCCCATATTCCTGCTGTTGATGAAGAAACTTTAATTGATGATTGTTCTGATTCGGAGTGTGATGATGACTGAACTTATGTTTAAATTATTAGGTAGGTACCTACTACATTATTCAGATTTGATCTCATGTTTGAATTATTTACTAATAAAGACTTTTTATAACTTACTTCTTGATTTTTCTTAGTATCACATCACACTACACAATAGTGTTAAATGAATATTACGTATTTTAAGTTTATGTAAAAACAAATTAAGTGACGCCTTTTTTTACTAAATTCATTTTTTTAAGGATCTTAAATAAAAATCATATTCACTTAATAAATAGATCATTAAAAAGATAAATATCCTATCTAAATACAGGTAGTATATACATGGTTCCTATGTTCCATTTTAAGCTACAGCATCTAGAACTTTTACGTAACTAAAAATGCTCCTCCTGAAAAGTTGGATAGTCTGTAATTATCATGTTTGTCTTCTAGACCATCGATATGTCGTAGTAATATGGCAGAATAAAGAATTCGGCAAAATTGTAGAATTCATTCCAACGTCGTCCTAAAAAAATCCAGCAATTCTGTCAAATTTCAAGGATTTGGTAGTCGTATTTCTACTGATCTAGGAATTTGACAAAACAAAGTTCAAAAGCTCATTTTTTTCATCACATGTCGTCATGGCTAATTAAACAAAATAGAGCATTTTGATAGTTACTCCTAGTTTCTTAAAAAAACTTTGACTTACGAAGAAAATAAACCATAAAATTACCTAAGTTTTATTGAGATATATTTTACAAAATGATCCCTTAATTAAAGTTAATAGTAAATTATTGGTTAATTATTCCAGATGGGTTGATTTCATTCGGCATATTTCTGTTTTTTTTTAAACGACTTAAATTTCTTTTAATTTATAAACAATCTAAAAGAAGTGGAGCTTTTCTGTTTCACACTTTATTTGAATAAAATATTTTGTTTTCGTTTATAAGATATTTTTTCAAAAATAGTCTTGTTCGTTCAAGACTATTTTTAGCAGCGTATTACCACAGTGACAGGTTGTCACCCCAACGCCTAAAATTGCATTTTTGTTTCGAAAAGAGCTATAGTGTAAAGGTGAATCAAACTTGCAGCCCTTTCACTAAAGCTCTTTTCGAAGAATTTCTAATTACCATTTTCCACTTTCAAAGTATCAAAGAGCGTATTAATTACTTAGCCTTTGTGACTTTTCTCTTTTCGCCGACCGTGCATTAAATGTGGATAATGTTTTAATAATGTTGTAAACAGAACATAATCACATTTGGTGGCTTGTTTAAAATTTTCGCTTATCTGCGAACAGCCTGCGGCTTACGATTAAACCTTCAAAGGTTTCGGCTACATTTATTCGTGAAAGTTAGTTTTCGAACGAGTTTTCCAAGTTATTTATTACCCCTACTATGGTTGTGTCTTATGTATTTCTTTGAGTTGTTGATAACTTATTTGACTGCTTTCAATTACGGAAAACCGAGTTGACGGATGCCCGGTGTCAGAGTTTTAAACCACCTACTACCACCAGTAAAACTCTGCCATGCTCGTGTAATGATTGCTGTCTACAATCAAATGACGTCACACAAAGGAAAAATATAATTTTGTGTCACAGTTACCGGAGAATTTTGTTGACTAGTTAAGTACTACGCGTCGTCCCATCTCATATTATCTCAAGCCTTTACTGGCGATTTAGTTTGTTTAAATTTTAAGATCAAAAGTTAACTGGTGTCTGTCTAGTGGTCTGAGCATTTGCTCCAGGATCTAGAGGTTGATACACAAAATTGATATTCATAAATTTGTCACTACGGTTAAACATTCATATTCATATTCATTCATATTCATATTCATAATCATATATTTATTGCAAGTCACATGTATTTATAGATATTAACAATACATTATAGGCTGAACCACCTGAATTTTTGTAAGCAAGATGCTTCTGTGCTTCGAAAGAGGAAGAAAGCTTTTTAGAAAGACAGTCTTATTAAATAATTCTGTCAGACCTGTAGTGCCTGCAAGACCAGCTGTACACTTGAGTAGTGCCAGTAAGGACAAATCCTCCCATACTAAAAATTCTATGGTTTTTTCCTTTTTTACTCTCATTTCAGAAGTGAGTAAGAGGTTAGAAGGCAGTGAAAAAATTGCCAGCATATTTAATGGAGTCGTTCGTTAACTTATTGTTCCACAAGACAATCAAGCGTCTTCATATACATATTGATGTTTTACAACCAATAGTAAGGGTACGCCAAAGAAGTTCACAGTCGTGATTCTCCCCTGAGTACGTGACGTATTTAAATCTTCCAACATCGATTAGGTGTTGCCAGTACTTGCCGGCAACAAGGATTAGGACGACTCCCTTGAGTAAGGTGTTCCTTTCCTGATTAGGAACATTCTGAACTTTCCTCAAGAGTTGCTGGAGTTTATTTGTCGAAGGGTAAATGTTTTTAAAATAAAAGAGATTTCAAGTTAGGAAACTGCTTAACGTAATTTTATTGTTTAGTGAACTTCCGGTATTGTAAATATAAATATATGATGTTAAAAATTTATAACAAAAGTCGAGTACACACTTACCCACCCTATCTACTTACTTCTATTTCTTCTTTCGGTGTCGTCCAACGAGCCGATGAACCCTGGTGTCAGCGTTTTTCAACCTACTTAGTCAACCACACACTATTTATGATGAAATACAAGTGACCGATAGCGAAAACTGTGGACTGAGGACTGGCTAGTAATAAGGCAAATCCTTCCTTATAGCACATAGGTCGAAATATGAGAAACTTAGACACAAATTGAAGGACTTCCACATATAAATGTATTTAGCCGACCAAATCCATTTGTATGGCAAGTAAATTTGATTTTACAAGTAATAATAATAATAATAATAATAATAGCCAAAAAATATAATTTGATTAAAAACATAGACCCTTACTATAAATATAAACCTCAAAATGTTCTTGAAAATGAAACAGCTAAACTTTACTGGGATCGCGACATTATCACAGACAGAACCACACAAAACAATAGACCAGACATAACTCTTACAATAAAATTAGCTAAAATAACTTACTTGATAGATATCTCTGTACCTAACACAGACAACCTACAAAAGAAACATACAGAAAAAATACAAAAATATATACCCCTAGCGGAAGAAATACAGGCTATGTGGCACCAAGATCAAGTCCGCATAGTCCCCATAATAATCTCTTCCACCGGCATCGTCCCTAAAACACTTCACAAGGCAATAGGAGAATTAAAGCTTCCAAAATCAACTTACGTAAACATACAAAAATCTGTTATCCTTGACACATGTTCTATAGTCCGACGATTCCTCACCAATGCGACCATCTTCCAAACAGAAAACGATAGAGCATCGGAACCAAGTCACTTGGCTTAGCCCGTACTTGGTTTTGTAGACACCGACAAAATGTCGAGATAAGTAGATCAGACTACATGAAAAAATAATAATAATTGTTTATTTCAAACTTCTCAGGTTACATTTAAATGAACACTGAAAACTGTGTTAATTTACACTGTGCTACAGTCTTCAGGGTCTTCCCAAAGTAATGCTAATAAAGCTTGATAGATTAATATAAACAGAAAAAAAGAACAAAAACTTGTGTGTTATCTTATCATAATAATGAAAGAAGGAATACATATAAGTAGCTAAAACTTACAGACTTAAAACTTAAAATAAGAACTAAAAGTAAAAAATAGACAAATGTGTATGTGTAAGCAAATGTGTGTGTATGTGTGTATGTAAGTTAGTGGTGGTTATGTGTGTATTTAATTATTTGGACTATATAATATTTTTTCAACCGCATCGTAATCCAATTCATTAAGTATATCAGGAAGTAATTTTCGAAATTGGTAGTTGGAGATTTTTTTAATTTTATTTAAATCTTTGAAAAGTTTATTATATAATACAGGGGCATAGTAGTCGAAACTTCTTTTTGCAAACACAGTATTACATTTTGGCAATGGTACTCGAACCACACGTTTGTTACACTCAGGAAGAGAGGGAACAGTAAGACGATGAAGCAAACTAGCAGATATAACTAAATCAATGTAAGTAGATGACCTAATAAAACCAATTGTGCGTGAAATGAAGTTAGCAGCCGTAGAGAAAGAGATTTTTGCGGAAGAAACCCAACGACAGCCAGAGTGAAGCTATGAAAAACTCGTACCAATCGGACTCGACTCGCGAAAAACAAGTCCATTAACGTTTTTTATGAGCAAACTAGCAGATATAACTAAATCAATGTAAGTAGATGACCTAATAAAACCAATTGTGCGTGAAATGAAGTTAGCAGCCGTAGAGAAAGAGATTTTTGCGGAAGAAACCCAACGACAGCCAGAGTGAAGCTATGAAAAACTCGTACCAATCGGACTCGACTCGCGAAAAACAAGTCCATACAGGAAACATTGAATATAATATCCTGGAAATTTTTCCACATGACCACCTAGTCCCAAACCAAGTAAAGCGTACATGTTCTTTTCGTGTGGGCGTCGTGTCCTCTAATGACTCGATGAACGCTTGAACTACGGGAACTAGATAGCTGAATACTTTATTAATTTTGTAATATTATGTTTTATAATATTAGACATATAAAACACCCAGACTAAACACAATCATTTGTAAATTGACTTCACAAATAAGTTTATCCTATAGGCAGAGGAACTTTCCGCTATGCCA
Organism: Tuta absoluta; assembly: GCA_027580185.1. Classification (NCBI taxonomy): domain Eukaryota; kingdom Metazoa; phylum Arthropoda; class Insecta; order Lepidoptera; family Gelechiidae; genus Tuta; species Tuta absoluta. Next base: position 9,994,881 of record JAQAHW010000009.1, read on the forward strand.
TTGGGCCAGTCTAGTATTTTACTATATTTACGAACTTTATTCTACATGTATATGCTTTTTAAATCTGAAACAGAATATAGCGTGTTATTCATTATGCATTTAAACCTCTGTTTAACGAAGAATTATACGTTTCACAGCTGCCCGATATTTTTTCCCTTTGGCTCTTTCACTTTTACTTACTATCCTTTCAATAAGTAAGTACTATATTATCTATATAAATAGGCTATAGGCTGTCAAAAGTATTAATTATTATCCACTACAGCCGTAAGACGTCTACTACTGGACATAGGTCTCCAAGGTGCCTCTGTAGACAAGCTGTCAAAGGTATCATCTTAAAGTAAGAAGAGTACAGATACGTATTTGCGCGCGTCGAATCCAACAGCGACGAGTTTTCATGGCTGCATGCTAATAGTTTATTAGGTTCCCTATAAAAAAATTCCCTTGCTCTGCGGCAGCCCCTAGGATAAGATGTATGGCTCTGGCTTTGACCTTTGTAAGGTGATCGAAAACATGAAGTCACCTTTAAGAATTTTCGTTTACATTTTGGCTTGTATTTTGGTCTATAAATGGAGCTAATGGACTAAATAACTTTTAAAGTGGCGGTCTGCAGAGTTTTGAAGTGTTGATAGTAAGTTATATTTATGTGTCCAGTGTATCTAATTTCAATAAGAGCTTTTATTCTATAGGTACGTAAAACATACATGATCATTCTGTAGATTTTAGATTTTATTTTACAATAGCTGGTTGTATCGGGCCTTAAGGTAGCAAGCAATCAAATGTCAATAAATTTTCAAACTTGAACTTATCTATTTCAAGGTTCAAAACGATCTGCAGCTCATAGTATAACAAAAAAGCGTCACCCAATAGCTACCAATGAGTACATTATATCCAAGAAGCATCTTGATTTTACCACTATACTGAGGATGAAAATATTTTGCTACAGCTGATGCTACAAACTGATAAAGGGTCACTGCAAACGCGCAGCACCTAAATGTTGAGAGCATCGCACTTTCACATACATATATGTCGTAGTAATATGGCAGAATAAAGAATTCGGCAAAATTGTAGAATTCATTCCAACGTCGTCCTAAAAAAATCCAGCAATTCTGTCAAATTTCAAGGATTTGGTAGTCGTATTTCTACTGATCTAGGAATTTGACAAAACAAAGTTCAAAAGCTCATTTTTTCATCACATGTCGTCATGGCTAATTAAACAAAATAGAGCATTTTGATAGTTACTCCTAGTTTCTTAAAAAAACTTTGACTTACGAAGAAAATAAACCATAAAATTACCTAAGTTTTATTGAGATATATTTTACAAAATGATCCCTTAATTAAAGTTAATAGTAAATTATTGGTTAATTATTCCAGATGGGTTGATTTCATTCGGCATATTTCTGTTTTTTTTTAAACGACTTAAATTTCTTTTAATTTATAAACAATCTAAAAGAAGTGGAGCTTTTCTGTTTCACACTTTATTTGAATAAAATATTTTGTTTTCGTTTATAAGATATTTTTTCAAAAATAGTCTTGTTCGTTCAAGACTATTTTTAGCAGCGTATTACCACAGTGACAGGTTGTCACCCCAACGCCTAAAATTGCATTTTTGTTTCGAAAAGAGCTATAGTGTAAAGGTGAATCAAACTTGCAGCCCTTTCACTAAAGCTCTTTTCGAAGAATTTCTAATTACCATTTTCCACTTTCAAAGTATCAAAGAGCGTATTAATTACTTAGCCTTTGTGACTTTTCTCTTTTCGCCGACCGTGCATTAAATGTGGATAATGTTTTAATAATGTTGTAAACAGAACATAATCACATTTGGTGGCTTGTTTAAAATTTTCGCTTATCTGCGAACAGCCTGCGGCTTACGATTAAACCTTCAAAGGTTTCGGCTACATTTATTCGTGAAAGTTAGTTTTCGAACGAGTTTTCCAAGTTATTTATTACCCCTACTATGGTTGTGTCTTATGTATTTCTTTGAGTTGTTGATAACTTATTTGACTGCTTTCAATTACGGAAAACCGAGTTGACGGATGCCCGGTGTCAGAGTTTTAAACCACCTACTACCACCAGTAAAACTCTGCCATGCTCGTGTAATGATTGCTGTCTACAATCAAATGACGTCACACAAAGGAAAAATATAATTTTGTGTCACAGTTACCGGAGAATTTTGTTGACTAGTTAAGTACTACGCGTCGTCCCATCTCATATTATCTCAAGCCTTTACTGGCGATTTAGTTTGTTTAAATTTTAAGATCAAAAGTTAACTGGTGTCTGTCTAGTGGTCTGAGCATTTGCTCCAGGATCTAGAGGTTGATACACAAAATTGATATTCATAAATTTGTCACTACGGTTAAACATTCATATTCATATTCATTCATATTCATATTCATAATCATATATTTATTGCAAGTCACATGTATTTATAGATATTAACAATACATTATAGGCTGAACCACCTGAATTTTTGTAAGCAAGATGCTTCTGTGCTTCGAAAGAGGAAGAAAGCTTTTTAGAAAGACAGTCTTATGAAATAATTCTGTCAGACCTGTAGTGCCTGCAAGACCAGCTGTACACTTGAGTAGTGCCAGTAAGGACAAATCCTCCCATACTAAAAATTCTATGGTTTTTTCCTTTTTTACTCTCATTTCAGAAGTGAGTAAGAGGTTAGAAGGCAGTGAAAAAATTGCCAGCATATTTAATGGAGTCGTTCGTTAACTTATTGTTCCAGAAGACAATCAAGCGTCTTCATATACATATTGATGTTTTACAACCAATAGTAAGGGTACGCCAAAGAAGTTCACAGTCGTGATTCTCCCCTGAGTACGTGACGTATTTAAATCTTCCAACATCGATTAGGTGTTGCCAGTACTTGCCGGCAACAAGGATTAGGACGACTCCCTTGAGTAAGGTGTTCCTTTCCTGATTAGGAACATTCTGAACTTTCCTCAAGAGTTGCTGGAGTTTATTTGTCGAAGGGTAAATGTTTTTAAAATAAAAGAGATTTCAAGTTAGGAAACTGCTTAACGTAATTTTATTGTTTAGTGAACTTCCGGTATTGTAAATATAAATATATGATGTTAAAAATTTATAACAAAAGTCGAGTACACACTTACCCACCCTATCTACTTACTTCTATTTCTTCTTTCGGTGTCGTCCAACGAGCCGATGAACCCTGGTGTCAGCGTTTTTCAACCTACTTAGTCAACCACACACTATTTATGATGAAATACAAGTGACCGATAGCGAAAACTGTGGACTGAGGACTGGCTAGTAATAAGACAAATCCTTCCTTATAGCACATAGGTCGAAATATGAGAAACTTAGACACAAATTGAAGGACTTCCACATATAAATGTATTTAGCCGACCAAATCCATTTGTATGGCAAGTAAATTTGATTTTACAAGTAATAATAATAATAATAATAATAATAGCCAAAAAATATAATTTGATTAAAAACATAGACCCTTACTATAAATATAAACCTCAAAATGTTCTTGAAAATGAAACAGCTAAACTTTACTGGGATCGCGACATTATCACAGACAGAACCACACAAAACAATAGACCAGACATAACTCTTACAATAAAATTAGCTAAAATAACTTACTTGATAGATATCTCTGTACCTAACACAGACAACCTACAAAAGAAACATACAGAAAAAATACAAAAATATATACCCCTAGCGGAAGAAATACAGGCTATGTGGCACCAAGATCAAGTCCGCATAGTCCCCATAATAATCTCTTCCTCCGGCATCGTCCCTAAAACACTTCACAAGGCAATAGGAGAATTAAAGCTTCCAAAATCAACTTACGTAAACATACAAAAATCTGTTATCCTTGACACATGTTCTATAGTCCGACGATTCCTCACCAATGCGACCATCTTCCAAACAGAAAACGATAGAGCATCGGAACCAAGTCACTTGGCTTAGCCCGTACTTGGTTTTGTAGACACCGACAAAATGTCGAGATAAGTAGATCAGACTACATGAAAAAATAATAATAATTGTTTATTTCAAACTTCTCAGGTTACATTTAAATGAACACTGAAAACTGTGTTAATTTACACTGTGCTACAGTCTTCAGGGTCTTCCCAAAGTAATGCTAATAAAGCTTGATAGATTAATATAAACAGAAAAAAAGAACAAAAACTTGTGTGTTATCTTATCATAATAATGAAAGAAGGAATACATATAAGTAGCTAAAACTTACAGACTTAAAACTTAAAATAAGAACTAAAAGTAAAAAATAGACAAATGTGTATGTGTAAGCAAATGTGTGTGTATGTGTGTATGTAAGTTAGTGGTGGTTATGTGTGTATTTAATTATTTGGACTATATAATATTTTTTCAACCGCATCGTAATCCAATTCATTAAGTATATCAGGAAGTAATTTTCGAAATTGGTAGTTGGAGATTTTTTTAATTTTATTTAAATCTTTGAAAAGTTTATTATATAATACAGGGGCATAGTAGTCGAAACTTCTTTTTGCAAACACAGTATTACATTTTGGCAATGGTACTCGAACCACACGTTTGTTACACTCAGGAAGAGAGGGAACAGTAAGACGATGAAGCAAACTAGCAGATATAACTAAATCAATGTAAGTAGATGACCTAATAAAACCAATTGTGCGTGAAATGAAGTTAGCAGCCGTAGAGAAAGAGATTTTTGCGGAAGAAACCCAACGACAGCCAGAGTGAAGCTATGAAAAACTCGTACCAATCGGACTCGACTCGCGAAAAACAAGTCCATTAACGTTTTTTATGAGCAAACTAGCAGATATAACTAAATCAATGTAAGTAGATGACCTAATAAAACCAATTGTGCGTGAAATGAAGTTAGCAGCCGTAGAGAAAGAGATTTTTGCGGAAGAAACCCAACGACAGCCAGAGTGAAGCTATGAAAAACTCGTACCAATCGGACTCGACTCGCGAAAAACAAGTCCATACAGGAAACATTGAATATAATATCCTGGAAATTTTTCCACATGACCACCTAGTCCCAAACCAAGTAAAGCGTACATGTTCTTTTCGTGTGGGCGTCGTGTCCTCTAATGACTCGATGAACGCTTGAACTACGGGAACTAGATAGCTGAATACTTTATTAA